>OY728127.1:1288166686-1290666686 GCA_963277665.1 Viscum album
CTCTAATGATGTGTCAAGACCCAACTCAATTTTGTCATTGTCATTCACATGTGCAAGACAAGGCATGTACCTATAGAGTAGAGACACAAGTAACAGATCATGAATACTGCTATACCATGGAAAAATGTCCAAAGGAAAATACACTATAAACATATGGAATGATTCTAAAATGAACTCTATTCAAGGGATTACATTCCATTGATACAATTTTTTGAACTGGAGGAATCATCATTTGAATAGATATTCTACTGGAGAAATAATGTTCTATGTTAGGGTAATTATGCTACACCGTGTTATCTTCAATTTTAAGTGGAACAAAAAACAATGACTTGAATCAAGGATGGAACACATGTTGGGAATAAGGGTTCAAAAAGAGTAGGGGAGTTGTTGTTTAGGGATAATCAAAACAAAAAACAAAAAAACAACTTGTCTTCAAATAAATTGGAATGAAAAATGAAATAAAAAGAGGTAGAACATAAAACCAAGTTATAAATTATAGATTTGATGTGGAAGAAAAAAATGGTTATTGAGAATAAGGGTGCTCATACTGGAACAATGGGAGATCTTGTTTATGGCACAATGCGGGAAGATCGAGATTGGGATTAGGAGCTGCATATGTGGAGTTTTTCCCAACTATTTTTTGAAATCATTGTGAAATTTTATCAATAATATCCCAATGGTTTCAATGAACCATTTTCATAAAGGGGTACACATTACACTATCCCAACAGTTTTAAAAAAAACCATTGGTAAAACTCTCCCCTATACCAACGGTTGCAGATAACCATTGGTAAAAGTTTCACTACTCGGGATTATCCCAAAAGTTTCTCAAACCATTGGGAAAACGCACTCTAAAAATTCCTATACCAATAGTTTTCAACAAACTGTTGGAATAGGTACCCTATATCAATGGTTCATCTAAACCATTGGGATATATGGATTGGTATTGGAGTGATTTCCAGTAGTGGATGAGTTAAAGGTTTGGAAAATGAAATAGAATTTTGTAAAATGATTGAGATATTGGTTTCTATGAAATGATATCATTTTCTAGATAATAGAAGTGGATGTGGATATGTCATAGATGAACATAGGTGTAACGACCCCAAAACTACCATATTGTTCTATAATCGATTGGGAACTGGTGCACCAAAATGGGCCTTGCTGCACACCAAGTTTGATACTCCCAGAGGATATGCATTGGATATTCACAAAATATTTGCAACCCATAATAAAATATTTTAATAGAACATGAATATTAATACCCTAGGATACACCTATGTTTTCATAGATAAAATAATTCTGTTTCATGATATAGACACCCCATAATTTATTTTTCATTATTATGTGGTTTTACTCTATAATATTATTTTCTCACACCATTATTTCATATATAATCAAAGGATAAAACCTAATTGAACCGTGTTAATGTGGAATTAAATGGAAAATACAATCATATACCTCCCAAGTAGCCAAATTTTATGGAATATGGAATTAAAAACCTCATTATTATGACCAAAAAACCTTATAAATCCGTCAATCATGATGAGATTCCAAATAGAAAAGGAGGGAATAAAGTTTTCTTGAATCCCAATTAAGAAAACAACCACCTTAGTGGAACGTCTGATACACCGATTGATGGGAAATGGATCTGTATTATTGAAATAATATTTTTCATTCTCCTTTGCTTATAAGGTGAAAAATTTAGGTTGGGACTTATTTCTTGGATGGAAAAGTGAATCATTGGTAAAAAATTATCAATAATACAAGAAAACAATATAAAACCGAATCAATGGATTGGGATGAGTTGAAGAATTTATTTTTTAGTAATCACATTACAAACATTTATCCTAAGAAAATAAAGAATAATTTTTCCCATCAATCTCAGGGGTATGATAAGAAAAAAAGGTATAAATCAAATGAAACTCTGAAAAGTATATATATAAGAAAATTAGGATTACATTATTCTAAAATTTGGGAATGAAACATGGAGGAAATTATCATAGAGGAACTTAAAAATTTTTGATGTGTGGAAAGAGAGTTTATAGGGTGACTGAATTCTAATGTAAATGGAAAAAGTGAATTCTCTAAAGAATGAAACTTTTGCAATTTTCTGTTTCAAATGTAAGGACTAAATTCATTATTATAATAAGTTCTCAAAACCAAAGGTTAATGATGATGACCAATATAAAAAATATCATAATCTCAGCAATAAAGGTAATTTCTATTAAATCACAATGTATAAAGTGAATCATTATAATTAGGGAACACGTATCCTCCCCTCCTTAGTTGGGAATTTATTTTTTGACTTTCTTTGAATAATCCCAAGGAAAATATTATTGTTTATCCATTTAAGAAATTTTATATGATTATCTTCCGATTTATGGATTCAAGACTAATAAAATCACATATGATATTTTATCAATAAAATGATGGATCCATGTTTCCAATGAAAATGTTTTTGGAATAAGATAAAATCATATTTATGGAATATAGGGTGTATTATATTTTGAAAGGGTCACAAGGTTAACCATTTATCAAATTTATTATGTTAAACATCAAATGAGGTTTTTGGAGATTAATGTATTATCTCACTACATGAGGATTTATACATATTTGATACACTTTTCTAGCATTTCTTATATGATGATAATTAAAGATAGATGAAATGAATTTTTATCCTTTATGGATCTTATTATCCATTACTTCTTGAGGCATAACAAATTAAACTTCACTTCCTTGAGTAAGAAATGAAGTGTAAATTGATCACAAAATAACCAATGGTTGAAATTGTACATATAAAATCTAATGAGAACTTGTAAGAATGTATTTTTTATAAAAAATCCATTAAAATTAGAAAATTATCAAGATTTAAAATGTTGTTATACTATCATCATTTTTTATTATATCAATAAATCTTTTCACGGTTCTTTGGTCTCTAGATTTGTGATCTTCAACATTCTTCTGACCACATTATCTATCACTCTCCATCATAAAATGATATTTATATTTCTCGTATATAAAATGATTTTCACTTGAAACATACTTTATCCTACATGGAATACTAGTAATGATTTTCTTTGGGAAACCATTATGGTTCCAACATTCCATTTATAAAGGAAGTTTGAGTATTCATTTTTACAATGCGGGTTTCTATGAATGGAATTTTCTAGTATTAAACCTTTGATAACCTAAATAAATTTCAGGGGAGAAATTAATTTTATGTGGTTAGAATGTAACACCCTAAGATTTTGTGAAATATTTTTTTTTCAAATTAATTTGATCTTTTCAATATTCTTCATTTCACGCATCATTAAATGCAACTTGAATAATATGAATTCCCACAACAATTCCTTCTTTGTACGCAACAAAATGTTGATATTTCACTATAATCAACACTAATAATAGACTGTGGTACATTAAACACTATGTTTTATTGTTTTATATTCAATGTTGATTTCCTTCGATAACATATATGACATGCAAGGCCTAGTTTTACCAAACAATAATGTACTATTAATAATAATATTATAATATTATTATAATTATCATGTAACTATTTTAATGGCAATTATGATTAATATTAATTAAATTAGGAAAATATGGTTCACACATGTACATAAAAAGAAATATTTTATAACTAATTAAGCATAAATAAATATAAAACCCATTTGAAAATATAGGAAATATTTTTCCAGAAAGCAATATATATGAAATAAAACAAGTTTTACCTTAGTAGATTAATTAAAATGATTTTTATAAATGATTTTAAAGATATATATATATATAATATTCATTCAACTATTTAAGATTCAACATTTTTGTTTTCTAGACTGTAGATATTAATAAATTAAATTTTATGAATAAAAAGATATATTTTTCTAAATGGTAATTTTTTCAGCATTTAGTGGAACACCTCTTATAATTATAAATTTGGGAAATTTTATAATTTTTACTTTAAAAAATAAGCTTCATTTTTAAAATCATCATATAATAATATACATTAGGTTCATTTTTGTTGTCTTTCCAAATGTTTCTGTTTTTATTGAATAGTGCAAAACACTAAATTTAAATTGAAAACTGCATTTCCATATAATTTATTTATATAGTTAAATTATATTTTATATTGGTTTTGAAATATATTTATATTAAATGTAAATATATTAATCCAATTTATGTTATTTTAATCAATTTTATATTAAAATTTGATATAAAAACATTTCAAAACATATATTTATTTCTTTTAAAAACTTGTTATTCGATCACATCTGTGGGATTAATTTTAAATTTTTTCTAAAAGTTTTTGTTTATAATTTTAAACAATAGATGCCATATTTTTAATGATAAAAATGTTCAATTTATATTAATTTAAAATTAGTTTAAAAATAATGTTAGCGAATGTGAATAAAATTAATTATAGTATTTAAGGTAAAAACAAAGTTACTTAGTGTTTAAACATTATTCTACGAGGTAAAATAACCTAGAAACATCTAAACAATTCAATTTATAGACATATTTCGACAATATAACCCCATTTCTCGAAAATGGACAATTATTGTAAGATAATGATGTCAGTTAGACCTCTCAATAGTGTTTACATTTTTATATTTATAAGAATGTCACTCCTCCTCAGCTATAATAGGGAGCTCCCCCCATCACTTATTCACACCTCTCAATAAAAATGGATCATCCAAATCCTACCCAAATAATCTCCCAAATTCCAACCTCACAACTTATAATCCTCACTTGGAGAACAAATCCAACCAAGGAATCCCTTTGGTGAAAACCAAATAGAGTTTTTTAAAGAAGCAACAACATCCTTCAATAAGAACATTTATTTTATTTATTTCTCCCCCATTGAATTATTCTTATTCTATGAATATATAACTACCTTTGTGTCCTCAATATACTGATATTTTGTTATAATTATGGTATTTCCTACGCTCACACACACATCCATCAAATGGGATACACAATCATCATTTGTGTGTATGGGGGAATACATCCTCACGAACCGATGTCGTTCGTTCTTCCATTACCACCTTTAAAGGTTGGGAATAATGATTTATATACCATTTTTATTATATATCTGATATTAATGATGTATTTATGATTCAATAATTATTATCTAATATATAACTTTATTCGTTTCATTTTTATGAACATTATAACTTTTTTTTTGTACGTGGGGACTACCGCAACCTCAAAGCGATTTGATTCATTCACACATTTCAAGGAATGTATTAGGTTGGGTTTTATAAACTTATATAATATATGTGACATAATAATTATACTATAATAATAATTATAATATATATACATATATTTCATTTACTTTTTCCTTAAATGTGACCAAAAAATAGAATCAACGTTCATGCCTATGTACAACCTACCATCTCCATAAATGGTGTATTACATTTCATATTTTAATATTTTATAGAATATTATAAATAATTATATAATAAATATATATGAAATTTAAATCTTGTTTTACATTCTTTAAGTAATTAAATACTAAAATAACTTTTAGGATCACAAATTGAATGTTTAAACAAATATAAAAAACAAAGCAGTTAATACACCAAACGTGACCATAACAAGAAATTGTTAATAAATAGGTAAAATAAAATCCTAAGTAAACAAAAAAAGTTATTATATATATGAATATGGTTCTATGGTAGAGGTAAAATAAACACATATATATTATACATGATGTTTTAATGTGTACAATTAAAGTTAAGACAAAAGGTAAGGGAATATCATCTCACTTTTTATAACTATGTGATACATGCCATATTAATCACTAATTTATTTTATGTGGTGTATATACTGCACTCAAATTAATCTTATTATTATTACACTTAAATTTATGGGTATTTAAATATCCATTTTTTCCACTTTCATGGGTTTTACTGTTCAAAAGTTATCAAATTAGTATGGTAGTTTTGTCTCGAATTACCTTCTTTGAGACACATGTTATGTTATGAACCCATGTTATTTTAAAAAGTGTGTCAAATTATACTAAAAATTTTATATAATGAATATAGTTATTTTTTTATATCTTAATAATCATTTAATTTTTTATGGGGATTCGAATTCGAAATTATCGATGTGGTAATAGTTCATTTCTACAAATTCATTTCTTATCAGGATTCTTCATGATTATTCTACCATTGATGAAATAATATGATCCATATCTCAATAAATGAAATAAAAAAATATTTTTTAAATTTTTTATTTTTGAAAATGTTTTTAAAATTATTTTTAAATATTCCATTATATGTTTTGATGGAATGTTTATGGAAAAATATTTTCAAAATGTTCTATGACTTAAAACTATTTTTCAAATAGAAAACGATATTTTCCGTAGGAAATGTTTTAAATTATATTTAAAATAATAATTTTATGTTTTCATGTGGTTTCCAAAAATAAAATTATTTTTATTATGAATTATGTTTTAAAAATTGATTTTCAAAGAAAGGTTATTTTCCTAAGTAATCACATCTTGTGATCTTTCAAAATCCATCCCAATCTACATTGATATCATTCGATATTGTTTATTAATTTATAGATATATGATCTAAGGTCACCATTATTATTAATTCTATAAATGGTTAATTTTAATATGTCATTTTTTGTGAAACCTATTTCTCTTCCATGGGGTATACCATGATAAAGCGATAATGATACCCACTTCCTTTCATGGGTTATTCTAGTATGAAATTATAATTCAACCTGTATCTTTTTCAAAAGAATTGATATGATGTAATTGTTATAATACCCAATTAATTTCATGTGTTATTATATGAATTTTATGAAACCCATATCTTTTTATGGGTCCTTATATGATGAATGTTTTGTAATCTTGTGGCACATGCACGTATGTTTTCATTATGTGACTAGTGGGGCCTATATATCCATCCAATGAATTGGTTAATGATAAATGTTTTTTGTGATATAAGGGTACATGAGAAAAAATTCCATGCCCAAGACAAGAGGGTACATGGGAGGGAATCCAAAGCTCGAAACTAGAGGGTACACTGGAGGGCATCTCATGCCCGAAAGCAGATAGTAAACGGGAGGGTATCTCAAAACCAAAACAACCGGGTATACAAGATGTAATCCCAAGATTGAAACAAGTGGTACTTGGGAGTTCATAAAAATTATGAAAGAAGAGGATACATAGGTGGGAATCCCAATCTCAAAACAAGAGGGTACACTGGATGAAATCCTAATCCTGAAACAAGAGGGTCCATAGGAGGGCTTCCTAAGCCCGAAGAAAAAGGATACATGGGGGAAATCCCAAGACCAAAACAAGAGGGTTCGTAGGAAAGAATACCAAACTATAAGTTGGTACATTTGATATTATACAAAGACTATCACGTTATTAGGGACTTGGTAGGTATCCTTGATGCAATATATTTTTTACTTATGTGTATGTTGTACTTCCATGTCTTGTTCCCCTATTATAATCACCTGGGTTATTCCCTTGATTATTTCATGGTTCATATCTTATGAACTACCAATTATTATTCCATGTCTCTTGATTATTAATTTTTATATCCATGGTATGATCATATATTGTTTTTTTTCAAATTCTCAAACACTTATTCTCATGTTATCCCTACATATATCACTTGTTTACCCTCGTTGAGCATCTGATTTCACCCCTTTCTCATGTTTCATTTCCCCAGCTTATAAAGGATGTATTTAAGTAGGAGTACTAAAGGGGGAGATCATTAAGGGAGATGTTGAAGATATTTTACCTTTTGAGAATATTATGTTTGAATGTGTCCAAAGACCATAAACTCTTATGGTTCTCGAGCATGTATTTTTGTAATGTGTTGATTATTAATCTAAAATAATGTAATATCCATGAATGTTAGCCTTAGATTATTATAAATCCTATATGAATCCTATTTAAAAGAATGCACTTCTATGAAATAATTACACATCATGAAATGAACATACATAGAAAAGAAATTAGAATCGAAAAATGATATATAAAATTATAGAATAAAAAATAAAAAAATAACGACTTATAAAACACTCTATTTTCTTATAAAAAACTAGACATGAAAAATATAGTTTTACCCTATAAAAAATCCAATGTTTGAACGTTTTTCACTAAATTACTAACTAATGTTTTCAAATTATTAAATATAGACAAAGGTAAACCCTAAATCTTATTTAAAATAGAATTCCCAGTTTACATTATAAATTTTAAATATTTTTTATAAGAGGGAAGAAAAAGTGGAGGTTTGAGAATGAATAGAAAAAAATAGAAAATAAAATAATGGGAAAAAATTACGTGTTATATTTAATTAAAATAATGTTTGATTGGGTTATAGAAAATTGACCATATGAATGTTCACACACCTCATGAAAATTACATTTCTCTATTAATTTCAATTTAATTTATTTATTTACTTTATTGAATTTTAACAAAAATCTCAATAATATAATTATCCATTGAACTGATGTACAAATATTCATGCCTCAGCATAGTTATCATTTAACCCAGGTGAATAACATTTGTAATTCTAATATGAATCCAAGAAACAAAAAGATCTTAAGTGAATAAGAAATTAACGAATTATCATATTGAATAATTGGAACAACATAAGCCCCCAAACTAAAAAAAATAAAAAACCCATCTATTTACAAAAGGTGTGAATCTACATTACCAAATTATAATTCTCTAATCAGAAGCATATCATGTAAAAAATAAAATAAAATTTTTAAATACTCAAATAATCAAAATTTTATGTCAAAAAATGATTCAGAACTCCCATTCCATGTGTTATTCTCCCTTGCAACGATCACCCATTGTTTAGGTATTCTTTGAGAGGGGGAACTTGTATTGTTATCTACATTCATACTTGATATAATAATGAGAATTAGGAGGTCATGAATCTATATTATTATAGAATTAACCCTATAAAAATATAAAATTTCCTCACCACACCCCATAGATGAACATTGAAAATACAGAACTGATGCTTCAAAATTATAGGTAATGGAAAAGGTGGTCTGGGAATACTATATTTCTAAAATCAAATTAATTTGGGATTTGGGAAAATAATATGTCCTAAATAAATTTTGAAAAAACTAAGAACTTATTTCAATAAATCCTCACTATCCCCAGAAAAACATTATAAAAAATTTGAGGTCCATAACATTACATATATCTAATTATAAAAGTACCCAAAAACTATTAATAGTAAATTTATATCTCATTTTAAATATTTTGATCAAAAAATGGATCTAATAGGTATAAATAACATTTAAAATATTATAACCCACATTTTCAGGAATCTTACCCCAAAATGTTAGCTCCATTGGTGGACCATATTATGATAAAGGTGTGTTTTATTCCATATGATTGCTTGAGATTTAATTTAGTTTTGTCTCTTTTTTCATGAATTTCATCATAGGTTCTTCAAATCACATCCACCTATATTGAAATAATTAAAAGGATAAATAATTCTTCTTAAATTGTTTTTAAAATTAATCAAATTAATTAATTATGGGCTAAATATGATTCTGAAATTTATAAATTATAACCCATAACCCATTAAAGTCAGTAGTGTGAGGATGGAAATGAATAGAAGATCACAACATGATCACCTCTCCATGTGGTTATAGTTATTAGTCAGAACATAAGTCATTTGGGTCAATATATCCATGGTTATTTAAATATTATAACCAATTATGTTTGATTGGATATTGGGATAATCATCCTAATGACATTATCACAATACTAATCGTTCATATTAGTGCATTTGCCTCGAGAATCCGTCTTAGAAATTAAAAAAACATTAATTGGTTATATTGAACAAAATAATGATATTTATGAAATTAAAAACCTAAACACTTAATCTTATTCAATAAAGAAATTTTTTTCTCCTCTTTATTTAATTTTATTTCCCTAAAATAAGTAAACTCAGCTCTGATAAAATATGAGACATCCCAGATCCACAAGATTGGATCTTGTGTTATAAATAAATAAATTTACTACATAAAATAAAATGTATCGCACTTGAAAATTTACAAGAATAATTATGTTTACTGTATTTGGAACTCAAAAACAATAAATAATGAATAAAAAACAATAATAATATTAACAATGTTCCTGTTTTATCCAATATGTAATAATCTAAATATCATTCGATGATTACTAACTTTGTAGTGAATTTGGGAAACAAAAGAAATTATAACCTTAGATGTGAAATATTGGAAAAGATAATGGTAAAATAATAATTTCATCATTTCAAGGAAGATACAAATTAAAAAAACATTGTAAAAACAAAAAAAATGATAAGGATCATAATAAATATGGAAACCCTGATATTTTAGTAATTTATTTAATTTAATAAACCAACCCTGGTGAACCCTATTCTAGGAACTAGTATCAGATCATGACATGTCCCAAGGGGAATTATTGATCCCCAATTTTTTTTATCTAATGTCTGGCAGTCATGGAAATACATTTGGGAATGGTTTTTCAAAATAGATCCACCAAATGGGTCCAAACAATGTATACAACTTAACCTCACAATAATTTGGTGAATATCTTTATCAGTGAATGAAATATTGATAATAATAAACCTAAAAATATAAACATCATAAGAGATATAAACTATTATAAGATATCAATTAGGCATGTAAAACCATCTAAAATATAAAAAAAATGTTTAATTGAGTTGGGAAGCTGATGAGGTGATACAAATAACAGGTTAATTAAATAAATAAAAAAATCACTACTTCCTTTCTTTATGTGACATGAGGTCTCCCTCATACAATGTCACGACCATTGAACCCGATCACCACTAATATGAATCTTTTTCACCTCCAAGTGGAGCCTTACCCTTATATATAGTAGGGAAAACATGGTCTATATAGGGTGTAATCATAACAAGACATGTAGGATCTCAAAAATTGTTCTATTAAATCTCATTATTTTATAATACAATTATTATAGTATGGAAATAAACATATTAGAGTAATCTTTTAACATTTAAAAAAAATAGCTTGAGAAATTGATTATAACTAAAATTGATTATAGCTTGAGAATGAACCAAAATTTCATTAAAATAATCATTCCAGATCAGATTCATAAGATTTATCCTTGGGTGGCTATGGAAAATGCACATTAATATCCTCAAGAATTATTATTTTAAAAACACATAGTATCCAACCCCGCGGAATACTTCTTGGGAGACTAATATTAGTTCTATGAAGAGTTACGATGTCTAGTTTTATCATGTATCCTAACTATTGATATAATCCGAGGTTTTATATAATTTTATCAATACCATGTAGCTAAATTTATTTGGTTACTCACTTTATCACCCAATTTTCCCATTTTGTATAGACAATATGAAAGAATACTAATGTTAATTTAAAAACCAACTTCTACTCAAAATGTGATTTTACAAAAAATCATGATATAAAAAATTTAATAAATAAATCATGATTATCATCCCAATGTATTCTCTCATATCAATGGATATATTAGAAATCAATATCAGATATATATATATATATATAAGATCATAAAAACTACACAAAATGATTTAAATAAACTTAAAATATTATCTTTGAAATAAAAGAACACATGGTTCCTAAAAACATGGAAGGGAACAGACTAATTTAAAATGAGGAATATATTAACCAATGGAGAGGATCAAAAATTATGGGAAGTGATTAAACCCTATCATCAAGAATCCATTATCATAAGTTCACTTATCAAAACAATTTTTTCCATCATGGCTATTGGCAAGAAAAAGGTCCAAAGAGGATAGTTGATAAGAATCCAAAGAAAGAGGGAGACTATTTATGAGATGATACATTGGTGATTCATGAATAAAAATCCACTTGAATCTGGAGGAAGGGAAAGATAAATGACATAAAAGACATCCTAGACTATAATTTTCAAACAAATTCTACTTATAGTAAACTAGGAAAATTAATAACATCCCCTTTTATATTTCATTTAATTAATTTAACATTATTTTAAATAATCTTGTTTTAACAGGTTATAAAATGACATACCCTATCATGGAATGACAAACCTCCCTTGAATATGGTCCAAATACTTAATTTTTTTACCTAGGGTCATATCACTATGTGACCCCTTAGCTCATGGAAGGAATTTTTTACCCTCAAATATCACAATATTCAAGAAAATAATGCATCATCTGACCCCGACATATGGTCTTCTATTTCCACAAACATTATTCATATTTTTGAATACTCTGGGACTCTAATGCATAGTCTACCCATCCATAAGAATACACACTGACTCATGTATTTTGGAATTTTCAATTACCAGATCTCATAGATATGTGTCGTGTCATGATGGATTGTGGGAACAACATGACCATCTTTCCTAAAAATATATACAGAGAACCTTCCCTAGAAAAAAGAAACATGTCATGCAGTGATTCCTATAGGCTATGGAATGACCCTAAAATATCCTCTATAGAAACTTACCACATGTTCTACATGTCTTGATGCCTCCCATGGATACAGTGTGGCTTCTCTTATGCACCATGTCATGACCCGTCCCCCAGGGCCCGTGCCGTGACTACCACAAGACCGCCTTTCATAGACCAGGGGCTGAAGACTAGCACAAAAGGCATAAAATCCCTAAGCTGGGAAGTCATTGCCTTTATAATAGTAACACACACACAAACAGAGTAAGATGAAAGCAAATCACTATGTGAAAACTGCATACAAAAAGTAGTGCTGAATGTAAAGCGGCTAGAAAAACAATCCCAACAGTAAAGTACAGGTACAATGGAAAGAAAGTACAACTGAAAAAGGGAAAACAACTAAAAAGGGAAGCTCCGGGAATGTCCAACGAGTATCCTACCAGAAGGGTAGGTACAGAATTCCACCTCAGCAATCCACATCTATTGGTCCGCTCCATGTGCCGTCTCGCCCTGTGGTCCACCTCCAGGTATTGTCCGGTCCTAGCTTGCTCTCAGCCTCCGTCAATGCTGTTCGTCATATCCATCCAACACAATGAAGTGCGGGCATAGCCCATACAGGGGTGAGTATAACGATACTCAGTAGGGACCCCGAGACCCCCGAAGGTCTCCCAGAATCCACAAAGGATAAACCACAGAAGAAAGGTACAATCATAGAGTATAATCCAACTCTACTTAGGTATATGCCCATACATATACCTAAGTTATCAATCACAGTTTGGCTCCTACTCTCAAGCCTATGAATATCCCATTCCACATAGGAAAGCAAGCCAATCACATCGATGATAATGATTGAAAGTCAAGATAGAGCTCACACTGGTATACATCTTTCGTATAGTGATAGAGATGATCAGATGTAGTCACTGATTCATCTAAGCTGTCGGACCCACATTGGATACTAGACCAGCTGAGCTGTCGGACCCAAATAGGATACTAGACCAGCTACTTTGTCGGACCCACATAGGATACTAGAACAGAAGTCAAACTATCAGACCCACTTAGAATAAAAGTACAGTAGTCAAACTGTCGGACCCACTCAGGATACAATTACAGTAGTCATCATTGTCGAATCCATAGAGGATTCCAGTATATTTTTCATCATCCTTGAACCCATGGAGGATTCCAGTATGGTAGTCATCATCGTCAAACCCACGGAGGATTCTAGTATGGTTGTCTTCACAGTCGCAACCAACTCTAGGGTTCCCGCACACATCACGCTCGATTCTGGGAGGGTCCGCTCCTCGATCCAAGGGTTTTATACATCAACTATCACGAAGTCTAGAGTTGATTTATCCCAAGGTTTCGTCTCATAAAAAGGAACCCAATGCAACAGACGGCGCGTCAATCGGACGCTCGGTTTGAGAGTTATTAGAAATTTCATTCCAAGGGCCTGGTTGGAAATATGATCATTCCAAACCCGACCATTTCCTAAAGTCTTCCATAACTCAATTAGAGTATCGAAAAAGGACTGCTTCATCGCGAGGGTCCCAGTTCCGCAGATGGCGCGTTGATCAGATGTGCGATCTTAAAATTATTCACGTTTAAGTGAAACAGGCCCGACCTGTGTGGGTTTAAGGGAAGTTGAAAGGTTAGGGGCTCATGTGGGCCCCACATCACATTATCCTCTCATGGGAGGTTATGTGGGTGTGGGACCAAACTCTAACTTCCCCTTGTAGGAAATAACCACCAAAGATAAATAAAATTGTGTACAACAATTTTATTTAATTTTTTTATAAATCCCCAAAAATTTACTTCTCCACTTGAGAAAACGCAATTGCGGTAAAGGTCCCATTAAGCAAATTCCAGTGCTGTGAGTTCATCGGTGCCCTCGAATTTCAATTCTGAGAACTGGTTCAAAAGATAGAAAAAACTTCACGTACGTTTATTGAATGTACCTGAACAAAACTTCAGAAATTGATTTCGGGCACACCGGGCCTCGGAATCCGGTGCCATCAGAAACCGCAGACTCATAAAATTCCAAAGTATTTAAGAAAACAATTTCCTTTAAATTTACAGGTCTTTAAATTACTCCCACCTCAGATCTTTATGTCCTAGTAAGGCTACAACACACACTAGGGAAACAAATATGGGTACCGATCTCGCATCTGAGCCCCCCGATCCCAAGTGCTCTCCTGGAGGTTCCCGTGTTTCTGGTGAATGTGTACTAGAGGAATCGACCATCCACGTAGGACCCACTTCTGTTGATCCTCGATCTCCACCGGGAACTCCATGATTATTTTCCCATTATTGATGTCCATCTCCCCGTGGTCGATGATGTGGGACGGGTGATGCACGTATCTCCTCAGCTGAGATACATGGAAGAGGTCGTGTACCTAGTGCAACTGAGGTGGAAGGGCTAAGAGGTAAGCCACCTCGCCTACTCTACTGAGGACGTGGAAAGGTCCGATGAATCCTGGAGATAACTTTTCGCCTCGGAAAAATCTCTGCATACCTAGTTGAGGTGAGACCCATTAGAATACGTGGTCGCCATCCTCAAAATCCAGTGGTCTCCTTCTCCTATCAGCATAGGACTTCTGTATGCTTTGTGCAGTCTTCATCCACTCATGGATGATCTGCACCTTCTCCATCGTAGCTCGTACCATCTCTGGTCAGTAGGAAGTTTTCCGACTTGATAATTCGTTCGACGATCACCCAAATCGAGTCGTGTCCCCTGGACGTATGTGGAAGACCCGTCACGAAGTCCATGGATATCTCATCCCTCTTCCACTTTGGAACCTCTAAAGGCTGAACCAAGCCTGCTGGTACCTAATGCTCCACCTTCACTTATTGACAAGTGAGGCATCAAGAGAAAAAGTCCTCTACAACCTTCTTCATACCTGGCCACTAGTTCTATCATCAAAGTTCCTAGTGCACTTTACCACTCCTGGATGTACCACTTAAAGAAAAGTGTGGAACTCCCACAACAATTCCTCCTGAAGTTCAACTGGTACCATGGTATGTCCCTGGAAGAGGATGACGTTCTCCCCTCCTTCAGAAAATCCATCAGGCGCCAGCCCTGTGGATATCTGAGCACGTCGCGTCTCACAGTCAATGTCCTCATGCTGTGCCACTCTGACTCGCTGAAGAAGTGGAGGAGTGACTATGAGAGACTGAAGAAAGGGGGCTCTATATCTATCCACAAAGGATATCTGCAATGCGGCTAGATGCTCTGTTGCCTCTCCGAGCAACTGAATTCCTGATCTCCTACTGAGATCATCTGCTACAACGTTCACCTTCCCAAGAGTATAGACTATCTCGAAGTCATAGTCCCGGAGGAACTCAAGCCAACGTCACCATCTTAGGTCCAGTTACTTCAATGAGAAGACAAACATAAGACTTTTTAGATTAGATTAAACCGTAAATCATTCTCTCAAAGAACTATGGGTGTGACTAGCCATTTGTAAAGAACTCGATTACACCCTTTTTTGCTTACGTCCTACAAGAGCTGCTAAGATTTATCCTTTGCCGAAAATAGAAATCCAGTCTCATCCCATGGATGAACCATGTTTTTTACGTAATACTATCAATCCTGACATGAAAAGTACTATTTCATGCCATGGACGATGTCATAAGGCCACGATGCTACTACCAAGAGATACAACCGTTACTCTCCCCTCCAAGGGTTGAGTCACACTGTCGGAAGCAGTGTGTGGTCACTGGGTCTCCTCTAGTAGGAATCTCGAATGTGAGGGTCAAGTCAATGATTTTAACCAGAACCTTTCAGTATCAACCATACAAAATGGTAGTAAAGAAAACATCAGGAGGACATGTGTATTTTATTACAGCAGCTCAAAGTAAAAAGACACAGAGCAACCACAAACAACGACTTCAACAAAGCTAGTAGCATCATGAAAAAAGTCTCTATACCTAGAGGTAGTCCCGCTCTTGTCCACATGCTCTCGGAGCACTATGGTCGAACCTCTGCCTCTGCCTGAGAGGTCCTTCTACTGCCTGCTTCTCATCTGCAAGGCGGGTCAGGCAGTCTCGAACCATGTGTCCCTGCCCGCCGCATGCATAGCAATGCCTGATCCTCATATGGCTCGCTCTATTTCGTGTCCCCACATAAACGAACCTATATCCTGAGGTCACCTACCAGATGGACTGGTCCGCTTGGACCTCTCCGTCAACTGTCTACAGCCGTCTGCAAAAGACTCCGCTACCTGTCGTCCTGTGGAGGGTATCGCCGATGGTGACTGCTCAGCGAGAAAACTCTCCACTATAAGAGCCCTCTACAGCACCCCCGCCTGCATCGGGATGTTGAGGGAGATTATCGAAGCCCTGATCTCATGCCTGGGTCCCTGATCGAATGTCCGGGCCCTGAATAATGGGTCTCATACCATATCCATGGACTATCGCAAGAGGTAAGTTAACCTCTCTATGTACTGTGATTTTGTGATGTTGCCCTGCTGCAGATGAAGTAACTCCTGAATCCGCACCGCACGAAGGGTGACTGGTACAAACTCTACCCGGAACATGCTCTAGAAGTCTATCTAGAGTAGTGATGCCTCATCATGAACCTGGAGCATCAAGCTCCACCATCTTCCTTCCGCTGCATGCAGGAGACTGCGGCAAGGATCACCATGAGGTCGGCTGCTGTCCCTACTAATATGAAAACTCTCTCGACATCCTCTAGCCAATCCTCAGTTTCCTCTGGGTCTGTCTATCCCCGAAAACTGAGCAGCCTTTGTTGCTGGAACTCGTGCAATGCACTCAGGCGGCATGCACTCTCTGCTGCTGGGGCTGGTGGTATCGGTGGCCCAGCGGGTAGTGGTACCGCTGGTGCCTCTACTGTGATGGAGCCCTACACCGAGGCCTCGTCGCTTGGTGGGATACCATCTCGTAAGTAACTCAGAACCCTAGCTGGATACCTTCACGGGGACATCTTGAAATGAAACAGGTGCGCCATGGTTAAAATAGTATACCTGGATAGCTAACACAAAGTAATCACGAAGATAACTTTTCAATGAAAACACACACGCAATGAGTGTTTTCGTGCACTGAGTTGGAAATCAGAGGTCAGGGTCCTAGTGTACGGATACGTCGACCGTCACACCAACACTGGACTCCCTGGACTAAAAACAACACTCAATACTCTTAACACTATTGCTTCACAGAAAAGAATGATCAGAGTCCTATGTTCTATGGTCGCAACATCCCTCTGATACCAATTTGTCACGACCCGTCCCCCAGGGCCCATGCCGTGACTACCCCAAGCCCGACTTCCATAGCCCAGGGGCTGGTGACTAGCACCAAAGGCGTAAAATCCATATGATGGGAAGGAATTTCCTTTAAAGTAGTAACACACACACAAACAGAGTATGTTGGAAGCAAAGCACTATGTGAAAACTGTATACAAAAAGTAGCGCTGAAAGTAAAGGGGATGGAAATACAAGCCCAACTATAAAGTACATGTACAATGGAAAGCAAGTACAATTGAAAAAGGGACAACAACTAAAAAGGGCAGCACCTAGAACGTCTGCCGAGAATCCTACCAGAAGGGTAGGTACAGAAGTCCACCTTAGCACTCCACATCTATCGGTCCACTCCGTGTGCTGTCTCGCCGTGTGGTCCACCTTCAGGTACCGTCCGGTCCTGGCTTGCTCCCGGACTTCGTCAACACTATTTTTCATCTGAATCCAACACAATGAAGTACAGGCATAGTCCGTGCAGGGGTGAGTATAACATTACTCAGTAGGGACCCCGAGACCCCCAAAGGTCTCCCAGAATCCACAAAGGATAAACCATAGAAGAAAGGTAGAATTACAGAGTATCAAACAACTCTACTTAGGTATATTCCCATACATATACCTATGTTATCAATCACAGTTTGGCTCTAACTCTCGATCCCCTGCATAACCCAGTCCACACAGGAAAGCAAATCAATCACATCGATGATAATGATTGAAAGTCAAGACTCAGCTCACATAGGTATACATCTTTCGTATAGAGATAGAGATGATCAGATGTAGTCACTGATTCATCTAAGCTCTCAGACCCACGTAGGATACTAGACTAGATAAGATATCGGACCCACATAGGATACTAGACCAGCTACTCTATCAGGCCCACGTAGGATACTAGAATAGAAGTCAAACTATCAGAACCACTTAGGATACAAGTACAGTAGTCAAACTATTGGACCTACTCAAGATACAAGTATAGAAGTCATCACTGTCAAACCCACGGAGGATTCCAATATAGTTTTCATCGTCGAAGAACCCACAGAGAACTCCTGTACGGTATTCGTTGTCGTCGAACGTATGAAGGATTCCAGTACGGTAGTCGTCGCAGTCGCAGCCAGCTTTAGGGTTCCCGCACATAGCACGCTTGATTCCGGGAAGTTCTGCTCCTCAAGCCAAAGGGTTGATACATCAACTATCATGAATTCTAGATTTGATGTATCCCGATGTTCCGTCTCGTAAAAAGGAACCCAACACAATAGACGAAGTGTCAATCGGATGCCCGGTCTGAGAGTTATTAGCATTTTTGTTCCAGGGGCCCTGTTGGAAATACGCTCGTTCCAAACCCGGCCATTTCCCAATGTCGTCCATAACACACATAGAGTATTTCAAAAGGTCCTCTTCGTCGCGAGGGTCCCAGTTCCATAGACGGCGAGTCGATCGGATACACGGTCTTAAAACTATTCACGTTTCAGTGAAACGGGCCCAGCCCGTCAAGAACAATGGGTTGGCGGGTCGGCTTGACCTGGTCTGGTGGGTCCGACCCAGCAGGGGGTCGGCCCGGCCCGGTGGAGCGCGGCCCGGCCCAGTGTGGCGTGGCGTAACATGTCTTGGAATGCCCCCCCCCCCGATTTCCCGAACCGGCGCCGCCCTCCTTTCCGGCCGGCCGAAGCCGGCCGATCTTCTGGGTGCGAGCGGCCCAGTTTGGCAAGCCGCTGTCTTCCCGTGCGGCACCTGAGGGTGATGCGACATCCTCCTACCCGGCCGGTTCTCTAGCAGAAGCAGACCACGGAGCACGGGCCGCGGTCCTCCGTAGCGCGGCACCATCGGGTGCCGCGGTTCCACCTGCCCGACCGGATACGACCGGCCGGTTCTTCTTCAGCCGAGCGGCCCGCGGTTGCGGGCTGCGGTTGTTCTCTATGTAGCCGGAATACGGATACCGCTTCCTCTAGTTGCAATTGCCTTCGATTTCCGCTGCTTGAATAAATATTCAACTATCATCGGAGGGTCGTCGGGCCATGTTCGTTCGGCCCGCGCCCTCTGCGTTAGGCGATATCATTTGGCCAAAGAAAAATAAAAGATTCACCAAGGATGGAAAATAATTTCCTTCAATTCAAATTATATCAACCCACTACCTCGATAATTGATGTCGCACGTCGTCGAGCCGTGAAAGATGAGTGTCGCGGTAGTCGGGCGTCGCGGAAGACGGCGTCGCGGAGAATGGTGTCGTCCCATCAATGTTGGAAGTCGTTTTCGTAGACGATGTTCCTCGTGAATGGTGTCTTCTCCCTTGATGCGGAGGAATAAGAAAGGATGAAGGAGTTCCTCACGATCTTCACCTCACATTATTTCCTCAGTCTTTGAGAGAATATCATTCCTCGCATTCTTCGTTGGTGAGGGATGAAGCTCGCCTCCAATTCTCCAAAGGCTCCACCAACAAATATTTGAAAAGAAAATATTTTAGAAAGGCTTCCACCAAAAAAATAGAATTTCCATCCAATTCAAAACAATTCAAAAGAAATGTTTACCCAAAAATTAATTAATGAAGTCATTAATTTATTATGTTGGCATACTTAATGAGAGAGAGGTAGAGAGTTCAAAATTAAAAAAGAGAGGAGTTGTCAAAATAAATGAAGGGGGGTTAATGGGGGTCTAAGGGAAGTTGAAAGGTTTGGGGCTCGTGTGGGCCCCACCTCACATTATCCTCTCATGGGAGGTTATGTGGGTGTGGGCCCCACCTCTAACTTCTCCTTATAGGAAATAACCACCAGAGATAAATAAAATTGTGTACAACAATTTTATTTAATTTTTTTATAAATCCATAAAAATTAACTTCTCTACCAGAGAAAACACACATGTGGTAAAGGTCCCCTTAAGTGAATACCATCACTACGAGTTAATCAGTGCCCCCAGATTTCGATTCCGAGCCCTGGTTCAAAAGATAGAAAAACCTGCATGTACGTTTACTAAACGTACCGGAACAAAACTTTAGAAATTGATTCCGGGCACACCGGGTCTCAGAATCAGGTGCCGTCAGAAACCACAGACTCGTAAAATTCCAAAGTATTTAAGAAAAAAATTTCCTTGAAATTTTAGTGTCTTTACACACCATCCATCACACTGGGATTACCTTAGGCCACGAAATGACCTACATCACTCTCAAATAGTAGAACTTCCCAAAGACACGCAGAACACCATAAAGTTGAATAAATTGTGAAATTTAGATAAAATTTAGTAAATAAAAATAAATATGAAAAGGAAATAGTGATTTTACACCATATCAACTTATGTTCCTATAAATTGAACTAAAAATGGATGCTTAATAAAAAATAAGAGGTCATTCCTACTTCATATAAGACTCACTATTTTATATATCTAGATAATCACCTCTATATTTCATCAAAACCGAAAAATGTGTTATATTTCCCAAAAAACACTTCATTATGGGAGTTGATTATCTAGATATATTGTTCATATACTGAGATATATGGCACTAACTCCAGTCCATTCCATCTCAAAACGTGGGAATGATCAACATGATATTATTTTAACTGAGAGATATAAAAGATATCATGAAAATGTGACATCCAATGAAGAAATGGGAACTAATAAACAACCATTCTTATTATTTTTATAATCTCAAAGGTTCCAAAATATCTTGGTGAGGTAATCCCTTTATCAATAAGCTATAAGCAGCATAAATGACGTAAAACTTTTAAAAACACACACTAACCAAGTGAAACATCCAAGGGATAGAGATATTGATGGGAATAATATTTTTTTAATTTATGAACCATTATTGGTCACTGATGGAAAGTTTTAATCATACACATCATCTCATAAACAATGAATGGACATACTAGGGTGGTATCATCCACCCGAGTCTAATATAGATATTACATCCTTGACTAACTATATGGGGCCTCAATGTTATCCATTCAACTCAAAGTACGATATTATTATTATAAAAAACCTTATCCAATTACACAAGGATGTATTATGAGACTAAAAAGTCCATGAAATAATCACAAAGAATTTCCTCTAGAGTCTGGATCAACCACTCTCTCTATCCATCCATTTGTAATGATATTTCATATTCAACTTCACGTCAGATACCATCTCAACTTGAAGTCATTTCCAAAATAAGGTGGTGAATCATGAATTTTTATAAGATATTGTTGAAAAATGAATGTCATGTGGTATCAAAATTTTTCCACATAAATAATTTTGACATTATCCACACCTATGTTCCCATTGATTGGGATGATATGAGATGATTTTACTAGTCAAAAAATTAAAAACCTGATAACATTGATTCCCCAAGGTGTATGAGGTAAACCAATTTGAAATCTATGGATATCTCCACCATTTACAAGTGGCGACTGGAATAGGAAATTGAAAAGCATATATATTCAGTTGGTTGTCATTAAACTACTGATAGATATATTATCACTATAAAAAATGAGTGATAACATGGTTCCTTACATCCCACCACTAATTTGGACTCCTATAAAATTAAATCTTAGTTAATCATAGGTGAGAGTCCTACATAGATTGAAAAAAACCCTTATCACTTCTTTCCTCATCGATGAAGGGATAAAATAATATCACATAAAATAGAGAAGACCCTCATAAAATAGAAATGAGTAGTTCTTTGTCTCCCCACTGTTTATAGATATCCAGATACATGGAATGTTTACATACCCATGTTTTACATACTGAATAATTGCAATAATATCAATTTCATCTAAATAGTATCCTAAAACATACTCTCCCTCAATTATTTTACTTCTATGTGAATTTTAAAAAATAGGGTCATCAGTTTCCATTGATTAAAGAATTATTTTAATGCTTGTGATGATAAATTCCTACAAAGAGTTTTGTTATTCATATTTCTTATTCTTTATTTTCTGGTGAGGTTAAATTCAAATTCCTAAAGGTATTTCACCCAATTAATTTTTAGGACATTCAGTTATTTTTGAGAAAAAATATGTCTCATGTTTTTATGATTGGAATACACCATAATCCCCCATAAAGAATATAGGAAACCAGAATAGTAACCTCACATATTAAAATTATAAATTAAATTTTTGTATCTTATATGTGAAAATAATATATATTTATATCAAATAATAAGTAAATAACTATTTTGAAAATGATAAATTAAGTGTTGGTATTTTTGTGACACATAAATTTTTATTTACAATTTTTTAAATAATATATTTATTTCAATGAAAATTTATTTTCATAAATTATATTCTTAAATTAATTTTTTATATTAATTATAATAAAATTTTATAACACCTTAACTAATTTTACAAAGTGTCGTAATATTGTTTTTTTATTAAAATCATTATTTTTTGAAAAATGATGAATTTGATTAAAAATTTAAGTTCTAGAATTTAGAAAATTATTTTCATAAAATTGATTTCATCTTTTAAGTATACATGTACAAAATTGTTAGGGTGTTTTTTTGGGATTTTTTCTACAATGGTCGAATTTTTGTGAATAGTGAAATATGGTAATTTATGGTATTTAGCATATACATTAATAATTGAGTCAAAGAAGATGTATGGATGGTGTAATCACCATAACCTGGAAATATAAATATCTATTTACTATATTTATTAATGTAATAAATAATACTCATTGTCTTGTGACAAAATAATAAACTAATGATTAAAATGATAAAAAACCCCTCTTCTCAACTACAAATAACACCCAACTAACTCTTCTCCTCACACCACCAAATCCAAGTAGATAGTTTAATTTCATCCCAATTCCCTTCCCAATACTCATCCTCATGTCCAAGACCTTTTATTATCATAAAAAGTCCAAAACCATGTTCCTTCAGGAGGATCTAAAGGAGAAGAAGTACAAGAGGTTAAATCCTGTTTCGTTTTAATTTAAATTTCTTTTAAATTTCTTTTCTTTTTTATTATATCCACACCTACCCTAATCCAAGTTACATGATAACTCTAGTATCTTACATATACTAATTTCTCAAGAGTTAATTTAATATCCATCATTATAATACCCTTATATTTTTTGAATTATTTTTTTCGAATTAATTTAATCTTTTTGATATTATCTATTTCAGGCAATACTAAAAATAATTTATTTTATTTGTTTCACTTGTGCTATTTTAAAAAACTAGGTAACAATTCACTAAAAATAATAGAAATTTTATCATTCTCTATATGAGACACTAAAGATAACATGTATTACACGGAACAATGACTTTCATGGAAGGCCCGTGTAACATGGAACACCGAATAACGATAATGGCATATTATTAAAATATTATTCAATATAAAATATATGATAAATTATTATTTATGAAAAGGGTTAAATAAATAATTAAAATCTATGGTTTACCCAAATATAAAATGAATTAATTTTTTACAAAAGAATCGGAAATGAATATAAAAAGACATTGAATATAAAAGAAAATATCATTAATTTTATGCCCACAACGATTTTTTATCCTAATAAATAAAATTAATTAAAATTGTTGACTGATATTAATGTCATATATATATTATTTATTCAACAAAATAATTTTTATATTCATCCAATATATTTTATTGGCATAATAAAAAACAATCCAATTCTATGCATAAAATACTACATTTCTTATTAAGGAATTTTGAACATCTTTTAATGGAGAACCTACATTAAATAATTTTTTTTTAACTTTTTTGGATTATATATGTCAAAATAAACACAATATTTTAAATAAAAACATAAAAATTAAGATATGGTAGGTGTTTGGTATTTTTCGGCAAGGTTTCATTCTTTTGAATAGTGAAAAAATATCAAATTGTATTTCAAAACATCTTTTTCATTTAATTATTTTATAAGATTAAATTAATCATTAATTTTTTTTAAAGTTTAATTAGAACATATTTTAATCTATTAATCCAATCTAGGTCATTGGACTCAATTTGACTTTGAAAATGACTATAAAAATATAGAAAACTTTGGGGGTTTTAACTTTAAAACCCAACTTTGATGTCCCGTATACGGGATTTAATTTAAATTAATATCTTCCACTTATTTTAATATAACATGGAAAAATGGATTCCATATTTTGAGTAAACATAATTTAAAATTTATATTTAGTTAAAAATATATTTTTGCAGAAATTATTTGTAAATGGAGTTAAAATTAATTAGAGTGATTAAGGTAAAATTAAGCTTAAATGGGAATAGCCCTAAAATATAAGACCCTAAATGACCTATCCACTTGTCAAAAACAATTTTTATAGTCATTTTGCGTCCATAGAACATAAATTATTTAGTTATTTTTAGTTTTTTATGACTTTTTTAGGTCAAAAAGAGGGTACACCTAACTTTTTTTCAAACAATGCCAAGTGTGTCATTTCCCTTCCCTATAAAAAGCCACCACCTCTCCCACTTATTCAAAACTCTCATATATATTTGGTTTAGACATTATATTTCTTATAAAAATCACAATATACCTCCACTATCCATTTTAGAATAAATAAATTAGAGGATTCTCTTTAGTGAAAACAAGAAGGAGTTACCTAAAGAAGAGGTAACATCTCTCCTAAGCTCCTTTATTTTATTTTCCACTCTCCATTCTCTAAACTATTATTATTACATTATTATATAAAAAAAATTATAATAAATAATGTTATATGTTTATATATTAAGGTTTTAATATATACTTAAACACACCTCCATCTAAGGGGTAACGAACATACTGTTTACGTGTATGGGGAACAACTGCCACACAAAACAATGATTATTCATTTTTCTATAACTGCCTCTTATCGTTAAAATTATGATGGAAAATACATTTATATATTTAATATATTATTATTATTATTTATTTAATCCTTTTTAATCCTTTTACAACACTTATATTTATACTTTCCATTTTGTGTAAATACGATAATTTCTTTTGAGGAAGTGTGGACTACCACCCCCTCAAAGCAATTTGATTCATTCACACACAACATATAAACTATTAAGGATGTGTTTATTGATATTATATGATATATATGTCATAATAATGAAAATATAATTATATTATATACATATATACATATATACATATATTTCATTTTCATTCATTCTTTCTATCAATATGATAATAAAATAGAAACAACGTTCATGCGTACGTACGACCAACCATCACCATGAACGGTGTATTTCATTTCATAATCTATATTATATAGATTATTTTAATACAAATATAATGATTATAAATTATATTTTTATCGTGTTTTATATTATTTAAATCAGGGTATAATTATAAGGACAATATATATAATATATTAAGACATAATCATAAAACAAAGAGAAATTAAATGAAGCGTAATGTAAACATGAAATTATTAACAATATGTTGATATAAAATCATAATAAAACCATATATAGTGTTATATATAAGAATATGGTTTGGTAAAATATATATAATAAATAAAAATTTAATATACATGAGGTTTGAATGAGTACGATAAGAGTCAAGACACAAGGTAAGAGAATTTCATCTCACAATTTATTTCAGGGAGATACATACCTTTTTCACATCTAATTAATTTTTTGTGATGTATAAAATGATCATGAATCTATTATATTACTATCAAAAATAAATATATTGGAATTTAAATAACCATTTTATTATCTTTTTATAATGGGGTTTAGGGTTCTAAAGTTACGAAATTGGTAAAGTAATTTTGACTCAATTTTTCTTCTTTGAGACGCCTTCCATGTTATTCACCTATACTTTTATATGTGGTGTATAAACTAAATATTACATGTTTCAATATTAATATCCTTATTTCCATGATATTATAAATCACCATGTAATTTCATTTTCCAACATGTGTATTATGATTCAAAGTTGACATGTGGTAAGATTTTATTGAAACAATCTCACCTTTTATTAAGATTACCAATGATCACGATTTCATTAATGAAATATTATTATCCATAATTCAATAACTCTCATGAATTTTATTATCCTATATTTATTCATTATTTATTCATGTATTAATAACATTTTTCCACTCTTTGGTACTTAATATAATTTGGAAAAAGTTTTTAAGAAAATATGACATTACCTATCTCTTCGGTCATAAATATATATTCCTTCAACACTATTCCTTCAAAAAAGGGATTCCAGTAATATTATAATAATATACTATTACAATTAAAAGAAACAAATACTTACTAATATTTTCAAAGTAAAATGATCCATTTTTCTAAACTTTTTACCATGTAAATGGAATGTTATTTTTACCTCATATGGAATGTACGAATTTACCCATCATTAATTATTTGATTCATTCATTTGATGTTTAAAAGGATAATTTTTAAGAATGTTTTATAAAAATTTATTTTCAATGAAATGTTTTTCAAAAATATTTCAAGATATTCCTCATTTTTTCTAAGGAAAATAGACTTGAAAGTTTTTTCAAAAGTTCTTTTTTATGTTTTAAAATTTATTTTCCAGAAAATGGTTTTCAAAATGTTTTATGTTTTAATAGGCTTTTGTTTTACATGGGAAATGATAATTACCTAATGATGTTTTTAAAAAGATTTTCGAAAATTATTTCCCTAATAAGATAACATATATTGGTGTTAATCATGCATTTTTAGGGAAATGATTCAATTTTCCATTCATATTCTTTCTCTAGATGGTTTACGTTTTATGGAATGATGTGTATGAAATCCGCTTCACATTCATGGGTTATATTTCTATGAAAATCACTTATTTTCATGGGTTGTGAAATGATGAAATGATTATGAAACATGTTTATTTTTTTGTAGGTTAAGGTATGATTTCATGTTTATGAAACCCAATTAATTTCATGTATTATGATATGATTGTTTATAATTTCATGTCACGTGTATGTATTATTTCATTATGAAATGGGTGGGACCTATATCTGCCTCCAATTCATTGGATAATGATAAAAGTTTTATGATCTCATATTATACATGAGAGGGAAACCCAATCCTAAAAAAATAGGGCGCATAAGAGGACATCTCATGCCCGAAATAGGAGGGTACATGGGGGTATATCCAAATCAAGAAACAAGAGGGTACACAGCAGGACAACACATGCCTGAAATAATAGGGTACACAGGAGGGCATCACAAACCTGAAGAAGGTACATGAGTGATTATAAAAATCCAAAAATGTTCCAAAGGGATTGGTAGGTGGCCATGAAAAACGGTTTTTAAGCTTATGTGTCTTCCAAAATTCCATGTCTTATTCATATGTTATTCATTCATAGCTCATGTTCTTTATTTCCTTATGATTCATGTCTTCTTAACTACTGATACTTTTTCCATGATTTATTTTTATGATTATTTCTATGCAAGGTACGATATTATGATGATCATAATCATGTTTTCATTCCCTTATGTTCAATATATTCTTATGCATTTCCTTTATTTACACTTACTGAACATTTTAGATCACCCCATTCATATGTTTCACTTACCCATATTATAATGAAAGGATTTATGTATAAATACTAATGGGGAAGATATTTTTGGGAACACTTATGATATTTAACTGAGTTATAAGATTTTTCCCATGTTTCCAAAGGCACTGAAATAATACGGTATTCGGGTGTGTATTTTTGTGATGTTTTATGTATTCCAAAAAGTTTATGTAATGTATATGCATGTTAAGACTGGGTCATTATAGTTAGTATTAGAGTCAAGGTCTAGTCAAACTATGGAAACTAGGATGATAAAATTTTAGTGAGATCCCTAGGTATATTTCTAAGGATATTTCTAGGGACGTCTCTAAGGATTAGTATAAGGATGAGTTAATGTTTAGGAAAATATCATATAATTTTGGTAAAAGATTTAGTGAGTGGTTTTCTAGAGAAACATCACTATTTGGATACTAGAAGTTGATTTTCTTATAGAATAGATGTTCCTAGGGCTTAACACTCTGACAATATATCATAGGTCTGACTCGGGGTAATCTGGTACACAACAACGGGCCTTACTGTACACCTGGTTTGACACTCTCGAGGGTTATTCTTTGTAAATTAACAGACACTTCACGATCCATCCTGAAGGTTGTAAATTTAACATGACAATTTCTAACCTTAGATAACCTAATTTTTCATTGATTAAAAATTAGGTTTCATGATATAGACATCCTATAAGTAATTTTTCATGATTATGATGTTTTGCTCTATGATATGTGTTCTTTCACCATGTGCTTCCTGGTTTTAGTCAATGGAAAGAACAAAAATGAACATGGTAAAAATTTTATGATTCAGATGTTGAAATTAAGGGAATTATGAAAATTTATTTTTGATGTTGAAATCTTATACAGAGAATAAGGAATGTGGTATGAGTATTGATTATACTTATGATGATAAATGGAACACAAAAGACATGGGAAAGGTATGTGATGTTGTTCCTATATTTTTTTACATTAAGCTTAAAAATCATGATTAGAATGAGATAGATGAACCTTAATACCAAATTCATATTTTATATTCTAGGAATTTTTTAATAAGGAATCTATTAATCAAGCCATAGTAATGGCTAAATTATAAGGTTGGATGAATGAAGTATTTTAGTTTTGGTATTTAGTGACTTTGTAATATAAATCATAAAATATAAAATAATTATCAGTATAATTTCTCATTAAGGACTCAAAAGGACATGTTGAATATAGATTTCATAGAAAGGTGGTATTTGGATTAAGTTAAAGTAACCCTTAATTAATTATTTAAATTGATATAATGTTCTTTGGATAAATATTTGTTGGATGTAAATAAGTAAATTGGATTGTACGGATTACCCTAGATCTGGAATTGATTATTGAAAAATTGGTATATGTCATAAAATATGAAGTTTAGAAGTTATTGGATTTATATAATGTATCAATTAATCATTAGAATAAGGAATAATGAGTTTTTTCCAAAACAAATTATCATATTTTAGGTAATTACCATGTTTTAAGAAAACATACGATGTGAATATTCACATGTTTGGAATGTAAAAACAAGAGAAAGTTTTCTATATACAGGTGATCCATGTAAATATTTTTTTGGGTTATTATTTCTAAAGATTTATATTTTCATCATTTAGAATGATTATAATGTTAGACATTTATGGAAATTATATGTTAAACTTTGGATTAAGTCAGTAAGATTAAAGTATTGTCTCTCCATATGTGAATTTATGAAATATTGGATAAGATGTGATATCCTTTAGTGGTAAAAATTTAGATGGAATGAAAAATAATACTATTTATCGATATCGTGTTTTGTTAATGATTCTGGAATAAAAAATCCACCCTTATATCCTAGAATAAGTGATGAAGTTTAAGTTGATCAAGGAACAAAAAAGGATGAGATTGTACTGAATCAAGTAGGTATATCTTCCTAGGAAAATAATTTACCCCTAGGGAAAAAATCTTGAAATAAAAAAGGTTATACTAGAACCAGTTTTTTGAATTATTCTAAGGGTACTTTATTTTATCACATATTTATGGATTTAAAATCCTTTAATTTCACCTGAAAAAGTTCTCTTCCAGATTCATATAGAAACTTATAGTATGATTTGTCTTCTGTATCCATGTTTTCACCTCTCACCTATGTTCTCCTATGTGGAAACCGAGTTAAGTGATAATTTTGGTAACCATGATTTTTATAAAATTCTTTTTATAAATAAATATTTAGTGGTTATATTTATGATTTGGGTTTTTTTGAAAGAAAAATTCAAGTATTAAAACCATGATTATACAGTAAAATTTCAACAGAGAAATTCTTTTTTATGGAGGTGGAATGTAACACCTTGAGATTTTGTGAATTATTTTATTCTGAATTAATTTAATCATTTTGATATTTTTAATTTCAAAAAAAAAATTTAATAGTTTATTTTACATGTTGGTATTGTGTTAAATGAAAAACCACATTAATCATGTACTAAATATTACATAAATTTTATCTCTCTCTATACGGAACACTGATGATAGCTTGTAATTTACACAATAATGAATTTCCTCGATGGTTTTCCAAACATGAAATTTCGAATAAAGATAATGATATATTATTAAAATATTATTTAATATAACATAGTTGTTAAATTAATATTTATGAAAAGGTTTATCATACTTTTCAAAATATGTGGTCTACACAAATATAAAATGGATTCATTGGTTATAAATTAATAAGAAATGAATATGAAAACCGATTGAATATATAGTAAAATATTATTATTTTTATGCCCACATAGTTGTTTTACCCATATTTATAAAATTAATTAAAATTAGAGTGTGAAATGAATGTGATATATAAATTATATATTCCATAAAATATTTTTTAAATTCATCCACTATATTTTATAGGATTGAGATAAAAACAAACCGAATTTAAGGCATTAAAATACTATATTTCTTATGAAGAAATTTTTATAGAATTTTATTGTATAACCTATATTAAATTAAAATTTTAGAATATTTATTTATTATATATTTCAAAATTAACATAATATATAAAATATAATCATTAAAATTTGGTTAGAGAAATTTTTCTTATTTTTTTGCAAGGTTTCATTTTTTTAATAGTTAAAAATTACTGAATTTTAGTTCAAAACTGCTCTTTAATCCAATTTATTTATAAGGAAAAATTAAATTATAAGTTGTTTTTAAAGTATAATTAGATCATATTTGTATCAATTAATAAAATTTAGGTCATTGGACTCAATTTCATTTTGAACTTGATAATAAAAACAAAGAAATCTTTCGGAGGTTTTTACTGTAAAAACCCACTTTGTCGTCCCATCTGCAAGATTAAATTTAAATTAATTTCTAACATTTCTGTTATTATAATTTGAAAAAATGGATTACATATTTTTAATCATAATAATTTATAATTACTAATAATTTCAACATAGTTTTTCTCCAAATAGATTAGTGAATGCAGTTTAAATTAATTACAATGATTAAGGTAAAATGTAGCATAACAATGTAATAAATCTTAAACTTAAGGGAAAAAATGACCATTACACTTGTAAAAAAGAATTTAGATTAGATATTTCTTCCATAAATATTAAATTATTGAGTTATTATGGTTATTATAACTTTTTTTAGGTAAAAACATGAGTATACCTAACTTGTTTTAGAACATGTTAAGTGTGTCCTTCCATTTCTTTATAAAAGGAAACTAACTCTCTCTCTTATCCACAACTCTCAAAACTCTTAGGATTGGAAAATATATAACCAATAAACTTCAAAAAATCCATCCATTAATCCTTTATCCCTCAGTTTTGGAAGGAATAAATAAAAGTAATCCTTTTGGTGAAAACCAAAATGAGTTACCCAAAGAAGAGGTAACACCCCCCCTCAAACTCCATTCTTTTATTTTTCATTATCCACTCCCTCAACTATTCTCATTCAATTATTATATGAAAACACAAGTATCCTAAATATTATGAAATTTTTTAAACTACTTTTTTATCCTACACTTACACACACATCCTTTTAATAGGTAACAAACATATTGTTTACAAGAACAACAAACTACCAACTCACAAAACGATGATTGTTTAGTTTTAATTTACCACATATCATGGTTGAAATTATGATGGTAAATATATTTATATATGTTATATATTATATTAAATATGTATTTATTATTATTTAATAATTTTACAGCACATATATTTATACTTCCCATTTTTGTAAATATGATAATTTTGTTTGAGGAAGTGTGGACTGTCGCCACTCAAAGCAATGTGATTCATTCAAACAGTACATGGAATGTACTCTGGATGTGTTCAGTTAAATTATATTATATATATCAAATAATTAATATAATATAATTATATTATGTATATATATACATATATTTCATTTTCATTCTTTCAATATGAAAATAAAACAGAAACAACGTTCATACGTACATACAACCTACCGTCTCTATGAATAGTGTATTCCATTTCATAATTATATATTATATAGATTATTATAATACCAATATAATGAGTATAAATAATACTATTATCATGTTTTAAATTATGTAAATCATGATATATGTATAAGGAAAAAATATATTACAAATTAAGACACAAGAAAAAAATAATGAGAGTATTACACAAAGTGTAACATTAACATGAAATTGTTAACAAGAGGGAAATATAAAGTCACAATAAAAATATATTATGGTATTATATATATGAATATTTTTATTTAAAATATTTATAAAAATCATATATTTATTATAAATGAGTGTTTATTGAGTACGGTGAGATTCACAAAACAGGGTAAGCGAATTTCATCTCACTCTTTATTTCCATGAGATACATGTATTATTCATCACTAAATTATTTTGTATGGTGTATTTACTACCCATTAATGTATTATATCCCTTTTATACTTACACATATGGTTATTTACATAATTAAGTTATGATTTTTATATCCTGGGGTTTAAGTTTTAATAGATACCAAATCGATAAAGTAATTTAGTCTCAATCTTCCTTCTTTGAGATGCAATCCATATCATAAAAATAAATTTTAATGAGGTGTATAAGCTACCTTTGAAATTTTATAACATGAATACCATTATTTTAATTATATTTTATAGCTCCATGTAATCTCATTTTCCTACATGGGGAGTATGATTCAAAGTTACCATTTGGTAAGAGTTTATTGAAACAATATCTCCATTTATCAAGATTGTTTATGATCACAATTTGATTAATGTAATATTATGATCCATAATTGAAGAACACTCATGAATTTTATTCTCATATGGTTAGTCTTGATGTGTTCATATAACAGTAACATTTTACCACTCTTTTTTACTGAATATAATTAGGATAATGTTGTATAATAATATGAAATTACCTCTCTCTTCGGTCGGAAATATCTATTACTTAAAAACCATACGTTCTAGAAAGGGATTCCAAGAATATTATACTAATATAATATGTTAATTAAAATAATTTTTACTCTTTTTCTTTAAAAAATGTTTTCAAAGGAATCTTCTGGTCACCATCTGAACAAGCCATTTTTTGATTTTTTTACTGTACAAATGGAATGTTCTTTTTTACTTATATGGATTTACATTATTTAAATTTATTGAAGCCTTATTTTCCTGTTTAAAAGATTAATTTTTAATAAAATTATTTTAAAAGGTAGTTTTGAATAATTTTTTTTAAAAAAAATAGTTCCCCTATATATGTTATCCATGTAAAAAGACTATATTAATATGTTTAATTTGTCCTTTATATGTTTTCAAGTTTAGTTTTATGAAAATCATTGTCAAAAAGTTTTAAATTTTAAGAAAATGTTTTATAGGTGGGAGAATAATTTCCTATTCATGTATTTTTAAAATATATTTCAAAATTATTTCCCATATAAAATAACATATTTTGGTATTACTTTTTCCTTTTAGTGAAATGATTCAATGTTTCCATTCATACCCTTACTCTGAATGTTTTTCATTTTATATCATAATGTTTTTGAAATGAATTTTCATTCATTAGTTATTTGACTATGGAAGCATCTTGTTTTCAGGGTTTATTCTTTGATGAAATGGTTTTTACACATATTTATTTCTCCAAAGGTTATGGTATGATTTCATGTCTATGACACCCATTTCATCTCATGGGTTATGATATATATGTTAATGATTTGTGGCACATGTATATATGATTTAATTATTATATGGATGAGACCCATATATCCCTCAATTTCATTTGGTAAAAATAATTGTTTTATAAGCTTAAAGGGTACATATTAGGGCATCCTAATACCGAAACAAGAGGGTATATAGGAAGACATCCCAAGGACGAATTAAGAGGGTTCACAGGAGGACATACCAAGAACAAAACAAGAGGGTACACATGAGGACATCCCATGCCTTAAATAATATGGTACACAAGAAGGAATCTCATGCCCGAAGTAGGTACATGGGTGAATATCCCAAGCCAAACATGATACAAATCTATTGATAGGAAGCCTTGACATAGGGTTTTTATATTCTTATGTGTCTGCCACAATTCCATGTTTAATAATTGTATTATGATATCATGGATTATGTTCTACATTTACATATGATTAATGTCTTATAATGTAATAATATTTACTCTATGATTAATATTTATGATTTTTGATATGAAGGGTATGATCTTATAATGATCATGATCATTATCACGTTCGCATACCCTTATATTAATGATGTTCTTATTAATTTCTTTTATTTACCCCTAATAACCATTTGAGCTCACCCATTTCTTATGTTTCCCTTCCCCATGTTATGAATAATTTTTTTTATGTTTAATTAAAAAGTTATAACTTCTTTGTGGGAAAATATTGATGATATTTGACTAAGTTGGAATTTTTTTCCAAATATTAAAAGGCACTAAATAACATGATCTTTGGGAGTACGTATTTGTATTTTTTTAAGTATTCTAAAAACGTTATGTAATTTCTATGTATGTTCATACAAGATCATTATAATCATCAAAACTCTCATCTTATTCTCTTATTATAAAAAGTTAAAATAGTTTCTGTGATGTGTCTATTTACCATCCTCATGGATGATGAATTTTCATTTTCTTTTACCGCCTTCAATGAAAGTCATAAAATTATTATTATGGTAAAATTTTATATTATCATACAAATAAAATGTTATATAATATTCGATAACCAATATATAAACTTGATATCAAATAAGTCAAAGGTCTTAAAACTGCAAAAATAAGTTAAATAATTTTCATTAAGGTGTTCTCTAATAAATCATACTCATATCAAAAATAATAATTACATTTGGAATCATTTAGAATTATCAATAGAAATCCATTCAATTTCATTAGAATTCTATATTTTTTCATCCATTCAACAAGAAAACCCATAATAAACCAACCATGGAAACTAGGAAATAAACATACCCAAAACAAAAAAAACATATTAATAATAAATGGGTTGAAAGATGTTATAAAAACATAATATATGGAATTATGTTTATTAATATAGTTCTAAATAAACTAATAACACTCCTTAAACCATTATACATGGTATATCAACACATTTGGAAGAATTAAAACCTAAAGTATGAGATTATTCTTGTAAATTCCTCTTTTAATTTATACTTTTTAAAAAATAAAAAGGAATATTTTTATTTTGTAATTAGTCATATTTTTTATTATATTCTAGTTCATTTGAATTGTTTATGATAAAGGGTGGAACCTTTATCTATGACCAATGCATTGGCTATGTTTATGTTGGATGTTGACTATAATGGTTCTTCCAAGTGTAACTCTAATAGTTACAACATAACGTAGCAATGAGGGTTAAATCATAAGGTAGGAGTGACATTAACATTGTAAGGTAATCATGAGGGTTAAAAATAATATGGTATCAATTAGTGTTACAATATTATGTAAGTAATACCCCAAGTTACCTTTATAGTTTTATTTATGTTCTCTAGGACTAATGGAAATATATTATTTTCACAGAGTAAGTATATGATACTTTATGGATGTTAGATATGTATTTGTGAAAATGATTTCCCATGTTTATTTGTATTCCTCAAATAATGGTCTATTTTATTTTTTTTATGTCCCTTATTAATCATATTGTGCTCATCCAAGTCTCTAATTTTTTTTCATAGGTTTTAAGGATGGGTAAGAGAATAGAGTAATACAAGGTGAATTGTCAGAATATTTTTTCAGAAATGATTTCATGTTTTATTAAAAACAATTGTATTATGAAAGAAATGGATAATATTTTACTTGTACCCACAATTTATTCTTGTGGGTGGATATGTATTAATGTTTTCCTAATTATCTAAAACGAAAAAACTGAAAAGATCATTAGGAATGTAAGGATGTCAATTATAAACTTATTCACAAAATTTTATGAATTTTAAGGCTCACATCTTGTAGTTTGTATCATATCAAAGTTTATATAACATTTGGGGTTAAGGTGATGTTAATAGAATAATAAAAATGATTTTTTTACCTTATGGTTATGTTGAAATGATATATCATTTAATGATCACCATGTTTTTTCATCTATGATATGGATATTTACAATAGTTTTCTATAGAAGAAATAGGTAAGCTGAAGTTGGAAGGCACCGAGATGATAATAACTTTTTTAATCCACAACCTATAATGGTGGAAATTTAAATTGGGTAGTTTTTGATAGTAATAATTTATTTGAATAAGGATATAAAGGGTGGTAAAATCCATGTAATATAATAGATGGATCTAATATAATAGAATGTGAAAATAGAGGAACATTTTTTGAGGAAACACCCACTTACTTTTAGTGGATATTCAGACCCGGTGATGGATATAGGGAGGATTAAATCACCTAAAACGATATTTGTTATTATGGGTTGTTTATACAATAAAATGGTTAGTCCTTATATTTTTTATTCTTAGGTGAAGTTATCCCATGGTGGTCAATGGTCAATAAGACCAAGTATAACAAGTAGATTGATGCCTTGGAATGAGATGAATTTAAGAATATGTTTCTTGAAAAATAATTCCCTAAGGTGGTCATAAGTAGGATGGAAGAGAAATTAATGGAATTGAAATAAAATGAGGAAGACTCAGTGGCCATTTACGAAGAAAAATTTACATGATTGGATGTTTAAATTCCAATATTATTCAAGAAATCTATAGTAAAATCATTCAATTTAACTCATTATTGAAGCCAAGATATCCAAGGCCATTGGCTAACATTTAATTAAAAAGTTATGAGAATTTTTGTGATATACTGAGAGGGTAGAAATGGATTTTTAGAGTGATCACATGTACATCAAAAAACAAGAAAATGAAAATTTCCAGATGGTAGGAAATGGGTAAGAATCCATAAAATATATCTAAGGGGAAGAAAATACATCTTTTAGTTTTTGGGATGTTTGGTAAAAATCAAAAAGGGGGATTCCTAACTAAATCATTTAAGTTTTATAAATGTGGTATTTTTAGACATATATCCTAATTTTATAATGAAAATTATTTTAAGATAAATTCAAATAAGAAAAATGTAATGTTTTTTAAATGTGGTGAGACGTGGAATTATGGGAATACCTTCCGTAGGAATGATCTGGAGGATGGAAATTGTCCAAATTATAAGCCTAAAGGTGTAGTTAAATAATTTTTCACTATGTTCTAATATTTTGGGCCATACATTGAAGTGGTATTAGGTAAATTATTTGTTTACTCGAATTTTTATAATGTATTTTTTGGTACGGGATCTGAAAAATTCTTTATTTCTGATAAATTATCTAGTAAATTAAAAATTTTAAATGATGAAATGAAACTAGTACATATGGTTAAAACAAAAAGGGAAATGTGAAATAAGAAATTAATCATTAAAATATTCCACTTGTATTTTTGTGGAATGAAATTACTTGAACACCTTTTTTCCTATAGTATAGTTTAATGTTATTCTGAGTATGGATTGTATTTCTGTTTATAATGTTAAAATTAATTATAGAACTAATAAAGCTGTTTTTTCAGAAATCATTTTAGTTTATATATAATAATGTATCCATACCATTGATAACATATTTGGAAGATTATAAACTGTCAATATTTATAAATGAAAGTTGTCCTGCACAAATTTATGAAAACAAGGGAACTATTCAGATAAATTATTTGATAGTGGTAAATGAATAACAAAATGTTTTTTCCTAATGATTTTCCAAGTATTATACCTGATCAGGAAGTTGAATTTACTATTGACTATTTTACTGATACTAATACAATTTTGTGACCCCCTTTTCAAATGGCTCTTGTGGAACTTCATGAATTTAAAAAGAAATTGAATAACTTTCTTGATAAAGTCTTCATTCATCCTCAATCATCACCATGGGGTTCTCCTATTTTGGTTGTTAAAAAGTAAGATAGTTCCATGAGTGTTTGAGCTGATTATAGAGCTTTGAATAACATTACTATTAATAATAGGTACTCTATTCATTATATCAATGAATTGTTTGAATACCTCAATGAAGAAAAATATTCATTTCATATAGAATTTAGTTATAGGTACCATCAGTAAAAGGTAAACGAGGATGAAATTATAAAAATATCTTTCTGAACTAGATATGGGCATTATGAGTTTTTTTATTTCCTTTGTCTTGTCAGATTCCCATTCTATATTTATGGATCATATGAATAGAATATTGAGTTGATATTTGTTTAAGTTTTTTTATTTTTATTGATGATATTTTGGATAATTAAAAAAGATATAAGGATCATGAAAAACATCTAATTAATGTTCGGAAAACATTGAAAAAAATTTTTATGGAAAATTTAGAAAATGTGATTATTTGTTGAAAAAAATTTCTTTTCTTTATAAAATTGTAAACAAGGATAAAATAATAAATTTTCCTACCAAAAAAAAAGTGGTTGATGAATGTAAGATACCTATAAATTTTACATAGATTCATAGTTTTCTTGGATTAGAAGGGTATTACATATTTTTTGTTAAAAACACTACACAGTTATTTAGACAAATTACTAAGTTAACTCAAACATGGGTTAAATTTATTTGGATTGAAGAATGTGATGATTTTTCCAGTAACATAATATGATATTAATGAATTATCATGTATTGGAAATGCATTCTAGAAATAGTGATTATTTAATCTAAGATGATGCTTCATTGATGGTACATGGTCATGTTCTGACGAAAAATGATCAGGAAATTTCTTATGCTTTAAGGAAACTGAAACATCATGAATAAAATTACCCCACACATGATTTAGAATTAGAATTTGTGGTTTAGGATTTGAAAATTTTGGGGCTTCATTTATGAGTAGAAAAATTTGAAATATAAAATGACTAAAAAAGTTTTAAGTATACATTTACTCATAAGGAATTGAAATTGTGGAAGAGAAGATGGATGGAACTGATAATGGGTTATGATTTCATTATAAATTACCATCCTTGAGAAGTAAAAAATGTGGTGGATTACTAGATTCAGAAAAATAATTAATCATTAATGATGTTACATTTGGAACATGACCCATTTTTCTATGATTTTATGAATTTTTTCTTGGTTGTTTTTTGTGAGGTAAATTCCACTATTTTGTTTTTGGTGTCAGTGTAGCCATCTCTCTCAAAAAGAATTGAGCAAGCACTGAAGGATGACCATGAGTTACAAAAAAAGAATAATAGGTTATGTGAGGTATCTCTCCAAAGTTTAATATTGATAAATATTGTGTTTTGATATTTTTAAAGAGATTATGTATACCTAGTGATTCCTATATGAATAAATATTTGTTAACTGAAACTCATAGTTCTCTATTTTCAGTTCTTACTGGAAGCAATAAGATGTACAGAGACCATCAGGAGTATTACTGGTGGGCTGGAATGAAAATAGATATTTGTGATTTTATAATGAATTTTTTTCTATTTCAATAGGTTAAATAAGAGTGACAACTGTCAAAGGGGATGCTTTAGCCTTTTTCAGTACTAAAATAAAAGTGGGAAAATACATCCATGGACTTCATGGTGGGACTATCAAATAATTCTTGAGGTAACAATGTGATTTGGGTAAATATTGATCGACTAAATAAATCTTCACATTTCCTTCCAATTCAATACACTCTTTCTCTAGATAATCATTATAAACTATACATCAAAGAGATTTTTAGGTTACATAGAGTTCCTCTATCCATTAAATCGGACCATTATCCCATTCTCACTTCTATCTTTTTGAAAGGAAGTCATAATTCATTGGGATGTAAATTAAATTTTAGTAAATACTTTCATACACAATTTTATGGATGGACAATGTGGAAAAATAAGACATTAGAAGACTTGTTACATTCTTATTCAATGGATTACAAGGGAATTTAAGATAAACATATTTTCTTTCTAAGAGATTTCTTATAATAATTGTTTTCATTATAGTATACAGATTAAAACTTATGAAGAATTATATGAAATACAATGTCAAACCATAACATTTTTGGATAATTAGTTAATTACAAGGATATGGAGTAATGATGATCTAAAAAAACATGAGGATATCTCAGAGAAGGAAAAATGTTGTGGAGATAATAGTAAGAAAGACTTTTCGTCCAATATAGGTGATCATGTTTCCCTTAAGATCTCTACTTGAAAAAGTGTTATGAGTATTGGTAAGAAAGGGAAGACATTTCCACGATTCATTGGACCTTATGAAATCATGGAGAAAATTCTTCCAATTTACTATCAGGTAGATTTTCCTCCAGGTTTATCTCAGGTACACAATGTTTTTCAAGTTTCTATGTTAAAATTGTATGTTTTATATAAATCTCAGGTTTTGATCCCATAATTAGTTTATCTGGAAGATAACCGTTCTTATGAGGAAAATATTGTTTAGATTATTCATAGTGGAGAGAAATTATTATGGGATAGGGTAATTGTAACGTCTCGACCTGGCATACCACTAAACAAATAGATGGACTGGTTGCCCACATGGCCTCAAGCACATTTCCCCAAATGCCAGATGCTAATGACTAGTAGTGAGGGCCTAGGGAATAGTTTCCCCAAATAGGGTGTAAGAAATGAATCCTAGTAGGCAACAACCAATGGTTTGTGCCAATCTATCAGTGAGTATATGAAATAGTTGTGTATAATAGTGAAATTCATTAAAGTAGTATGCACTCAGAAGTAAAAAATCTTACAAAATACTTGTATTCATTTATAGAGTTTAATATATTCATGAATAGTTCATTTACTTGAAGTATTTAGATTTCAGAATCCAGCCTAATCATGACATTCAGCTTAGAAAATTTGGAACAAAAGAAGTCTCAAAATACCTCACAATAAGTAAGTACAGACTGAACTCAAGCTTGTGATTTTGTAGGGAAGACATTTCACAATTCCTTCCATTTCATTATTTAAGTATTACCTGAGTAAATTATTGAAATTCCTATGTTGGAATTCAATTATCACTATATGTGTAATTCTACCGACATCCTATGAGTCCGTTCTCTGCAGTCCTACAAGGGAGCCTGAGTATCACTCTTGATATTGGAATAAGTTCAAGTGAGTCCATCCTCAATGGTCCTACTAGGGAGCCCCAAGGTATCACTCTACATATAAAATAAGTTTTTTTTCAATTTAGTCCCTCCCTAGAAGTCCTACTAGTGAGACCAAGTGTCACTAATGACACATAAACAAAAACCTCTTGAGTCCGTCCATGGAATTCTAAGATGAACCCATGTATCACCTGTAACACCCCAAGATTTCATAGTGTGTTATTTCTTCAAAATAATTCAATAACTTGCACTACACGCAACACCGAGTTCAAGCGCACCATGACTTACCAAACAAGCCGTTCAAAAAAGGTTATGAATAGTATTAACTAAATTTTAAACTTTATATAATCCTTATAATTTTAGAATCCATATTATGAGTTTCTTAGACATAATGTAAGAACAAATTCATCTTCAGTATTGTAGTTTTACCAACTTTTAATAGTGAACCCTTTTTAAATAAAATATTTTAAACTTTTTGACTAAATGGGGACATCAAAAAAATTTAAAATAAAACATTCCAAGCTTCCACGGTATGCTTTCCTTTGAATAAAACAGTATCGTGTGTTGTACGCAACTTCGAGTTTTAACACACACCACAACCGATCAAACTAGCCGTTATGAATAGTAATACTTAATTTTTGAAATTATATATATTTTATATTTCAAAATGGACTTCATTTTTGGATTCGGAATATCAAATTTAGCCTAAGGTGAAATTTTGGTACTTTTCAGATAACTTTCATATTTTGATGAATAGTAAAAATTACTAAATTTTAATTAAAAACAACTTTTTTAATCAAAATAATTAATAGTGATAAATTATGAATTTGAGTGGTTTTAAAATATATTTAGAATATATTTTTACCATTTAATATAATTTTGGTCATTGGACATAATTTTACAATTAAACCGAACATAAACAAGTGTCAATCTTTTGATAGTTATTATCTCTTAAAAACACGCTTTTTGTTTTGACAGCGGGAATTAATTTTAAATTAATTTCTGCCACTTCTGTGTTTTGAATTTAGAAAAATGGATTCCATATTTGGAATCAGGATGTTCAAATTGTGTAAATAGGTAACTTTTATTTTTAGATATTTTGAATAATTACTGCGGTAAATATTTTATTTACCATGGTTAAGGGTAAATCCGGTAAATAAGGGTTAAAAATATAATATTATAATAATACTAAATTACCCTAAAACGTGTCTTAACCCTATTGGTTGATACATGGTCGACCATGGGCATCTTTGGGTCAATTTTGGGACCCCATTGATCCACTTGTAAGTGATAATGACACTTTATTTTAATTAAGTTAAAATGAATACAAAAATGGCATAAGCTTACATCTTTTAAAAGAACAATTTTTACATAGGGTTATACATGTTGGATTTTCGATTATAAATATTCATTAGAAAGATAAAACGATTTTCTACATAATGATATTTTATTTATAATTTTTAGACATCATATAATTTAAATTATTAATGACACAATAATGATGCAATGTTTACCTCATTAATAAATCATTTAAATAAATAAGATTATAATGATTAAAATATTATCTAAAACCTGTCCAATTCTTATTGGTTGATGTTATTTAGAATATGAGTCATCTTATCTTCGACCTCAATGATTTTTGGACCATTATAAACCGAATATAATTATATTATAAAGTAATACTTTCACTCTTTCCTAAAGAGCCCCTCCTCTCCCTTATAAAAGGAGACCACTTCTACTCATTCCTCACACCTCTCAAGCCACTTGGCTCGTCCAAACTCTGCCCAACTAAGCTCCCCACATCCCTCTCCTCCTCCTTGAAGCTTCCCCTTAGGCAGAAAGCATTTCAAGAAGTCCTTTGGTTCCAACCAAAGTGAGTTACCTAAATTAAAGGTAACATTTTCTCTTAAATTATTTTCAATTATTTTGCTTCTCCAACCCCCAAACTCTTTTTATTTCCATTATTTTGTAACAACACCAGTATCCACAATATACTAGGATGTTGTTATAAGAAGGATTCAAACTACACATTCACACAACTCCATCTAATGGATGATGAACATAATGTTTCTGTGGATGGAAAACTAACGCCTCACGAAACGATGATTGTTCAAATACATCTTACCGCCTCTCATGGTGGCAATTAGGATGGAACTGTAATTAAATATGATATTAATGATATATATTTTATATATAATCTTCTGTATTTCCATTTTATTTCATACCATTATTCGTTTCATGTTGTATATACATACGATAATTTCATTTGAGGAAGTGCGGACTACCGCCCCCTTAAAATGATATGACTCGTTCATACCACACATGGAACGTATAAAGGATGGTGTTAATGAACATAAGTAACATATATAAAATATTATATTTTACTGGAATAGTAATATACCTATGTATCATTTGGATTCATTTCTTTTAAAATAAAAATTAAATGGAAGTAGCGTTCGTGCGTACGTATGGACTACCGTCTCCACGAACGCGATGAGATTCATTCTCCATCGTATCCATTCAAGTATAATTATCATTTGATGATTTAAAAATGATGTTTGAGGACTTGATACCATTCTGGATATGAATAATATACATCCCATTAATTACGAATATGGCTCACATAACAAAGAATATAAAGTAAAATGAACCCGTTAACACCCGAAATGACGATAATTCTAAGATATTATTAACAAATCAATGTTAAAAGATCATATATGATATCATATTAAAGTAAATGATTCTTGTATTATTCAATAACAATTATTTCACCATTATACAGGAGGTAAACCTACCATCGACCAAGGAAAAAGTACAAAGTAAGGGATTTTCTTATCTCACTTTCAATTCCGTGAGATTTCCATTTTTCGCCACTAAATTATTGAAAGTGGTGTATTGTGTACTGCCATTTGATATATATTCATGATTCTATTTATATTCATGTTATTCTATAAATCATTTGGTGGTTATTTACTTTTGGCCATACGACTCAGTTGATTAACGTGGTAAGGGGTTTCTTATCTCACTTTTAATTTCGTGAGATTTCCATTGATCACCACTTAATTATTGCATGTGGTGTATGTGTACTGCCCATGATTGTATTCATTGTGTAATATACTTTAATTTATGGGTATTTACATCATCATGGTATGATACTTCTTTCATGGGTGTATGTTTCGTATGTTACCTATTCGGTAAGGGAATTTGAGATTTCAATTCCCACTCATTTGGCTTTACGCATATTTCATTGATTATATTACTCCATGATTATGTGTGGAATCACTATTCATTTGATTATGTCATAATTTCTACTCCCCTTCCTGTGGATATAAGTTTGATACACATAATCACTCATTGGTAATTCTCAAGTCATTGATATGAATTTGATAAGAGTAATTTTAACTCATTCACCATTTGTTGAGTTAAACATCCAATTCGTTGGTGTTGTTTTTACAAGAATATGTGTGAATATCCTTTGATTGTTTTACACTGAATATCCAATCATATTTAGTGTATTTATATTTGTCACACATAATTATGTCGTTGATTTATCCTTAACCTAAGGATACGGCCTTTATGAGAGATTTCATCTCAATTTACATTCCATTGAGACTTCTTTGTTGATATACACCAAATCACTTTTATGTGGTGTATATAATGTACTTTGACATAGTATATCATGAATCCCTTTATTCTCATGATATTACAAAGTTTTGAATACCTCAATTATTTGTATTCAAGTGTCTCTTTTGGTTATAATCTCTAACTAAAATACCATTTTTAAATGTTTTAAAGACTTATTCTTCTAAATCTTACTCATTAATGTCCATGTTTTAAAAATGGTTTTAAGGATTTATTTATATGGACATTAAAGTTTTAGAAATTAAAACTCCTTTTAAAAAGTTTCAAAGTGGTATGGGACACTTTGATTCAAAAATATACTTTTAAATGGATTCTTGACAAATAGTGTGACTTTTAAATGTTTTCAAGAAAAGGGGGATAATTCTCTCAAATAGTTATGATGATTATTTTCATCTATGTCAACATCCTACATTATTCATGATTGAGGTTAATGTGATACAATACAATCTTCTATATTGTATCAAATGAGTTATGTTTGACTGTGGATGTTCTATTTTTATACCATTCATGGTTTGTGGTTAAAGTATTGACATTTCGTATGCTAGTTTTAATACGAATGTTTATTTTATACTTAAACCTATTCATATGAGGAATGCATTGGACTTAATAAGTGACGGGTGGAGCCCGCTATAGCTCCTCCATGCATCGGTAGGTCTCATGAGACAAACTAGTGTCTTGGCACAAGGCCTTGGCAAAATCTTATTTGTAGTCTTGGCACGAGGCCTTGTCTATGTGGTTATGATAGTCTGGCATTATGCATTCCATCATTATGAAAGTGGTTATTGATATTGCATGTGATCATTCGACTAGTAGAATATCCATGTGAGTAAGTAAATGGCATTATTTCATTTTACCTTTGCCATTTTATGCTGAAGTTCAAGTTTAAAAGGCTTTTGTTTTAGTTATAAATTGCCTTAAGTGTTTATGCTTATTTATGAAAGCTTCTGCTATAATGTTATCCTTACTGAGCATCCGAGCTCACCCCTTTCAATGTTTTATTTTTTCCCAGGATTATGAAGAAGTAATTTATGAATGACCTGCAGGGATAGTATGAGGGGATATGAAGACAAGATGTTTTTTTATGATGTAATGTAAAAATTTATGGATGTATCTAGTTATTCCAAGGCTACTAAACTAATCGGTCTTTCGAGACTTGATCTTTCTCATGATCATGCCAATGTTATGTAATAATGCACCGAATCTGGGTAACTATGGTCGGGGTGTTACAGTTGGTATCAGAGGAAGTTTAGTACAAACCTTGGTAGCTAGATTTAGATAAAATCTGATTAGAGCATGTAGACCTAAGATGAACTTTGAGGATTAGTATAAAAGAACTTCCTAGAATTTTGGTATTGTAGAGATTTTGTGAGTTTTCCGAGCAATACATCCCTGTCTGGATACGAGCAGGTAGAGGCGGCTCTGGCACAGATGTACCTAGGGGTAAAACCCGAAAACACCGCTTTGAGCTAGACTCGAACGAGAACTGGTGCACGACAACGGGCCTTGCTGCACTCTTGGTTACGACACTCCCGGGGGATATGCTTAGGATAATTTACATTTTCTTTACAAACCGATTTAAGTAATATATACATAAGATGAGAGTAAATGACCTTGGTTAATCCTAATATGTTTCGAATTGAGAATATGCTGACATTTTAATCTCTAAATGATTTTACGACTACTATTACTCACACAATGCTTTCTGGTTTCAGTCAGTGGCTGGATTACAAGGAAGTCATAGTGACTTTGAGAATGATGTACAAGGTGGGAATGGTGGTGGCAATGAGCAACAAAATGGAATGTTGATAGGCGTAAAAGATATCGTCTTTATGCCAAATCAGTTTTCCAAAAATATGATCAACAACATATATATTAACCAACTCCCAGGCTCAAAAAGGAAGAGAAAGGTGATAAATGATAAGATCTCCAGCAATGGAGACCATGTAGAAAAGAAACCTCAATTTTCATCATGCAGGAATTGTGGAAAGAGACACCCAGGAAAGTTTCTCAATGGGACAACGAAATGTTTTACGTGTGGGAAGGAAGGACATAAAGTGAAGAATTGCCGAAGAAAAATGAAGAGTACTATGGAAGAAGAAGAAAATGGTCCCAAGAGTCCATTTACAGTCATTTGCCGTAAATGTAGGGGACCTGGCCATTACCCGAGTGAATGTCCTATTTTATAGGATATTTTCTTGCTCAAAGAAGAAGCTATGTGGAAATAAATGGTTGGAGAAAAATTTAAAAAGTATTAGCACTCCTTTTTGATGGGTTTACTTTGGAATAATTTTCTCTTGTATTTGTAACCCCGCAGTTTGCCATGTGAGAATGATATTTGAGGAATAATTGTCTCTTCTCTTGTGGATATAGGTATAAATAACCATTTGGTTTTATATAATCATTGGGGTTTGAGAAAATGATAAGTTATTATGATTTGGGATGAAAATGCAAAGTATGATATAACATTTGTGGTTAAATTATGTTATTTTGAAAAATTTATCTCATTTTGGTAATATTATAGAATATAGTTTTTGAAAAAGGACAACACGTAGACCGTGTGACAACCCGTCGCGTCGGAAAAAGCTGTGGGAATCGAACCCACAACCAAAGTGCGATTGGGATTTATCGCCTACCACTGGACTACGTGAAGTCCCTGGTTAGTATGACTATTTTTTTGTTAAATTATTTTATTGATCAATAATAAGATGATTTGGGTTCTTATGTCTTATCAAATGAATACCCTTGGTATAGGAAAATGATTTGGTGATTAAGTGATAAATGTTATTTTGGAAGATGTTCGTTTTGTTAGGAACACTATATGCCCAAGGAAAATAGAATACAATGAGGTTTCATTTGTAGAGTAATGGTGGATTTTTATCTACATTTTTATTGTTGATTTATAGTGATTTGGGTTATTTATGGAAATGATTAACCTATAACAGAGAATATGTGATGATGTTAATTACTTTTAAGTATGTGACTTTAAGAGTATTTGATTTCATATGGAGATACAATGTAACATGGGAGACTACATAATCAAATTCTTCTATGTTTTGGGTTTCAATATTAGTTTGGATTATATTAAAGGATTTTAAGGACAATTGGTTATTGAATGGTATCTATTTAACTTTGGGGTATTGTTGGTTTAATTTTAGAAATTAAGATTAGTGCATATTTATCTCAATGAATATCCTTTTGGGGGATCATTAGATCATTCACTAACCATTTTGGTTTTGATTAATCTTCAAAGACAATGTAGATATATGGTTTATCCTGCATGGATCATGTGATTCTATAGAAGTTTATTCTAGCTCTTCCAGTGTGACCAAGTCTTCTTGAATACTCATCGTTTAAAAAAAAATTTGAGTTAGTGGTGGAAATTTATTAAAGAATGAAAATCTACTTAAAATTTAAGTATATCTCATAATGTTCTTAGTCAATATCATAAATTAATTCCTCTTCCTTATGTAATGTAACTTTAAAAAAAAAATGTTGTCATAGATGGTACCTTAAATCATCACTAATTTATGGCTTTGGGATTGTTGGCCTTTTCATAGCCATGTTCTCTACCACTCTCCATCAGATAATTGATGGTTAGATTTCTCCTCCATATCCATATTTTCCTACATGGAACCCTAGTATGTGTTATTTTCGGTAATCTTCATACTTTCCACTCTTTATTTTAAATAGAGTCCTCATTAATTCATTTTTCGATGTGGGATTTCAACTAAGATATTTTGAAATGTCAAAAATGTGTGATCCCAATACCCTATATTTTGTTGAACCGATGGTACTTCAAATCATCATAGATTGATGAGTTTAAGGACCTCAATTTTATACTTGTTTGTGATTGATGACCTCAACCACTACCTATAAATATTTACGTTTTTCATCCAATTATATGTCTCTAATTGCCACCAATGTTCTCCTAATCGAGATCATAATTTGGTGGTGACCCTTTCATTTCTCTTTTCCTCATATTAAGACTAAATTTTAGTAAACCAATTTCCGATGTGGGTTTTCCCACAAATATATTTTCTATCTTCAACCTTTTATTTTCGAAGAACAATTTCAAATTGCGAGGACGCAATTTATTGAAGGAGGGGAGAATGTAACACCCCAAGATTTCATAGTGTGTTATTTCTTCAAAATAATTCAATAACTTGCACTACACGCAACACCGAGTTCAAGCGCACCATGACTTACCAAACAAGCCGTTCAAAAAAGGTTATGAATAGTATTAACTAAATTTTAAACTTTATATAATCCTTATAATTTTAGAATCCATATTATGAGTTTCTTAGACATAATGTAAGAACAAATTCATCTTCAGTATTGTAGTTTTACCAACTTTTAATAGTGAACCCTTTTTAAATAAAATATTTTAAACTTTTTGACTAAATGGGGACATCAAAAAAATTTAAAATAAAACATTCCAAGCTTCCACGGTATGCTTTCCTTTGAATAAAACAGTAGCGTGTGTTGTACGCAACTTCGAGTTTTAACACACACCACAACCGATCAAACTAGCCGTTATGAATAGTAATACTTAATTTTTGAAATTATATATATTTTATATTTCAAAATGGACTTCATTTTTGGATTCGGAATATCAAATTTAGCCTAAGGTGAAATTTTGGTACTTTTCGGATAACTTTCATATTTTGATGAATAGTAAAAATTACTAAATTTTAATTAAAAACAAATTTTTTAATCAAAATAATTAATAGTGATAAATTATGAATTTGAGTGGTTTTAAAGTATATTTAGAATATATTTTTACCATTTAATATAATTTTGGTCATTGGACATAATTTTACAATTAAACCGAACATAAACAAGTGTCAATCTTTTGATAGTTATTATCTCTTAAAAACACGCTTTTTTGTTTTGACAGCGGGAATTAATTTTAAATTAATTTCTGCCACTTCTGTGTTTTGAATTTAGAAAAATGGATTCCATATTTGGAATCCGGATGTTCAAATTGTGTAAATAGGTAACTTTTATTTTTAGATATTTTGAATAATTACTGCGGTAAATATTTTATTTACCATGGTTAAGGGTAAATCCGGTAAATAAGGGTTAAAAATATAATATTATAATAATACTAAATTACCCTAAAACGTGTCTTAACCCTATTGGTTGATACATGGTCGACCATGGGCATCTTTGGGCCAATTTTGGGACCCCATTGATCCACTTGTAAGTGATAATGACACTTTATTTTAATTAAGTTAAAATGAATACAAAAATGGCATAAGCTTACATCTTTTAAAAGAACAATTTTTACATAGGGTTATACATGTTGGATTTTCGATTATAAATATTCATTAGAAAGATAAAAATATTTTCTACATAATGATATTTTATTTATAATTTTTAGACATCATATAATTTAAATTATTAATGACACAATAATGATGCAATGTTTACCTCATTAATAAATCATTTAAATAAATAAGATTATAATGATTAAAATATTATCTAAAACCTGTCCAATTCTTATTGTTTGATGTTATTTAGAATATGAGTCATCTTATCTTCGACCTCAATGATTTTTGGACCATTATAAACCGAATATAATTATATTATAAAGTAATACTTTCACTCTTTCCTAAAGAGCCCCTCCTCTCCCTTATAAAAGGAGACCACTTCTACTCATTCCTCACACCTCTCAAGCCACTTGGCTCGTCCAAACTCTGCCCAACTAAGCTCCCCACATCCCTCTCCTCCTCCTTGAAGCTTCCCCTTAGTCAGAAAGCATTTCAAGAAGTCCTTTGGTTCCAACCAAAGTGAGTTACCTAAATTAAAGGTAACATTTTCTCTTAAATTATTTTCAATTATTTTGCTTCTCCAACCCCCAAACTCTTTTTATTTCCTTTATTTTGTAACAACACCAGTATCCAAAATATACTAGGATGTTGTTATAAGAAGGATTCAAACTACACATTCACACAACTCCATCTAATGGATGATGAACATAATGTTTCTGTGGATGGAAAACTAACGCCTCACGAAACGATGATTGTTCAAATACATCTTACCGCCTCTCATGGTGGCCATTAGGATGGAACTGTAATTAAATATGATATTAATGATATATATTTTATATATAAGCTTCTGTATTTCCATTTTATTTCATACCATTATTCGTTTCATGTTGTATATACATACGATAATTTCATTTGAGGAAGTGCGGACTACCGCCCCCTTAAAATGATATGACTCGTTCATACCACACATGGAACGTATAAAGGATGGTGTTAATGAACATAAGTAACATATATAAAATATTATATTTTACTGGAATAGTAATATACCTATGTATCATTTGGATTCATTTCTTTTAAAATAAAAATTAAATGGAAGTAGCGTTCGTGCGTACGTACGGACTACCGTCTCCACGAACGCGATGAGATTCATTCTCCATCGTATCCATTCAAGTATAATTATCATTTTATGATTTAAAAATGATGTTTAAGGACTTGATACCATTCTGTATATGAATAATATACATCCCATTAATAACGAATATGGCTCACATAACAAAGAATATAAAGTAAAATGAACCCGTTAACAACCGAAATGACGATAATTCTAAGATATTATTAACAAATCAATGTTAAAAGATCATATATGATATCATATTAAAGTAAATGATTCTTGTATTATTCAATAACAATTATTTCACCATTATACAGGAGGTAAACCTACCATCGACCAAGGAAAAAGTACAAAGTAAGGGATTTTCTTATCTCACTTTCAATTCCGTGAGATTTCCATTTTTCGCCACTAAATTATTGAAAGTGGTGTATTGTGTACTTCCATTTGATATATATTCATGATTATATTTATATTCATGTTATTCTATAAATCATATGGTGGTTATTTACTTTTGTCCATACGACTCAGTTGATTAACGTGGTAAGGGGTTTCTTATCTCACTTTTAATTTCGTGAGATTTCCATTGATCACCACTTAATTTTTGCATGTGGTGTATGTGTACTGCCCATGATTGTATTAATTGTGTAATATACTTTAATTTATGGGTATTTACATCATCATGGTATGATACTTCTTTCATGGGTGTATGTTTCGTATGTTACCTATTCGGTAAGGGAATTTGAGATTTCAATTCCCACTCATTTGGCTTTACGCATATTTCATTGATTATATTACTCCATGATTATGTGTGGAATCACTATTCATTTGATTATGTCATAATTTCCACTCCCCTTCCTGTGGATATAAGTTTGATACACATAATCACTCATTGGTAATTCTCAAGTCATTGATATGAATTTGATAAGAGTAATTTTAACTCATTCACCATTTGTTGAGTTAAACATCCAATTCGTTGGTGTTGTTTTTACAAGAATATGTGTGAATATCCTTTGATTGTTTTACACTGAATATCCAATCATATTTAGTGTATTTATATTTGTCACACATAATTATGTCGTTGATTTATCCTTAACCTAAGGATACGGCCTTTATGAGAGATTTCATCTCAATTTACATTCCATTGAGACTTCTTTGTTGATATACACCAAATCACTTTTATGTGGTGTATATAATGTACTTTGACATAGTATATCATGAATCCCTTTATTCTCATGATATTACAAAGTTTTGATTACCTCAATTATTTGTATTCAAGTGTCTCTTTTGGTTAGAATCTCTAACTAAAATACCATTTTTAAATGTTTTAAAGACTTATTCTTCTAAATCTTGCTCATTAATGTACATGTTTTAAAAATGGTTTGAAGGATTTATTTATATGGACATTAAAGTTTTAGAAATTAAAACTCCTTTTAAAAAGTTTCAAAGTGGTATGGGACACTTTGATTCAAAAATCTACTTTTAAATGGATTCTTGACAAATAGTGTGACTTTTAAATGTTTTCAAGAAAAGGGGGATAATTCTCTCAAATAGTTATGATGATTATTTTCATCTATGTCAACATCCTACATTATTCATGATTGAGGTTAATGTGATACAATACAATCTTCCATATTGTATCAAATGAGTTATGTTTGACTGTGGATGTTCTATTTTAATACCATTCATGGTTTGTGGTTAATGTATTGACATTTCGTATGCTAGTTTTAATACGAATGTTTATTTTATACTTAAACCTATTCATATGAGGAATGCATTGGACTTAATAAGTGACGGGTGGAGCCCGCTATAGCTCCTCGATGCATCGGTAGGTCTCATGAGACAAACTAGTGTCTTGGCACAAGGCCTTGGCAAAATCTTATTTGTAGTCTTGGCACGAGGCCTTGGCTATGTGGTTATGATAGTCTGGCATTATGCATTCCATCATTATGAAAGTGGTTATTGATATTGCATGTGATCATTCGACTAGTAGAATATCCATGTGAGTAAGTAAATGGCATTATTTCATTTTACCTTTTCCATTTTATGCTGAAGTTCAAGTTTAAAAGGCTTTTGTTTTAGTTATAAATTGCCTTAAGTGTTTATGCTTATTTATGAAAGCTTCTGCTATAATGTTATCCTTACTGAGCATCCGAGCTCACCCCTTTCAATGTTTTATTTTTTCCCAGGATTATGAAGAAGTAATTTATGAATGACCTGCAGGGATAGTATGAGGGGATATGAAGACAAGATGTTTTTTTATGATGTAATGTAAAAATTTATGGATGTATCTAGTTATTCCAAGGCTACTAAACTAATCGGTCTTTCGAGACTTGATCTTTCTCATGATCATGCCAATGTTATGTAATAATGCACCGACTCTGGGTAACTATGGTCGGGGTGTTACATCACCCAAGGTGAAAGGTACAAAAATCAAGTGAGTTATTTCACATCATTATAATATAAACCCATGTATCACCCAATGATATTTACTATTTATCCATTAACATTTAAAAAAACATTCCAGCATTCTTAATAAGAAAAAACACTGCATGATAAAGAGGAAAACAGAAACCCAGAGCAATAATTAAATAATCACAATTCTAACACAATTGAAATTTCATAGAATAATAATGTTCATTTTAAACAATGCTAATGTGGAAAATCAATACATTCCCATAAAACTCTTTGGGTGAAATAGAAAAACCAAAACTAAGGGAAACACACCTGCAGGGTGTCCCTTAACCAATCAATGATTCTAAACAAGATTCAATTCATTGAATTCTTTATCGCATGAAAATTTAATAAAAATAAGGATAGATTTCCATTCAAGGAAACACTTTAAACATGGGTGTGCGGAACCATGACACATAGAAACATATCAATAGTTAATGAGAGGCACAAGGACGCCTACCTCAGTGTCATACGAGCGATATAAACTGATGCCGACCCTTAAATCGGCATAGAACAGTGTATATATAAGAAAAGACGTAAACCACTTGACCCTAAATAACTTCATCAAGAATATAAATAATCAATAATGACTCATGGAGAAGAAATATCTTAACGAGAGGAATCCAACGAGACTGACAACATTTGAATCGGGTTCGAGATGATGAATCAGGATGAGGAAATGTTCTCATGGCTCCCAGTTCTTCACCTGATGGATCTTCTATTCAGGAGAAGAGAAAATGAGGCTAACACACATTTTAAGACTAAATTTATTAGTACACTACATGTAAATCAATATACACAGCATGTATATCATTTTACTGTTCATCAATTTTGCCGACCGAATTTACACATCCGACACCGACCTTGCTGACATGACTACACAACCTGTACTAGAAAGTACACGACATGTAGTGGATTTTTCTTTTTTCCCTGGACAACAAACTCACACACTGCGTATCCTCATCCTACACAGCCAGACTACACACTGTGTACATATGATTTCATGGCGTGTTCTACTTAAACTTATCAATTTTTCACTTTTCCTTGATTTCTCCAAAACAAATCAATGAAAAAGAAAAATGAAGATATATTACCTCATAATAAGAGCACGGTTCTTACAAACTCCCCCCCCCCCTTAAAGAAATTCATCCCAGAATTTCCCTTACAAGGGTGGTGAAGGAATATCTATGAAAAACTCGGTCCACTGCATATGTACGTTAGCCTCCCTCTCCCAAGTCTCGTCTTGTACTCAGCCTTTCTACCATAGCACTCGTATGATTGGAACTAACTAGCCATGGATAACCTTTATGCTCCTGTAAACTATATGAATTGGATGCTACTCAAAGGATGTATCAACCCGAAGCTCAACCTCCTTGGGATGAAAAACATGATACTGGTCTGAGTGATAACGACGAAGTTGAGATACGTGGAAGACATCATGCGTGGAACAGTACCGTTGACGAAACTGTAACCGATAGGCAACCGACCCAACTCGTTCCATAATTTCAAACGGTCCAACATATCACGGTGAAAGCCTACCATATCTCTTAATCCAATTATGTCCCAACCTCGGCACAACACGTAGGAAAACATGATCCCCATCCTCAAACTCTGAGGGTCGTCTATGAAGATCGTCATAAAATTTCTAACAAGACTACACAGTATCCATCAGTCTCTGAATCTAGTTAACCTTCTCAGAAGATTCCTACACCGGATGAGGTCCAAACATAGCTTCCTCTCCCGCCTCCATCCAACGCGTGGGTGATCGGCCGAGCCTACCATAAAAAGCCTCAAATGGCGCCATATGAATAGTATTTATGAAGTTATTATTATAGGAAAACTCAACTAGGGGAATGTGTCTCTCCCATGATCTCCAAATGTTTAGGAAACATGCACACAATATGTCCTTTAGAACTTTTATCATATGATCTGACTGAACATCAGTCTGAGGGCGGTATACGGTGCTAAGAAGCAGCTATGTACCCAGCACCCTCTGAAAATGCTGCCAGAATCGAGACATAATGTGGGTGTACCTATATGAAATGATAGAATTAGGAACCCCATGAAGTCATACCACCTCAAAAATATACATCTTTCCAAGATCATCAACACCAAAAGTCTCATTGATCAGAAACAATTGAGCGACCATCGTAAGCCAATCAACTACAATCCATACAAAATCATTGCCTCTAGGTGACCTTGGTAACCCTGTTATGAAATCCATCTCAATATCACCGCATTTCCACTAATTAATGGATAACTGCTATAAAACATCAGCTGGTCACTGACGTTCCGCCTTCATCTGTCGACAGGTGGAATGCCGTGTAACAAAACCAGCTACATCTCTTTTTATTCCTGGGCACCAGTACTGACGACGCAAGTCACAATACATCTTGGTGACTCTGGGATGAACATCCCCAGATGAAGCATGAAAATCTAATATCATCTCCTTATGTATATCCCCTAGAACCCACAAACTTCCATGTTCACAAAATTCTTCATCCTCGCCTATCGTCCAACTAAAGGAAGGGTCCTCAAATTCCAAACTCTCCCGTAGAACTAGGGCTTCATAATATGATATCTTCCTCATCCCCACTCTATCCAGTAGGGTGGAGGTAATATCCATAGATGAATAGTAAGCCATCCCCTGACTATTGTGCACCTCTAAATGCATCTCAGAGAACAAATCCATTAGCTTCCACTCATCACTGACCTCCTGCACCGCCTGTATCTGAGTCCTCCAACTCAGTGTGTTAGCCATAGCATTGCCTTCACCAGTCATATAAGAAAGATTAATGTCAAAAGACTGAGGGTATTCCACCCACCATCACTGTCTTAGATTCAAATCACGCTGAGTGAAGTTGTATTTGAGACTTTTTTGGTCTGTGTACACCACAAAGCACTCTCCCAATAAATAATTTCTCCTGCAACGCAATGCATGAAAAACTATATCCAACTCAAGATCATGCGTCGGGTAATTTATCTCACGTGGACTCAACTATCAAGACCTATATGCAATGAATCAATCCCCCTACATAAGCACAACTCCCAGCCGAATACCTGAGGCATCACAGTGCACAGTGTAACCCTTTCTTAACTCTAGAAATATTAGCATTTGTGCTGAAGTCAAACATCCCTTAAAATCTTGAAAGGATGTGTCACAAGAATCTGACCATTCAATCTTCACACCTTTCTTAGTCAAGCCCATGATCAGTACTACTATGCATGAGAAGTCCTGTATAAAATACATGTATTAACCAGCTATCCTCAAGAAACTCTGAACCTCAAAAACATTCTTGGGATGCTTCTAGGTAACTACTACTATTACCTTCTCTGGGTCCACTAATACTCTAGTATCTGAGATGACGTGACCCATTAAGTGAATTTGATCCATCCAAAAATTGAATTTTGTGAAATTAGAATATAACTGATGCTCTTCTCTGGGTATTCAAAATTATCTTAAGGTGTTTTTAATGGTCGTGTTGATTATGTGAATACACCAAGATATCATCCAAGAAAACCACCACAAAGGAATATAGGTAAGGATGGAATACTCAGTTCATCAGCACCATGAAAACTGATGGCGCGTTTGTGAGACCAATCAAAATAACCAAGTACTCATAGAGACCAGAACTGCTACGAAAGGTTGTATGAGGTATGTCTACCGATAGAACATGTACCTTGTGATATCCTGACCTCATTTAAATCTTTCATAACACTAGATCTCCTTGAATCTAATCAAACAAGTCATCAATCCTTGATAAGGTATATTTTTTTTAATGGTTAACTAGTTCAGTTTCAGATATTCTATACATAACCTAAGGGTACCTTCCATAATTTTCATTAAAAGTACCGGTGAACCCCAAAGAGAAGTACTGGTTTGGATAAAACCCTTGACTTCCAGATCTTCTAACTAACTTTTGATCTCTTAAAACTCCATCATACCCATTCAGTAAGCAGGAATAGATACTAATGTAGCTCTTGGAAATAGCTCGATGGTAAACTCCACTAGTATAACTAGAGGTAATCCTGATAAGTCGTCTAGGAAAACATCCCTAAAAAAAATCAACCACTGGAGAAAAATCTTCTAGAAATGTTCCCTGATCATCCAGACATGAAATCTTAATCAGGGATGTCATCCAACCCATCCCATGATGCTTGGGTCCAGCTCAGATCGCCTGGACATCTCATTCACACTTGTATAGAAATGAACCACCCTATGGTGACCTAAATCTCACCCTATGGGGATAACATTCAACGAAGGCCTGATAGGATAACAAGTAATCCATTTTGATGACATCAAACTCCGTCACCTCTAATACATCGAGATTCCATAGAAAGTGACACCCACCAATCTCAAGTTGGAACTCCTCGAACAGATGAACACCTGCCGTTATGATCCCTTGTAGAGTGTCTAGTGACATTACATTCTCAGATGTATAAACACAAATTCCAAGGCTCTCAACAATCGGCACAAATATAAAACTATGTGTTGCACCAGTATAAAAAAAGTGTAGAGGATAAAACAGAGGTGAACAGAATAGTACCTCTGATAGGATAAGGTCCGAGATCTTGCTCCTGTTGGGTCTATTGCAATGCATATGTTTGACCTATACCGCGACCCTATGACATAGCCTGGCTACCCTGAGCTGACCAGCCATGCTGTCACTGTGATCTAGGGGTCTAGATACCACAACCACACCCATGACCTTGGTCGGCACACCCCGATGTATTCCAGTTTCCAAACTGGTGAGAAGCTACTAACCCTACTCCTATACGTGGAGCCTATAAAGAACCTCTCTCACTATCCATTGGTGGAAACATCATTTAGAAGTATTGTAAATGGCCCATCATGCCGCAAGTTTGGCACTCAACTGGGTCATTCAGACATTGCGGCCCCAGATGTCTCGGCCTACCGCACTGGTAACACCTCACTTGGATACCAGAAGAAGAGTTTTTGATACTTGTATCCCTGTGAGAAAACTCCTAAAAACTCTTCTTAATTATGGTCTAAATAGTACCAAATCTTGGTGCCAAACTTCCCTGACTCATGCCCTCAGATTCCTATAGGTTACGCTCAGTAATCATTTTTTAATTCCCAATAATAGATAAATAAGGCAGCCTGATGACACTAACATGTGATCGAAGGTCATACCAAATACCATCCTCAAATTTCATAGCTTTGATGAATCATCACCTATCAGAATAGGTGAGAATCACTGAAGCTCAATAAATTGGGAAGAATAATCCAGAACTAACAGTGTCACCAGCTCTAGGTGCATAAACTTCTGGGCTCGGTCAACCCTCATCGTCTCAGGAAAATAATAATCATATAAGGATGTCTAAAAGTCTTCCCATGTCATATCCTGATGACGCCCTACCTGAGTGTTAAAATCCCACAATATCTTGAAAAAATCATGCAGTATATACGTTGCGAGCTTGACCCTCCTCACAAAAGGTGTATTGAGATGCTCGAAGATAGTCATCATTGATTCCAGCCATGATTCTGTTACCTATGTTCCACCATCTATTGAAAAAGTAGACAGATGCTGCTACGAAATATGCGTGTCAACTCTTCCATAGATGTGGTAGCCTGTGGTGCTCCATGGAAGGTCTTAATTAACCTCACAAAACTTTATCGGAACTGTGTGTCTACACCCGCATCCGATATAACGGTTTGTGTTGTTGTTGGTAGAAATGGAGGATCCATCGATATCCCATGGCCCAACACCTCCAGTGTATACTCACTACCACTCTACTGGTGCACTGATCAAGGTTATCATGGTGGAATTAATCTGTAATGTCTATGACACACACCTCATCACATTTTTTACGAACAGAAAGCTACAACTCAGAAGTGAAAATCAGGACAGAGAAGGAAAATCACAAAAGTGTTTCAAAATAGGAGTACACGACGTGTTCTCCTATGCCTTTACATGGGCGTGTACTTCTGTCCAATGTGACCGTGTAACACCTCATGTACACAGACTATTACCCAATAAAGATGGTGTGTACCTGAGTTTCCTTCCTTCCCAGGTACATCTACACGGCTATAACTACACAGTCGTTCCATTGTAAGACTATATGGCGTGTTCACTCTAGACACAACATGTACATCAAATATTTTCATCCACCCGTGTCGTTATTCACATGGCTGGATACACAGTTGACTTATAAATAGCGTGTATGCAAAGTACGTGGCATGTCCTACTAAATGTTTCACAACCTTTGTTCCCTCATCACACAGTAGGTTACACGGGCCAAGGACTACACAGTGTGTATACTTGGTACACGACGTGTTCTTCTTAAATTTTAGAACACATTCTTCCCCAAACAAGAAGAACACACGATGTGTTAGGTTAGACTATACTCCATTTATACTGGGGTTTTCAGGACGTAATCTCTAGATTTCCCAGAAAACCTTTGGTCTGCAGAGAATCCAACTAGTGGGATGCCAAATTCCAATCTATGAGGGCCCATACTCCCAACGAGTCAATGTTTGGCACCCAAAAAGAACTTATCATAAAACTAATATAGATAAAATATAAATCATGATCTTATAAATTCCAGTCCAAGAGGGACCATAGACCTCAGGAACCAAAGAATGGTGCTCATTCCTTCAAAACTATAGCATATACCAATACACCTATCACAACATCAAGAAAATCTATCACATTATCTATCACAACAACACACGATAACTAATGCTCTCAAGATGGCATGGCACAATGCATGACATGTGATCCCTATATGTTCCTATATGATGCATCAGATGACATACCATCATCTCATCTGGTGAAAAGAAATAGAACCCACAATTGAAACAATAGTAATAGCAGAAATCAAATGGATCACCCAACGGTGAAATCAAATCAACTATTATAGATCAAAATTTAATGATCACCTATCGATTCGAGACAATTTGGATTTTCCCTGTACACGGGTTTGCTACTCCCGAGCATAATTTATTACCAAACCCCTTTTTTCCTTCCTACCCTATCTGTTGGATCTAAATAGTAATTCAATGAAGAAAGAATACCTTTTATACCACTTTGTAACATCCAGACCCGGCTTACCACAAAATCGATTGCTGGATTGGTTTCCCACATGGCCTCAGGTGCATTTACCCAAACACCAGAGGATTATGACTACCAATGAGGGACTAGGCTCTGATAGTGGGGAAACTATGCCCTCTTTGGCAGAGTGTAACACCGCAGAATAAATAATGACAATAGTGGAAGCAGTATAAATCATGAAACTTAAGTAAACACCTAGAGATTGAAAATCAAGATATGCAGAAGGTATGTAATATCAAAATGATGTATCATGTCACATTTTCTAAGAAAACAATCAAAAAAATGTACACTGAAATCATGTACAATACAATAACAAAATACAATAAACCAAAATGAGACACAGTAGCATCACAAGCCCAGGCCTGGCCGCATGCTCTCCTTATCATAAGAAATAATCAAGTACCTATAAAAATAGCATTACCCATATCAATACCAGAAACAATATAGTCTCTTTTGGCCCAAAAACATGACCCAAGAAGGGTGTGAGAAATGAATCCCATTAGGAAACCACCAAAGGTCTATGCCAATCTGTCAGGGAGTATATGCATCAATTTTTTATAGTAATGAAATGATGTAAATTAGTATACACTCAGAAGTAAACAGTCCTACAAAATACTTGTATTCATTTATAGTGTTTACTTTGTTCATGAGTAGTTCATTTAATTGATGTATTTAAATTTCATTATTCAACCTAAGCCTGACATTCCTCGTAGAAAAGAAAGAATGAAATAAGTCCTTGAAGTCCTCCAAATAAGTAAGTAAATTCTGAACACAATTTTGTTCTTTTTATTGGAAGACATGTCAAAATTTCTTCCATTTTTTCATTTAAGTATTAAATGAGTCTATTCTTGAGATTACTATATTGGAATTTATGTATCAATACAGGTGTATTTCTATCGAAATCCTACGAGTCCGTTCTCATAAGTCCTACTAGGGAGCCCGAGTATCACTCTCGATATTGGTATAATTTGAAGCGAGTCCACACCCAATGGTCCTACTCAGGATCCCAAAGGTTTAACTCTATGTATAAAATAAGTTTATGTTAATTTATTATGTCTTTGGCGGTCCAACTAGGGAGCCCAAGTGTCACTATTGTCACATAAACAAAAACCTCTTGAGTTCGTCCATGTCATTCTAAGTTAAACTCGTGTATCATCCACGGTGCTAGGTACAATAATCAAGAGAGTTCATTCATGTCGTTCTAAGATGAACCCATGCATAACCTAATGCAATTTACCAATTATCCATTAAAATTTAATAAAACATTCTATCCTCCTTAACAAGAAAAAACACTTCATGACAAAGGGGAAAACAAAAACCCATATCCATAATCAAATGCTCACAATTCTAACAGAATTTCAATTTCATAAAATAATAAAGTTCATTTTAAACAACCCAAATGGGGAAATTGAAAGATTTCCCATCAACATCCTTGGGTGAAAAGACTCAACCAAAAGTAATGGAAATGCCCCTGCGGGGTGGCCCTTAACCAATCAACATTTCTAAACATGATTCAATTCATTGAATTAATTATCACAACAAGATTTAATAATAAGAAGGATCAATTTACGTTCAAAGAAAGATCCTAAACATGGTTGCGCGACACAATGGTGGATATAAACATCTCAAAAATTAACGAGAGGCACGATACCACGTACCTCAGTGTTGTACGAGAAATATAAACCGATGCTAGCCCTTGAATCATCCTAGAACGAGGTTGATCTTAGAAAATAGGTATACCAATAAACCCTAAATAATTTCCTCATAAATATAAATCATCAATAACAAATCAATGAGAATAAAACTCTTACCGAGAGGAATCCAACGAGACCGAAAAAACATGAATCGAGTTCCGGATGATGAAATGGGAGGAGGAAATGTTCTCGTGGCTCTAGGTTCTTCACTCTGTGGCTCTTCTGTCCAGGAGAAGAGAAAACGAGGCCAATACCCTTTTTATGCTGAAATTTCATAGTACATGGTGAGTAAATCCATATAAACGGCATCTATATCATTTTACACTTCATCAATTTCTCCGACCTACTTTATGCGTCATGCACCAACCTTGATGACATGACTACATAGTGTGTACTAGAAAGTAAATTGTGTTTACATGCTTTTTCTTCTCCCCCTGGCCAACAAACTCACACATTGTGTATTCCCATACTACACAACCAGACTACACGACATGTATATTGGATTACATGGTGTGTTCTTCTAAAACATAACATTTTTCAAGTTTTCCTTATTTTCTCAAAAACAACTCAATGGAAAAGAAAAATGAATAAATATTAACTCATAAGAAGAATTAGGCTCTTACAAGTTTCCCCCCTTTAAGAAATTTGTCCCTGATTTTCCCTTCCAAGGGTGGTAAAGGGATATCTATTAACAACTCCGGCCACTGAGCACGTATGTCGGCCTCCCTCTCCCAAGTCTCGTTCTATACTCGACCGTGCTATCAAAGCACCAATACGAGGGGAAATTATAGGACTCAAAGAATCTTCATGGCCCTGTCAACTATACAAATTGAATTGTCCTCAAAGGATGCATTAACCTGAAGTTCATCCTCCTTGGGATGAAAAATGTGAGACAGGTCTGAGTGATAGCAGCACAACTGAGATACGTGGAAGACGTCATGCATAGCTTGGTACCTCTAAGGCAGCTGTAACCCATAGGAAACTGACCTGACTCATTCTATAATCTCAAAATGACTGATATATCATTGTGATAGCTCACCTAGTATCCTGATTCTCTTGTGTCGCATCCTCGATGCAACATATAAGAAAAACTGACCCTGACCTCAAACTCCAAGGGTATTCTACGATAGTCGACATAAGATTTCTGATGATACTATACAATATCCATCCATATCTGAATCAAGTGAACCTACTCAGTAGTTTCATGGACAAGATGAGGTCCCAGCATAGCTACTTCTCCTACCTCTAACCAACATAGGGCTGATCGACATGCCTTACCATAAAAATATTCATATTGTGGCATCTTAATAGTAGTATAGAATCTATTATTATATGATAAATCAACCAGGGGTATGTGTCTCTCCCAATATCCCCCAAAGTCTATGACACATTCATGCATCATGTCCTCTAGAACCTATATCGTACGCTTTGACTGACCATCGGTCTGAAGGTGGTATGCTGTGCTCATAATCACCTGTGTACCCAAGGCCCTCTAAAAACTCTGCTAGAAATGAGACATAACTTATGTTTCCCGATATAAAATGATAGAATGAGGAAACACATGAAGTTGTACCACCTCACGAATATACAACTTTCTCAGCTCATCAACACAAAATACTCCTTGATCAACAAAAAGTGAGAGAACTTCATAAGCCTGTCAACTACAAACCACACTGCATCGTTGCTTCTAGGTGACCTTGGTAACCCTATCATGAAATCCATCACAACATCATCCCATTTCCACTCAGGAATGGATAGATGCTTTAAAAATCTAGCTGGTCGCTGGGGTTTTTCCTTCACCTGCAGATGGGTTGAACACCTCATAACAAAACCAGCTACTTATCTCTTCATTCTTGGCCACCAGAACTGACAGCGCAAGTCACCGTACATCCTGGTGACTCCGAGATGCACTGCCCAAGCTAAAACATGAAAATCCCGCATCATCTCTTCCCATATATACCCTATAACCCACACACATCCATGGACATTCAAAACATCATCCTTGCCTGTCGTCCATATAGGAGGAGGGTCCTCACCTTCCACACTCTTCTGTAGAACGAGGCCTTTAGAATATAATAGCTGCATCATCCGAACTCTATCTAGTAGGGTGGATGTAATATCCAAATACGAAGGGTAAGCTTATTCCTAACTCTTGTGAACCTCTAAATTCATCTCATATAACAAAGTTTTGAGTTACCACTCATCACTGGCCTCCTACACTACCTATATCTGTGTCCTCCTGCTCAGTGCATCAACCACATCATTTCCTTTTCTAGGAATTTAGGAAAGCTCAAAGTCAAATGACTAAAGGTATTCCACCCACCGTCATTCTCTTAGATTCAAATCACACCGAGTGAAGAGGTATTTGAGACATTATGGTCCGTGTATACCAGAAAGTGCTCTACCAATAAATAATGTCTCCATCAGTGCCATGCATGAAAAACTGCAGCCAAATCGAGATCATTCATCGGGTAATTTCACTCATGTGGCCTCAACTGCCAAGACCCGTATGCAACAACTCAATCCACCTACATAATCACTACTCTCATACCAATAAATGATTCATCAAAGTACACAGTGTGACTCTTTATTAGCTCTGGAAATGTCAGTATCAACGTTGAAGTCAAATGTCCCTTCAACTCAGGAAAGGTTGTGTCACAAGAATATAACCATTTAAAGTTCACACCATTCTTAGTCAAGCCTGTAATTGGAAATACTAAGCATGATAATTCCAATGTAAAATTCATATATTAACCAGATAGCACCATGGAACTCTATACCTCAAAAATGTTCACGGGATACTCCCACGTAACTACTGATCTCACCTTCTCTTGGTCCACTGATACTCCAGTCTCTAAGATGACGTGGCCCAGGGAGTGAATTTGATCCATCCAGAAGTGGAATTTTGTGAGATTAGCATATAACTAATTCTCTATCAGTGTATTAAAAATTATATCAAGGTGTTTGGCATGGTCGTGTCGATTGTGAGAATACACCAAGATATCATCCATGAAAACCACCACAAAAGAATCTAGGCAGGATATAACACTCGGTTCATCAGTGCCATGAAAACTGCTTGTGCGTTCGTGAGACCAAATGACATAACCAAGCAATCATAGAGACCACACCAGCTATGAAAGGATGTTTTAGGTATGTCTTCCAATCAAACACATACCTAGTGATATACTGACCTCAAGTTAATCTTTGAGAACACTCGAGCTCCTCGAAGATGATCCAAAATTTCATCAATCCTTGGTAAGGGAAATCGCTTCTTAACTGTCAACTAGTTTAGTTTCCGATATTCCACACATAAAATAGGGTTATTATATTCCTTTTTCACAAAAAGGACCAATGATCGCCAAGTAGAAGTACTGGTTCGGATAAAACCCTAAACTTCCAGATCTTCCAACTGCCTCTTGAGCTCTTTAAACTCCGTTGTATCCATCATATCAGGAGGAATGGATACTGGTGAATCTTCTGACACTAGCTATACATTAAACTACACCTATATATATGTAGGTAATCTCGAGAAGTTTTCTAGGAAAATGTACTTGAAAAGATCAACCATTGGAGGAAAATCTTCTAGACATGTTCCCTGATCATCTAGATATAAACTCACAATCTGGGCTGTCATCCAACCCATCCCACGATGATCGGGTATAGCTCGGCTCACCTGGACATAACATTATCCCTTGTATAGAAAATACCCTCCCTCTTGTGATGTAAAACTCACCCTGCAGTGATTGCAGTCAAAAATGGTCTGATTGGGTAACAACCCATCCATTCTGAGGATGACATAAAACCCCATAATCTCTAAGACGTAGCGGTTCCATTGAACGTGACACCCACCAATATCAAGGGGGAACTCCATGCACTTACACACACCTATCATTCTAATCCCTAGAAGAGTGTATAGCATCATAATGTTCTCAGATGTATAAACAGAAAATCCCAAGGCTCTCCACAATGGGAACATATATAAAACTATGTGTTACACCAGTATCAAAGAGTACAGATGATAAAACAGAGGTGACTATAATAGTACCTATGACAGTAGAAGGCCTGGGTTCCTACTCTTTTTGGTTCTGTTTCACTGCATATGTATGAATAGTACTGTGACCCTGTGACATAGCTTGGCTACCCTGAGCTGACCCGACCTACTATCACTGAGATCCAGGGGTTTTCCTACCACGACTATGCCCACCACCTTAGTTTGCACACCCTGGCATATTCCAGTTTCTAGACTAGTGAGAAGATCACGACCCTGCTCCAGCACATGGAGTATATACAGAACCTATATCACTAGCCACTAGTGGAAACATCCTGTAGAAGCATTTTAGATGGCCCATATTTCCACAATATTGGCAGTCAACCGGGTCCTTCAGACCCTGAAACCTCAAATTTCCGGGCCTACCGCACTGGTAGCACCACACATGGCTACCATAAGAAGAGTTCTAGCTGCTTGTATTCCTTCGAGAAAACTCTGTATGACACTTCTTACTTCCAGTCGAAACAGTACCAGATCTCAGTGCTGAACCACCCTCTCTCACACCCCCAGATTTTCGTAGGTTACACTCGGTAATCTGTGCCTAATTCAAAATAGCAGAAATAGAAGGTATATTTAAGACATTAACATATTATTGGATGTTCTAACAAAGACCATCCTCAAATCATCTATCTTTCGATGATTCATCACCCATAGGATTATTTTCAAATCGCAGAAGCTAAGTAAATTTGGTAGAATAATCCATAACTGATGATGTGCCCTACTCCAGGTGCATAAACTCCACGGATCTGTCGGTACTCAGCTTCTCGGGAAAATAATAATCCTTGTAAGATATCAGAATGTCTTCTCATGTCATATCCCGATGATGCCCTTCTTGAGTGAGAATCACACAACATATACATCGCGAGATTGACCCTCCTCTCAAGAGGTGTCTCTAGATGCTCGAAGATAGTCAGCAATGATTCCAACCATGATTCTGGAGCCTCTAGTCTACCATCTCCTGAAAAAGTAGATGTATGACACTATTGGAGTATATGCGTCAGCTCTTCCATAGATGTTTCAGCCCGTGGTGCTCCATGGAAGGTGTTCAGGAACCTCATGAAACCTTCTCAGAACTGTGCGTCTGCTCCCGCGTCCATTATAATGGTTGGTGCCGCAGCTGGAATAACTAGAGAATCTATCAGTATCCCATAGCCTACCACCTCTGGTGTATACTAATCTCCAATCTCATAGGGCACTTCTTGAGGTCGTCGTGGTGGCATTGCTTTGTAAAGTCCAGTACACACACCTCAGCAAATATTTTACAAATAGAAAGCTACAACTTATAATTGAAAATTGGGATAGAAAAGGAAAATCATGCAGGTGTTTCAAAATAGAAGTACACGATGTGTATATCTACTCACACAGTGTGTTATATTAATCCTTTACATGCGTGTGTACTTTTTTCCAACATGGCCAGGTAACTCCCCATGTACACAAAGTGTTCCCCAATAAACATGGCTTGTACATGAGTTTCCTTCTTGACCAAGTCCTTCTACATGGCTAGAACTACCTGGTCCTTCCAGTGTAAGACTACATGACATGTTCACACGTGACCTGGTTTGTACATAAAAATTGTTCATCCACCCGTGTCGTAAGTCACATGGCTGAATACACGGTTGACTTATACACAGCGTGTACGCAAAGTACATGTCGTGTCCTACTAAAAGTTTTACAACCTGTGTTCCCTCCTCACACGACATGTCACACGATTAAGGACTAAAAAATGTGTACACTTGGTACATGGTGTGTTCTTCTTAAATTTTGGAACACATTCTTCCCCAAATACGATGAACACATGATGTGTTAGGCTAGACTACACACCATTATTCTGGAATTTTCAAGAAAAAATCTCCATATTTCCCAAAAAAACCTCTGTTCTGTAGAGAAACCAACTAGTGGAATGAAAAATTATGATCCGTGAGGGCCCATACTACCCATGAGTCAATCTATGGAACCCAAGAATATCATATCATAGTACTAATATAGATAAAAGATGAATCATGATCTTCCAATTTCCGGTCCAGGAGGGTCCACAGTACTTAGGAACCAAAGTTTGGTGTTCATTCATTCAAAACTATAGAACATACTAATACAACAATCACAATAATAGACATAACTATCACATCATCTATCACAATAAAATGTGATAACTAATGCTTTATAGACTTCATGGAATAATTAATGGCATGTGATCCCTACAAGTTCCTATATGATGCATGAGATGGAATACCCTCATCTCATTGGGTACATCTAAAATAGAACTCACAATTGCATCAATAGTAATATCAGAAATCATGTGTGTCACCCAACAGTGAAATCAAATAAACTGTAATAGCACAAAATTTAAAATTCACAAGTCAGTTTGAAGAAATTTCGACTTTCCCTGTAGATGAGTCAGCTACTCCCAGGCATAGTTTATCAACAAATCCCTTTTTTCCTTTCTACCCAGTCTATTGGCTCCAAATAGTAATTCAAAGTAAAAAAAAAGCCCTTTGATACCACTTTTCAATGTCCTAACTCGGATTAACACTAAACCGATTGTCGGACCAGTTGGCCACATGGACTCAAGAATTTTCCCCCAAACGTCAGCGACTTCCGACTAGCAGCGAGGGCCTAGGGTGTTATAGTGGGGAACATATTCCCTCCTTGGTAAAGTGTAACATAACGAAATAAATAATGAAAATAGTGGAAACAGTAAATAGTATGAAACTGATGTAAACAACTAGAGATTGAAGATCATGATTTCTAGAAGGTATGTAATATCAAAATGATGTATCCTGTCACATGTTCTATGAAAATAGTGAAAACAGGGTACACTGCAATCAAGTACAATACAATACCAAAGTACAGTAAATGAAAATGAGACTCTGCAGCATCACAAGCCAAGGAATGGTCCCATGCTCTCCTGCTCATAAGCAACAATCAAGTACCTATAAAAGGAGTATTCCTCCTATCGACACTTGCAACAATATAGTCATTTTGGGTCCAATAACATGACCCAAATAGGGTGTGATAAATGAATCCCAATAGGCAACCACCAAAGGTCTATGTCAATCTGTCAGTGATTATATGTAGGAGTTGTGTATAGTAATGAAATGAAGTAAAGTAGTATGCACTCAGAAGTAAACAATCCTACTAAATACTACTATTCATTTATATAGTTTATTATGTCCATGAGTAGTTCATTTTATTGAAGTATTTAAATTTTTAAATCTGGCATAACCCTGACATTCCTCACAGCTATGTAAGAACAAAAGAAGTATTAGAAGATCTTTTAATAAGTATGTAAAGTCTAAACTCAAGCTTGTGCTTTGAATTGGAAAAAATGTCTCAATTCCTTCCATTTCATCATTTAAGTATTACTTGAGTCTGTTCATGAGATTCCCAAGTTGGAATTCAAGTATCACTATAGGTTTAATTCTATCAACATCCTATGAGTATGTTCTCTGCGGTCCTACTAGGGAGCCTGAGGATCACTCTCGATGTTGGTATAAGTTCAACCGAGTCCATCCTCAGTGGTACTACTAGGGAGATAAAAGGTATAAATCTATGTATAAAATAAGTTTATGTCAATTATTCCATCCCTAGAGGTCCTACTAGGGATCCCAAGTTTCACTAATGACACAGAAATAAAAAACCTCTCGATTTCATCCATGTTGTTCAAAGCTGAACCCATGTATCACGCAAGGTGCAAGGTACAATAGTCAATTGAGTCCATTCACGGAATTTTAAGCTAAACCCATTTATCACCCAATTCTATTAACCATTTATCCATTAAAATTTAATAAAACATTCCAACCTGATTAACAAGTAAAAACAAAACATGACAAATGGTCTAACACAAACCCAGAGCCATAATCAAATAATCACAATTCTAACACAATTTAAATTTTAGACAAAAATCCTGTTCATTTTAAACAACCCTAAAGGGTAAAATGAAAGCATTTCCATCAACATCCTTGGGATAAACAACCAAACAAAAACTAAAGGAAACACACCCACATGGTTTCCCTTAACCAATCAACGATGCTAAACATGATTCAATTCTTTGAATTCATTATCACACAAACATTTAACAATAATAAGGATCGATTTACTTTCAAGGAAACACCCTAAACATGGGTTCATGGCATACAAAAACATGTAAACATCTCAATAATTAACTAGAGGCCTGATACCACCCAACTCGGTGTCGTACGAGCAATATAAACTGACGTTGGACCTTGAATCAGCCTTGATGGTGTATATATAAGAAAAGAGGTAAACCACTCAACCCTAAATAACTTCCTCAAGAATATAAATCATAAAGAACGACTCACGGATAATAAATATCCTACCTAGAGGAATCCAAAAATACCAACAAAACATGAATCATGTTCCGAATGATGAAACAGGAGGAAGAAATGTTCTCGTGGCTGCTGGTTCTTCACCCAACAGCTCTTCTGTACAGGGGAAGAGAAAACGAAGATACTGCCCATTTTAAGATGAAATTTAGTAGTACACAGAATTTGAATCCATATACATGACATGTATATCATTTTACTATTCATTAATTTCACCAACCTACTTTACACTTCCTGCACTGACCTTGTCCTCATGACTACACAATGTGTACTTGAAAGTACACGACATGTATTGGCCTTTTCTACTCTCCCTAGACAAAGAAAACACACACTGTGTATCCCCACCCTACATGACCAGAATACATGACGTGTACATGAGATTAAATGGCGTGTTCTACTAAAACATGTAATTTTTTTAGTTTTCCTTGTTATCTCAAAAAAGAATCAAAGGAAAAGAAAAAAGAAGAAACAATACCTCATAAGAAGAACCGGGTTCTCATAGTAATTTACCAATGTAAGGTATTTTTTTGAGAAACCACATTGTTGAAGAAGAAACATGGAAATCCAAAAAATTTAAGAGGAAAAGGTATCAAAATTGTTTAATAAGTGAATAAAAACTACGAGGACATATTTTTCATATGGGGGAGAATGTAAAAACCTATGTACTTATAAAACAATTTTTTCATTCTATAATTAAATAGTTTAATACATTATAAGTGTATAATGAAATAAGTGGTATTTACAAAAACATTGAAATCCATACAAATATAATAGTAACCTCACCTATGAAATCATAAATAAAATTTATGCATATTATAAGTGAAAATATGATATATTTATATCATGGAATAAGTAAAGAAATGTTTTGAAAATGATAAATTATTTGTTGGTATTTTTGTGACACATAGATTTTTATTCACAATTTTGTAATTAATATAATGATTTTAAAGAAAAAATATCTTGATAAAATAGATTCATAAATTAATATTTTGTTCTCTTTTTCATACAATTTTCTTATGAGACCTTAATAAATGTTTCAAAGTGTTGTAAAATCAGTTATATAATTAAAATTAGGATTTTCTAAATAAATTATTAATTCCATTAAAAATTAAAATTTTAATATTTAAAAATTTATTTACGCAAAATGGATTTCATTTTATATTTCTACCCTCAAAAAATGGTTTGGGTGAATTTTTGGTATTTTTGTAAAATTGTTGATTTTTTTGTGAATAGTGAAATATGATAATTTGCAGTATTGAGGACAAATATGAATTATTGAGTCATATCTTATGTATGGAGGATTAAAGAACCATAATACCGAAGTAACCATGTCTATTTACTATATTTATTCTTGGAATCAAAACTATTCATAGTCTTGGACCAATATAATATTCTACTTAATAAAATAATAATAAAAACACCCCTCTCCTCCACAGTAAATATCACCCCTCATCACCTCTCCTCCTCATAGCTCCAAAGACATTTATTATAAGGACACGACCTTATTCATTACATAATCTTGAATTTAGTCAAGAAAACACTTCCTATTACATTTAGGATATTTTCATGTTTAGAGCCTTAGATAATTGGGACAAAACATTCCTAACATTACACATTATTATAGAGTGGATACCATAAAAACAGTTTCCATTTAAGAAAAAAATATAAATCATTAAAACATAAAACAAGACTCCATGAAAATTAATAAACATTTAACATGGCTTCTTTACTTGTCTTAAAAATCCACTAACTTATGAAAATCATTTAAAATCTTGGGATGAGCACAAAATATCTGTAAGGGATGGAAAATAAGGAAAGATCACATCAGTCCATGAATACTCGTAACGTATGGAAGCATTTTCAAAATACATTCTTGTCACCCATATATAATTACTTTATTTAATATGAGATTTACAAAATATCCTCAGAAAACATGACAACATAAATATAATAATAAGGGTATCTTGGGTAATTACTTACATAAACTTATAACCATTCTTGGATACCTTATAATCTGTAACCCCCACAACTACCTTACATTGTGTAACCATCGTAGTTACACTTGGAGTAACCTTACGACCGTCCTCCAACATACACATACCCAATAACTTAGAGGGATATATAGGTCTCACCCTTCATCATAAATAATTCTCAACAACCCAAAAATAATCACACAACATGAATAATTCCATAATAAAATTGCTTTGGAATTTCGAAATACCGAATTTAAAATGAGGATTTCTAAAGAAAAAACCCTTATAAATATTATAAAATTGAAGAGAGACATAATAGAGTGGATGGAGTATGTATATATACTGTAAATACACATAATAAAACATAATATAAACAGAAACCATCACAAAAACAATTTAAATAGAACAAAAATAATGAAGTAGAAGGTTAACACAAAGAATGGAAATTGGGTTAAGAATTCCCTTACCTCAGAATTGTCTTACTTCAAACTTGTTTAAACTTCCTGTATAATGGTCAAAATAGTGTGATTAGTATATTAAAAAAAATTTATTATTTATAATTCCTTATATTATCATTTCATAACACCATTTCACCCATTAATTGATAGTATTTTGCTCCTTGCACTGTTTTTGGGTGAGTTATTTACATGATTTCTATGATTGGCTCATGGTGGATGTTCTTGTCGATTGGAAGTGAAATTATATAATTGGAATGAAAAGGTATTTAAATATTTCCAGTAGCATAATTTATACCATTTATCATTTTTGATGTTTAATATGTGGATGATTCACAAGTTAAAACATTAATGACGTTCATTTAGATCATTTTAGTGGTTCTTTGATAATAACAACCTCATTTTGTCTTATAAATTAGAACCATAAGTAAAAAATAATTCCAGAACCATGGGTGAGTCTTAAAAAATAAATTATATCCTGGTTCAACCATATAAATGGTTTCATGACCAAAATTGAAAGAATTAATAGAAATTGAAATCATATCATCCAAGATGTCGGTAATTCGACACATCACAGACAATGTTTTTATTCCTTAAATAAGTGGGAGAGGAGAAGAATAATGATGAGAAATTTTCCATTAACATGATAAAATATAGAATATACATTATTTCTAGAGATTTAATGTCACTTGGGTAATGATATATGAAGAAATAATAAGTAAGGAACCCAAAATAAAAGAAAAAGTGAGAAATCACTTAAAAAAATTCAGCAGCCTAACGGCTACGCAACATGGTTTTAGAAAATATTAAAAAGAGAGGGTAAAAGGTTCACCCATCCAGAAATGATTCATAATATATGGTCAATCAATAATATGAATAAAATAAGAACATGGTGTGGAAACTTGAAAGTTATATCACATAAAAGAGAACTTGAATGGAAAAAGAATGAAATTGAGAATTTTCTTACCTTGTAGAGTAACCCTTAGAACGTGAAGGTTGGGACTTTGGGGGTTTGAGGAAACCTTGGGGGACTAATATGAAGGTAAGGAGGATAGATATTCGTTGATTATGAATTGTGAATGACTTTAATGAAGGAATGGGTTGGTATTTATAGAAAAGGCAAGGGAATATTTTGATAATTTTCAAGGGATGCCTCATGAGTGGTATTTGCAAAACCATGGGCTTGTCCATGGTATTTGACCATGGTTTTAAAAAAATGGCACACCTCACAAATTATTTAACTATACACAAGTCTACCAGATTTATGAAATCATTATTACATCATTAATGATTTCATTAACACACAGAAACTAAAAATTGTGTTTTTTTTACTATTCACCGAAAAATCAACTGTTTCTGAAAAATTCCCAAAAATTCACCATAACCATTTATCGACATGTAGATTTCAAAAATGAAGTCAATTTTTGGAAAATAGTTTTTTAAATATTTTAAATTTAATTTTTAAATAAAATCATACATAATTAAAAAATTAACAATTCAAATTCTGTAACTACTTCTATATCACAATGAAAAATTAACCTAGATGCTATTATCTTAAATCCATATGAAAATAAAATAATAATACAATTTACTATTAATTAGTTTCACATTACTATTCATATTAATATTCATAAGGGTATGTTACTATTCACCAAAATAACAAGCTGGTTCCAATAAACTCCAAATAACATACTGAACACAATTATAGATGAGAGTTTATAGAAATTCAAAACATAGAAGTGGAAAAGTTATGTTTTAAAGGCTTGTTAAAAATATATACTTAAAAAAAAGTTCCATGCATTTATATTTATTTTAGAAAAACTTGGGGTGTTACATTATCCCCACCTTCTTGAAATTGGGTCCTCACAATTTTATTTACTTATTTAACAACTGAGGGTATTCTTGCCTTATAGCATTTTCAGACTCCCATGTTGCTTCTTCAACCATGTGGTTTCTCCACAAAACCTTTACCTGTTGGATTACCTTATTCTACAATACTTTTTCCCTTTGATCAAGAATCTGAACTGGTTTCTCTTCATATGAATGGTTCTCTTCTAGATGAACTGCTTCTGGGCTCAAGACATGTGATGAATATGGCACATTCTTTCTCAACAATGAAAAATGAAAAACATTGTGTACCTGAAACAAGCCCAGAGGCAAAGTAATGTGGTTTTCCACTATTCTAAATTTCTCCCGAATTTCAAAATGACCGATGAATCGTGGACTTAGCTTCCCTTTCTTACTGAAACGCATCCCAATTTTCCCAGGAGAGATTTTAAGGAAAACATGGTCACCTACCTTTAAAGAGAAGTCTTTCCTTCTGTTATCTGCACAACGTTTCTGCCTACTATGAGTTGTCCTCATGTGCTACTCGATCATCCTCACATTCTCAGCCACTTCTTCAACTAATTCAGGACCTATCAACTTTCTTTCACCGAATTCATCCCAAAACTCTAGAGTCTGACACCGCTTCCCATACAAGGCCTCAGAAGGTGCCATATGAATACTGGAATGAAAACTATTATTAAAAAAAACTCAACTAAAGAATGATGTTGATACCAACTTTATTGATAGTCCATTGAATAAGCTCGAATCATATCCTCCAAATTTTGAATCTTTCATTCTGACTTCCTATCTTATTGAGGATGAAAAACTGTACTAAAATTTAACTCTTTTCCCAACGACATCTGAAGTCCCTACCAAAAGTTAGAAGTGAACCTGAGATCTCAGTCAGATACAATGCAAAGAGGAACTCTGTGTAACCTGAAAATATCCATGAGGTACAATCGAGAAAGATGATCCAATGTCATTGTATCTCTAATAGAAAGAAAATGTGCATACTTTGTTAGCTGATCAACAATATCCAAAATCACATTGTTACCTCGAGAAGTATTTGGTAGTCCCACCACAATGTCCATGGATACATTCTCCAATTTCCACTCTGGCACTAGAAAAGGCTGAAGCATTCCCTTCGGTAACTGCCGCTCTGCTTTAACCTGTTGACATGTCAAAAATTTCATGGTAAAATAAGTAATATCTCTTTTCATTCTATCCCACCAATAATACTCCCAAAAGTATCTATACATCTTAGTACTGCCAGGATGAATGGGGAACTATGAGCTTAACACAACAAATATTTCTTCAACTGTGAATCCCTAGGAACCCACAACCTTTTTACAAATCTTAAAACACAATATTTATCAAGGTTAAATTCTGAAAACTTACCCATTTTAACCAATTCTATATTTTTCTTGTAGCTCACAGTCTTCCTTATGTGCTTGCTTAATTCTATATGACAATAAAGACTGCACTGAAACCTAAAACAAAACATATGAATTCCCTGCACCAACAACTTATAATCCAAAATTCATCAAATCATTAATCAAGGTATCATGTTCCAAACGTAACATGGTTAATGATGCATGATGTTTCTGACTTAAGGCATCTACCACTTTGTTTCCTTTCCCATGATGGTAATTGATCATGCAATCATAATATTTTATCAGTTAAAGCCATCTTCTCTTCCTCATGTTTAATTCATTCTGAGTGAATATAATCTTTAGACTTTTATGGTCAGTATATATTTGACATTTGAACCTGTATAAATGATGCCTCCAAATTTTCACAGAAAAAACCAAATATGCCAATTCCAAATCATATGTTGGGTAATTTATCTCATGATGTTTAAGTTTTCTCAAAGCATAGGAAATTAACTGATCATTCTACATCAAAACACAACCAAGTCCCTTCAAGGAAGCATCACTTTAGATGAGAAACTCACCATTTCAGGAGGGTAAGACCAAAACTGGAGCATTCACAAATCTCTTCTTCTGTTCCTGAAAACAAAAACCACATTCTTCTGTCCAAAAAAATTTATCCCCTTTCTGTGTTAACTTAGTTATCGAGCAATATAATCATGAAAATTTATTAACAAATAGTCAGTAATAACCTGCTAAACCAAGAAAACTACGAATCTCTTTAACATTTGGGGGTCTTGGACTTTAATCAGCCACTTTTTTGTAGGATCTACTGCTATTCCATACTTATTTACAATGTGCCCAATAAAAGAAATTTGTTACAACCAAAAATCACACTTGCTGAATTTTCCATATAGTTTCTTTTCTTTTAAAGTTTGTAAAACAAACCTTATATGTTTTTCATGCTCCTCTTTATTTTTAGAAAATACCAGAATGTCATCAATAAATACAACCAAAAACTTATCCAAGAACTCATGAAATACTCTATTCATAAGATTCATGAATACAACAGGTGCATTATTTAATCCAAATGGCATAACAACAAACTCATAATGCCCATATCTAGTATGAAAGGCTGTTTTTAGGATGTCATCCTCTTTCACCTTTAGCGGATGGTATCTAAATCTCAAGACAATCTTGGAAAAGTACTGAGTTCCCTAGAGCTGATCAAACAAGTCATCTATATGAGGAAAACGATACATGTTTTTAATAGTGATGTTATTCAAAGTTCTATAATCCATGGAAAGTCTCATGGAACCATCTGTCTTTTTAACAAACAAAACAGGGGCTCCCCATGGGGAAGTGTTAGGACGAATGAAGCCTTTGTCAAGAAAATACTTCAACAGATTTTTCAATTCAAGAAGTTCTGTTGGAGCCATACGATAAGGGGGTTTTGAAATTGGAATAGCATCAGGAACTACTTCAATTGTGAATTCAACTTCTCAATCAGTTATGACACCTGGTAACTCATCAGGAAAAACATCAAGGTATTCATTTTCCACTGGCACATCATTAATTTGAGTAGTTCCCTTGTTTTCATCAATATGAGCAAGAAAACATTCATTTCCATCATTCAATAGTTTCTCAGCTTCCTGATATGTTATCAATTGTATGGGTTAATTATTGTATACAAACTAAAACTATTTCTAAAAAACAACTTCTTTAGCTCTACAATCAATCTTAGCATGATAATCAGAAAGCCAGTCCATCCCCAAAATACCATCGAACTTGACTAAGGGTAAACCAACAAGGTTTGTAGTTAATGGCTTTCCACAAACCACAATAGAAAGATTTTTATAATTCCAATTAGCTATAACATTTCTCCTGGTGTTTTAACAATAAGTTTGGGTCTCATTTGTTGAGGTGATATTTCAAATTTACCAAAAAAATTCTCAGAGATGAAGGAATGTGTAGACCCCTTATCAAAAAAAAAATTTAACAAAATCTGAGTGAACAAACAAAGTACCTGATATGACTTCATTAGATGTCCCGACATCTGCTGAAGTAGTCGCAAAGGATCTCATTACACCTCTCTGCTAGTAGTCTGGCTTCTTTGCATCATTAGGATCTCTCTTTGGGAAGACATTTTCATAATGAACCATTTCACCACATTTAAAACACTTTATAGTTTTAGGATAATTTTAATTGCAATATCGAGCCATATGTCCAAACATACGACATTTAAAACACTTCCCAATTTTTCTAAGACATTCCCCAGGGTGTTTTTTGCCACACTTTTCACACACTGAAAATTGGATTTTCATACAATCAGATTTCTTTGGTTGATTTTTACCCATTTCTTGCCATCTGGACCTCTTCTTCGATTTGTTTCCAAAATGCACGTGATCATCAACAAACTCCATCTTTACCATCCCATCACATCGGACAAGTTTCTCATAACTTTTGAATTCAGGGGAGGCCAATGCCCTTCAATACCTTGGCTTCAGTCCTGAGTAAAACTGGTTGATTTTGCTATTAAGATCCTGAATAATAATTGGATCATACGTCTCCATTCGAGTGAATTTTTCTTCATACACGACCACTAAATCTTCCTCCTTCTATTTCAATTCAAGGAATTTATTCTCCATCCTAATTCGCACCACATTAGGAAAATATTTTTGAAGGAAAATACATTTAAATTCATCCAACTCTAAGGCATAAAAATCCTCTCTAACCCTGATATTCATTACCATCGACCACCACTGATCAGCTTCCCCTTAAAAACAATAAATATAAAGACTTAACTTTTGATTGTCTAAACATCCCATAACATCGAATATCTTTTCAAGGGTTTTGATCCAACCTTCAGCAGTTAGAGGGTCAGAAGATCTATTGAACACAGGAGGATGTTGTCTCATAAAATGTTCCACTAATATCATGTTTCGTTGTGGTACCACTATTGGATCTCTGGAATGGATGTCACCATCATTTATTTCTTGTGTTAGCTGATCCATTACTATCCCAAAATTTTCGGTTCCAATCCCTATCATTCTGGGCTATAGTTCTGGAAGGGTATCATTCTGTTGGTGCCTCTCCTCTTCAGTATCCCTGCTCCTTCTACGAACAACCATTCTGAAAAAACATGTCTTAGATGAAGCAACATGGTAATATTTAAATGCTATAACATTTCAAATTAAACATATATTGAAAATAATTTATGGTATTCTTTTAACATCACCCTAACCCCTAAATTTATCTACCCAATCCTATGATATCAACTATAAGGACCCAAACATATTCATTAAATAATCTTGAATTTAGTAAGAAAACACTTCCTATTACATTGAGAATCTTTTAAAGTTTAGATATTTAGAGAATTGGGACAAAACATTCATAAACTTAAACATTATTACAGAGTGGATACCATAAAAATAGTTTCCATTTTTTCAAAATATAAAACATTAAAACTTAAATCCAGACTCCTTGAAAATTCTTCAACATTTAACACGACTTCCTTCCTTGTCTTAAACATCCATTAACCTATGAAAATCATTTAAAAACGCGGGATGAGCACAAAATCTTAGTAAGGAATGGAAAATAAAGAAAGATCACATTAGTCCCTGAATACTCATAACGCATGAAAGAATTTTCAAATGAAATTATTATTACCCATATATACTTAATTTGTGTAAGATTAGATTTAGAAAAGATCCACAAAAAATATGAGAACATAAATATAATCATAAAGGTATATTGGTTCATCACCTAAATAATCTTGTAACCATTCTTGGCTACCTTATAATCTGTAACCCTCACGACTACCTAACTTTCTGTAACCATCGTAGTTACACTTGGAGGAACCATACGGCCGACCTCCAACATACACATACCCAATGAATTGGAGGGAGATATAGGTCCCACCCTTCATCATAAATAATTCCCAATAACCAAAAAATAATCATACAACATGAATAATTCCATAAGGACATTGCATTGGAATTTTGTGAAACCAAATTTAAAATGAGGATTTCTAATGAAAATCCCCTTATAAATATCATAAAATTGAAGAGAAACTTAATAGAGTGGATGGGTTATGTATATATACTGTAAATACACTTAATAAAACAAAATATAAATATAACCCATCACACAAACAATTTAAATAGAACACAAATAATGAAGTAGAAGGTTAACCCAAAGAATGGAAATCAGGTTAAGAATTCCCTTACCTCAGGCTTGCCTTAATTAAAAATTGTTTAAAATTCTTGTATAATGGTTAAAATAGTGTTATTAGTATTTTAAATTTTTTTAATGTTTATAATGTCTTATATTATCATTTCAAAACATCATTTCACCCTTTAATTGTTATTATTTTTCTCCTTGCACTGTTTTTGAGTGAGTTCTTCACATGATTTCTATGATTGGTTCAGGGTGGGTGTTCTTGTCGATTGGAAGTGAAATTCTATAATTGGTATGGAAATGTATTTACATATTTCCAGTAAATTAATTTATTCCATTTATTATTTTGATGTTTAATATGAGGATGATTCATAAGTTAAAACATTAATGATGTTCGTTTAGATCATTTTAGTGGTTCTTTGATAATAACAATCTCATTTTGTCTTATAAATTAGAACCATGAGTAAAAAAGAATTCCAGAAACACGGTTGAGACTTAACACATATATTATAACCTAATTGAAACATATAAATGATTTTATTACCATACGTGAAGTAATTAATAGAAATTTAAATCACATCGTCCATGATGTCGGTAATTCGACACATCACAGACAATATTTTTATTACTTAAATAAGTGGGTGAGGAAAAGTATAATGATGAGGAATTTTAAATGAACATGAGAAAATCCATAATATAAATTATTTTTGGAGATTCCATGCCACTTGGTTAAGGAGATATGAAAAAAGAATAAGGAAGGAACTCCAAATAATAGAAAAAGTGATAAATCTCTTACAAAAATTCTACAGCCTAACAACTACTCAACATGGTTTTAGAAAATAATAAAAAGAGAGGGGACAAGGATCACCCATCCAGAAATGAATCAAAATATATATTATATAAATAATAATAATAAAATAAGAACATGGTATGGAAGCTTCATTGTTATTCCACATTAAAGAGAACTTGAATGGAAGAAGAAAGAAATTGAGAATTTTCATACCTTGTACAGTAACCCTTAGAACATGAAGGTTGGGACCTTGGGGGCATGATGAAACCTTGAGAGGACTAATATGAAGGTAAAGATGCCAGATCTTTATTGAGGAGGAATTTTTAATGAAGTTAATGAAGGAATGGGTTGGTATTTATAGAAAAATTTATGGAATATTTTAATAATCTTCAAGGGACACCTCATGAGTGGTATTTGAAAAACCACGGGATTTCCCATGGTATTTTCCCATGGTTTAATCCACTTGGGACACCTCATTTATTATTTAACTATAAAAAAGTCAACAATATTTATGACATCATTATTACATCATTAATGATGTCATTAACACACCGAAACTAAAAATTGTAATTTTCACTATTCACCGAAAAATCAACTGTTTTAGAAAAATTCCCATAATTCACCCAAACCATTTATCGATGTGTAGGTTTCAGAAATGATGTATGTTTTCTGATAATAATTTATTAAATATTTTTAATTTAATTTTTAAATAAAATGATACTTAATTCAAAAAATAACAATTCTAATTCTGTAACTACTTCTATATCACAATGAAAAATTAACCTAGATGCTATTATCTTATAGCCTTTAAAAAATAAAATAATAATACAATTTAATTTTCATTAGGGTCATATTACTATTCATATTACTATTCATAATGGTCTGTTACTATTCACCAAAAAATTTGTTCCAATAGACTCCAAATAACATACTGAACACAACTGTAGATGATAGTTTCTTGAAATTCAAAACATAGAAGTGGAAAAGTTTGGTTTTAAATGATAGTTAAAAATATCTACTTAAAACAAACTTCCATTCATTTCTATTTATTTTAGAAAAACTTGGGGTGTTACATATATCTTGTTTAATTTCTACCCAATTCCATTCCCAAGACTCTTACCCATGTCTAAAACCTTCTAGTATCACCAAAAGGACAAAACCATGTGCCTTTAAGAAGTTCTCAATGAGAAGAAGTTAAAGAGGTAAAATACTCGTTTATTTTATTTTAGTATTGTATAAATTTGTTTTAATTAATTATTATATCCTCACCTCACCTCATTCATGTGTCATGTTAACATTGGTATCTCAAATATACTATATTTTTATTGTTCTAATGTAATATCCATCACCAAACATCTCTTCTCCTCTTATTATTCTATAAAATGAAAATGGTGTCTGTGATGTGTTGATTTACCATCATCGTGGATGATGTGTTTATATTTTCTTTTAATAAAATTAAGGATGGTCATAAAAACATTATTATTTTTAAATAATTCTATATTATACATATTATAAGGTATATATTATTTTTTATCCAATATGTAAATGTGATATTAAGTAAAATGATGGTCGTAAAACTGCCAAAATAAATTAAATCATTTTCATTAGTGTTTTCTCTAATGATACATACTCATATTAGACCAAATAATAATATATGTTATAATTTAAAATTATGTAAACATATTAATACCATTTCATTCCACTTATTTAGTTTTTCATCCATTATATAATAATGCTCACAATGAACTAGCCTTGGAAACCATGAAATAAACACCCACGAAACAATCAAAATAACAAAATATTATCAATTAATGAGTGGAAATATATAATAAGATGATAATATAATGTAATATAAATATGAATATAGTTCTGTAATAAATTAATAGCGCTCTTTAACACATTATACAAGAGGTCTTGTCATATTTGAAGGATGTCAACCCCAAGGTAAGGGACTTTTCTTTGAAAATCCACTTTTAACTTATATTTTTACAATATTCAAAAGAAATGTTTTTATGTTGAATGTATTCATTTTTTATGATTATGTTATAGTTATTTGGAAATTTTTATGATAAATTTTGGGATATATATCTCCCTCCAATTCATTTGGTATGTTTATTTTGGATGTTGATCGTAATGGTTATTTCAATTGTAACTGTGATGGTTACATCAAAAGGTAGTCATGAGTGTTATATCGTAAGGTAATCATGAGGGTTAAAATGTAAGGTATTCATGAGGTTACAAATCATATGGTATCCATAAGGTTTATAGTCTTAATTAAATAATTCCCAAATTTACCTTTATTTTTTATTTATGTTTTCTATGTTTTTTTGGAAATCTATTATTTTTACAAAGTATGTGTATGATGCTTTATAGGTGATAAGTATGTCTTTGTGAAAATTATTTCATATATTTATAGGTATTCCTAGAGTAATAATTTATTTCTTCTCTTTATATCCTTAATGATCATTTTGTTCCTTTCCTAAGTTTTAAATTGTTTTTCACTGATTTTATGGATGGGTAAGAGAAAAGAAGAACTCAAGATGAATGTTGTTAAGATTTTTTTAAAAATGATTTCATTTGTTATTACATACTTTTTTATTATGGAAAAAACAGATACTGTTTTATATGTACCTACTTTGTATTCTACTGGTTTTATATGTATGAATTATATCCTAATTCTCCAAAAAACTAAAATGAGAAGATATTTGGGAATGTATAAAAGTGAGGTCTAAAAAAATTTAATATATTATGTAATGTTTTATGTCGAGAACATATATATACACTACCTAATGATCACCATTAATAGGTATAAAAACCAATCCCATTCTATAAATGTCACAAAAAAACAATTTAACAGTTCCCATCCTCATTAATGATGAAAATATTATTTGATGTCACACATCAATTAAAATTTTTAAAGGAGGATTTTAATTCAATATTAAAAATAAATGTTACTCCCTTATAAGTGAGATATATAAAAGGTAATAAAGTATTATAATATTACTTGATGAATCATTGATAGTATACTTCTAAACCCAAGAAGCTTCATATCTCATTGAAAAATTTTGGTTCTCCCCAAGATATGACAAATTTCAAATTCTCATAATAAAAATAAATTCCTATTTTGACAACACATTTTCGAAGAATTTTACTTCTCAGATCCAAAACATAAACTTTGGTAACAATTTCAAGAGATTATGACCTCATAGATTCCCTAAAAATCCTAAAATGATGGTCAATATCACCTAGGATATTAGAATAGATTAACATATTTTATTTTAATACATGAAAAAGAATCTGGTTATTGATGAAATATATGGTTCATATGGTCCATAGAATCAATAGGAATATTATTTAAAACACATGGACTTAGTATATATTCATAATGATCACATCTTCTTCTAAAAATTTACTTTGGAATATCTGATTACCTCACTCTAAGTTGGTGATATCCTAATCAATGGTAAATCATCAGAATCCACCTTACTACTTTCATTTGATCAATGAGGTCATCAATACAAGGAATTTGGAACCTATTTTTTATGGTCATAAGATTTTTCTACCTATAATTGATTCAAATGAGATGTTTCACGTATATTTTCTTATCATATATTATTGGGCTATCCTGTTGAGATACACTATAGTGAATGAATCCCATAGCTTATAAAAAATAAAAATAATCTGCCTACATTATCCATTCATCTAGTACTATATGATACAAGGGTATTGAAATAAATTACATCATATAAACTAGATCAATAGAAAAACATATTTCCCTTTTTGAATTAAATCCTTAGTAATATTTTATAAATAGTTCAGGAAACTACATGACCATAGGAAAAATATTTCTACTGATGTTTTCTCCATATGGCTCCGCTAGAAGGGATGGCATCTAATAAAACATACAACCAACCCTAGGAAGATATGGTCCTTCTAAACTAGACTGCGAGTCTGATTACCATTGAAATTGGTGAGAACTCTCATTGAGAAAGTACAGGTCACCCTATGATGAAAAAAATAAATATGGGATTTTAAAGAAGTCATCTAATCCATCAAAATAATGATTTAAATTAGATTAATATCAATAAAAAGTAACTCCCATGAAAACTACACCTCATATATATATATATATGATGCCTTAGTCACATAGAAATCAATGTTACATATTCTTTCTTAGAGTTGTTGACACATCCATAACACATTGAATGAGTTTAGGTCAATGTTTAGAAATTCCACAATATAATATAACATGGAATTAATGTTTGACTTCCTATTACTTCCACATTAATGGAAGATGAGGGGTTCACTCCCCATGGATACCAGTATTATAGTCAAGGAAGTATTCCAAGAGCCACTTGAATTTACCCTTATAGGTCTATCACATATCTTATTCTATTTTGATAAGTTTTTTTCAATTATAAAAAAATGGCAGCATCCTTCATCCCTAACATCTCTTCTAGGTCTACAACTACTATCATATCTCGATCCACAATCTAGACATAGGTGGAAATCATAAAAATTTATATCTATTATCATATTTTAGGTTGTATTCCCATCTCAAATCACATTTAATTCAATTATTTTTATGATTCCACCTCTAGAGAGAAATATAAAATCTCGATAATTGGTTATTTTTATGAATAAACCAAGAAATCCTCTTAAACAAGAACTTGTGGGGGGGGGGGCATGTCAAGGGCATAAGGTCATTCTTGATCTCTAATGGTTGGAAAATTATTTTTAGTAATCATGAACATAAAATTATTAATGGTTTTACCCAAATTATACACTAAAAATTTCTTAATTGTGAACTCAACAGGACCATGATCTATAAAAAATGGTTAAAAAATGGGAATATGATGAGGTGATACAAATAATTATTCCATAACAAAAAACAAAACCAAATAAGATAAATTAACTGATTCCCTTCATTGTGTGAGATAAGGGCCCAGTACCACCATATCACCATCAGTAAACATGATCACTGCTAATGTAGAAACCCTCCACCTCCAAATTGTATATTGAAATTAAATTTACTAGTGAAAATAATACATACATACACTCATTGGCTATATATATGGAGTGATCATACCCAAATCAATAGGATCTCACCATGATTTCTATGAACAATCTTATAAATAATTTTATAAGTATTTTTTGAAGATAAATATATGAAAATAAACTTTTAATATTCACAATATAACAATTATAATTTTAAAATTGTTACAAATATATAATCATGAATGTAAAATCCTTTTAAACATTCATTATAAAAAAATAATAATGAGATTTACCCTAGATTAACTATGTTCAAGGAACACTATGATGATTTTAATTTCATAATTCCATAGTAAAACATATCCAACCCTGAAGAGGCCCTATAGGAATTGTATAGTCAATGCCAAGCTTATCTATGATGTCCAGATCATTTGAGAGTAATAAATACTGATATAATACAAAACCAGGTATAGTGTCATTAATAACTGAAATGTAATTATCCTAGGTTCCTAAAAAACCACTTTGTGTTTATTTTTTTATATTCATTATCAAATAATAAAAATTGTCATTTAAAATCCCAAATCCTCCCAAAAGGTAACTTTATAAAGAAAATGTTAAGAAACAATAATTTACATTTATAAATCCCAATTTCATAGAAACATTATTTTCTCATTTCAAATGAAGTATTCGAAAATTATATCACATACATATATGTAGTTGTTCAAAAAAATGACATAAAGTGATTAAAATCAACTAAAAACATTCCTTTTAAATCTAGAATAGTAATGGTTCTTCAAATAATGGAAGCACATGGAACCACCTAGCTGGTTCTAATAAATAACTTTTTTCATGGTGAAGATCCAAATAAATTATGAACGGAGAAGAATATAACATCTATAATCAATTATAATAAGTATGGTAATCAAAAAATCTTTTCCCATTGTAGTTGTTGGGAAGAATTACATGCACCTCGAAGAGAACATTAGAACTAGTAGAAGGAGTTAGAATACTTAGAATCTGATCACCTAATGATTCTTGATGGAGAGTTAGGAGGATGGGTACAATTATAAGAAAGAAGATATTAAATCCAAGATGACTTGAATGAGGGTATCTCAGGATACACTGGGAACATAATATAAACATATTTTATAATAATATAATTAATTATTTTAAATTATATAATATGGGATCTACAAGTCATGGAGTGACCTCCCCTATCACAATATGACACTAATTACCCAAGGAAAACCTTAAATCATAAATCCACTACTTAGGGTCACATTATGACATGGTCCCCTAGAACATGATTTGACCACATCGCCCACCAATATAACAAATTGTAGGACCCTGTTTCATCACACTACCCTTACATATGGTCCTAATGTTACCCTTCCCTTATTTTAATTGTCATATACTCAGGGACCCTTATGTAATATATTCCCAAACATAATAATATAAAATTACTCTTATATATAGAACATAGTCATTTCTATGTGTGTCAAACACATATCACATCATGATTTCTTATTGCAACATTGTGACTATCTTTCCCAAATAGAGGTAAGGAGAAATTTCCATGCAAATAAGAGTATCACTAAATCACAATTCCCCTGGTCCATTACAGGAACCTAAATTACCTTAAACCTAAATTTCATCCATGTCTCTATTCCATGATTCATCCATTGTCCAAAGTGCGGCATACCTTCACCACCAGTCATCATGTCATGATGCCCCTATGAAATGGACAGTCCTACTGTCATATGATACTATTGAACATCCCAAAGACATCTCGAATTACTATAAAATAAATAAATATATAAATATGATAAAACACAATAAATAGTAAAATGAATACATGGAAATGGAATTTTTGAACTTGGATATCAAAAACAAATGTCGAAATACCCCTTTGAAAATTTTACATTCCAATTTGATAGGATCATAAAATCCCTAGAGAAATGGCCAACCCTAATGTCATGGTAACATAATAATGACATTTACATATATTCATAATGGAACGTATTAAAAGACTAGCCACCAAGTCATGAAATAATAATCATTCCATTTTTATAGTATTTTATGGCCTCTATGAAATGGATACCCTCTAAGTTAGAGATTCATAATCATGTAAATTACATAATATCTTGATTTCCTCTAAGGAAATTATATCTACCAAGTAAAAATAACATACTCATTCCATTCAAATAGTATAAAGAAAGATGAAAAATTACACAATGAATTAAAGGGATTATTAACTAGGCCCAACCGCTTAAGAATTCATAGTGTAGAGAATATATTAAATATAACCCTCACATAAAGGTTCCTAAAAGACCAAAAAGGGTATCCTCATAGTTAAATTTTTTTGTGACACTAAATAAAGGGTATTTTAGGTAATGATATTATCTAAGACCTATCTTATAATTCTTATCCTTCTAGGTAAATCCACAGAGGTTGAGTGGCCCCCCTAATATATATAAAATTACTCTTTCAAACTACATGCCCTCAACATTCTTTTATAGGGAAATATGAAGATTTCATTGAAAAGTATTTTTCTTATGATCTGACCAAATCTAATGGATTTAATGAAAACAAAATACTCTTGATTAGTTATCTAAAAATGAAATATAATGGTGTGGAAATATCAACCAATTCAAAGATTTTATTTCCACAACTTCCTAGATGTTTAGGATCTTAGGTAATGAATAATGATTGATTGGATTATAAACATAATATTGATTAAATAACAAAAGTATGAAAATATACCATATATTAGATTATATATTATATTTAATTTTTTTAAATTTTTTTTAATAAAATAATAAAAAAATACTAAGAAACAATTATATTTAATTTAAATATTTTACCTTGAATTTTTTTTATTTTGAAATGATATGTGGGGAGGGGATGTGTAGTCTCTCATGGATAAAAATTAATAGATATGATAATAACATAGAATAATAATCATATATTTTTAGGAAGAATGATTTAAACTAGATTTAATTTTTTTACTTTGAATGAAAAGATAAGGATTGACAATTATTTACATTAGTATGTTAATATCTTAAGAAAAAGGGCATAATGAGAGTTAATAAATAATATAACCTGAAAAAATGATATGGAAAATTATAAGGAAAAAATAATTTTTTTATATAAAACGAATTTTAAAAGAGTTTATAAAAAAATCATTAAAAAATAAAACCATATGAATAGAAACCCTTACTTAAATTGAACTACTTAGCCAATAATGTGCCCTTCCACCCACAATAACTCCTCAAAATTAATGATATAACTACCAAAAATAATCCTTCAAATAGTTATGAATATATTTTTTAGACTTTGTGTCTCAGAAATGAGAAGAGTAGGAGGTTCATTATTGGTGTGATGAGTGCAACTGCATGAAATTATTTATTCATTATTTTATGAATCCATCAACTCAAGTTCTCTACTACACCTATAGTGTCCCATAATCTCCCTTAATTATTCCATATAATTTTTATAACCAATGTTATTCTAAGAGAAATATTTTTTCAATCATACTCTTTATTACATATATATGTTGTCACATTTTTTATATTTCACTATTTTGAGCATATTATTAATTATTATCAAAAATAAAAAATGTCACCCGAAGCCTATTTTATATAAACATATTCCAAATATTTAATAAATTTCTTTAAAATAAGCTTCCAAAAAATTGAAATTTAGATTTTAAATAAGAATAAAATATTTTAAAAAAATATAGTATATTGAGTGAATAAATTTTATTACCAAAATAATTTACCCAATGGTTCTAGTTTAACCCATAGATACAAAGACCTCATTAAACTAGATTAATCCTTAACATTAAAGTGTGAAATACATATAATTTTATGGGGTGGTTAACCCAACATTGGACTAGTGGTGATTTATGCTAATATTAACTTATCCCACAATTGATTATTTTTTAACCTCAACGGTTGAATTTCATCTTGAGATTAGTTTGGAATAATCAATGTCTATTACACCTAATTCTTATGTGCTGATAAATATAACCCATATATAAGTTTTTCACATGTTCAATAAATGGTTTCTTCTCTCTACACTAATTAACTTATTCCATTACCCTTATTATGTACATAAATTTTATAACTCACATTATAAATAACATATTACTACGGTAATCATACCAAATGATCATAATTCATTAATCATCATAATGTTCAATTATAGTAATGTCTTCCTATGAAATCATTCCCTTAAATAACTATTCTAATTACTAAACATAGTTGTCTCATAATTTTTATTCCACGACTTGTATTATTTTACATCTATACTTTACAAGTCATATCAAAGATGTTTATTAGATAATGTGAGACATAATATAAATTTATTTTACCGTTTTGATTATTTTTTATTTAGTATCCATTCATACAGATATAAGTATTATTAAATTTATATCATTGATTTTTACAATGTCATTAATTATTATTAAAACATTATTAAAATCGATATTTTTGTTATTATATTTAAACAATTAAATAACCACAACAAATATTAAACCCTATATATTTTTAGTAATTAAAAAATTACTATAAAAAAATTCTGAGGGAGGAATAATTTACATTATATCAATTACATGGTGGGTAAAAGAATCCAAAAATTAATTCAAAATATTGTAGACTCTCTATTGGTAAAAAATTATATAAAGAATTTTACACTTTTGGGTATAGAAATACATGAAGAGTGTGTATAGTATTCAAAAAATAATACCATATCCCTATAAAGGATCAATTTTTAATCAAATTAATATATTTTAAGTTCGAATGATTTATACAAAAGAACATGTTACTATATATCATTTCATATTTATAGTTTTTTTCTAGTTGCAATCACATCTGAAACTCATAACAAAACCATGTTTATAATAAAATTTAATGTGCTTATTTATAAATAAATTATTCAGTTTATGAAATGTCTCAGGTTAATTATTGATATATATGTTGTTAATTTTAAAAGAATTGTCATATTATTTCTTAAGGGTATTTTATACTGAACTTAAAATATATAAAACTTCTTTTAACTAATTAATTTTGAATTAGAATAAATTGTTAAAAGATTTATTAAAGTTAAAATTTCTTGTAATTTTGAAAAATATCACTTCATGGTTAAAAAACATAATTGTTCATTGATATATAATTTCCAATCATGGAATTGAATATAATAAACTAAAATTTAAAATTATTTCAACATTCCCATTATCATTTTTTTTTGTAAAATGGTAGATTATTTCATATGCATTTAGGTTTCTACTAATGGTTTGTAATGTAATTTTGTAAAATTATGTTTCCTTTTTTTATTCTGTAACAAAAATACTTCGAATTTATTTTTGATGATTATTCTAGGGTAGAATTTTAGGATCTAAAAACAAGTCTCACAAACCCACCTATTACATACCCACTATTCTATATTCTTCCATTTAAATTATTTTTTAATTCGTCCTACTGTGTAAGTGTATATGTTTTATTACAAAATGTGGTGGGAAATCATAGTTTATTTCATATATTTAATGAAAATGGATATATCCAAATTAAACTAAAAAATAACAGACAATGAGTTTCTTTAATCAATGTTAACAATAGATAATTTTAAATCACATTTACTAGGATGTAATGTAATTTTTTTGTATTACCACACAACTTTAAGTTAAATATTGATGATATTATAAGTAAATCCTTAGATAGTAATATATATCTTATTTTTATAGAAATTTAATATTGAAATAAAATATAAGAATGGGTGAAAAATATTACTTTAAATCAAATAATCAGGATAAAATATACTTAAGAAATAATAATTATAGAGTAGGTACAATTGAGTGATTACCTTTTAGATATGAATCTCTATAAAATTTCAAATATACCCCCATAGTATGTGGAGGCCGTTATCATATTAGTCACATTTGACACCCCCAATTTGTTTAATAAGAATATTTTTTTAAATAAAATAATATATATATTGGAAAATATCCATAGTTTTAGAAACTTTTTGAGGATTAATTAATTTATATATATATATAGTTTATGATGAAATTTTAATATTTTAACATTATATTGCACATTAGCCTATAGAATATATTTTAGAACCCATAAAATATATTTTTAGTGTTATCTTACATAATATATCCAAATACATTGATTTAGGATGAATGAAATTTTTTAAATTTTGTATAATAGGAAAAAACCTTAATTTTTTTTGAAAACCATAATATATACAATATATAAATGAATTTTTAGGAACTGTTTTTGTATAGTGCTTATATTTCATGGTAATATTCCCTATATATTTTTCATATTTAAAATTATTCATTATTGTTGATTATGTTTGAAAATAGATGGAGTAAAATTCCACCTTTATAGAAAATTCATATGTAAAGATATATATCTTTTGGGACACTCATGGTTTATAGATGTGACATTTTCTCTGCCATTATTAAAGAATTAGGAAAAAATTACAAATATATCATGGAATATTTTATTATAAAATACAGATTACTTTATAAAACATCTACAACATAACCCACAAACTAGTATACAAACTATGGATTACAAAAGAGAGGTAAAAAGAAGTATGGATTGGTATGTCACACACATGTTTTTTTCTTCTTCTATCCTAGTTCAGAATTGGAACCTGGTTATTCCCTCATTTTTTAGGTGTGATTGGTTTGAATTTTGAGGTATTTTATTTTTTAACTTTCATTCTAGTTATTTTCAATGGGTTCCCCATTAAGTTTTTATGATAAATGGAAAATTTGTCCTTGGCTGGGGATGGCACATGGCTTGCACACTATTAGGGGAAATGGGGCGCCTCTCCAAGGAAACCATGTTCAAATGTGTCATTTTTAGATAGAGATGAATTTCACAGTGAGTGCATGGTTCATAAACACTCTAGGATAATTGTGTGGTGTCTTCCTCCTAGACACTGAGGGTCACATAGTTTCTGCATGGTTTGGAAAACCATGTATGATGTCTATGTCATTAGAAATTTTAAAACCCCCTTTGGGTTCTCTTGGGATTTGACCTTAATTCCTATCATTTCTCTCCCACTTGGGAGTTTCAACAATGTAAGATATTCCAAGATTCCTTATACCTCTTGGTCACTAATCATTGGGTGATTTTGGAAATGATTCATCAAGGAATATTCAAATAATTCATCCTTCTCTTATTTTCATCCTCTTTTCTAGGTTTTACTTCCAATTTCTTTGGGGTTTCCTTTCTCCAGAAGGTAGGGTGATGTTTTTAGGGATATATTTTGTTCATTATGGATATATCTCGACGTTTATGGTTTAATCATGCCTTATTATGGTCATAGTGTGGTGTGGTTGTGCTTTCCCACCAATTTTCAAAAGTTTGTACACATAAGGATGTTGGTTCCATGCCTTATTATATTTATATGCCATGAATATTCTTGTTTTTGTATTTATACTTGTTATATAGTTTAATTTTGTGGTGTAAAATTTATTTTTGGAGTGTTTTGAAACACGTTCATTTAGAAATTGAATTTTCAATAAGGGTAATGCTATGTTTCTTTATGTTTTATTGAGATGTTTCTGAAAAAGGGGTTTCTTCCTTGTGTGCAAGGAGTAGAATGGGTTTTAAAGTCACTCGTGGTGCGAATGTGTTCAAAATTGGTTATCAATAGGAAAATGGATTACATTGGAATAATTTATTTTGTTTTGAACCCCTAAATATTAATTATAAATTGGGGATTTGTGAATTGAGTAAGTGATTGTGAGTGTATTTGAAAGTGGTTTCCAGTGTGTGTAAAATGGAAATTGGATTGGTCTATAGAAAATAGTGATTTCCTAGTATGTTAATAATTATTTATATGTGTTTCTGAAAATGGTTGTTTTTCATAACTTGTGTAATCGGATTGAGCACAAGGGAATCTCATGTATCTTGGTGGGAAACCTTGTTCTAGTATTCTAGTGATTTAGAAGTGGTTTTTCCATATTTCACTTATCTAGATTGATGATTACAACAATAAATAAACTATGATGATTATGGGAGACCACTAGGCTATTGGGGTGTCCCCTCTTAGTGTCTTCTGAATGAGAAAATTGTTATTTGTGGATTTTATACCATATTTTCACCAAGGGATGAGGTTCTAGTTTCCTATGTGAGCTCGATTACTGTTAGGGATTTACCCATAGTGATTTATTGATACATTTGTGATTTGGTGTCATTCGTTGGGATACGATATAGCTTGAGTGTATTTCATTTTAAGGATATTTTTTCTTAGTATAAGTTTTCTTTGAAATGTTATCTATAAAAGTGTTGTTCCAAAAATATTTATTTGAAGAAATGGTTTTACTTGAATGGAATCCTTTGAAGGTGTTTTTCTATAAAAATGTTTTCTTGGGAGTGTTTCTAATGATTTTTTATAAATGAGCATGTTAAATTTTCATTTAATGATTTAGCATGGAATTTTATCATTTTGATGACATCCTATTTGGATTTGTTTCACACCCTATATACTTCTTTGGGTGTATGTATAATTTTTATGATGGGCTTGGGTAAAGACAAGGTGTACAATAATGGTGAATTGGGTCACTAGTGGTCCTCCATTGTGGGTTTTGGTAGTGGTGGCATGAGGATGTTTCTCCTTTTGTCACATGGAGGATATTCATGGGATAGTGTTTTCATTCCCTCTTTATTATAAATTTTTTTGGTTATGTTTAGAATTTTAAATTCAAATCTGAAAATTTTTAGTCATGTTTGGTTATGGATATTTAGTTATGTATTCTTCAATTTTTTGGTTTCTATTTCTTATGGAAAAGTTTTAAATAATTCCCAATGTTCTTTGATGAATCTTGGGAATTAGTTTAAAAAACATAGTGATAAAAAACTCTCTTTGGACCCTACAACTGGCTGGGTTGTGTGTTAGGTTGGATTGCACTCTGGATTGGTTTATGAAAAAGTTGTATCAGATCAAGCTATGCTCTGGTTGGGTAATTTTATTTTTGGAAGAGTCTAAATATACCAGAGCAAGGATTTTCAAGTCTTCAGGTTCTAGTTTTGAGTATGGAGTATTTCGAACACACCTTATGAAAGGACTCAACTTTCTAGGAAAAGTCAGATTTTTTTGAGTTGTCTTGTTCCTGTGGGTTATTTGGTGTTTCGGAACTTAAAAGAGAGTTATTTTCATGGTCTCCATGAGCTCACAAGGCCTAGAAAGCCCTATGGATCAGGTTACACGATCCTAGAATACACTCTGTGATAGTTGTGTGATTTTTGTATTCTCTCCAACCATATGGCCAAGTTACCCATCATCACTAGTTTCCCACTTTTTGAACAATTTGAATCATCTTGGGTTTTGAAAATTATTTGGAAAATAATTTTTTTAGAAGTGAGAAAATTGGATCCTAAAGTGTTAATGGATTGGTTTTTGGAAGGACTAAAATGCATTTTTAGAAACATTTGAAGAGAGATTTAGAAAAGTGATTTATTATGAAATATTATTTGTGGGAAACATGGATGAATGTAATGAGGGTGGATATATATATTCAAAATTGAAGGGTTATTGAAATTTTATGTTTGTGAAAAAATAGTTTATTTTGATAAAGTTTTTGGTGTTCTATTTTATGAAAGGATAAATGATTTTTATTTAAATTTTATTTTTTGAAATGAGTTTTTTTTGGTGAAAATATTTTGAAATGGGATTTATTTGGTTTTTGGATAGAATAGATGAAATTTTATTTTGAAAAAGAACAAATTTTTTTGTGCATGGACTTCGAAAAATATTTTTAACATGGAGGTGAGCGATATATTGATTTTTTTTATGATTTTAGAAAAGGGATATGAATTGAGATGTTGAAATAATATGTTGAATATTTTGTCTGGAAACATGGAAAGTATTTGTTATAACCTTTGGTGTTTCCTTGAGTGACCACGTGTATGGATACATGTGGGGATTTTAATGATTAATGGCATGACTGGATGAGTTCCCACATTAACAAGATATGATGGGTTCTTGGAATGGAATGATAATGTGTAGGTTTGAGGCTCCTTGGAACACCATTTCTATGTTTGCAACCCACCAAACATTGATTCCTTTACAAAGTGATTTAAGGTATTTTGTGATGTTCTAATGAATAGTAGTGGTGTTTTGTATCCATTTGTGATTTGGGAATGTTTCTTTCAAGATGATTTGAGATTAAAAATTATTCTTGTTTGAAATATTTTTCATATTTCATTCATTCTCAATAAGTATGTTGTGAAATATAGGTTATTGGGTTATTTTGAAAAATGTTTTGGGAAATTATTGAGATGGATACCTATGTGTGTTTGATGCTCGTTGTGGTGAGTTTTGGTTTTCAGATTAGTTTTTTATGTTCTAGATTTAATTTTTAGTTAGTGTATTCCCCCACATGATTCAACAGGTATTCGAAATGATCCATGGGTGGTTCCCCATCTGTAGACCCTCCAATTGATCAGACCATAAACTTTCATCTTGGGTTTCCGGAGTTGAATCCCCCTATATTTTATAAACATGGGAATCATATCTAAGAATAAGAGTGTATGTGGGAAGTTAGAATAAAATTTATTTTTCATGAGTTATATCAGTTGTTAACAGTAATGTTTTTCACCTACATGTTTGAAGTTCTCGTCACGATGTGGCGAAGGGAACTCCTGTGGGGAGAGTGGAAAGAAGGCTAAGACTGTTGGAGTTATCAATGGTTTTAAAATACCCTTAGATATTTCATCTGCTTCATTTAAGAATGATATCAAGTTGTGTAATAATTGTGGTATGTCTAGTCCTAAAAATCATTTTATTACTTCTGGAATTATAAATTCCTCCAATTAGATGGAGGTGTCTTTAATATGTTCTTGTTTCCTTTTTTTCTCGTTCTAGGTGAAGAGGAATGATGCATGTGAATTCATTAAGTCCTTATCATTGTGAAAGCTCCATGCTGAGGATATTTGGGTTATGTATTGTGTGGTGTTTCATGTATTTCTCTTATATTATCGTATGGTTTCTCATGAAAACAATTGGAAGTGTTATGATTTGGAATAATTAGCTTATTGTTGCGAGTTGGGATATTCTTCAAACATTAGGGATCTAACCATAAGCCTTGGAGTGAATCTTGTGCATAGGTAGGAAACTCAGGGATGTATGAGACCCAAGATCGACTTGGTCTCCACTTTTGAGTGGGGAAAACATAATCATTTTAGTATAAATCCTTTTTTTGGGAGGATCCAATTTTTAGGTGTAGGAATAAAGGCTTCATTCGCTGTTACAATCATTTTTGGTGGAAGTGTTCCTATTGGTTATAAGGAGGAAATTTTTTCTCATTTTCATGAAATCTGGTGGTTGTGTGTTTTTGAAATTGAATATCTGTTTTGTTGTCCTTATCTGTTCATTCTTACAAAATGATTTTATTTTTCATTTGTTTTTATCTTGAGTTGATTTCATCTCTTGGTGATGGTAATCTCGGATGTTCATTTCCATTACATTTAGAGTTTATTTCATTAGGGACCTTATGGTGGACATTTCTTATATTCAGAGAGGTTCCAATGTTTCCCCATGTCAGCTTCCTCTATTATTTTGTGCTAATTTTTAAGTTGGTTGGTTCTTATGGTGGGTAGACCCACTGTAGTTCACATTGATATTTCTTCTCATGTATGTTTTTAGTAGTTCCTTTAAAATTGTTGGAACCATTCAAGCCTCCTAGTTTTAATAATTCAGTTTGGTTTTTGGTGTTGGCTTGGCAGTGGGTTTCCTCTTTTGGAGAAATAAAATTTTGAGTTCCACCCTTGAGTAAATGTTGGTTTTTGAGTACACCTAATTGTTTTTTGAAGCATGTTTATGGAATTATTCTTCAAGAAGTAGTTTGGGACTTCTGGATTGTTTTTGAAAAGAATTATGAGTTTCCTCTGGTAATTTATGATGGTTTACTGGCTTGAAAGGTTAGGTTATGTGGTTGTGATAATTATTTATCATTTGATAAATAAACTGGAGTTGTTGAAGATTTCTCTGGGAAGAGGTTATATTGTGGGATGTACATTATTTCCTCCCAATTTAAACCTTGTGAATATAAATTTCCATTTTTAGTGTTCTTGTTTCCCTCCTCATTTGATGTTTGTTGGGAATTTTCTTGATCTATGGATTCGTGTTGGTTATTGTTTTCATATCAAGATTTTTTTGGCATTCAAGAGGTGGAAAGAATTATATTGGGGAGAGTTTTCACACTTGGGGTTTTTATCTAAATTCCCATTTCAAATTTGGATCCTAGTTTTTCCATAGAGTTTCTAGTGTGATGGGATTGGATTTTTATGTATTTCTGTTTTTTCAAATTTAGTCTAGTGCTTTTCAATGGGTTTCCCCCCATGAGTTCTGATGAAAAATGGAAAATATATACTTGGCAGGGGGTGGTGCATGGCTGGCTCAGGGTTATGGAAAACCATGTGCCTTTCCTAGGAAACTATGCACCAAGGTGTCATATTAAACTAAAGCCAAAAAACATGTTTATTGCATTATTTTTAAACTGTGCGGGCTAACAGTGTAGTGTCTACCTCTTAGAAAGTGAGGGTTACATGGTTACCACAGTATTTGAAAAATCATGTGGGAAAACCATGCATGATGTCCAAGTAATTAAAAATTTTAAAATTCCCTTTGGTTCCTCTCGATATTTGACCGTAATTTCTCCCCTTACTCTCCCACTTGGTATTTTCATCTATGGGATCTCCTCAAAGATTCCATAGACCTCTTGGGTACCAATATCTGCCTGATTTTCTCCATGATTCTTCAAGTAATCTTTACATAAGTGCTCTAACTCTTGGTTTCTTCCACTTTTCTAGGGGCTTATTCATATTTCTTTGGGTTTTTATTAATCAAGTATATAAGGTAACGTTTTAGGGATATATTTTGTTCTTTTAGGCTCAGTCTCAATGTTTAGGGATTAATCATTCCATACTAGGGTCTCAGGGTGCTGATGTTTCCATTTCACATCAATATTCTTATGTTTTTACACATGAGGTAGGTGTTTCGTTGCCTTAACATTTTTAGAAACTTTTAATATGCTTATTTTTATATTTATCCATTTTCTATAGTTAAATTGTGCGGTTTGAAATATATATTTTTACTATTTTGGAATGATTTAATTTTAAAATTGGATTTTTAAAAAGGGTAAGGTTATGTTTGTGTATGTTTTAATGTGATGTTTCTAAAAAAAGGTTTTATTCCTTATGTGGATGGTGCAGAATGGATTTTTGATGGAACTTATGGTGTGAACATGTTCAAAATCTGTTTTAAATGGAAAAGAAAATTACATTGTCATGTGGGATTTTGTTGTGCCCCCATAAATATGAATTGTAAATTTATTAAATGATGGAAATAATGTTTTAAAATTGATCTAGGTTTATGAGTGGATTTAAAATGTGGCCTTTCCCATAGAAAAGATTGATCAATTATGTTCTTTTCCTATACCTTTTCAAATAGAGATTTCTGAATTATGTATGTGATTATAAGTGTATTCTAAAGTGGTTTAATGTGTGTGTAAAATGGAAAGTGGATTGGTTTATAGAAAATGGTGATTTATTAGTATGTTTATAATTTTTGACATGTGTTTGTGAAAATTTTGTATTGTATAACATGTGAAATGATATTGAGCACAAGGGAATCCATGTTATCTATATTGGCTGACAAGTTCTAGTATACTAGTGATTTAGATGTGTCTAGTCCAAATTTCACTTATCTATATTGACTATTAAAACACTAAATAAATTATGAAGATGATGGGAGACCACTAGGTCATTGGGGTGTCCCTTCCTAGTGGCTTGTGCATGTGAAAGTTTCTATTCATGGTTGATACAAGAAATTTTGACCAAGGTATGGGGCTTTAGTTTCCCACGTGAGATAGATTACCCTTACAGATTTACCCATAGTTTTCTCTTGATATATCTACGATATGGTACAATCCTTCAGAATATGGTGGACCTTGAGTGTATTTTATTTCATTGAATGTTTATCTTAGTAGAAGATTTCACTGAAATGTTACCTATAAAAGTGTTATACTGGAAATATTTCTTTGATGAAAATGTTTTGATTTAATGGAATCCTTTGAGAGTGGTTTTCTCTAAAAAATGATTTATTGGGAGTGTTTCAAAGGATTTAATATAAATGAGAATTTTAAATTTCCTTGTAATATTATATAGTGGAACCTTCTCTTTTGGGTGGCATCCGGATGGGCTTTGACTCACACCCTACACACAACTTTGGGGGTATGTAGACTTTTTATGTTGGAATCATGTAATGGAAATGTGTATTGTGATGGTGGATTAGGTCTCGAGTGGAATTTTCTTGTGGGTTTTGGTAGTGGTTGCTTGAATATGTTACTCTTGTTTTTGCATGGAAATTTTTCATGGGATAGTGTTCTTGGTCCCTCTTTGTTGTATCTTTTTTTGTTTTCTTTTAAAGTTAAAATTAAAATTAAAATTTTTTTATGTCATTTTGGTTATAGATATTAATTTATTTATAGTTAATTTTTGTTTGTTAATGATGCTTATTCATGTGGGTAAAATAGTTCCCAATGTGCTTTGTTAATACCCATGCACTAGTATCCTGTCTTTGTGGATCTGGAACACCCTTTGGGACATGCCATGGGCCGTGTAAGCTATCAGGTTGGATGTAATTATGGATTTTTTCATTATAGGTATATCCAACCAAATGGGATTGATCTAAGTAAAAAAGATAGAATACATACATTGGTCCAACTATTATACCTTTTAAAATATAAATGGAATATCATAGTGCTGAATTGTGTTCTGGAAAAATATGTTATCATTGAATGGATTTAGAATACAAATTTTACAGGGTATTTAATAATTTTAATTGACACATAGCGAATGTTTTAAATATAAGATATTCTAGATTCAAAATCATAAATAAATACATGAAATACCTAAGAAAACTGAATGTGGTAAAATGAATGAAAAAAAACGGTTATAAAAAAATCATCTACCAAGACACTCATTTAATAGATAAAATTATAATATTTAATTCTATAATGACTCATCATCCATTTAAACATTGTTCTGAATGGGATATACCATTTTTTTTACAAAAATATTACCTTTTAATGTTTTTTAAACCATATGAAGCACATTAAATTTTAATATCATAAAAAATGTATTGATGGTTAAAGATTTTTTTCATTGACATATAAAACACGGATTGATTCTATTTCAAAACACTAAGATTAAAAAAATTATCAAAATGTGTACCAAATTTACTATTATTTTATCATTAGTACACACAAAGCCCCCTTTAAATTTTACAAATTTCTTAAAACCCTTAAAATCTGTGGAAATCGAGATAAGCTATCAACATTTCAATAAAATATAACCTTTACAACTTATCATATATATTTTCATGATTTTATATCAAAATAAGTATGGTTATAGGTAAAAATCAAGTATGTTCTAGTGCAATAAGAATAAATACTACTTATAAAATGTCTGGATTAATCATTTCCATTGGGAAAAAGGATCGAAAAGTCAACTGTGATTATAATTCAATTAATCCACATTTTATCCAATAAAATACTAAATAATATAATTATAAAAAATTTAAAATAACAATAATAATAATAAGGGATATAGTGTGGAAGAATCATTCTCTTTTATTAGTTTTATTTTTTAGCCATTGGAGATAAAATAGAAAGGGGTTGTGATGGTTGATATATTTTTGAAAGGGGATGAGTGATAAATTATTTTTATTGAGGTAAAAATTATAATCATGAAATATAGTTAAAGGCGCCACCATCATTATTGATATTTTAATTATTCACACAATTAAAGAAAATTATAATCATTATAAAAACTATGTTTATGTCCTTAAGAATGTTAAATGTTTTTTCTATGAGTTTATAAATCATATTATAATAAATATTATGGTAATAATGAATGTTATTAAGATTTGATAAACCCCTGGTACAAAATTTATCTAGAATTATAAATGAATCCTTGCCTTTTAGGTGGTTCATAAAGGATTTCTAGATGAAAATGAGAAGCAAGAATAGATGTAGATATGATAAAAATGATTCTAGGGGTTTTTATATATAAATAAATAATGAAACATTTGTGTTTAAAAATATTTTTAAGAAGTTATTTCATAGATTACTTGAGCATATAAATATGATTTGAGTTAATTTTTTTTGAAATAATTTATTCTTTCTAATGGGTGAAGAGGGGGACTTAATATAGTCAAATTATTCCTTTTATTCTTTATCATTAAATAATTTATTTATTCCTACATTATAAACTTATTGAATTTAATAATGTTTTTTTGTTGTTTTGATTTTATGGTAGTATTTCAGTTATTTTGAGAATTAATTGGAATTAATTATCTTTGTGTACTTCTATAACAATTTTCGATCCTCATTATCTCATTAAAATTAATCCAAAGTCATGATTTTATATTTAAAGATATCCATCATTACTGTGAAAGGAATAAATTTCAATAATATGGATTTTTTTATTGATTATATTGAATCTAATATAGAAAAATTTATTTTGGTGATATTAGCCAGGAGTGAACCTTTTGAGACGTGTTGAAAGATAATTAGATTAGGTACCGTAATATTATGATAAGATAGAATATATGACTGAATTATATATCTTCAAAATCATTAAAGTAAATAAAATAATAATGCAATATTATTTGTGTTAAAGGATTAATCAATATACGAATAGAAACATTTATTAGATCTATGAAAACTATAATATGTGAAGATAAATAATATATAATGGGTGATTTAAAGTTTTTGGGATCTAAATGATATTGTACATAATATTTATACTCCCAACCCATGTGTATGGATATCCTCTTTATGTATCCTTTTAAAATAGGTGTAAAACAAACACCATATTTTACATGGGTTATGAAATTACCATGGTATTTCTAAGGTAAAACCCTAACCTAGTTCTTTTTAATAGGGTTAGACCTAACTAGGGAAACATCATTATTTTCAGGCGGGAGGAACTAGCTATGTACCCTTTATTGGTGGTATAATTGGTGTAATAGAAATGGTATAGTGAAAATAAATCCATAAAAATTAAACAAAATAAAACTATCCACTATAAATATTTATTGAGGTATTGGTGTTGAAAATTTATCATTATCACTCCACATATGTTGTAACAATGATGATTAGGGGTTCTGTAAATTCTTCAGTTAAATCCTTATAAACAATTTACTTATCTATCTTTACAAATTTAATAATAAAATCCCACATTCCTCATATTATTCCTAATTTTTATGTTCCTTTTATATAACAACTCTAACTCCTATAATATCCAAAGACTTTTACTTAAATTACTAACTGTAAAAATTATTTGAATGTATCCATATTTATCTCAACATCCAATAATGTACATCGATATATTTTTTCATAAAAATGAATTCATTCATCTTTAAATACTATAATAATAATAACAATAACTAAATACTATAAAATTACCTCTAAAATCATGGGAAAAATTTCCATGAAAATTCTAACCATTTAAATTTGAATATCAAAATATTTGATTTTAAATTATACCATATTTTTGAAAACAAAAATGAAAATTCTCATATATAACTTCAAAAATAGTTCTTATTCAGAATATTTTTTTTTTGAGAAAACAATATTTAGGAAATTTTATTTTAAAAAAATACACTCCTAAATCTATTGAGCTTAACACAGAATATATCTCTTAAAAAATAAGGTAATTCCCATGTTAAAATATCAAGACATAAAATATTACACAAGTGTGTCAGGTTTTTTACTCCGCCAAATTTATTTATGTACGTAACTTAAAAAAATAATTAATATTTATCCATGAATTCTAATGATAAGTAATATTGTAGGCAATATTCAAAATATGATTAATATTTCCAAAATTAATGTATAATATATTATTGAACTTCTACTAATACATAAGGCTCTTCACATAGATAAATTTTTCGTTTGTAAGACGTTTCTCCTATGAAAATTGGGCACTCCTCCAACATAATTTACTATAAAATTTCAAATATGAATCAATATATTAATTGATATCCATAATTAAAAATTGAAATAATTAGTAATTAGTAATTAATAATTAATGAAAGAATAATAATCAATATATTAAAAAATTAATGATATGATTATTTTCTTTTATAAGCAGTGAAAAATAAAAATAAAAATACGAGAATAATAATAAAGAACATTGAATAAAACTAAAATCAAAAATAAATGATATGGGTATCGTAATTACGAAAACATAATAAATTATGGGGAAAGGATCCACTCAACATTCTCCCTTATTTTTGTTATAAAAAACCGAAACAACACGAACATGGTCATTTCTACAAATTTTCATAAGATCCAAAAACAAATACTGATAAAATTTAAATAATAGTAAAAAGGGTAAGGAAAAATAAAATAACAAGTATCACACATCACTTCCCATTATAACATTAAATAAATACTAAAAAAAAATCTCGCCTTATATTAATAAATTAATCAAGAAAAAGAAATAATATCAACAGTTTTAAAACTAAAAAACCCTATAAATTCATGCATAATAAAAATATAAAACCCTGATAATTTATAATATAATACACTTATAAATTTTGTTTATTTAAAATATATAATTCCATGTAACACCATGATTAAACAAACAATAAAATATTGTTGAAATGTTATTATATAATTTGAGAGTTACCACTGACCCATTGGATTTATGGTTATGAATATACTAATTAAATAATGAATGTTTTTATACCTATATAAAATTAATTAATTTTTTATCAAGAGGTTATGAATAAATATTCAATCAATTGAAGGTAAAAAAAAATTATTTTATGAGAAACTTGTTTTATGTGTGATTTTTTTATCATAATAAATTAAAATATTCACTATTTATTAATGATTTTAATGAAATTTTTAGAAAATATATACAATAAAAGTTTTTAACATACTTTTAATTGATATTAATATTAATGGAAAAAGAATAAATTTTGTCTTAATCTTAAAAATGAATTTATTTGATAATAGTTTTGTTTTGTTTTATGAACTTATATTAAAATGAATTTATACCACTTATAGAAATTAAATCTCATAAAATGGATTCCATATTTTGAATTATATTAATTAATATATTTTAATGATTTCCACTTAATTATTGGTCAAAATGAATAGTAACTATGGTAAAAATATTATTATCGCAGTAATTGTTAAAAGGGATAAAAGAGGGGTCAACCAAATAAATAAGGTTTAAAATGTAAAAAATAACTTTATTTAATTTAATTGGAAGATTTTATTTTGAAATTAGGAAACTTATCTTCAAATATTTTTCATTTTCATAGGAATTTTCTTGATTCAAATATATATTGTATAATAATGATTCAAGTATTTTCATGTTTATCGCCCACCACACTTAAAAAGGTAACATTCTCTCTTCTGTTATCAAAAAACACATTTTAAATTAGTTTTAATAATACCTTCAAAATACTCTCCTAACATACTTTTCCAGGACATTGATGTATTTTTCTTCCCAAAAGACTCATCGAATAAACCTAAGGGTTCTCTTTATATAAAGATACCAGAATAACATGCATGTGTTCTTTTGGATACTTTTCATGTTTATTTATTAATAAAACACCACCAAATTTTATATAAAATTTTTAACCTAGTTGAATAAGTTTCTTCAATACATATATTTTTTTTCAATGTTACAACCATTTTCTACCTCCCTCTAATCCATTAATAAATGATAATATCACTCGTCCATATGTGTCGACTATGACCTCCAAGAAGCGATATCCTTAATTTTTAATTTCCCCTTTAAATAGATTGTTATAATGAAATATTAAATGAAAATTTATTATATTTATGATATAATTATAATTTCGTACTGTAAAATTAATATATAAATCTAATTTGTTCCACTCATTGAAAAGTGAATATATTACTCTAGTGTACATGTGGACAACCACCTCCATGAAGTGATGTAATTAATTTTTTTTATAACCACTATATATGAATGGTTATAAAAGGGTATATAATAAAACAAATATGTTACCTATTTCATTATTTAGATTCTAGATATTATGAAACCATTACCAATGTTCATGGATCGAAACCATTGAAACAAAACAGGTATGGAATTGAACAAATTTTCACTTGAATGTTATTTTTCTTTAAGATTTTTTAACAAAGGGATAATTTAGAATTATAAATGAATAGTAAATGGAAATTTATGTTTTATTATGGTTCTTAAATATATTTATAATAAATTTATATTTATTATATAGTATATTTAAAAACATATGATGAAAAATGGGACTTCAGTTAAGGTTTCATGTTACACTCTCATTTCCTTACATTATTTTTTACGTTAAATTTTATTTGAGGAATCTTTTATGAAAATTATCCTTTAATACCTATTTTTTTTCTTCAACTATTTTTTTATTATTTTCATGTAATATAACCATTTTCTACCATTTTTTCTAATTTTTTGAGAGTATTTTTTTTCAAAAATACAAACATTATTTCTTCTTTAGTCGATGAATTTTTCTTCTTTATCCATGTAATTAAAAATGTTTTCATGAAATTTTCTTGATAAAATAATTGTTTTGAGTAATTTTAAAATAGATATTAATTTACTTTAATGGTTCTAAAAAGCAATTTATACAAAAATTTTTAAATTTTTTATTTATGATATTTTCTAAAAAGTGTGAATGGAATATTTATAAGTTTTTCATAATAATAATTTGTCCCTCGATCATGAAAGTTATATTCATTCAATATTTATTTAGTGTTTTCCATAGTTATTTTCAAAGAAAATATTTTTCTCAATAAAATAGTATTTTTTTTCTAAAAATATCTAAAGAATAGGGTAGTTCCCTTGGTTTCGAAGAAACATTTAAATTATCCTATATTGGTTTTTAATCAATTTACGCATTATTTAAGGATTTTTATGATTCAATGGGGATGTGTAATTATGATACCATCCACTATAATTCATAGGATAGATTAAAATGATTTATAGATGATGATATGAATTCAATTTCATTCCCACATGTTAATTAAGTTACGATGAAATCATTATGAGACCTGATTCTTTTCCCTGAGTAATGTTATAGTGAAATGATAGAATGTATAGGTAACTCATTTCCCTTCTATGGGTTTGAATATAATGAATTGACAATTTTTTATGATCTTTTGTCAAACATATATATCCTTTTTATTATGTGATATGGTAGATCAGAATTATGTATCCATATAATGCATTGGGTAGATATTAATATCTCATGAGATGATATTGACTGTAATGGGTAGTGAACCTTCAAAATCCTTCCCCAATATCATTAAAATTAGTAGTCTTTCCAAATTATATTTCATCACATTCTTAGTGTTAAAATATTTCAAAACATGTCAAAAACATTAGAGGTGATAAATAATCAATTAAAACACATAATTTTGGCTTATTCAAATGAAATTTTTGAGATGAATTGAGATATCTGTAATGACACAAGAAGAAAAGTTAATGTAAACTACTCATTTAGGATGAAAATAAATGTTACAAATATGAAAATCTGACCCCATGTATGTTGTCACGACCCGTCCTCGGGGCCTGTGCCCTGACTACCCCAAGCACGCCATCTATAGGCCAGGGGCTCGCGACTAGCACCAAAGGCGTAAATCCCGATAACTGGGAAGGAGTTGCCTTTATAAAAGTAAACAAAACACCACAAAGTACAAGAGGAAGTAAAACACTAAGTACAAAAGAAAGTGTTGAAAAGTAAATGGGCCAGAATACAAACCCAACTAAAAGTACATCTACAACTGAATGAAAGTACAACAGAAAAAGACAAATAGCTAGAATAAAGGAAGCAGCTCCTGGGTCGTCCTCCTCGGATCCTACATGAAGGGTAGGTATAGATAGCGTAGCTCCTGGATCATCCACTACGGATCCTACCTGAAGGGTAGGTACAGATAGCGCAGCTCCTGGATCATCCACCATAGATCCTACATGAAGGGTAGGTACAGATAGCCTCCACAATGCTCTCGCCCATCAACCTCCTCCGGGTGTCATCTCGCTGTGAAGTCCACCTCTGGATACTGACTCGTCATGAGATCCACCTCCAGGTACCATCCAGTCCTCAAACACTCGGCCTCCGTTAGCACTGCCTGTCGTCTGCAACCGACACAATGAGGTGCGGGCATAGCCCGTGCAGGGGTGAGTATAACGATACTCAGTAGAGACCCTGAGACCCTCAAGGTCTCACTAAAACCAACAAGGATAACCACAAAGAAGATCTCAACAGATAACCTCTACTTAGGTATATGCCCACACATATACATAAGTTATAAAGTAACCCATCTCAATCATGAGGAAACACAAAGATTATGAAATCAACGGATAACCACTACTCAGGTATATGCCCATACATATACCTAAGTCATCAAGTGACCCATCTCAATCATGAGGTAAACACAAAGGTCATAGACTCAGCTCAAACCAGGATTTTCATTATCGAAACCGTAACTGCTGAAGAGCCCCGTCTCTGGAGTGTACAATGATCCTGTCACGACTCCGAGGTACTTCTCACTAACCTAAGACTGCTGAGGTACTCCTCCTGTCGAGTACCGCGGGACATCCAACCAAACACAGTAGTGCTTCCCCGCCGGGGTATGCCACCCAAACACAGTAGTGCACACCCCCTAATAGCCTGTAGAGGTACTCTCCGGACAAGTACCGCGGGTCTGTACCCAAACACTGTAGTGCTCCATCCGCCATGGGTCTACACCCAAACAAAGTAGTGCTCCGTCCACTGGGCTAGTCGACTCACTCCAAGTCGAGTTGGTCAAGCAGTCGTCAGGTATCAGCCGACTACACAGTCTCCGTAATCCGTACACTCGTCTCCGGGTGGGTCCGCTCCACGAGCTATAGGTCAACACTCCAAGTATCACAAAGTCCCACGAAGAAGTATCTCAAAGAACCACCTCATCATAGGGGTCTCAACGCAACAGACGACTTGTCAATCGGACGCCTGGTCTGTGATTTATTACCTTTTCGTCCTAGGGGCCCGGTTGGATTCGTGTGCGAACCAACCCGGCCGTATCTCAACTGTACCCCGAACTCTCATAGGGTATACTCATAGGGACCGTTTCTCAACGTGATCACCAATGTCGCTGACGGTTCATCAAACAGACGTTCGGTCTGAAAGATATCAATTTTTCCGTTCTAGGGGCCCGGTTGGATTTCGGGTACAATACAACCCAGCCACTAACCAACTACAACCAAAACTCAGGAGAAGTATTACAGAAGTTCCGTCTCATCAAGAGGAATCCAACAAAGTCAACAACACGTCAATCGGACGTCCGGAGCTCAAGATATAAGTGTTTCTGCTCCGAGGTCCCGGTTGGTTTCGTATCCGAACAAACTCGGCCATACTCAAAGTTCTCCAAAACCTTGAGTGTAATACACCGAAACGACCGCCTCAATCCAAGGATCGCATCGCAGCTGACGATGCATCGATCGGAGGTCCATAGCCCAAGATATGGGAAAAATACCGTAAGAGGTCCGGAAGTGGGGGTTTGGGGCCCGGACCGACCCGGCCTGAGACCTCCTGGGTGGGCCCGAATCGGGTCGGGCCCGGCCTGGGCGTGACCCGGCCCGCCGCGCTGGCGGTCCGCGGGCCAGTTCGGTTACACCGATGTGGGCGGTCAATGGGGGGGGGGGCTGCCCCCCTCTCTCATTAAACGTGGCCGCCACGTGGGGGCCACTGCTGTCTGGCCAGCCGTGGGTTATGACCCCCGGCTTCTCCCCTAACTGGCCGGACCGCTCCGGTCGGCCGACTGGCTGCTGCACCTCCGGATACTGACTCGTCATGAGGTCCACCTCCGGGTACCGTCTAGTCCTCGAACACTCGGCCTCCGTCAGCACTGCCTGTCATCTGCATCCAACACAACGAGGTGCGGGCATAGCCCGTGCAGGGGTGAGTATAACGATACTCAGTAGAGACCCCGAGACCCTCAAGGTCTCACTAAAACCAACAAGGATAACCACAAATAAGATCTCAACAGATAACCTCTACCTAGGTATATGCCCACACATATACATAAGTTATCAAGTAACCCATCTCAATCATGAGGAAACAGAAATATTATGAAATCAACGGATAACCACTACCCAGGTATATGCCCATACATATACCTAAGTCATCAAGTGACCCATCTCAATCATGAGGTAAACACAAAGGTCATAGACTCAGCTCAAACCAGGATTTTCATTATCGAAACTGTAACTGCTGAAGAGCCCCGTCTCTGGAGTGTACAGTGATCCTGTCGCGACTCCGAGGTACTGCTCACTAACCTAAGAATGCTGAGGTACTCCTCCTTTTGAGTACCACGGGTCATCCACCCAAACACAGTAGTGCTTCCCGCCGGGGTATGACACCCAAACACAGTAGTGCACACCCCCTTAATAGCCTGCAGAGGTACTCTCCGGACGAGTACCACAGGTCTTCACCCAAACACTGTAGTGCTCCGTCCGCCATGGGTATGCTCCCAAACAAAGTAGTGCTCTGTCACCTGGGCTAGTCGACTCACTTCAAGTCGAGTTGGTCAAGCAGTCGTCAGGTCTCAACCGGCTACACGGTCTCTGTACTCTGTACGCTCCTCTCCAGGTGGGTCCGCTCAACGAGCTACAGGTCGATACTCCAAGTATCACAAAGTCCCACGAAGAAGTACCTCAAAGGACCGCCTCGTCATAGGGGTCTCAACGCAATAGACGGCACGTTAATCGGATGCCCGGTCTGGGATTTATTAGCCTTTTCGTCCTAGGGGCTCGGTTGGTTTCGTGTGCGAACCAACCCGACCGTATCTAAACTATACCCCGAACTCTCACAGGGTATACTCATAGGGACCGTTTCTCAACGTGATCACCAACGCCGCTGACGGTTCGTCAAATGGACGTTCGGTCTGAATGATATCAGTTTTTCCGTTCTAGGGGCCCGGTTGGATTTCAGTTATAATCCAACCTGGCCACTAACCAACTGCAACTAAAACTCAGGCGAAGTATTCCAAAAGTTCCGTCTCATCAAGAGGAATCCAACGAAGTTGACGACACGTCAATCGGACATCCGGAGCTCAAGATATAAGCGTTTCCGCTCCAATGGCCCAGTTAGTTTCGTATCCGAACCAACCCGGCCGTACTCAAAGTTCTCCAAAAACTTGAGTGTAATATACCGAAACGACCGTATCAATGAAGGATCGCATAGCAGCTGACAGTGCGTCGATCGGAGGTCCGTGGCCTAGGATATGGAAAAAAGACCATAAGAGGTCCGGAAGTGGGGGTTTGGGGCCCGGACCGACCCGGCCGGAGACCCCCTGGGTCGGCCTGAACCGTGTCGACCAGACCCGGGTCCGGGTCCGGCCCGCCCGGGTCCAGGTCCGGCCCGCTTGGGCGCGGCCCTGCCGAGGCACGACCTGGCCCTGGTCGAGGCCCGGCCTGGGCGGCCTGGCCCTGCCTGGGCAGCCCGGCCCGGCCCGCTGGTGCCCTGGCGGTCCGCTGGCCAGCTCGGTTACACCGAGCGGGGTGGTCAACAGGGGGGGGGGGGCTGCCCCCTATCCCATTAAACATGGCCCCCACGTGGGGGCCGCTACTGTCCGGCCAGCCGGGGGTTACGACACCCGGCTTCTCCCCTGACCGGCCGGCTGGCTGCTGCACCACGAGACCGGCGCGGGCTGGTACCCCTGCACCAACGCTGGCCGCCGCTCCCTGCTCTTCCGTGGCCCCGCTCCGGCAGCAGTCTCTTCCAGGTTCCCCAGCGCGGCGCGACGGTTCCGCGTCTTGTTCGACTTCAACGGCGCGGCGCGACAGCTCCGTGCTTCTTCGCCCAAACTCAAAGCTTCTGTGCGGTGCAACGGCACCGCGCGACCTTACTCATGCCCCAACAAAATCAACAACAAAGGGGGGAGGAGGGTTGGCCGTGTTCGTGTGGTCCGACATCCTCCCGTTATTGTGATATCAGGAGGCTCAGATAAGGACGATAAACAGCGATGGAAGTAATCAGGAACAAAATAAATAATCTCCCTACGGTTTCTCTGCAACCAAAAGGAAATTCTGAACCCGCAAACAAAAACTTCTGTGGATCAACTTAATAATGAGTTGATCCCCATTCTTTTTTTATAAGGAAATAAATCATGAGATTATTAATATTCTCAAATTAAACCCCTACCTCGAGCGTAGTCGTCGAATGAGGTTTGTCATGGAAAGGGACGTCACTGAATTGTTCGTCGCGGAAAGAGACGGATCATCGCGTCGTGAAGGAATGGTGTCTCCCTTCCTTTGACGCGGAAAGAAGGAACAAGGAGATACGCATCGGGTCGTCGATCTCCAAGGAAGGCGTCTCTCACCGTCGTCCGTCGTTGGTGTTCGGCGTTCTTCGTCGGCGGGAGTGTATTCTTTGCGTTCTTCGACGAAGAATGAAGAACTTCAAGACTCCCCTTTTTCTCCCAAAATCTCAACACAACAAGCCCAACAATAATAAAATAAGACTTTTCTTATTTTATTAACACAGAAGCCAACGTCTTTGAAATTCAAAAATTGAATCAACCAATTAATTGAATTTAATTTCAACGTTTAAACCACCCAATTAATAGAGGTGTTTAATATTTAAATAAATGCACGAGTTGACTTTCATTAATTGGGGGGGGGGTGCGGGTGCATTACTGAAATTAAGGAGGGGTTGAGGAAGTTGAAAGGGTGGGGCTTGTGTGGTCCCCACCCCACTAATATCCTACCCAGTGGATTAGTTAGGATGTAGGTCCCACTCAACCACTTAGCTTAGGTTAACACTTCCTTGAATAAAAATAAAATATGTAGCGCAATATTTTATTTTATTCATTAGTTTACCCAATTAAGTAAAACTCCACCCGAGAAAATGCAACTCCGAAAAAGGTTTTTTGAAGCAATTACCGGCGCTGAGATTCCATCGGTGTCCTCATATTTCGATTCCGAGCACCGATTCAAAAGTTAGGAAAGCCCGCTCGTTCGTTCACTGAACTTACCCGAGCTAAACTTCGGAAAATGATTCCGGGCACACCGGGAAGTCACTAATGGTCCATATTAGTGTTGTATGAATTTTAAACATTATTCATGAAGACTAATTATATGCCTCAACACCCTTGACCTATAACTTCTGTAATTCAACAATTATTTTCTCTAATTATACACAAAAAAAATTATAGAATTTATTTTCAATGAATAATGATAAAAATGATAAAATAAATATTTTCTATATATAACAATGAAGGAATATTTTAAGGGATCAAAACAATTTTCCAAATTCTATAACAAGTACTCAATGTCTCAATTAGGTCTGATCCATCATTACACAATCCCAATTGCACATTTCTAGGATCAAATGAGAAATATGGATGTAATAAATCGAATTCCTTACATGATTTTTAATCTCTTGGATATCTCATTAACTAATAATTATTATTATCTATAGAATTCCACATCATGTGCTCAGTAGTTTTCGATAATAAGAATAATCTGCAAAATACTACTTTTAAAGGGATGTAACACAAAACCATGGTAGTTGTGTTCATTTTCTAGTTCATAGTAGTAGTATTATATTGATTAAAACATCCAATATCACTCATTAAATTCCATCTAGAAGTTAAACATTTTTTGCAATCATGTCTACTTGAGTCCTCTCCCAAATAAAGCATACAATTATTTAGAAAATCATGAGCTTTTTATAATCCAGACAAATATTATTATCAATATTTCATATAATAATATGACTTAGGGATATTATCTTCAGGAAATAAATTATTAAACAACTAATATATAATGAATGTCACCATATTTTTATTTCCATGGAGGTATTTTATTTTGTAAAACTTTATTAGAGAATAATTTTTTAAATATTTCGTACATCCTCTATATAGATCTTGACTTCCATCAGCATGTAAATCATGAAATACATTTTTCTTATCATTGAATTATTCACTTACATTAGTATTTTAATTATGAATTAGAGGATCAAAAATTATGTTACAATCTTGATCTATTTGTCCTATAGTCACAAAAAAATTATTTTTTAGGTTACTATTTACAGCCCCATCAACTATTTTTACTGAAATTATTTGATTCAGAAGATAATTACTTTTAATTGAAAGATATTTTTTTATATGTTTATTCATTACATTGAACATTTTATATGATATTGGGAGATCATTCTGTTGACTCACTTCAATGATCAAAAGTTCTATAATGATTGATTATCTAGGATAAATCCAACCAAAATACTGAGAATGGAATTACTTGTATATAAAGTGTTCATATAATTCATATATCCTTGACTATATTCTGAATTTACATTTAGGGAATGGATGTCTTATTGTCCCATTATAGGATCAATTATAAATTTAAAAATCTAAAAACCACCAGAAATAATTACCCTATTAAGCTTTTCTCTTCTGTAATATAATCCATATGTTATCAATATATCACAATATACCTATACTTAATCAAAGAAAATTATGACACATAGAAAATATAATCTCATTTAAAGAAGAATTTCTAATTTAATCTAAATCGAAAGTATAAAAAAATATTTATACGAGTTTATTTGATTATGTTTTTGAACAACATCACTTTTCTTGGATATTAATTAAAATGGAAATTATCAAAAAAACAATGGAAACATTTCTTTATGAATATTGAATTATTTGAAAATTAAAATGGATAAGACATTATGATTTTGAAAAATTATCAAATAATTCAAAAAATCATATAGTCCAAACGCACATATCATTATTAATTCAATAAAGTTATGGATAAAACCAACATTTAGTTTTTGTAAATTATTCAATAATATCAACAAAAACTCCAAAACTAAATCATTATAGATTTTATGGAAGGAATTTTTATATATATAATAAATACAAAAAAAACACATTGATAGTAGAAAATATTAAACTAATATGGAGTGATTATGAAAATCACCCTTGGCCATTGAGAAATGGTGATGATAAAACTCTGTGATGATAGGGGATCAGGGATACTGATGGGTAAAGGGGATGAAAGAAGACCATATCATAGATAGTGAGGGTGAGGGAGTGGTGGTGATGGCTCGGTGGCTCAACGGTGAGGGTTCGATAGCAAGGGATTAGGGGTGGTGATAGATCGACGATAGGGGATGGGGGATCGATAGTGAGGGATCAAGAATTGATGCGATGGACAGACAATAGGGTATGAGATCAAATGGAATGGCATGAGGGGGTGACGGGAATATGGGATTAGTAGTGATGGATTAGTTCATAATGTTTGGAATATGGGGAATGGATTCGTGGAATAGGAATTATATTTTTTAATTTTTTTTAAAAAATTAGCATTAGTTTTTTAAAATACACCTCACAAAATTTAAATTTTCCTTAGAAAAAGTTTCATAAACTTTTACTGAAACAAAAATTATAAAATACATAAAATGTAGTGATGTGAGGAAGAGTCCCAGAAACTGAAGAGGAATTTTTTCAATGAAACTATGATATTACTACCCTACAATAGAGAAGGTTTTGTGATCAATAGTGATTCATCAAAGTAGGGACTCATATTCATACTCATGTAGAATGATGTTGTGAGAGATTAAGAATCGTGAAAATTTTAAATTATTGAGAAAGAAAACCCAAATAATGATTTAGAGTATGACTTTGTAATTTTTTCATTGAAAATATAGAGTCATTACCATTATAGTGAATTATTTTATTTATATACTATTCCTAAAATCTTGAATTTTATATTTATATATAAAGTTTTGAATATTCCATAAATGTGATGGCTAGAGTTAATTAGTGATTATGACTGATTAATACATTACCACCATGGGAATTCCAAAAAGTTGGGGATCCCATGAGTCTGAAAAACAATGCTTTTTTTACATAATGAGGATTGATATATATATTAAATACTTATGGATTTATAGAGAATAATACTCAAAATAAAAAATAATGGATAAGGATGTTATCTTTCTTAGATAAACGTTCAACTATCCATCCATGTGAGGAATGTACATGCATGTAAGGAAAATCTTAGACTGTAAAAGTAAGTGAGAAATGTTCTATAGTTAAACCATGATTTTGATAGAATGATATGGTTCAAGAATAGGGGATGTGTCTTTTCAATATGATGAAGCTCATATATAATCATTCACTATTCATCCTAGAATTATAAAGATGTATAAAGATCTAAGAGAGTATTTATGGAGGGAAAACAAGAAAAAGGATACTATTGAGTATATATCTTGATTAATTTTATGTCTAAAATATTAGGATGAGAGACATAAGTCTAAGGGGGTGTTATAACTATTACCCATACCATAATGTAAATGGGAAAACATCACCATGGATTTAATCTTTGGACTCTTAAAAATATATAAAGGCATTAATTACTTTTGGCTAGTAGTGGATCAACATATGAATTCAATACATTTCAATAAGATAAGATAATAATAATTTCTTCATCAATTTTTTGGGATATAAATTAAAGAAGTGGTAAGGTTTCATGGTGCACCAAATTCTATTGTATATGATCGGGATTTGAGTCTTACCTTAATGTTTGGGAAAATTATTCAATATGCTTTGAATACATAGTAGAACTTTAGAACTACATATCAGCCTTAGATATATGTCCATTATGAGAGGACCATTCAAACCATATAAGATATTTTGATCTCACATTCTATGGATTTCAATGTTAGTTGTGATCAAAACCTTCCTCTGGTCAGTTTTTTATAAAACAATATATTTCACTCAATCATTCAGATGGATCCTTATAAAACTCTATATGGTTGGAAATGAAGAAATACAATTTCTATAATGAATTTAGGAAATTAAATATATTGGGACCTAATATAGGTAAGGAAATGGCAGGGAAGGTCAGACCCATTAAAAATCACTTTAGGGAAACTCAGATTCGATATACAAATTATATTTATAATATTTGTAAATACGTAGCTGAAAAAGTATTCATTTTAATATATTTTCAAAAAAGGGTAAAATATTAAGAAATTTGATAAAACAAAGTCATATATATATATCGATCAATAATTAATTATTAATTGTGTCATTGTGGTTGCTTATCTCATAGAAATTCCACTAAATCTACCTCATGTTCATGATGTGTTTAATGTATCTCTCCTTAGGATGTAAAAACCAAATACTTTAAAGGTAAATAATTATTATTCCATACCATAGGATAATTACTTCTCTAATATGTACAATTGGTGGATATTCTAGATTGAATAGATAAAGTGCAACAGAATAACACCACTAACTTCATCAAAGTATAGTTGTGAAACAATACTTTTCTAGAAGCTATGGGGGGACCTAAGTTTTTGATGTGGAATAATAATAACCTGCTATCTATTTAAAAGTGATCTAATTTTAAGGCAGATATTCCTATATAGGTGAATAATTTTTCACCCATAGTTTTTAATATATATTTCTCATTATATAGAATTGATTTAACAGATATCTTTCTTTACACACAACACCAACTTTAAATGAACCATGATATATTATTGAAATATTATTATTTAATTTTATATTTATATCACTTATTATAGACTTATTGTTATGAATAATACTATATAAATTAGTAATTTTAATTTTTTGTTCCCATAAAAATTAATTCATTGGTTAAAAGCTGGATATAAATGAAAATAAAATAATTTGAAGGAAAAGAAGTGAAATTTTTAAAAAAACTATTTATATGCACACAATAAATTTTAATCTTATTAAATTAAATTATTCAAAATTAGTGAATAAATATTCAATAAAATATTTTAACATTCACTAAATCTATATTATTGGTAATAGAATAATAGTAAATTTTGTTTTGGGATTAAAAATTCATTTTTCTTAAAATGATTTTTGTTGCATTTTGAGTACATATATTAAAATGAATATATTACGCTTATAGACAATGAATATTTTAAAATGGAATATATATTTTTAATTATCATAATTGATATAATTCAATTATATTAAACTATTTTTTCCAAAATTAATTTTTATGATGGTAAAAAACTAATTACCTCAGTAAACGTTAAAAGGTTTATAATCTTGGTTAACATAAGATGTATTGTTTATTTTTAACAAAATACATGATTTAATTTTGTTATATGATGTTATGGAGACTCTAAAATTATTATAATATATTATTTTTCATTTTTACCCATCTTAATTGAGTAAAAACGATATTATATAATAATGTTTCATGTATTTACATATTTTCGACCCACCACACTTATAAATGGAAAACTCCACCATGCCCTTCTTCACACCACATGAGACATTTTTCATTACCAGGTTGTATAAAAATATTATCCCAATATAACTATCCATAACCTTTAGGTTATGTTCTTCCCAAAACACCCATCCAATATGCCTTAATGTTATCTTTAGAGGAGGATAAACAAAGAAGATATATATATATATTCATTATGATATGTTCAAGTTTATTTCTCGATAAACTAACTACAAATGTTAACTAACCATATTAAAATTATTTAATTAATATTTTTACAATATTTAATTTTTTTTATGTTAAATTTATATATATTTTATATATCCTTCCCATTTTTTTGAAAATGATAATGGTGCTCATGCACATATGTGGACTTCCTCCTTCTCAAAGTGACATGATTTATTTTTAATTTACTCTTTACATGGATTGTAATAACGATACATTTATTGAATATTAATGTTATATCTAACATTATAATTATTGTTACAAATTAATTATTATATACTTTTATTTTTCGTCCATCCATTAAAAACTGAAAACATCACCCATTTCTAGGTTTGGACTAAAACCTCCTTGAAGTGATATAATCAATTTTTCATCACCACTCTATATAAATAGTTATAAAACTATATATAATGAATAAATATTTTACTTATGTCATGATTAATATTATGTATATTTTTAAACTTTACCAAGGTGTAAGGACCAGAAACATTGAACCAAAACATGTATAGAAAAATAATAAACTTCACTTCATTGTTGATTTTAAGGAAAAATTGTAAATAAAAGGTTAATTGTAAATTAAAAATGAATGATACCTACTTTTTTTATGAATATGGTTCTAAATTATATTTGTATTATTGAAATATTTATTATATATAATTTTTTAACATGTACAAAGTAGGATGAGATTTGAGGTAAACGTGTTTGTTATTATCTCATTTCTATTCATCGTTAATTTAAAATACAATTATTAGAAGAAATTATATTATAATTATCCTTTAAGATAAATGTTTTTTATTATAAAATGGTTATTCATTTCACTTTCAAGTAATAATTCAATTTTCGTCTCTTTGGTGATTAATAGTATCAAGAAAATGTATTTAAGAAAACCTGAACTTATTTCCTCTTTGTTTGATGAACATTTTATTCAATGTATGTGTTCATAAAAAGTTTTCAACGATATAAATTTTTATGAACCAATTATTATTTATAGTGATTTTAAATAATATCTGAATTTATTTTCACTTTTTTAAATAGAATTTCTACAATCTTTTCTGAACTAGTTATTTATGACTTTTTATATAAATTGTAAACAGAATCGTTGCTAAAATATTTACCGTATAAATAAATTTTCTCCCCCATAAAGTGTATTATTTTTTTACATCCAAATATAGTTTTCAATTATTAAATTAATTTAAAATATGTTTCCCAATATTCTAGTAAATTTTAGTTTTTGAAAAAAACTAATGAAATTTATATTTTCCCTATTTTCAATGAAATGTTCAAATATTCTTATAATGTTATTTTATCACATATAAATACATCATTTTAGGATATATATGATTAAATTAGGATATAATCGTAAGATATCATCCAATCTCATTATGTTTATAGATTATGATGATTTAAGGGTGATTCTATGAAACTTGTTTCTTATCTATGAGCCAATTAACTTATGGTGGAATCTCTATGTAACCCAATTATTTTCCATAGGTTATACTATGATGAAATAATGGAATGTTTATACAAATAGTTTACCTTCCACCAGTTTTTATATAATGAATTGATGAATGTTTTATGATCTAATGGAACACATATATATTGTTTTCATTATGTTATAGGTGGAATCATAATAATATATGCTTCCAATAAATTGGGTAAACATTGATATATAATAAGATAATATAGACTAGAACAGGGAGTGAAACTAGTTTATTAAGGGACTCTGTCCAATATGATAGTTTTTGGAGTAAACCATGACTAATGAACATATTGAATGAGTAGTAAACCAAATCCTTTATTATAGTCTTGGAAGTAATCCTTAACAATGGGAATGATTTTATATAATTATGTTTATGCAACAAACCTATGTGTTTTTATGATATTTTTTACTAGATCATGATTTATTATCTATGATTACACAGTCTTCTGACTTATGTTTTTTTAGGAAAAAATACTTATACAATGATTTATGATTCTAGATTATTGACTAATTGGGAATGAATTTGATATGTAATGATAATATTCTCATGCCCATTATTTTTATTGTCACTTATGATTATTGATTGATATCTATTATGTTTAACCTTTCTGAGCCTTGAGCTCACCCTTTCTTTTGTTTTATTTACCCCAAGTTCTTATGAAATGGTTTAAATAAGAAATTTCTAAGAAGGATGCTATATGAGAATAAATATATGGGAATTTTGAAGATATTTACTGATATATGAGGATTATATATCTAGACTCCAAAGATAAAAAACCTTTATGGTTTTGGTTAATGAATTATAATGTCACATATTGAATATTCATCAAAAAAATTATGGTATTTATATATTCTATTCTAATTTTTTCTTAAAAACATATACCAACTCAAAATAATTAAATAATAAAATCAGTGAAGGACCCCCATTATGAAATATTTCTCTCACATAATGATAAAAATGGTAAAAATTAATGGGAAATCCTCATGAATAAAACTAAAAACATCAAGGATCCATGACAGTAGTTAAAAAATTTATAAATTATAAAAATTATTAAATAAATTAAAAAATAACAAATAGTTATTCACTTGAAATTAAAAAATAATAATAAAAAATACATTCCAGCTAGCCATTGAAAAAAAAACTAAGAAATATGCTCATGATAGCTTAAAATAAAAACTTTAAAGTATATATATGTTGGACACTAAAAATAATATTAACTAGGCATGTAACCACTTTAGGCCTATTGGGATTTAAAAATATCTTTTAGAAACCCATTATATAGAATTATAAGATAGTTTTACTTTCAATCAATATTTAGAAGTATGATAAATCTTTTGACCAAGATATTGAACAAACTGTAAAGAACAATTACTTGCATAATGAATAAATAATCTACAAATAAAATAGTTAAATTATGAAATACCAAAATTTTTACATTTAACAATGTAGTTACTAAATATATTTTGTAATTTTCAATTATAACAAACATTGTTTCTATTTATCATTGTTTTGGTTATCTTTTTCAATATCAAAATGTCATCCAGACTCTCATATAATAGTAAACATAGACTATGCTTCCATTAAACTTTATATCCAATATTTATATTTTCCATTATACGTTTATATTATTTTCAAGAAATCATATTCTTAAAACTTAGTTCTTAAATCATTATTTTAGGCATTTATTATCATCATTTAGTTTATACATGTCATCCATCATATTTTTTAAAATTAATTTCACATATTTATCATTCATAAAAAAATAATTTACCTTTTCAATTTCTAGAATAAGAAACATACCTTCCTTAAAAAATTTCTTGAGTTTTTTAATCAAAATCATATAGAATCTTTTAGGATTTTCAATTTCTGCATGACACTTATCACAAATATCATATAACTATTCAATTTAGATCATGTCACAATAAGAATCATTAGAATAAACCAAATCATAATCAAATGAAATTTTCCTAAACTAAATTATGTTATAAAAGAGAAAAAGTATTAAGTATTACTTATGAAATAAATATTCATAACTAAAACAATAATATTGAATGTTTATTCATGTTATACACAATGCCTTATTATTATTATTCTTCTTATCCTTATATTTTTCGCTATAATTTTTCATCCATGTACATTAAAATTATTTATGAACTATATTATTACATTCAAAAGATCAAATACAAGAATTAGAGATTACATTTCTTTCCTTACCTTATAAAATCCTTCTAGTACTTGTTGTATTTTCACTATTTCATTACACCTTGTATTTTATTCCAAAATCCTTGTATATATATCATAAAATAACGTAAATCATCACATTTATCACTGTAAAAATAATCTACACTTCCATAAAATAAATCATTTCATTTAGTTTTTAGTTGGTTTAATGTCTTTTATCATCCGTTTATAATTATTATGAGTATACATCAATTCAAGATCATACAATAATAATGTTCCAATTACATCATACATTTTATATTCATAAAATCACATGTTTTCATCAATAATTACCCTATTTGAAGATAATATCTTGGTTACTTATAAAATATTTATTTTAATCCACACTTATTTCTTCAAGGTCTCACAAAGTTCAGGCATATTGTTCACAATATTAGTAAATTTTTTACACATTTCACTAATACACTAATTAATAAATATTTATAATTTTTTAAATTCATCCAAATATATACCAATCTTATTTATATGTAATTTTTTAGTTCCCTAATGAGGAAATTTTAATGTCCTCCCAATATGAGAAACTATTTTAAATTTAGAAATAATCCTTTAAAACTTAACACAACAAGATAATAAAGATAATTATTCATTTGTAATTGATAAATTTTTTAGTAGTGTAAATACCACCCAAAGTATTGGGCTAGAATTTTTATTGTTTGAATGGACTAACAGGGATCATCATGTACTCAATTCCAATATTCTATAAAAATATAACTATTTTTCCATCCAGTAACCATAATATTTTCCATTGAAATATTGCGGTCTTAATAGAAAAAATTTATTAACCACTTAAATAGTCATAAATAAATATAGTTAATTCCCATGGTCTATTATGACTAGGATAAAAGATAAGAAAATATATCTATTACACATAGTAAATGACGTTAATTTTTTAGGTTAAATAGAAGAGAACAACTGTCCAAAAAGGCGTGTTTTGACACCTTGTTTTACCATAAAAGGATTATAAATCCTAACTATAAAAAAACATGTTTTTCATGTATGAATATTTAAAGAATAAAATATAAAAAATATAGAACATGAGATTTATAGTAGTAAAAATCCCAATGATCCTATATTTACTATTCATGCTATTGACCTAAGAGTATTGATATCAACTATATATATAATTTTAAAATAGTTTGAGACCAAACTCATCCTTTTTTAAGGATTTTTCCAAACACATTCCATTGCAAGGGATTCATCCTAAACATATAATTTATAATGAGTATCCCTAATTGAGTTTCTTTTAATTTGGGTTTAAAAAAATGAAACTACCTTTTGGTATGTTAAGGAAAACCAACTCAGTAGTATTTAATGATGATATAATTAGTGAATGTGAAACGTTACATTTAAAAAAATATTAAAAATATATATGGAATGAAATAAACTAATATAAGCCATCAATGGGTTTCTTGTGTAGAAAAATTATATTCAGCCCATCAATGATGAATTTTAAAAAATGTTGAGGTTTTTAGTAATTAATTAAAAAAATTTATAAGAAATATAGTTCTCTATCATTTTTATCAAATAAATAAATATTTTTTGTCTCATACTCTATATGATTTATTCAAACCATTATTGATAAAATCCAATAGATATAATCTATAAATAAATATTCTTAAATTATCAATAGTAAAATTTATTTTTACTAATTTAATTCTTTCAATACCAAGTAAAGAACATGGTTAAATTAATAAAAAGCATAATTAAATATGCCAACAATAACATGCATTTTAGATGTTTAAATACTCTCTAAAATACTATGTACCAGTCGTTATCAAAATTATAACCATTTATATTTTGAAAACATTATTTTTGAATATTAATCATAGTATAAAATTGATAACGCAATAATTAATGGGTTTAAATAAATATTAAATGTGTATTTTCGCATAGGATTTTATCTTTGTAAGATACTATGTTGGAAACTTCCTTTTATAAAAATTCCACACCTCGAGATGTTGAACATTTTTTGTACACAATTTATTTAATACATAAGTTTTTTCCCTTTGAAAAATTTGAATTTATATCATATTACTCCAATGTAAGGTTTTTTACTCAATAAAATTTTCATACATAAAAAATTCCATCCAATACATTGGATATTTTAACTGCCTTTTATGACACTTTATGTAATGTACTTCTTATACAAGATATTTTAATTTTCCGAAAATAAGTATGTAATGTGTTATAAACCTCCACTAATGTGTAAGGTTCTTAACATGAAGAAAATTTCAGTATAATAGATATTATTATTCAGCATATATTGTTCTCCTTCCATCATAATATAATCGAATTTTCCTAAAATATTTCAATATAAAAATTGGGAACTATAATAAAAAATTGATAAAAAAACAATAAAGAGATATATAATAATAATAATTAATTTAAATAATGAATAATATTATTATTTTCATCTATAAGATGTAAAGTATTCAAACATTAAATAGTAAAATAATATGAAATAATTAAAATAAAAATACAAAAAATAAACAAATATAGATATATTTTAATGATTAAAACATAAACAATTAAGTCTAAAGGAGCCACTAAAAAAATAATATATCATAAATAGAGATGTTTTTATATCACCAGTTGAGTGAAGGATTTTGAGATTTAATTGAAGGTATGATTATATATTGTAAGATAGTAAATAGTTCACATAAAGAAGAGTGGATATCGCTAGTAAATACGTCATTTTTGTGTCACAACACCATAACCATTTTTTATATGCTCTTATCATAATGCTAGTAAAACAAGAACCAAAGCATTAGGGTCATATAAATTTATGAAGTCCTCGATCACAAGGCATGAAAATTTATACATTTACAACATAAAAATAGTGAACCCTGACTAAAATAATCTATTTTTGGTAAACAATTCATATACGAAAGTCATAAATGGTTACTTGGGGAGTTTTTTAAGAAATGAATGTGACAGCTAGAATCAAATGGGAACAGTAATATATATTAAATAGATAAAATTTATTGGTAACTACAACATAGTTACTATTAATGATATTTCATATTTTGTGAGGAATGAGCTTAGGTTTTGAAGGAAATAGGAATATGTTATCTTGTAATAGGGGACATTCGAGAAGATAATATTATTACAAAAGGTGGAATGGCAATATGGTGTCAAGGAAAAATGATGATCAACTTATTATTCTTTGTGGTGGTAGAATTTTTATTTTCATATCAACATCTTGGGTAACGTTGAATAATGATCATTATATCATAAAATATGATTCAATAATATAATCTGATTCAATATATTAAAAAATTTATCATAAAATACTATCGCTCAAATCACAATAAATAATATGAAGATTTGATTAATGTTAAAAGATGAAAATTCTAAAACTGATCCTAGTGGATTTTTCATTCCATAATGTGTAAGGATAAGGTATAAATTAACAAATCTATGTCCATGGAAAAATATAATTTGTAAAATTGATTATATGTAACACAAAATATATTTTTATGAATGATTATTTTACTAAGAATATAAGTTTCTTAAAATAATTGAATGTTATACTATAAATTTTACATTTTTATGACTACAATCAAAATGTTTGAGACATACATAGAAATCAATACCAAGTCTTAAGGTCAGTTTTTTTAAAATAATACTAGAAATCCCAATAACCAAATACCTTTGAAAATTTACCAGGAACCAAAATTCCATAATCTAATAGAAAAAAAATTAATTTGGAACTATACCACTTGATTGGGACACTCCAACTATAGGGGGATATTGTATCACCATCTGAAGAGGATGGATCACTAAGAAGGAGACCATTCCTATAAATACATTTAGGATGAAAGAACAATATCAAACATATATTTTAATTTTAATCGGTGATTTGAGGGAACCTATTGGATCCCATCACCAAATGGGAACAAAGGAACACCATAACTAGAGTGTTTATCTGATGTGGAACAAAAATAGTGGTTTTATTATAGATAAGTACCAAAAAATAATGTCATTAATGGGACTAATCCACCAAAATATTTTCAAATTTATGGGGGGGGGGTCTCAAAATATTTGAGTGATAGATAAGAATATCACCATCGTTATACAACACCATAAAAGATGAAAATTTTAGTAAATAATTATTTTAATGGCTATTGGATTAACAATTTCATACACCAAATACATGAATGGGAGAGATATAAATGATATGGGTCACTGAGAAAAAAATAAGGAACATAGTTTAAGGAATAGAATGCACTATCGAAGGTAAGTCAAAACTAAATAAAAAACATTGGATAAAAACATCGATAAAGGATTGACTAGATAAATTAAATGCATAAACATGATTCTTAAAACACATTAAAAATTTTAACCGAACACACAATGTTGGTAATAATTGGATACATTTTCTCTATCGGGGTTCTATTTGAAGAGACAACAAAACAAGGATGTAGAATAAAGAAATAGAGGAAAATTTGAAACACTATAGGAACTATTGTTCAATGTTGATTCCATATATTCTTAGGTTAGTGTATCTTTGGAAGAGATATATATGTTTTAGTGATTGGGGGATAGATTTATTATGGTTAGTAGAGAATATAGTTGAGATTGAAAACTATAGTATATTGAACTTTATTTTATTTTTTTAAAAAATAACAAGTTATTATGTATAGGTGTATTGGAATCAAATGAAATGGGTGATATGGGATTAATCCCATCCCTAAATAATAGGATTATTTGAGAGAAATATATTGTTAATGAAATAAGAGGAGTGAGAGTATGATAAATTTTTTTCCTTATTATTTATTAAAATACTAATTTTTGGAGACTTATACCATTATATAATTGATCCAAAAGGGGAATAATATAACACATTTTGAAGTCCTTGTAGCTTAGTTTAGTTTTTGTAATTTAATCTTATTCAGATATTTATAGTAATTTAATGAATTGATATAGTTGATTATTTCCTTCTAAATCATTATTCAATTTGTTATTTGTACTTTAATTACTTATTAATAATTTGATACCAACTTCTTGATTTGATACACATGAAATACAATGAAATAAATTGATGAGTGGGTACTTTTTTATCATGGTTATATGGACTGGGATGAATTGGTGAAACATTAATGATTGAGGTATACATCACATTATTTATATTTTAATAAAGTTTACAACATATAAGGAATCACTACATCATTTTTTCAGTGTTGAGTGGTGCTAGTAGTTCACTATATACAAATGAGGATAGGCTTACTGTTGTCAAAAGTGTCTTGACCCTCAAATTCATTAATCAGGAAAAAATGACGATTATAAATTTATGCATCTGATTCACTAATTAAGTATTAAATAAAACGTAATTATAGTTGTGGGATTATCTTTGTGGTAAATTCACAATGTAATGCTATATCAAACCCATGTTCAACAATGGTGGGGGTGAAATTAAAATGTTTTTGTATCACTATAAAGTAGAACATAAATATCCTTTTGCGATGGTTTTTCATGGAGGTTTACTAAAATCGTCCGCTAAACTATTTTTTTTCAATCCTAACACTTCTCCCCCTGACCCTAGTAGGACCCCCCTTCTCTACCTGACCCCTGCAAGACCCCCCCAGTAACCCCCAAATCCCTACGCCTCCCATCAGCGCACCTCACTACCTTTCCACCCCTTATCATTGATCGATGCCCATTGCCACCGACCCCTATGAAGCCTTAGGTCACCTCCTTACTGCAGGTCCTGACCCATGGCACCACTCGACGCTTTACTCCACCCCTCAGTATCATACTTAGTCTTGTTATTCCATCATCTAGTTATATGTGATTGTTATACTTGAATCTACATGTGATTTTTATACATGAATTGATACATGTTTTAAATTTATTCCACACATAGAATAAAGGGTGTGTCAAAGTTTTTTTTTCAAAAACAAGTTGAATTTCCAAGTGTTTATTAAAAGGATTTAAGATTTTTTTAATTGTTTTTTTTTGTTTTAAGGGGATTTAAACTTACATGGGTATTGAATTGGTTAGCATTTTTTATGGAAATTTTTCAAAGGAAAGTAATTTTTGGATTCTTTAATGGTTTTAAATGAAAGGGTTTAATGTTTAAAAATATTTTGAATGGGATTTTAAATGGATAGTTTTAATGAATTATTTGAAATGAGATTTCAAAGAGGATTAAAGTTACTTAGAATTGTGATTATTTAAAAAATTCTTATTTCTAACTTTAATAATGAACTACTTATAATGTATTTAACACCCTAAATTTTTTCCCCTTCTCTTTAGATGTATTTTTATGACATGGATGATATTTTTGGTGTTGTTTATCGAAAGGGTGTTAGAGGTGAGGTTATATTTATATTATGTTGTTGCATTAGTCATGTAACTTGTTTGATTACTATTCTCCTATTATTTATATCAAGGGTACACTAGGCATTGAGAGAGAGGTCTATATTTATGTTACACTAAATAGTCACACACTATTGGTGTCCCCTAGTTGTGTTGCATACCTGGCTAGTGGGGAGTTCCCCTTGTGATTCTAGGTGCAATATACTCAGTTAACTTATGTTGTTTGGATGAAACATATGTCAGTGTTTGGTATCATGTATTGGTAAGGTCTATGAATATATTACTTTATGACATTTTTTGTTTCCCTTGATACTATATAGATTCCATTTGGGTAATCTCATTCATTTTGTCCCCTAGTTTTATTTATATGGTGAGAACCATGAATATTTCCCCTTGTTTACTCATATGTCGTTTGTGATGTTGTGACTTGGTGTTTTATTTTTACAGTTAGAAGAATGAGTTTCTTTAATTAAATTGTTTTTGAAGTGTTTTAAAAAGGGTGTTTATAATGTTTTTTTTAAATTGAAACTGTAATGAGTGGTTTTAAATAATTTAAGGTTTTTAAAGTAATATTTTTAAAATTATTATTTCCATTTAAAGAAGAAGAAAATATAAGCTTATAAAATGGATGATAAGGTGATATTTTTTTTTTCATGTGATTATAGATAAAAATATTTTGTCTTACTATATTTAAAACTATCATAAATGAGATGGGGTTTGAAAATAATTTCAAAAAATCATTGTTGAGATCCTATTGGGATTAGTTTTTCACACCCTATATACATTATTTGATATATAAAAATATTATGGTTTTCTTTTATAGGATCCCTAGAATTTTTTAGGCTTCCTATTCTTTTAAAAAACACTTGGATATATTAAAAAATTAACCCACCTTTGTGATTTGGAAAGTGATATATTTCTATTTCATTTAAGCATATTAATAAGTGGAATAATAAAAATGAAAAGAATATAAAACTATATTTAAAAGTTATAATTCATTATTGAATGTTATGTTAACCAAAAATAAATGTATTCTAAAAAATAAATATGTACTAAAACATAAAACTGAAGTAAAAAAGTAAATAGATAATAAAGATATCAAATAACAGAATATAAATAAAATAATTATTTTGTATTAATAATCTCAGATTATGAATGAGTTTTGGAACAAGGGTTTAAAAGGTTATGGGGTAATATGAGAAGAAGTATTAGGCTCATCAGAAAAAATATTTTGCGGTTTGGGAATTGTGAATAGTATGATGCACTACCTTTAACTCACTCATCAATAGTTAAAAATATACTACATTATCCCACACTATTCATTCATCAAAAACCATGAATCATGGAATATCTCCAATGCCTCCACCAGATTTAATTTCAAAAAATTATTAATAGTCTTAGAATACTGAACATGTTTTCACATCATATCATTCATATTGTCAAACAAAAAATAAACACCAATATCTGCAGAGGTTAACTTCTTAACCAACACTTTCTGATTTTCAATCAAAGTTTCAAGGGTACCTCATCAAAATATAAGCTCAACTTGTTTTGTTCACTGTATAAAGATATTATAGAAATAACAGAATTCATCACTGTATATATACAAAACCCATTACACAAAAATTAGAATCTCTAGCTTGACTGGTAATGGATTTTATAGACTCAAACTTTTTAGACAAAATCTTTTTCATATTATCAAAATCTGATTTAGAAACAATATCACTTCTCATATTTCCAACCTAAACTTATATCTCTCTCTTAAAAGAATCAAAATATTTATTTAAAGGTAATATTTTGTTTCCATTTCATATTCCTAAATTTTATTCAATTATTATACGATTTATCATTCTCTTACCTTAGTTATATCAAAGTTATGACATCATTAGTTTGTCCATCTATTTTGGTGTAGCACTATATACAAAAAACTACAGGGATGGGATCCTTGTTCTCTTATTTTATGGATTATTTTAATTTGCATGCTTTTTTTTCTAGTGGATGGGTTCATTATTTACCATATATATTTATATTGGAAAACATTATTTATATTTTTTAAACTAGTATATATATTTTTTAAACTAGTATATATGAATCTCTTTCCCTATTTATTAATAGTTATGTGTTTTAATTTTTTTAATATTTTGTAGGACATTGTGATATGAATGGATAATAGATGGATCACATTACCGAGGAACATGTCTTTGTTTGTTAAGGGTTTGGAGGGGTTTTAAGATGATTCAATATTTGTGTTGTATTTGGCATGAATAATTGAACGTTATAGAAAGGTTGAGCACTAATGTCAATCCATAGAATGAGCTCCCAACTCCGCTGAAAATGTAAAATGAAATGAAAAACCTTATAAATGATGAATTAGGCACTTCAAGACACCACCATCAACATCAAAACATATCAAAACAACCAGATGAGGGTGAGACAAATAGAAACATGAAAAGTGATGTTTTTGAGACTGTAGGACAACCAGATCATGATTGTAACATATCAGTGAATCATACTCTTGATTATGTGGATACTAATGTAAGAGAAAACATCCTTGAGGAAAATACATTTCATGATTTAGTTGATGGTGGAAATCAAGAGTTGTATAGTGGATGCTTGAAATATTCCAAACTTTTTTTCAGCTAAAGTTATACCATATCAAATGCCTATATGGAATTATAAATAAGGAAATGTACAAGATATTGGAATTGCTTGGTTTGAATTTTACAAAAAAACACGTGTGTCCCAATGATTGTATGCATTATTGGCGAGGGGATTCAAGTAGACAGGATTTCAAAAAATGTCCTTCTCGATGGAGGTAAATGGGTGATGTCAGAAGTCTGAATCAACATACTACCATGGAGAAGAAGAAAAGGAAAACACCTACAATGATTTTGCGTTACATTCCATTAAATCCTCGATTGTAAATATTATTCATGTCATCAAAAACAACCGAACACATGAAGTGGAATTCTGTAGATAATAACAATGATGGGTTAATGCGACATCCACAAGATTCAAAATCAAGGAAGACATATGATTCATTAAATCAGGATTTCTCAACTAATACTAGGAATGTTTGATTGGGATTTTCTACTAATAGATTTAACCCATTTGGGACTTTGAGAAAAATTTATAGCATTTATCTAGTTTTTTTATCCCTTACAATCTGCCTCTATGGATGTGTATGTAACCTACGTATTTTATCATTTCAATGATTAATAATGGAAAAAATCCTATAAATGATATTTTTGTATACTTGAAACCTTTAATTGAAGAATTAAGGTGTTATGGAGAAAAGGTGTTGAGACATTTGATTATTATTTTAAAACAATGTTCAAAATGCTTGATTCTTTAATGTGTACCATTAGAAACATCCCTAGGATTGGGATTTTATCTATTTGGAACCCTCATACGTGTTTGAATTATCATGTTTGTAACTTTTATTTTGAGCCTAAACTGCTACCTCATAGTAGAAAATTGTGATTCTTGTGCCATCAATGATTTCTCAGGGCATCTCATAGATTTTAGCTGAACAAATCAAAATTTAACGGTTTCATTGATTGTAGACCACTACCAAAGTTGTTAACTGGTTATGAAATATTGACCTAACTTGGAAATGTCTAAATGGAATTTGGGAAGGTTCACTATTTGAATGATAGCGAGAAACGGGTTTAAAATGCATCGTCAAGTGAAATCAGAATGCAAAAATGGATGAAAAAAATATATTCTTCAAACTTTTGTGTTGAGAATTTAATTTATTACGGCATAAAATTGATGTAATGCATATTGAGAAGAATTTCTATGAAGATTTGATCTTCAAATTTGTTAATGAGCATGGAATGTTGAAGGATCATCTCAATGCTCGGAAAGACTTAGAAGTAATGAACATAAAACGTGATTTCTTTCCAAATGAGAATGAAAAGTATGCTCCCACAATATTTGCAATGAAAAATAGGGATAAAGATACATTACTTCAAATTCTAAAGCATGTGAAAGAATTTTATGGGTATTCAAGTAACCAATCGAAGTGCGTTGACTTAAAGAAACGTAAGTTACATGGATTGAAAATTCATGACTCACATATTTTGTAACAGTAGTTACTACCATTGGAATTATGTACATTATTACCAGAAAAAGTTACTAGTGTTGTACTCCAATTCTACAAATTTTTTCAGATAACTATGTGAGAAATCTCTCCATCCATTTGAACTTCACAACCTTCAGGAGAGGTTACTATTGACACTTTGTGCAATGGAGATGATCTTTCCTCTATCGTTTTTTACTATCATGATGCATTTAACTGTGTATTTGGTTGAGGAAGCTAAATTTGGAGGCCCAGTTCATTATTGATGGATGTATCCAATTGAGAGGTACTTTATTTATATATTTTTTCCAGTAAAGTAAACATATTCTGGAACTTAATTAAATGCATAATTATGTTTGATTATTTTATTTCACAGATATCTTGGGAATTTGAAATCATAGATGAGAAATAAAGCTCAACCAAAAGGCTCTATTGTTGAAGGATATTTGGAAGAGGAGTGTCTTAAATTTTGTTCTAGATACTTGGATGATATTGAGACAAGATTTAACTGATTTGGACGTGTTGAAGACACATAAACTAAATCTCAAATACTTAAAAAATTAAAAATATTTCCTACTATTGGCCGATCAGTTGGGTGAACCTAAAATGTTACACTGAAAGAAATGGAATTATTACAGGCACATAGATATGTTATGCTGAATATTGAAATTTCTGATCAATTTATTAAAGAGTTGAAGATACAAACAAATAGAATAATGAGAGGCTTTTTCATATTAAATTTATAGTTAGTTTAATAAAAATAATTACCCTAGTCTTCAGAGTATTTATTTGAACAGGATGTTGATTGTTTGAACCCCTTTTGATTATTATCATATTTCCTCAAGAAGGATTCAATGTATAATCCCTCTATATATATCCACATGCACTATTTTGATATCGAAATGATGAAAATGGAACACTAGATTCTAGAAAATAAGACCCAATCATAATGTGTTGTTTTATATTAATCACAATACAATACTTTAGGACTAAAGTTTTTCTCTATTATTCTATAAATAATGAGAGGGAGGAAGGATATAGGGGAATTATCTAAGTCTTGAGAGGAACCCTGGATATGTTCATTGTTGTTAGAGTTGTCTTGGTAAGGACTTCATTATTCATCACAAAATTATCTCTCTATAGAAATATTAAATAGAAATATGTAGGTATATATAGTTCTAGGGATGGATATTTATAATTACACAAAAGAAAATAATGAAATTATAATCCTAATATATTTCTCATTTTCATAATAATAATAATAATATTTACCAATGGTATATGCAGACTTGTTTAAATAAATATAATTTTTAATAAATAATTTCCTTTTTATTTTCAATGATAAATATTATTATAACATTTCTATTATCGAGGGTTTAACTCTATTAAACCACATTCCTCATCATTAACCAAACCTCAAATAATAGTAAATACCATTTAATTGATAAATAAATAAATATTATATTCATGGTATTGTGAATAATTTTTTCCAGTATCTAAATCACATATAAATATTGGTGACATAATATTTGTGACCAATAAATCCAGAATAAATATTATTAATTATACATGAAAAAAATATTTAATTCAACTAATAAATTGAAATCAAATATAAATTTGATCAATGGGTACAATATGTGTATGAAAATCTTGGCATCTCCTTCAATGTAATTAAGATATCTTGTCTAATTTCCATGATTTGGGTTTTATGACACATCAATGTACCCATAGATGAAAAAGCTAATGTCAAAAAAAGAATAACTTATTAACATGTAATCTAAACTATTTTCCTTGGTATCTCAAATCATAATGTTTATATACTCTTTTAATCAACCATTCAAGATATATATTTATTTTATTATAGGAAATTACACTACTAGTCATTATGGATATAGAATTTTATTTCAATAGTTCCATTCCAATCAAAGGTACTGAGATGTTATCTTATGTAAACTATATATGACATATCCTATATTGAATTATTCATTAATTTAATATCACTTTTGAAACACACAATGTATCCTAATTCATCACGAGTATATATTATGGTGGTTTCGGGAAACACAAAAAAGTATACAACTCATGATATGCATTAATTACAATATCAAGTCTAAGGATAACTACACATGTTATCATATAAGAATATCTAATTACACTTAAATGAGTGTAATTTTTACTTATAGGTATTTCCTCATAATATATGATCCTATACATTTCCAAGTGTGAAATTATTTGGACAATGTCTCATCCACCTCTAAGTATCAAGAAAATGATTATCAAATACAACATGTATCTCATCATAAAGTGTTATTTTGACCATAGAACTTAAGTTAAATAATATAATAAAAAAATTCATTTTTCTCATCCTAGTAAGGAACTTTTAAGACCGTTTCAATGAAATATTTTCTCTTGGTTAATTTTAAACTAATTTTACTAAGAGAAAAACTCAATATGTGATAATAAATTAATTATCATTAAATAAATTAAGTATAGATATAATATTAAGTAGAAAAGTTTCTATTCAAGTTAAAAAAACACTAATAGTCTCCAAAATTCACTATATATTGCAACTGATGAATTTTAGTTTGCTAAATTTCACATGATATTAAAGCTTATACTGAGATAAATCTTTCGTAGAAATACTTTTTACATTCTCTTCCAAGAAAAATTTAATTAGTATGACCACACATATAAAAGAAAAACCTCCCTAATGTATGTTAAATTTTTACAAATGTGACCTTGGAACCTTAGTAAGTGTTCCAAAATAGAATTATCACAATAAAGTGTTGTGAAATCATGACCGGGTATGACATGATGGTGGCCTGAGCAAGTTCACATGTGACATGAAGTGCGCCTCCTTGATTTATTGAGGCTTTTGACTAGTAGTGATGGTCTAATATATATCATGGAGAGACTATACCCTCTTTATCAAAAAATAATGACATCATAAATAAATATTAACCAACAAAATGATATAAAAATATCTAGAATAATACCATAACCAATACGAACCATTATCACAAGATGAACCAAAATAGGAAACAATATCCAAAACTAATGCAGTAGATAAATTGTGGTATAATAAGTGTCATTTGTCCATTGAAAACCCCCAAATAAAGACATTTGAAACTCCCAAGTGGTTCCTGACATCATGTTGAGTTCTCCCATCCATGATCCATCCCAACTCATCCATCTAACATAAGGATATTTCCCTTATCAAGTCCTATAAACATGAAGTCTATTTAGGAACTGATTAGGTAGCCCAAGTATGATGTGAGTATGACATAGTGGTCCACCACCAATGGAATCTAAATAATATCTATCCAATAATTTTTTTTTCATTTGTATAAATAAGAAAGTAAAATAAATTACACAGTTTCATATATTCAATTATTATTTATTTTACCACTTAAGTCTTAGGGTTCATAATGACATGTGAACCATAAATACCAGCTTCAACCCATATCGAAGTCTAAGTCATCACTAAGGGACATTACATGTGACATATTCTTATTTTTACTTATCATTTCAATTAAATTTCACATTGATATAATGGGGGCTTAGAGAATCTCTCTACCACCTCATGGATATTTGGAGCATCAATCAATTTCCCACAACTCAGTGATCACATATAAAGATAAAAATATATCGAGGGACTACAATGATAGTCTACCTCTTCATGGGTATTTCGAGCAGTATTCCATATCCCACAAATCATTTCCATTATATCGACACACGCCATGGGTGGACAATACATTAATTTTTTTATCAAATTATCAAAAATCAAAAATCAAAACATTAAATATATCAGAACACCCCATGGGTGTCTATTTATTTCATAATTTCATTAAGAACACATTTTAAAATTCTCATTATTCTCATTTCATTACATCATGTTTCATTAATTCCATAATCAAAATTTCAACCAATAATCATTATCACAACTTTTACCAATTACAATTCCAATTTCCCAAAGTTCAACCCATTTATTTATCACATATAAATTCAAAAAATCAATTCAATTCAATTTAGAATTAAATTTCCCAAAATAATGATTAAATTTTCACAATTACATATATTCAATTTCAATCAAGACTTTGGGAATTGATAAACAGAACACTTATCTTAATATTTTTGATTATTTATCACTTATCCACAACCCTCAAATGATTTAGGATGATCCAAACTAATAATGACATAATTCATATGGACCAAAACCAAGGATCAAGATAAACTCTCACACCAAAATTTTTCAAAAGTTCCCACATCCTCATCATAGGAATGGTGAATTGAAGGAAACTATTGAAAAAAAGGATTACTCGGAATGAAACACCAATATGTGATAATTGAATATGAAGAAATTTCTCTAAAACTACTAAGACCCACCCCATGGTCAAATGGACGAAATTTGGATGAAGGAATAAAAAATATCATAATTTTACCTTTAAATTTTATTCTTAGGTAATTACATGGCATGTGATTTGATTACACACTGTGTAATTCAATTCAATGGTTTACGCTGAAAAATCAATCACCTTGTGAAATTTTATCCAATTAAAAATGTACACATCATGTAACCCATGTAAAAGGCATGTAAATTTTTTATGTACTTTTTTGAACCAAAAATATTATATAAAAAACATCTAACCACCTCCAAGACATATAAACTAGAATCAAAACCATGACATCCCAAGATCAAAGCTAAAAATAAAAAGGTACATATTTATAAAAAGAAAGAGATATTACAATCTCCCCACATTATAATATATTATCTTAGATCTATAGAACTAGGAATATATATTCTCATGAGGTAACTATATCAGGACACTATGCCCATATATTCACTTATCTCTCCCATGTTTCCTCCTAAACACATCTATTTTTTCCACAATAGTCGACAAATCATCACAGTCCTCCCCCAAAATAATTTATCAATGTGATCTATAACACATGTTAAATGCGGTTCAAATAAAGCATCATTCTCAAGATCAACATAATTAATAATAATCACATGAGAAGAGTCGGGGTGATACCATCGAAGTTTTGACACATGGAAAATTTCATTCATTTCACTAAAGCTCTGTGAAAGAGTCAATCGGTATGCCACTGTCCCAATTCTCTCCACAGTCTCATAAGCCAGAAACCACAGTGCCAACTTTCACTGCCTATGAATCCTATGTCAACCCCGTCTAGTTAAAAAACAATGGAAAACATGGTCACCCAATGTAAAATCAATAAGTAATCGACATATATCAACATACTAATCCTTTCTACTCAATATCATATAAATACATTTCTGAATCAGCCGAACCTACTCTAATGTATCTTGCTCAAGACTCGGTTTCAACAACTCTGACTCACCTACCTCTATATAACATATATATCATCTTCCTGGACTACCATAAAGAGCCTCATATGGTTTCATTTGAATGGTTTCTTAATAAATTTTTTTATAGAAGAACTCAATTAGTGCTAAGTGTTTCACCCAAGACCCACCCATGTTTATAATGAACACCTGTGTAATATCCTCTAAAACCAAAATAATGTGTTATGAATTTTCATATTTCAAGGGGTGTATATCCATAATAAGTAATTATGATATACTTTGGGGCTTCTACAAACCATTCTATAAGAACAAAGTAAAATTTGAGTTATATTCTAAAGATATACTCTAGGAAACCCCATGCAGACATATATCCCCCGAGAATACAATTTTACTAACATATCCTCTTATAAGTTCTTGTCTATAAGAAATAAATGTGATACCTTTGGAATTCAGTCCACAACCACCCAAATTGAATCATTCTTCTAAGGCTTCTTTAGGAGACCCACTACAAATTCAATTGTAACTGTTTCCCACATCTATTTCTGAATGGAAAAAATCTATAGAAAACCACTAGGTCATTGATGTTTGGCCGTCCATTATTGAAAGGTGTAAAATCATGTCCCAAACCCTGTAATATCTTTTTTCATGCTCAACCACCAGTATTTTCAATGTAGGTCATGATACATTTTAGTCAATATCAGATAGACTTCATACTTCAAGGCATGAATCATGCACATTGACTCCTCACACATTCACATAGGTACAACAACATAGTCCCAAACATAGATGATATCATCCTTGTCTATGGTCCATTATGAAGGTGACTACCCATATTCAAGGCATTCCCTCAAGGAAAACACTCTAGATCCTGATATTAAATCTCCCTGATCCTAATCAAAAGTGTTTAATCAACTAATACTAATATAAGGTTCATATTCTCCTAGAACTCCAGAACCACAACATGCACCTAATCTAGAAATATTATTCATATTCCACTCAGAACTAGAATCTTGAACGTCTTAAGTTTAAGTTTTCATGTTCAAAGAATGAGAATAAAAAATTTCCATCCATGCCTTATATGTTAGCTCGAAATCAAATGAATTCCTATACTCAACCAAACTCTGATACTGTAGATTCAAATATCTACATGAAAATACATACTCTATGGTGTTGTGATCAATATATATAAAAACTTTTCACCCAACAGATAATGACACCAACACGTCAAAGCATAAACAACTGCAGCTAACTCGAGGTCATTTATCGGGTATTTTCATTCATGTGGCCTCAATTATCATGGCCCATATGACACAACCTGGTATCCATTTATCATATCTGATCCAATTCCAATCCCAGATGGATAAAAAAAATTGTCTTTCCTGGGCTCTAGTAGGATCTAGATCGAGGATATAGTAAACCGCTTATTTAACTCCTAGAAAACATTATCACATGCTCCAGACCATTCAAACATCACAACCTTCTTTGTCAATCCTGAATAGGTGCTTCCAACCAAGAAAAGTCGTATATGATCATCTAATAATAACCTTCAAATCATAGAAAACAAAAAATGTAAATACATTCATGGGATTCTCATAAAAAACCACACACCTTCTACTAACACACCTTTTTCCATGAGGATGCGACCCACAAAATGAACATTGTCGATCTAAAATTGACACTTAAGATAGAATGGCATATAACTAATTCACTCTAAGTGTACTCAGAATAATGTTATGATGTTGGGCATGATCATCCCAAGTCATGGAGTACACCATGATGTCATATAAAAAACAACCATGAACTAATCAGAGTACCGGTGGAAGATTCTATTCATCATGGTCATAAACAATGTGTGTGTATTCATTAGACCAAATTTAATCGCACTGAAGTAATAAAGTCCATACCTACTACTAAAAGTTCTATTTTCTATTTCAAAGGTTATAACTCTTAAGTGATGACACCCAGTTCTCAAGTCAACCATAGAGAACATAGAAGTTCCTCTCAACTGGTCAAAGAGATCATCAATACATGAAATATGACATTGGTTCCTCCCTATCATTTGGTTTAACTTCTGTTAATTAACACATAAGAAAAAAGTCCCTTCAACTTTTTTGAAAACAAAACTACTGAGTCCCAAGTTGACGTACTTAGAATGATTAATAAATTATTAATTAACACTTCTAGATGAGTCTTAAACTGTTGATTATATAATGGTTCCATTATTTATGGTGGAATATAAACTCTCTTTTCTCAGGTCATGAATACAATAATAAATTCCACGTCTCTCTTAGGTGGAATACCTGTGAAGTCCTCAAAAAAAACATGTCCCAAAACCTATCTATTATATGTGGAAATAAATCCTCCTTCCCCCATAATCTATAAAAGGACTAGAAACCTAGGATTTTACCTCCCCTAGTTTCTAAAGAAATATCCATGCACGACCATCCTGAACATCCCACTCTCCACAATGAATATAATTTTCACCATTATGATACATAAATTCCACTCTACTGTTTTAACAATATTTGAGGTATAGGTATGACACTAACTATTCTATACCCAAAATCAATTCAATTTCATACATTTTAAGTAAGTAGAGATCGAAAAAATGATACTTCCCATCCTTGGGGGAACTCTGCTTTCACAATAGATTTCTCTCAGCCATACACTAAAAGTGTATCGATTATCATAACCATACTCATGAATACCACTATAAAACTCAACCTATTCAAATGTTTTGTAGATAAAAAGAAATTAAAGACACAAATATCAAATAATGAACCGGAAAGTATAGAATATATAAGAATAATACCTATGATTATTGATGGTCTATGATCTCTATACACAAGTTATTGATGAACTATATGAAATAGTATACCCCTCTTCCTTGTGTTTTAGTTTGAGTCCCCTATCCTTTAACACTCTATTGATCGGGGTTCTCATTTTTAGAAATACCTTGTCTACTACCTCTACCTCCATGGCCTATAGAACACTAGATGATAGACTGATATGGGGTAGAAGTACCCTTCAAGAACTCTCAAGTGTTTCTAAAATACCTGTGTAAGTGAACCTGCCATCCAAAATATCATCACTCCATTAGTGGTTAGGAACACTAGCTATAAATATATCCAAACCTACCACACATTTGGAAGTATATACTGTTACTCATCTAAGTGACTAATCCCTCTCCCTAGCCACCCTACATTCCACTACTCTGGTCAACATTTTCATAGAGCTGCCTCATACTCTCCGAAGACACAAATATTTTCATATATTACATACCACAAATGTTCCAATGGAAGCCTACTTTAGGATACCCATAGATATGGGAGCGTGATTCAAAACTTATGAAAGGTTTTTCATCCAAAAGATGTTACCCTGGGACTTAATCTCACATCCAACCCCATCCATAAAATGTTTCACTGCAGTAGCCTCATCCTCTGTCATCACTAGAAAAAACATAGTAAATTACTAATTTTCCTACATAGTACATCACAGACATACTCTGTTGGGTTTTCGTCATGAACTCTACTACCCTCTCATGCATGAGCGTCTCTAGTTAAGAGTTCTCTAAGAAAATCCACTGAATTTTCTTCCACGCCATATTTTCCATATGTCCATCCCTGGCCATGATATACCACCAACACATTTATTTACCACAAACCATATAATCTTCCAACATGAATTTATTCTCAAAATGAGCCTCTGTGTCAGATATCAGCTAGATAGACTCAATCTATAACTCAACAACCACAGGTAAACCCTCTCTAGTGAATGTCAGATGGTTCTTCAACTGGAACTCTCATGTCAAGTCTGACATACTATTCACAACCAGTCCAAGATCCTATTACCTAAACGACATAAAGTGAGTAATTTTATCAAGTAACATCCCTTCTAATCCTTCCTCTGGAACTACTAAAGCGTCTGGTTCCATATCCAGGGGCACATTTATAGCCTTGTTTACCTATCATCCAATCAACAGGAGTCATCATGGAGTCATAAATCTACAATACCAAGAACATGTATTGTGCCACATAACAAAAAAATATCACACTTATGTATGTTGGATTCAAAATAATACAAAAAATGTAATTCCCCCAAACCCCGCCACATAGTCAAAACTGAGGCACTCTCACTTCCCTCAACCATCCCTCATCGATGTCATTGATAAAAAGGGTAAACACATTCTCATTACCCAAAATTCTAATTAAAAATAAATTTCATGTATTCCATATTTATCATCATTTAAAATTTAAATTTTAAATTAGACACATTTTTATGTTTAATTCGAAAAGCAATGAAAAGTGTATTAATTTCAACAGATACCCATAACCTTATTTTTCCTACATGCCTAAAATATATTCAGTCATTAATAAATCATGAGTACGATGAATGATTTATGTGTAAAAAACTCTCTTTCTATATTGGGCCATGATTCAAACCTCATAAAGTCTCAAAAATGATAATATCATAAAACAAGTGTTTCGATAAAGGTGATATAACACTAAAATTTAACAACACAAGTTAATAACAATAATCCCACCCTTTGTACTTGTCACTCCCAATTTAAATGAGTAAGCTGCACCCATGAGAGAGCTCATTACCAAGGATCAAATTATCCTAATCTTCAATAAAACATTACCAAATATTAAGACAAAAGAAAATAAATTAAATCCTCCCTTGATACAATTTTTTTACGACCTGACATGAGTGATATATGCCATTTCACGAGCTGATTCACCATGTGACCCAAAGCGTACCTCCCCATACACCATAGGCTAGTGACTAAACTTAAGGGTATAATATATAGCATGGAGAGAATTTACACACTTTATAAAAGTACCACGATAGTAGAAATAAATAAGTAATAACCAAATGATATAATATGTGACTAGAATAATATCATAACTAGTATGGTCCAGTATCAAATGATGATCGGAAAAAGGAAAAAATATACAAAAATAATGTTTTATATATATCATTCCATAATATGTATCCAATGTCTAATAATAAATACAAAATAAAGACACTAACAACTGTTAAGTTTGTCATGACATCTTTCCTAGTTCCCTCATTTATGCTTCATCCCAACTCACCCATCCAACATAGGGATCCTTCCCTTATCCTATCATTTAAACATGAATCCTATTTGGGTAGGGATCAGGAATCCAGATTAGGATGTGAGTACAAATTATTAAGACACCACAAAAAGTGCATAAACAATATTATAGTGTCCCAACACCAGTAATCTTAGAGCTGGTGTCTATTACCATTACATTATCTTCATTATATGAAATCAAATCCCGATGGACTAAAGAGTATATTAGTCTTGTTAAAATACATACATACACGAGTCTTGTATTAACAAGGAATACACTAATAAAAACATAAATTTTTCTTATTTTGAGAAAAACATTATTATTTCTACAATATCCTTACATGCCCTTATTCGTACACTCTACTGAATCATGGAAAAAGAAAACAAAATATGGTTGATATCAAATTATTAGTAAGGGTTAATCATCGGTAAGTAATAATGAATCAATGAGAATGATCAATAAAAAAGGTAACAAATGAACATGAATTCCATGTATTCAACAAACATAGAAGGATGTGGAAAACCAATATGGAAAGGTAATAATTGGAAAACACATTCAATTTAATAAATGAATTGAGATTGAAATTATATGTTCACAAAAAATCTCATGGATAAATACAAAATAAATCTAAATTAAGGAAATGATTAATTATTAGACATCATGATTCCCATTCAGATAATACCTTCACCCTAAAAACCATTTAAAACATTGTGGGAAAAAACCATTAGATTTGGTTAGACAACATATTTCATCCCATGATACTATTGATGCATCATGGGTCTTACATTAACCTGTATATAACATTTTTTCTTGCATTAAATAGTCCTCAACCCATGTCTTCCACATGAAAATCATCTTTCATATACCGAATAATCGATTTAAATTTATATAAATGTATATTATCAAATATCTATATTGAATAAAGGGTATATATTTACCAAATTTTACTCTGATATCAAATAACATTTAATGTAAACACAACATATAAATATAGTATATGGTTTATTAAATGAATATTTACATAATAAATGATATGGATAATGATTGAAAATTCAATTTTAAACGATCATAAGAAATTAAATATTTCAAGGGGACTAGAGATAAATAAATCAAGTAACCGAATGTCAATACAATACAAGGTCAAATCAATTAAGAACTATGAAGGGGATGAATAATAATGGTTTCAAAAAAACATATCCAAAGTGAATTAAAATAAATCATTTTTATCATTGATGAAAAGAAATATTATAAAGTAAAAATATATAAAACATTCTTGAAGAAATTAGCCTCTTAATTTTGAAAAACATTTTGAAAATACGATTAATTTAAAATAAATTTGAAAAATCATTTTATATAAAAATATACTTGGAGACTTTCAAATGAATCTTCAAATAAATGATAATGGATTAATTTTTACATTTGGTATGAGGTAAAAATAACATTCCCTTTCCAAGTTAAAATTGTTAAAAAAAGTGCCTTGTATAGAGAGCGGCAATAATATTCCTTTGTAAAAATTTTAAAATTAAAAAATGATAAAAATTCATTGAATAAATATTTTTTTAACAATTAAGAAATTTATGAAGAGATTTTTTGAAAATAGGCTTTTTATAGTAAACAAGTTGTCTGACTAATGATAGAAATGAAGTTGGGTTTTTTAAAAAAAAAGTAAGTAAAAAATTATAAAGAATTGTACTATTAGTTGAAAAAAATTTATCAAAAAACATAGTACAATAAAATTTAAATGTATATTGAAAAAATATCAAATTATGTTCTTTAATGGAAATTCATGTGCTAACAATCCCGAACAAAATAAGATTGTGATGTAAACCCTTCAAAAGACCGTAATGAAGATGTGAGAATCAATAGATAAATATATTAACTGTGTAAAATGTAAATACATAAAAAAGTGAAAATAAAACAATATATTGTTAAAATTTATTACTCACATAATCATAGAATAATAACAACAATGATAAAGTAATTTATCCAAATGAGAAGGATTCGGGTTATGAAATTATTTACCACTAGTTAAAATTTAAATCAAGTCCCCTTAGAATAAATAGTTAAAATTAAAACTAAAAAAACCATGAATATAAAATAATGAATGATATAACATAAAAAAATGGGCATTATATAGTCCATAAAAAATAAATAATTAATGATAATGGTGTATTCCCCACAGAAAGAAAACTGATATTAGAATCCATTGACATGCATTGCCTATCAAGTGAACATATTTTATCTACAAATATAATGGTATTAAACAAGTAAATAACTTATACCAGAAACATAATATTTATAACATCACATATGATTTTATTATAATTTATTATTACCCTTTGGTTAACCACAACACATTATTTTCACTATTACATATGTTTGTTTCATAATTTCTCATGTATTTTTGGACTTGTCACTTGTTGTTCTTCTTATGTTGATAATGATTTCATAATATAAAAAATTAAAACATTATTTAATTATTATATATATTCCGTATATATGTATTTTCAATTATGTAAATAAAATATATGAAATAAAATGCATCATTCATGGATATGGTAGGTCATTTGTACACATAAAACCCACTTCCATTTAATTGTCAAATTTTAAGGAATGTAAATTAGATGATATATATATATATTTATAATATAATTATATATCCATATTTATAAAATATATGGCACATTATTTTATTAAAACAAACACTTTATACAATCAATGTACTGTGTGAACGAATCACATCGCTTTGAGGAGGCGGTAGTCCACACGTTCACAAACGATGGTGTCGTATGCCCAAAATATGGAATTCATGAAGTTAAGTGTTATATAAAAATTAAAGAAGAATAAATAAATTATAAATATAATATATATCATATATTAATATTTTTAACATCACAATTCCCACCATAAGAGGTGGTAACGGAAAAATGAAGAATCAACGTTTCACGAGGCGGTAGCCTACCGTACACAAATACGACAACTTCATTACCCAGTAGATGTTATAGTTTGTATGTTTATCTCAAAACCATAGAATAAAAAATTCATTGAATATTTGGGATTCTTATTTTATTATGTAAGAATTTAATAATTATATTTCAAGGGAGGATATAGAAAATAAAACAAAAAATATTGGGGAAGGATGTTACCTCTTCTTTGGGTAACTCCTTTTTGTTTGAACCAAAGAGATTAAATGAATGTACTGCTTCCTAAATGGAGGATTATAGGACTCGGGGTTGGGGTGTTAATTTATTATAGATTGGATAATCCAATGGTATTAATATTTGTGAATAATTAGGATAGGTGAGTGCGTTTTTATAGTAGAGGAGAAGTTGAATTCTTGTGAATTTTTTAAATGGGAATTCCACCCATGTTTTTCCCAAGTCAAGTTTCCCAAATAATGGAAAAAACATTTATTAAATAGAGTATAAGTTATAAATATGGACATATAATGGATGTTTTATTAGTTTCTAGGTATTATTTCCTATAATATTAACATTTAGTCTCTTTCTAAACTAATTTCTCTCTTAATCACTGCAATAAATTTTAATTACATTCACTAATATTTTATGTAATTTTTTTTTGACCTTATTATAGATTATGAATTATTATTTTTCCAAAAATGGTATAAGTTTTTCTAAATTTTATTCCCAAAATTGGAAGAAATTAATTTTATTTTAATCCCCCAGACAAGATGACAAAGCAGGTTTTTGATGTAAAAATATCCAACAGTTTGAAACTTTTTTATATACAATTTCAAGGTGAGATTGTTTAAAATTAATAAAATTGATTTAATTGATGAATAATTTATCTAACTAAACTATAAAAAAATAAAAAATACAATCTTACATTTTAAATAAATTAGACGGAAAAATAGTTTTGAATTAGAATTCAGTTTTTTTCACTATTCATTAAAAAAACAAAACCTGACATAAAAATTCAAAAAATTGACAGTAAACTAATTTTTATGGTTTACATTTAAAAATTAAGTTTATTTCGCCATATTAAATTTATAAATGTTACGAAAAAGGGATTTAATATAAGTGCACCATTAAAAGGAGGTAAGATTGTGTTTAGAAAAATATTTTTTCAATGTATAAAATTGGGTTTGTTTTCATTTTTTTCTAATAAAATACAATATATAAATATAAAATATATTTGATTAAATATATAACATATAAATTTCCTTAGTATCATTAATGAAATGAAAAATACTTCCCTTATATTCAATTTGATTATATTTTTGTTTCTAATTAATTTGTAACTAATGAATTCATCATATTTTTTTATAAATCATACATTTTCATTAGTTAGTTAATAATTCTAAAAATATCTAATTTAATATCAAGGTTATATATTATTATATTAAATAATAATATTTTTAATATTGTATTTATTGCAAAAAACTTGATCTTTCCTAACACAATCTATAGAACCAGGTTGTTCTTTCATGTAATGAAATCTAGAATAGTATTTGTGTTTATTGAAATATATAATATATATTAGAAAAATTAAATTTTTTTTAAAGTCAAAGGATATTATACTTCCTTACATGATTTTTGTTTCTTTTAATACATGCTTGTAAATAAAAGTAACTCTTTTAAAATTTTCACGGCATTACATTCCCCAAACCATAATTGAATTTATTACATTTGATTTCAACTATATATTGGTTGTCAATGGTTTGATATTTGTAAATTACTCTATTGAAATCACACATCATGATAATAATTAATAAAATATCCTCTTAATTAGAGAGAATTAGAAGTACAAAGATCCCATGGAATAAAATTTAACTGGGTCTCTATGTAGGAAAACATTTTTTGAAAGTGGAGAGACAAACATGGAGGAAAATCATAAATATTTATAGGGAGTGATTGAAATCATAAATAAAAAACAACTGAATTATCATTGGAATGTTGAGGGACTCCAATCTATTAAACATTTATTAAAATAAGACACTCATTTCATTAAAATTTAAGTTTTTATTACAGAAAAAATTGTTTCTGATTATTTTCCTAAAGTTAAGTATTTTTTTACAACCTACTTATATAAGGAAATATATTTACTTGATATATTTCTATAAATGGAATTTCATCCATTGGTTGTGCTTTTATCAATTTCCAATTCATTCATTATGTCAGTAAATGGTTATCAAAAAATTAAAATTGCTTCTTGAAGCAAAAAAATACACTTTTAAAGGATATTAAGGCCTATAGAAGAGTGGAAGGTCCTTCCATTTGTATCTAACTACTCCCTAAATCCAAAATGGTTATTACAATAATCTTGAAGCCAAAAAGATACACTACTGGTTCATCATTAATATTTATTAACTAAAATTATTATCTAAAATTAATTTAACATTAACTAGGACGTCATATTGTTTAGTGGTTGGCATTAAACCATTATCATCCTTCGGCCATGGGCTCAAGTTCAATGGAATTTCAAGAATTTATGGGTTATCACCCGACATAGATTTTTTCCTTTCATAAAACCAAATTAATATAATTTATAAAATAAATATTTTTTACGTCATTGAAATAAGGTTAATCACTAGATAACCTTATAACTATTGTTATTTATACAATCACAATACAAAAAATATTCATATATTTTTGTCTACATATGTCATTGGCCTATATTTTATCCTAGGTCATTATTTTTCATTATCTATTCAAAAAATTCTTAATGGTTTGTAAATAAAAAGTGAATTATATTATGTGTATCCCTCATGAATGTCAGACCAGGTGAGAAATAAGGATCATTGTTCTTTATTGAGTTATGCACGAGTTAGGTTTGATAAACCATGTATGAGTTGTTACCCCTATGTACATCGGTTCTAGAACTATGTCCACTTATAGTGTCCAAAAATGGATTTAATATTAGGAAACCCACAATATATATATATATATATATATATATATATGACAAAAAAATTATAATTTTATTCTATTATTGTCCTCAATGTCTACCTTATGTTTATTTTCTAAAATCTATGTTTTCCAAAATCTCATTCCCAAGGTGTTGTTTAACTTCCTTTGATACCAGATTTAGTGACCCTACCCTAGTAAGCTCGTAGCTCACATTTAATAGCATTACATTGGAATGATTACATGGAATAAAATCTAAAAGGACCGAAGAGTTTATTTGTAACGCCCCGACTCGACTTACTTATAAGACGGTGGCCAGACCAGTGGGTCACATAACCTCAAGTGCCTCTCCCTGAACGCCAGAGGCTGTCGACTAGTAGCGGGGGCTATTTTGTGTCCGTGGGGAGACTATGCCCTCATAGGTAATAAATAATATCACAGCGGAAGTAACCAAGATCAATAATCAATAGCGGAAGCATGTAAATGAATAAACTATAGTAGTAGAAATGTAAATAATCCAACTGAATAATAATAACCAAGTATGAAAGATCATAGAAGGATTCCATGCCATTATATGAGTCTAAATTGAATGTACAAAAAATAGGACTCAGACACATAGTCAACTAAAAGAAAAGACACAAGCAACAATTGCATCAGGAGCAAGGCCCGGTCCTCTGCCCCAGTCTCCATCCTAAGTAGTAATGAATAGTCAAACATCGGAAGCAGCATGCTTCCCCTTGTCAATACCTGCGAGCATTTAATCTACTCGGGTTTCGATGACGCCTGAGCAGGGCGTGAGATAAAAATCCTAGTAGGCCAGCACCCGCAGTGTTTCAACCTTTCCATTTTGTGCAGTAATAAAAATACATTATTCCATTATATAATATACCCAAATAAATATTTTGAATGAAATGAAATAAATAATCCTTCTTGGGTTCCGAACGGCACCCATGCCAAATCAGTTACTCCAGACAAAGCTATTAGTCTGAAAGGGTACCTGTTAGCAAAATGCATGAACACGTATATTTGTATAAAACCTAGAAAACAAGGTAAACAAGAAAGAGGTATACACCAAGCCTGTGCTTTGACTTGGGGTCTAAGTCGAGTGTCTAAAAAGTGTACTACCACATATCAGAAGGATATCTCAATTCCCAAGAAAAACCCGAATGGAAATAATATCAACCCTTAAGTGCATCATTTATTATGGTTGAAGTTGAGAGTTGGAGTTCGAGCCCATCCTGAAGGTATCGCTATGGATCATTCGTCAATTTAAACAATGCAACTAAGACCGTCCAATGAAATCTTTCGAAAGACCAAATATCGCCTGAGGCATGACTCTACCCTGAGTCAATCCTGATCTCGCAAAATTGGCTCCAGTGTCATCTGAGGCTGGCTTAGCCATATTACCAACAGATCCGTCCCGATGGTCTTTTTTTGAACTAGTATCACTCAAAATTATTATAAAGCACAAGAAAGTCTCGGTCCGGCAAAGCCAATGACACCACCCCCGAAAAAAGAGGTAACCCATCAGGAAAAGAGGATATAAGAACGACCCATAATACAAGACCCACCTCCTTTCCCCACCCTAAATTTAATTAATGTTTTCACCTCAGAAGATATGACATAATCAGCATATAAATTCACAACTTAAAAACTAACCAAATACACCTATGCATTACAAGGGACAAGTTAACATTACAACATAGAAACTTAACCAGACAATATTCAGTATCAAAATCATCTGATAATGCACTTTTAAAATAAATAAACAGTCTAGCAAAAACAATTACTAATGATCAACCAATTCAAAGTTGGTATTCAATGAAACTATTTATTTAATTTATTTATAGTAAAAAGGTGCTTCGCAACTCATACAATTATTCAAACAATAGACCCATATAATGGAAGGTTACACCGACCATGTCGGCACACCCAAAGGGGTGTCTGAATTTGTTGCATCATATCAACAACTATTTATTTAATTTTAAAACAATAAAAGGGGCTACACAATACCTGGAGTTAATTAAATTAAGAACCCAAAGAACGAAAAAATATACCAACTACATCGAAAATCCCTAAGGGGTGTATAATCTTGTTATAAATTTTTAAAAAAATAATCTAAGATGTTTAAGACTAAAAAAATTATGAAAAGAAAACAAAATAATTAAATTGGGTAAAAATTGCTCAAAGCTGATAGGCACCGACTAATGGCACAAAGGTGTGTTTTTATAAACCGCAACAAAATAGAGGGAAAGCTAGTAGGAATTTTACCTTGTAGTCATAGATGAATCTAAGATCCATGGTGGGTTTTGATTTGACCTAAAATGGATGAAAATGAATGATTTTAGAAAAAATCCAAAATAGGGTAACAATATTTTGCGATGAACTGCACACAGATTACTCAACGAAAACACACGATTCCAATTGTGCAAAATTATCCTTTCCCTAAGGTTTACTACTTACCTGTCGACGAATGAATTGGATGTCGAACAAAGGAACAGCGGCCTTCCGAAGGGGTTACTAGTTGGTGTGACAGGATTGTGGGGTGCGACGTAATGATTGGGAGAGGGAGAGAGGAGAGGAAAAAAAGAAAATAGAGAAAAGAAAGAAAAAGAAAAGAAAAGAAAAATAGGGGAAAATTAAAAGATAAGGAAAAAAGAAACAAAAGAAAAAGATAAAATAAAACAAAATAATGGAAAGGAAAATAATAAAAATAATTTAAAATGGGAACCCCCCATTTTAGTTATTTTCATTTTTCTCGTAACCCCCTATTTTTTTAATTTCAGAATTTCTTTTTATGCTTTCTTGCTTTCTTTTAAATCGTTTTTAAATATATTGTTATTGTTTTAAAACTTTAATCAATTATTTAAACCCGAACATCGTGCTAATGTGGGAAGTGAAATTTTTCAAGAAATATTTGCAAAAATATTTATAATAAATAAAAAGCTGCATGGGACCCGCAGCGAGGTGCGTAGGCATACGACCCGGGTCACTTAATTAATTAGGATGTAATAAAGTAAAAATGGTCCATACCTGATTAATCCTGAGACATTAGAACCTCCCCTCCTTAAGACAACTCATCCCCATGTTTCCCTTCTGAGGGCAGTGAACATCGCCAGAGAAGAGTTCCGACCACTATGCACATACATTCGTCTCTCACTCCCAAGTCTCATCCTGAACGCGTCTGTATTTCCAGAACACCTGGACCAGTGGGAATGATGTGCCTTAGAGGAATTTCATGCTGCGATCGATGATACAGATCAGATGCTCCGCAAAGGATGAATGAGCATCAAGCTCGAAGTCATCAGGGTCAAAAGAATGAGATGAGTCTGGATGATATTGTCAAAGCTGAGGTACATGGAAAAGATCGTGCATGGCATGGTACCTCTGAGGTACCAGTAACCGATAGGCTACCAGCCCAACTCTCTCCACTATCTCGAACTGCCCGACGTATCTCGGAGATAACTTCCCCTGCCTCCTGATCCGCATGTGACCCAACCTCGGATAAACACGCAAAAAGACTCGATGTCCCACCTCAAACTCCAGAGTTCTACAGCGACGATTGGTATAATACATTTTCTAGGACTGATCTGTAGTCACATGCTTCTGAATCAGCTGAACTTTCTCAGAAGTCTCCTAAACGAGATGAGGACCCAACATAGCTGCCTCACCTGTTTCGAGCCAGCATAAAGGCGAACAGTACAGTCAAACATTGATATACTTGTACAGAGCCATTTTGATTGTCTCCGGGAAGATTTTATTATAGGTAAATGCGACAAGAGGTAAATGATTCTCCTAGGAACCTAAAAAATCATGAATACAGTCTCGTAACATATCCTCTAACACTCGTATATTTCTCTCAGACTACCCATCAGTCTATGGGTAAAATGCAATACTAAAAAGTACCTATGAGCCCAGTGCCTTTTGCAACCCTTAGAAGAACCATGAAGTAAAGAGGGAATCCCTTTCAGACACAGTAGAATGAGGTACACCATGAAGTCTCACAATTTCCCGAACATAGAACCTTCCCAACACATCAATCGTAAAGGTCTCTCATATGGGGAAGAAGTGTGAAACTTTGGTCAACCTATAGACAACCACCCATATTGCATCGCTGCTTCGAGGAGATTTTGGAATTACTGTAATGAAATCCATGGTGATTTCATTCCATTTCCATTCAGGAATGGATTGAGGTTGTAGGAGCCTAGAAGGTCATTGGTGCTCTGCCTTCACCTATTGGCAGATGGAGCACCGAGTGTTGAAACCTGCTATCTGCTTTTTCATATCAGGCCACCAATAATATTGACACATGTCTCTGTACATCTTGGTCAGCCCAGGGTGAACTTCCCGAACAGAGGTGTGATATTCATTCATCATCTCGTTCCATATACCTGAAGGTACCCATACACAGCCACAGTAAAGGAGGTTTCCCCTTCCATCAACAACCCAACCAGGAGGTGGGTTCTCTCTTATAACACTTTTCCTCAAAACGAGTCCCTTAGGATCAGTTAACTATAGCCTGTGGACTTCCTAAAAATTAGAGGATATCCCTATAAGAGATTCTAGAACAGGTTGTCCACTCTGCTCTTGAACCACCAGATGCATCTTGGAAAATAAGGCCTTCATCTTCCACACACTGCTTGCTACCTGCACAGTATGTGTCTGTGTCTTGTGGCCTAAATCATTCACCACATCATTACCCTTACCAGGGGTATAAGAAAGCTCAAAGTCGAACGACTGCAAGTATTCAACCCACCTGCGTAGCCTTAAGTTCAAGTCTCGTTGAGTGGAGATATATTTCAAGATTTTATGATCTGTGTAAACAAAAAATCTCTCACCCAAAAAATAGTGTCTCCAACAGCATAGATCCTGAACCACAGCTTCCAAATAAAGGCCATGGGTAGGATAGTTCCACTCATGAGGTCTTAGCTGGCGGGATCCATAAGCCATGAATCGATCACCCTGCATCAAAACTGCACCCAGTCCAATTCCTAATGTATCACAATAAACTGTGTAGTTCATACCAGGCTCAGGCAGAATCAGAATTGGGGCTAAGGTTAGTCTTCCTTTCAATTTTTGAAAGGAATTTTCACAAGCTTCTAACCAAGTGAACTATACACCTTTCTTTGTCATGGTCATGATAGGCGCTGCTAAGTGGCAGAAATATGGGATGAATCGCCTATAATAGCCAGCGAGTCCCAAGAAACTGCAGATGTCGAAGACACTTTTGGGATGCTCACATGAAACCATGTTGCTCATATTTTTGGGTCAACTGATTCCCCTTCTTGAGATATAATATGACCCAAGAAGTGCACTTTATCAATCCAGAAGTGGCATTTACTGAGCTTAGCATATAGCTTGTGCACTCTCAGTGTACTCAACACGATCTCAATATGGGTTTCATGGTCGTGTCTGGAACGTGAAGACAATAAGATTTCATCCATGAAGACTACCCCAAAGGAATAAATATATTGATGAAAAATCCGATTCATCTGGGCTATAAATACTTCCTGTGCATTCGTGAGGCTGAATGACATAACCAGATACTCGTAGAAGCCATACCAACTTTATAATGTTGTACGTGGTAGGTCAGATGGTCACACATGCACCTAGTGATATCTCGACCTCAGATCAATCTTGGAGAAAATAGTTTCCCCCTGGAGCTAGTCAAAGAGATCATCTATATGAGGTAATGGATATCAATTCCCTTCCATGATCTGGTAGAGTCATCGATAATCCACATATAACCTTAGGGTACCGTCTTTATTCTTGGGAAAACGGATAGGTGAAACCCACGACGATGTGCTAGGTCTGATGAAACCCTTATCCTCAAGGTATTCAAGCTTCTTTTTGAGTTCTTGTAGCTTTGTTGGTGTCATCCTATAGGGAGGAATAGACACTGGTGTCGCACCTGTCACAAGCTTGATAGTGAACTCCATGTCTCTCATAAGAGGTAACCTAGAAAAATCATCAGGGAAGACGTCCCTAAAAAGATCCGCCACTAGAGGGAATTCAACTAGTTACATTCCATGATCACTCAGGAAGATACTTTCCTATGAGTGGTCACTCTTCCCAACCCTACTTATTTAGGGTTATCTCAGTCTTCCTGTAGATCCCATTCTCCTCTGTGAAGATATGTGTCACCCTTAGGGGATGTGAAGGACACACGATGATGATAGAAATCAACTTGAGAATGATAAGGGGAAAGCCAGTTCATGCTGAGGATGACTTAGATGCTAGACATATCAAGGATATATAAATTCCAAACAAAATGGTACCCACATATCCTGAGGGGTCACTCTTGGAACTAGAGTATTCCCTTAGTATTGAACCCAAGAGGAGTGTCGAGAGACATAAATCTGTTGTGATAATCAATTTGAAATCCAAGACTCTCAATAATTGCAGCAGATATAAAGCAGTGTGATAAAATGATATCAAAAAGAGTAGAAAAGTAGAGGCTACTATGACAGTACCTCTCAATGTAGATCGTCCTGCACTCTGCTCCTCTGGTGTTGATTTCACTTCGTACATGGGTCCAGGGACACAAACCTGATACACTCCCTGGTTGGCCTGCGCAGGTCGACTCTACTGAAATTGATAGTCTGGAACATAATTTCCTTGACCATGACCTCCACCATTACCTCGTCCTGATCGACCAGTGGAAAACGAACTTCCAGCCTACTGTGGAGTCATAGATCCCATACCTGATGGATGTGCAGGCGTAGATCCTTTAGCATTGGATGTTGAAGAGAAAGAATGAAAAAAACGCTGAAGGTGACCCATACTACCGCAATCTTGGCACTCCTTCTGATCCATCGTGCCTTACATATCCTTGTGAACTTCCCCATCGCACTGATAACATGTGATAGAGTTTTCAAGACATGCTGTTTGGCTAAGATTTTTCCCACGCGCACTTTCAAAACGAAATTTCTTGCTGCCAGAAGAGCCATCACCCTGTCTCGAAACTGAACCTCCCTTGCACACTGGTATAGATTCCCTAACTTTTTTGCTCTAAGATTAGAGCCTGGTTCACGATCTCTGTAATAGTGGTTAAACGGAAGACATTCACCTACGAGCAGATAGTATGCTAAAGTCCATCCTCAAAACTCCTCGTAGTGGTCTACGCGTCGCCAGTCAGAGATGTGGGAAAACACCGAAGTTCTATAAATTGAGTAGAATGCTCTAACATAGTCATATATCCCTACTAAAGATGTAGGATCTCTTTAGCATGATCACATCTCGTAGTATGCGGAAAAAATAGATTGTAGAAGGATTCTTGGAAATCGGCCCAAGCCATGCCACTGGTCTGCTCAGCCTGAGAAACAATGTCCCACCATCGCTTGGCAGAGTCACAGAGCATGTTGACAGCAAGCTTAACCCTTCGCTCTGGAATCATCTCAAGGAGGTTGAAGATAGACCTTATATATTCTATCCATGACTCTGCAGCATGAGGGCTGCCACTCCCTGAAATGGTGGGAGGGTGATACTGTAGAATGTCCCCACGTAAGGTCTGCCATAGATGGGGCTGGTTTGGGGATATTCTCAACCGACTACATAAACCTGAGTAGACTATCCCTGAACTGAGTGTCAGGGTCCCTCGGAAGATCGATAGGAGGTAGTGCCACATAATTCTCCATGAGAGGAACCACTGGTGGTTCAATACCCACCATCTCTAGAATGTTCTCATTGCCACACTCCTGAGGCACATCACGAAGATGTCGCAGTGGCATTTGTCTAAAATAGAAAAACACATCCTTAGACAAGGAGTAAAGAAGGTGAGAAGAACAGGTAGGGTGGAAAAGAGGTTAGGAACATAGCCTACCTATGAGCACTAAAAAACAGACAACCGGACACAAGACCTAGGTTTTGATATGGAAGAGACATCTAAAAAGGATTACTAAATAGTTCTACAATCCACTCCAAGGTTGAGTCGGGCTAAAATATAACAGACTAACACAACCTTATTTTTAATGAACCAACAATTCAAAATTTTACCACTAAGTATAACAAAACTCACATGAAATAGGAAAATGCACAATAAAAGTAGATAAGACATGGCAATATTCATGGAATTTAAATCCTATAGTGCCTATCATGATGCATGGAATTTTTTTCCCTCGTATCATCGGGTTTCAATGGTAAACCCATTATTTCAATAATACGTACACAAAAAAAACGCAATACAAGTGAGTCACCCAAGGTGAAATCATATCAACAATAACTTGCATAATCAATAACTACAATCCCAACCTAGGAATTTGGGTTTCCCATGTACATGGGTTAGCTATGTCCAAGCATAGGGTACATTCGAAATCCCTATATCCTAGTCTCATATCTAACAAAAACAACAAGACAAAAGAAAAAACCACCTCTGATACCACTTTGTAACGCCCCAACCCAGTTTACCTCTAAGACGTTGGTCAGACTGGTGGGTCACATAACCTCAAGCGCATCTCCCTGAACGCTAGAGGATGCCTACTAGTAGTGAGGGATCTTTTGTGTCTATGGGGAGACTATGACCTCCTAGGTAATAAAAAATATCACAGCGGAAGTAACCAACAACAATAATCAATAGAGGATGCTTGTAAATGAATAAAATGCAGCATAAGAAATGTAAATAATCCAACTGAATAATATTAACCAAGTGAGGAATCTCACAAAAGGATGGCATGCCATGATATGAGTATAAATTAAAAGTACAGAAAACATGACACAAACAAACAGTCAACTAAAGAAAAAGACACAATCAGCAATTGCATCAGGAGAAAGGCCTGGTCCTCTGCCCTAGTCTCCATCCTAAGCAGTAATGAACAGTCAAACATCGAAAGATGCATGCTTCCCCTTGTCAATACCTGTGAGTATGTAATCTACTTGGGTGTCAATGACGCCCGAGAAGGGTGTGAGATAAAAATCCCAGTAGGCCAGCACCCATGGTGTCTAAACCTTTCCATTTCATGCAGCAATAAAAATGCATTGCGCCATTACTTAATAAACCCAGATAATTAATTTAAACGCAACAAAATAAATAAGCTGGATTGGGTTCCAAACGGAACCCATGCCTAATCACTTGCTTCAGCCTAACCTGCTAGTCTGAAAGGGTACCTTTCAACAAAATGAATGAAAACATATATATGTATAAAAACTCAAAAACAAGGTAAACAAGAAATAGGTATACCCCAATATTGTGCTTTGACTTGGGGTCTAAGTCGAGTGTCAACCAGGTGTACTACCACATATCAGAAGGATATATCAATTCCCCTGAAAAACTCAAATGGATATAATATCAACCCTTAAGTGCATCATTTATTAAGGTTCAATTTGAGAGTTGGAGTCTGAACCTGTCCTGAAGGTATCACTATAGAACATCCGTCAATTTATCCAATGCCACTGAGCCCGTACAATTAAATATTTTGAAAGACCAATTATTTCCCGAGGCATGGATTTAACCTGAGTCCGTCTTGATCTCAAAAAAGGGGTCTGGTGTCATCCTAGGTTGGCTTAGCAACATTTCCAATGGATCCGTCCTGATGGGCCCTTTTTGAACCGATATCACTCAAAAGTATTAGAATGCTCGGGGAAGTCTCGGTCCAGAAAAGCCAAGGACACCAACCCCTGGCACATAGAGGTAACCCGTCAGTAATGGAGGATTTAAGAGTGGCCCTTAATATATAACCCACGTCCTTTCCCCACCCTGAATTTAATTAATGTTTTCAAAACAAAATATATGACATAATCAGCATATAAAGTCACAACCTAAAAACTAACCAAATACACTAGTGCATTACAAGGAATAACTTAACATTGCAACGTAGAAACTTCACCAGAAAATATACCAAATCAACATCAGTAGATAATTCACATTTAAAATAAATAAATAGCCCATCAAAAACAATTACCAATGATAAACCAATTAAAAGCTGGTATTCAATGCAACTATTTATTTAATTTAATTACATTAAAAAGGGGCTTCACAACTCATGAAATTAATCAAAAAATAAGCCCAACTAATGGAAGGATACACTAACTATGTCGGCACACCCAAAGGGGTGTCTGAATTTGTTGAATCAAATCAACATCTATTTATTTAATTTTAAAATAATAAAAATGGGCTGGACAATACCTACATCTAATTAAATTAATAACCCGACTAACGAAACAAATACACCAACTACGTCAGCATGCCCAAAGGGGTGTCTGATATTGTTTCAAAAATTCAAACAAATTAATCTAAGATTTTTAAGACAGCAAAAATTAGGTAAAACAATCAAAGTAATTAAATTGGGTAAAAATTGCTCAATGTCGGTAGGCACCGACTAACAACACAAAGGTGAATTTTTATAAACCACGACGAAATAGAGAGAAAGCGAGTAGGCAACCTACCTTGTAGTTGTAGATGAATCTAATATCCGTAGTGGGATTTGATTTGACCTAAAATGGATGAAAACAAATGATTTTAGAAAAACCACAAAATAGGGTAACAATCTTCCGCGACAAACTGTGCATGGATTACTCGACTAAAACACACAATTACAATTGAGAAACATAATCCTTTCCCTAATGTTTACTGTGCACCTGACGAAGAAAGAATCAGACGTTGGACGGAGGGGCAGCGACCTTCCAAAGGGGCTGCTAGTTGGTGTGACAGGATTGAGGGGTGCGACGTGATGAGTGGGAGAGGGAGAGAGGAGAGGAAAAAAAGAAAAGAGATAAAAGAAATAAAAAGAAAAGAAAAGAAAAATATTGAAAAAATAAAAGATAAAAAAAGTAAATAAAATAAAAAAATAAAATAAAACAAAATAATGGAATGAAAATAATAAAACTAATTAAAAACGGGAATCCCCCATTTTAATTATTTTCATTTTTCCCATAACCCCATCTTTATTTTATTTCAAAATTTCTTTTTTATCCTTTATTACTTTATTTTAAATCATCTTTAAATCTCTTATTATTCTTTTCAAACTTTAATCAATTATTTAAACTTGAACATTGTGCTAAAGCGTGACGTGATATTTATCATTAAACATCTGCAAAAAAAATTTAAATTAAATAAAAAGCTGCCCAGGACCGGAAGCGCGTTGCGCAGGCGCATGCCCCAGGTCGCTTAATTAATTAGGCTGAAATAAAGTAAAAACTGTCCGTACATGATTAAGGCCAGGATGTTACATTAGTAGTCATGATAAACCAGATACATACAAGAGTATTGTATTACAAATGAATACATTAATTACAACAAAATTTTGTCTTCAAGGATAACACTATTCCATCTAAAATATCCTTAAATATATTTCTTAGTACACTTCATGGAATCATGGGTAATGGAAACAAAATAAGGGTGAGATAAAATTATCAATAAGGGTTAAGCACAATGGGAGTAAAAGTGAATCAATAATTAATAATCAATATGACAAGGTAACAAATGAACACACATTATATGTAATCAATAAAATAAGATGGAAGTGCATAAACGATATATTAAGGTCATAACTAAAGAACACATGTAATTTAATCAATTAACTGAGGTTGAATTTAATATATAGATACGTCGATGAAAAGTTTCATTGGTAAATTATAAATGAATCTAAATGAAGTAAATTCTTAATTAATGGATGTCATATTTCCCATGCGCATGATACCTTTACCGTAAATTTGATTAAAAATATATGAGCTAAAACCCCATTAGTTTAGCCTAGCCAACTGATTTTATCCCATGAGACTTCTGATTCCTCATGCGGCTTGCATTAATAGTCCTCAATACATAGGTCTTATATTAAATGGTCCCCACTCTTTTTCTTTCATGTCCAAATCATTCATCATATATAGAATATTAAATTTAAATTAATAAAAAAAATGCCTTATCAAATATTTATAATGAATAAAGCATACATATTTATCAATATTTTCATAGATATTAAATAAAACAAAAATTAAACACTATATATAAATATAGTATATGGTTTTGTAAATGAACATATCCATGATAAATTATACAAATAATGTAGTGAAATTCAATACTCAATGATCATAGGAAATTAAATATTTAAAGGGGACTATATAAAAAGGAACAAAATTCCAATACTAAACATGGTAAAATAAATAAATAACTATACAATAATGAATAAGGATGGTATCAATATGAAATATTACAATTTATGTATAATAAAGGGTTATTGTCTTTGATTAATATGAACATTAACAAAATATTTTTTAAAAACATTCATCAAGATAATATCCCCTTTATTTTGAAAAACATTTTAGAAATCATTTTATTTGAAAATTACTTTAAAATAATTTATCTATAAATTAACCTCTTAAACAAGAAATTGAAGCTTCAAAGAAATGATATTTGGTAAATCTATACATTTCATACGAGAAAAGAAGAACAATCCATTTTCAAGGTAAAAAGGTTTGGAAAATGACTTATTCAGAAAGCGACAAGAATATTCCTTTGATTAAAATTGTAAAAGAAGAAAAGGGGAATTTTTTTAATAAATCGTTTATTGAGGATAAGAAATTTTTTAAATACTTTTAAAAAATGGTTTTAAGAAGAAAATATCTTCTCTGAATATAATGAAAAGTGATGTCGAGTTTTCTTCAACATATTTTCTAACACATTTTAACCGCCTAAGAGTATAATAGTGGTTCTATTAATTTAAAAATGTCATGAATAAACATATTAGAAAAAATTAATTATTTTTTTAATAATCATCCAACAATTTCCTTGAATATAAATTCATGTGTAATTTTTTTTGAACAATATGAGATTGTGATGAAAACCCTCAAAAACACCATAATGCTGATGTGAGAATCAATTGATAAATAGATCATGTGTGTAAAATTTAAATCCACATAAAACAAGTAGAAATAAAATTATATATGTTTAAAAATTATTACACACATAATATTATAATATTAATGACAATGAGAATGTAATATAACTCAATGAAAAAGAATCATGTTATGAAATTATTTACCACTTGGTTACTTTTAACTCAAATTTACATAGAAGAAATAGTTAAAATTGAAACAAAAATTACCATAAATATAAAATCAACCACTATAAAATATATAAAATGGTTATTAGATACAAAAAAAAGTAGTGATATTGGTGTATGCCTCATGGAAGGACAAGTGAGACAAGATTCCCTTACCTTGAGTTCCCATTCAGGCGAACATCCTATAACCTCTTATATAATCATCTTAAAAATATAACTAACATATAACTTACCATGTTAATATTTATAATACCTCATATTATCTAATTATAACATCTTATTACCCTTTTCTTAACAACCTTTCATTATTTTCACTACTACGGGTGTCAATTGCCTTGTTTTTCAAATATGGTTTGACTTGTTACCTGTTGTTATTCTTATGTCAATGATGATTTAATAATCTCAACAATGTAAACCATTATTTAATTTTTATATAAATTAATTATATATATATATATATTTATAATAATTAATAATTTTTTGAGATATTAAATGAAATGCACTATTAATGGAGATAGTAGGTCCTATGGACGCATAAATGCAACTTCCATTTTATTGTCATATTTTAAAAGAATTAAAAGTAAAATATATATATGTGTGTGTATATTATAATTCATGTATTATATTTATATCATATATTTCAAATTAATTTATTAATACCATCCCCTAATACATCTATTGTATAGCATGAACAAATCACATCGCTTTGAGAAGGTGGTAGTCCACCCGTCCACATATGATGCTATGGTATCCCCAAAAAATGGAATGCATGATGTTATGTGATATATAATAGTTACATAAGAATAAATAAATTATATATATCATATATATCATATATAAATATCATTTCAATCATAATTACTAAAATAAGAGGGGGTCAAGTAAGAATGAACAATCATCATTTCGCGAGGCAATAGTTCACTATAAACATGCACTGTAAGTTCATTATCCATAAGATTGAAGAGTGTGTAAGTGTAGGTATAACCCCTAGAATAAAAAATTCATTTTATATTTATTATTAATTTGTTATTATTTAACCCTGAAATAAGAACATTTGGGGGGGTGGTGAATGAAAATAGAACAAAAGAGATTGAGGTAGTATGCTACCTCTTATTTTTGTAACTCCATTTTGTTTTCATCAAACGTCTTACTTGGATAGATTAATTCCAAATGGGTGGATTATATGATGATCATAGGGTTGTTAGAAGATTATTTTATAATACTTTTTGAGTTTCAAAAGGCTTGATAGGTTTGAATAAGTGATAGGGGTGACTGCCTTTTAATAGTGGAGGAGGAGTGGTATTCTTGTAAATATTTTTAATGCAAATTTCACCCACATTATTACAATTTCATGTGGATCTGGTAATGGAAAAAATAAAATAAAAGATATTATACATTCCAAATAGGATCATATAATGTATTTTTAGAAGTTTCAAGGTCATTTTTTCTATTATGGTTAAGGTTTAGTCCTCTATTAATTTAGTTTTTCTCTTAATTGTTGTAAATAATTTTAATTACCTTCACTAATTACTTAAGTAAAAAACAATGATGAAATTATAATACATTATAAATTATTATGATTATAGATATAAAATCCATTTTTCAAAATTCAAAACATATAATTTGTAGAAATTAATTTAAATTTAATATCGTGGATGGGACGAAAAACCAGGCTTTACCGTAAAAATGTTCAAAAGATTGAAATGTTTTTATATAAAATTTCATCGTGAAATTTATTATAATGATCAAAATTATATTTTTTTATGTATAACTGGTCTAAATAAAACTGAAAGCCAATAAAAAATGTAATTCAACCTTATAAATAAATTAGAAGAAAAACCATTATTGAATTAAAATTCTATATTTTTCAATATTCATCAAAAAATGAAGTCTCATAAAAAAATACCAAAAGAAAACACCCTAAACTAAATTTTGTGTTTTTATTTTAAAAATTAATTTTATTCTTTCATAATAAATTTATTAATGTTCAAAAAAACGGACTTAAAAAATATTAACTACTAAATGCGGTTAAATTGCCTTTAAAAAAATATTACCTTTTCATGCATAATATTGTGTTTGTTTTCATCTTATTCTTATAAAATCAAATAGATAAATATTAAAATTATTTTTATTGAATATATAAAATATATAATTCATTAATATCATTGAATAATAGTAATTAATTTAATTTACTAATCCAAAACACCTTTTGTATCATAAAAATGATAAATATTTTATTTATATAAAATTGGTTTACATTTTTGTTTCAAATTAATTATTAACAGTTAATCTATATTATATATTTATAAATCATATATTTTCATAAGTTAGTAAATAATTCCCGCAACCTTTAACTGAATGTCTCTGATATGGATTATTTAATTAAATAATATTATTTTTAATAATGTATCATTGTTCAATAAAACTCTATCTTGCATATAACACAAGCTACCAGACAAGGTTGTTATTTTATGTATAAAAAACTAGAATATGGTTTCTATTAATTTAAATATATAGAATATATTGGAAACATTGTATATGCTTTAAAGTCTCGGGATATTATATTCCCTTATGTGCTTTTTGTTAGGTGTCATACACACAGTTGAATAAAAGTTACTCTTTTAGAATTTTCATGAAATTAAAAATTTCCAGTCATTAAAATTTAATGTGGTTGTATAATGAATAATGTATTATAATGTAAATAGCTTCAAACATTCAATTATTATTTATTTAACATCATAATTCCTTAGGCTCGGGATGATACTTGAACCATCAATAGCTGCTTTGACCCATGTCAGAGTCTTAGCCATCCCCAAGAGATATCACATATCACATCTCATTGGTTTCAATAATAATTTAAAATAAATTTTATAATCAATCAATGGTGGAATATTGTGGTATTCTATCACCCCGTGGGAGTTTTCAGTAGTATTCCATTTTTTAAAAATTAGAGATCACATGTAAATATTAAAATATATTGGGGCCCTTAAGTGGATTTTTGTAACCCCATGGGTATTTGGAGTGGTATTTCCTATCCAAAAACTCATTTTAATTATATATGCACACCCCATGGGTGGTTATTAACTTGAAAATTATCATTTTCAAATATTCATAAATTACAATTCAATACATTAAATATATCGGAACACCGCATGGGTGGATATCCATTTCACAATTCCATTAAACACCCATTTCACAATTCCCATTATTCTCAGTTTATAACCACATGGTTCATCAATTACATAATAAAAATTTCATCCAACTGTAATTATAAAAATAATTACCTATTCCAATTTCAATTTCCCCATGTTAATATCATTTCATTATCACATTTAAACTCAATTAATCAATTCAATTTAGAATGAAATTTCAAAACTGGGAGATTAAAATTTCTCTCATCCATACAAGTAATTTCAATCAACATTTGGTAATTAATAATTAGACCACATAACTCAAGATCATTGTTGAATGATCACCCAACCACAACTCTCCATTTATGTAAGATGATCAAAACTAACAATGGAATAAGTAATTTGTAACAAAACCGAGGATCTTGATGAACCCACAAACCCACATCTATCAAAAGTTTCAATTTCTTCATTAGAAGAATGAGGAATTGGAGATATCCCAAGAAAAAAATATATTTCAAGGAATAAAACACCAATCCGCGATACTAGGATATGAAAAAATTGATCAAAAACTCTCTATATTCTCCATAGAGTCTAGTGAAGGAAGGATGCACAAATGAATCAAACTATAATGAAACACACGACACATTTTAAATTTCTTACTTGAGGAATTACATGGTGTTTAATTCCATTAAACTTCGTGTAATTATTTTTAATGTATTATAAGGAAATACTAGTTGCATTGGGAAAATTTATCTGAAAAAAAATTTACACATCAAGTAATCCATTTAAATAGTGTGTAAATTTTCTGCAGATTGTTTTTTCACAAAATAGTGTGCCTAAAATATTTGACCACCTCAAAGCATTCCAATCCAAAATAAAACCCTAAAAACCCTTGAAAAAAATCAAAAAATAAAAATTAATGTGCCTAGAAAAATAATGGGATCATACAATTGTGGTAGGATATTTATAATTAGGAACCACAGTCAGCTCTTGGATAAAGTTTTGTATCCACAAAACTTTCTGAGAAGCATCAAAAGCAACAATATAATTCAAATAAATTGTATAATATTCACTCACAAGATTCTTTGGGATCTTACAGCTCAAAAACCCTCCATTAATTTAAAATACATAACTCGGTATTGATTTAAAATCATCATAATAAATTTGGATCTTTCATTTATATATCCCTTGATCACTAGTTTTTTATATCCTCCCTAAATAAAGAACATATCCCTAGTATTCCTAATATACATTAAGATAATATTAACAATCATCCAATCGTGACATTCAAGGACTAATTTATATTTTTATACCATACTCATGGTATAGCAATCATATATCCCAATATATAACATATCATACATAAGAGATCCAATCCCTAATACTTTTGGAATCTCAGGCCTTCTTAATCACTACTCTTGTGTATGAGGACACATTCTCTTGGATATATGAATAAAATATGGATTTAAAAACAATCCCCTATTAAATATTTTCATAATGAATATATTTAGTACCGTGTTTATATATGTGACATTAATTAGTCCATGAATCCTCTTAGATTTATCATGAAGTATTTTCATACCAAGAATATATAATTATTTAATTAGGTCTTTCATGGAAAAAAATATGATCATCCAAATCTTATCAAACTAAAAAACTGATATCTCATTTCCAATTAATAATATTCCATCAACATATAATATAAAAAAAGTGATCCCACTCCTACTAAAGTTCTTTTTGATTCAAGTCTCATATTCATTCTTTATGAAATGAATGTATATTATGGCTTTCTTAATGAAAATGAACCATTATCAAGAATCACACTTTCACACATAAATTTATCTCTACAATTTATATACCTTATTGTAATCTTTTGGTTTCACAGTACTTTTTGGTTATCTTGTATATATATATTCTATAAGGATATCATAAAGGAAGGATGTTTGGTTATCCATTTCCAAATCTCACAATAATTAATATTTGTAAAGTTGAATTCGGTTTGATTTCAATATTAAAACTGTATAAAATATATCTTCCTATCCAATGTATTTTCACTGTTATTTGTTTTTGAAACTTCTACAGATTTATAGGTGTTGGATATGCCTTCCATGTAATATCCCAGGTAAATAATGAATATGAAATTTTCATATTTATTAATATTTTTAATTAAATATTAATTTTACTTTTAATGGGATGATATTTCTTATAGTATACTAAACACACAACAACATGTTTCTTTGAAATCTTACGTTGCAAAAAACATTGAGGTATTACCAAAAATAATATAATATTATTATTATTTTAAATGGTAGCTAATATCTAGCCATTGTATTTGCAGGAAAGAAATGAACTTACTATAATATGATTATACATGTTTTTTAAATGTTTTTACATATATACAATAAAATTCAAAGTCTTAAAAGGATAATGAATTTGATTTTAAGAAATAAATACTCCAATATTCTTTAAAAGATCAATTTATTGCCTTTTGATGGAGACCTCTTTGTAAATCTAGTTTTCTTTTCACTTTTATTTTTTCTATTTGAAAAAATAAAATTCTTCTTTAGAATTGAGACATCAAAATTTACTTTGGAAGAAATTTTGGTATTTTTTTTATAAAAGTTCATTTTTAATGAATAGTGAAAAATAATGCATATTAATTCAAAAATTCCGTTTAATATAATTTATTTATGTAGTTAGATTATATTTTTATTTGGTTTTAAATTATAATTATATTATATTTTTACCATTTAATCCAATGTTTGTCATTGGAAGTAATTTCACTTTGAAATTTGACAAAAACACATGTCAATCATTGAGTAGTTATTACTTTTTAAAAACATGCTTTCTAGTTTTAAAAATGGGAATTAATTTTAAATTAATTAATAAAACATATATGTTTTGAATTTTGTAAAATAGAAATCATTTTTGAATTAGTAATATCAAAATTATCTTCAGGTGATTTTTTTTATTTTTCTGAAAACAATCAATGTTTGATGAAAAGTAAAAAACATTGCTTAGTAGTCAAAATACTGAATTTTTCATTTAAATGAAAGTTTTCCACTTCTGTGAATTGAATTTAAAAAATCTGACATAAATGGTTGTCATCTGTAAGTAAAATGTGGTTCAATAGGATGAAAATAATTTTTTTGTGAATAGTAACTTTTGATTTTTATTTTCCACGGTTAAAAGTAAATATGGTAATTCAAGGTAGAAAAATATTATAATAATATAAAATTACCTTAACAATTGTCCTAACCTTATTGGATGAGTCTTGGAAGACCAATAATATCCTTGGTTGAAAATTTTGGCCTTTGAAAGTCACTTGGGTAAGATAATGGCATTAATAAATTTTTATTTAAAGTAAAAATAAAAATATCATAAACATGTATTGTTTTTCCTATACAATTTTAATGTTGGGGTATATAATTGATATATTTGACAGTAAATATTCATTCGAAATATAAAAATATTTTCTACATAATGGTATTTTATTTATAATTTTTAGATATCAAATAAATAAAATAATTTATGACACAATGATGATGTAATGATTATTTCTTTAATAGAGGTTTTAAATAAATGAGATTATAAATGTTAAAATAAATTAATTTTGAAACTTTTTATGGAATTCACGAATTTTAAAGATGATTATGACTTGTTATATTTTAATTGATGATGTTTTTTATAAAGAATCAAGTTTTTTAGGGTTTTTTAAAAAGCCATGATATGAATAGTATTTAAATTGACATAAATGAGTTTTTAAAATAAAAATAATTTTATTAAATGATATAGTAATCATAAAAATATGAGATTCATCCAAATAAATTATATAAGGTTGAAAATGTAATTAATGAACCACTTTTCATTTTATTGGAATTTTATGGTAACTATACTAACCATATAGAACGAATACACATGAAGACATGGTTAGAGTCAAATTAGTTAACTAAGGGTTAAAGAAAAATAATAAGGTTAAATTTGAAACCAAAACATGTATAAAACCTATTGTTTGAGAATATTTAGAATACTATTCATCTTATTTTTGAATTTAATGAGTTTGGGACCTATTGAAACCGAAATTTAGTTTATAATAAAATAATATTTTCAAACATTCCTAAAGAGACCCTCCTTCCCCTTATAAAAAGCTATTACCTATAACCCATTACTCACAACTCTCAAGACCCTTGTATAATCCAAAATATTTCCAATTAAGCTCTCTACATCCCTTTCTTAATCCTAGAAGAATTTTCCTAGGCATAAGTAAATTTAATTAATCATTTTGGTTCAAACCAAAGGGAGATACCAAATTTAAAGGTAATGTCTTCTCTTAAGTTCTTTTCTTTTATTTTACTTATACAACACACAAAAATCTCTTTATTATTGGTTTAAATAACACAAAAAGTATCAAAAATATACTAGGATTTTTTTAGGAGAATTATTTCAACTACACTTACACAAAACTCCATCAATTGGATTTAGAACATACTGTTTCTGTTGACGGCAAACAACTGCCTCATGGAACGATGATTGTTCAATATTCTCCTACCAACTCTTATGGTGAACATTATGATGGAAGTATAATTATATATGATATTTATGATATTTATTTTATCTATATTATTCTTTAATTATCATTTATAACATATATTTCTTCTTTTCATGATGTATAATATGATAACTTCTTTTGAGGAAGTGCAGACTACCTCCCCATCAATGTGATATGACTCATTCATGCCATACACAGAATGTATAAAGGATGGATTTAATGAAATTATGTAATATATAAAAAATATTTTATTATACTGTATTTATAATATACATATATATCAATATGTTTTTATTCTTTTAAATATGAAATTGAAATGAAAGTAGCGTCATCCTTATGTATGGCTTACCGTCTCCAAGAACGGTGCATTTCATTTCTTATCTTCAAATTATATGGACTATTATAAATACATATAAACTAGATATATTTTATATATATTATATTTATATCATGAATATAATTCTGGAGATAATGTAATTTTTTCCTCACGGAGAACCCCTAATTATAACAAGTTCATTTTTTTTACTCAAGTTCGGAACATCGACAAATTGTCTGATATGAACTAAAATAATTAAATATTTGTTACATAAAGGTAATAAGTGATATTAGAGTAATCATAAAAATTAAAAATGATATTAATAAATTAGAAATTAACTCATGTTAATTATTCAAGAAAAACAAGGAATAAACGGGTCAAGTCGAACATGAGGTAAGGGGTTTTCATCTCACTTTTTTATTCTAGTTAAATTCATGCTATATTTTCCATTATTTCCTTTTGTGTGGTGTATTTACTACCCATGAATGAATTAAATATGTAATATAAATTAATTTTTTTTCGTATTTACATCTTCATTTTATGGTCATTCTTTCATGGGGTGTATGTTTCGCAAGTTACCAAATTGGTAAGGGAACCTTTCACCCTTCTCTTCTAATCAATGACTTATATTATGTTATGTCTTTTAAAATTCCATTTTATTATATTAGGATATGTTTTTATATATCCTTATTTTTGTAAATTTTATTTCCATGTGATGAGAGACCCTTTTCTCTCTCATCAACTCGTTTTTTGAATTCTAAAGCGATACTATTAGACAATCAAGTTTCTGTAAGAGCACTTCTTAACCCATTTTCAATTCTTTGGGTTAAACTTCTACATCTTGATTATGTCATTACCTGATTATGTGTGAATGAAATATGATTTTTTAATCTTAATATCCACCTATATTGGGAGTATTCATATTTTTCACACATAATTATGCCATTGATTTGTCTTTAATATAAGGATATGATCTTTGCAAGGGACACTGTCTCAATTTACATTCCATTGAGACTTTTTTTCTTATACACCAATTCACTTTTATATGGTGTATATATAGAACATTGACATATTATATCTTAAATCTCATTATTATCATGATATTATAAGCTTTGGTTTGTGTTATTCATCAATTATTTGTATTCAAGCAGATCTCATTTGGTTAGGAGCTCTTTAACTAAAATATCATTTTAAATGTTTTAAATATTTAATCCTACAAATATTTTTAATTAATTTCCAAGTTTTCAAAAAGGTTTTTAGGATTTATTTTTATGGACATTAATTTTTTTAAATGTTAATTCCTTAAAATTTTCAAAGTGGTATGGGACACTTTTATTAATAAATGTCTTTATTAAAATTTTTAAATGGTTTTAGGGATAAATTAAATATTTCAAATTTATTCATTGTGGTTGATGAGTAAAATGTTGTTAATTTCATTATTTTACGTGTTATGATAATTTTATGGTTCTTGAGAACTATTTACATATACAGGTGTCTCCGTGATAAACCTATGGTGGGTCATACCGAGATAGCTCTCCAATGCATTGAGTAACGTGACAGATGTAATTGTTAATGTTTCTCCTAAGAAATTTAGGGAATATACTATAATGGGTAATCCAAATGTAAATCCCTATGTATCTTTGAAAGCTACAACGTAATTATTCTATGTATGTCATAAGTTACCTTTAATATTTATGATTTTGGTGTTTTATTCATAAAACTTATGATTTGATGAGGTATGTTTTGATCGAAAAGTAATGCTACCTTGATTTGTATTTATTGATGGTATAATGTTTTCTTTACTTATTTTATAACCCTTAAAGAGATTTTTATGACCATCCCATGTTTTGAAATGTTTATCATAGGACTTAAAGATGAATAGGGTCAAGGATGGGATCAAGGAAAAGTCATACTGTCTAAAACATGAAACTATAATTTTTTTATGAGTTTTTTATTTTATGAAAAATGGAAACTGAGTAGAAGTGTCTGATATGTAATTTTTTAGATGTAATGTAATAGTTAAGGACTAATTCTCTGAACCTCTAAACTTGAAATGGTCCTTAATTTTAATTGTTGACTTAACTTCAGATTATATAATGTTTAACGGTGGGTTCTTATAGTTGGTATCAGAGTTCGGTTATGATAACTTTAGAGGTTAGGGTGTTATTTAAGAATAAGTGACATAACCATAATGGTTAGCATATTATAAAGAGTCATAGTTATTTTAGATAAATTGAATGAGTAAAAATTATATATATAATTGATTCAAGAGTTATGGTAAATTTTAGGAGGATGCAATTATTAAAAGTATTAAGGCTCGTTTGATGATGGGATTACTTTGGAAGACTTTTTATAGGATGTGTTACCCTGAAGTATGATATGTGAAAATCTTATTCAAGGAAGAATTATATTTTATTTGGTGGCTATAGTTATAAAGAACCATTTGGGTTTATATGATCCTTGAATTTGTGGCAATTATAGGTTATTATTTTTTGGGATGAAAATCTGAGGTATGAGATAACATTTGTGGTTAAAATGTGTTATGGTTAATTTTGAGGAGTTTGTCTCATTTTTTGTAATGTTATAAAATTATATAGTTTTTGAAAAATGAAAACATGTAGACCATCTAACTACTCGTCACGTCGGACAAAGATACGGGAATCGAACCCACAACCAATGTGCGATTGGGATTTATCACCTACCACAAGACTACATGAAGCCCCGGGTTAGTATAACTATTTCTTATTAGTTAAATGATTATATACATCAAGAAGTTATTGATTTTTTGAACTTATGTTTTATCAAATAGATATAATTTGTATAGAAAATTATTTGGTGGTTAATTGATAAAGGTTATTTTGGAAGACGTTCTCTCTTTTAGGGAAACACTATATACTTAAGGAAAATAGAATACTATGGTATTTCATTTGAGGAGTAATGGTAAAATTTTATTTTGGATGAATCTATGTTTTTATTATGGATATATATCGATTCAGGTTATTAATGCAAGTTATTAACCTAACATATAGAATATGTGATTTGGTTATTTAAACTTTAGAATGAAATTTTAAGAGTAGTCGATGTTATTTGGAGAAAATGTTACGATTTTTTTGGAAGACTATGTGATTAAATTCTTCTGAGTTTTGGGTTTAAATCTTAGTTTTGATTATATTATATTATTTTAAGGAATTTTTTTTTATTAAATGGCCTTTTCTGAACTTTGGGTATTGTTTGTTGAATTTTAGAGATTAACAGTAGTATTTCATTCTTTAAAGGATTATACTTTTTGGGGATTATTTGATCTTGTATTAACCTTTTTGGTTTTGGTTAATGTCTAAAGACAAGGGAAATATATGGTTCATCTTTTGTGGATCATGTTGTTCTCTATAAGTTTATTATAGAAATATTGATATGACCATGTTTTTTTAATACTCATCGTTTGGAGAAAAGATGAGTTTGTTGTAGAAAATTAGTAATGGATGAAAGTCTACATGACAAGTAAATATGTTTCCATATGTTCTTAGTCGAGATCATAAACAAATTCCTCAAAATTATGAGAAGGAGCTTAAAACAAAAACATTGTCGGTTTTCGTTTCCTACTGGGTAATCAAAGAACGTTTAACACATCAAAAGTTTGTGATTTTTTAGTGGTTAATTTCTCCTAACCATGTTTTATATCACTCTCCATCAGAACATGATGGTTTGTTTTCTCTTCCATATCCATGTTTTCCTACATGGAATCCAGGAATGGGTTATCTTGGGTGACCATTGTACATATATTTCTTTCTTTTAATGTGATAGTTTTATTGACTCTTTTTCCAATGTGGGACTTTCATTTTCCATGCCCAGTTTTAAAATTGTGAGAACGCAATTTCTAAAAGGGGGGAAGGATGTAACATCCCAGGTAAATAAAGAATATAAAACTTTCATATTTATTAATATTTGTGAATTAAATGTTAATTTTACATTAAAGGAGATGATATGTCTGATATCATGCTCAACACACAACAAAAGGTTTCTTTGAAATCTTAAGTTGCACACAACTTTGAGTTATACTGAAAAATAATATAATATTATTATTTCAAATGATAGTTAACACCTAGACATTGTATTGGCAAGAATTAAAAAAACTAACTATAGTATGATTATACATGTTCTTTTAAATGTTTTTACATTTATCCAATAAAAATTAGAGGCTTAATACGAGAATGAATCAGATTTTAAGAATGCAATACTCTAATATTTTTCGATATATCAATTTACCACATTTTGATGAGAACCCATTTTAAATCTAGTTTTTTCCACTTTTATATGTTCTATTTGAAAAAATAAAATTCGTATTTATAATCGAGACATCAAAATTTACATTGGATGACATTTTGGTATTTTATGATAAAAGTTCATTTTTAATGAATAGTGAAAAATACTGCATTTTAATTCAAAACTTCCTTTTAATATAATTTATTTATATAGATAGATTATATTTTTATTTGTTTTTCAAGTTTAATTAGATTATATTTTTACCATTTAATTCAATTTTGGTCGTTGGATGTAATTTCAGTTTGAAATTGGACATAAACACATGTCAATCTTTTAGTAGTTTCTACTTTTTAAAAACGCGCTTTCTAGTTTTGACAAGGAGAATTAATCTTAAATTAAATAATTAAAATTCTATTATTTAAATTTTTTAAAATAGATATCATTTTTTAATTTGGAATATCAAAGTTATCTTTATTTAAATTTTTGGTATTTTTCTGAAAACGTTCAATTTTTGATGAATAGTGAAAACACTGCTTAGTAGTCAAAAAACTAACTTCTCATTTGAATGAAAATTTTCCACTTCTGTGAATTTAATTTAAAAAATCCAACATTCATGGTTTTCATTGGTAAGTAAAATGTATTTCAATAGGATGAGAATAATTTTTGGCGAATAGTAACTTTTGATTTTTATTTACCGCTATTAAAGGTAAATAGGGTAATTCAAGGTAAAAAAGGTATTATAATAAAATAAAATTACCTTAAAACTTGTACTAACCTTATTTTATGAGTCATTTACGACCAAGAATATCCGTGGCGGAACGTTCGGCCTTTTAATGTCAGTTGGGTAAGATAATGACATTAATAACTTTTTATTTAAAGTAAAACTAAAAATATAATAAACATGTATTTTTTTCTAAAACAAGTTTAATGTGGGGTAATATAATTGATATATTTGACTATAAATATTTATTATAAATCTAAATATATTTTCTACATCATGGTATTTCTTTTATAATTTTTATACATCAGATAAATATATTTATTTATGACACCATGCTGATGTAATAATTATCATATTAATGAATGTTTTAACTATATGAGATTATAAATGTTAAAATAAATTTATTTTGAATATTTTTAGGCCTTACACGAATTTTAAATTTTAGGATGACTTGTTATATTATAATTAATGAAGGTTTTTTTGAAGAATCAAGTTGTTTTATATTTTTTAAAAAGTCATGATATGAATAGTATTTAAATTGACATAAATGATTTTTTTAAAAAAATATTATTTTTTTAAAATATATAATAATCCTAAAAATCTAATATTAATCCAAATAACTTATATATGGTTTAATATGTCATTAATTAACCACTTTTGGTTCGATTTGAATTTTATGGTAACTATATTAACTATATAGAGTGAATACACAAGAAGACATGGTAAGAGTCAAATTAGTTAACTATGGGTGAAAGAAAAATGATAAGGTTAAATTTATAACAAAAACATTTCTAAAACCTATTGGTTGAGAGGATTTTTAATAATAGTCTTCTTATATTTTAATTTATTGAGTTTGGGACCCTTTGAAATCTAAATTTAGTTTATAATAAAATAATATTTTCCCACATTCCAAAAGAGCCCCCCCCCACTTATAAAATGCCACCACCTATAACCCATTAATCACCCCTCTCAAGAACCTTGGATCATCCAAACTCAGACATATTAATCTCTATACATTCCTATCTTATTCCTAGAAGCCTTCCCCTAGGTAGAAGTCAATTCAAGTAAACCATTTGGTTAAACCAAAGGGAGATACCCGATTTAAAGGCAACATCTTCTCTTAAGTTCTTTTATTTTATGTTACTTCTCCAACCCCCTAAAATATCATTATTATATATTTACATAACAAAAACAGTATAAAAAATATACTAGGTTGTTTTTAAGAGATGTATTATAACTACACTTACACACACCTCCATGTAATGGATTTAGAATATACTATTTCTGTGGACGGTGAACTACTGCCTCACAAATGATGATTGTTCAATCTTCTCCTACAACCTCTTATGGTGTCCATTATGATGGAAATATAATTATATATTATATTTATGATATTTATTTTATCTATATTCTTCATGCAATTCTCATTTATAACATACCTTTTTGATCATCCTGATTTATAAATATGACAATTTCATTTGAGAAAGTGCAGACTATCGCCCCCTCGAAGTGATATGACTCGTTCATACCATACATTCAATGTATAAAGTACGAATTTAATGAACTTATGTAACATATATAAAATATTTTATTATATAGGAATTATAATATACCTATGTATCATTAAGTTTTTATTCCTATAAATATGAAATATAAAGTAAGGCGTGTTCCTGCGTACGTACAACTTACCATCTCCGTGAACGGTGCATGTCATTTATTATCTCCAAATGATATAGAATATTATAAATACATATAAATGGGATATATTTCATATATATGATATTTAAATAATGAATATAATTCTGGATATAATGTAATTTTGTCCTCGTGGACAACTTCTAATTATAACAAGTTCATTTATTTTACGTAAGTTCCGAACATCGACAAAATGTACGATATGAACTCAAATAATTACCTAATTGTTATAGCAAGGTAACAAGTGATATAAAGGAAATAATAAAAATGAAAAATACTCTTAAGAAATTATTAATTTACTTATGTTTATTATTCGTGAGGAAAAAGGAACAAACGAGTCAAGTCGGAGTCGAGGTAAATGGTTTTCATCTCACTTTTTTATTCCCGTGAGCTTCAGGATATATTTTCCACTATTTCCTTTTGTGTGGTGTATGTAAAGCCCATAATTGTATTAATTGTTTAATATAATTTAATTTATTGGTATTTACATCTTCATTTTATGAGTATTTTTTCATGTGGTGTATGTTTCGTAAGTTACCAAATTGGTAAGGGAACATTTTACCCTCCTCTTCAAATCACAGACTTCTTTTATGTTATGTATTTTAAATATCCATTTTCATATGTTGGGATATGTTCTTCTATATCGTTATTACTATAAATTTTATTTACATGTGATGATTAAACCTTTTCTCTCTCATCAACTAATTTTTTGAATTCTAAAGTGACATCGTTAGGCTGTCGAGTTTCTCTAAGGGAACTTCTTAACATAATTTCAATTCTTTGGGTGAAACTTATACTTCTTAATTTTGTCATGCAATGAATATTTATGAATGACCAATGATTGTTTTACACATAATATCTACTTATAATGGGTGTATTATTATTAATCACACATAATTATATCATTTATTTTCCCTTAATCTAAGGATATGATATTTTCAAGGGACTTTGTCTCAATTTACATTCCATTGAGACTTATTTGTTGTTATGCATGAATTCAATTTTATATGGTGTATATAATGAACTTTGACATATTATATCATGAATACACTTATTATCATGTTATTATAAGCTTTTATTTATTGTATTCCTCAATTATCTGTATTGAAGCACCTCTCATTTGGTTATGTACACTTTAACTAAAATATAATTTTAAATGTTTTAAAGATTTAATACTAAAAATGTTTATCATTAATATCCATGTTTTCAAAAATTATTCATGGATTTATTTATATGGACATTAATATTTTTAAATTTTAATTCTTTTAAAATATTCAAAGTGGTATGGGCCACTTTGATTCATAATTGTCTTTATTAAATGTTTTAAATGGTTTTAGAAATGGATTGAATATTTAAAATTGATTCATTATGGTTGATGAGTGAAATGATGATAATTTAAATCTTTTATGTGTTATGATAATGTTATGGTTCTTGGGCACTGTTTACATATACGGTTGGTCCCGTGATAAACCAAGTGTGCGTGAGCCCAAGATAGCTCTTTAATGCATTGGGTAATGTGATAGAGGTAAATGTTAATGTTTCTCCAAAGAGATTTAGGTAATATACTGTGATGGGTATTCGAAATGTGACTCCCTATATTCCTGTGAAAGATACAATGTAAGTATTGTTATGTATGACATATGTTACCTTTTTGATTTATGATTTCTGTGTGTTATTCCTAAATCTCATGATTCCATGAGGTATGTTATGATTAAAAAGTATGGTTTCATTGATTTGTATTTATTGATGGGATAATATCTTATTTGCTTATTTTATAACCCTTACTAAGCTTTTTATGATCATTCCATGTTTTTTAATGTTTTTCATATGACTTAAAGATGAATAGGGTCAAGGATGGGATCAAGGAAAAGTCATGTTGTCTAAAACATGGAGCTAGACATGTTTTTAGGAGTTTTCATTTTATGAAAAAAATGAAAACTGGGTAGAATTGTCTACGTTGTGAATTTTGAGATGTAATGTAATAATTATGGACTAATTTTATAAAACTCTAAACTTTCAAAGATCATCCATGTTAATTATTGACTTAACTAAAGATTATGTAATGTTTAGGTTTGGGTCCTTATATTCTAGGTCCAGTTTAGTCCTGAAAACCCACTTGATTCCAAAGTTATTTGTATCCAGTGGAGGATCTATTAAAATACACGGTTCGTTTTGGTTCCTAGAATCCAACTTAGAATCCATGGCCTCTTTCCAACTAGAATGTTTTTTTGATAAATAATGATTTCTTTTTAGTTATAGATTCATTACTACAAATTTATAACGTGTCACCATATTAAGTGATAAGAAAATCATATTTCTATGGTCCCGCAACAGATATAATGATCCTATGCAGTACCTATGCCTCCCACATATCCTTTTACATCATTGTTTGTGGAATTGATTCCAATAGAAACTCACATGTATCGTGATTATCAACTTCATTGATGTCTATCTAACTTCTGTAGTCTATTTTCGAGACATTTTCCCTCTGAATAAATATGGGATCTCAGTTAAATAATAATAATATTATTGAGGTATTTTATAGGAAATATGATTCAGTTTCTCAAGGATATCCTATATAGATAAACAAATTGTGTTAGAGTGCATCTTTTTTGTCAGATATATCCTTAACAAAATCCTCATAACCCCATACTCATTTAAGTGACAATAGGGGTTTACTTACATTAAATATATGGTATAGAATACGACATCACTCATTCATTGGCACCTGGTTTAGTATTTTTCTATTTTTTTATATTTCATATTCCAAAAAGGATATTAAAATACATTCATGGAACAACATCAACCTCACCATGTCCAATAAGGAGTGGAACCTTCTTTCACTTCCCCAATACATTCTGGTGTATAAAGAAGAGTGAGATGACATAGGATCCCAAACTCCATCAGATAATCTGTAAACACTTTATATCGATTTTCTACACCCTGATTTAAGTGAAGTTTATTTATTTTATAATAATATGATTCATATAACCATTTCAATATTCCTAGAATCTATCAAAACAATCGAACTTATACCTCCATATCTCGGCATATCTATATCAATTAAATTCATTATTAATAGTTATAAAGTTTATGAAACCACCACATTATTCTATAGGAACTGGTACACACATATATGAAAACCAATTAATGAATATTTTAGGCCCTTTAACCCATTCCACTAATTGGAGCGTTAAACATTTTCACCTAATAAAATCATGATATATACCAAATGGTTTTAGTTCCACATATTCAAAATAAAAATCCAAACCAAATTGTTTTAAGAATAAGTCATTTACATGACTGAGTCAATGATGATTCAACAAGGAGTGAAATGAGTCATGAAAACTAGGTTCATTATCAATTTTGGACACTTGGTTTTCAAATTACAAAACATCAATACCATTTTTAATATGTTTTATACCATAAATTATGTTATCAATTTGAATTAGTATTTTTTACCAATTGTTTAAATTAAAAATATCGATATGGGGTATATATATATGAAAATATTGATTTTGGTATTGTTTGGACAATAATAAATATTATTTAAAACCAAGATCAATCAAGTTTTAAATGTGTGACTGTAATATCATAGCCCTAGAGATGTGATTGTTTCCTGATTTAATGCTCCTAGATCCACCTCACCTCATGTAACTATTTTGAGTCTACCTAGTTCCTATAATAGGAAGAAAATGTGACAACCACAATATATATCTAATAACCAATTTATAGAAACAAATATATTACAATTGATAATTAATTCACCAAAATCATCCACTAGCTTCTTTTTCAGGGTGAAATTATTCTTCCAATTCCATTCCTGCTATATGTATAATTGAAAAAATATTGCTTGCTTTCATTCGCCTATATCATCCTCCTCTTAATAGGGCATTGCAATGATGCCTTATACACAGAGTTTTTCTTAGGGATAATCATTTTTTCTTTCCTCATCAGTGATAAGTACAAATTTATTATTATACTTCATGTTCATATCTACTTGGTAAAGAATATTAATTATATATAGGAGATACTTTTCAATTCTATTAATTTTAAAATTTATAGAGAAGTTAGATAAGTTCTAAGGGTGTGAATGAAATTTGAGATCAGTGTGAAATTAATTATATAGCTTCAATCATAAAATATATATATTGTTTATATAGAAATATTCTAAACCAAATGAGGTTTATTTGGCCTACCCTCTAAAATTTATCCAATAAATAGTTCTATAGATATCTCAAACTTCTCATCTCTAGCACTTTACTAATAAAGATCATGGAAATTATTAAGAATGGTATGTAAATCCATGTTCTCGTACAACTCCTGGAGTTCATTATACAAATAGAACAACATTAAACACTTGAAATTTAATACAACATTCAATAATTATAATTATATAGAAAGATATACTTCACTCACCTCAAAAAAGGTGGTTCTAGAACTAGGAGCTCTAGCATGTAATGTTTTCATTCCTGGCATTGTAAAATAATAAAGAGAATGTTTAACTCATGAAAGTTAATACCAAATACGAGGTTGACATTCTGTAGTATAAATTTCAATGATAAAAGAGAAATTTCAATTTTTCTACAACAAAAAATCCAATTTACTATTATATCTTGATAAAAAAATATTTATGATGTAAAAATTTTAAACATTTTATTAGTATCCCATAATTAATTCTATTCCCAATAGGCATAATCATTGACTAATAATTTCCTATCATGAAGACAATGTAGTTGAAAGGATCTATATTTCACATCACATAACCTAGAAATTTTTTTCCATGTAAATCATATGACAATTTTTCAGTAGGTGGTCTTTCTAATTTCTAGTTTTCAACTATTTAATCCATTGAGTTGATGCCTCAATACTAAAATCCTAACATTTATTTCCACAATACATGATTCCAAAATTATATTTAATAGGCTATGGCCATTACACTAAATAAAATGCTGATAAATTCAACCCATTATTTATTTGAAACCCTAATATTTAAAAGTGACCTTGACTATAAAAAGACTGTCACATTAATGATGGTTTATCAAAACTTATAAAATTTGTGGCCATTAACTTAAAATTTTCTCGAATCATTAGTTTTATTTATGTGTAAATTTTTATTTTTTACCCATTATCTGTCTAGTTAAAAATATGTATATTTAACATAAATAATTATGAATGTTATCATAAAATAATTTATGCATAATTACTTTAAATTTCTTTATCATTAATTCCTTATTAAATTATTTAGGGTTATTACATGTAAGATAAGATAAATAAGAATAAAAAAATTAAACCTTTGACATTAAAAAAATAAAATAAATATTGATATTTGATAATTAGATTTTTAATGGTTTACTTATCAAGATGATGATAAACTAGACTATGGACCATGTGGGAAACACTTAAAAAGTGGCTTAGCTTTAGTTTTATTATTTTACCATTTACCTTAGTATCATCATTTTTTAATTTACCTCATATTGAGTTTTGACCCTCCACCTCTCCATTGTTCTCCATCCTTTACAAGTTTTATCCATTCATTTGTGATGGTAACTGTGGGTATGAGATACATAAAATAAACCATATACATATAAGTATTATAAGATAAAGGCGGTAGAGATGACTTGTAGGCCATCATATTTAATTTAATAAAACCATATCACAATTAAGACCCATGTAATAAAATAAAAATAAAAATAAACCCAATATACACATAGTCTGTCAAGCTCATGAACAGTCACATACGTGCAGTGGAATCATAATCATAAATTGTTCATTAATTCAAAAGTTCTCAATTTATTTAATTAAATTTATCCTAAATTATTAATTAATAACCTTATTAATTAATTAATTACGTATCTTAATTTTTATTTCAAGAAATCATGGAGATACATAAGATTCCCATCAACTATTATTTTTAATTAAATTTATAAATTAATTTTAAGAAAGATTACTTAAGTATATGATGTGTACATTAAGGAAAAATGTCGTCTACCAATATAAACTACATAGTTTCACACTTGATCTTTATCATTTACTATTCACTTAAAAACCATATTACATATACAACATGTTTCATATTAAACATTCTATACTTATGTATGTCAATATAAGTAGTAAACTTATTGTGTAAGAAATAGTAAATGTGTTAATATATGTTATGTGTTATATGATTATTTTCCATGTTAAGTAAATCGTGTAAGTGAGTACCATACATGGTGTAAAATTCGAAAATAATTCGAAAATTAATTAGGAATTTAATATTATATAAACCCCAATTAGAAGAATATATGCCGGAAATATTCCACTTATTTTGGTCTTATTTATGAAAATAATTTCATTTCTCATAATTAAGATATATGGTGTATAGCCTTTCTTGGTGTATACTGTACACAAATATTTATGCAACACATAGTTTGTTCATCTTGCTACAAATTTTGTACCACAATTTTAAGCTACCCTAAATATATTCCAAGAGATATAGGACGTATTTTGAATAGAATAAAAACTTGTTACATATAGAGTAAGCTAGATACACTACATGTTATCAATGTTGGATTGTATTAATTGAATGGTAGTAAAAATTTGTAATGGGTATTAATTAATATCTTCATCTATTTACCACATAAACAATCTGTTTTCTGGTGTTACATAGTGTGATTATTAGTTACACACCATGTATCCCTATAAACATTTTTCCATAATGGATGTCAATACGTTGTGTAATTACTATTTAATTACACATGACATAAACATCTCCCACACGACCATAAATGATTTGTGAAACTGTGTGGGCATGTGGTTGATCAATTATATGTGTTGTGTAATCTACTACATGACATGTAGTCTATTAAATTATCTAGAGTCTCTTTCACCATTGGAAGAAATCATTATACATTCTTCTCTGGTTGAGATCCTTTTCTTGATCATATGATTAAGAATGAACTCCCAATCTCGATGTAATTTATAAATAATGAAAACTAAAATAAAAAATAATAAAATTCATCATTTTGATAATACAATATAAAAAACTATAAATCTCAACATTATTAATCTAATACCAGTTGATGGTTCTAGGCATACTAGAATCCTTGTTCAAGCCTTTTCCCAACTTTTATTTTTTCAAATTACTTCAATAATTCACAAGAACATGAATAAGAATCAGCATTCCTAATCAATTTACTCATATAAAATAGGCAAATAATCATATAATAAATATTAGAGGATCTTTCATATTAATTTTATAATTTTTCTGATGATAGAATTACCTAAGTATTGGGATTTTTTCTTTAATGAAAATTCTTAGCATTCAAAAACATTTCGATGTTTCCATAATTATTCTACAAGGATTGAAAGTATAATAACTCTAGTGGTATCCACATATGATCAGTGATCATTGAAATACATTAAAAATAATTAGGTTGTATAACTGATGATCCAATCATTGTTCAGTAATTAACATTTATTATTACACAATCATCTTGTCCAAGGATTATCTCACTTATTCTCTCAAATTTTATTAAAAAAGTAGATGGTGGAATCCTCATATTCATTAGAGAAATCCACGATATTTTCTTCATAGAGAGAATTATATAAAGATGAAAAGTGTTTTCCATCAAAAAATTATTTCTCTACAAAAATCTAAAATATATATATGGGTTTATGTAAAGATAGTTTTTAATATAGACAATAAAAATGGACCTTAATTAAATAATAAACATAATTTATTTCCTAATAAATTATTATTATTTTTATAACTAAATAATTCCATGTAATGAATTAGGAAAAAAAATTAAAAATAATTACTCATTTATATTAATGACATTTGAGATTATATCATTTTAATTTTTGGTTGAATTACTCAATCTATCCATCTTCCTAGGAATTTACTAAACCTCAAACCATATTAAATATAATTAATTTGAGAAATAAATAATTTTTTAAAGGTATTGTGAAAAAATATTTATTTAATACTCAACTCATATAAATGTGGTAACAGTATATTTTCAATCAAAAAATCTGGAAAAAAAATATTTTTCTTTAAAAAATATTATAATATCAATTCCAAGTATAACAAAAATATTTTTTAACGCTCATCAAAGGATCCATTATGTGTGATAACCCTTAGAAATCTTCCTCAGTGGCAATTGGTAGGCTTTTCTAACACCATGATCAATATCTAAGAACACATAAAGGTACCCATGGCGGAAGAAGTTAATATCATTGAAATAATAAACACATTTTAATAATTACCATGAAATATATTCTATTTGTATTAATATCTCAAATAAATTAGGGTTCAAATACATGTCATTAGTCTATGTGATCGATATATCATTTTTTACATCCTGAAATAAATCCATCAATCACCATGGCTGTGCAATTTTATTTTAAAATTTTTATTCCAATAAAAGGACTAATGATATCAACCTACTTAAATCAAAAGGGAATAATCCTAACTATTTCATTAACGCAATCACTTTTGATTCACCAAATATATCCTAATTCACCCCAAGTAAAGATAATTACAATTATAGAAAATTCATCAAAGTATTTGAGTCATGAAATGAATTAATAATAATCTCAAGTTTAAGGATCCCTAAACATTTTTATATAAGAATATCCAACTAAACATAAACATATAAAATTATTACTTAAGGGTCAATTCTCATAATCTCTCAAACTAGATATTTTCAAATATGAACATAATGATATGAATTCTCATGTACTTATAATTATAAAAATCTTAGCACTCAAATAATCTAGGTATCCCTTTATAGAATTGTATTTTGATTATATGACATAAGTATAAGAATAATATCAAAACAATTCAAGGTCATCTACATAGTGGGGAAACAGTATAACATTTTTAATGAAATAGATACTCAATATAATTATTTTATTAATTTTATATATAATAAAAAACAATATGTGATAATATATTTATTAATATTTCTGAATTTTGAAAATATAGGAAATATGAAGTTAAAATTATTTTGTTCAAGGGAACCAAATATATCAAATATCATTATAGAAAATTTAATATCTATGTATATAGTACTGATTTAGGATATTCAAAAATTAAAAGGGTCATAAACTGGATATATGAATGGCTAAAAAGATGATGTGGATATTCTTAGGAGGATTTATGTGTATGATGGAAAATCATGAATTATGTGAAGATAATGATATATTTAAAATATGTATTGGATAATCTTTTAGGTGAAATTTATTTAAGTTTATTTATGTTCATCTGTTAATATCTTACTACAAAGGATCATGTCTAATAATTTATAAAAGGATGATAATAAGAAGAATATGTAGAGAGTAGAAGATATCATATTTTTATATCTGGAGAATATCCAATAAGAGAGGATGGGATCTTACATTAAATGTCATAATATTCACATATAAGAGTTGATTTTTTGTTGTTATTGTGATGGAATCTATACTCCAAAGATATATAGTTAATGAAATAAATAATATCATAGAGTTGTTTATCTATTTCATACCTAGAAAAAGGGGAAATTGATAAGGACATATTTATCTTATATATCATTGAAATACAATATTTTACATGAATTTATTTTTTTCTCTCATTAGTTTGTTCTAAATCATTGATGCTAATCATCGATTCCTAACATATAGGATATTTCTTAGATGTGATACCCTTAACATTGTTGATTTCCTAAGAAGGGTCACAATGTCATTGATTAAAGTAGATTTTTTTCATAGTTATATAAGTAAAATGATTTTTTAATATATCAGTTATTTAATATTTATATAATATATATTTCCACAATATTTCCTGCACATAAAGTACCATGTTCGAAGAAAACAAGAAGTTTTGGATTAGTTTCTACATGTGTGACTAAATTATTCTTATAAAGATATCATATAAATTATTCTTTTATATGATTGTTTCTAGTTATAAATTTTTTTGTCAATTACAAATTGTGCCCATCAATCATAAAATTTCATATGTAGCTATTCTCTATGGAAATTAAAAACATCTCCCAGCTAAATAGCACAAATCAGTGTCTTATACATTGGCTCTACTTACCCTCAAAATGACTCACCATTTTCCTGATGATTTTGAATGTTAGGGAGGCTGTAAGGGGTTAATGTGAGGAGAATATACACCTATATTAGAGTAAAAATTGAATAAATAAAAAATAACATCTATAATAATAAACAATTAGTGTATGCATGATAAATAAATCAATAACAATGATATAATAAATGAAATTCAGCATGTAGGAAAAATTTAATATATCAAAACCAATCACACACGAGGCCAAAAACATATAAAAAATAACCAACAATATTAAAATGAAGACTAGTGATTACTTCCATCCTTTATCGCCACCTCATCCAAATCTCTAGACTCCATCTGAGTTACACTACTTGATAATGAAACATTTGATCTCTACCATACCAAAACCTATGAGTGGTGAAGTCTTCTTGGGTACCCAAGTTTCATGGCCACCTAAGTAAGGAGTGAGGAAAATCAATAGGGAAGAACTAACGGGGTCATAAACATAATAATTGATTCATTTTCTGAATATATTATGTTCTAAAAGAAAATAAAAAAATAATTTATAGAATCATAAATAAATAATATCTATAGATCCTTTACATCTAAGGTTGCACTTGAGAACTACCATTCCTTATTTCGAAATCATTGATGTTTCTTTGAGCATAGTACATACCATGAAAATGGTCAGTTAAGCACCCACACATATTATGACCATTATTTTATAAGAAAACTCATAGGGAATAACATCTCATATGAATCCATTAAAAATACCCTCAGTATGTGTCAAGTGTAACACGAAATCCTATTATGTATCCCCATCATATCATAAAAAGAATCTTCAAGTGGTACATCCTTGGTAACTGCCTAGGAATCTCAATAATTTCATATAAAACCCGCATATCTTAGGGAATATCCTATATATCTCAAGTTATATTATATAAAAATTTGGATCCTTGGATAAATTCTAGGAATCCCATATAGCATCAGGTATAATTATAGATATCAAGAAACATTCTAGGTGTCCCATATGTTGCCAATAAAAATTCTAGACCGTAAGACACATACTAGGAATCCAATATAGTATTAGGAAACACATTGCATCCCAAGAAACATCCTAGAAATTTAGTATGAAATCTTGTATAACATCAGTACATAAGGGGAATCTTAGGCATCCATTTTAGTACCAGGAATATCCACAAAATCCTAGGAAACTTAGGCATCTCATAAAATATCATGTATAACTGATAGCTCCTTTGAATCCTAGTAATCCCATAAAATATCATTTGTAATTTCACTTTATCAAAATAATACACAAGAAATCTAATGAAATGTCAATAGGAATCCCAAAATATCAATGGAATATCGTAGGAATCTTATTCCATATTGGGCATGACTACTTGTTCTTATAAACCAACATAGGAATCTCACATAATATCCTTTATGGTCTATATCCACCCTATAGTATATCATCTAACTCTTTTCCGAAGGAGAATCCATATGTTGATGCTATCATGCATCTTATAGTTTATCCTCTAAAGTAAAAACCTAAACATTTGCATTAAATTTATACTTTTTACTACTCCAACTACAATCAATTATTATAGCTCTTCTACACTACCCTTATCTTAGGTCAACATAAGTATAGGGAACCTATCTTAGTCTCCCAGTTTATACCATAGTTTGGATACACAATATTGGTTTTGATATCACATTATCATCACATAGACCAAGTCTATCACTTTTTGGGTTTAATCGCCCTCACCATAACCATTTTTATGTTATGTACTCTTTGGCCTCATAAGGAAGGCATCACTGGAATCACTCTAGAGAAAAAGGATAATGGCCATCCAAAATACCAATGTTATACTAGCATGGTCCTCTAACCCATCCCTAACATGAATCATATCTAGAGAATACCCACTCGAGTACCCATTTACTTGTGTGGGGGAACCCACCCTATGATATTCTCAACAAGATAAAGGGTTATAAAAAATCTATTGTTTTTACTCATTCCCTTCATGGGAAACCCAATTTTAATCTCACACACTCCTCTATAATAAAATCTCTAAGGGAACCCTTATAATGACCCTGATGTTCCTCTATTCAATTTATTTTAATTTTATTTGGTCTATAATTCAATCATAAACTTTGATATAAAATACCTTATCCATTAGTGTATAAGGAATCACCAGTGTTCAAGGATGAATCCTGGAACATAACACTCAGTTAATTTCATGGAATTTATTTAATATAATTTATTTTAAATAAAACTGGGAATCATGAATAACTGGAAAGACTATTTATCAAATTTTACATCAATAAACTACATAAATAATAAGAAAATTCATAGTAAACACTTGCCTTAAATAGTTTCATTTCCCTTATAAAAATCATGAAAACTCTCTCTAATGTTCATCCAAGACACATATCACCTCTTAAGGTCTTATCTCAATCCAAAACATCAATTTTTTGGCCAAAAAACTATATTAAATTATTCAATTTAGTATAAATAGGAATAAAGCCTAAAATATAATTGGGAAACATTATCTCATAAAAACCTCGAGAAATGGGGTGAGGTCCACTTCTAATATACACCTAGGATGAAGACACACAAAATCACAAACACTAACAAAAATATTCAATAGTAAAAAAATTCTAATTGAAGAAAAATACCTAAAATTTCATTTGGTGATGTGACTTCCTCAAATTGGAAGGAACCGTTGTGTGTTCATTATATCAGAATATATTTTAGGAAAATTTAGAGAAATACTATTATTATCAAGATGATTCCACCATGTCATAGTGGAATATCAAATGATTCCCTAATTAAGACCACCAAAATTAGAGGGAAAATAATGAGAATAAGAAATGTAGATTGGGAATAATGAACTCAAATAAAATAATTATATAATCCCCATAAATCCAACCAATTTTTAATGAACCAACAAATAAAATAAGGGGGGTCAGATATCCTTTTTTATCACATATTATAGTGGATAAGGAGTAGTTGAGGTAGTAAAATCATGAGTGTTAAATCTACATTTTTACCTTTTAATGATTTCTGGGATACCACCATTATAAGGAAACAATTATTTGGCTATTATTCTGGAAAACACTGGCCATAGGTCCTAGATAATGACTATATAGATGAATCTTGAAAAAAATATCTTAGCATTTCTTATAGCCATAGTTTTCATAAAATCTTGTCTATAAGACTGATATAAATCCAAAATCCATGGTTTTTGAAAAACATCTCCATATTTATTTTATATAGAAATTGATTTCATAAAACTATGTATATAAAATTCATATGGAAGACCTTATTATCATGGTTTAGAAAATACTAACCACAATGTACCCATGTGATCGTTGGAAAATAGTTTCCACATTAAGGGTGCAGGAGGAACCTATGGCCATGGTTTTGTAATCTATAGATACATTTTTAAATATATATATATTAATATATTAATATAAATTATAAAATATCTCCTCAGTGTGGTGATTAAATTTTTATCTTTAAAATTCAGTGGTCTAGGTGTTAAAACATGGTTATGTTTTATTTTTCAAAACCTGTAACCATAGTTGGTTAATGTTTGACTATAGGTCATTGAAAAATACATTAGCTATAGTTTTAAAAAAAATCACGGTTAGAGTTCTTCAATAAATCCTATGGTCTTAGTTTTCAATCCATTACAATTGATTATCAATAGTTATAGTTTTTATGAAACTATGACTATAATTTTTAGGGGATAATAAAATAGCTTGTCTATCAACGATTGGAAAAATAGTTACTATATCTTAAAGTCATAATTTTTTACCTATATCTATGGTTCAATACCATTAATAAATCCAAAATTTCCAGTACTAAATATGGTTTATCTACTATTTTCTCCAAAATGGTGTTTCAGCTATAGATTCCTCACCATCCAAAGCTATCCACTTCATATATTATGGCCACAATGTCAACTAAAACATGTTCAAACTGTGTGGATAGAACTATCAAACCTAAAACCATTCTCGTTGTTTTGTTATATGGTTTTTAAAACTATTTTCCAATGTTTTGGATTATTCTAAAACTAGAATTTAAAATTTTTCAATGTTTGTATGCAACCATGTTTCAACACATAAATAAAAATAAACTTTCATTATTTAATCATCCATATTTACATAAAAATTTGGAAATAATGTGACTTGTTAAAACACTTTAATAATATTCAAACATCACCTTAGAGATCTTGATTTTCACTAGAGCTCCTAGCACACATTTTGACCCTCAATCCATGTCCAAAAACACCTCTTTGATATATTATATCATTGAAAATCCCAGTTAAATCCAAACTAAAAACACTGCCTTAACACCAAAGTAAAAATTCAACATTTCTTCTAAAATTAACAACCCATAAATATTCAAGTTAGTTGAAACTCCTTGAAACATCAATTTTCATCCCTATAAACTCTTGATGGTCCTCTAGAAATTAATCATGACCTATATTGGTCATCAATTCACATTAAACTCATATTTTTCTACTATAAAATATCAAATAATCTTCCAATTCACATATTCAAAAAAATAGGGCACACCATTCATCAAGAGATATGAATCCCATTACTCCCCATCTCTATCACAAAGATTGAAATTTTGGGACCCATCCTGTATTAATTCTCAATAATTATGTTTGGATATTTTGGGAATCATCATGTTTTAATTCTTACAAATCATGTTTTACACTTTTATAACTCAAGTTTTTAAACTCTCACAAGATCATGTTTGAAATCACACATTTTATATTTTAATGTTGTTAACTATTTTTAATCTTGTTCTATTATGTTTTAGTATAATTATTTTTATTCTTAATCCATTTTGTGAAGATTTATTCTTAATAAATCTTGATATATTTGACTAAGTCTGTAAAACTGTAAACTTGCTACCAATTCCATATTTTCACAAAGTTTGTGACATCGTAATCTTGCTTCCGGTTCCATATTTTCATAAAGTCTGTGACACCGTATTCTTGCTACTGATTCCATATTTCATTACAGACCTGACACTATTTCTATGATACTATTTCAAAGTCACCGTAACAAGACATCTTTCAAAATTTGGAGAAAGGACTGGACACTGTTACATGAGACATCGTTTCCCTGACATTGTAACTGTGGCACCGGTTCCAAAATTCCTAAATGACCATACATCGTAACCATACTACTGATTCCAGATCTCATCATGAATATGGCACCATGATTGTCTCACCATGACTGTGGCAATGTGGTTGTCTTACTATGATTGTGGCACCGTGACTGGCTGACCAAAACTGTGACACTATACCATACTTAACAATTGTTTTCTAACATTTGTAATTAAATTTAAAAGTTGTTTTTAACTGTCATATTTTAGTCATTTCATGAAAATGGTATAATTAATTATATTTTTCATTTCTATAAGAAGATAGTACATTGTACGAGTTTTGAATACCGTTCACCTCATCGACTCCAACACAAGCACCCATAATAAAATAACTTATGGAACATGAGAAGAAAAGTGTAGTAGTTGAATGCATGCAAAAAGGATGAACACCCATACATGAAATAATACGCCGAAGGAAGAATTTTTAATTCATGATGGATGAAAACAAAGAATAACCTACTATGAACCATATTTAAAACATCCTTATAGAAACTCACAGGAGATGAATGACATCTAATTGAATTGTAAACTAGAACTCTAAACTCACAACACTCTGTTTTCTTATGAGGACTGGAACATTGCGTCTGGTGTATCCAAAGATTCCATGGCTGAATTTCAAGGCACCAAAATCCTTCTTAACACTACCTCATTAAATTTTTATCTATTGTTTATAGACTTATTACTCTTTGAGTAGTGTGTGTATCTATATTAAAAACACATAGTATCTCCTGCATTGAACTGGAGGATAAAAGAAATCCTCACTCAAATATCTTTTTACACATTGTTTCACCCAAGTATAACCGTGGAAGAGGTATTTTGTGACCTGGATATTAGTTTTACAATGTAGAATATTATTATAGGTATTATGACTCAGACAGTATTGTTTACTGTTGTTAGCCCAATCCAGTGTGTGGATCAATGATTGTTACAAGTGGAGTGAATTATGTCTCAGCTTGAGAATGAACCACATTTTTAATCTGATGTGTATTTAAATTTATTCTTTCTCTTTTTAAATCATATTTCAGAAAACTAAATTTTATGTTGATAGTTAGTCTTGGATAGTATTTATAACTGTCTTTCCTTGCTTTATTAGGTTCAAAATTTTTATCAGTATCTCATATTTGTTATAACTCATAATTAATCAGTCTTCTGATAAACTATTTGAACAATCAAGATATTATAATTTTTCTACCTTGGCTAACTAGTGAGTTTTAGCTTCAATTAGGGGAATCTTTTAAATATACTTTTTAAGATAAATTTTTATAGGAACTCAATTCACCCCCTCTTGAGTGTCCTACTCCGACCAACATTTGGTGTAAGAGGTGGTTTTCAAGTTGCTACTTTCAAAATTTTAAATCTATTTTAAATTATCTTTCAATTGTGATTTTAGTTATATTTTAAAGATTTCTAAATTTCTATTAGTTCTAAATTTATAACTTTTTAAGACCTATAATTTATCTCTTTATTATGTATAATAGACATGAAGATGATTACACCATCATAACTCCCTACTTTAATGGAAAAAATTATGATCAGTGGAAAATTAAAATTAAAATGGACCTAGAAAGCATGTGCTTTGATATCTAGACAACAATAGTAGAAAAATATGAAATACTAGAAACTACAAGAAGAACATGGATTTAAGATAAAAAAATCTACATAAAATAATAATTTTAAAGCTATGAATGCCTTATTTATTTCGTTGGTGGATGAAGAGTTTAACATAATATCTACTTGTAAATTAGCATATGAAATTTGTGATACCTTAGCTATATCACAAGAAGGAACAACTAGTGTTAAAGAAATGTGACTTAAAACATATACTATTAAATATAATAATTTTAAAATGAAGCCCAATGAGCCTATTTCTGACATGTATCTCAGGTTTAATGAAATATTGAACACTCTTATCTCTCCAGGTAGGTATGTTACAACCAAGGAGAAAATCATGAGAATACTCAGATTCCTACCAGATATATGGAGAGGTAGTTCTGTATCAATTAGATATTCATGTGTCATTATCAAGTTTTCTAGTAAAAGAGATGATACGTAAATTGATGATTTATGAGGAACAGTTAAAGGTAAATAATAAATAAGGGGATAAACCATAGATAATGTAGGTGGATTTCAAAACCACTACTTCTAAAAATAAATAAAATGAGAGGATACATACTAATTTTAATAGTACAAGTAATAATGATTCACTATCAGATAGTGATGAGGAAATGGATCAATTATTCAGAATTTTTAAGATGTTTTATATAAGGAAAAAATTATTTAAGAAGCATAACTACAAAGGTAAATATGAAAATAAGGGAAATCGGAAAAAGGATTAGAAGAAATGTGATACTTCCATTGAAATAATATGTTATGAATGTAAGAGAAAGGGACATGTAAAGGCTGATTACACCAATATAAAATATAAGAACAGATATGAGGACAAAGATTAAATGTATAAAAAGTAAATGAAAGAAACATGGAGTGCTTCTGAGGATATCTCATGTGACTCAGAATCTTCACATAATGAGAAGTCTGACGAAGCCAACATATGTTTCATGAAAAACACATCAGAGGTAACTCTAGAGTCTCATGTACAAAATTCCTATTATTCTGGAGATGAAAGTGATTATGAAAATATGACTAATTTAGAAATGTTTGAATACTTCCAAATACATGAAGATACATGAAATGAGTTGAAATATAAATTCAAATATTTAAGGAAACAACATGTTCTCACATCTAAAATTAAATCTGATCATACCATAAAAAAGGAAAAAAATTCTCAATTACCTAAATAAAAAATTTAACTTAAATTAAATAATGAGAAATTGAAAAGGAAGCTAGGAAAATTTACCGATGCAAAGAATAATCTAAATTTTTTTGGAAAATAATTATCTCAAAGGTATACTACTAGAATAGGATACAAACTTGGACAGAGGAATATAACCAAAACTAATTTTATAATTTTTTTGGAAAATCTGATTTTATACCCAGAACTGAAAACTCTACTATTTCTAGCTCTAGGAAGTCATTGACTGCTTCCACTACTAGAAATTAGAGCTATAGCCACAGTTTTAATCTGTGGATATAGGACCTCAAACCGTGGCTATAGGTAATAGCCACGGTTTGAGAAAACATGGATAAGTTTGGCATGGCTATAGACCTGGACTTATAGCAATGGTTTGGAACCATGGATATAGGTATACATCCATGGTTCAAACCGTGGTAATATCACTATAGCCATGGTTTAGAACTGTTTCTATACTAGAGGATGGACACAGTTTATTTCTATGATTAGATACCATGGCATTATACCTATAGCAACGGTTGAAAACTGTGGTAATATATCTATATCCACGGTTAGAAACTGTGGCTATAGGGTCTGAAAACCCATAAAAAATAGCCCCCCCCCCCCCCACCTGCACATCCCCCCTGGACAGCCCCCCTGTAGACCCCTCCCCCCTAGACACCCCCTGGATAGGCCCCTCTCCCCCTGTGAAGCCCCCCTCTTGGACAACCCCCCTACAAACCGCTCCCTCCCTCCGGGACACCCCCTACATCTTGGACACTGGATACCCCCACCCTACATAAACCCCCTCCCCTAGACAACCCCCTCCCCCTGCAAAGCCCCCCCCCTACAACACCCCTTCCCTCATGTAAAGCCCCCCCAACTCCCCTAGACAACCCCCCCCCCCCCCCCAGACACACCCTGGAACCCCCCATTGACAGACCCCAGACACCCCCGGAAAGACCATGGAACACCCCCCCCCCCCCCCCGAGACGCACCTTGGGAACTCCCCCCCCCCCCCTCAAACCCTAGACACCCCAGACAGACCCTAGACAGACCCCCACCCCCCATGAGATACCTTGGACAGACCCCCCCCCCAGACCCAAGAGACCCCCTTAGACAGACCCTTGACACCCCCAAGACAGACCTAGGACAGACCCCCCCCCCCCCCCCCAGGATAGACCCTGGATAACCCCCTGACCCTGGAAACCCCCCATACATACCCCCCCTAAGGACATACCCAGACCTCCACTACACTGGACATCCCCCCCCCCCCTAGACCCTATACAACCCAGAGCTACACTCCCGTAGACAACCCCCCCCCCAGACAGACCCCCCAGGACTAACCCCACCCAGATAGACCCTGGACACCCATACCCTAGACACCACCCAAACAAACCCCAGATTCCCCCATACTCTAAACACCCCCAGAAAGACCCCCAGCTAGCCCCTGGACCCCCACCCCTACCAGCCCCCATAGTTAAACCATGGATCATGGTCCCTCATAACACTTTCAAAACCATGGAAAATAAACCCTACAACCACAATTAATAACCATTTAAATTTATTCCTACCAAGATATACTTAATCATCAAATGCTTCCATAATTGTTGCCCCTTATAGAAGTACTCACATCCTCTAGCTACGAGCAAAAAAACACCACCTTCCAAATAAAACTTAACTCAAGTATAATACAATATATATCATAATAATTCAAACTCCCTCAAATATAAACAATATAAAATTTCAATATCAATACCATCATAATAAAAAAAGAACTATTTGATAAAACTAAATGTATATACCAAGAATAAAATCTACATCTGAAATGAACCTCAATATCAACATCACCTGAACCATCATGACCCTCATCATCTCCTATAGAAACACCAACATCATTAGCACCTCCTCTCAGACCACTACCACCACTACCACCACCACCATCATGATTATTGAAATATTCATTTGTTTATGCACTTAAATATGTGGATGGACCGAAGAATCATGATAAACATAATGCATACAAATGAGAACACACTTAATTAATGAAAAAATAAATGATTGTATGGTTATTCATATAATTTCATTTTGTTACCAACAAAATACTCTGATATACATAATTCATACAAATGAGAACACATATAATTAATGAAAACATTGAAATATTCTTATGTATGATGATTCATGAATATAAAATTAAATACAAATAAGAAAGATGTATAGAATATAAATAAATAGAAAGAGTCTTATGGTATAAATAGAACAAAATAAGAATGAGAGGGTAATCAAGTTTGGAGATGGTAAAAATATTAAATCATATTTATTTAATAATGCCCCACACCCTTTCACCCCCCCCCCCCGCCCCACCCCCTGTTACCCACCTGCAACCTCCCAACTACCCTGCAGACCCCCTGCCCCCTGCACCCTCCCCATTGCCTTGCTGACCCCTCCCTTTATCCCCCACCCCTTGCACCCAACCTGCACCCCCCACTGCCTTATAGACCCCCTACACCCCACCCGCACACTATCCATTGCCCTACTGAACCCCTACCCCCTCCCCCTGCACCCTTTCCCCACTACCCCCTTGCACCCTTCCCACTACCTTACAAACCCCCTCCCCCTGCCCCTCCCCCTACCATGCACACCCCCCTGCACCCTCCCCCCACTGCCCCCTTGCACCCCACTTGCACCCTCCCCACTACCCTGCAGACATTCCTCCCCCTACACCCTCCTCCCCACTGCCCCCCTTGCACCCCACATACACCCTCCCCACTTCCCTGCAGACACCCCTCCCGCCTGCACCCCACCTGCACCCTCCCCACTGCCCTACAAACCCCCCAGCCCCCTCCCCACCTGCACCCTCCTCAACGAAATCCAAAACGCACTGCAAATTTATAAGGAACCAAAAATCAGAAATTCCCTAATTAAAATTTTTCCAAATAATAAAAATGGAATAAACTTTAACCAAATATGATGTTGAACTCACTGTCATCGTTGGTGGTGGATAAAACTGGCCTCATCATAAGAAACCAACTATTAGAAAATAGTGGGAAAATGAGATATAACGACTACTTATATATATGTGGTTAGTGTGTTAACTGTACATAATAAACGATACATGAATCCATAACCAACAATGAACAAATAATTTTGAGATTGATATGTACATCCCAATACTAAATAACATGATCATTTATAGACCTCTATTTTTCAAAAATCACCTTCAATTGCCTAATCAAAAATCAAAATTCACCAAAATATGGGAATATAGTAAACATCCATCAACACTTAAATGTGAGAAATAGGGATTATACATTGTTTTTAACCCAAAAAATCCATTCCTTGAATGTATAAACCAACTAAAACTCTTTATACCTACATCCTACTTCATTATATATATTGAAACCTCATTTTTTTTGCATGTTCTTATTCTGGAATTCTCTTTTATTCTTAGATTATATAGGTTTATCAATTTTATAAAGTAGAGAATTTTCCTTATTTTATTCTTACTCAATACCCAAACCACCCCTGCACCCCCACCTCCCTCTGTACTAGCCTCCCCCAAACCAGTCCCCTCCCCCACAACGATCCACTACCCACCCTCCACCTAAACCACCCCATCCCTTCCCCTACACCACCCCACCCCTTCCCCTATACTAGCCTCCCCCAAACCAGTCCCCTACCCCCAAAACCAGTCCCCTCCCCCCACCTCCCTAACCCCCTCCCCCTCACCAGCCACCCAACCCCTATCCTGCACCGGCCCCCAACCCCCTAGCCTACACCAACCCACACACCCCTGCACCAGCCCCCCTAACCCTCCCTCCCTCCACCACCACCCCTTCCCCTATACTAGCCTCCCCATCAAACCAGTCTCCTCCCCCCAAAACTAGTCCCCTCACCCCTCCCTAACCTCCCCCCTAAACCAACCCTGAACCCCCCCCCCCCCCAATTCCCTCTACTTATATTATGCTATGAATATAAATGTGTGATAAATTTTTCTTTTTCCTAGTGGTATATGTTGTAATGTATTTGGGCATTACCTACTCAGTTTCATGTTTGTGTAGTATCTTTTATTTTCTTCCATCCGAAACTCTGATATTACATCTAGTTTGGGTTGTATTGTATTTCATTAAATGCATTATGTAGAACTGGTTGTCTTTGTTTCATATTCAGTAGGTTATTTTCATCTCTAGTAAAATCATCCCCCAATGATCCAGTATTCCCCTAGAACATATTTATAGACTTTGATGTTATGGGGACTCCACCTAAGGTTAATAACAACTCTTCCAATTCCCAATCCAATAGTTAAGAGGAGGGATGTTACACCAGTGCGAGGAAACTTTATTACACATATGGTAGAAAACCTCATCATCTTGTATGCCTCAATACCACTATCATCGTTGTTTCAATTATATTTGATTGACTTTAATCTTATACTTATGTTGGGACTATTTATATTGATCTAGAAATAGTATGAGTGGGAACCTGAGTGCACTGTTATTGAGAGTGAGGATCTATCTCCAGGAACTTCAGGATATAGGATCATCGAGAAAGTGACTAAAAAAGAGGTATATATTTTCCAGGCCTAACCATATTCACCGACCCTCACTTTGGAGGTGTGGTTTCACTACATGGATTCCTTTATCCAGTTTCATATTGATCAACTTCATATTCTATTATAGGGTTGTGGGTTACTGTTCACCGAGCCACTAGTCCACCCATTTTATATCTCTAAGGCCTCCCTGTCCTTATAGACTTCCTCTTCCATTGACCTATCAACCCCTATCCCCATTTTGAGTGAAATTACTCAACCGAAAAGCCGCCACTATATTCAAATTTATATTGATAATAGTAGCCCGACTGCTCAACATGAGTATTTTCTGGCTTACCAAAGCAAGGGGAAGAGACATGCCACCAAAAAAGGTGAAGAGAACTGATTTTTTTAACCATAATACCCAAACTAGAACATATATTTAGATTATAAATGTACTTAATGAGTAGCCCTCAACATAAACTCTAACAGAGACCACGACTACAATGTAGAGTTCCCTTGTAGTATATGAACAGGCTGCACCCAATACCCCAGAATTATTCACCATATCCAAAACTACAATATTGGGAGATAAGAAATATATATATAAGGTTTCTAGTATTGAAGAACTATTCACCATCTCTAAAACTCTCTTACATCAGGGATAACATTCTGGAAGAATAGAAATATATATCAGTATCCTTTAGAAGTGCATCCATCCCCGCCAGATCAAGTGGTATGTTCACGAATACCTCTATAGCTGGAAACCAACATGATTGAACTAACACCTCAAACAACATCGCTTATTTATGTGCCATGACTGATATTGAATAATCATTTAAATAAACTGAACATTCTCCCACATCTTCATAAATTGATACATACTCATCAAAGTGAGCTTTATAGGGACGTACTCATTATTGAAAAATTAGAATGGGTTTCCAGAATAATCCAATGAATGAAAGGAGTGAAGTTCCACAGATAATATAGGATTATCGGGTAAAATACCTTAACTATATAGTTTGATTCCATTCCTATTCCCTTCATGGGAATTCTCATTGAATGTCACTAAAGATGAAATGGTTCTTCTTAAAGAGGAATAGCCCCCATCATCTGGGATAATAGACTTGGGAATTCATTGTTAGTGGTCTCCCAATAGCCACAGAACACTTCTCCCATAGATGTATCATGGAGATAATATTTTGGGGAGGGATGTAGTGTCTTTTCACTAGTATCCTCATCCTATATGAACAATAACATAAAAGACATCAATACAGTTTCAATGGAATCATGTCCCTTTAAACATAGCAGTGAGATTAGTCTTCCCACTACCTATATGGGATAGCTAAAATCGATCATGAACATTTGACATGAGTTGATAACCACCACTCAGTAAACCAAATATGAATATAGAAACCAGACATTAAATAAGTATGATCAAGGTATGCATATAAGGTATCATTTGTTATAAAAAATATAAAGGTACATGATTCAAAAGTGCATACATAGGGATCAACTATCCAACCATGATACAGACCCATGTCCAAAAGATCAAATATTTCACACTCAAGAGTAAACTCAAAATCTTCAATTCTGCAAGTAGGGTGTATGCCAAGTAAATATGATTAAAAACAAAACAAATGGTTACTAATTTATTTCAAAAAATGTTATAAAATAATCATTATCTTATAAATTTTATATTCACATCAATCTCATTTGAAAGTCGTGAGAGAAAATCAATCGCATAGGCTATGTTTACTTATTGGTCCTTTGAATATCATGCATCGCTATCCTACAAACCAGTACAAGTCATCAAACTCAAAATATGATCAGTGAAACTAATTGAGTGGCCACCTCAAGAAAAAAATGGAAAATTTGACTACATACCATCAGAGGTGTGCCGGAAGAGATAGATGGGCCGCCTTAGAGAAGCATCATCGAGGGGGTACGATAGTAGCGTCGGAGGAGGATACAATTAAATATAATAATAATAAAACTTAACTACTACATAAACATACATATATCATAATAGCATAATTCAATATATGTAGAAACACTCAGAAACAATGCAATACAATTCAGTATTACAATAATAAAAACGTATTACATAATAAAATCACACATATTAACAATCCAAAAATACAATTCACATCAATAGAGAATCTCCATATTAGTATCATCATATTCATGATAACCCTCATCCACACCACCTATAGAAACACCATCAGCACCTCTCACCCCACTAGCATCGTCATCGACATCAGCATCGGTACTGACACCGACACTGGGACCGGATCCGGCTACAGCTCCAACAACAGCTCCAGCTCTGGCTTCAGAAGAAGAATCTACATTAGCAGAACTCATTGACATCAAACATGCGTCAACCGCTGCAACTACTTCTGGTGAAATTGTAGAAGAAATTGCAGACATAACTTTCTTCATATTTTCAAATATCACCTTTTATGCTTTTTGAGTTGCATCTTTGATTGTGGAATTCATCTGTTCTACTATGACCAAACCAGAACCGGTACTCAAAGAAAATTTGTCAATAGACCATTATTGATATGGTACAATATTCTTCTCAGGTCAACGATGCACTCTGGCCATATGCTCATCTTCTAATACCTGATGTAGATGATCGTTTGGGCCCAAATTGTCAGGTTATTTTTCTACCAAATTCTCCAAAGCATTCTTTTGATTGATATATAACATAAATTAAAATGATAAAATAATATAAGGAATAGAATTCAGTGAATATAAAAGAAATTGAAATATATTTACAGTCACCTTCTCAGTGTCAGTATTTGGCACAATATAATCTTTCTTTTTTCTGCTTATACAAAACAAAGTAAAGTGAGGAACTCAACCCTCGATATTCAATTCTTTTTTCAGGAAAATACAAAGAAATAAATGAAAATTTGAAGTCAAAAAAATGACACTAAATGAATCTAAATATTTTAGATATTAAATTACCTGTGTTTGATCAAGATCGGGGAGTGAAGTGTGTCCATGAGTATAAACATGTTTCAATCCACTCTTATTTCTTTTATTTTAGTCTAATTTCTCCTATAAAAAAATAATTATATAATTTCATTAATATAAATAAAACTAGTGTTCAAATATATAAAATAGTATATATATAAATTTAACAAATACCTTAAACTCTTGACTCTTCTAATAGCCGATCATCTCTTTGTATTGTGATATTGGGAAATCATGAATCACCAGTACTTCTTCAAGATCCATGCCAAATCACTTTTTCCAAACAAGATATAAGTCATACTTGTACGCTCTACATAGTTTACCTAAATCCATTAACCATGTAGCCTTGGAATTTTTTCCATCAAGAAAATTATATCATATCTACAATGGAAAAAATATTTGTTAAGAAAATATTATAAATTAATATATATAAAAGGTGATTAACATTACTTACCTTGATCTCTACCCAAGAATTGTCCTTTATTTTTTCTCGAACTTCCCTCCATCTTATTGGTTGAAATGGAATGATATTTATGTGTCTAGAAAGTGTTACCACAATGCATTAACATTCCATACCATTTTTTAATTATAGCTCTGTCCTCATTGTATTCAACCATGATTTGCGTGGGTCGATTCTATACCTATATCATTTTTGTGCGGCCTCTTAATCTGGTGGAGAATAGATTTAATCATGAAAAAAAGTAAAAAATTATAATAATATATATGAATTTATTATTAATCACTAACAATAATGTTTAAACACATACTAGTAGATGGGGGATCTACTGACCCCTAAAGTGTAGTGTCTAGAGGGGGATAGCCTCTGTGGTAGGTGGGATATCTACAGTAGGTGTAATATGTACAGTATATGGATAACTCTGTACAGATGAGGGTGGATATGGAAATGGATATGATGGTGGAATATATGGGGGCACAGTGCCTTGTACATTGGATGGTGGGAATGGAAAATAACAAGGGATAGAGTCTGATAACTTCCATCCGATGTGGGTGCAGGCAGAAAGGGATATGGAAAATATGGGTATGGATAATATGGAGGTGGAATAATGGGAGGATTACCTTCTGGTGACTCAAGAGGCATAATATTTGGTTTAACTATAGAATCAATAACCCTACCATACTATCATCCTCGGTAGTATAATCCAACCATCTCCTCGACGAAGTAGCCTAAAATAACATAGATGATAAAATAAAACGAACGATAAGAAGATAAATAGTATGAAAGACCATAATATTCAATATTAAATTGTACTTACAGTGTTGGCCCGATGAGACACATGTTGTTCATTTCTTCATATTCTTATATTTCTTTTAATATCATCATATTCAGACATTTGGACCTGGAAATTTAAAATAATATTCTCAAATAAATAGAAATAATGAAAAATGTTAAATAATACAATTTTATCATAATAAAATGAGATAAAGTTTCAATGTGATATTTATATTGATAAAATATCAAGACTTTTCTATGTTTAAGAATTACTATAGACGTGTTTAAACAAAAATTGGTCAGACTATAAACAATTTTATATTCGACAATGGTATAAAATATACTAGTTAATTTGATATCATGTATTGAAGTTTAAAAAACACATAAAATATTATGATAATGTTGGTTAAATACTTACAAATGTTTCAACGTTATGTGTTATTTGTGACAATTTCTAGTTCACAATCTGTTCTAGCAATTGAGTCATCTGTGTCATCAAATGAAACATTCGAATAAATACTGACAGGATATCCAAAACCTCATTTTTCATCCATGTCTTCATCAAAAATATTTCTAGGAATGACATCAACAATATCACAAAATTGTCGTTGTAACAGGTTTGTCTCATAAAACACCTGTCTAGCCTATGATGCAAGAATATAAGGTTCATCGATGTGAAGCTGGCGATTCATATCATTCACTCTAAATCCATAGTTATCAATATGAATTCAAGGTCATGTCATTGAATCTATCCACTTTCATTTCATCATTGCGACATAACCATGTGCATAGTAATCTAATAAAATGATTCTTTCAACAACACCATAATATGATATAATTTCTGATCGAGGTTGTCTATCTGATTCACTCGCATAACAATATGTTGTGGCACTTATCGTGACACTGTCATGCTATGCTATAATTTTTTTTCAAAGCTATTTATAACAAATTTAAATCCATTGACAACCATTGATTTACAATCACATACCACACCGTTTGGACAAAAGTATAACGCTCTTACTTCATCTAATACTTTATTCCTTGGTAGAGTTAAAACCAAAAAGATACCAACATTGATTATTAAATAGAGACATGTGATTATGTTATGAGGAGAAAAAATATATATTACCTTTTACTTTAACCAAGAATAAAATTCTTTTTTGTGAAACTGTTCCTTTCTCTTAATAGATAGAGAACGATATCTCTTTTTTATAATTTCTAAATGTTCTCTTCAAATATGAAAGCATAAAAATCTCAGATGATATAAAGAAATAACAAAATGACAAAAATTCATATTTATTAGTTTACTTACTTGATATAATCATCAAGCACACCATAGTTGAATAATACTATATGATGGGCCATTTCCCACTCTTCCAAGCTTAAATAACACAATGAGTACGATCTACATGTCCCCCCTATTTGGAGTAGTGAAGGAAATGCAGGCTCAATAAGATAATATTACTCATCGCCAGTTCTCATAAGTCCATTAGAACTTGTGGTGAAGTTATCCAAGTATGATGAATATAAATCCATTCATTCTTATGCTAAATAAAATTTTATAATAGAGACTTTGAGGTGATATTTATTTCTCACATAAGATTTCAATGTAAACATCATTCTTTTGGTAGGATACATCCACCGACTCAAAATAGGACCACCAAAAAGAACTTCTGTGGGAAGATGCATAGTCAAATGTAACATACATGTGAAAAATGATCGTGGGAAAATTTTCACCAAGTCACTAAGAATAATTGGTGCATCTCTCTAAAATTCTTGAACAACACTTATGGTCAGTCTTTTGGCATAAAGGTCTCGATAAAAAGTACATAACTTAATCACATAATCTCTAACGTTATGTGAAAGTAAATGTCAAATGGAAATAGGAATCAACTTATGTGACAAGATATGGTAATCATGGGTTTTAAGAGATTTTTGTTTCACATATCGTTTATTCAACAATTTTGAAATATTACCTGAATAACCATCTGAAAACTTCAAACATTCCAAGACCTGATGAAATTGTTTCTTCTCCACATTTTTCATCAATTAACTGGTAATAGGGAATTTCCACTTATTTTGACCAATTAACTTAGGATGACGTTGTCCTCTTATACCCCAATCCATCAAATCATGAGGAGACCACAAATTGTCTTTTGTTTTTCCTTTGACATTTAAAATAGTATCAAGTAACATCTCAAAAATGTTTTTCTCGATAGGCATTACATCCAAACAATTACGCAATAAATTCGATGACCAATATTGTAACTCAAAGAATATTATTTTTTTCTCCAATTGTTATTGGAATTCGAATTAACATGTTTTATCTTTATGATATTTGATTGAATTTTTTCAAGAACATATTCAAATAATCAAGTTCTTTGACAACATTATTCCCTAAAATTCATTGATGTGTCTCATCTATCTCGACAGTATTATCGAACTGTCTTCAATTATTTCTGTATGGATGATCCATCGGTAGAAATTGCTGATGCCCTATGAAGTTGAATGTTTTTCAAAAAATTAATCTTCAAAAATGTGTATTTTTCATACAAATAGGATAAGATAATTTCTCTTTATTACTCCAACCGTACATCATTATATAGGTAGGGAAATCATTTATTTTCCATAATAAAGTTGGAAGAAACCTAAAGCACCCCTTCTTAAATGCATCATACGCATGTCCACCAACAATCCAAAGATCCTTTAACTCCTATATTAATGGTTGCAAGTATATATGAATATCATTTCCTAGATCACTGGTCTAGATATCAATATACTAATGATAGTAAACGGATTCTTTATACACATCCATAAAGGATAGTTATAAATGTGAATGAAAAGAAGCCAGGTACTGTGTGCAGTATGTATTTGGAGAAATGGGTTGAAACCGCCACATGATAATCCCAATGTAACATTTAGTGGGTCACCTACAAAATCAGGATGCAATCTATCAAATTTCTTCCAAGACAACCCATCTACAAGATGCACTATTTAATAATTATCATTATTTATTTCATCTTCATGCCATCTCACATTCTTTGCCATTTGTTATGACATAATAAGTTTTTAAAACCTGGGAATTAAAAGGAAGTGCCACATCACTTTCTCTGGTATGTGAGATTTATTCCATCTTTATTAGTATTCCACCTTGATGTGCCACACTATTTTAATTGACCTAACTCTACATTTTACTTCCAAAATAGACAACAATCCTTGGGGAAAGATTGAATCTTAATAGAAGAAAAATCCAAATTTTTCAACCAACATTGATGCCATGTAAACATTTTCTGTAATACATGCATCATCAGGAAAAAAATCATTAATAAATGTACGGATATAGTCGATCGTAGTATTACTAAATCCATAAATTGATTTTCCAAGATATAATCGCATTAAAAACTCATGTTTGATCATATTTCCAAAAGCCTGTTATGTTGGGGTATTTTCATCTTCCATCAGATTTCTAACACTTTCAATGTTATCATCTAGATTAATAGACAAAAACTGTGTTCTGGTATTCATTTCCTCTTGCACTGGTCTACATGAGGAGCTGGCTTTAGAAAAAAAATGAATCCGATGGGAAATCATATTTTTCATACCCATCCTTTTCACTGAATCGACGTCATTCACCACTTTCACTTTTTCTCAATTGTGGTACCACACATGATAATTTTTTTGGAAACAATGTTTAGTGATATGATAACTCACTTCCTTGTGAGTTAACCATGGTCTTCCAACACAATCAAAACATGGAAATCGAATCAATCCACCATCTGAATCATTAGTGAATGAAAAAGTCCATGAAATATTGTAACTCCTTCTGAAATTCATCGGTGATATGATCAACATTGTACATCCAGTATCTGTCAATTCTGAGGAATATAAACACACATTAAATAAATAATCAAGAAAATGACTTAACATTATATTTGTTGTTTCATAAGATAATAAGTATCTATCAATAACATGTCAATAAAAAAATCATAACAAATATTATGGTTAACGGAATTCATAAATATTTCAAATTATAAAAAATCATGAATAGTCACAACTTTCTATGACAAAAAAAGATTATTTTTGTGTATCTCCAACACCCACATTAAAACCTAGATGTTTGAACAATGACCTATTATATTTTTATAGAATTATCTAATGGTAACCCCCCTCCCCCTCCTGGAAACCCCTCCCCCTCCCTATTGGGCACCCCCCGGACACCCCGACCCTCCTAAATAGCCCCCCCCGACCCCCCTATACAGCCCCCTACCCCTGCTCCCCACACCCCTTTCCCCCTCCCTACCCCCTGCACACTACTCCCCCAGACCCCTTCATCCCCCTCCTGGATAACCCCCCTCCCATTGCTCCCCCTTCCCTCCTCCCTACACACTCCCCCCAGACACCCCCTCATGGACACCCCTCCCCCCTGGGCCCCCACACACCCTACACCCCCACACCCCCTGCACCAACACACCCCCAACACCCCCACACCCCCTACCCACTGCCCCCACCTCCCACCCACACCTGGAAAGCCCCACTCCCCCTCCACCCCCTGCCCCCTCCCTGCACACTGCCCCCTGGACACCCCCCCAACACCCCCACACCCACACCACACCCCCCTCTCCAAGAACCCCAACACCCCCTTCACACTTCCCCCCCAACCCACACCCTGGACCCCCCACCCCACCCTCGTCCTGGACAACCCCCCCCTGCACCCCCTTCCCCCTCCCCCCTCCTCCCCCCTCCCCCTGCACCCCCACATCCCCTACACACTACCCCCCCCCCCCCCCCCCACCTGCCACCCCCTCATGGATAGCCCCCTCCCCCTGCACCCCCTTCCCCCCTCCTTGCACACTTCCCCCCTGGACACCCCCTGCACACTGCACACTTCCCCCCCAACCCCCCTGGACACCCCTCCCCCTACATAGCCCCGTCCCCCTGCACCCCCAACCCCCTCCTCCAACACCCACACACCCCCTGCTCCCTGCACACTACCACCCCAAGTCCCACCCCTCTTAGATATCCCCACCCCCCTGCACCCCCATTTCCCCTCCCAGCACACCACCCCGCCTCAAAACCCCCTCCCCCTGCACCCCCTCACCCCCTGCACACTGCCACCCCAACCCCCACCCCGGACACCCCCTGGACAGCCCCCTTCCCCTTCCCCCTGACCCCCTTCCACGGAATCACCAATACAATAGAGGGATAAAATTATCTTAGAAATAAAAACAATACAAGTCATAAACAGGCCAAATTCATGCTCTCATCTAGAAACAAATCCATACTGAGTGCTCCGATAGATGATAACACATAATAAATCATAGGTATAACCTATCATGACAAATATCACTAAACCTGGTCAGAACATCAACAGTAAATAAAATAAAAACCTATAATAAGCACTAAAAATATCATTACTTATCCATAAATATAGGATAACCATTTAAATAGCATAACCTTTTATAAAAAAATGAACCGTTGATATTCGTACATCATTAGTGAAAAGATGATCTCCACAAGCTATAGATAAATATTTCTGAGATAAAGAAAATAGAAAAAAAGAATCTCAATCATAAAATATACCATAGTATATATTAGAGTCTCTTTCATCTCTACGATAAGCAACTTGTGAACAATCACATAACATAGGGACTTCCCCCTTACCCAAACCCTTGATAAAAATGTATGAACATGCAATAAGGTACCCGTGAAGGGTGTGATAATAAAATCCTAGTAGTAAACCACCAACAAGACCTTAGATTTAGTGTTAAAATATGTGTGAGTGCATTCACTAATGATATCTAAATATCAAATCAGTTATGTACCCAAGTCAGACCATCGTGCACTAACAAAGTTTTGATGTACCCCGACAATACCTGATTTTCCAATTGCTAGAAGGAATAATAACATTGTACAAAAATCCATTACCAACCATATAGTTTTTAGATAACATGGAAGGAATAATATATAAAACGTCCCACATTAGAACAAAATAATTAAAAGTCATAACATAACCATCATTTTATATAGGAAATGGATTTAGGGAAGGTATAACACAACAAACCTATAATATAGGAACTACATTATAAGGAAACTATAACATAGCCAATGCCTCATGTAGGAAATTTATCATGATAAAGGATAAAAATAATCACCCTTTTATATAGGAAATAGATCATGTGGAAGGTGTAAAAAATCCGAACTATAATATAATAAATGAATCATGATGAAGGTGTAACATTGAAGACCTCCTGTATAAGAAATGAATCATGAGTAATGTGCAACACAACCAAAATGTAATACATGAAATGAAAACCTAGAATAGGCTACCAGTAAAAACCATTTTGTAAGACCTATGGAAAGTTCCCAAGTCCCCACCTCATCCCTAATATGGAATTTTAATCCAACATGGACTAACTATACTTTGAATACAAGGTATACCCATGATCTAACTATATGATTTATGGACCATTATCTGAATCACCCATTATAAGAACCCAATCCTATTGGATAATTCTCCCACTGCATATCATTAATATATACCATATCATTTATTCTCAAGACCCATAATATTCATAATTGAGTAATGAAATGATACATAATAATGGATCAAGATAACCACCCCTAGATGATGTAAAAAAACATAGACATCCCACTTTAGGTCTTGACAACTAAGTCATAAAACCATCATGAAAACCATAACAACATATTTTGGGTTGGTTAGAAAAAAAATATAAAACTCATAAACAACCCACATGAGGTCAATTCTACCATTTAGAATCTATCAATGATCGTAAATATGGGAGTCAGAAGAACCTCATTCATACTCATGCACCTATATGTTTGACTGTTCATGTTATCACATATAAATGATGAAAAATGATAAGGAAATCCATCATTAATCAACAAAGAGTTTCCTTTATATGTGTATTAATCCAATTTGAGTTTAATTAATCACCTCCCAAAACCTTGAAGAAAACTACATAAAATAAGGATGTAAAACTGTAGAGAGAATGATGAATTAAATAAAAGCTCAAGGATTTCATGCAGTCAAACATACTGAAATGGAGTGAGTATAACTTATGATGATTTAATATGGTAACAAATGAGGTGGGAAATATCTTGGAACCTTGGGGGAAGGTAAAAGTTTTTTCCAATCACAGATAAGCTTGATGAAGAAGGAATAAAAGGTAAAAAAGAGTTTATAAGGTGAAAACATAGAAATTATATTAAAGTATCCACCCAAGATGAAATCAAGGTTCATAGTTCCCTATTGGTCACCATTTACAAAAATCACCCGCTGGCTAGTGGTGCCTCAGGAGATACTTCCCTTCAGATAGGTCATTAGTTATACCGAGGGATCTTGCTACTTTATTTCTATTTTAGGAATATGGTTACCAATATTTGAATTACCTCTAACACATGAAACCACAAATCACAGTACAACCTTAAAATCATAACATTGATGAAATTAGATGGTATAAAATACCTGCGTTGATTGGAAGCTTTCAAGAGGAGGGCACTGTTGTAACACCCCAAGATTTTATAGTGTGTTATTTCTTAAAAATAATTCAATAACTTGCACTACACGCAATACCGAGTTCAATCACACCATAACATACAAAAAAAATCCATTCAAAAGAGGTTATGAATAGTATTATCTAAATTTTAAACTTTATATAATCCTTATAATTTTAGAATCCATATTATGAGTTTCTTAGATATAATGCAAGAACAAATTCATTTTCAGTATTGCACTTTTATCAACTTTTAATAGTGAACCCTTTTTAAATACAATATTTTAAACTTTTTGACTAAATGGGGACATCAAAAATTTAAAATGAAACATCCCAATCTTCCACGGTACGCTTTCTTTGAATAATACAGTAGCGTGTGTTGTACGCAACCTCGAGTTCTAACACACACCACAACTAATTAAACTAGCTGTTGTGAATAGTAATACCTACTTTTTGAAATCATATATATTTTATATTTCAAAATGGACTTCATTTTTGGATTCGGAATATCGAAATTAGCCTAGGGTAAAATTTTGGTACTTTTCGGATAACTTTTATATTTTGATGAATAGTGAAACTTACTAAATTTTAATTAAAATAACTTTTTTAATCAAAATAATTAATATTGATAAATTATGAATTTGAGTGGTTTTAAAGTATATTTAGAATATATTTTTACCATTCAATTTAATGTTTGTCATTGGACATAATTTTACAATTAAACCGAACATAAACAAGTGTCAATCTTTTGATAGTTATTATCTCTTAAAAACACGCTTTTTGTTTTGACAGCGGGAATTAATTTTAAATTAATTTCTGCCACTTCTGTGTTTTGAATTTAGAAAAATGGATTCCATATTTGGAATCAGGATGTTCAAATTGTGTAAATAGGTAACTTTTATTTTTAGACATTTTGAATAATTACTGTGGTAAATATTTTATTTACCATGGTTAAGGGTAAATCCGGTAAATAAGGGTTAAAAAATAATATTATAATAATACAAAATTACCCTAAAACGTGTCCTAACCTTATTGGTGGACACATACCCGACCATGAGCATCCTTGGGCAATTTTGGGACCCCTTGGAGCCACTTGTATGTGGTAGGGACACTTTATATTAATAAAGTTAAAATAAAAATAAAAATGGCATAAGCTTAAATCTTTTAGAAGAACAATTTTTACATAGGGTTATACATGTTGGATTTTAGATTATAAATATTCATTAGAAATATAAAAATATTTCCTACATAATGACATTTTATTTATAATTTTTAGACATTAAATAATTTATTTTATATATGACACAATGATGATGCAGTAATTACTATAATAGTGAAAAATTAAAATAATTGATATTATAAATACCCAAATAAATATAATATGAAACTTTTAATGAATTAAACTAATTTTCTAGGATAATATGATATATTAGGATTGATTTAATTGACTTTTTTCGAAGTAATCAATATGTTATGAGTTTCACAAAAATCAACTATTGAATAGTGTCAAAATTGACAAAGAAGAGTTCTTAAACAAATATTACATTATTAATTGATATTAAATTCCTAAAAATCTATGGTTCGGCCAAGAGACTTATATAATGATAGGTTCATCATTAATGTACCACTTGGGGGTCACTGGGATGTATATAGTAAGTTTATTAACCATATTATATAAAAATACAAAGAGACATTGTAAAAGTGAAACTAATTAACTTAGAGTTAATACTTAAAGATAAGGTTAATATAAGTATCCAAACCTGTCTAAATTCTATTTGTTGAGTTTTTTTCGACCTATCCCCACCTTAACCTTTGAATAATCAACTTTGGAGCCTTTAGAAACCGAATATGAATTTATTATAAATTAATATTTCTAGCTTTTCCAAAGACGTCCCTCACCCCTCTTATAAAAGGGCACTCCTCCTTCTCATTTCTTCACACCTTCAAAGCCTTTTGGTTCTCCCAAACTCTGCCCAAATACTCTCCCAACATCCCTCACTACAACCTAGAGGCCTTAGTTTGATCAGAAAGCCAACCTAAGGAGCCCTTTTGATCAAATCAAAAGGAAGAACCCGAAGAAGAGGTAATGATTTAACCACCCTTCTCCAAGTTCATTTCTTCTTCCACTTCTTCTTCCTTTGTTCTTACCATTCTAAAATAATAACTCCAGTATCTCACATATACTTTGATGTTATTATAAATATGGTACAATCATATTCAGTATTCTATCCACCCTTTGAATAACATGTCACCATACGTGCGTACGTACGGCTTACCGTCTCCACGTCGTGGTGTAATTGTTATTCAATATAATATTATTTGGATGGGTATAATAATGATATGTAACTCATATAAATAATAAATATAACATGTTAATGATTATTTATATATGATATACCATCCATTTATATATTATTTTAATATCAAAAGAATGATATTGTCGCTCGTGCGTACGTACGGACTACCGTCTCCACGAACGCGATGAGATTCATTCTCCATCGTATCCAATCAAGTATAATTATCATTTTATGATTTAAAAATGATGTTAAGGACTTGATATCATTCTGGATATGAATAATATACAACCTATACTTTACAAAAATGTCTTACGTGACAAAACATATAAAATAAAACAAGTAAGTTAACACCCGAAACAACGATAATACTAAGATATTATTATAAATCGATATTAAAAGATCATATATGATATCATATTAATGTATATGATTCTTTTATAATTTAGTAACAATTATTTCACCATTATACAGGAGGTTAACCTACCCCAACCATGGAAAAGTACAAGGTAAGGGTTTACTTTACAACCTCTTCATTATCCAAGGTTGTAATCTACTGGGATCTCTTTATCATCCACATCCATGTTTCTTAAAAATGTATTTAAAAACATTTTTACTATTTACTAGAATATGAGTTAAAGTCATTTATACCCTTTTTGACTTTTATAAGTGGTTTATAAAGGAATCTTTCGGTCATTTTCAAAACAAGGTCCTTTTTAACCTTTTCGACATAATTAAGGTAAGAATGTTTTTTTAACTTATACGGCGGGTGCGGCTATTTTCCGCCGTTATAAAATCTTCAAAGATTCCCTTACAAGCTTATAAGAATATTTACAAAGAAAATGTTTTATTTTATATAGATCTTAAATGATTTCAAAATAAAAGGAGATATTTCTTTAAAAAGAATTTTGATTTCATCTATGTCAACATCCTTTGATGGATTTTAAGATTATTTGAAGTTGATTTATTATGATACAAAACTTCTATATTGTATTGAAGGTTTTGTGATATGTTTGACTGTGGATGTGCTATTTTTATACCATTCATAGTTTATGGTGAAATTATTGATATTTCGTATGCTAGTTTTAATACGAATGTTTATGTTATGTTTAAACCTTTTCATATGGGAATGCATTGGACTTAGTAAGTGACAGGTGGAGCCCGCTATAGCTCCTCGATGCATCGGTAGGTCTCATGAGACAAACTAGCATCTTGGCACAAGGCCTTGGAAAAATCTTATTTGTAGTCTTGGCACGAGGCCTTGACTATGTGGTTATGATAGTCTGGCATTATGCATTCCAACATTATGAAAGTGGTTATTGATTTTTGCATGTGATTATTTGATTAGTAGAATATCCATGTGAATAAGTAAATGGCATTATTTCATTTTACTTTTGCCATACTATGTTGAAATTCAAGTTTAAAAGGCTTTTGTTTTAGTAATTCATTGCCTTAAATGTTTATGCTTATTTTTTAATGTTCCGCTATATTGTTATCCTTACTGGTCATTTGAGCTCACCCCTTTTTTATTTTTTATTTTTCCCAGGATGTGAAGATGTAAGTTATGAATGACCTTCAGGGATATTATGAGGGGATTATAGTGTGGACTGTGGAAACATTATGTTGTTGTAGTAGTTTTTCATTTTATGATGTAATGTAAAACATATGAATATATCTAGTGTTTCCAAGGCTACTAAACCAATCGGTCTTTCGAGATTTGATCTTTCTTATGATCATGCCTATGTTATGTAATAATGCACCGACTCTGGGTAACTAGGGTCGGGGCGTTACAGTTGGTATCAGAGGAAGTTTAGTACAAACCTTGGAAGCTAGATTTAGATAAACTCTGATTAGAGCACGTAGACCTAAGATGAACTTTGAGGATTAGTATAGAAGAACTTCTTAGAATTTTGGTATTGTAGAGATTTTGTGAGTTTTCCGAGCAATACATCCCTGTCTGGATATGAGCAGGTAGAGGCGGCTCTGGCACAGATGTACCTAGGGGTAAAACCCGAAAACACCGCTTTGAGCTAGACTCGAACGGGAACTGGTACACGACAACGGGCCTTGCTGCACTCTTGGTTACGACACTCCCGGGGGATATGCTTAGGATAACTCTCATTTTCTTTACAAATCATTTTGAAGGGTTTATGAGTATATACTTCCTTAAAGAAAACATTCTTATGATTATGGATTATATCCATAAATAGTTCAATTTATGTTAAGTGTTTTATAAGTATGGGATTATGTATTTTGATTCATAAACTGATCTAGTTTATGCCATTGTTTAGAAATGGCGCCCAGTAGAAGGAATGAGAACTCCGGAAATGCACATGATCCAAAGCGAAGGAAGGATCATATCTTTCATGGTCTTAAGCAAGAATTTATAAGAGAAATAGTCTCCCATGTATTATCATCATATTAAGAAATAATATCATGTATTGATAAGATAAGTAAAGAGATTACTGAGTCCTATGGCTTTGAAGGGAAGCAAGAGAAGAAAAGGATAGAAGAGAGAAAGATGGATAAAGGGAAGAGGGAAAAGAATAATTTTCCCATATGTGGTAACTGTGGAAAGAAACACCCTGGAACTTGCCTGAAAGGAATGGGAGTTTGTTATAAGTGTGGAGGAAAAGGGCACAAAGTACGTGACTTCAAGGGTAAGAAAATGGTTTCAAATATACAATGCTTCATTTGCAAGGAGTTTGGACACTACGCGAACCTATGTCCCTGTCATCAGACTATGGCGCAAATGATGCTATTGGATAATAATCAAGTTATGATACTACCACAGATGAAGAGGAATGATTAGAGTTCTTATGTTGATTATGTCAATTGAGTGTTGTATCAACAATGTACTTGTTATAGTAATTATGGAGTATATAAGGATTGTACTGCAGTACTATTTCATTAAGGACTTGAGATTGTGTGGAACAAAGAAAAGTGACTCAATAGCAGGATAAATTTTTGGAAAATATATGGTTGAGAGAATGATAAACCATAATATAGTTCTGATACCGAGGTAGTGATTTTCGAATAATACATGATTATTTTGGAAAAAATATATTGGATATTCTTGACTACCTTGGAACTGATTAATGATTTGTATATTCCATCATTGTTGGGGTTTAAAACATTTTTGGACTGATGAAGTATATCCATCATTCTATATGGAATAAGGGAGCATGAATGTATTCAATAAAGAATATGGTAATTCAGGATGTTTCAGTGTATTAAATGAATACATGATGAAGGTATTCATATGCTATTAAGGGGTAAAAATGATCTAAATTATGTTTACCTTCCTTATAAATGTTGGAATGTGAGTTTGTACAGAAGTATTTTGGATAGTTCTAGTTTGGATTATTTTGGATTGCCATAAAAGGACAACCCGGAGGTCGGGCGACAACCCATCGCGACCGGTAAGGCCGCGAGACTTGAACCTGCAACCGAAGGGCGACATGGGTGTATCACCTACCACTAGCCCACGAGATGTCCTGGATTAAATAATTTAGTTTTTATTAAAAGATCTTGTAGATGAATTATAAATTCTTTTATTTTGGAACCCTATACGAATAGTGTAAATAGAATTTTTTTTACATTCTATTATCTTTTAGAGTGAAAGATAAGTTTGTGGTAGAAATTTATTAATGGATAAAACTCTAATTATAAAGTAAGTATATCTCATTATGATCTTAGCCAATCTCATAAATAAATTCCTCAATATTAAGAAAAGAAACTTAGAACAAAAATGTTTTCCTAGATGGTACCTTAAATCATCACTAATTTATGGCTTTGGGATTGTTGGCCTTTTCATAGCCATGTTCTCTACCACTCTCCATCAGATAATTGATGGTTAGATTTTTCTTCCATATCCATATTTTCCTACATGGAACCCTAGTATGTGTTATTTTCGGTAAACTTCATACTTTCGACTCTTTATAGAGGCCTCGTTAATTCATTTTTCGATGTGGGATTTCAACTAAGATATTTTGAAACATCAAAAATGTGTTATCCTAATACCCTATGTTTTGTTGAACCGATGGTATTTCAAATCATCATAGATTGATGAATTTAAGGACCTAAATTTTATACTTGTTTGTGATTGATGACCTCAATCACTACCTATAAATATTTACGTTTTTTCCTCCAATTATATGTCTCTAATTGCCACCAATGTTCTCCTAATTGAGATCATAATTTGGTGGTTACCCTTTCATTTCTCTTTTCCTCATATTAAGACTAAATTTTAGTAACCCAATTTCCAATGTGGGTTTTCCCACAAAGATATTTTCTATTTTCACCCTTTTATTTTCGAAGAAAAATTTCAAATTGCGAGGACGCAATTCATTGAAGGAGGGGAGAATGTAACACCCCAATATTTTATAGTGTGTTATTTCTTAAAAATAATTCAATAACTTCCACTACACGCAATACCGAGTTCAATCACACCATGACATACAAAAAAAAATCCATTCAAAAGAGGTTATGAATATTATTATCTAAATTTTAAACTTTATATAATCCTTATAATTTTAGAATCCATATTATGAGTTTCTTAGATATAATGTAAGAACAAATTCATTTTCAGTATTGCACTTTTATCAACTTTTAATAGTGAACCCTTTTTAAATACAATATTTTAAACTTTTTCACTAAATGGGGACATCAAAAATTAAAAATGAAACATCCCAATCTTCCACGGTACGCTTTCTTTGAATAATATAGTAGCGTGTGTTGTACGCAACCTCGAGTTCTAACACACACCACAACTAATTAAACTAGCTGTTGTGAATAGTAATACCTACTTTTTGAAATCATATATATTTTATATTTCAAAATGGACTTCATTTTTGGATTCATAATATCGAAATTAGCCTAGGGTGAAATTTTGGTACTTTTCGGATAACTTTTATATTTTGATGAATAGTGAAAATTACTAAATTTTAATTAAAATAACTTTTTTAATAAAAATAATTAATATTGATAAATTATGAATTTGAGTGGTTTTAAAGTATATTTAGAATATATTTTTACCATTCAATTTAATTTTTGTCATTGGACATAATTTTACAATTAAACCGAACATAAACAAGTGTCAATCTTTTGATAGTTATTATCTCTTAAAAACACGCTTTTTGTTTTGACAGCGGGAATTAATTTTAAATTAATTTCTGCCACTTCTGTGTTTTGAATTTAGAAAAATGGATTCCATATTTTGAATCAGGATGTTCAAATTGTGTAAATAGGTAACTTTTATTTTTAGACATTTTGAATAATTACTGTGGTAAATATTTTATTTACCATGGTTAAGGGTAAATCCGGTAAATAAGGGTTAAAAAATAATATTATAATAATACAAAATTACCCTAAAACGTGTCCTAACCTTATTGGTGGACACATACCCGACCATGAGCATCCTTGGGAAATTTGGGGACCCCTTGGAGCCACTTGTATGTGGTAGGGACACTTTATATTAATAAAGTTAAAATAAAAATAAAAATGGCATAAGCTTAAATCTTTTAGAAGAAAAATTTTTACATAGGGTTATACATGTTGGATTTTAGATTATAAATATTAATTAGAAAGATAAAAAGATTTCCTACATAATGATATTTTATTTATAATTTTTAGACATTAAATAATTTATTTTATATATGACACAATGATGATGCAGTAATTACTATAATAGTGAAAAATTAAAATAATTGATATTATAAATACCCAAATAAATATAATATGAAACTTTTAATGAATTAAAATAATTTTCTAGGATAATATGATATATTAGTATTGATTTAATTGACTTTGTTCGAAGTAATCAATATGTTATGAGTTTCACAAAAATCAACTATTGAATAGTGTCAAAATTGACATAAAAGAGTTCTTAAACAAATATTATATTATTAATTTATATTAAATTCATAAAAATCTAAGGTTCGGCCAAGAGACTTATATCATGATAGGTTCATCATTAATGTACCACTTGGGGGTCACTTGGATGTATATAGTATGTTTATTAACCATATTATATAAAAATACAAAGAGACATTGTAAAAGTGAAACTAATTAACTTAGAGTTAATACTTAATGATAAGGTTAAAATAAGTACCCAAACCTGTCTAAATTCTATTTGTTGAGTTGTTTTCTACCTATCCCCACCTTAAACGTTGAATAATCAACTTTGGAGCCTTTAGAAACCGAATATGAATTTATTATAAATTAATATTTCTAGCTTTTCCAAAGGCGTCCCTCACCCCTCTTATAAAATGGCACTCCTCCTTCTCATTTCTTCACACCTTCAAAGCCTTTTGGTTCGGCCAAACTCTGCCCAAATACTCTCCCAACATCCCTCAATACAACCTAGAGGCCTTAGTTTGATCATAAAGCCAACCTAAGGAGCCCTTTTGATCAAATCAAAAGGAAGAACCCGAAGAAGAGGTAATGATTTCACCACCCTTCTCCAAGTTCATTTCTTCTTCCACTTCTTCTTCCTTTGTTCTTACCATTCTAAAATAATAAATCCAGTATCTCACATATACTGTGATGTTATTATAAATATGGTACAATCATATTCAGTATTCTATCCACCCTTTGAATAACATGTCACCATACGTGCGTACGTACGGCTTACCGTCTCCACGTCGTGGTGTAATTGTTATTCAATATAATATTATTTGTATGGGTATAATAATGATATGTAACTCATGTAAATAATAAATATAACATGTTAATGATTCTGTATATATGATATACCATCCATTTATATATTATTTTAATATCAAAAGAATGATATTGTCGCTCGTGCGTACGTACGGACTACCGTCTCCACGAACGCGTTGAGATTCATTCTCCATCGTATCCAATCAAGTATAATTATCATTTTATGATTTAAAAATGATGTTAAGGACTTGATATCATTATGGATATTAATAATATACAACCTATCCTTTACAAAAATGTCTTACGTGACAAAACATATAAAATAAAACAAGTAAGTTAACACCCGAAACAACGATAATACTAAGATATTATTATAAATCGATATTAAAAGATCATATATGATATCATATTAATGTATATGATTCTTTTATAATTTAGTAACAATTATTTCACCATTATACATGAGGTTAACCTACCCCAACCATGGAAAAGTACAAGGTAAGGGTTTACTTTACAACCTCTTCATTATCCAAGGTTGTAATCTACTGGGATCTCTTTATCATCCACATCCATGTTTCTTAAAAATGTATTTCAAAACATTTTTACTATTTACTAAAATATGAGTTAAAGTCATTTATACCCTTTTTGACTTTTATAAGTGGTTTATAAAGGAATCTTTCGGTCATTTTCAAAACAAGGTCCTTTTTAACCTTTTCGACAGAATTAAGGTAAGAATGTTTTTTTTAACTTATACGGCGGGTGCGGCTATTTTCCGCCATTATAAAATCTTCAAAGATTCCCTTACAAGCTTATAAGAATATTTACAAAGAAAATGTTTTATTTTATATGGATCTTAAATGATTTCAAAATAAAAGGAGATATTTCTTTAAAAAGAATTTTGATTTCATCTATGTCGACATCCTTTGATGGATTTTAAGATTATTTGAAGTTGATTTATTATGATACAAAACTTCTATATTGTATTGAAGGTTTTGTGATATGTTTGACTGTGGATGTGCTATTTTTATACCATTCATAGTTTATGGTGAAATTATTGATATTTCGTATGCTAGTTTTAATACGAATGTTTATGTTATGTTTAAACCTTTTCATATGGGAATGCATTGGACTTAGTAAGTGACGGGTGGAGCCCGCTATAGCTCCTCGATGCATCAGTAGGTCTCATGAGACAAACTAGCGTCTTGGCACAAGGCCTTGGCAAAATCGTATTTGTAGTCTTGGCACGAGGCCTTGACTATGTGGTTATGATAGTATGGCATTATGCATTCCAACATTATGAAAGTGGTTATTGATTTTTGCATGTGATTATTTGATTAGTAGAATATCCATGTGAATAAGTAAATGGCATTATTTCATTTTACTTTTGCCATACTATGTTGAAATTCAAGTTTAAAAGGATTTTGTTTTAGTAATTCATTGCCTTAAATGTTTATGCTTATTTTTGAATGTTCCGCTATATTGTTATTCTTACTGGGCATTTGAGCTCACCCCTTTTTTATGTTTTATTTTTCCCAGGATGTGAAGATGTAAGTTATGAATGACCTTCAGGGATATTATGAGGGGATTATAGTGTGTACTGTGGAAACATTATGTTGTTGTAGTAGTTTTTCATTTTATGATGTCATGTAAAACATATGAATATATCTAGTGTTTCCAAGGCTACTAAACCAATCGGTCTTTCGAGATTTGATCTTTCTTATGATCATGCCAATGTTATGTAATAATTCACCGACTCTGGGTAACTAGGGTCGGGGCTTTACAACTGTGGTGACAAGTTTTTAAGAGGAGGGTGCATCGATGAGAGAGGTCTCTAGGGAGGAGGGTGCCAATGTGAGAGAGGTCGTCGGGGAGGAGGGCACCGTAGTGAGAGAGTTATTCAGAGAGGAGGGCGCAGTGGAGAGGATAGGTTAGGTAGGAGAGATCGAGAAGGAGAATTCATCGTGGAGGAGGCCTCCGCGGTGAGGATAGGTTAGGGAGGAGAATTTTTCGGGGAGGAGAAGTCGTCGAGGGGGGGGGGGAGGGAGATGCGGTGAGTTGAATTCATTAGGAGTAGAAGTCATTAGGGAGAGTAGGTGTGAGGTGAGTAGTGAATCGGGGAGGACGAGCCCGATACCAAATAATTGATGGATGCAGTATAGCCATCAGGATTAATTAAACCGTGGAAATTAGAATGGTATAGCCATGGACCAATAAAACCGTGGCTATAGGTCCATGGCTATAGCCCGAATTTCTAGTAGTGTTCTAATTTTTCAGCAATAAAAAATTTTTACTATTTAATTAATTTAAAAAATATATATAGGAAACCCATGAAGCAAGTAAGGGTTCCCAAAGCTCTTATTACTAATGTTACTAGACCCAAAAAAAGCGGTGTACCAAAATCGCTTGTCTCATTATTATATTGTAAGAAATATTTTGGAAGAGATCATGTATAAGTCTACGGTACTTGGACAGTTGATGTTCAGGAAACATGATAACATATTATTCATGCTTCATGAACTTGATAAATATTGATGGTTGAAATTTATCTTTTGGTGACAATGAAAAAGAGAATACAATTATCCTTGGATTGATTGGTAACTCTAACTCAGTTTTAATTTCTAAACTACTTTTTTTAATGGATTAAAATATAATCTGTTTAGTATTTCAAAATTCGATGATGATTCTCTTCATTTTGAATTTGAAAATGATTCTTGCAAAGTTTTCAATTAAAAAAATTAATTATTATTTTCTTTTATTAGAAATGAAAATGTTTATGCTATTAACTTAGATTGTTTAGTTTCACAAAATGTTTCTTGTTTGAGGCCCCTTCACAAAGAATCATGTATTTGGAATAGAATACTTGGAAAATACAATATAAACTCCCTTACAAAGCTTATTAGAAATATCTTAGTCAATTGTCTACCAAAAATTGAGTTTCCAAATGAAAATGTCTGCAATCCTTGTCAAAAGGGTAAACAACAAAAGAACTCTTTCAAACCAAATAAAGAAGTTTCAACTTCTCATCCTATAGAGTTGATTCACATGGACTTGTTTGGACCTCCTTGTGCTTCCAGTATTAATGGGAAGTACTATGTCTATGTTCTTCTAGATGAATACTCTAGATATACTTGGACCTTCTTATTGTCTCACAAAAGAGAATATTGTTCTAATTTTACCAATTATGCAAGGGCTATAGAAAATATTAGTTCTCTTAGAATTTAATCCTTAAGAAGTGACTATGGTCGTGAGTTTGAAAACCAAGAGTTTGAATATTTTTGCTCACAAAATTACTATAGTCATAACATCTCTACCCATATGACACCTCAACAAAATGGTATTGTATAAATAAGAAATAAAAACTTACAAGAAATAGCTATAAAATTCTTAATGAATATGACCTACCTATCAAATTTTGGGTAGAAGATATCAATACATCATGCTATATAATCAATAGAGTCTTGATAAGGCATATCCTTAAAATAAATCCATTTGAGTTTTGGATCAATAGAAAACCAAAGGTTAACTACTTCAAAGTTTTTGGTTGAAAATTATATATTCTCAATACTAAAGATAATCTTTAAAAAATTTCATCCAAAAGTGATGAAGTAATTTTCCTAAGTTATTAAATCTCTAGTAAATCCTATAAAGTCTTCAATAACATAACCAAATGTGTGGAAGAATCTGTACATGTCCAATTTGATGAAACAAATCTGCATGACCCTACGATCTCCCTTGAGATCCTAGAAGATGATATGTCAAATGTTGAAATGAATGTGAAATCCTTTGACCTTTCTGTCAAGGAATCTGTAAAATCTTCCAGTTCTAGAAATTATCTAGAGTCCAGTCAAAATGAACTTGAACCTATTGAAGAAGCTAAAATATCTTACCCTTCTTTCTCTAGACCTGTTAGAACCCTTAAGAACCATCATTTAGATGTTATAGTTTGATATTTGGATAAAGGAACAAATAATAGATATTATCTATGAAATCAGGTTGAACATCAAGATTTAGTATCATGGATTGATCCTAAGAACATCAATGAGGCAATCAATAATGAATTTTGGGTGATTTTTGTGCAAGAAAAATTAAATAAGTTTGAAAGAAATAGAGTCCGGAAACTTTTGGATAAACCTAAAGACATCTTGACCATATGCACTAAATGGGTGTTTAGAAAAAAAGTAGATTAATCTGGTACCATAGTAAGAAATAAATCTAGATTGGTTTCTCGAGGTAATAGTCAAGAAGAAGGGATTGACTATGGGGATCCTTTTTCACGAGTTTCTAGACTTGAAGCCATTAGAATCTTGCTTACATATGCAGCACATCAAAATTTTAAACTATATCAAATGGATTTTAAGAGTGAATTCCTAAATGGGTATATAGTTGATGATGTTTTTGTTGAACAACCTAGTAGTTTTGAAAACCCTCATTTTTCAAATAATTTTTTTAAATTAAAAAAATCTTTTTATGGTTTAAAGCAAGCTCCAAGAGATTCGTATGATAGAATAAGTAGTTTTCTTATTTCTAAAGTCATTACAAAAGGTATAGCTGATCATACTCTATTTATGAAAAGAATTTCTAAAGATTATTTAGTCATTCAAATATTTTTTCTGATATTATTTTTGGATCTCCAATAAATTCGTTGTGTGTATTTTTCAAAGATGATGCTAAATAAATTTGAAATGAGTTTGATGGGTGAACTGAAATTCTTTCTTGGATTTCAAATCTTTAAAAATAAAGAAGGTATTATTTTAAATCAAAGTAAATATACTAAATGTCATCTATTTTTTATGGTTTGAAGGGTACTAAAAGTAGTGATACTCAAATTAGTACCACATATATGTTGGATCTTGAGGAGAATGGTAAATCTGTTGGTCAATCCTCTTATAGAGGAATGATTGGGATTTTACTCTATTGACTGCTAGTTGGCCTGATATTATGTTTAGTGTGTGTATGTGTACCCATTTTCAAGAAAATCCAAAAATATTCAAATATTATTTTTGTTAAAAGGATATTCAAATAAATCAAACCAACTACCAACTTAGGACTATTATATCCTAGAGGACAATCATTGGAATTAGTTAGTTATTCAAATAAAGAATTTAGTGGTTGTAAGTAAGATAGGAAAAGAACCTATGAAACATGTCTTTTTTTGGGAAATTCAGTAGTTTAATAGAGTAGTAAAAAGAGAAATTTTGTTTCATTATCTTCTACTAAAGATGAATATATAGCTACTTATGGTTGTTGTGCTAAGATTATAAGGATGAAACACACATTGATATACTATGGATATCAAATCAGGCATGTACCTATAAATTGTGATAACACAAGTTCAATTAACATAACAGAGAATCCAATTTCTAATTCTAGAACAAATCATAATGAAATAAGACATAAATTTTTGAGAGATCATTACAAACACGGTGATAATACTATGGAATTTATTATCATAGAATATCATCTTGCTAAAATTTTCATTAATACATTATATTATGAAAGGATGAATTACACCATATGTGAATTAGGAATGATTAACCTTGAGTGAACATATTACAATCTCAATTTATTTTCTCATTATTACTGTCTCACATTAAAATCTCAGGATTTCTATCTTAGCCTACTGTCTCGTAGCGTGTTATCTTATGTTTTCAATCTCATTTTTTATAGTCACACCATTTAGAGTCACACTGGAATAATGAATCCATGAATTCCTATACTGATCTCACTATATTTTTCAGATTTTTTTAAAAAAATTACATTTTTACCAGTTTTTTATTTTTTTACCGCGTTTCTGTGTTTGAAATGTTTGAACTACCTAAATGATAAATACCTATCACTTCACTTCTATCAAGCTCACATATCTTGAAACTGAAACACTTTGTCTTTCTCAAACCACTTTCCCTCCTTCTCATCTTTCTTGAACCCACACTGAATGACCAGGATGAAGCATCCATCCTCGTCGACTCCTGAGAAGTGTATGTCTCAGAAGAAACATAAGAAGGCTCCGGTTGTAATGACTGAGAAGCCTCTGAACCCTTGTCTTGAGGATAAAATTCCTGCCCCAGAAAGTAAGTCTATGTGAAGTACCTCCTATCTAGTAAGTCTATTGTTCTCAGAGTTCTGAAAGAATTGGTTTTGTTGGATTGGTTTACTAGAGAGAATAGACCCATTTATCTGAGGATTCTTTTTTAGCTTCATCATTTTGTCCAGTTTACCATCAACTCCATGAATGATTTTGTTGGTAAGGAGTAGGTTAAATGGTTAAAGATGCACTTTTTTATTCTAGGTTAAAGGATTCCTACTGAAGAATACCTCATGAAGGTATTTTTTAGGACTACCAAAGAGGTGCTCTTCCACCATGTGACATGTTTATCCTAGAAGAGGATCTTGGATGTTTCACTATAAATAAGAAGAAAATAAGGCCTTTTGTTGTTGATCTTGATGGTGAGTGAAGGGTTTTGTTCAATTTCGTTCAACATCTCACTTTACCATGAAAATGGGATTTCTCCACTCTTAAGTATCAGGATGTATTTTTCATTCATATTTTGTAGAATGGGAACAAAATAAACTTGTGTATGTATAATATACTTCACATGTGTGATATGATCAAACCAACATCAAATTCTACCTCCCTTTTCTATTCAAGGATTATTTTGACTATTATTTTATCTAATGGTATGGTTGGCCATAATGAAGAAGTGTTTGAGAAATATGATTTCCATATCTCCATGGATACATGAAGGAGAATGAAAATAAGATAGAATTCATGGAATAGATCATGGGTTGAGTATAATGATTGGTTTTATAAAGATTTTAACCCTATTTAAAATCCCTCAAGAGATAAAAATATATATCATCTTGGATTAGAAGATGATGATATTGTGGACTATCCAAATCATGAAATAGATGAAGATGTTAGTGAAGGTTTTTTGGGAGTATATCCTAAGCTATCACCTCTCTCTAATGGTGATGTTGATGCATGTGGAAATAATGAAGCTACTGCTAAAGGAAGGTTGTTGTAGATGACGAGACTACTATTGAGGAAAGGCTTACTTTCGCTGTGGAATAGTATGAAGAATTGGTTGAAATGAAGTAATCTTATTTGCTTAGGAAAGGAGAGAACAGTCCTTTCAGATGGCTATAGATTTGAGTGGGCCTGATAGATCTGAACATATAAGAAGGAGTGAAGAGTTTGAGTCTCTTAGTCCTATGAGAGATGCACCAGTTGAGGGGGCGTGGCATGCAAACATTAAAAGTGCTCAACATAAAAATCTTGTACACCCATGTTCTATGGATACCTTGTATATGTTTCCTAGTTATTTTGATGTAGATGATCCCCACGATGCCTCATTAAAAGGGATATATCTTTTAAATGTGTTTGAGTGGAAACCAATATCTACCAATGAAGTATCACCTGAGAAAGAATCTAATCCTATTTCAGTTCCTATTTCTTAACCATCTCATGAATCTTATGATTTTGTTAGTCATACTGACCTGAATGCTTTTGGAGAAAATGTGTTGTCTGGTTTGGAGAACCTCCTGAAGTCACGTCGTAACCCTAGGACCACTCTTAGTGAAAGAGATGTTGATTTTCTGTTCATGAAGAATATATAGAAAATCCACCTGAAGATGATTCATGAAATTCAGAAAGTTATTATTGAGAACACACAATTGAGTGATGACGTGAAATATCTAAAATCTATGGTTGATGAAATGAAGAAAGCCTTGAAATCTATTCAAGATCCTTTTTCTCATATTAGTGAGGATGATGATGATAATATTCCATAGAGGGATGTATATATTATTCAACCAAACATGATTACTATGAATGAAAAGGTGGTTGAGAACAACACCAGGATTTCTAATGAGATTTGTGGTACTATACCTGGACTCAATAAGCTAACTGGTGAATATAAAGGTTGTTTATAAACTGTTCTAAATCATCTTAAGAATCTCATATCAGTTGTTTCATCTCCATATGCCTCTTCAAAACTATATCATGACGTGCAAAATGACTTAATTAGATCAGTTTTCTATGAAGAGCTCCAATCAGTGTTGAGTTGTGTTGATAAGGAATGTATATCTGTTGTCATCAAGAATATTTTCCATGTGTTGGATTTGGTGAAGATCCATTCAATGATTTCCAAATATGATCAATATGAAACATCTCAGAAAGTGGACTACTACTTTAATACAATTTATTCTAATGATGATTTGACCAATGACTTCAAGTATCTTGTGGAGAATTTGAAGATACCTCCAGTCATTCAAGCATTCAAGGACAAAGTTCATAAGATCAGGGAATTCATACCCACTGTGGAGAAGTTTTTGGAAAACAAGGATGACTTTGTGAAGGCCATATAGTATGGTGGAGAGATCATCATGAACATTAAAAACCTCTTAATACCTTATCTTCATATTCAAAGTACTATAATTGTGGCTCCTGTTGCTGATCCTTTGAGGCTTGGTCTACCTTCTGATACCTATGCTTCTTCCTCCAACTCTTTTGTACCAGTGACCATTTATATTGCTCAGGATCTGAGCCAAATAAGAAATGTCATTTTTTTTCAACCTTTTCCTTAGTCATCCACCAAACCCACTCTTTCACCTTCTATCATTGAAGGAGTTCCAATGACATCCCTAGCCACTGCTTGTACCACCTCCACTTCTACACTTCTTTCTTCTCCATCTAATGTATCTCACAATGAAAATCCACGTCTGATGACTCTACTAATAAGTGAATGCTGATTTTAGGGGGATCTACTATATTTTATTTCTTTATTGTAATGGAATTTATCCTTTTATTCCATAAAACATGGTCTACAATTGTTTCTTCACTTGTTATTTACTTTTTGTCTTTGTTTCTCTATTTCTATCTCCTATATTTTTGATAATCCCAAATGGGGGATAAATAATAAGATGGAATTTAAAGGGGAGAAATCATAACTAGTATTCTAAGGGGGACAAATACTAAGGGGGAGAACTAAAAGGAAAAAATAAGAACTGAGAAAATCAATACCCTTTATTCTATTTATTAAATATATTCATTAATATCTTGATATGATACGTAATCTATTTACTTATTTCGAGATGTTTTGTATTTTAAATTCCTTGATTTTTTATCCTAAAAAAGGTAGATATTATTGGACTCCCCATATTTTAATACTCAAAAATCATGTGTTGGATATTATTGGCCTCCTCATGTTTTAATGGTTAAACATCATATTTTACACTCTTATAACTCATGTTTTTAAACTCTCACAGGATCATGTTAAAATTTTCAAAAATTATATTTTAATCTTTTGAAATGTTTTTAATACTGTTATATTATGTTTTAGTATGATTATATTTAATATTAATCCATTCTGTGAATATTTCTTCTTAAAATAGCTTACAAATATTTGACTAAGTCTGTGAAACTATAAGCTTGCTACCGGTTCAAGATTTTCACAAATTCTGTGACACCATAATCATGCTAATGGTTCTATATTTTCACAAAGTCAATAACACTGTAATAATTCTATGGGTTCCATATTTCTTAATGTACTTGAAACCATTTCCGTGGTACCGTTTCCAAGACACTGTAACAAGCCACTGTTCGGAATTTTAAAAAAGGACTAGACACTATTACTTGAGAAACCGTTTCCATGACATTGTAACCATGAAAATAGTTCCAAATTTCAAAAAGGACCAGACACCATGACCATGATACCGGTTCCATATCTCACCATGACTGTGGCACCGTGACTATCTCACTTTGATTGTGGCACCGTGACTATCTCACCAAAACTGTGGCATCGTGACTGCCTCGCTGCAACTGTAACACCGTTCCATACATAAACATTTTTTAATTTTTGAATCAAATTAAATTTAAAAGTTCTTTCTAACAATAATATTTGAGTCATTTCATGACAATGATGTAATTAATGATATTTCATAGTCCTGTCAGCAGACTGGACGAGGTGTGAATATTATGCACCTTGTCGGCTCCAAAACATGTTCCTAACATAAAATAAATTGTGTAACTCAAGAAAAAATGTTTATTAGTTGAATGGAAGAAAAACATAAGAACACTCATTCATGAAAGAATACAACAATGGAATAATTTTCAATTCTTTTTGGGAGAAAAATAAGAATAACCTACTGTGAACCATCATGAAAACATCCTTACAACAACTCAAAGGAGAATAAGAACATCTCACTGCACTGAAAACTAGAACACTTGACTGAAAACCCTATATTTTCATAAGAGGACTGTAACATTGCAACTGTTGTATCCAAATAGTCCAGAGCTACATTTCTCGACACATAGAGCCTTCTAAACTCAATCTCATTCCATTTTTCTCTTTTTTTTACAAATTTGTTACTCTTGGAGTAGTGTGTGTTTCTGTATTAAAAACACACACTGTCTCTTTCACAGAACTGAAGGATACAAGATATTACATCTCCATATAATGATTCCTTAATCTTTAAAAGTAATCACATTAAATCCCATACACCCACATCATTTTCTAAACCCAAAACATGGTTTTATTACATGGTTTTATCACTAACCACCTGCACTAAAAATCATTCCCTCACCCTATGTACCAAAGAAATTTTACTACAAATCACACATAAATCAATAAATTCCATATAAATCCCAATTCCACATATATAAACCTCCAATAGACACATATTAATCACAAATATAGTATTTAACATGAAAAAATTCACATTGGGTAATTCTTGTACAATTTTATCTTGGGGCCATAACAATGATTCGCCAACCTGTCTTATGAATCCATAATCCTTCTGACATAAGTTTCATAACTACATGATTGATAATATAATCCCCACCCCAAGAGTATCCTAATTTTGAATATGAAAATCCAAACATACAATCTCTATAACCCATATTAAATTCATTATTGTATTTAATGACTATATGTGGTTGTCCAACTCATTCCAAAAAAAACGAAAAACAATGTTCATTTCTTCCCATTCTTGAATATACCAAAATCTTACCCTCATCAATATATTAAATTCACCATAAATGAGGGTCTCACCCAAAAATTTCCAATGTTTAATTCCATACTATATAGTTTCCATTACAACACTCCTTGAGAATTTTTCCAACCACACCCCATAATTGAATGCACGTCACTCCCCCAAGCCACAATCATCCATCCTATCAACCCTCAAAACTATCTATCCATAATATTTCCTCTCAAAATCGATAAATACCTTCCATTATTATCCAAAACCCTAGGATTCAATGCTTATAAGTGTACCATTAATCATATAGATTCATGGACATCATCCATCTTCTCACTGAGACACAATTGATATACACTAACTTTACCCAATGTTCATCTTCCCTCTCACATCCACTCTTTTCATAAAAATTCAAGTAAATATTAAAAAACCTCTCTAGAGGTTTATCGATCTTAAAAATATCCTTCTAACAAGTTCACATCAACTAACTATTCTTATCTCATACAAAACCAATAGTTGTACAATTATATAGTACCTGATCACACAACTATACTCACACATCCACAAGTCAAACATCACAAAAACTAGGATCATATTTTTATCCCACTAACCATGCTCCCCTATTTTTTAATCTTATATATCCAGAATCACCATGATTATTTCATCCCAAAAATTCTTACATATCAATAAAATCAAGGAAAACATCATGATCTCGTTAAACTTGAGAATAATTCCAAATTTAGAAGTGTTTATCAATGATATACCCATCCAAGATCCATATTAGAATCTACACTTGAAATCATAGAGAAACGTATCCTACTATTCCAACCTCAATATCTACCATAAATACTAAAGCTCTTGAAATATGTTACATTGTAAATTCCCAAGGTATATCCATGAATATACCATATATTTTATTTCACATCATGTAAACCAACATCAAGTATATGGGAACCTTCCAATTCCCCCTTGTCTTTAATCGGAATCAAAGGTCTTAGCTAAACCCTCTCTTAGGTTACCCTCATGTATCAAAACTTATCTCATATAAACTAGGATTTCTCACATATCAAATAATCCACATTTAATATAAATCATAGCTCACTAGGAAATTATTATTCTCTCATCTCAAACATATCATATAAATCCACACTCCAAACACCCACTTATGTTTTCTCACACATACAAAAGGTGTCACCTTCAAAATTATCCACCCAGTATAGAAATAAATATCACCCGACATCCATGTGCAAGAAAAACCCCTTGATGAAAACAATATCCTATATCATGAAAAAATGTATTCAACATATAATGACCCATGATGAGTAATCTAAAATTATACGGTTCGGTTGAGTATAATTTCACTAAGAGTTAATATTTGAAAACATTACAAAGGCTCTTTTTATACATTAAGAAAATAAGACGTACTTTATTTTTCAAACTAGTTTCATAATTAACCAAAATGAGGTTATTTATCATGGAATCTAATTCTGATACCTCTTCCCTAAGGGATAATATACATTACATATATATTGGGACTACATTTTTGTCACCAAGGAATATCTCTTTATATGGTCCCCATTACCTATCATCGAATAACGCATACTATGGTTTAGGTGAGTACAATTCCACAAAAATTTTATATGGGAGAATTATATATAACTTTTTCTGGAATTATTGAATATTTGAACCATCGTTTCTAGTTTTATCGATAATACATAATAATTGGATTGTTATTGGAATCCTATATGCAAAAAATGATGTATTTTTATGACCCTCTAACCAATGGTCCAAGATCCGAAACCAAAAATGAAAATCTAAAACACAAATTCCATATTGAATATGTTTCTCTACGAAAAAATAGAAAATTTATAATATAAATCACCTATATTAAAAAACTCGGACTTCCCATTAAAAAAGTGGTCCTTGAAAACCCATTATATATTCTAGCATAAGCTCTAAAACATAATTATCCCATTTCTATAATATCCCCCAATATTATGGGGAAAACTCTTTGATATAGATTTGTAATGTACCTAGATCAAAGAGAACTAGTAATTGCCTTAGTCAGTGGAGTTACATAGACTTAGGTGTTCCTTTCTATATTCCCAAGACATCAAAATATAAGTTGGGGTCTGATGTATTACAAATGGTAATCTATACCCTCTTATTATAGTAAAAAACACAAAAGGAAACATGTAATAATAGGAAAAGTGAAAATTATAAATAAAATAATGACCATGTTTTAATTAAGGTAACTTGGCATAAAAATACAAACACTCATCACACATGGTAACCCATCACACTAACAACATATAAAACTATAAAAATTAATTAAAATACAAAAGAGTAACCACTTCAAACCACAAACATGACCTCAATAAAATCTCTAGACTTCATATGAACTACCCCACTCAATCATACAACATTGGACCTCTTCACAATATGAACAAATGAATAGTGATGTCTTCTCCGGTACCTGAGTGACACGGTGTCCAAAGTAAGGTGTGAGTAAATATCAACAAGACACCACCAACATGGTACCAAACATAACTTGTGAAAAACTGTATTCAAATGTGATATACATAGGATAAATAAACTTTATAATCATAAATAAATAATTTAAATTGATACTTTTGTTCTATGTAGACACTCAAGATCATCCATTCCTACTTATACTATGTTGGTGTGTCTCTGGGAATATGACTTACAAGGCCAAGGGTTTGTTATTTTACCACCAATATTATCATCATAAGTGTATAAGATCACTCCTAAGTAAATTAATCCCCTATAGATTACCTCATAATGCAATCAATACATATCGATTGTAACACAAGATCCTACAAAGTATACTAGGCATATCATAAGAATCATTAAGGATAGACACTAGACCCTAGTGAATATCATATTCATCTCAATGTAGTATCATTTTAAACATTGTTTCCCAGGAGATATCCTAGTTATCCAATATAGTATCAAGTACAACATCAGATCCAATGAAACATCCTAGGAATATCATATGGTATCTGGAAGAAAAATAGATCCTAAGAGACATCTGAAACATCCCATATAGTAAAAGGTAAAACATTTTATCCCAAGAATAATCCTAGAAACCGATATGGTATATGGTATGATGTTAGATCATATAGGAAATCTTAATAAAAACTTATAATATTTGGGTTAACAACCATATATATGTGTCTTAGTCATCTTATAAAATATCAGGAATACCGATTGGATCCTAGGAATCATTGGTATCTCATAAAATATCATCAAGAACCCAGCTAAATCTGATAAATGTACTAGAAAACTCATAAAACAACATATGGAATATTTAAAGATTATATGAATATCATAGAATCTTATATTGTATTTGGTATGGTAACTAGATATTATTCAATCAAAAAGGAATCCTAGAAAAATTTCTTAGGAGACAACATCCACATGGTAACATCTCATATAACTATTACATCCAGGAAAGTCCACAAGTTGAGTCCATCATACATCTCTACGGTTTTTCACTCAAATACACAACATATATTATTGTTGTTAATTATCATATTTTATACTCACAGTAACTTCCCAGAACTAGATTACACTAAAAGGTTCCCTAATCGTATTAGGCCACATGTCCTCAAGTGCATCTCCACAAATCCTAGAGGCCGCCAACTAATAGTGATTGACTTGGATGTGACTTTCTAAAGACTATGCCCTAATTACTATATTATAGCATATCAGATATAAAATAACAGATAAGTAGTGGAAAAGGTAAATCAACCCCAAAAGAGATAATTATAAAATTCATTCATAGATTAATAAATCTTGAAGTAACATCATATGAAAATGATGATGATAAATACCATGTCTCTAAAAAACATCCAAAATATTTATACATTGAAAGTGCATAATATATGTAAAAAAATACCAAAAAATACCAAAAAGTATCCACATATAATCATGAGCCTCATGTCGATCATCTTCTCTAGTACTCATAAGAATAAATTAGAAACATGTTGCATGGAAGTTTCCTTTATGGATACCTACAATCATTTAGTATTTTTGGGTACCCAATTGCCGCCCGAACAGGGTATCAGATACAATCCTAGTATGAAAACATCCAAATTGATAGTTATATTCAGTAAATGAATATATAATTATAATAGTTTCTAGGAAGTAATATAATATTTATGGATTTTTTTATGTAAACAACCCACGAGGTCTAGGTTCCCATAGACACTCGTCATCTACTACCAGCTTGAACCTATCTTGAATATCATTGAATTAATAGTCAGTCATGTATCAATTTATTATCATGTTCATTAAGTTAATAAATATTATCTAACAAATAAGTATTAATAACTGGAACATAGGCATCTATCTTCCATAAGCTATGTGATCCATAGATTCCTAACTAGGTCATCTATCTGGCGTAAGTCTCTAACAGAGTCCAAGATCATTCTTTGGAATAAAATACACATCATGTAATTAATTTAATTCTTATTTCAATAAATAACATGAGCTCATCCTTGGAATCCCTAATTTGGAATCCATGCATCACTCCAACTATAACATGAACCAACACCTTACAAGCCCATAATATGCATTACGTAATGGAATACTAGTATCTCTCATGGTGTGGTATAACATCTTCGCTAACTGAATCCATATTTGGTGGTCTTATAAGGGATCCCAAGTGTCACCCATGGAGTACATAATCAATTGAACCTTGGATTCCATCATTGGAAGTCCATAAGGAGTCCAAGTATCACTCAGGCATATAATGAATCATCCCTCTAATTCTGTCCTTGGAAGTACTACCATTGAATTCAAGTGTCACTCAGGAATAAAAATGGAATAATCCAAATGACTATGTCCATAAAATTCTTATAAGAACCCATGTGTCACCCAAATTATATAACCCTCAATAAATATCATTTAATTATTTCAAGGTCATCACCAAGGAAATTTATTTTATAAAATGACTTAGATGGGGGATCAAGGTGTCACTAAGCTTAAAGGGATGCCTCTCAATTAACTCACATCATCATTACATTTAAATTGGAATCTCATGATTAAACAAACCATACATGGATCAAGACTATGGTAATTTATATTCATTCATTACATAAATCAATTAAAATTACAAATAAAATTACAATTCCATTTAAAAATTAAATTTCCAATCAATTCATCAATTGAAATCCTATAACATGTGTAAAATACTTCAATGGTGACCCAATACATACGTGGTGCATTTAGTTATGCAACCCAACCAAAGGGGTGGTTCCAATTCAATGTCCACAACCATTATCAATTATAAATGGGTCTCATCGATCACATCGGTCATACCCATCAATTTTAATCAAGTATTAACTTCCAATTCGAGGGTGTCTCCCGGATAAATGGTTTGTGTAACAACTGCACATATATAAACACATAGAGATTAAACAAAAATAAAAAGACAATCTTCTGTAGTATCACAGTGGAGTGAACATCTTGTGTCATCTCGTGATTCGATACAGATCAGGAGAGAAACAAAGAACTGATGACGAACCTAGAAATATGGAATATTTTCTTGAAAATAAATAGTTCAAAAGATACCAAACTAAAAAAGGAATGTAAAAAATGAATGGATATCTTACTGAGAAGGATCAGATTATTCCGAAAGATCTAGTTTTTGAGATTGGATAGGGGAGATTTCCCACTTCATAGATTATTTGTCAAGGAGGAGCTATCAAAAGCACATGGATGACAATGTGAAAGAAGAATGAAATTTGGTTGAAATAACATATTAATTAACGATTGAATCATAATTTCACACAAATTACTGGGCAACATGGTTTGGTGGCACGGTTTTCCAAACCGTGGTCCAATTGTGTGCCCACTATTATAGGAAGGGTCACATCACAGAGTTATTGTGAACAACTTGACTAACCATGTGAAAATCATGAAAAACTCCAAAATCAAATGTTTATATTTTTTTCATTACTATTCACCACAAATCTCATTTTTTATCAAAATGTGTGGCGTATAACTCCACATTGTCAAGATTCACATGATTTTGAAGTAATAGTTCGGCCTTCCCCCCATGATTTCTACTAATCATCAGACATACCTATTTCAATCCCAAAGCTAGGTTTCAGGCTTTGAATGAGTGCCAAATAGACCTAATAACACCATTACCCCATTTTTCATTCACATTAGAACATAATTAATCATTTAAACTGATAATTGATGGAATTACAATATTGTGTACCTCAAGAATGAATCAGGTTCTTACAAATTTCTCCCATTATATAAATTCTTCCCTAATTTCGCTATTGATGGTGATGAAGCTTCTTTTCTTAACAACTATAAAAACTATGGTTATACATCATGAACCCTCTCATAGGTTTCATGATGTATATGGTCATTATACCATACGACCCATATTAGAGGAACTGACCAACCTTGGAGAACCATCATGCTATGATCCAAAATATGAATATAATTATCCACAAAGGATGAATATACATGAATCTCATCCTCATTTGGATAAAAATCATCATACATATCTAGATAATAGTGGTTCATCTTAGGTACATGGAATAATTTGTATAAGGATCAGTTCCGATGAGTTAACTGCAATTTATTGTCTATTGGATTGAATCTCTCCAAAATCTTGAATGCCCCAACATACCATGGTGAAATCATACAGAGTGTCATGATCCAACTAAGTCTCAGCCTTATCGAGACATGTAAAAAAGACATGATCCATGAACTCAATATCAATATGTCATATAAGGCGATTGAAATATGATTTATGTCAAGACTGTCCGGTATCCATCAGTTTCATAATGAACTAAACCTGCTCTATGGTCTCCTAAAGAAGATGAGGTACAAGCCTAGCTGACACTCCTCCTCTAAATATCATTCGGGTGATTGACATCACCTACCATATAATGCTTCATAAGGTTCTATATGAAAATTATCATGAAATATATCATTATAGGAAAACTCAACAAGGGTATGTGAATCTCCAAGGATCCCACAAGATCTATCATGCATGATTATAGCTTGTCCCCAAGATACTAAATCGTTTATTCTCACTAGAGATATGTATGAGGGTGGTATTTCATGATCCAAATCACCTTTTTACCTATTTCCCTCTATAAACCATTCAAGAACCCTAAAGTAAACCAGAAATCCCTATCTATGATGAGAGTATCAGGTACCCCATGATTTTTTTACTATCTCTAGGATATACAACCTCCCAATATCATCTAAAGAAAATATTTTCATGATAGGTAGGAATTGATAAACCATTTTGATCCTATGAAAAAAACCAAAAAACATCATTACCTCGAGGTGACCTTAGTAAACCATTCATGAAGTCAATTATTTTGTCATCCAATTTACACTTGGGAATGGGAAGTTGTTGTAAAAGTATGAATAGTCATTGGTGTGCCACCTTCACCTCCTGATAGATAGAACACATTATGAAAAAATAGCTACATCTCTTTTCACACCCAACCACCTGTATTGGTGATGTAAATCATAACACATATTGGTGACTCTAGGGTGCACTTCCCATGCTAAAACATGGAAATTTCACATCACCTCCTCACACATGTCTGTTGAAACCCATAAAAATCCATGAACATGGAGAATTTCATCATCGCCTATGGTCCAACTAGGAGGAGGTTCTTAACCTAATACACTTTCCCATAGGTCTAGGCCCTTATAAATCAATTGCTTCCTAATCCGTATTATCTCTAGAATGGAAGTGGTAACCACTAAGGATGATATAAGAAATTTCCCGTAAATTTCTTTTATATAAAACTACTTCTCAAAGAACAAATCCATGATCCAACATTCACTACTAGCCTATTGAACTACCTGCATCTGAGTCCTCCTACTCACATCAGCCACAGAATTTCAATTAACAGGCGTAAAGGCAGGCTCAATGTCTATATACTGTCAGTATTCAACAAAACTTCACTAACTCAAATTTAGATCACCCTATTTAAATATTTATTTCATAATTTTGAGGTCCTTGAACACCACAAAAATAATCTCCAAGTGAGTAATGTATCCAACATCATAATGCATAAAAAATGCAGATAACACGAGATCATGAATCGGGTAATTACTTTCACTTGGAATAAATTTTTGAGGCCTATACACTACAACTATATTCCCATAGAAAATAACTACTCTTAGCCTGATATCTAATACATCATAGGAAATATTTTAGCTCCTACCTAGATGTAGAAAAATTAGTATCAGCGCTAAAGTCAGTCTCCCTTTCATCTCTTCAAATAATGGATTGCATTCATCTAACCATACAAATATCCCACCCTTCTTAGTCAAGCCAGTGAGTGGTGCTTATAAGATTGATAAGTCCTGTATGAAATTACTTTTATAACAATATATCCCTAATAAATTCCATTCCACAAATACATTCTTAGGCTTCTCCCATAAAACTATAGCTCCCACCTTCTCTTTGTTAACTGATAATCCTTTCTTTGAGATCATGTGAGCTAGGAGGTGAATCAGAACCATATAAAAGTGGAACTTTGTGAGATTATAATCTAAATTATTCTCTTTTAGTGCATTCAATAGGATTTGAAGATGTTTGGAATGGTTGTTCTGAGTGTGAGAATACACCATGACATCATCCACGAAGACCATGACCCACATATCCAGATAAGAATAAAATAATTCATTCATCAGTGCCCTAAAAATTTATAGAGAATTCATAAGACAAAATAGCATAACCAGATACTCATATAGACCATACCTTATAAAAATGGAGGTATGAGGTATGTCTAACTTTATAACATTCACCTGATGATAACTTGATCTCAAATCGATTTTTTAGAATACCTGAGCACCTCAGAGCGGGATGAAGTGATCATTAATCCATAGCAATGGATATCAATTATCAACTATTAGTTGGATTATTTTTTGATAATCCACACATTTCCTATGTTTTCTATAGAAATACATACAAAAAAGATGGGTAAAACCCATGAAGAAGTAATGGGTTAAATAAACCCCCTTTCCTATAAATACCCTAACATCATCTTGAGCTCCTACATCCTAATAGTAGCCATCCTATATGAAGAAATGGATACTTGTGTAGCGCATGGCACTATCTTGATAGAGAACTCTAACTATTATAAAGGTGGTAACCCAAAATATTCATCTAGGAAGACATATATAAAATGATAAAAAAATATAGGTAAATCTTCCTAACATGTTCCCTGATCTTACCGATATAAACTCGTAATCTATGTAATCATACCTGCTAGCCTATGATTCTTGAGTATAGATAAACTTTCCTAGACATAACATTAACCCCTATGAATAAACTCTAAACCCTTTGGTGATTTGAAGGCCATCCTCGAGTGATAGAAATCAATGAAATCATGAAAGGGAACCAAAACGTATATCATGAGAACTATGTCAAAACGTGTTATCTCGAAAAAAAAGATATCCCTTATGAAGTGAAACACTTTAATATCAATGGGGTACTACCAGCACTGACATACATACTTATTTATAATCCATAACAGATTTTCAAGAATCATATTACCATAAAATCACTAAACACTGAGCCAAAGGTTCTCCACAATGGGAGATGATATTAATCTATGAGAATCCCCTATATCAAAAAGAGATGATGAAAAACTAGAGGCCCCTTGAATTGCACCTCTCATAGTAGAAGGAAAATATTCTTCTACTTCGGTGTCAGTTTCATTGTCTATGTATAGACTGATCTGCGACCCTATAATAGATCATGGCTACCTAGAGCAGAACTAATCTATTGTCGATGTAAATATGAGGTCTGACTACCATGTAAATAACCGATTCCTCGACCTGAATGGCTAGTTTTACACTATATCCCAACCTAAATAGAAGTTGATAACCCTACTCTGGTATAGGGAGTTGATGCATACCCTCTCTCACTGGCTAATAGAGGAAAATTTCTATAAAAGTTCTATAGATAACCCATATTGTTGTAATATTTGAACTCTACTAGGTCTCTCATGCCCTGAGGCCTCAAATTACCTGGTCTACGCACTGGTGGCACCTCAACTGTCAACTTGAGTATATGTTCTTAATGATAATATCATCACTTGGAATCTCTAGATGATGCTTCTTACTACCAATCGATTTGGAGCTAGATCTAGATGTCGAACCACCCTGAATCACACCCCCAACCTCTCATAGGTTATGTTCTACAATAATATCTAGATTTATTATTCTATTAATGGTAGTCATCTGAATGAAATTCACCTATGATCATATTTAATAACTATTACCATTATCGAATCTACAATCATTAGATAACTCATCACCCCTCAAAATACATCTGAAGTGCTAAAGCTTTGTAAAATGGGCCTAATAATAAAAAACTAATAACATGAAAAGCTTTAAGTGTGTGAACACTCTAGATATATCATCCCTCAACATAATGGGATAGAAGTAATAATAGAATATTGTATGAAAATCCAACCAAGGCTTCTACGGATGACAATATGTCTGAGTAATGATATCCCACCTTCTCTTGGTGAAATCACACAACATATAAGTAGTGGTATTTACCCTCCTATCAGGAGGAATCTATAAATTTTCAATGAAAGATGGAACGACCTCTAGACATGGATCTGCATCCTATGGTATACTATCCCTAGAAAATGTCGGTGGATTCTACTTTTGGAACTCACGTTTGAACTATGGAAGAGTCGGGGCAGGTCTCAGTGCTCCTTGAATAGTCCCCATGAAATTCATAAATCCTTCATGGAACTGTGCCTCAAAACCTATGTCACGTTAAAGTACTAGTGTCATAGCTAGAACTACTAGAGGATCAACTAGTAGCCCATGTCCAACCCCTCCTGAGCTTGATTTTCTCTACCCTCCTAACATGCGATTAGCGGACGTTGTGGTTGAATAAATCTACAAATTCCAAGTGCACGCCTCAGATCAACAATGATATCAATTATTGTAGAAAAAAGGGAAGTTATTATAATTGGATAGATACAATATATTGTATATAAGAACAAACCCCTCTACCTACTCCTTGTGTTAGGTCTGGAAAATGTATAAATTAAAAGAAAGAACCAGATACTGCCTACTACCTAATTCTATGGTCAAGACTCGTTCATGTTCTCTACTATATATAATTCAATTTCCATTTAATTTTAATATTCATTACAATTATATAATAATTAATTTTTAAATGGTTCAACCAAATGTTTCACCAAATTTTTATCAATAAGGGGCCAAACTCCTCATGACCCAAAATATGGAATCCTTCTAATCCACACCATAAAACATTCAAGTCCATGCAACTCATAGTGCAGGACTCAACATGCCAAAATTGGATGATAAGAGTGTGTAATGTATCCTAATAAGGAAAACACTTCATAGGTTATGGAATACACACTATGTAGTAGTCGTGTTTCCCAATTCCCTACTTAAATTAAATATCACAATAGTAGGTATATCAATCATAGAACACATCAAAATAGAATGAATTCAAGCAATGAATCCTATATGGAATGGAATAATGCATGGAATGTGAATTCTTACAAGTGACTAAAATTTTAAATTGGATGGAATACCCTCATCCCATTGGGTTGTAACAAAATATAATCCATAATGGTACCAATAGAAACATCAAAGTTCAAATACATCACCCAATAGTTGATTCAAATAAACTATAATAGTACAAATCTAGATAATGATAATTTCATTTGATGAATCATAGAGTTTTTCCTATAAGTGGGTTAGCTACACCCAAAAACAACTCATTACCAAATTCCATATTTATTCCTATCCCTTTATATTTTCTCAAAATTGTAACGTAAAATAGAAAATAAAAATATGATCTGATAGAACATTCTAACATCATGGACCCAAATGTGTACAAAAGGTTTCATGAGCCTAGTTGGTCACCTGCATCAAGTGCATCTACCTAAATATATAAGGCTACGAACTACTGGTGAGGGCCTTATGTGTGTTTGTGGGGAGGACATTCCATCATTACCATAGTATAGAATAGTGTATATACAATACCAGATAATTAGCAGATGTAGTAAATCTATCAGACAACAGATAATCATACAATACATGAATAGATAAATAAATCCCCAAGTAATATAATATACAGATGATGTTGATACATGTAATGTATCTAAAAACATCCAAAATAAGAATACATGGAATGTACATAATACAAGTAACAAAATAAAAAAATGAGAAAAATGTTTCTAGGTAGCCTCATGAGCCTCATCATAGAACTTTTCTACCCTTCTTCTAATAAAAAATTAGAAACCTATAGTAGGGTGATTTCCATTATCCATACCTATAATCATATAGTCAGTTCAGGTACCCAACGAAAACCCAATCAGGGTGTGATATACAATCCCAGTAGGAAACCACCCACAGTTCTAGTTACATCTAGTCTGTGAATATATAATTATAATAGTGTGCATTCTATAATAAAATGGGTATATAAGTGTTGTATGTAAACAACACATATGGTCTAGGTTCCTAGGGACACCCATCCTCTAGTACCTGCTTTGGTCTATCTAGAAAATCTATGAATGAACCATCACTCTTATATCAGTTTATAATAATGTTCATTTAATTAATTAATCACATTTAAAAATAAGACTCAAGACTAGGAATATAGCTCAGAGTCCCCCATATTTTATTTTTTGAACTGATAATATATCAGGATATCTAAAAGTGTAAGTCTTTAAATGAATCCAGCTTGGGATTTGGCTTTTTAGAAACATCATGTAAGTCATTACATTCATCATTCATTTATTAAACTGATCCCATCCATAGAATTCCCAATTTGAAATCCAGGTAGCTCTCTAGGTATAACATAAACCAATTCTTTACAAGACTATCAAATAAATTCCTTAATGGAATCCTGGAATCACTATAGGTGTGGTATAACATATTTTATCACTGATTCCATCCTTATCGGTCTACTAAGGAAGTCCATGTGCCACCCAAATCTTATATAATCATCTACCCTATTTAGTATGTCATTGAAATACCATAAGGAATCTAAGTAACACTCAAGAGTATAATGAAGCCCTCCGAGTTCATCCATGGATATCCTACTAGGGAATCCAAGTGTCACTCAGGCATAAAAATGTTAGATGAAAATTGATTTTGTGAATGAATTTCATATTAGAAATCATGATTCCCCCATGTCATATAAGCATTCAATCAATATCATTTAATTATGTCAAGGTCATCACTAAGAAAATTTCTTTTAAAACTCACTTCAGAAGGTGGACCAAGGAATGTCTAAGCTTAGAAGTCTTGTATCATAATTAAATAATTTGGGATTTTCATTTAAAAGGGAAACCCATTTTTGAAAATCCATTACATGGATCAGGCCTAGGGGGATTTCCATTCAAACCCTTAAATAAATTCATCTTACCAATCAAATTAAAATTCAATTTACCATTAAAATAAAAATTCAATTTAATATTCGATTAATAAATTTACTTCCCATATAAAGAGTAAACAGAACACCTCAAGGTTGAACCAATACATACGTCACACATGGTGGTCCATTCAGTTATACAAAAAACCAAAATGTTTTTTCTAATTCAATTTCCATAACCATTATCAATTTAATATGGGTATCATCAATTACATAGGCCACCTACATTATGTTTTTAGTGGAGTTAAAATCTTGTATCAACTCCTGATTCAACTCAAATCCAGATAAAATTGAAGAATAGATGAAGAACATGATAATAGGTCATATTATCTAGCACAAAAATAGCACAACCAATACCAAACCAAATATGGAATTGAAAAAATTGAATAGATATATTACTAAGATAGTTCTTATGCTTCCAATAGATGTAGTTTCTGATATCGGGTGGAGGAGGTATCCCATATCAAAGATTAGGTGTCAAAGAGGATCCCTCAAAATTTCAAGGATTTTAATGTGAATGAAGAAGGAAATTCGGTTAAAATCTTAGATATATTATGGGAATAATGGTAATTTCACTCAAACTGTAGTTTCATATGGTTTGTGTGCATGGTTATCTAAGTTTTATGCCTACCATGTTCCCACTTCAATAGAAAGGGGTACTTCACCTGGTCAGTACTTACATTTTGACTAACCATGCAAAAATCGTGAAAAACTTCTCTATTGAAATTCTATAGTTTTCACATGACCATGAACCCCAAATCACACTATTTTTAAAATACTATGACCTCTAGATTCCCAATTTCTATCCTGACATGGTACGAATTAAACTTGAGGCCTACCTTGCATTGTTTCTACCAATCATGAAATTGGACTATTTCATCCCAAAGATGGGTTCCGATCTCTAAACAAGCCTCAGACACCCCATGTGCCACCATGACCTCAACGAGCATTCACATAATTCTATAATTAAGAATCTAAAAAAAAAATATATTGATGTAAAATATTATATACCTCAAGAATCAGTTGGGTTCTTATAGTGACACTAAAAATAGTTGTTGTGAATTCCTTTATACTACCCCTATATAGGTTTAAATAAAGTCTTGGGAACCCACTAATGACCTTTAGGTCATGTAATATTTTGGACAACCAATATGGGCTCCTCTATCTCATTCCCTTCTCAAAAATATATACTAATCAATGTTATGGAATTATATCCATCACTATCAATATGTTTAGGATGTAGCCTCACTTCACTCATAAGGAAATATGAACGTACATTACTCATGAAATATAGAATAACTAACATATCACATTCCAAGTACATCCTAGGTCAGTCCTCTCCCCCAACCATGATATAAATTGATCCCTGATAATACCCATCCAGGTACTCACATCCCAATGGGGGAGGTACACATTCCCCACAATCTTCTATACTAGCCAAAATTCTATGAGGAATCACATAGTTATCCTCGTTAACAATGCATGGAAATCTTATATAATATCATGCTCTCCTTTACAAGGACGTGTCTATAGGAACTCAAACCCTGGAAAATATGTCCATACATCCAATTATGGTGAAAACCCTCAAGAGCTGTACATCTTATAACATACTTTTATATACAATCCCTTAGTCTTTCATAGTATAGGCTTCACAAGAGTTTGTGGATCCATCATCTCCCTTGACACATAGTCCATTTCAAGGAATTAATTTTGAATAAATTATTTAAAATAACATTTCCATTCTCTTAAAATTATCAAGACCACATATAATAAACTTCATAGATAACCTACATAAACAATAGGGAAATTAAAAGGGTCCACCTACATTAAAATATGTCACTTTTCTTGAGCATATACTATTAACTCTTAGAAAAGATCTTCTGAGCCTTGAATCGCTACCTATGGTTTAAGATAAATCCAAAAATTTCCATATAATTAATTAATAAATTATAATCAATTATTCTAATTAAGTTTAATATAATTAAGGCTGAGACTCTAACTGAGAGACATCTTCCTTTGAAATTTAGGAGTATCATTTTGTAGTCCACTCCTAACATGCAAACAAGGTCAAAAAATTAAAAAACTTCAACACCCAACAATAATTTAATATCCAATTACTCAAATTAAATCATGATCCGTAATAAAATTCACCATGTGAAAAAACATTATCAAAAAACATTCCATGGAATATGTTCATCATATATGGTTATCTAATAGAAATTTTAGAAAAAATCCCCAACATTTTTAATTATTGCACCATTATTTAGTGAAATAGTCAAAAAACCCAAATAGATTCAACTAAAAGTTTACGGGGATAAATATAATAATAATTGGGGAGGAAAGGATAAAAAAACTCAAATCATAGAGGAATATCTAGCAAAATAACCAATTTTATAGGGAGAATAATATAAAGTAGAGAGAGGGGACTTCCCTAGTTAGTCATGTGCGAGAATGTATAAGGTTTTAAGGGATTAAAGTCATGTGGGAGGAAAATTATAATTATCACTCTTTTAGTGAAATAGGAGCACCGAAAAGTTTTTGAAAAATTGTTTTCCAAACCATGTTCCAATCATGTCACACAGACTACCCAAGGCTACAAACCTCACATGACTTGACTGAATCATTTACCAAATCATACGCCAATCATTTAGTTGGAACCGCCAAACCTAATACCCCCATGAATGGTTTTTGCATATTGTTTTCCAACCATTTTCCAACTATTTGGAATCATCTAAAATATATATTTAATGTTTTGAATTTTTCTTCTTAGCCAATCATAAACAATGAACCAACACCCTTGGAAAACCAACATGAATGATTTTCCATAATTGTGTGGTAACTTTAGGATAGAGTAAAAACCATTAAAAAACATACATCTTAATCCCAAATCTCCTGAGTTTCAACTTTCCATTTAAAACACCTATTATTCCTCGATATATTTTAAAAAAATCAGTTGAGATTCTCAACCTCTCAAAATCCCATTATAAATCCCAGTTCTAAAAATTACTACCACTCTAAAGTCACAAATTAAAACTTCCCCGTAAAATCACTACTCATAATGACATTGTTCATTACAAAATTCATGTTTAAAATAATTACTTGTAAACTAGAAATAATATTTATAATGGGTTTTCTTATTGAATATAATATTTTTATTCCAAATATGAAATTCATCACTTAAAATTAATTATTATTTAATATTTGAAGTCTTTTTAGTTAATTTCACCAAATTACTTCCAAAGTTGAAACATTAATAATGAAAAATATTATCCTTATAAGAGGATATTTTTTAAATTATTGAAGGTTAGAACCCCAAATAGAATATTTAATATACTTTTTTAAAATTCAATGTTAATAAGATCATCTAAATTCATTAATATATGGTTTTAGTAACAAATTGTATAATGGAACTATTTTAGTATCAGTTAATTATATGGAGGTTACAACCCCCTATAAAAAATATACTAAAGGGAATTTATAATATTAAATATTCACAGTTTCAAGTGAGGATAATTTAAAAAAACTACCCCAGTTTTAGTGACCCATAACTACTCTCTAACCCATCTAACTACAAACACTGCTACCCACATCCTTGTGGCTTTACCCATGCCTATTCATTAAACTGCCCCACCACATAGTCTCTAACCTACCTCATCAAACTACAATGTATTCCCCTCTATTTAACATCTACAAAACCTACCTCATCAGTCATGTCTCTATATGTAGATACAAAGTTTTCTTATTTTTTTTACAATTTATTTTTTCAGGTGTTGTCAGTGTTGAGAGTGATTTTGGAGGTGGGTTAATTATGAAAGTTTGTTTTTTATCTTTACGGTACAAAAAACATTATGGATATTTTGGTGGAAAATATTTAAGGGCTGAATTTATCAAGCATCAATATTTTTGATATTTGGTGAAACCATGTTAAAAAATTCCCATTTTGAGGGACTTTTTTTGGGTGATTAATTATTTTTTGAAATTTGTTTTATATGGGAAAAACTATTATTGAATGGAGTGGGGATAGTAAAGTTTAAGCTAACTCTCTGTGTAAAATGGGTGAGGTGCAATTCTATATTAGGTGGTCATGGAGGCACTAAACTATGGTGAGATGGACTGAATTTTGAGAGGATTTTTTAAGTCTTACAAGGGCTATAATTTAATCATGTGTAAGGGTTATGTAATCATATTCGATCTAATGTGGGTTTCGTAATATATCATGGTTCTTGATCTATAACCATTTTTCATTTTTGAATATGAATATTTGTGGTTAGTGGTGTGAAAATATCCATTTTTGCAAGTGTGACATGTAGGAGTTTATGGGGTAATCCCTATCAATGATTGGAAAGGGGAAACTCCAATTTTAGGATCAATGGTGGATCTTCATACTGATTAGTCATTGATGTCGATAGATTCAATTTGGGTACCACCATTATATGGAAAATTTCACCCCAATTTAAAATGACCAAAAATAATACGATGTTCAAGTTAATATAGCCACTTAAAATTATTAAGATTTTAGATCAATACTTGATCGATGCCATATAAACCATTTTGGAATCCACAAAAACATGGTGCTGGTTGATAAATTTCATTAGTAAATATGGGTAGACCTTTTATATCTTATGGATTCATTTCTCTCTCTCTCTCTCTCAACCCATAGCTAGTCTTAGTTCCCTTTTGGACTATTTGGGTTTTCCCTTTGTTGACCTCAAACCAAAATTATTGCTATGGATTCTTCTTCAATCCATGTTTATTTTTTCCCTCATGATTTTTTCCATTTTTATTTTTTTATTCCCTAAACTCTCATGATGTTTGAAGTATGTAAAAATAGTTTTTGTTGGTGTTTCATCATGTTCAGGATAATAGTTTATTAATGTTGGGATCCATATAGAATACATTAATATTTCATAGTGCTTGATTGTCAGTTTCTCCATATTTATATTGTTTTAGAATCAATTTTTAAAAATAGGTAGTGGATTTTTAAACACTTATTACATGTATTATGATAATAAACATTACTGGAATGCTATGATTTTTCTTAATGACAGTATCATATTCATTATGCTCTTTTATTTGGTTATAGTTATGAATTGTTCATTTTTTATAATGAAGGGGAAACTTATAAGGACTTCTCTTAAATAATAATGAATAAGCTATATGTAATGAATTGAGAATTTTTAAAATTATAATTGGTATGGATGTTATTTATTATTTTATAAATTTCCATTCTATTATCTATTTTTTTATTCTATTTGAATTAAAATAACTATTGTCATTTCATGTTTCTCATTATTATTAATGAACATTATAACATTCGTGATTGGATAATTACTTAAATATTTTTTTAAACAAGGTTAATGTAATCCATAATTTAGAAATATATTGATGTTATTAACTCACTTTATGTTTGTTTTTCTTATTTAGTGTTTATTTTATTAATGTCTAATGTAACCATTATTGGACTATTTTTTACTGAGGAAGAGGTACTTTAATTATTTTTATGCTTATGCAATTTTCCTTGATATTAAAAAATTATTTATGGTATAAAGATACTAAGAATGGGGGATGAAATTAGAATTCCAATTTATTATTAATAATCATTTTATATTGAATATGAATTATATCTGAGGGTGATAAAGGTTGTTGGAATTTTTTTGTACATGGGATGGGTATTTGTCTCACATTGGTTCAAATAGAAGTATTAGTTGGGGATGTGTTGTGAAAGACTAATGTTCGGATTTTAGTTTCCTTCTCAGATTTCATAGGGATTATTCTATTGGTTGGATTATATGGTAATATGAATTTTTTAGGAGTTGGAACCTTACTGATATGTTTTCACTAACCACATGTGATAGGTAAATTGATTGTGGTTTTTTCACTATTCATATTTCTTCACCATGTGTTATCATGGGATGTTTCTAAGTTTAGGATTTGTGTGATTTATGGATTGAAGGATAAAGAGATGTTTTTGGTTTGTATAGTTTTTTTTGGGTTAAGGATGATGTCAAATAGAAAGGTGATGGTTTAAAAAGAAGGCAGTGAACTCACTGAATCTGATATTAATGTAATGAATAATGGATTGTGGAGAATAAATTGAAATAATGAAAAGGGAATTTTTTGTGGGATGAATGTCTAGGAAAATGATGTGAAATTTTAATAATTATTTATTTGAGTGGGAAGTGAATTAATGAAAATTTTTACAATAAAAGTGAAAAAAATTAGTGGTTTAAAGAATTTAATTGGGATTATAAATGGTTATTCTGGAAGAGTATAATGATGATATGATAAAGTGTGAAGTTGTTATTGCATGAGTTAATTTATATATTTTTTCTAAGATATTTTAGGTATTTTTTTAGAAAGTGTTGTTTAGGTGTGTGGTTTCAATGTTTTTTATTTGAAAATTGTTATGGGGATATAATACGGTAAAAGAGGAAAATGGGTGGAAATTTCAGGAACCTTCACAGATTAGGGTAGTTATATATATTCATTTTGTAATCGATATTGGTTCTACTATATATATTTATTTTTTACCATGGATGGGTTATGATGGATAATGGTAGGAATATATATATGGGTTGTAATGTCCTCTAGTTTTTTTGTAAATAAATACTAGCTAAGATGGTTTTGTGATTGTGTCATGGAGACATATAGTGGGTTATGTATGGAAGGAGGAGTTCTTAATTTAGATCTCATTCATGTCCATGTAACTATATTGTGATGTTGAGAATGTTATTATGACTAGAAATGTGTAAGATACATACATGTTATGAGGGAATGAGGCTGATGTTCTATATTTATTAAATTACACCACAATTATAACACATTTGATGAGAAGGTTTGTTATGGAATTAAGGCAGATTTTGGGTTTGACGAGATAACCGATAATGTTATTTTGTTGATATGTCAATAGTTATTATCAATTACTTATTAAGGGGATTTTCTACTAGGATTTTATACTGAGATTTCAGTTGGAGTAGATTCTAAACTAATAAGTAAGAGTAGTGGTAGTTTTTTTGACTAATTTATTTTTTTATGATGTTTATTGAGTTGAGGACATTTCCCATTTATTAGTTCTTATTACTATGGAATTATAATCCTTTTTTGAATGGATAATTGATTTAGATTATTAACTTGAGGAAGTGTTTGAGGATGATGTAGGAATGAGTGGAAGGTGTGGTAGTCATGGTTGAACATAGAGTTTGTTGGCTAACATTTATCATGTTTTTTGGTTATGTATATATTATATGTTTTCATGTTCACTATTACGCATGTATACATTTTAATATTTATAGAACATGGATATTTATTTTTTTAGATGTCTGATCCTACAATGTAGTCAAAAGTAACCACCCCTCCCTAGTTTGCTATGTTGTTTTGAAGGATAGTTCAAATGAGACTAGAGATGTTGTATTAATATATCTATTCATTTTTCTTGTATAACATAGAGTCTTAATATATCATCATTGAATGTTTTTTCATTATTACTGTGTATTAGATTTATAGTACCATTTTTGTGGTAGTTATTATTTTTTAAATTGAATTCCTTAGATCTAGTTGAACGATAAGTTTAATTATTTATTTAGTTTTTGAGGATAATGTTTACCATTTTTGACATATATACCCTTGATTTATATCACTAAATCTTAGGATAAAAAATGGGTTTTAGGGGTTAACATTTCTTTTAGTGTCGACCAAGAATGGGTTCCTAGTGGGCGGGGGTTGTGACCTGATCCCACCAAACCATCAATGTTTTGATACAGTCCTCATGAATAATACTAAATATACACAAAATATATGGGATTTAAACTCTCACCAAACACCTTTGGGATGAAGTACATAAAATACATGTTTAAATGATTTATTTTTTATTTAGTGACATATTTATCTACTAATATATCTATCTCTATATTAGTGATAAAAAGGTATGGGTAAAAACCTAACTTTTAGATATTTTCCTAATAGGTAATGGGTATGGTAGAAAACATTTCCCTACGAGTTATGTTTTGGGTATGTTTTTACCCCATGAAAATATTTAAGGTGGTTCTCAATTCCATTTTCTTATCCTGTGGATCCCAAAAAACAATTTCATTTTTTTATTTTTATAGTTTTCATATAATTGATATATTATTTATGCTAATTTATTTAGTTTACTACTTGAATGTATTTGATAATAATAGAAACATTAATTTTAATTCAATCAAACATTATTTAATATGTGGGAAACTTGTTTTTTTATCACACCTTTGTTAAGAAAATATTTTAATAGAATAATAATATTCAATACATTTATCTATAAATATATATATATATTTCAATTATTTCAATAATTTTATTAAAAAATTTGTTCTTAAATTGGTAATTGTTTCATATATTTTCTCAATACCTTAGGTGTCTTGTAGTCATTTACAAGTTTTGGAATGGGGAACATATCTTCCATACATGTGGGGTTTGGGGAAAGGCAAGGTGTGAGGTATTGTTCATAGGGAGGGGTGGGGTGACCATGATTTATCCCTTCCTAACCTATTTTTATCCCTCGTGTTGTAACAGTTTGGATTTTCTTATGTAAATGACTATTTTGGCACATGGATTTTCCACCAAATTTAGTTCCATTGAAGAAATAATAACCCATTTAATAGTTATGGTTCTTGGTTATAATGATTCCTTGATAATAGTTTTTATTTTCTCAAATATATCTTATCATCATACCCCTTGATCGTTAATTATTGATGTCAAATTTATATATAAATTTCTAACAACCAAAATGAATAAATATGATGAACTATTTTTTATTAAACCTAGAGAAAATTTTCACACATCGAATGTAAAATAACATTTTTAAGAATTAGATTTGAAATTATTGTATAATGGTTTATATATGTTAATACTTATTTAGTAATTAAAACATTTTTGTTTAATTTTGGTGAAATTTAGAAAAATTTATCACTCAATGAAACAAACTAGAAAATACTGAGTGTTAGATCATAGTCGAGTGTGACACTAATGAAACTTCATGTGTTGAGGGACGTGAAATATCTAATCAACCAATTGAATAACGATGTGTTACCATATAATCCCTATCTAATGTGTCTTGTGCAAATTTCTTACACCCCTGTCAACCATTCCATAATGACTTGGGTTATTTACCACATCTATGTGTGTGTGGGTGTTCCACATGGGACACCCTAATTGGAAAAAACATCAAGGCTACATTGGGGTATGTGGGACTAATTTAGTTATTTGTGTTTAAAAATTATACAAATTAAAATTATAAAAATAATAATGATCTTTTATTTACAATTTTTTTATGTTGATGAAAATGTTCCACTTAGACATTTTGATTTTGATTTCTATATTGTTATGAAAACAAATTATTATTTTTTATTAATTATTTTTTCATAATCATATAAATTTTAGATTTATTATAATCAATAAATTAAATGAAATGTTTTAGATTATTGTAGAGGGTATAAGTATAATTTGGAAAATGTGGAATTGAATTAAGGGGGTGTTTATGTTATTATATCAATGTTTCAAAAAAAATTGATCAAAATTCAACTTAAATGATATGAAATATTATATAATTATTTAAATATTAATGATTCCCATAAGTATATAATGAATTCATGGAAGGAATCTAAAAAATTCTTAACAATAACTTGAGATTTTTTCCCCGACATGGAATATTAATGAAATTATTTCAGTGATTTAAATAAATTTAATGATATGATTATATCTCATTATGAATAAAGTAAATAAATCAAAAAATAATAATTAATTATATTTTGTGAGATATTTGACTACATCAAATGTGCATATGAATTCATTATGATGAAATCTTTTATCTGGTGGTGTATTATTTTTGAAAATTATAAAAATAATGGATATATTAATGATTATATATATGTAATAATTAATTATTATAAAAGAGAATTATTATTAAAATATAAAAATATTTAATATTTTTGAATAGTGTGAGTCAATTTTCAATGAGAAATGTAAAGATTTATCAAAACATAGAAATAAATAATTAATTTTTTAGTGTAGAAAACTTGGGGAATTGTTTTATAATGAATTTTATTTTATTTATAATGCTAATTAATATGTACTATAGTGATGAAATCTGAATTGGAGATTCTTCCTCCCTTTGTTTTCATAGTTCTCTGCTATGGTTTCAGGATTCTTTCATTCTCTCTCAGGCACAGTATCATAGTGGTCTTCTTGGTCCTTTGGGATATGTGTTCGATGGGCTAGTTTAGGGAGTGTTCTAGAAATTATCGATTTGATGGTTTATTGTGACTTTTAGGATTTGAATTTTCAAAATTTCTTAGCAGTGGTTTCTGAAATCTGAATTGGGAGGGTTTTCTGGTAGTTTTTCGAATCTGGTTTTATTCTGAATTTTGATGGTGAAATAACTTGAACTCTACAAGGATTAGCTCTAGATGAGGATTCAGATAAGGAAAAATTCATCTATCTGGGACATTCAGACTTGGAAGAACGAGATGTTTTGGCATTACTGTCAGAACGAGGCTCGTGCAACCCTACATAGAATAGCTTGCTGAGCGCTCATGTGAGGCAATGGAATGACATAACGTTGTGGTTTCTAGGGAGGGGTAGTTACTAGTAGTTTTGATCGCAGTTACTTGTATGATTTTATTTTAGGTTTCCTGCTTTTTCCTCAAAAGTAATTTTAAAATAAAAAGTTAATTTTCATTTAGTAAAGAATTATATAAAAATAGTTTTGAATTAAAACATTGGGAATGATAAATGTTCAATGAATGATGAACATAATAAGGGTGAATAAATATCCAACAAATGGAAATTATCACCTTGGTAGATTTTTGAGTATTAAATTAATTTATTTAAATTCAAAGAAATATAATAAAAAATTATATTATGAACCAAATAAATTATAGTTGTGTAATCCTTTAGAAAATGGTCTACGTAAATGATGGGAATGCTTAGAATGTTATGTAAACATTTTGGAAAAAATTGTGATATATAATAGTGTGATAAGTACAATAATCCAATTAACTTAATTTTAATAGTTATATTATTTTAAATGAGATGTGGATAACATATTTTGAACAAAAAGAGATGATGGTATTGTGGACTACTATATGGGTGGGTTAGTGTGGAAAATAAAGGAATTGGCAATTTATTATTCTAAGTTCCCTGATTTTCAATTATATATTTTAGGTGTTATAGTCTATTAATTAGAATATATCGAAGGTAAAATAATACTGCTGATATTTTCTCTATAATCACTATATCACATAAGTTATATTGGTATAGAGATATTTATGCTTCTCAAATAGAGTTTTTGGTATAAATGTTTGATGACACATTTGTGCATTTATTTCCATTCACCCACAGTAATATGTAGGGGGATATTTTTGATACTTTATATTATGAAAAATGATAACTTGCATTAGTGGTTATACACTTTATCTTCCATTTCTCTTTAATTGAGGTGGAAAATGATGCATAGTACTAATTTTGTCCCATCATAGCACTGTATTTGAATTAGACAATATATTTAGATGTTTATGTAGTAGTTGATCAATGGATATTTGTATTCATAAAAATTACTACATACGAGATTAGTGATTATTTGTATTCACCTAGTATCTTAGGATTGTTTATCAAGGAAGTATTATCTGGTATGAAAATTAAAAATTGATGTGAGAGAATATTATTATTTTTGAGTTGTTATTTATATTTTAAAACTAACATATATATATAGAAAATATATGTTTCAATATCAATAATTTGGTGTGATATATTTATAAAAAGATGATTAATTATTCCTCTATGATGAGGCAGATTTCATGTTGAGCTATGATTACTTGGTGGAACTACAGAAAAACATCGATTTCTAGGGTCCTTTATTATTCTCTAATTATCATGAAAAGTATATTTAAAATTTTATATATTCATTATTATTTGGAAAGACCAATGTAATTTAGAAATGGGTATCTTGATAAAGAATGATAGTATAAATATTTTATTATTGATTATGTGTTTATTTATTAATTTTTATATTATTTTTTGTTAATAAACTATATAGAAACTCATTATTGATGAGTATGGATCATCACTTGGGATAACTATACAATGAATAATTTCCCACCCATAAATATGAACATATATATTTTCACTATTGTGTCCATAAATATCTATAGATATAGATATTATATTATCTTATAGGCTAAATACATATGAACAATTATTTATCCCCTAGGAAAGAGTCTTATTATTAACAGTTTCATTAAATTTTTCGATACTATATCTTATATCTACTTGGGATGGGTTGTTTATATCAAGTTATATTATTATTAGCTTATATTATATTATATATATTTAATTATATATTCAATATTTATATTACATAGTTTTTTATTAATTTATATTATAGAAGATGATGTTGCATGATATCAGAAGACAAGTTATATTTAGAGGTAACGTCTCTCATTACCTTGAGTATTTTATAACCAATTGGAAAAATAAGTGGGTCATTCACTAATTATTATTACAAGATATAAAATATAGATATCAATATATTTGGATGGAGTTTGGTGTTAGACACATTTGAGGATTTTATTATGTTAATTAAAATCAATTTTACTATGCATCTTAAGTTCATGTAGTCACAATATAGGACCTTGAAATAGTTTTCAATGATCATTGTATTCCGACACATGACTCTACTTAAGGACATGTTATTGTGACATTATTAGGAAAAATCTTGGTGTTGGAGGGAAACCTATATAATACTGGTTAAAGTAACTATATAATGTTTTTTATTTATTTTGATAAAATTTGAATATAGTCCATGTTAACTAGAATAATAGAGTATGTGTTGATATCCACATCATAAGGTATAAGATCAAGATTAATATGTTTTAATATGGAAAATGGATATTGTTTTCTAATATTGTGATTTTTTATGGTACATTAGTGGCAATAATGGTGAGATGAAATAAACATAATGGATGAAATGTTATGGTGTATCTAGACATAATGATTATTAAAACACCCAATAAGACACAAAAAGTGTTCATTATACATGTGGGACTATTTTCATATGAAAAAATCGATAAATGAATCAAATTTTATTAAATTTATATCATCCATATGAAATATACAAGTTGGATGTTTTAATTATTACTTAGGAAATATTTGAAAATTTATTAAATTATACATAAGTTCTAGACATTTAACAATAGTTTGTGTATTATTAGGGAACCCTCTATAATAAATTATAACATGACAAATCATTTCAAATTAGGGTGAAAAATTAGAATCAAGAAAAAATGGGTTTAGTCTAGTTATATGTTAAACAATTTATTCAAACCATGGTTGGTATGGATTCATTTTTCGAAATTATACATATATGTATACAAATTTTTTTCTAATGTGGAATTACTCATGGTTAACCGACATTTGAAATTCTCTATAGGATAAGTAAGTTGTCCATTTATTCTTAATTTCTAAATGAGGGGAATCTGTATGGTATCTATTTTGATTCTTCTAATTTAGGTCAGGAATGTCTTTTGATGTGGGATTTTTTAGTTATTGATAATACACCATCGGATTAATTTGATATTTTCATGAACAAGGGTGATTATTACTTTAATGACATTGTTATATAGATTCTAGTTTGATATAATTAAATTAATTGACCATTTAATATTGTAAATTTGGTTATGGTAACATGAATTTTAATTTATATAAAATAATGTAATGGTCAGTTGAGAGTGGTTAAAATATGAATTGATTTGGTAAAGTTATATTCTCTCTCCATTTTTCAGGTTTATTCATGGGTGTAGACTGCACTAGTCATGGATATCTATATATTCATTGGGTTTTGTATAGTATATGTAGGGATATGGGTCTCAATAAAATATTATCCAATTTATATAATGATCATAGGAGTTAGGATACATATATGATAGCTCATTGATAGTGATTATATAGGGAAGTGATGATACATCTAATGAATCATTTCATGGATTTTAATAAAATAATCATAAATCCATGTTAGTGTTAATAAATTTATACAGAATGTTCAATAGGATATTATGATGAGATCGTTGGTCAATGATTGTTTTTATAGAGGTAGTGGTAAAAAAGTAAGACATTGTTTAACCTTCGTTGCAATTTGTGATAATTATAAGATCATTTAAACTAGTAATTGGATGACTTTATGATTATAGAAGTAAAAAAAATAATATTTCATTTATAATTGAAAATATGTTAATTATATAGTCCTTGTTAAATTATGGTAGTGATTTTAAGAGGCATGAAAATCTTGTTTTTATGATTTTTTTATGTGTATCTGCTCATTGAGTCGAGATTATAGTAGACATTTTCAAATATGTAATCATTTTATTATATAATAATCCTTGTAATATGTGATTCATTGAATTATTTAAAGAGGATATGATGAAATAATCAAAGAAAATTATGTTAGTGAAATTATAATCATCACTATCTATAACTAGTTTGTCCTGAAATACTTTCTATATTAATATTTGTAAGGTGTATCAATTTACCAATCAGAATATCATGTTTTATTTTTTAGTTCCTTTAAAAATGTAAAAATGTACCATTTGTTTTCTTCATGTATCTAAACATTAATGTGGTCATTTAAAAATATGATGAGAGTTGTAATTTATTCTTTAATGGAAAAAATACCATATTGGCATGTCATTGAGATCTTTTGAAAGTTAAAATAATGGTAAGATTAATCAAAATAAATTATTAATTTTTCATTGAAATTATTGTTTCAGTCTAACGACTTTATTATATAGAAAATATTGTGATGTTGTGTCAAATTTGGGGTAAATGAGTGTTTATGACCGTTGAGTTATTCCATTTTCAATTACTATATGATTGATAATCAAATTTTTTAGAATAAAATGTATTTAAATAGAAACCTTTATCTGTCTCTTTAATAGTGGGGAATCATGATCCTCTTTCCAAGAGATGGATGGAGATCTTAGATGAAATAAGAGAGAAAGTATTGATTAAGCCTCATACATTCATGTTGTGATATTATTATAATGTATATTTATTTAAGAAAAATGTTTCATACCCTATTTATATTGGATGGATGAATTTCATATAATGCAATTATTATTATGATTAATTCTATTTTGGGTAACATATTTTTTATGTTTCCTTGAGATTGTGGAATGTTTAAAAAAATATTTCAACCATCCCTCAATTGTTTTTTGTTTTATAATAGAAATATGAAGGTATTAAACTTTTTGAATAATGTGTTAGAGGAAACATATGTGTTTGTTGGGATACCTTCCGGATAAAATTTTTAATGGTGGGAAACAAGTAATGGAATGGAGTTTATATGTGAAAAACATTCATGAAACTAGGAATTTGGAACTTGTTTCAACTCCATTCAATATATTATCACTAATTTTAAATAAGATATATTATAAAATATTTTTAATTGAATGAAATTGATTGTTTCATGAGAAATATAATTTTTTCATTAAAAGTATAAAATTATTATTGTATACATTATGAGTGAGATTGTTAAATTGACATCTTCAATGAGTCTAAAATGGAGTTATTCTTAAGGATATTATTTTGGTAATTTTTTTCATCATTGAATATTTTAGGGTTTTTTGGTGAGTGTACAAAAAATAATTAATGTTTGCAAAAAATATTATTTTTTAATAAATATCTCATATATATTCATATCATAAATGAATTTAGAGGATGGATGTGGTTTTACATCTCTCGTGGCCTGTAGGTGGCCATAAGAGAAAAATGAGCTCACTGAAGAATGAGGAACCAATGAAAAGGTTATGGTAAATTGATTCCAAAATTTATCTTCCATTAATTTTTTTCCGTAAAAAATTACATGTTTTTTAACATTATATTATTTGTTTCATTTCACAAAATTAATATATGATCTAATAAAAAATCTAATAGGGATAATATTATTATATTGATAAAAATACAGTGCATGGATTTTGATTAATTCTAGACAGATATTTGAAGAACAAAATCACTAACTAAAATTTGAATTATTAGAAATAAAATGTAACAATAATTTTTTATATATGTCAATAATTTTATAATTTTGTTTATAATGACAAAAGTTTCCTAGAAAAACAAGATTTATTTTTATTAATATTCTAGATATAACATTTTCACAACTATTAATAATTTTCAAAATTACCTAAAACCGAAAGGAATATTATTAAAAACAATATTTAATTATTGTAATGATAATAATGATACAAGTCCAATGAGACTAAGAACAAGATGATATAAATTATGAATCAAAATTTATTAAAGAGGGAAATTTTTGTTGTTTTCACCTTCTATTTAACTATTTATTGTCCTAATATTTATTTAACTAATTTAAATTATAATTTTAAATATCCCAATTATAATAAGAACACTCAGTGACTTGTTTATAAATTTTTATGAAAATTATCTCCCTAAAAACCACCATAGATGGTGGTTGGCGGTGGAGAAAAGCCTTAATTCCACAGTTTTTAGTGGATGGTGTGTTTTATCTAATGAACCAATATGATATCTATAGATTTTTCTAATTTTATCATGATGATGTGGTGTAAATTTGTGGTTTGGTCACCAATAAACTATTCAATCTATGTAGTAAAATGGTAATGGTATGGCCATGTAGAGGAGAAGTCGTGGGTTACATCCTACATAAAACTCAATCATTTTATCATCTAATTTAATAGATTCACATAATTTGAGATGGTTAATGTGAGAAACATTATACGAAGGGATAGAAACCAACCAATCAATAGATTCAATTTCATTGAGTCTGGAATTGATTCACATGAACACGTTGAATTTTGAGTTTTTGGGGGTTCCAAGTGGAACCCTCTGATTGGAACCCATTCAAGAGGGGTTTATGTAAATATATCAATTTAAAAAAATTATTGAAAATAAACTATCATTGATATGAAATAATTTAAAATAATTAAAATATTGATTATCCCATTATGGATATTATGATGTCATGGAAGGAATTTAATAATCCATTGATGATGTCTTGTGAATCTTTTTTTTTCTGATGATGGGATGTGAAATAAATTATTTCAATTATTTTAAATACATATATGATATTATAAATAATGATCACAATAAATTAAGGGAATCATTATAAATTTTAAAGGAATATTATAGAAATATTTCAAATTGTTATTGTTTTTATTAATTTATTATAATGCTTTTTTGGTGATGATATTTAATATATGGAATTTATATAGACGATGGATGGACAATGAATGTAACACCCAGAGATTTTGGGAAATATTTTTTTCAAATTAATTTAATATTTTTCATTTCACAGAACACTAAAAATAGCTATATATATATATATATATTAAAAAACTAAGATTTTATTATTTTATATGAAATACCAAGTTAATAGTATACTACACATAACATAAATGTCAGCTTCCCCTACACGGAACATAGAGGTTATGTTATGTTACACATAAGGCCGAGTTTTACCGAATAACAATATATTGTTAGAAAATATTATTATTTAATATAATAAGATACAACCTAGACATTAAATTAGTACATATAAAAATGGTTCATAAGATTATAAAAATATTTGGTTAACACAAATATAAAGTTAATGCAATTGTTACAGATTAATTATAAATTAATATAAAAAATGATTGAACATAAAGGAAAAAATAATTATTTTTACACTCAAAATTTTTTTTATCCAAACAAATTAAATTAATTACAAGTTTTAAGTGATATTAATGTAATATATATATATATATATATTTAATTCTAAACCAAATTTTCTGATGTTCATACAATATATTCAACATTAATAGGATAAATACAAATCCAATTTTATTCATAAAATACTATTTTTTTACAAAAAACACTTTTACCGCCCTTTAATGGGGAACCTATTTGAAATAATTTTTTTTTGAAAATTTCAAAATCTTATAAGAAAAATAAAATTAAAATTTTAAATTGAAACATAAAAAATATGTGAGGGTGAATTTATTTTTTTTCACTAAAGTCTCATTTTTTAATGAATAAGTGAAAAATACTAAATTTAAATTCAAAATGCATGTTCATATAATTTATTTATAAGGATAAACTATATTTTTTATTATAAAAAAAGTTTAACTAGAGAATAATTTTATCAATTAATGATATTTAGTTCATTAAAATAAATTTAACATTCCAATTGGGTATTAAAGCATAGAAAAATTTTGGTTGATTATATATTTAAAACTCACATTGTCATTCCGTCTACAAGGTTAATTTTAAATTAATTTCTACCAATATTTTTTGGGGAATTTAGAAAAATTTATTCCATATTTTGTATCAGAATAATTTGTAATGTTTAATAAGTTTAACGTAGTTTTTGACAAAAAAAGGTTGATGAACACAGTTAAAATTAATTACAGTTGTTAAGGAAAAATTTATCATAACAATGGGATAAAACATCAGTTTATGGGAAAAAAATGACATAAAAACTTGTCTAAACTCCATTTTATGGAAATATTTCATCCATAAACCTTACATTATTGGGTTTTTTCTAGGAATTTTTTGACTTTTTTAGGTAAAAACATGGGTACACCTAACTTGTTTCCAAAAATTCCATCTATGTCTTTTACCTTCCCTATAAAAGGCCCCCACCTCTCTCACTTCCTCACACATCTCAAACCAGGTAGGATTAGATAGGATATAACAAATAAACTTCACATAAACTCTCCCTTACTCATTTAAACCTCCATTTGGTCATAAATTATTACAAGTAATCCCTTTTGTTCAAACCAAAAGGAGTTATCATATTAGGAGTTAACACCCTCCCGGGAGCTCCTTTCTTTTATTTCTATTAATCACTCCCTAAACTATTATTATTCCATGATTGAATAAAAAACCCATATCATAAATATACTTTTATTTTTTCATGATATTATTTCAAACAATTCTTAAACACACTTCCATATAACACATAAAGAACATATAATTTATGTGTATGGTGAACTATCTCCTAACAAAAAAATGATTTCCTATTTTTCCCTTACCGCCTCTCTTGATGGAAATTGTGTTGAAAAAACTATTTATATATGTTATATATGATATAATTAATTACTTTATGATTCTGTATATTTTATTTGTAACATACCCTTATTTTTTCAATCTTGTGAAAATACAATAATTTCATTTGAAGAAGTGTGGACTAACGCCCCCTCAAAGCAATGTGATTCATTCACACACTACATAAAATATATTAAAAATGTGTTTAGTGAATATATATGATATATATGACATAATAATTCTAATATACTGATATGATATGCATATATACATATACATATATTTCATTTACTTTTTTCTTTTAATAGGTCAATAAAATTGAAATAGTGTTCATTCGTACATATAACATACTATCTCAATAAACAATTTATTACATTTAATACTTCAATATTATTTACATTATTATAGTAAAAATATGTTTAATGTTAATGATATTTTAGTAATTTTTTTAACTTTTTCAAATCATGATATAACTATAATGAAAAATGTTTTAAAAAATTAATACACATGCAAAAAACAAAGAAAACTAGTACTCCCCCGTGCTATTGCACGGCGTATTCAATTTCTGGTTTAATTTTAAAAAGAGATTAATATTTATAAAAGTTGAGAAGAAACATCAATGTTAAATAAACATTAATTAGATAGTAATGATGTTTGATAATGGAATAAGAATGAATAGAATATGAAGACACCATTCAAATAGTCAATAACGAAAAAGGAAAGAGTAAAATTATAATAATTTTTAAATTTTAAGGATGAAAATTTGAATTAATTATCAATTTCGATCACAATAAGTGTAATGCGGGCACTGAAATAAAAAATGAAAGATAAATTAAAGATAAGATAGTGGTTGTAATAATAAAAAAATGTGAAAATAAATGAAATAATAATAATTTGAATGAGTGGGATGTTCAGAAAAAAAAGAAAACGGAGTGAAACTATTCATCATGTAAAAATATGGAATGTGGGACATTGAGATCAAAGAGAAAAAATAAATAAAATCTATTATACAGTTAATGTTACTATAAATAAGTTAGGAAAAACCTAAATTATAATTATTTAAAATATTTGTTATAAAAAATACATAAAAATATTCCAAATAAATGGTCACACTATTAACACGCTGAGATTCCAGATTTTAGAAATAGATCATGTTGTAGAAACATTATAGACATAGATTTTAGATTATATAATAGATAATTATATATTTTTTATGGATTTTATACTATGTTATTTGTGTGAATTTTGTGACATAGATTTCAAATTTGAGACACAGAATAACCAAAGATTAACTGGCTTTGATCCGCATTATTCATTATAAGCATAAGAGACATTATTTCTTGTATACATCCATGAATAGGTTTCCATTGATATGCATTTTTTAATTCCGTATATATCACATCATCATAGAATGTTGTCATTGCTGTAGAAACTGGATGGATTTAACTGGACATGGATATTAATTTAGATGAAAATGATGTGAATTTCAAATCCAAACAATAGTGTCCTGTATTGAATTTCATGCCCTAACAATAAATTATATCCAGACTCATCCCTAGATTCATCCATAACTACAAAAAACATGACAAAAAACATGAAAAAAAATGACAAAAAACATAAAATCAATGATAAAGTTATTATACCAGCCAAACTTGCCAACTGATACCATAAAAATAGCCCTTCAGCCGCTTTAGTAGCCTGAATCGATCCTAGAAATGGGATTACTAAGGTTTTGTAAAGCCAAATGCTCCGAAACCGCCACGAGTGACTTGAGGTTCCACTTGATCTGTGACTCCACAAAGTAGCTCGTCTAATCCTTGGTGTTCCTAGATTGCATGTCCACCACAAATGAATCAATCACCATTGTCCCATGCCACCCGTCAAGGACCTATGTGTGGACCGTGATCACCCAGGAGTAGTTCTGTGGATTAAGATAAAATTGTTATATTGTTATAAGGAAACCAAAAAAACATGAAGACACTGCCCATTCAAAAATGTACAAAAAAGAAGCAAGAAAAGGCCATATCCCAACTCCAGAACATAACTAAGACCACCCTCATTGTTCAAAAAATGGACCATACATCACGCACAATCAAATAAATTCTTTTCAAGTGTTGGGTCCTGTTGGTAGCGGACTACCCCTTGTTATCCAATTTTTTTATCCAATTTCTCAAAGTTTAGATGAGACATGGAAAGATACCAAATGAATAAACTCCCACCCACACACTATAAGAAAAAATAAATTCTCTTTCAATAGGATTAGATCACTGGAAAAATGCCTATTTTTAATACAGATTATATAACTTCATCAATATTTTTGATATTGCAGAATCTTAAACTAATATTTTATATTATACTGTAATTAAATATTAGAGAACAGTGTATAAAACACTGGTTATACATGGATAGATGATTATAAAATAAGAATTTATCAATCAATAAAACCAGAGCTAATTAAACAAAAAATCTGAAACTATCTGAAATGGTTTTTTATTTCCTGCATCATTTTTCCATCATTGGAAGTTAAAATAAAGATAGGTCCTTGATCATGGGTTTCATTCCGAGATTCATGCTAACAGTTCAAGAGGAAAGTTATCCTTTCTAACCTCCAAATATTACTGAAGGCAACCTTCGTCAGTCTTGTTCTATCTTCAGATAATTCTTATCCATGAACATCTAGATGTCAACATCCTGGTCACCTATACCTACATGAAAAGAGGCTAGATGATAGTAATGAAGTTGAAAATATTAAGAGGCAGTAAGAATTGATACAACATAAATATGCCTCAAAAACCTATAAAAACCTTCATGAAAATATGTAAGAAGATAGTCCTGCTGGTTGAAATAAAAATTGGAGAAATTAAATAATGAAAAGTGGTTCTAAAAATAAATATGAGAAACGTGCAGTTGATTCCCCTATGGTTGATTATTGGAGTAAACCAAAAGTCCTAATAAATTGTTGTATCTAAGGTACATATTATCCAGATATTTACCTTCTTGGCAGCAAGAAGTTATGTCCCTTCCTAAGATCTTGTAGGAATGAATACTCAAGGGGAATTCTGAATCTTAACCATTGGCCGCACCAGAAGTAACTTTACCTGGAATATCAAGTGGAGGGGATGAAATTCCCATAAGAATATCCTCTCCCATTCATTCATGGGATGCAGAACACCCCAGTAATAGATGTCGACCTCAAGCTCCTCCATGAATTTCATTCCATCGGTGTGGGGATTGTAGAATCCAACCATTGAATTTACTATCTAGGTGAGACAAATCCCATATATAATAAGATATTAATATTAAAGAACATTGAAACAGGAATAATGTACATGTTAATTTCAACATATTGGAGATAGTCTTGTAATTAACAAAATATTACTAAATTTTTTCACACAAGCACTTAATTTTGAAACGAAGGGTGTGTGACGTAACAGAAGCTATAGTTTTATAAATGATATTCACATTTTACCTTCCGTGATGGTGTATTCCTACATAATATAGTGTTAATTCACCTTGTCCCTTGGTATGCAGGATAGAAACCAGGCATTAAAAATGTCGATGGTAGTTAAAGAAGAAGAGGGATCCCAAAAATGGGTTACCTAGCCGAGCCGTTAGCTAATTCAGAGCTCCTCACATTTTGATTGAGAGACGTTGGCACCCTGGATTTTTAGAGAACCATTAGTCGATGACAACAGTAATTTCATGAAGAATATTGATATCTAGTCTGAGTTGTGGCCCTTTCTGTAGAATCGGAGGGGGCGACCTATAGCAAGGCACCCCTCCTACATGGGAACAAAGAGATCAACTCCATCCTAGATGGATGAACATGGTCTGATAGATGCTCGCACGGTTCGACGGGACATTCAGAGTCACAGCCATGGATGAAAAGATGGAGTTTCAGGGAGACTACAAAAACCCCAACCCCAAGGGGGAGATTGAGGGTTGTCAATCATCAGCTTCATGATCTTCTAACACATTCAACAATACTTTTACATAAAAGTTGAAAAAATTAAGAAATGTCATGTACTATAATAAGATTAAATACTAATGATCTCTGAGAATAAAAATTTATGCATGACATATGAGATTTTTCTAATTTTTATAAGAGTGCATACCTCTAGAAAGTACACCATGTTCCATGATTTCTTCAGGAATGATAGCCTGAGGCTTTCTAAATGTTGTGACAGTTCATAAACATCAACACATATCAAGCCCTCATGAAATCCATTTTTTGAAATTAGAAAATATAGAGATATGTTTGAAAAAAGTGATAGTCACAATGTAGCAGAAGATGAATGCAAGAACATATCCATCCACTAACAATATGAATTGAAGAAGAACCCATAAGCCTTGGGTTTTAACTGCCAATGTTTTTTTTCCAACTGGAAGAACCTCTATATATTAAATAATCACAATAGAAAATCATTTATTTTCAAGGAGAGCACATCGAAAAGAAATATTTATTATAAAAAAAATCCTACTTCCAATCGTTACTAATATATTCATTTAACAAGATTTAATTTTGAGTATACCTCATAGGTAATGATGAAAAAATAATTCATTTTATTTTTAACTAATGATAATAAATATAAAAATGAAACTGAATATTCAGCATTCATTAAAACCTGAATTGATCATTCGAAGCAGCATAAGAGTGTTAGGTTGTTGGTTTTATATCTCACCTAAATAAATACAGGTAATGGGTAAGAAGATGTGTTGATATATTTGTTTTCAGTGATTGGAGACATTCACCCATTCCAAAAAAAACTCCAACATTTGAGCTCTCAGCCACTTTAGAAGACCTAACAACATTAAATTGAATTAAAAAATATATTTGAAAATAGATTTAATCTTGTTGTAGTGTTATAATTGACATCACCATTCAATTATACTTAGAACCCATATAAATAATATGTACATGTTGAAGATGAAAAGAAACTTAAGTGCAAGCATTAAAAAAAATAAAAACATTCCTTACTATATGAATGTATTCATCACAGCTTTGGTTTGATGTGTTATCTTCATTGTTCAACCCGTGAATATAATTTTTTTTTCTAACCAAGTTAGTAGATTATATAATGTAGAAAACCCAACCTGAAAAATGAACACAATGGAAAATAAATTCATTTCAACTGTGAAAAGTTAATTTAGAGAATAACATGCAATTGAGTTGAATGCGTTGAAGAGAATGAATGAACCATAAATAGTATCATTAATAGTAACAGTGTTTGAAATATCTAATATTGTCAGTACTAAAGAACATATATGAAACATAAATTAATTAAGAGAAATTAAATTGTAGGAAATGAATATAAAACTGAACATATCATTCTCATTGCATGTATGCTGAAAGAATGTATATTTGGTGATAGAAAAACAGTATAGAAAAATAAATTTATGGGATTAATGAGTACTGTAAGAGAAGTTATGAAGAAATATATGATGATACTACATGGATAAAATAAAGAGTTATCTAGAATAATAATATTTACTGAATGTTATTCAAAGAAATCAAAAACTATCAATATATCAACAGCTGAGAGGTGATGTGGAGGAGGTCAAAACCTGGAAAAAAATTGGTGATCTTGGGAATGATTGTTGATAAGAAGGCATGTATAAAAGGTGTACACCTGAAATCAGTGAGCCATAACCGGTTTATAACCATAAATATGTACAAAAAAATTAAGAGCATCAAACAATAAATAAGTACAAAAAAATTAGAGCATCCAAAACATTCACAAATTACAAAATTGAATCCCAAATGATTTTTTGAAATGTATCCAAAACATTCAAAAATATGTTACCACATACTAAAATTAAAAAAATGGAGTAAAATCTTATTCAGCATTCCACTTAACTGGTTTTATATTTGATGTATGTAGTCTGCCTAAAATTTCAAAACCACATCAAGATAGTGCATTAAAGAATTAGAGAATGGAAATATTCAAACCATATAAAACAATTGCAAGGATTTAATTTTTCCATTACAAATATATGTTATTACTTGAAGTGAAAAGATGATGTGGTTGGTAATCCGAGTAATCTGAAGGTTGTGGAGATCAGAATGACAGTAGCGTTGAAATTGGAATCCAAACAATTCCAGGAATATCAGACAGAGATAACAAACTGAAGGGGGTGTCGAATGTATATAAATAGAGCGATTACAATCAGGTATTATGGAAATAAATCAAACTTAAATGAAGCAGTGGAGGTTTCTGGATGATTACCTAGAGGTTCCGCTGTTTGGTTCAAAGGGTTCCGCGAGTAAATTTTGAAGGTTGGAAATCCGAGTACGCCTTCAAGGAAGATGGAGGTGTTTGCTGCAACCGAGCGATTACAATCAGATATTATGGAAATAAATCAATCTTAAATGAAGCAGTGCAGGTTTTTGGACGATTACCTAGAGGTTTCGCTATTTTGTTCAAAGGGTTCCGTGAGTAAATTTTGATGTTTGGAAATCCGAGTGCGCCTTCAAATAAGATGGAGGTGTATGCTGCAACCAGTGCAAGGAGGAAGACGATGTGTGAGAATGACGGTCTTCAAGATATCCGGGAGGTAGATGCAGGCCATGTGGGGAGTCAACTGGAACCCTTGGTCATGAATAAACTTACCCCGACCAGAACTTGGAAAAGCCAAAAACAGAGGAAGTCTGAGAACAACGATCTTCAAGTTTTCCGGGAGGTAGATGAAGGCCGCGTGGGGAGTCAACCAGAACCCTAGGTCATGAATAAACTTACCCCGAGCAGAACATGGAAAATCCAAAAATGGGGAGAGTGCAGTTGAAATCAGGACGAGGAGGTCGGTGAAGGAAAGCTTCTAGATCAGGATTTGGCGACGAAAGAGGCGGCGTTCGAGGGATTGAGAGGTCCACAGGCGCGAGGTTTCAGTCGGGAGCGGTAGTGGGAGGCTGATGAAAATTTCCGAATCGCGGGGTGTGGACGGGATGAAAGTTGGAGAGTAAGCAGGGAGTGGAGGCCTGGAGCTCTGGTGATGCGACATGTAAGGGATTAATGACGTGGAAGAATCGGAGGTGGACAAGTGTAAGTTGGAATGCCAGAATTAGTAGATATAGTAGATGTTAACATTAAGGTAACCTTAAAATAGAATTGATAACAAGGGGGTAATATAAAGTCATAAGAAACCGTATTTGGATTTATATATAATAATATGGTCCTCTAAAAGATTTATTATAAAATTATAATTATTATATAGAATGTTCTTATGAGTACTAAGAGAGTTATGAAACAAGGTAATGGAGTTTCGTCTCAGTTTTTATTTCTGTGAGATAAATGGCGTATTCACCTCGTATTAATTATATGTGGTGTGTATAATACCCATATATTTATTTTATGATTATTATAATAAAAATTAGTCATATTTACATGTACATTTTATTATTTTTATTTCATGGGTTTTAGGTTTTAAAAGATACCAAATTGGTAAAGTAATGGTGTCTCAATTTTCCTTCCTAAATCAGGAATATAATTATATTAATTAAATTTTATGATTCATTTAATATAATTTTCTTATCTGGAAAGTATAATTAAATGATAACATGTGGTTTGAGTTTACTGAAAAAATCTCATCATGTATCAATATTGTTTATGATTATGGTTCCATTGATGAAATATTATGTTCCATCTCACAAGAAAACAGAAGAATTTTATTCTCCTATTTATATTCATGATATCTTAATTTATTGGTACCGTTTTTCTACTCTTTGGTACATAAGATGATTAATAATGTGTTTTTTAGAAAGTCTGAATTACCTATCTCTTCGATTGGATTATTGTGCTTATTCAAAACCATGTTTTCTAAAATAATATTTTCCCAAATAATTTTTAAGATTTATTTATATTTTCTCAAATTGTTTGGAAAACAAATATTTGTAATATATTTTTAATCTTATTTCATTTATTTAAAGTATTTATTTCCAATAGAATATAAATATTATTTTATAATTTTTCAATTTAAAATTATTTTCAAAAGGTTTTGAAGCTTATTTTATAAGTTTTCAAGGAAAATTGTTTTCAAAAGAATTTCAAGATTATTTAATAAATTTTAAACTAAGAGGTTTTTCAAAACATTTTCATTCTTTAATTATAATTTTTTTATTTATTCTCAATGAAATAGTTTTCAAAAAGTTTTCAACCTTGCTTTATAAGTTTTCATTGTATTTTCAAAGAAATGGTTTGAGAAACATTTTTAAGATTTAATTACATGTTTTCAAGAAGTTTTAAAAGAAAAATGAATTCAAATGGTTTTTAAATAATCCTTTATTTGATATCATGTTTATTTTTGTGAAAATGTATTTTAAAATGTTTTGTTTTTTAATGAAATTTTTTGAAATAATAAAGCATACTTACCTCAAGAGACGTTTTCAAAATATCATCCCAAGTTATTTTCCATATAAGATGACATCCATTGATGTTAATCATTCCATTATATAAAATTTTCAAAATGATCCACTCATAAAATTTCATTAGTTATTTATTTTTTGATGGAATGATGCTTATTACACTCATTTCTCTTCCACATGTAATATTTTTTGAAACCTGCATCAATTTAGGGTTATTTTTTGTGGAAATTATTATTAAATCTATGTCTTTTCCATAGGCTATGATGTGATAAAATATTAATGACACCAATTTTATTTAAGAGTTATGTTTTGATGTTTATAGAACCCATATATTTTACGGATCATGATATAATGAATGTTTTATTATCTAGTGTATCATGTATGGATGTATTTATTATTAGATGGATAAGACATATATCTCCCTCCAATTAATTCGGTATTGATTTATATCTCATGAGATAATAATTTGAATCATATCAACGAGCTGGATATACTATGGGAAGATGGAGAAACCCGATCCATTACAGGGAAAGGACTACGACTTGGTATGTTTGTGTGTCCCACCTAGTAGGTGTAGTCACTATGAAGATAGATAATGGGTAATCTGATCCACTATTGGAAGATAGAGAAACTCAATCCACTATAAAGAAATGACTATGACTAGGGATGTTGGTGTGTCCCACCCAATAGGTGTGGTTCCAATGAATTTTCTTAATATGTAATAGCAAAGACCATTGACATATAGGGAATGATATAACATCTCCATGTATGCCACCATTCTATTTTTTATTCTAATTTTATGACTTCATTGATTATGTTTTTTATTTCCTTATGATTAATGTATTCTAAACTACCAATATTTATTCCATGATTAATGTTTATGATATCTGATATGTTGCATAAGATATTCTAATGTTATGATAATATTCTCATACCCCTATACTAATGTTGATGCCTACAAGTCTCCCTTGTTTGCCCTTATTGGGAATCTGAGCTTGCCCATTTTTATGTTTCCATTCCATAAGATTAGGAATATATGTATTATGTTTTATGTGTTTGAGGAAGGTTATAGTCAAGAATAACCTAGTTAGAGATAATATAGCTCACTTATGCACCCGTGTTCATGTTTCCATAATTTCAAAGCCACTAAAAAAATACTATATTTTGGTGTTTTTGTATAATGTTTCAAGTATTCTAAAAAAATTATTATAGTATCTATATAAGTTAAGACAAGGTTTTTTAGTTGGTATCAGATCAAAGGTTTAGATAACCTTTTGAAACTATGATGAGAATACATTAGTGAGATCCCTTGGGATATGTCTAGAGTTGTCTCTAAGGATAAGTCTAAAGAAGAGTTAGTGTTTAGGTGAATGTCCTAGGATTTTGGTAATGTATGAAGTGATTTGTTTCCTATCAATACATACTTGTATAGATACTAAAAATGGATATGGATCTAGAACAGATTCACCTTTGGGGTAACAACTCTGACCTGATGTACTAGGCCTAACATAGGGTAATTTGGTACACCACAATGGGCCTTGTTGCACACCTGGTTTGATACTCTCAGAGGATATTCTTTGAAAATTCACAAATTAATCACGAACCATTATAAAGGATTTGGATTGAATATAACTTTGAATAAACTTGGGTAAACCTATGTTGTTATATATTATGGAATGTTTCATGATTTAGACATCCAAAAAGTGACTTTTTCTGATTTTGTGGTTCCACACTATGATAATTATTTCATAATAAATGCTTTATGGTTTTATCCTATAGAGGTAATCAGAAAGAATATGATTAATGATGAACTTAATGGAATGATTTTTGATTGGAACTAAAAAGGAATGTCCAATATAGTGAAGGATGCTGTGATCATACCTAATTAATTTTCAAGGAACATGATCAAATATGTGTATCTTAACCAAATATCTGAATCCCAAAAGAATAGAAAGATGGATTTCACTGAGAATTCAAGTAATGATGAACATGGAGAAAAGAGGATTTTTATTCCTTTATTTCATGGATGTGGAAACAATCACCTATGTTAATTTCTTAGAGGAACAATATGGTGTTTTGAATGTGTAATAGAATGATAGAAAGAGGGTAACTGCAAAAGGAAAATAAATAGGTCAATTAACGCAATGGATGAGAATATTGGCCTCCCTAAGGTATTATCAATTAATGATTTATTTAAAAGTGGAATGTTTGTGAATTATGAAAATCAATGTCCAATGTGGGAGGCTCAGGAAGAGAATCGGTAAGGTGTTCAATGTAATGGTTTTTCTTCAGATGATAAATAGACGATGAATTACATACGAAAGGTGTGTCTTAATTTAATAAAATTGATGATAATATGACTACATTGATTTTGATAATTGTTAATGCATGATTTTTATTTTCTATTCTTGGAAAGAGGTATTAATGAATAATTTTACAAATCTTGACTTATGGTTTAAGAATAAATTTTGATTACTAAAGTGTATATATTATGGAATTAAAATATTATATTATACAAATCATGAAATATGTAAGTATTTTAAAAATATTTTATTTTAAAATTTGAAAGGATATATTGAATTGTGACGGTGAGGTAGAAAAGTGATATCATGGAAATGTGATATTTTGAAAAAGGTAAGGTGGCTGTTAATATGGTTCTTATGTTGAGATAATGTAGTTTGTATAAAGATATGATGTATATGGATAATTAAATTGGATGATACTAATCACCTTGAAATAGATTAAGGATTTTTTGAAAATTGGTTTATATTATAATCTATGGAGAATAAAAATCTTTTTTATTTCAGGAATATATATAATATACATTTTAATAAGGAAAAATGCCTATTTTTTATAAGTAATTATGGTAATTCAGGAAATTAACTTATTTTAAAAGACGTACAATGAGGATATTCACATGTTTTGAATGTAAAAACCAAAATATACATTGTGATATATAGGGGATCAATGTTATGATGATTTTTCCTTCATTATATTGATTTGGATTTTCATCTTCTAGACGGGTTATAAGTTTAACCATTCCTGAAGAATTAAATTTAAACTTCAAAGGATGTATTTATGTATGGATATTGTTTTGAAAACCACAGGAAGAATGATACTTAGTGACTAACCTTATTTCAAGGATGTCCTTCATATATTAGAAATTATAGTAATGTGGTTTTATAAAAGGACATAATATATGTCAGGTGATAAACAATCATATCCAACATGATTGTGGGTCTTGAAACCATAACCAAAGGTTGATAAGGGTTTCACGCCTACCACTAACCAAAATGATGTCCTGGTTAATATAAATTTTTTTTTTGAATAAATATTTATGATAAATAATTAGTGTTTATTTTTATTTTCAGATATTAATTTATTAACCATAGTGATTTTTGAGGATTCTTATAAGAAAAAAGTTATAATTTTCATTCTTTTATGGGCCTTATGATCTACTAAATGTGTAATTTACTACTTTGGGCATCAAATTTGATTTCTGGACATCCATTTCCATAAGTAATTGGTGAATTATAAATATATAAAAGAAAAAAAGGAATTATATTCTGTTTATAGAATAATATAGAGTATTTATATTTTCTTATATTATTGTTAAGTAAAATAATTACTCAATGATATGATAATTATAAAAAAAAATCATTGTCCTAATATATTAATTTTTTAAATCATTAGCCTCTTAAATCATCACGGATTCATAACATTGAGTCTATGAAATTTTAATATATCATTTAATTGTTTTGTATTGATGACATCAACAACTCCCTATGAATATTTATGATTTCCATCAATGTCCATGTTTTCACATTCCGCATATGTTCTCCTTTGTGAAACCCTAGTTATATGTTACATTGGATAACTATTATGTTTAGAAAATTCCCTTTTCAATGGATGTTTTAAGATTCATTTTCAGGATGTGGGATTATATAAAATAAACATTCAAGTATTAAATCTTTGATAGCCCAAGTGAATTTATAGGGTGATATTCATTTTAAGGGTGTATAATTTAACACCCCGAGATTTTGAGAGTTAGTTTTCTCAAATTAATTTAATATTTTAGATAATTTTCATTTCATGCAACACTGAAAGTTTTCATATATATATATATATATATATATATATATATTAAAGAAATTTATTTGTCTACTATTATACAAAATACCAATTTAATCGTACATTACACTGAATGTAAAGGTTAGCTTCCCTTACATGGAACACTGAGGTTAGCGTAGGTTACAGGTAAGACCGAGTTTTACCACAAAATAATATATAATTAAAAATATTATTATTTATTATAATACAATATAACATATCCATTAAATTAGTTATTATGAAATAGGTTAACTAACATATGAAAATATATGGTTTATACAAATTAAAAAATAATTAATTGGTTATAAATTAATTAAAAACGAATATGAAAACTAATTGAATATAAATGAAAATATTATTTTTTTTATCCTCACAAAGCTGTTTTATCTTAATGAATTAAATTAATTACAATTAGTAAGTGATTTTGATGTAATATATTTGTAATTTTCCACTAAATATTTCAGATGTTCATAAAATATATTTGATTTTCATAGGACAAGAACAAACTCAATTTTACGCATAAAATACTATATTTTTATAAAAATCACTTTTACCACATTTTGATAGATAACCTATTTTTAATGAAATTTTTATCACTTTTATAAATCTTATATATCATAATAAACATCATCTATGAATTTGAAAATTAAAAATTTGGTTAGGGTGATCTTAAGGTATTCTTCTTTGAAGTTTCATTTTTAAATGAATTATTAAAAATTACAGAATTTTAATTCAAAAATAAATTTTCAAATATTATAATGGATAAATAATATTTTATATTGCATATAAAGTATAATTAGATAATAATTTATTTCAATTAATCCAATTTAAGTCATTATAATCAATTTTTATTTGAAATTGGGTATTAAAACATTGCAAACCTTGGGACAGTTTTACTTTTAAAACCAGCATTGTCGTATTGTCTGGGGGATTAATTTTAAATTAATTTCTTCCACATATGTGTTTGGAATTTGGAAAAGAGATGCCATATTTTTTAACAAGATAATTTATAATTTCTAATAAGTTGAACTTAGTTTTTGACCAAAAGGATTAGTCACTCTAATTGAAATTAATTACAATTATTAAAGAAAATTATACTTAATAATGGAATAAACCATTAATTTAAGGTCCCAAATGACCTATATACTATTCCAAAACCCATTGGATGGAAATATTTATTATATAAACATTTTATTATTGTGTTTTGTTTGCTTTTCATTACTTATTTTAGGTAAAAACATTGCTACACCTAACTTGTTTTAAAAAATGCCAAGTGTGTCCTTTCCCTTCCCTAATAAAGGACACCAAATCTCCCACTTCTTCACACCTCGTAAACCACTTAGGTTCAGAAAAGATATCCAAATATACATCCAAAAAACCCTACCATACTTCTTGCATCCTACCTTTGGTCAGAAATCTTTCCAAGGAATCCCTTTGGTGCAAACCAAATGCAGTTACCCGATTAAGAAATAACTCCATCCCTCCAGATCATTTATTTTATTTTCATTATACACTCCCTAAACACTTCTTATTCCATGGTTATATAAAAAAATTGAATCTTAAATATAATATTAATTTTTTATGATGGTATTTCAACCTACACTGACACACACTTCCAACTAAAGGGTAAAAAACTTAATATTTACGTTTACGGTGAACTATCGCTTCACAAAACGATGATTGTTCATTTTTCCTTTGTTGCCTATCATAGTATAAATTATGATGGAGAATATTTTTATACATGATATATATTATATTTATAACTTCTTAATTCTTCTATAATTTGTATTTATAACATTCTCTTATGCATTCTATCCGGTGTAAATACGATAATTGCGTTTGAAAAAGTGTTGAATACTGCCCCATCCAAGCGATGTGATTCAATCCCACAATACATGGATTGTGTTAAGGATATGTTTAGTGAAATTATACGATTTATATGAATTAATTAATCTAATTTAAGGATATTATATACATATATGTCATTTACTTTATTTCAATCAACACATTAATAAAATAGAAGTTGTCTTTATACATATGTACGACCTACAATCTCCATGAATGGTGTACTACATTTCGTAATTCTATATCATATAGATTAATATAATAGAAATATAATTAATTTTAATTATAATTGTAGAATTTTTTAAATTGATAAAATAATTATTTGAGTATACGAATCAATGATATAACAAATTAATTTATATGCAAAAAAACCTATACTACCCGAAGCGTAACATTAACATAGAATTGTTAGGGGGTTATATAATGTAATAAAAAACCATATATGGAATTACAAATAATACTATCCTTCTTTAAATGAAATATGATAAACATATATTTATTATAAAAGATGTACTTATGACTCATATAATTAAATTTATTTTTATTTATAGATTACAAATAATACTATCCTTTTTTTGTTAGATGCATGCCATGTTTACCTCCTATTTCTTATATGTGGTGTGTATAATTCCCATATATGTACACAATGACTCATATAATTAAATTTATTTTTATTTACAGATTAATATTATGATATTTCTTTCATGGGAATTATTTTTCAAAAGTTACCAAATTGGTAAAGTAATTTTGTCTCAATTTTACATCTTTGAGACACATGCCATGTTATGAATCTATATTTTCCTATGAGGTTTATATAATACCTTTGAAAAGTTAAATCATGAATGTAATTATATTAATTATATATTAATCTTCATTTAATTTAATTTTCTTACATGTGATTTATAAGTTAGTATTACTAAGTGTATAGAGTTTGTTGAAATAATCTCATCTTTTATGAGTATTGTTTATGATTATGATACAATAGGTGAAATAGTATGATCCATATATAAAGATATCACATCAATTCTATCCTGATCTATATATTCATGTAATATTCATGTATTGGTAAATTTTTTATACTCTTTGGTACATAATATGATTAATAAATTTTTTTATCAAAGTTTAACTTACCTCTCTCTTTGGTCAGAAATATATGTTCATTCCAAAGAATTATTTAGTTAAAAATGGTTTTCAAAACATTTTCATGATCTAGGTAAAATCTTTCAATGTTTTTTTCAAATAAAAGGGTTTTTTTATTTTTTGATCCATTTTTTTAGTTTTATGGCAATTGATTTATATTTTTAAAAATTACATTATATGTTCTCAAGGAAGAAATTTCTCAAATGGTTTTCAAGCATCATTTATATTTTTTCAAGGAAAATTATTTTCAAAACATTTTCAATATTATTTCATATTTTTTTCATATAAAAAAGAATTGAAAGATTTTTTAAGATTTATTTCTAGGTTTTGAATTTTTTTTAATCAAATGGTTTTTAAAATGTTTTCATGTTTTGTTTGTATGTTTTCAAAGTATTTTCCATGAAATAGTTTTAAAAAATGATTTCAAGATTTCATTATGAGTTTTCAATAAATTTTAAACAGAAAAGGATGTTAATTTTTTTTTAAATTTTCCATATATAATATTACATTTTTATTTTCATGAATATGGTTTTCAAAAGGTTTTATGTTTTAATGGTGATTTTTCATTGATTAAAGGATATTTAACTCAAGAAATGTTTTCAATATATTTATTTAAGTTATTTTACATTTAAGATAACATATTTTGATGTTACTCATTCCATTCTAGGAAATGATACAAAGGGTCCATTCATATTCTTTGTTTAATGGTTTATGTTTTGATTTAATGATTCTTATGACACTCATCTCTCTTCCACAAGTTATATTCTGTCGAATCCTGCATCTTTTCCTGAATTATTCTTTGATGAAATGTTTATGAAACCTATCTCTTTTCCATAGGTTATGATGTCAAGAAATTTTAATTATACTCATTTTATTTCATGGATTATTATTTGATGTTTATAGAACCCATCTCTTTTAATGACACAGGATATGGTGAAGGTTTTATTATCTCTTGGTATGTGTATTAATGATTTTATTATGAGATGGGTGTGTCCTATATCTCCATCCAATGAATGGGTAAATGATTTATATATCATGAGATAATTTTATAAATCATATCGATAGGCTGGATCCGCAAGGGGAAGACGGGTAAACCCAATTCCTTAAATGGAAATGACTATGACTGGGGATTGTGGGGTTCCCCCCCCCCACCCAGTAGGTATAGTCACCATTAAGATGGAATGTGGGGAAAGCCAATCCACTACAGGAAGACAGGGAATTGTGATACTATATATGAAAATAATTATGACTGGGGGTGGTGGTGTGTCCCTCCCAGTTGTTGTCGTTCCCATAATGTTCTTTAATAAGTTATAACAATGATTTATGGAAAATAATGAATGATATATCATGTCTATATATGACATAATTTCATGTTTTATTCCTATGTTATTATTTAATGGATTATGTTCTATATTTCCTTATTATTTATGTCTTATGAAATACTAATATTTATTCCTTGATTCATGTTTATGATATTTGATATGCAGAGTATGATCTTCTAATGTTATGATCACATTATCATACCCAAATTATCTTTTTTATACTTACTTGTCTCCGTTGTTTTATATTACTAGGTATCTGATATCACTACTGTTTGTATTTCCTTTCCACCGAGTTATGAAGATATGTGTTATGCTCTTTTTTTCTAACAATGGTTCGAGTCAAGAAGAACCTAGTGGGGGATAATGTATCCCACTTATATACCATTTCTCTTGTTTTTATGTTTCTAAATCCACTAGAAGAATAGGTTATTTGGGTCTTTCTTTGTAAATTTTTTTAAGTATTCCAAAAAAGTAATATAATATCTATATATATGAAGAATTAGTTTTTATATTATTGAAGATATGTCTGAGGATTAAAAAATATAAATTTTTTTTGTCATAAAATTATGAAAACAACATATATTACATGAATGTGGTGAGGTCATTAATTAATAAAATATTAATTGTATAAGAAAACATTAGAATCAATAACTGTATTGGTAATTATAAAACATGAGGGAGTAAATATAAATAAAATTCTCTCATTCATTAATGTGAATTAATGTCCACTAAAATTGGGGGTTATGAACATATTTTTTTAAAGTTATCATTGGGAATTATAAATGTTTAGAGAATGATGATATTGATAATGATGATTTAATATCATACGAAAGGAATGTTTTATCATGATATAGTTATGATTATTTATTAAACTTCTAGTAATTCTTGGAAATATAATAATTAATCGTGATATGAACCATATAAACTAAATTGGTGGGATCGATTAGAATGAAATCCAGGATAATAATGAGAATGGAATGAATAATATGTCAATATTTTAAAAACACATGGGGAATATATATCATATTAACTAGAATAGTGTATTTTTTGTATTTCTAATAGTTATTAGATTTTTCTTTAACCAAGGACAAATAATACTGACAAGAAAGAGATGAAAATATTGGGGACTAGAATACAGTACAATTAGTGTGAATAATAGTGAAATTTTTGATTATATGGTGTGATTTACATGATATTCTCATCTAATTGATGGGTATAGTAGTCGATTGATTAAATTATATAGATAATGATGGAGTACTAAAATGATATCCATTATACTCACATTAAAACATGGGTTATAGTGAGAAGATACATTTACCCATCAAACCCATAGTAATGCATGGATACTGATGATGAACCATTCATTTAATTGTTTCCATTCAACCAAAACACTATATTTGGCAACACAAAAGTGTGAAATATGGTAACTAACCTTAGTTTTTACACACTTTCTATCACACATATCAAGGATTAAGGTGGATTATGATATGTATTATTTATTCATTTTCACCTATAGCATTTGGTTTGGCATACACAAGTGTACGTCCCCAAAATGGGATCCACTTAAACCCAATGTAGTGGGTTGAAGGACTACTAGAACTTAGGTATTCCTCCCCACATAGAAAAGTATATGTACTAGTAGTTAGGGTATGTTTAGTTATAGTGGGAAGACAATAACCTTTGGTTATGATATAATAAATTTCATATGATAATAAAAAAATATGGAAACCAAAATCAACAAAAAAAAATTGGTAATGAATTTAACAAGAAAAATTCTATAGCCATAAATATGAGATAAAATACACATGTAAATCAGTCAAACAAAAATTTACATGAACTACTTCTCATGGAAAATCATATAAGAGCATCCTCCAAGGCCCCAAAAATAACTCCATGTGAAAGAAAAGAACTACCATATTTTATCATCCATCCATCCCAAGTAACATCTCACTAATCTCTAGACTATGAGCCTAGTCTCTTAATTGATATATGATACATAATGTTTACATGTAATCTGAGGAGCACATTTAGCTTGTCAATATTAACTCAGTTGGCCATCGCCAATGTGTGTATGTCTTACATCCACAATTATACAATGTTTTTATACATAAATGAACATCAGTAACTTACACACAAAAATTAATAACTCACCCCACTTCTTATCAATATTAATAAGTGAACATTTACCTATATCGACTAATGGATGTGAATATCTGAATATAGCCCAAAAGATAAATGTTTTCATACATTTCATGTCTTTAAATATATAATGACACTAGTGAGAACCCATGGATTAAATCCCAAGCATCCACATTTTGATATCATGCCAATAGAACCCCCAGGATCCTCTCATGAACATATCATCAACACCTCATGATATCTGACACATCATGTTCCAAAAAATGAGTAACTAGAATCTCATCATCATGTCCATCAATACACCCCATGTCCCTACGACCTCCATCCAAAATTTAACATACTTCAATAATAAATCACTAGTGGATCGATATCCCAATGTAAAAGTAATAATGAGATCCATAAATAAACAATTCTACCCCATCAACCTCAAATATAAATGAAAAACTCATCCCTCAATTGATGATCTCAAACACCATATCTAATGGAATTCTACCATCTGAACCAATTCCATGCCCGTTACTTAACACCATCCCTTAAGCCACTCAATTTATGAAGGCCACTACCCATGATGAGTATTCAACACCTCGTCAACTGAGTCTGATGAATACGCACATGACCCTAATGTAAATTTTGTCCAGAAATAGTGAGAAAATTCACTATCTATCCCTAAGGCACACAAACTGACAACCATGTTGTCAACTATGAACCTCGTCGCACATCCATGACATTTTCATCGCAATCTGCCTTATCTTGATCATCAAATCGCCTCAAACCCTATGTTTAAAACCACCCCACATATATCTGGTTATTCCCCCAGCCCAAAAAAACCGCTTCATCTTAGTCCTAATGACTAACATCACTTCAATCCCTTAGACCCTTCCTATCACGTCCCCATGGAAATCATGTAGGTATATCATAATATTACTAATTTAAATAATTTAATAAATTATTATAACCTTCCCAACCAACCACAAACCCATACACGACATAAAATATTATAGGTATGAAATTGTATTCCATTATATTATCATGAAATTTATAAATTATGAATTAAAAAAATCAACTTTCTGTTATGGGTTTCACCTAGAAAACCTACACATGTGAATATAATAATTCTACACATAAGACACATATATTTATAGAAAATGAAAGGTACCATAATACTTATGATTTTAGTCATAAACTTATCCAATAATGGACCCTGATCTGAGATAAAATGATAGAAATTTATCTATATGAAAAAGAAAAAAGAAATAGGGAATATGAGTATATATAGAAATAATATTCCAAAAATACAAAAAAGAAGAAGAATGGAAGTAGGAGGAATCAAGAGTTTACACTATGCTTCCAGCACACATGACGATGTCAAAATAAAATGTCTAAAGAATGAAGGAGAAAAATACTGGAGGAGGATATGGATGTCCCATGGATGTTGGAGGAGGCACAAGAAATGGGTGAAAATAAGTATGATGGTAAGAAAATTATGAGAGGGGTAGTTTAGTAATTTTTCCCCAATAAATGAATCATGTGGTTTTTATAACTATGTGACAACTATTTGGTTCCACTGTTTTAATGACCCGAATCCGGAGCCACAAAACTGGTGCCCCATACCCAGTTCTCCACATGACCTCAACCGCGTTTTCCCAAATGACAGAGGCTGCCGACTAGCATCGAGGGCCTTGGTGAGTCTATGGGAAAATCATCCCCTCATTTGATAAAGTATACATCGAAATCATTAAACAACATACAACAACTGAACTAAAATTAGAAGCAATGTCTGATATAATAATGATGCAGTATGGTACATGTGTCTATGGAAAGCAATAAAAAATCAACGTGATGAAATACAACTGAAACCCAAGTACTAAAAGTGAACGACAACTCCTATAGAATCACGATCCAAAGCCCAATCCCATGATCTCCAGCTCCAACCAGCAATCAAGTACCTGAGGTAGAAGGGCCACAATCCCTATCCACACCTGCAACCATATAATCTGTTTGGGTTGAAAAGTAGGACCCAAACAGGGTGTGAGACTAATCCCAGTAGGCAACCACCACAAGATTTGTGCCCTAATTTCGGTGAGAAATATAGAAAAAGTAAAGGAAATAAATACATTAATGTACAAGGAGAACACCAGTAAAAATCCTATCATTTACCATTCACATTCATTTAATTAAACAACTAAGGAAACTAGCAAAGCTATCTATTCCAAGGTAAATCATGTAACACATCAGGTAACTCAAAAGACTACATGAACCACAAGTAGTACAAACCCAAGCTTGTTCTTTAGTTTGGTGGACTCATCACAACCAACCAAAAAAAATTCGCACTGACTCTTTGGGTGGCTCAAACTAGCAGATCCCTATAGTTCAGTGATCAAACAAGGCACAGACACTCTCGGAAGCTTTCATGTCAATTCCCCTATGGTCTTGCAACGATAGCTACAGACTCTCTGAGGAAGCACTTACGTCTAATTACTCCCATGGTCTCGATACGTGTGTGAACTAAGAACACTCTTAGAAAGCACAGAGTCCTATTCCCATAGGTCCTTCAAATGAAACTAAAACCAACAGACCCTCTAGGGAAGCACTTAATTTTCTATTCCCCCTTTGATCTCCCGCACGAGGTTCTCACAGCCCTGAGTAGTCCAATCGAGAATAATCTACTTTCATCAACCCTAAGTAATTTCAACAAATACTTCTCTAAAAGATATAAAGCATCTAAAGCATTTAAATAGCAGGCAACACATGCAATCAGTTATAACAAGTAAACTAGAAATTGCAACAGGTTTTGCCTCACAGGCAACGGTGCCAAATGGTGATAAACAGCCAAACAGGGAAAAACACCCATGGGGTGATCCTCAAACATTCAACCAAGCATATATTAGTATCAATTAATCATAAACTAACAAGAAATGTAAGGCAAATAAACAATAGGATCAAAATCCCAAACCCGGGATACCCGATACATGGGTATCTAGCACTTTTGCAACCAAAACTCAAGGACATTCAACCCAGGGCAACAAACCGCCTACCTCAATGCTTGGAGATCGATATAAGTGGACCACGATGATTGATTCTACTTAGAACATTGAAGATATGAGATAACGTCCAAAATGATCAACCCATGATAACTTGAAAATGAAGATGAATTAGGGAACAATGCTAAATCAAAAGAGAGAGCTTACTGAGGTGATCACAATGCAATCAACAGCGGCAGAAACGGAGATCGGACGACACCTCGGGGGCTTGGAGAAGAAGTGTGACCGTATGGGTCTCCCTCGAACGAAAAACCTGAAGAAGGAGAGCGTTCTGTCTGTCAAGCGTGACCCTGGTCCGTTTAATGAAAAAAATACATGGAGTGTACTTCTGGGGTACACGGCATGTACTCCATTTTTCCGTACTCTGCTTTAAGCAGCCTCCACTTCACCCCTACACACCTTGTGTGTGGCCCGGACATGGTCCGCACATGGCTTCAAGCAGCAATGGAGTACACAGTGTGTACTCTGAAAGTACACGACGTGTACTTCAAAAATTTCCAGAAACTCCTCTTTTCTCAAAAATGACTAAAAATGGAAAAACATACCTTAAACGAAGATCAGAGTTCTTAAAAACTTCCCCCCTTAAAAAAATTCATCCCTAAATTTCCCTAACGAGGCATAAAAGAAGAAACCCTGAACAGCTCCGGCCACTATGATCATACATCGGGCTCCCGCTCCCAAGTCTCGTCCAGTACTTGCCCGTGCTGCCATAGCACCCGTACTAGAGGAACATACCAGCCACGAAGAACCTTCATACTGCGATCGAAAATCTAGATGGGATGCTCCTCAAACGATTCATCCACTTCAAGCTCAACCTCCTCGGGTTGAAAGACAAGAGACAGGTCTGAAAAGTAACGTCGGAGCTGGGAAACGTGGAAGACGTCGTGCATAGCCCGGTACCTCTGAGGTAACTACAACCAATTGGCAACCGGACCAACTCTCTCCAACACCTCAAACGGCCCGAAGTACCATGGTGAAAGCTTACCCTATCTCTGAATCCTCTTGTGTCCCAAACACGCTGCGACATGCAGGAAAACCTGATCCCCGACCTCAAACTCCATAGTTCGTCTCCGTTGATTAGTATATGAATTCTGCCGAGACTGTGTTGTAGCCATCCTCTTCCGAATCAACAATATTTTCTCTAAGGTATCTTGAACAGGACGAGGTCCTAGCAAATCTATTTCTCCTACCTCTAGCCATCATAAAGGTGATCATTATGGCCTACCGTACAGGGCCTCCTAAGGTGCCATCTGAATAGTCACCTTGAAACTATTGTTATAGGAAAACTCCACAAGAGGTATATGCGTCTCCCAAGAACCGACAAAATCCAAAATGCAATCTCGAAGAATATCCTCAAGCACCTAGATCATACGCTTGGACTGGACATCAGTCTGGGGATGGTATGTTGTACTCAATAGTACCTGTGTACCGAAAGCCTTCTGAAGTCCCTACCAGAACCGAGAAGTAAAGCATGCATCCCTGTCTGAAACAATGGAGTGTGGAACTCCATGCAGACGTACAATATCTTGGATGTAAAGTCATCCCAGATCATCAACACTAAAGGTCTCCTTGATCGTCAAGACGTGAGCCACCTTCGTAAGCTTGTCTACGAAAACCCAAACACAATTATTCCCTTATGGGGACCTTGGAAAACTAGTCACGAAGTCCATCATGACATCGTTCCACTTCCACTCTGGAATGGGTAACTGCTGTAAAAGGCATGCTGGTCACTAATTCTCTACCTTCACCTACTAACAAGTAGAGCACCTTATGAAGAAATAAGCAACATCTCTCTTCATACCTAGCCACCAGTACTGGCAGTGTAGAGCACGATACATCTTGGTGATACCAGGATGAACTGCCGAAACTGAGGAATGAAAATCCCGCATCAGCTTCTAGAGTATGTCTTCTGGCACCCATACACATCCCTGGAAATGCAAGATCTCATCCTTTCCCCCTGTCCATCCAAGAAGAGGGTCCTCTTCTGACACACTCTCCCACGGGACTATGCCCTCTGAATCTGATAGCTGCCTCATCCGCACCCGATCAAGAAGATTAGAGGTAACAACCAAAGAAGAGAGAAAGGTTTGCCCTTGTCTGTTGTGCACCTCCAAGTCCATCTCGGGGAACAGATCCATGAGATTCTACTCACTGCTAGCCTCCTGAACTGCCTGAATATGAGTTCTCCTGCTCAACGCATCAGCCACTGCGTTTCCCTTCCCGGGTGTATAAGCAATCTCAAAGTCGAAGGACTGAAGAAACTCGACTTACCTACGCTGTCTCAGATTCAGATCACACTGGGTGGAGATGTACATGAGACTCTTGTGGTCTGTGAAAACCACAAATCTCTCTCCTAGAAGGTAATGCCTCCAAAAGCGTAAGGCATGAACAACAACTGTCAACTCCGGATCATGTGTCGGGTAGTTCATCTCGTGTGGCCTAAACTACCAAGGCCCGTAAGCAATGACCACATCTCCGGGAATAAGAACAGCTCCCAGCCCGATACCTGAAGAATCATAGCAGACAGTATAGCCCTTGCCCGGCTCTAGCCAGACTAGTATCAGTGATGATGTCAACCTCCCCTTCAGCTCTTGAAAAGCCGACTCACAAGAATCTGACCATAAAAACATCACCCCCTTCTTGGTCAGACCTATCAGTAGTGCTCCTAGGCATGAAAAGTCTTGTATAAACTACCTATAATAACCAGCCAGTCCCAAGAAACTATATACCTCAAAAAAATACTTTTTATTTTCCCAGGTAACAACCGCTCTCACCTTTTCTGGGTCTACTGATACTCCTGTCTCTGAGATGACATGACCCAGGAAGTGCATCTCATCCATCTAGAAGTCTCACTTTGAGAGATTAGCATATAACTGATGCTCTCTCAGTGTACTCGATATGATCTCAAGATGGGTAGCATGGTCATGTCTAGTGTGAGAGTACACCAAGATATCATCCACGAAAACCACCACGAAGTAATACAAGTATGGATGAAAAACACTATTCATCAGTTCCATGAAAACTGTTGGTGCGTTCATGAGACTGAACAACACAACCAAGTACTCATACAAACCATATCTACTCCGGAAGGCTGTAAGAGGTATATCCGATGGTCTGACACGCAACTGATGATAGTCGGATCTCAAGTCGATCTTCGAGATCACCCTAGCTCCTTGAAACTGATCAAAAAGATCATAAATCCTCGTCAAATGATATTGGTTCTTGACCGTCAAATGGTTCAGCTTCCGATAGTCCACAAAAAGCCGTAAGGTACCATCCGCCTTCTTCGCAAACTACACAAGAGAACCCCAAGGGGAAGAACTGGGTCAGATAAAACCCTTTTCCTGCAACTCCTCCAACTATTTCTTGACCTCTTATAACTCAGGCGTAGCCATCCTATAAGGTGGTATGGATACCAGTGCTACTCCTGGAACAAGATCAATAGAGAAGTATACTGCTCACTCTGGAGAAAAACCTGAAAAGTATTTAGGAAAGACATCCGGAAAATGGTCAACCACTGGAGGAAAATATATCCGAGAAGTCCCCGGGTCATCCAGATAAAAACTAGCAAACTGGGCTATAACACTGCCCAACCCATGATGCTCTAGTCCATCTCTTCTTTCCCGGACATCCCATTCGCCCTTGTGATGAAAATATTTTCCCTCTAGTGATGTGAAACTCACCCTACGACGATAACAATCGACAAAGTCCTAAAAAGGAACTATCCAGTCCATTCCGAGAATGAAATCATAACCCATCATCTCAAGGACATAAAGATCCCACAAGATGTGACACCCACCAACCTCAAGGGGCCACTCCTTTCACAGATGTACACTAGTAGTTCTATTTCCCATAGGAGTGTCTAGTGTCATCATATCCTCAGAAGTAAAGACAGTATGTCTGAGGCTCTCCATAGTGTGCACAAAAACAAATCTATGAGAATCTCCAGTATCAAAAAGTGAAGAAGATAAAAATGAGGCTACTAAGATCGTACCTCGAATGGTGGAAGGTCCAGGATCCCACCCCTGATGAATCTGCTCTACCGCAAACTTCTAGCCAATATTGTGGCACTGGGTAGAAGCCTGATATCCCTGAGCTGATCCTCCCTGAGCCTAGCCACTACGTCCACGGCCTCTTCCCTGGCCTGAATGAACTGAAGAACTCCAGCCCCAGTCTGCTACAGAGCTGGTAATCCTGCTCCTATATAAGTAATAAAAACAGATCCTCCATAACTAACTGCTAGAAGAAGAACCCTACAAAAATGCTGCAGATGACCCATCTTGCCGCAAGATCGACACTCTATTGGGTCTCTCAGGAACTTAGGATTCTTATTCCCGATCTTTCCAAACTGATAGCACACCACTTGGTTTCCAAAAGGAAGACCCCGTCTAGCAGAAGAAATACCTCACTTCCTCGAGTCACCACGAGTAGACTCTCAGTGGTGCTTCCTGCTGTCACTCTGAAATGAATTAACCTTGGATGCTGAACCCCCTGGTCAGCAGCTCCAGTCTGCCTCAAATTTTGTTCGGTGAACAGTGCCTGGTTGACTATCAGAGTAATAGAAGTCAACTGGAAGATTTTATCCTACGATCTAATATCTAGTTTGAGGCCTTCCTCAAACTTCCTTTCCAAAAACTGCTCTTCATTTCCCAGAACGGGAGTGAAACGCTGTAACTAAGTGAAACAGGAGGAATTCTCCATAACCGAAATAGTACCCTGCTGCAGGTTCATGAACTCTCTGGCTCTGTCGGCCCTCAGCGTCGCCGGATAGAAGTAGTCGTAGAACGTACACTGGAACTCATCCCAAGACAAATTCTGTTGGCGCCTTGCCTGTGAAACTACATCCCACAATCTCTTCGTAGAATCTTGCCGCATATAAGTTGCGAGTTTCGCCCTTCTGTATGGGGGTGTCTCCAGATGCTTGAAGATGGAAAGCATGGTTTCAAGTCATGAATCTACAGCCTGAGGTCCTCCATCCCCTGTGAAAGTGGGAGGATGATGCGGTTAAATAAACTGCATCATCTGTGCCATAGATGGGTACAAATGCTTAGATACTTGTAAGGTTTTCATGAATCTCATGAAACACTCTCTAAACTGAGCATCGTCACCAGTGTCTTGAATCACTGCAATTTCCATGTCCGGAACAATCGGCAGAACTACCGATAGTCCTCGGTCTGCCGTCTCAGGCGTATGGTCACTGCCTGGTTCTTGACGTGCAATGGGAGGACGTCCTGGTACCATAGCCCAGAAAGGTTAAAATCACACCTCTGATTTAGGATTAAAAACGACAGAAAACACAAGGGTAAAAAATGGGAATAGGAGAGAGAAACACTTAAGTTTACAAAACACGACTACACCACGTGTATCTAAAATACACGGCGTGTTTGTTAAAGACATTCACATGGGCGTGTACCTCTACCACGACTGGTCGTGTAACACCCAGACTACACGGCGTGTTGGCCCAATACACGGCGTGTACTTGAACTCCACTCCCCCACCCGAGTCTCTTTACATGGCTATCCTACACGGTCCCCTTTATCCTAAACTACACGACATGTTCACTAAGGACACGGTGTGTACTAGACAGGTTTGGCGACCCGTGTAGCAGGTTACACGGCTGGCTCCACGGCTGACCCTTACACGGCGTGTTCTGAACAAACACGACATGTATAAGAAAACATAACACCGACCCGCATTGTTCGTGACACAGCCGGGTACTTAGAACAAGGATACACAGTGTGTTCGTACAAAACATGGCGTGTAGTACACGAGCTTCCCCGACCCGTGTTGTTAGTGACACGTCCGGGTACTTAGAACAAGGCTACACGACGTGTTTGTACAAAACACGGCGTGTAGTACACGAGCTTCCCCGACCCATGTTGTTAGTGACACGGCTGGGTACACTGTTGACTACAGCACGACGTCGACTTATCGTACACGGTGTGTCCTCGAAGACATTCCACAACCCTGGGTTTCTATTCACACAGTCAGAAACATGGTTTAAAAACTACACGGCGTGTATTAATAAGGTACACGCCGTGTATTCTGGGTTTTTCTGGGCCGTATCTTAGAAACTGCACCGAATGCCAGAAATACGAAAAAACAAGCATCTATGTGCCAAATTCCGATCCGTGGGGGCCCATACTCCCCGCGAATTAAAGTTTGGCATCATAATAATGCATACAGCAAGTAAACAACATAACAATTCAATAATCTGCCAAATTCTAATCCTCAAGGGGCCATAACACCTCTAGGACAAAATTTTGGAATCCATGATAAATTAACTATAAAATAAACGACACCCTATCTATATAGCGGTATTTCTATCACAACAAGTCTAAAAAAATAATGCATAATCTCTCACGATATCTATCAAAACAGCATGAAATCTCTAATGCACCCTAGATGACGTGAAAAAAAAAATGAAATGTGATTTCCTAACCAGTGCCTATATGATGAATGAGATGGCATCCCCTCATCTCATAAGGTTGCAACAAAATAGAACCACAATCATATAAACTGTAACAACACAAAACACGTGCATCACCTAACGGTGAAATATAATAAACTGTAACACTTTCAAAAAATAGAAATTTCAATTACGAGGTAATATAGCTTTTTCCTGTACACGGGTTAATTACTCTCGGGCACAGTTAAGTTCTAACTACCCATTCCTTCCTATCCTTGTCTATTGTCGCAAAACAATAAGGCAATAGAAAAGAATGAAACCTCCTCTGATACCACTTTGTAATGACCCGAATCCCGAACCACACAACTGGTTCCCCATACCTAGTTCGCCACATGACCTCATGAGTGTCTTCCCAAACGCTAGAGGCTGCCGACTAGCAACGAGGGCCTTGGTGAGTCGGTGGGAAAACTAATGACCTCATTTGGTAAAGTATACACTAGAAGAACAAACATACAACATAGCATAAGCAGTAAAATACATACAACAACTGAACTAAAAGTATAAGAAATGTCTGATATAATAATGATGCAGTATGGTACATGGGTCTATGGAAATCAGTAAACAAATCAACGTACTGAAATACAACTAAAACCCAAGTACTAAAAGTGAACGACAACTCCAGCAGCATTGCGAGCCAAAGCCCGGTCCCATGCTCTCCAGCTCCAACCAGCAATCATGTACCTGAGGTAGAAGGGCCACAATCCCTATCCACACCTCCAACCATATAATCTTTTTGGGCTGAAAAGCAGGACCCAAACAGGGTGTGAGACTAATCCTAGTAGGCAACCACCACAAGATTTGTGCCCTACAGTCAGTGAGAAATATATAATAAGTAAAGGAAATAAATACAGTAATGAAGTAGGATCACACCAATAAAAATCCTACCATTTACCATTCACATTAATTTAATTAAACAACCAGGGAAACTAGAAAATATCTTTATTCCAAGGTAAATCAAGTAATACAGCAGGTAACTCAAAAGACTACCTGAACCACAAGCAATACAAACCCAAGCTTGTTCTTTGGCTTGGTGGACTCGTCAAAACCAACCAAACCAAATTCACACTGACTCTCTAGGTGGCTCAAACTAGTAGACCCCTAAAGTCCAGTAATCAAAAAAGGCATAGACACTCTGGGAATCTCTCTTGTCAATTCCCCTATAGTCTTGCAACGATAGCTGCAGACACTCTGAGGAAGCACTTATGTCTAATTACTCCTGTGGCCTCAATACGCGCGTAAACTAAGAACACACTTGGGAAGCACAAAGTTATATTCCTGTAGGTCCTATGTACAAAACTAAAACCAACAGGCCCTCTAGGGAAGCACTTAATCGTCTATTCCCCCTTTGATCTCCCGCACCAGGTTCTCACAGCCCTGAGTAGTCCAGTCGAGCATAATCGACTGTTAGAAACCCTAAGTAAGTTCATAAACTACTTGGATAAAATCTACATAGCATCTAAAGAATTTAAACAGCAGGAAACACATACAATCAGTTATAACAAGTAAACTTGCAATTACAATAGGGTTATCCTCACAGGCAATGGTGCCAAATGGAGATACATAGCCAAGCAGGGAAAAAAACCCATGGGGTGATTCTCAAATATGAAACCAAGAATATATTAGTATCAATTAATCGTAAAATAACAACTAATATAAGGAAAATAAACAATAGGATCAAAATACCAAACCTGGGATACCCGATACATGGGTATCCGACACTTTTGCAACCAAAACTCAAGGACATTCAACGCAGGGGAACAAAACACCTACCTCGATGCAAGGAGATCGATATAAGTGAACCACGAAGATTGATTATCCTTAGAACATATATGATCTGAGAAAATTTACAAAATTCTCAACCCATGATAACATGAAAATGAGGAGGAATCCTGGAACAAGGCTAAAACAGAAGAGAGAGCTTACTAAGGTGATCCCAACGTTTTCGACGGCGGCTGAAACGGAGATCGGACGGCAGCTCGGGGGCTCGGAGAAGAAGCGCGGCCATACGGGTCGCTCTCGGATGAAACACCTAAAGGAGTGCGTTCTATCTATCCGGTGCGACCCCAACCCGTTTAATGAAAAAAAGAAAATACACGGCGTGTACTTCTGGGGTACACGGCGTGTACTCCGTTTTTCCGTACTCCGCTTTAAGCAACCTCCACTTCACCCCTTCACATCGTGTGTGTGGCCTGGACACGGTCAGCACACGGCTTCAAGCGGAAAAGGAGTACACGGAGAATACTCTGAAAGTACATGGCGTGTACTTCAAAAATTTCCAGAAACTCCTCTTTTCCCAAAAACGACCAGAAAAGGAAAAAAATACCTGAAATGAAGATCCGAGTTCTTATAACTGTCTTAAGTTAACAGCCTTTATAATAATTCAAATGGTTTGGCTTCATGGTTTGGACTGAATGTGCACCAACCATGCAACTCACTTCCTATGAGGCACTAAGCATGTTGGTAGGGCCACACTGTTTTCAAACCCTACGCAACATACACACACCCTATATTAAAAATTTAATATATCACACAAGGATGTGTTCCCCACATATATGGTATTATATCCATACTCCAGTTAAAATATAAGATAAAAAGTTTTACCGTAAACATCACATAGTTTAAAAAAACCATGTGCCTCTGCCTGTACTTTGTGAAAAAAATGAGTTTTCAGGGCCTCACTCTACTGAAAATAATCTTAACCCCTAAGGAACCAACTAATACTTAAACCCCATCTATAAAAACACCTAGGACCATAAATAAACTAATATTTATGTTATAAAACTCAGATACAAATTTGATATGCTCACCAAACCTAAAATTCGTTAACTTTCAGAAAATTGACCCGTTCAAAAACCTGAGATGTTACAGTCTCTTCATCATACACTAACTCATCACCAAGGTATCGGCTTTTACACCAAGATGGTATCAAACATTCCAAACTCATAATAATTATGATACTCTACCCCAGTTTCTATATAAATGGAAAATTCCGGTTGTGGTGCTCCCCACCTTAGGAATTACCTATCTGGTCATTTCTCAACCGAAAACTCAACACCATGATGGTTCCTCAGACCTTCCTTGAAAATTAACATACTCATATGCCATACCTTCATTACTGAACCTTATCAGTTTCTCATTCAATACCTCTGACACACATTGTAACACCCCAAGATTTTAGGAAAAATATTCTTTTTAATTTCATTAATGTCTTGTGTTGTACGCTACACCAAAAGGAGCTTGCACAACACACATCCCTGACTTGGCTTGCATTACACTCAAGCGCGACCTTCCACGATAGCGTGTGTTGTACGCAATACCGAGTTTCACTAAACAACGATATTCTATTAAAATATTATTAAAACTATCCATTATGAATAGTAATAACGACTTTCTGAAATTTTATAAATTTTATTTTTGAAAATGGACTTCATTTTTGGATTCAGAATATCGAAATTAGTCTAGGGTGAAATTTTGGTATTTTTCTGAAAACTTTTAATTTTTGGTGAATAGTGAAAACACTGAGTTACTATTTAAAACCCGACTTTTTATTTAAATAATTACTTATTTTATTTAAATTTATTTTAGTTCAAAATTGATACATAATACCTATATAAGTTCAATGTAATTCATTGGAGTCATTTTTTAATAATTTTAGATATAAAAAAATTTTATTGAACTTTTGACCGTCTTTTACCCACCTCCTAGGAGAATTTAAAATTTTACATAAAACTTAATTTTACCGCTTCTGTGAGTGGAATTTCAAAAATCAGAGAGACACGGTTGATGTTAGTAAGTAAAATGTGGTTCAATGAGATGAAAATAATTTTTGGTGAATAGTAACTTTTTACTTTTATTTACCACGTTTAAAAGTAAAATGGTAATTAAGGGTAAACATGATATTATTATTACCCTAACACATGTCCTAATTCTATTTGATAAGTGGAATTCGACCAAAAAAACCTTAGGAATAAAATATGACCATTTAGTCCCACTTGGATTAGATTAGGACATTTATTATTAATTTATTTAAAGAAGGGTCAAAATAGTTAAAATCAAAGTTTAATAAGTAAATAATTTTTAATATAGGGTTATACATAAGATAAATTCAACTATAAATATTCATTATAAAGATAAAACGATTTTCTACATAATGGTATTTTATTTTTAATTTTTATACTATAAATAATTTAATTTATTTATGACACAATGATGATGCGGTAATTATCTTATTAATGAAATATTGACATAATTGATGTTATAAATACCCAAATAAATGTAATTTGAGACTTTTTATAAATAAAAATAATTTTCTAGGTTAATATGACATTTTATTATTGATTTAATTAACTTTTTTCGAACTAATCATTCTGTTATGATTTTCACAAAAATCAATTACCAAATGGTGTCAAAATTGACATAAAATAGTTTTTAAAACAAATATTATATTATTAATTGTTATTTTATTCCTAAAAATCTAAGGTTCTGCCAAATGACTTTGATAAGGTTATATATATTAATAATAAACAACTTTGGGGTCTCTTGGATGTATATGGTATGTTTATTAACTATATAATATAAAAATACAAAGTGACATGGTAAATGTCAATCTAATTAACTAAGAGTTAAAACTAAAAGATAAGGTTAATATAGTGACCTAAACTTGTCTAAATTCTATTGGATGAGAGGATTTAGACCCATCCACTCCTTAGATTCAAAATAAATAAATTTGGAGCTATTTAAAACCGAATTTTTCTTTATTATAAAATAATATTTTTTGTTTTTCCAAAGGAGCCACTCTCGTCCCTTATAAAAGGGCACATCCTCCCCCTCTTCCTCACACCACTTTGAGCCTTCAAACTCGGACAACCCCTGACACTTTCTCCTCTCCACTTCCTAGAGACATCCTAGAGGTCCTGGTCTTCTTCAATGACCAATTTTAGTGCCCTAAAAGGAGGTCTCAAAGAGGCGCTTCAAAGAAGAGGTAATGCCTGTTACCGATTCTTTCAACTTTATTTCATTTTCTACTTCTTATTCTTTAGTTGTTTCATTATGAAGTAATAACATCAGTATAATTCATATACCGATATGTTATTATAAGTATTAAACAACCCTATTTCACCATCTATCCATCCTATGGAAAACAAAATCACCGCGCGTGAGTACGTACTGAATACCGTCTCCACGCCGTGGTGTAATCTGTTTTTTCCAAAACCACCTTACTTGGATGGGTATAATGGTGTAAAGAATAACTATACATAGTTATTATAACATCATACTGATTATTATATATTTTATCATCCTATCTAATTCAATTCAATAATTATGGGAACTATATCATCGCTCGTGCGTACGTACGGACTACTGTCTCCACGACGCGATGAGATTCATTCTCCATGTTAACAATTAAAGAATTATTATAAAGTATATATAAGCTATAATAATGAAATATATGACATCATAAAGCTACTGGATTTATATATATATATATATATGTATGTCATCTACATAATTCCATTCAACTCAATAAGGAAACGAAAACAGCGTTCTTGCGTACGTACGGCCTACCGTCTCCATGAACGATGTATTTCATTCCATTTATCGATCTATTAATTATTATGAATATATATTATATATAAATCATGTTCTATATTCTGGAATTAAGTAATCATGATCTATGTAATCATATGAATAATTACAAGTCAAAACACGGACGACAAATGAAACGATTTTACCCAAAACACTATTTAACCTGGAATTTACAAAAGAACAGATAATATAAAGTCATAAGTAAACCATATATGATATCATAACAATGAATATAATTCTGTAATAAGTCAATGACATTATTTAAATCATTATACAGGAGTTTTGGATACATACGAAGCATATTGGACATAAGGTCAGGGATAATTTTGCAAGTCTCATTTTTATCCTAGATTGCTTATTCGTAAGTATTTACTGGGGTTATTTCTATCATCCATGTCAATGTTTTATAAAAGTGTTTTCATGTATGTTTAAAGTCCTTTTTACACATTTTGACTTTTACTACATGGTATGTATGGAATATTTCTTTTATGAGGTACTTTTTTACTTTTCCGGCAAAAGTACGAGAAGAAAGTTTTTTTAACATTTACGGCACGAACAGATTTTTACTGTTTTATAAAGCCTTATTTTCATGAAGATTCCTCCAAAATATTTCATGGCTATTTTCAACAAAATCCTTTTCTTTTAAAATTGAATGACATTTTGTGAAAAGAAAATTATTTTGAATAAGAAAGGATATTTTCCTCAAGAATTCATTTCAAATGTTTTATCAAAACCATTTTTCCACATAAGATGACATTATTTCATATGTGTATAGTTTCAAGTATAATGTATCTATGATTTACATGGTTTCACTTTTATTATTATGAAATGATATCCATTACTTTTATATGGATTATGTGATGATGGGATGATGTTTATGAAACCCATTTTATTCGTTGGGTTATTATGAATGATGTATGTTTATTTTGTCGAAAAAGTAAGAATGATTTAATTATGTGATGGGTGGGACCTATATCTCCCTCCAATGAATTGGGTGAAGATTTATATCTCATGAGAGAGACATGGCTGGAACGGAAAGTTAAACCGGTTCAGTTATACAGGACTGGAACGAGGAGTTAACTCGATTCAGAAAGGGACTTTGTCCACTAAGATGGTCTTGGCAGCAATGCCTTGGATAATATGGAAATCATATCATGTGCTCAATGGTTTCCACAATTACATGTTTTATTCCCATGCTATTTTATCATTCTTAATATTTCTTTATGATCTATGCCTTACGTACTTCCATGTTTTATGTCATTGCTCAAGCTTTTGATGTTTAAACATTATGTTCATGTTTTTAAGTTCAAATGTATATGGTATGTTTTATTTTATCCATGCTTACCCTTACTAAGCATTTGAGCTCACCCTTTTTATGTTTTCTTTTCCCCAAGATATAAAGAAAGGTTTTAGGTAAGAAAAAAAGGGGAAGATCTTTATGGGAGATGTTGAAGATCTTTCACCATGATTAGAAGATTACGTTCCAAATTTCCGAAGACACTAAACTATTACGGTCCTTATGTGTCTGTTTTTGTTATGTATTAAGTATTCCGATAAAGTAATGTAATTTCCATGTACGTCAAGCTTAGGGTCTCTACAGTTGTTATTAGAGGAAAGGTTTAGTCAACCTTTGGAAACTAGGATGCGAGAACTTTAGTGAGATCCCTATAGATATTTCTAAGGTATGTATAGGGATGTCCCTAAGGTTAAGTATAAGTATAGGTTATAGTACTAGAATTACGGTAAACTAAGATGTTAGATATTGAAGGTACTCCCCCTTTATTATGTTATTTTCCCTAAAGTGATTTTTTCCTCTCACACTATTCTTTTTGGGTTTTAGACGATGGCTAGAACCCAAAGTAACCATATTGATCAATGTAATGGACGATGCAATGATTGTCCTCCTGAACAAACCAATGTTATGGGAGATGGAGAGAAAAATATTATTGGTATACTTACACAATCTATGAATCATTCTGGACTTCCAAATGAGTAGAGAAGGGAACAATATTCTATTGAGTCCTTCATGAGGCAACGCCCACCTTCTTTCAGTGGGTCTTCTGATCCACTTGTTCCTGAACAATGGATCAGTACCACTGAAAAGATATTTTCAGTTCTTCAATGTTCTGAACATGATAAAGTCATCTTAGCAGTATATCGTTTGGAAGGTGAAGCTGATCAATGGTGGAATCTTATCAAGAATACGATCCCAAGAGATGAAATTGAGTCCATGGAATGGGACGAGTTCAAGAACTTATTTTTCAATAAGTACTTCCCTCGTATTCTTTGAACAAACATGGAGAAGCATTTTCTTAAACTAAAGAAAAAGGATGATGAATCTGTTGGTATATACGAAGCGAATTTTACAAGGCTTGCAATGTATGTATCTGGATTTATCATCCAACCTGAAAGTAAAATTGATCGATTCTTTAGTGGCTTAAAACGAAATCTTCGAAGGGAATTAGATATAAGGGACTTCAGTAGCTATGAAGAAATTGTGTGTTGTGCTATCAAGGTAAAAATGGATGTTTGTGTTTCATATCCATCTCATGGTTTTGACAAGAAACAAAAGATGGAGTTCAAGGAGAAATCTCAGAATAATGGTGAAAAAAAGATGAATGTTTCCTTATGCTCAAAGTGTGGAAAGAAGCATGGTGGAGATTGTCATAAAGGGAGTAGAAAATGTTTTAAGTGTGGAAAAGAAGTTCATCGAGCAGTTGAGTGTTGAAGTAATGGAAAAAGGGATGCTAATGGTGTGAATAAAGAAAAGACTGCAGAGAACGCACCAACAACACTTCAATGCTTCAAGTGCAATGAAATGGGGCATTATGCTAATCAATACCCAAATCTAAGGGTTAATGATGATCGACATGAGCAACCACTTAAGGCAATGGACAAAGGGAAGTCACATGCGATCACTATTGGTGATGTGGAACATGATAACGATGTGGTGGAATGATTAAGTGTTTATGTAATGGGATTCCAAAATAATGTTTTATATAGTATCATGGAATATTGGAATATTTATGTATTGGTCTATTGTGGTTTTCAATAATTTTATGGTACCAGTAACCATGGAAAGTGATTGAGATATTTTTGGTAAGCAGATGATATGTTCATAATGAAGGGATAAGAAGATAATGAGATGTTTGATTGTATTCATATAAGGACTAAGTGATATCATGGTTTGAGTATAAAGAATTTTGAGGATTTTGGTTTGTGGAAAGTGTTAACTTTTAACTGCATTCTTGTTTTCACTAAGGTTCAATGGGTATTCATTCTTCAAGGGAATACATGATTAAGGTATTCACATGTTTTTAATTTGACCAACAAGATATATCTTATGATATATGGGTGATAAATGATGGCATTCACGTGATTGTTATGTGACATTTCAAGTAATAATTTTTCTTTATACTATGAGATTGGACCGAAGTATTAAGCCTAAAGATTGGAATGGATTATGTTGGACATAAGTTAGTATTGTTTAATGATAGAACTTTTTTCGATATCATTGATGGGATGTTATAGTAATATAGCTTTAGAAAAATGACAACCTGCAGGACGGGCGACATCCCATCGCGTCGGACAAGGATGTGGGAATCGAACCCACTACCGAAGTGCCACTGGCCTTTATCACCTACCACTAGCCTACAGAAAGTCCTTGGTTAGTAGAAACTAGTTTTATTTTATTACGCGGTATGATATATGAATTATAATTTCATTTTTGGAATTGTATACGATTAACCTCACCATAGATGGACTTATGTATATTTGATAACTTTTGCTAACCGTTTGTTTGAAATAGATGGAATGACCCATCATTCTATCACATGATCTGTTAACACTTCACAAATAACAAATTCAACTTCATTTCTTTAAGAGATTAAGTGGAAATTGTTCAAATCACGAACAATAGTGAGATTGTACCAAAATAAAGTATGTATTTATTCTAATTCAAATCCTTCAACATTAGGGAAATGATCTTGAAAACCAAAAATGTTGTCCTACTGCCCTTATATCCGATGAATCAGATGGTACCCTAGATCATCACAAATTTATGGCTTTGTGATTGTTGTATTTTTCATAGCCATGTTCTCTACCACTCTCCATCAGAACATGACGGTTAGATTTCTCTTCCATATCCATATTTTCAACTATGTTCTCCTATGTGGAAACCCAGTGATTAGTTAATTTGGGTAACCATTACGTTTTATACGTTAGTTTTTAAAGCCATGTTTTGGTATTCTTTTTTTCGATGTGGGTTTCTATTAAAGAAACTTTCGAGTAGTAAACCATTTATAACCCCGATGAATTTCGAGGGTGAAATTCATTTTAAGGGGGGTAGAATGTAACACCTCAAGATTTTACTAAAAATATTCTTTTTAATTTCATTAATGTCTTGTGTTGTACGCTACACCAAAAGGAGCTTGCACAACACACATCCCTGACTTGGCTTGCATTACACGCAAGCGCGACCTTCCACGATAGCGTGTGTTGTACGCAATACCGAGTTTCGCTAAACAACGATATGCTAATAAAATATTATTAAATCTAGCCGTTATGAATAGTAATACCGACTTTTTGAAATTTTATAAATTTTATTTTTGAAAACTGGACTACATTTTTGGATTCGAAATATCGAAATTAGCCTAGGGTAAAATTTTGGTATTTTTCGGAAAACTTTCAATTTTTGGTGAATAGTGAAAACACTGAGTTACTATTTAAAACCCGACTTTTTATTTAAATAATTATTTATTTTATTTAAATTTATTTTAGTTAAAAATTTATACATAAGACCTATATAAGTTCAATGTAATTCATTGAAGTCATTTTTTAATAATTTTAGATATATAAAAATTTTATTGAACTTTAGACCGTCTTTTACCCACCTCATAGGAGAATTTGAAAATTTACATAAAAATTAATTTTACCGCTTGTGTGAGTGGAATTTCAAAAATCCGAGTGACACGGTTGATGTTAGTAAGTAAAATGTCATTCAATGAGATGAAAATAATTTTTGGTGAATAGTAACTTTTTACTTTTATTTACCACGGTTAAAAGTAAATAGGGTAATTGAGGGTAAACATGATATTATTATTACCCTAACACATGTCCTAATTCTATAGGATAAGTTTAATTCGACCAAAAACAACCTTAGTAATAAAATATGACAATTTAGGCCCACTTGGATTAGATTAGGACATTTATTATTAATTTATTTAAAGAAGGGTTAAAATAGTTAAAATCAAAGTTTAATAAGTAAATCATTTTTAATATAGGGTTATACATAAGATAAATTCAACTATAAATATTCATTAGAAAGATAAAAAGATTTAATACTTAATGGTATTTTATTTTTAATTTTTAGACAATAAATAATTTAATTTATTTATGACACAATGATGATGCAGTAATTATCTTATTAATGAAATGTTGACATAATTGATGTTATAAATACCCAAATAAATGTATTTTGAGACTTTTTATGAATAAAAATAATTTTCTAGGTTAATATGACATTCTATTATTGATTTAATTAACGTTTTTCGAACTAATAATTCTGTTATGATTTTCTCAAAAATCAATTACCAAATAGTGTCAAAATTGACATAAAATAGTTTTTAAAACAAATATTATATTATTAATTGTTATTTTATTCCTAAAAATCTAAGGTTCTTCAAAATGACTTAGATAAGGTTATATATATTAATAATAAACATCTTTGGGGTCTCTTGGATGTAAATGGTAAGTTTATTAACTATATAATATAAAAATACAAAGTGACATAGTAAATATCAATCTAATTAACTAAGAGTTAAAACTAAAAGATAAGGTTAATATAATGATCTAAACTTGTATAAATTATATTGGATGAGAGGATTTCGACCCATCCCCACCTTATCATATAAATAAATCAATTTGGAGCTATTTAAAACCGAATTTGTCTTTATAATGAAATAATATTTTTAGTTTTTCCAAAGGAGCCCCTCTTGTCCCTTATAAAAGGGCACCTCCTCCCCCTCTTCCTCACACCACCTTGAGCCTTCAATCTAGGCCAACCCCTGACACTTTCTCTTCTACACTTCCTATAGACATCCTAGAGGTCATTTTATTCTTCAAAGACCAATGTTAGTGCCCTAAAAGGAGGTCTCAAAGAGGCGCTTCAAAGAAGAGGTAATGTCCGTTACCAATTCTTTCAACTTTATTTCCTTTTCTACTTCTTATTATTTAGTTTTTTCATTATGAAGTAATAACATCAGTATCATTCATATACGGATATGTTATTATAATTATGAAACAACCCTATTTCACCATCTATCCATCCTACGGAAAACGAAATCACCGCGCGTGAGTACGTACGGAATACCGTCTCCACGCCGTGGTGTAATCTATTTTTCCAACACCACCTTACTTGGATGGGTATAATGGTGTAAAGAATAACTATAAATAGTTATTATAACATCATACTGATTATGATATATTTTATCATCCTATCCAATTCAATTAAATAATTATGGGAATGATATCATCTCTCGTGCGTACGTACGGACTACCGTCTCCATGACGCGATGGGATTCATTATCCATGTTAACCATTTAAGAATGATTATAAAGTATATATAAGCAATAATAATGAAATATATGACATCATAAAGCTAATGTATTTATGTATATATATATATATGTATGTCATCTACTTAATTCCATTCAACTCAATAAGGAAACGAAAACAGCGTTCATGCGTACGTACGGCCTACCGTCTCCATGAACGGTGTATTTCTTTCCATTTATCGATCTATTATATATTCTGAATATATATTATATACAAATCATGTTTTATATTCTGTAATTAAGTAATCATGATATAAGTAATCATATGAATAATTAAAAGTCAAAACACGGACGACAAATGAAACGATTTTACCCAAAACACTCTTTAACATGGAATTTACAAAAGAACGGATAATATAAAGTCATAAGTAAACCATATATGATATCATAACAATGAATATGATTCTGTAATAAGTCAATGACATTATTTAAATCATTATACAGGAGGTTCGTATACATACGAAGCATATCAGACATAAGGTAAGGGATAATTTTGCAAGTCTCATTTTTATCCTAGATTGATTATTCGTAAGTATTTACTGGGGTTATTTCTATCATCCATGTCAATGTTTTATAAATGTGTTTTCATGTATGTTTAAAGTCCTTTTTACCCATTTTGACTTTTTCTACATGGTATTTATGGAATCTTTCTTTTATGAGGTACTTTTTGACTTTTCCGGCAAAAGTACGAGAAGAATGTTTTTTTAACTTATACGGCACGAACGGATTTTTACTGTTTTATAAAGCCTTATTTTAATGAAGCTTCCTCCAAAATATTTCATTACTATTTTCAACAAAATCCTTTTCTTTTAAAATTGCATGAAATTTTGTGAAAAGAAAATTATTTTGAAGAAGAAAGGATATTTTCCTCAAGAATTCATTTCAAATGTTTTATCAAAACCATTTTTCCATATAAGATGAAATTATTTCATATGTGTATAGTTTCAAGTATAATGTATCTATTATTTACATGGTTTGACTTTTATTATTATTAAATGATATCCATTACTTTTATATGGATTATGTGATGATGGGATGATGTTTATGAAACCCATTTTATTCGTTGGGTTATTATGAATGATGTATGTTTATTTTGTAGAAAAAGTAAGAATGATTTCATTATGAGATGGGTGGGACCTATATCTCCCTCCAATGCATTGGGTGAAGATTTATATCTCATGAGAGAGACATGGCTGGAACGGAAAGTTAAACCGGTTCAGTTATACAGGACTGGAACGAGGAGTGAACTCGATTCAGAAAGGGACTTTGTCCACTAGGATGGTCTTGGCAGCAATGCCTTGGCTAATATGGAAATCATATCATGTGCTTAATGGTTTCCACAATTATATGTTTTATTCCCATGCTATTTTATCATTCTTAATGTTTCTTTATGATCTATGCCTTACGTACTTCCATGTTTTATGTCATTGCTCAAGCTTTTGATGTTTAAACATTATGTTCATGTTTTTAAGTTCAAATGTATATGGTATGTTTTATTTTATCCATGCTTACCCTTAATGAGCATTTGAGCTCACCCTTTTTATGTTTTCTTATCCCTAGGATATAAATAAAGGTTTAGGTAAGAAAAAAAAGGGGAAGATCTTTATGGGAGATGTTGAAGATCTTTCACCACGATTAGAAGATTACGTTCCAAGTTTCCAAAGACACTAAACTATTACGGTCCTTATGTGTCTGTTTTTTTATGTATTAAGTATTCCACTAAAGTAATGTAATGTCCATGTACGTCAAGCTTAGGGTGTCTACAGTTGGTATCAGAGGAATGGTTTAGTCAACCTTTGGAAACTAGGATGCAAGAACTTTATTGAGATCCCTATAGATATTTCTAAGGTATGTATAGGGGTGTCCCTAAGGATAAGTATAAGTATAGGTTATAGTACTAGAATTACGGTAACCTAAGATGTTAGATATTTAAGGTACACCCCCTTTATTATGTTTTTTCCCTAGTGTGATTTTTTCCTCTCACACTATTCTTTTTGGGTTTTAGACGATGGATGGAACCTGAAGTAACCGTATTGATCAATGTAATGGACAATGCAATGATTGTCCTCCTGAACAAACCAACGTTATGGGAGATGGAGTGAAAAATATTATTGCTATAATTACACAAGCTATGAATCATTCTGGACTTCCAAATGAGCAGAGAAGGGAACAATATTCTATTGAGTCCTTCATGAGGCAACTCCCACCTTCTTTCAGTGGGTCTTCTGATCCACTTGTTGCTGAAAAATGGATCAGTACCACTGAAAGGATATTTTTAGTTCCTCAATGTACTGAACATGATAAAGTCATCTTAGTAGTATATAATTTGGAAGGTGAAGCTGATCAATGGTGGAATCTTATCAAGAATACAAGGACAAGAGATGAAATTGAGTCCATGGAATGGGATGAGTTCAAGAACTTATTTTTCAATAAGTACTTCCCTCGTATTCTTCGAACAAAGATGGAGAAGCATTTTCTTGAACTAAAGAAAAAGGATGATGAATCTGTTGGTATATACGAAGCGAATTTTACAAGGCTTGCAAGATATGCATCTGGTTTTATCATCCAACCTGAAAGTAAAATTGACCGATTCTTTAGTGGCTTAAACCAAATCTTCGAAGGGAATTAGCTATAAGAGACTTCAGTAGCTATGAAGAAATTGTGCATTGTGCTATCAAGGTAGAAATGGAAGTTGGTGTTACATATCCATCTCATGGTTTTGACAAGAAAAGAAAGATGGAGTTCAAGGAGAAATCTCAGAATAATGGTGAAAAAAAGATGAATGTTTCCTTATGCTCAAAGTGTGGAAAGAAGCATGCTGGAGATTGTCTTAAAGGGAGTAGAAAATGTTTTAAGTGTGGAAAAGAAGTTCATCGAGCAGTTGAGTGTTGAAGTAATGGAAAAAAGGATGCTAATGGTGTGAATAAAGAAAAGACTGCAGAGAACGCACCAACAACACTTCAATGCTTCAAGTGCAATGAAATGGGGAATTATGCTAATCAATACCCTAATCCAAGGGTTAATGATGATCGACATGAGCAACCACTTAAGGAAATGGACAAAGGGAAATCACATGAAATCACTATTGGTGATGTGGAACATGACAAAGATTTTGTGGAATGATTAAGTGTTTATGTAATGGGATTCCAAAATAATGTTGTATATAGTATCATGGAATATTGTAATATTTATGTATTGGTATATTGTGGTTTTCAATAATTTTATGGTACCGGTAACCACGGAAAGTGATTGAGAAATTTTTGGTAAGCAGATGATATGCGCATAATGAAGGGATAAGAAGATAATGAGATGTTTGATTGTATTCATATAAGGACTAAGTGATATCATGGTTTGAGTATAAAGAATTTTGAGGATTTTGGTTTGTGGAAAGTGTTAACTTTTAACTGCATTGATGTTTTCACTAAGGTTCAACGGGTATTCATTCTTCAAGAGAATACATGATTAAGGTATTCACATGTTTGTAATTTGACCAACAAGATATATCTTATGATATATGGGTGATAAATGATGGCATTCACGTGACTGTTATGTGACATTTCAAGTAATCATTTTCTTTATACTATGAGCTTGGACCGAAGTATTTTAGATAAGCCTATAAATTGGAATGGATTATGTTGGACATACGTTAGTATTGTTTAAGGATAAAACTTTTTTCAATATTATTGATGGGATATTATTGTAATATAGCTTTAGAAAAAGGACATCCTGCAGGACGGGCGACATCCTATCGCGTCGGACAAGGCTGTGGGAATCGAACCCACAATCGAAGTGCCACTGGCCTTTATCGCCTACCACTGGCCTACAGGAAGTCCCTAGTTAGTAGAAACTAGTTTTATTTTATTACGCGGTATGATATATGAATTATAAGTTCATTTTCGGAATCGTATACGATTAACCTCACCATAGATGGACTTATGTATATTTGATAACTTTTGCTAACCTTTTGTTTGAAACAGATGGAATGACCCATCATTCTATCACATGATCTGTTAACACTTCCGAATAACAAATTCAACTTCATTTCTTTAAGAGATGAAGTGGAAATTGTTCAAAGAACGAACAATAGTGAGATTGTACCAAAATAAAGTAAGCATTTATTCTAATTCAAATCCTTCAACATCAGGGAAATGATCTTGAAAACCAAAAATGTTGTCCTACTTCCCTTATATCTGATGAATCAGATGGTACCCTATATCATCACAAATTTATGGCTTTGTGATTGTTGGATTTTTCATAGCCATGTTCTCTACCACTCTCCATCAGAACATGACGGTTAGATTTCTCTTCCATATCCATATTTTCACCTATGTTCTCCTATGTGGAAACCCAGTGATTAGTTAATTTGGGTAACCATTACGTTTCATACGTTAGTTTTTAAAGCCAAGTTTTGGTATTCCTTTTTCTGATGTGGGTGTCTATTAAAGAAACTTTCGAGTAGTAAACCATTTATAACCCCGACGAATTTCGAGGGTGAAATTCATTTTAAGGGGGGTAGAATGTAACACCCCAAAATTTTACGAAAAATATTATTTTTAATTTAATTAATGTCTTGTGTTGTATGCTACACCAAAAGGAGCTTGCACAACACACATCCCAGACTTGGCTTGCATAACACGCAAGCGCGACCTTCCATGATAGTGTGTGTTGTACATAATACCGAGTTTCGCTAAACAACGATATGCTATTAAAATATTATTAAAAATAGCCCTTATGAATAGTAATACCAACTTTTCGAAATTTTATAAATTTTATTTTTGAAAACTGGACTTCATTTTTGGATTCGGAATATCGAAATTATCCTAGGGTGAAATTTTGGTATTTTTCTGAAAACTTTCAATTTTTGGTGAATAGTGAAAACACTGAGTTACTATTTAAAACCCGACTTTTTATTTAAATAATTATTTATTTTATTTAAATGTATTTTAGTTCAAAATTGATACATAATACCTATATAAGTTCAATGTAATTCATTGGAGTCATTTTTTAATAATTTTAGATATATAAAAATTTTATTGAACTTTTGACCGTCTTTTACCCACCTCCTAGGAGAATTTCCAAATTTACATAAAACTTAATTTTACCACTTCTGTGAGTGGAATTTCAAAAATCCGAGAGACATGGTTGATGTTAGTAAGTAAAATGTGGTTCAATGAGATGAAAATAATTTTTGGTGAATAGTAACCTTTTACTTTTATTTACCACGATTAAAAGTAAATAGGGTAATTAAGGGTAAACATGATATTATTATTACCGTAACACATGTCCTAATTCTATTGGATAAGTGTAATTCGACCAAAAAAAATCTTAGGAATAAAATATGACCATTTAGGCCCACTTGGATTAGATTAGGACATTTATTATTAATTTATTTAAAGAAGGGTTAAAATAGTTAAAATCAAAGTTTAATAAGTAAATCATTTTTGATATAGGTTTATACAGAAGATAAATTCAACTATAAATATTCATTAGAAAAATAATAATATTTCCTACATAATTGTATTTTATTTGTAATTTTTAGACAATAAATAATTTAATTTATTTATGACACAATGATGATGCATTAATTATATTATTAATGAAATATTGACATAATTGATGTTATAAATACCCAAATAAATGTAATTTGAGACTTTTTATGAATAAATTTTTTTTTCTAGGTTAATATGACATGTTATTATTGATTAAATTAACTTTTTTCGAACTAATCATTCTGTTATGATTTTCACAAAAATCAATTACAAAATAGTGTCAAAATTGACATAAGATAGTTTTGAAAACAAATATTATATTATTAATTGTTATTTTATTCCTAAAAATATAAGGTTCTGCAAAATGATTCATATAAGGTTATATATCTTAATAATAAACAACTTTGGGGTCTCTTGGATGTATATGGTAAGTTTATTAACTATATAATATAAAAATACAAAGTGACATGGTAAATGTAAATCTAATTAACTAAGAGTTAAAACTAAAAGATAAGGTTAATATAATGACCTAAACATGTCGAAATTATATTGGATGAGAGGATTTCGTCCCATCCCCACCTTAGCTTTGAAATAAATCAATTTGGAGCTATTTAAAACCGAATTTGGCTTTATAATAAAATAATATTTTTAGTTTTTCCAAAGGAGCCCCTCTCGTCCCTTATAAAAGGGCACCTCCTCCCCCTCTTCCTCACACCACTTTGAGTCTTCAAGCTCAGACAACCCCTGAAACATTATCCTCTCCACTTCCTAGAGACATCCTAGAGGTCCTGGTATTCTTCAAAGACCAATTTTAGTGCCCTAAAAGGAGGTCTCAAAGAGGCACTTCAAAGAAGAGGTAATGTCCGTTACCGATTCTTTCAACTTTATTTCCTTTTCTACTTCTTATTCTTAAGTTGTTTCATTATGAAGTAATAACATAAGTATCATTCATATATTGATATGTTATTATACGTATGAAAAAACCCTATTTCACCATCTATCCAACCTACGGAAAACGAAATCACCGCGTGTGAGTACGTACAGAATACAGTCTCCACGCCGTGGTGTAATCTGTTTTTCCAACACAACCTTACTTGGATGGGTATAATTGTGTAAATAATAACTATACATAGTTATTATAACATCATACTGATTATGATATATTTTATCATCCTATCCAATTCAATTCAATAATTATGGGAATGATATCATTGCCCGTGCGTACGTACGGACTACCGTCTCCACGACGCGATGAGATTAATTTTCCATGTTAACCATTTAAGAATGATTATAAAGTATATATAAGAAATAATAATGAAATATATGACATCATAAAGCTACTGGATTTATGTATATATATATATATGTATGTCATCTACTTAATTCCATTCAACTCAATAAGGAAACAAAAACAGCATTCATGCGTACGTACGGCCTACCGTCTCCATGAACGATGTATTTCTTTCCATTTATCGATCTATTATATATTCTGAATATTTATTATATATAAATCATGTTTTATATTCTATAATTAAGTAATCATGATCTAAGTAATCATATGAATAATTACAAGTCAAAAAACGGACGACAAATGAAACGATTTTACCCAAAACACTTTTTAACATGGAATTTACAAAAGAACGGATAATATAAAGTCATAAGTAAACCATATATGATATCATAACAATGAATATGATTCTGTAATAAGTCAATGACATTATTTAAATCATTGTACAGGAGGTTCAGATACATACGAAGCATATCGGACATAAGGTAAAGGATAATTTTGCAAGTCTCATTTTTATCCTAGATTGCTTAATCGTAAGTATTTACTGAGGTTATTTCTATCATCCATGTCAATGTTTTATAAAAGTGTTTTCATGTATGTTTAATGTCCTTTTTACCCATTGTTACTTTTACTACATGGTATTAATGGAATCTTTCTTTTATGAGATACTTTTTTACTTTTCTGGCAAATTACGAGAAGAATGTTTTTTTAACTTTATACGGCACGAAAATATTTTTACTGTTTTATAAAGCCTTATTTTCATGAATATTCCTCCAAAATATTTCATGACTATTTTCAACAAAATACTTTTCTTTTAAAATTTCATGACATTTTGTGAAAATAAAATTATTTTGAAGAAGTAAGGATATTTTCCTCAAGAATTCATTTCAAATGTTTTACCAAACCATTTTTCCATATTAGATGAAATTATTTCATATGTGTATAGTTTCAAGTATAATGTCTCTATAATTTACATGGTTTCACTTTTATTATTATGAAATGATATCCATTAATTTTATATGGATTATGTGATGATGGGATGATGTTTATGAAACCCATTTTATTCGTTGGGTTATTATGAATGATGTATGTTTATTTTGTGGCACAAGTAAGAATGATTTCATTATGAGTTGGGTGGGACATATATCTCCCTCCAATGCATTGGGTAAAGATTTATATCTCCTGAGATAGACATGGCTGGAACAGCAAGTTAAACCGGTTCAGTAATACAGGACTGGAACGAGGAGTGAACTTGATTCAGAAAGGGACTTTGTCCACTAAGATGGTCTTGGAAGCAATGCCTTGGCTAATATGGAAATCATATCATGTGCTTAATGGTTTCCACAATTACATGTTTTATTCCCATGATATTTTATCATTCTTAATGTTTCTTTATGATCTATGCCTTACGTACTTCGATGTTTTATGTCATTTCTCAAGATTTTGATGTCTAAACATTATGTTCATGTTTTTAAGTTCAAATGTATATGGTATGTTTTATTTTATCCATGCTTACCCTTACTGAGCATTTGAGCTCACCATTTTTATGTTTTATTTTCCCCAGGATATAAAGAAAGGTTTTAGGTAAGAAAAAAAGGGGAAGATCTTTATGGGAGATGTTGAAGATCTTTCACCACGATTAGAAGATTACGTTCCTAGTTTCCAAAGACACTAAACTATTACGGTCCTTACGTGTCTGTTTTTGTTATGTATTAAGTATTCCGCTAAAGTAATGTAATGTCCATGTACGTCAAGCTTAGGGTCTCTACACACATGACACCTAATTGTCTTTTATCTCATGAGATGCCTATATTTCCGACATCACAATGGATGCCCACCTCATGATTAGGTCACACATGACATCCATAAGGTCCTGCAACACAACCGATTTTCAAAATTCCAACATCCCACTAATGCTAAAATTTAATAATTTATTATATATATATATATATATGAATTCCTATCAAAGTCTGGATGCATATGAATTTTATAAAAATCACACACCGTACTTGATTCCCACATAATGATCAGCACCTAGTTTTGTAAAATACAACACATTCACCTTATGCACTCATATCATTCATTCCCAAAAAATAAATGGAAATTTCATGACAATAGAATAAAAATAATTTTTTTAGCTATAATACCTACCCTAAACCTACCATATCAATGGAATGTACCTTCCCCAACGTCTTACTACATATGTCCTAAAATCACAATAAGGTTTCACCAGCTACAAACCACTAAAACCACTACTGGGTCTCTCTCTATCTTCTACAATTTTACATTAATTATAACTCTTAACAAAATTTCTTGGCACCAATAATTATACTAACTCAGAACCCTGAATCTAACTTGTTCCCTAACTCCATGGTACCTAATAGGTCTTCCAATAGAACCACTCCAATATAAGAATCAGTTCGCAAGCCCATAAATCCTTCATAGGATGATCACACTAAGCCTGAACATTTCTCGATTGTCTATACTAGAATTAAACCACCAAAGAAACAATCCTAATTAGTTTACCCAAATATTTATCCTAACTTCCCTACTGAGATGCCTCATTGACTCACTTATGGATACACAAATCATTATTTCTAATATCACCCAACACTATCATTCGACACAATTATGTCTAACCTTTCATATTTCCCTTAGTTATCAAAGACTGTTTCACAGCCTATGAGGGCGCGGTCAACCTAAAGATGTTCCACTTCACCTTAATGGCATGTTGCAAACAATCCTTGAAACACCTCACCCTAGTGATGTCATCGCCTACCAGAGAAGGCATAACTTGGGATGCGTCTGTGAAACTCACCACATAATCTATAATAAATCTATTTTCTATTGTATGATCATTAACTCACTAGATATATTCACCCACAACATCTTTGGGAAGAATATTTCAAAGGACCTAGCCTTAAAATCATTCCACACCAGTCCCTCATGTGTAGTAGCCATTACATGTACAGCCCACCATAACTATTCGGGTCCTCTAAACATATATGTAATAAAATTCTCCCTCCAACCCAGATTTGTCATGGGGTAGTAAAAAATCATCAGTATAGACTCGATACTATCTATATTGTCTTCTATATATCTTTATCATAAAATTATGACGGTTTATTATATTTTAAATCACGTTCCATCTAATCCATGGGTGGATAACACCCTAATCACCCGCATCGATGCACTACATGACTCTAACCAGGCTCCCCATTAGAATCTCTTCTAGACATAGACCAAAATATACCATCTTTACCAGATTCTCTTCATATATTAGATCCTATACATATGGATCACAATCATCCTAACCCTAAAAAGCCTCATCCTAACCCACTAAGGCCATATACTATGCACTCCCTAGAGTCACCACATATCATCCCTCCAAAAACTCCATCGAAATATGTGGCAGTGATTGAATCTCACCACACTTACAATTCGTTATCAAACCCTTCTCACATTCCATCTGGACTCATGGCCCCTTACATTCCCATATTAGAGTTAGGTATCACATATCTTCTAGCCTCATGTCCCCTTTCTTACAAATAATTGTTCCAAACATACCATATCATGCATATCTGATTTCATTAATCTCGGGTAGCTGATTAGAATTCCACTAAACATCAATAAGAGAAAACATTGTTTATAATTTTTTGACATATATATAGCTCACCCACTTTTCATTATTTATACCTATCTATATCATATTCTAGAAATATATACTATTTATGAAAAGAATCATATTCACAACTCATGAGGAAGGACATACTGGGGAAAGATGAGTAAAATTCCACCAAAAGTCTAAGAATGAAATCACATTTAATCATTTTTTTGACAAAAAAAATTGTATAACCTGTCCAATCACATACTTTTTTTCCAACAGAAATCACAATAAAATATAGACCTCATATGAGCCTAATTTCTAATCATGAACCATAAATAATCCTTCCTTTCCATACTAGTACAATGGAAAAAATCTCATAATCACACCCTAATGGGCCGCTCGAGGTTAAAATAAATCAATTATAAAATCAAAAAGCATAAAAAACTCACCAACCCATAGAAAAGTTTTCTTTCCCACTTCCATGGAGATGAATGAATCAAAATATGATATCATTACCATGTTCCAGGTTGATCCTAGTCTCCATTCTACTATAAACCAAATTGTAAGACCAAAAAATAAAATTAAAACCTTTGATACCAATTGTAAATACCCAACCTGAGAGACACTTAAAACTAGTAAACCAAGTCGTAGGACCACTAGGACTTAGGAGAACCTCCCCACATACCAAGGCATGTCAACAAGGAGTGGAGGTCCGTATAGTGATAGTGGGGAGACTATTCCATATACTGATGATATAATAAAGGTCATCCGATAATAAAATATTTTCAAAGAATAAATACCGATATTAGTTTATTAAATAAGAGAAAACATAAATAACTATCCAATGTAAATAGTGATACATATTAGATAATTTACACATATCAAGATATCATACAAAAATAGTCCTAGAAATCTCTAATTCTTGATCATATAAGAACATACTTGAAATAACTACAAATAAATCCAACTAAAAGAAAAGAACCTCCTTGGACTATATTCCATCCATACGAAGAATCCAATCCCTAATCTACTAACCATAAAAATGTTCCCATACATGTTCTCAAAGAAGAAAAGTCTACACACATCCCATAGATCCTAAGTAAGGTGTGAGTATTAACTCAGTATTCTACCATCAACATGAGTCTGTCTTACATCCATAATTTATTTAGTATTCATAAAAATATAAATAGCTACAACACACACATATAAAAACAAGTAACTCATTCAACTTGAACTCAACATCCATATGTTAGCTCTTACCTACATTGACCAATGTTGGTTTGTCTTTGAATAAATTCCATAAAATATATATTTCGATACTTTACATCTCTGAAAATTATATCTACACTAGAGGTGAAAAATGGCCTTAATTAATAAGAATCCAAATAAGGATATCATAACCAAAAATCCCTCAGGATACACCCATGAACATATAACCTGCATCTAATTCCATATGACACCTCATGTTCCATTAATTGAGTAACCATCATCTCATCATCATGACCAAAAATATATCTCACATCCCTAAATACTCTATTAAAAATACATCATCATCTCAACAACCCTACTTCCCATGTTATGGTGATATCCACCCCCTATATATAATAAATCACTTTCATCCTGATAGCCTGAATTCAAAGGTATAGTGAGATCTATCATTTAATAATCCAATCTCATTGTCCTAAAATATTAACGAAAATCCTATTCTCCCAAATGATGGTCTAAAAACATATGTCCCATGGATTTATATGGTAAGAAACTCTTTCATGACTAATGGTCAACACCGTCCCCTAATATTCTCAATCTGTGGAGGCCTCCAAAAATAGTGAGTGTTCAATACCACCTCAACTGAATCATATCTATGTGCACATGAAACCAACGACAACTTCATCTAATAATGAAGTATGGTAATCACCAACCATACCTAATACACACCAATCAAAAACCACTTTCCACCTTCAAACCTTTTCGATCATCCAAAACATTCTCATCACTATCTTCCTCACCCCCGTAATCACATCGCCTCAAAATCGAAGGTAAACAGAATTCCACAAATCTCAATTCATTCCCCAACCTGACAAACCTAGTCATCCTAGTCCTAGAAATCAGCAAGACCTCAATAGCTCGGGTTATCCCCATCATGTTACCTAAAACTCTTGAATCTAAATCAATATATAATAAATTTGAATAATTTAAATAATGGAAATAACCCATCCAACTATCCAAAATCCCCATGCCAAGCATATAATATTTTTATGAAGTAAGGGCATACACATTGGTATCTCATAACATCAATTAACTATGATTTTATAAAATTGTTTATTATGGGTTTCACCTAGAACTCCCACACATTTTTATTTAGGAACTCAGCCTATAATACACATATATTTAAGGAAAAATCCTGAAACCACCTATTTTATTCTCATAAGCATCCACTGGTCCAATATCAACCTCTAATCTAAGATGAAACATGAAAAATTAAAGAATCTAACAAACACCCTGTAAATAGTGGAAATGATCTCATATGTGAATACTATTCAAAACAACAAGGTAAAATAAATATGGAAGAAAAGGGAATCATAATCATCCCACTATGTTTCATGTTCACATGAAGGAGTTCTAATTGGATCTCAGATGATGGAATGAGGGTAAATGCAATAGGAGGAGAAGGATATCCCATATATACTTGATTCTAACTCCCATCACCAATTCCTTAAATCACCACAAAATAAACATTATATTAAATTATATCTAATTCAACCAAAAAATATTATACGAAATTAAATTAATTTAACACTACTAACAACAAAAATCTATAACTTCTAAATATCATTTACCCCATACAAGTTATGAAAAAAAATATATCACAATTATATAATATATATTCAATAAAAACAATCTATTTAGAAAAATTACTTATTTAAATAAATAATAATATCATTTTGAGAGTTTATGAATTTGATAGACTATCGGAGAAAGGTAATAGGTTTGGGTATATTAATAAAAATGAAAATTTTAGGACATAATTATATTTGGGATGTGCTTTTCAATCATATTATGTGATTTATAAATTATTTTGAATGGTTGATCATCATGAAGATGTCTGGTGTTGATAAAAATGATTTTATTATTTATTTAAATAAGTAATTTTTCTAAATAGATTGTTTTTATTGAATATATATTATATAATTGTGATATATTTTTATTGCTAACTTGTATGGGGTAAATGATATTTAGAAGTTATAGATTTTTGTTCTTAGTAATGTTAAATTAATTTAATTTCGTATAATATTTTTTTGGTTGAATTAGATATAATTTAATATAATTTTTATTTTGTGGTGATTTAAGGAATTGGTAATGGGAGTTAGAATCAAATTGAATCAGAGTGAATATAGAGAATATATTTGACATTTTCATCATAGTGATTTAATGTAATCTATTATATTTTCAATCAGTATACATAGAACTCCTTGAATTTTGGAATAATGGCAGATTAAAAAATGAGAATATGAATGATGCTTGGAATTATAGATGATTAGTTTATGGTGTTCGATGATGGATTTGGGAATTGTGTTCTTAATGATATTAATGTTAGTAATTATCTCTTTAATGTTTTTTAAACACAATGGTAATTTACCATGGTTATGGTTTTTCCTGGTGGAAATATATATTATAATAATCTAGAGCAAAGACGATATTGTGAGATTGGAATTCGTAATAATTAATGAACAAGAAATTCAAAAAAATACTTGTTCTATAATTGATATTTAATGGCTGTAGAATTCAATTATTATTATAGAAATTAATAAATGATGGAATTTTGTATAAAGATGAAAGGGAAACATAATTCTATAAAGATATGAATTATATATATATAAATATAGATGTAGAAGGATGGTAAAAGAAACAAATTAGAGGATTCAAATATATATTTGATGAAATAAATATTCTACTATAATATTTAAGGTGATTAATAAAATAGTCTATTACATAAAGGAATAAATAAATGGAATAATTAGGATATAGATAAAGATATCAAATTGGTGGTAATATTATTATTCATAAATCCTTAAAAATAGAAGTTGGTGTAACAAAAATTGAAATTATTAATGGGAGGATTTAAAATTTAATGATTATAAGGAAGTTTAATTATATTATGATGGATTTTGAATTACTTTAATTGTAGTAGAATAAACTGATACTTTATCATGATAAAAAAAATTAAAAAATATATCTGTTTTAAATATCGTAACTTTTGATATTTATGATTTGATGTTTATAATTATACATAAATCAGTTGTAAATTATTTCATGAAATTTTTATATAGAAATATTAATGGTACTTTTTCATAAATATTAACGGGATATTTTATAAACATACCCATTTTAATTTGGAACCCATAAAAGTGAAATCTCAAAGAAAAAACTTTAAATTGGAGTGGATTAAATTTGTGACATTTAACATGACGAGGGCCAATTCAGAATGGGTGTTGGGATTATAGTATATATTATTGGTTCAATAGATGGTTAGATCTATTGTTATGAAGTGGATTATGATTCAAATGGGTTGTTCCACTTTTTAACAGATCCATACAACATTCATATAGAAGTGTGTCAAATGGTATGTATTGATTTTATAAAGGTACATATAAGTAGGTATGGGGTTGTGATAATTATTGTAGGGGTCATTTTTTTATAAATTTTTTTATATAATGATAATAGTCTGAGTTGATAGTGGTAGCTGAACTTTAATGTTGTGAAAACCCCTAGATAACAATGCTAAAATTTATAAATGAATTTTTGAGTATGTAATGATTTCACTGGTGGAAAATTATAAAATATTGATAGGTCATGTAATGGATATAGTTCAATTGAGAAAAAATATGTGTTATATCCATTCTTGAGAAGCCCAGTAGAACTATCACAATTATTATAGAACTTTCACAGTTTTCTAGGGAGAACTTTATATGGTCACTGGCTCCATTCTTTTGGATATAGGTTAAAAAATGATACTACTGAGATTCAAACTTATATACCCATTACGTAATTCAATAGAAGTTACCCCTGCACCAACACACTAATTTAATATATGTTAGTAACAATTATATATATTTGTTTCTATGAATGAATTTATAAATATATTTTATTATTTATCCAAACATGGATGGAGATAAAAAAATATTCAATGGTCATTATCAATCACAACCATGGCTCTAAGACCAATCTCATGCCCTTACCTTGAGGAAAAAATTTCCCACATGATAGTAGAAAACATATTAACAATTTTAGGACTAAACGTGGATATATAATAGAGACCTTGTCCTTTTACACATAGAATTACTTGATTTTATGTATAATTAAACATTAGAGTACAATCCAAGGATCGTGAAGTCTTGTGCATTTGAAAACTAGGTACCTAAAACAAGGGAATAAAAACACTTATTTATTTAATCTTCATAAAGAGCTCCTAAATTCCATTGATACATTACATATTCAAAGGGTACCTTGGGGATCAAATGAACAAAGGGATGAGCTAAAATCCCAGAAAGGGATTAAACTTAAGAATAAGGATTTAGCACAAAGGTTAGTGATCATAACATAATAATAGAAAATGGAATATATAAACATAACATATAAACAAGGTATCATATAAAAATGAATTAATATTATTGTGGAATCAACATAAATCACAACTTTATCATGCGTCAAGGATCATTTCACATAGAGGAGTACAATTCATGGTTAACCACCAAGACCATTTCACATGGTAGCACGAGTCAAGGCTAACCACCAAGAATATTGCACATAACATATTATGAGACTATATATTACCCAATTCATTAGATTTCTATATGGGGGAACCCATTTTATCTTTCTAATTAATATTATTTCCAGATAAATAATCATTCGTATTCAATCATACAAAAACATAATGGAACCCTGGGAGAGAAATGTGTATCATATTCATGTCATAAAGCACAATGAATGGGAATATCATAAAAGTGTCCATGAGAGAAAATAATTATAACATACATGGAAATTAATAATTTAAAATGGGAATATATCATGTTATTTGATGTAAAACAGAACTGAAAACATGTAAGAAGAGTATTTAGGAAGTTCCTAGCATTAAAACATTTTGGTGCTATTTTAAGGAAAATACTAAAGAGAATTAAAAATAAAAAAGGGAATAAACCTTTACATAAAACCAGAGTTGAAACAAGAATATTTTCATAATAGAAAGTCCAATTTTATGAAAATGTATGTGGCTTAAAACAAATGGTAGAGTGAACATGAAATTAGGTAAAAATTTTGGATGTTTCCTTAAAATGAGTTTTCTTATTATGAAGTATCATGCGGGAAATGACATAAAATCCTGTATATACCCCAAATAAAAAGAGGTATGGTTATTTAAACAGTATTTTGGATCATATAAATAGTTTTTATAATTTGTACACAAAAAATAAAATAAAACTTAATTTGGGTAAAAAGAAAGATACAAAAAAACTGAAGGAATAAAGGCTGTTCGGGAAGAATCCCTTACGGAATATTAGCATGGTATGAAGTGTACATAAAATGTATTAATGAGATACAAAGGGATTTATCATATTTTATACATAATTAGGGTAGTATGGGGAATTTGGGAAATAATAATCTTTTATCAGGAGTTATACATAAAAGGCAATAACATAGAGGAGATTCTTGAATAAATGTGAGAAAGAGAATATCCCTTACCTTAAATCTGATGGTGTTCTACCCTGGATATTATTGAACTGAATAATAATATTAGGTTCATTAAATAATTATTATATAACTTTTTTCACATTTAAATGATTTATTATATCTCTTTTTAGTTCATTCATATCCTTTTCAATTGGTTATGAGGTTCAATTTCATTGTTCTGGTCCATTTGTTTCATGTTCGGTTTTCTTATATACCTGAATGGATAAACATGTATGGTTAGAGTGGTTGTACATAATTGAAGTTATATGAAATTAGTTAACACCAAAAATATTACATGGTTGTAAATTTAATTTTATTACTTAGAGTTAAGGTGAATCATAATATAAAACATTAATGATTAACTCGTGGCTTAATGTGGTGATTTTCCTCACAATTAACTTGTTTTGTATTATTATATTAAATCTTGAATTTATATTGATTTAAGAACATTAAATATGATAAAATACATATATTATTATCTGGTTCAACCATTATAATTGTTTCATGACCATTATATATATATGGTAAATAAAAATGAAAACCCTTGTTCCTTAAATGTGATAAATCAACACATCTCAGATGGTATTTTCATTTATAGAATAAAAGGAGGGAGGAGAGAGATTATGATAAAATATCCCATTATAATAATATAATTCTATAAAATTTATTTTAGTGGGTTTTTCATACCATTTGGGTGAACGGAGTGTTGGAAAGAAATAAGAAAAGAAAAGAACTTGAGTGAAAATAAAAGAATCTTAAATAGGAATTTACCTCTTGAGTTTATCTCTTTTAAGAGCCTCTTTAGGGGAAATGATTTGGTATCTTGAGGTGACCAAGGGATGTAGGACGTGGGGTAAGATATTTTGGAGTGATTTGGGCATAAATTAGGAAAGTAAAAATTCTTTATAGGAGTGAGAGAAGAGGGGAGTGTGAGTGGTTTTTATAGTGGAGGAGATGACTGAATTTTGAATATTTAATTCATTATTTAATTACTTTTCTCAAGAAAAGAAATAATGTCTGATGATTATGACTAAAAAAGGAATATGTGCATTTTATTTAAAAAAAATTCCATTTACATCATCCATGAATCAATCATGCTGTAGAAATTCAGGTTTTAGCATTTATTGTGAATTATCGTATTTTATTATTCATAAAAAATTAATGTATTTTAGAAAAATCCCAAAATATCACCCTCACAATTTTTAAAAATTTAGAATCAAAATATGAACTCCATTTTGAAAAGATAATTTTCTAAATATGGTTAATTTAATTTTAAAATAAAATAATAATCTATTCGAAAAAAACAACATCAAAATTATAACTCATTTTATTACACATTGAAAAATTATTCAAGGTCTCATAATATTATATTATAACAATAAGAAAATAAAATAAAAATTTATGATTACATTTTATAAAAATAAATTTCCTTTTTAAATTATTTAATTAATCCTAAAATTATAATTAAAATATGTATGACATACAAATATACCAATACTTATACTATGATTGTTTTTTCACTTATAAGATGTCTAAATTATATTTGTACATCCATTGGTGAATTTTATATATTTTGTACTACTTAATATTCATTATTATTCATTATTATTCATAAGAGTATGTTACTATTAACAGTGGTATGATACTATTCAGAAAAAAAATATGTTGATTCTATCAGACTCTAAATATCTTACTGAACGCAATTGTGTATGTTAGATTTTCGGAATTCAAAACACAGAAGTTACAATATTATGTTTAATGTAAACATAGTAATAATAGTTCATTGGGTTGTGATTTCATTTGATTATATGAAATAATTATAAGAATGGATTTTCTATTGATAAAACATTGGGTTGTTACATATATCCTCACCTATAGCAATGAGAAAGAAATGGTTGTGGCTATAACTCTATTATTGTATCCCCATTTTAAAATAGTGTTTGTTAGATAATGTTTATTGATTGAATTTGATTAATTGTAATATTTAATTTAGGTTATTTGGTTGTGCTACTTGTTTATTCCCATGATATGATGAATTTTAGTGATGTGGTGTGTTTACATTCTATAGGGTCTAAATAGAGGTAGACCTAGGTCATATAAAGGCACACACACAAAAATATATATTTTGATTATTTTTATTAGGACCTTTGTATTTGTTATGGACTATGTGGAAAAACAATGGATAGTTAGGTTATGAATCCACATTGAAATACTTGATGGTGATGTGGGATTTGTGACTAGTTATATAGAACACCACTATTATAACAATGGTGATAATTGATCGTATGAGATATATATATATATATCCATGATTGATATGAGATATGGTGTGGATGGTGTGTCTTTAAGAGGGGAGATTCATTATGAATTGACACATGATAATATAGTAAGATTCTTGTAGTGTGGATGGCTTTCTAACTGATGCAAGTTTTAGTGGTGACAATCCCTAAGGGTGGACACCAATATAACCAATTATATTCTCTACTTGATCCCAACATCCCAAAAAATTTATGTGGATGATATCCTTTGTGGGTGACTTATTGGTGGATAACTACTTATTATATATGATGAGATTGCTACATATTCCTGGAGGGTGTATTTCTACATAGTAATGTATTTATTGATATTGGTATTCTATAAATTTCTTGTGGGCGTATAATTCTTTGTAGTGGGGTGGTATTAATGAGGTCCATGTGGGAAAAGAATATAGGAAAACATTATAATGAGGGAAATTTTGGTGAAAACTACCTGGTTGATGGTTAAGGATAGGTATTAGTTGTTGTGTATAGGTGGATACATGATGATATTTTATCGGAATATTTTTATAAAAAAAATTAAGATGTTTATATGGTATGGAATGGAAAAAATAATATATTTTCCTTCTCAATTATTTTTTTAGTTGATTTTTTATTTTTTTTCTATATATGGATGAATTAGTATGCTCCATATACATGGATAGGTGATAAATTGTTGGGAGAATATTAGTAAGTATATTTATATGCTCACACCTATATTATAAAACCACTTTTTCTTAAATTTTTTTTCAGTTGGATGAGATATTGAGCTACCATGGATCAAGACATGGGAGAAATGAAAAATGAGGACGATTATCCTATACCGTTTATAATGAATAGAATAGATGATGGGTGTGGTTATTTAGACATCTTTTTTGGTATTTAAGACTTAACATGTATTTTAATATAATATCCATGTATTTAGAATGGGTTTTTAATTTTACTTTGATCCCAGTGTGGTTAATTTTTGAAAATTAAGGGGTAAATCCTTCTATATATGTATGATACAAAAAACTTATTGTCTATTTCCAACTAATGTCCTATTAAATGTGGGATTAATGGATTGATGTGCCCTATTTTCATTACATTTTTTCTACATTCATTTTAGGGAATTTATTAAGGGTTAAAATGCTAAAATTTGATGACAATAGGTAATTAGTATTTTTTGATAATTTTTTTAAATAATCATTCATTAAATATTTACATGAAAGTAGTTGTTTTTTGGTTTGAATTTTGAAAAGTAATTTTTTTTCAATGCTTATATATTATACGATCATACAATTTTTTTTGGATTTTTATAGATACTTCTATAGAAATTATTTTTAGTTTTGTTCATCAAAGATGTTTTTAGTTTTTGATTTAATTTTTTCATTCTTTCATGTGAATATGTTTTCTTCAATTTTTGGAACAAATTTTAATTTAATTTCTGAATTCTAGAATTTTATCCACTATGTATTTATTTTATGTTGTATTTTATCTTTATTAATGGTTATGTATCATTATTTTTCTAATTCTATCTGTTTTATAAACTTTGAAAATATTAGGAGGGAGATATATGTATGGGTAGACTGTGTGATTCAGGGCCAGCAAAATGTTGGATTTTACATAGTGAAATGGTAACCCAATTATAATATAATTAATTATATATATAATTCTATGGATTTAGGTTACCACAGGGTCCTGGAAACCCATATATGGGTGAATCCGAGTAAAATAGATCTATCTATAGGTATTGTGATGAGTGAAAAAAATCATGATTCCCTACTTCCAAAAGAGAAAATCAAGGATAATGAGGGGTCAAGCTCAAAGATGAAAACTTTGGAAGATAAGGGAATAATTGTTGGTCAATGATAAGAATAAATATTGTTAGGATTCATTAATAAATTCATTATAATATTGAAAACAATATAGAGATCATTCAATTGAAGAGCCCAAATTTAGTCACAAGTGGTTTCAATCAATGATGTTAAAGGATTCCAAGAATTATACCACGCTGGTAGTATGACATGTTTTTTATTTTTTCACTAGTTTATAATTTAATTTTGAAATAATAGTATAAATTTATATTTTGTAATATATATTCCTCTTTCTCTATGATTATATATATAAATTAGGACAACTAATTGTAAATATAAGTCTTATTGTTATACTCCTGGTGTAATATTTTTTTAAACCTCTATCCATGGTGAGATAACCTATGAATATAGATCATTTATATAATTCCTCCTGTTTCAGGATATCATATAATGTATTGATCATCATACATATTTATCCATCACAACATACTAAGATTGTGAATTGGGGATTTGTGACAACACACTGATTTCAAGAATCATTTTATAACTCTTATTTCTTTAATATTTTATACCCTTTTTCACTAATTACACTTCATAGTGTGATATTAGTGATAGTTGTTAGACAATATTTTAAAATAAGAACCAATATAGATAGTGAGTATCCATTTTGAGAAAGAAAATTCAGGGTTATTCTTGTTAAATTATTTAATAACACCCTTTTATTCAGATTTATATTGTACTTGAGTGTTTAATTCTCCCGGAGAGAGATGTGTTTGAGCTGATTCATCATTCACAAACTAAGTGTGTTTTATTTTTTATGGGTTCATTCCTCATAAATTTTTGAGATGAAGTAGAATGAGTAACTACTAATAGGTTGTTTGTCTCTTGTTTATCCCTCTCTTCATCTTCTCATTCATGATTTTCTTTATTTTGTTCCATTTCATTTTTTAATTTATACTCTCATTACACTATTTTTCATGTATTTTATCACTGATTCAATTTAGATAAAAGCACAAAAATAATTTTTAGCAATCGATAGAATAATTAAACTACATACCTATGATTAAACCTATGGTTAGTCCATTGGATATGAAGTTGGACATTATAAATGTACATATTATAGTTTCGTAAAAAAAAGATATAAAAAATTAAGCATTGTTTCCTAGGAGGAAATATTTTCCAAGTCATGTTGTATTTTTTTATTATAACTGTTAGAGATGAGGGAATATAATGTTTTATATCCACTATAAATTGAATATTTCTTTTAGTTCAGGGAATGACATAATCCATTGAAGGAATCTAATGTTGGATTAAGGGAACAAAAGTTAAGGCAAATACTAGGGAATACATGGATGTAGTTGATATACTATTTAAATTTTCCCATGCTTTCAACTTAGCTCAAATGTGAAAAAAGTGAAAGGTATCCCCTTGAAACCTATAAAAGAATATTTTCAAAGGTATAAGAGGAAAAAATAAAAAATAATTATGTTGAGAAAGAGTAGGCTGAATCATTCAATATTTGAGATTTATGTGGAATTAGAATCAATGTTGGAAATTGAACATTCACATATTGAGACATGTATTGAGGGATGATAGGATATGGGTCATTAAAAATTAATTGAAGATGAATTTTATTTAGTTGAAAAAATTAATTTTAATTTATATAGTTATGATTTATATTTCATTCGTCTATATTTGTATTTTTAAATGCCTAAAAAAATTAAACCATCTCATGATACGCTATCCCTTTCCTTTGAAAAAATATAAATTAATGTATGTTTTTACAAAAAAAGGTTATAATAGGGAGAATACCTTAATCATTCTCTTGAAACACATCCTGGACCATTGTTTTATCATGAAAATATTACGTTGAAGACTTTCAGTTAGATTATTATTTTTTGTAACAAGTTTTATTCCAAATTAATTTTTTATTTTTTTCCTGATCTTGATTGTGATTCACCCCATGCATGTTTTGAAGAGTTGACATATATGGGTTAAACCCTAGGGACAGAAGATAATATTTATTCTACACCTTTACGGAAAATTTATTTCTCCCAGATTTTACTAAAAAACATAGCATGGGGGTTGTTCAAGATAATGGAATTAGGGCCACAACTATGGTGGAAATAAATGAATAGAAATAATCCATGCATATTGGTCAATATTCTCCATTTATATTACATTTTATTGATCTGTATGAATTTAATTTTGAAATTGTTAAATTTTATATTGTTTTAGGATAGGTGTTTGAAAGTTTTCAAGAGGATGAGGAACCTCAATTCATACACCCACCTAGTATTCACTAAAAAAATGAATCTCAATTAAAAGAGGATGTGAAGAAATTTATTATTATTGAAAAGGAGGACCTTAAAATAGAATATGTTAGTATTAAATAATTTAATTTTTTTGTAAATAAATACACTCGAATGAATAAATTTTAGTGTTTAATAAGAATGAAACTCCCCCCATCATATTGGGGTTGAAGTCAAGACAATTTGACTGTGGATAAACAGAATACATCACACAATTATGGGTTATCCAAATAATTTATCTTTTCTATTGATTTTATAGTTTTCAGTTCTTTAGTTTTAATAATATGTCTATTTTTTCTTCTCGTAAAGTAATATGGTAGTGGATTTCGTCATTTCCATGGTTGTAGAAACTCAACCAGAGCTTTTTAATAGTTTTTATTCTAATCAAATGATCATAATTATTTATGGGGAAGTGGTATATTCCAATATTTATAATCCTCTGATTTTTCATTCTTATATGCATTGGTAGAATACTAAAATCAAATACACCCATTTTTTTAGTTATTATTGAATATTATTTACATTTCATCTTATATTCTGTGTGATTACTCTTATATAATTTTGATTCATTCTGAATTGGCAATTTGATCATTTTATACTTTGTTTTAGTAAAATCTCAAATATTTTTTATTGAAAACCATTTTCAAATAGAATTTAATTCATGTCCCATAGCCTTAAAAATTAATTCATTTAAATTTTTTTAATCTATTGTGATCAATGGTTAACATGTTTTTTATGATCATCAACTCCATTAACTCTCACATTTTCATGCACTCATTTCTATGTTTTTCTTTTGAATTTATTTAATGTAAATTTATGCGTCTATTTTTTGTACTTCTTAGATGAATGTATGTGAATATTTCATGATGATAGAGATTCAATTATGTTAGATTGATCATAAGATCAAAAAGATGATCAATCCAATGAATATAATAAAATTAACCATTAACCAATGGCTTGTATGATTATTCAATTGATAGGAAGATGGGATAAATTCACAACGACTCTCCTCCACTAACTAGAATCATAGGTGAACCAAGCATACCCTTTTATAATCAAATACACATAAAATGTTTTTGAAATGTCTCATACTATCCATAATAATTCAAATGGCCATGTGACACATCATTCAAAAGCATGAGGGGTCTAATAAACATGAGTTCAAGTGACTTAGTAGTTTCTCAAAAATAATAAACACAAAGGAAACTAACTGTGAGGTTGGACAATCAATCATAAAAATATATATGAACTAGACATGAAAAACCTTATATATTAAGAAATTTATAATTATTATCCAATTCAAAGAGGAGTTACAAGATTTTAAAATTTTAGACAACATCCATCACTCATTCAATTTCTAATATTTTATTTGGGCTTTGCCTAATCAGTTATGATACTAATATCTTTTAAATTTTTATGGGTTGTAATGGAGAAACTAGGAATGTTTCTCAAAGAACAAATTATAGGATATTTTTATCTAAAATTAGTTGTTAAAATAATCTTAATCAGTGGAGTAATAGATTATATTTTTAACATTTAATAATAACAATCTAGTTTTCAACAACTTCTAGTATTTGGGATTATTTAAATGCTAAAAATTATTCTCGAAAGTGTTGTTTCACATGATATAATTTTATTTAACTGTTATTTTCATCCATAATATCATGATATTCTTGATTTAGGAATTTATATTAATGTATTCTTATTTTTCAACCATTTTTAAAATCATTTGTAAACTCAATTCTCTAGTTTGTTGATTTTTGGATTCATTTTTTCCTTGAAATGTATATGTAAAGGCTAATAGGTACCTTGAAAATAATATAGAATTTTATAACTACTTTTTTTTTGTGAAATTGATTTTTGAGATTCACTATAATCTCTTTATCCATTATCATCTATACTCATTATAAATATTTGTTTGGACATCAATCTATTTTAATTAATATCTAACTCCTTAAGATTCAACATTGGGAAATTTTTTGATTTTATGTTTGGGGAAGGGGTAGTAAAATATTTCTAATTTTACTTAAATTATTCACATGTCATAAATCCCAAAATATTTTAAAAAAATTTATATTTTCAAATATTACATTAAAACATTATGTGGTAGATAATTTTTTTGAAGTCTGATGTTTTTTTCACACTTCATGGAGGTTAATTTATTCTATTTACCAATGGAATAAATTTTGTGAATCATTTTTCTTAATACCTTTAATGTTTTTAATTTTGGCCAATCATTGGGGTTAAAATTTATAATCCTCATATTTTTTGAACTATTTTACTTTTTTACATAAGAAATATATTTAAATGTGCTATGAAATGAACCTAGAATCATTGAGAAATATTTTTTTGATAAAACTGTATATTGAGTTAATAATAATTATTATTAATTATTATGTTAATCCATCTGTTGGTTGTTTTTAATTAATTGTTTCAATGTATGTTTTTTAAATTCACATGAAGAAAAAAATAATTTCACCAGTTTCATTAAAAGAAATAGTTTTTCTATTTAAATATTTTCAATGTTTTAAAACGTAATCATTTTTGTAAAAATAAAACCAAGATTTCAGAAGACCCCTAATTTTTAATTGAGAAATCACATGTTTAAACGAGAGATTGTATGAGGGAAAATATTTTGGAAAAACAATTCTTCAAAGCACATCAATTATTAATTCATGAAATATCTTTTCTTCTATTTAATTTCACTAATGGATTACTCGAGGAAAACTAAAATCTTATATGTGGAAAAATATAATGTTTCATATTTAGATTATATTTTTTCGTCCTTTTTATTAATTTATTAAGCGTTTTGATTCTAATATGTGATGATAATATATAATTAATGATTTCTTTATAACTTATTATTGAGATCTTAATTTAATTAATATTTTCATGAAAGTGGGTGTTTGTTGGATATTCAAATATTCCATGTGTTCACTCTTATATATTCTAATATCAAAAATTTGATTTTATTATTTTTGATAATTTTATTGAAATTATATTTTATTGTGATTTTGAATGTGCTTTTGAGTTCCTAATTTAATTATATCATTTCTCCATTAGTATGAAATTTTTATTTCAAATTACGGATGATGTTTTAATTAACTTTATGAATTTTAGATTTTTTTCCCTAGTTTTGTATTGGAAGTTTTTTATTCTTTATTGAAAGATATATCCTATTATTGTTTTAGTTTTGTGTGATTTAGAACCTATGTAAAGGTCACTAAAGAGACACATGTAAGGCTATTCTTTGTGATTCGAATGATTTGAAAGGGTAGAGTGCATGATGCATAATCATAAACACAAGGTTAGGGACTTATATAAAGGTAGAATCTTAATGAATAAGTCTATTTATATTTCATGTATACATTCATTATAGTTCATACAAGTGTAATAAAACATCATCAATGTGTTGTGATTAGTTAAAAATCAAGGTGACTTAAATTGAAAAGATTAAATCAAATACATCGAGTCTCTAGGTCGAAGAATAGTACTAAAGAATCTCTTGGTATTGATGGAGGTGTGTTATAGCAGTGGATCATGTCATGATCCCTGAACATATCCATCAAATTATTTTTCACATGGGGCAGAACATTATGTTGAGGGACCAATATATAACTATTGGGGATTTCACTTGAAGATGATGTATAACACATGGAATTGTTCAATATAGATGATGCATCATGTTAGATTTTATTTTAATGGTTTAATATTTCATTATTGAATAATATGATCATTGATTATTTAATATTGTCTATTTTTCATTCTTGGGGATTATATCTTTAACATATGACTGAAGTCTATAAAAAACATATTTTTATTATTTTTGTCTTCTTTGTTCATCAACCTCCATTCATAGGGGGATAACCAGTAAAGATGGTTCTAGGTGTTAAATCATGAGATTCCTATAGATTCTACATTAATTTTTCTATCATTATTCTTCATCACACTTAATATATTGAGATTATGAATTGTGGAGTTGAGTAAGCACACTCATTCTTAGGATCGATTTGATCATCTTCTTATTTATTAATTTTTCCTCAACCATACTCATTTCACTTGATATGGTGTGGCGAGTGTTGTTTTTTTACTTAATGATCTTATTAAAATGATTCCATATTATGATACTACCACTATAGAATATAAAAATTTTGTGACTATTGTTTTATTATGAAATAGAAATATTCAATTAAAAGATATTCTACACATGAGAGGTTACTGTTCATAGAGAGAGATGTGTTTGAGATGAGTCATTGATTATTCACTAAGATAGGATGAGTGTTTATTATTTAATTCTTCTTGGAATTTGATTGTAAGTACAAAAATAAACTACCTTGATTAGGTTTTTAAGTTAACCATTAACACCACCTTTTCTTTATTAATATTATGAATTTTATTTCTTTTCACTCCTATATTCCCATTTTATGTCATGATATTATGTCCCATTGATAGGTTATATTATAATATCCCCATGGATGACATAAGAGGTATGAGTATAATGTTTATATTAATAGACTAACCCATCAATTTCATCATCCTACTCATTAGATGTTTCCACAATAGTAATAAGATAGGCGTCTATTGGGACCACTAACAAAGGGTGGTTCAAAAATTGAAAATCATATAGGATATCAATAGAGAGATGACTAGTGAGTTTTAATAGGAAGGTATAAAAGATTATGATTAAAAGAAGTTAGCTAAGGGATAATATAGTCTATTTATGTTCAATAATAAGACAGATTAAAGGTGGATCTATTGAGTAAATGATTCCTTTGCTTTTTTTTCTTCCAAAATGACGATAAACTTCGTAATAATCTAATATAACATCATGTTGTGTTTTATCTTTCTTTGTTGTAAAAAAAATATTTACAAAAAATTTATTTCTATAGATTTAAAATTTAAACATGAGAATTTAGTGAAGATAATATTAATTTTGAATTATAATATTTTAATTTTTTAAGAAATATAATGGCACTGAACAATTTTATAAGAATATCCATAACTATGTTGAAATAAAAAAATATGTAATTGAATATTTTGATGTTAGTTAAACTAAATTAAAATTATGTGGAATTTGAACTTTTTAAATTGTTTCAATGATGTCTATAAACTGAACTATATATTCATAGATTAGATGAGACGATGGGATCCAATGTTATAATGTACAAAAATTTTAATATTTTTTTAATGAATTTCATGTTATGAAACTAATTTTAGTTGAGATTAATATTGATTAGTTTATGGTATTTTATTCTGAGGGTTTTCTACATGTAATTGATTCATAAGGTATTAAATTTAAAATATCCATATAATTTTTAAATTATATTTGTTATTTTTGATCCTACATAATCATGGGATAAAAAAATAGATTAGTTTTTGGTTCAATATGAACATGGTCTTATTTGGATATGAAGGTAGAGTTTATTTTGATCAACTTGAACAAGGAATTATACGTATAAAAATACATATGCACCTTTTGATGTGTTTATAGTCAATGGATTATCGGTATATAAAGATAGGTTACCTTGGATCTTATTTAAATACCCTCCTTATAATTTTTATAAAATTATTGTTTGGCTATAATATCTTTTTTATGAAATTAATGATTTTAATCCTTACAATGAACTGTGTTTTTATAAACTATGATGAAGTTTCTATTTTTGATTTATTTCAATTTATCACAAACTTTTAATTTTCAACAATTATATTTTCCTTTGTGTGCTTTGATTTACCACGGTAGTTATATCGTTTTACTACATCAATTTCAGTATTATTTATAATTTTTTACTTAGATAAGATTTGGATTGATCATAAGATCTATTCTTAGAACAACAAATACTATGATGTGGATCAAAATAAAATGATAGTTTTTTAATATAATGTAACCCCCACCACCACCACAACCACCCCTACATGTAATGCCTTGACCCTAGAATCCTAGAGTTTGTGCATTATTATGTATTATTGGAATGATCCAAAATTATCAAGTCTCAAAAGACCTATTAGTTTAGTATCCTTGGAAACAGTAGATACATTAATAAGGTTTACATTACATCATAAAATGAAAAAATACAACAACATTGTTTCCATATACCACACTCATATCCCCTCAGACTATCCCTGCTGGTCATTCATAAAATACTTTTCACATCTTGGGAAAAATAAAACATAGAAAGGGGTGAGCTCAGATAATCAGTAAGGATAACAATATATCAGAAACTTCATAAATAAGAATAAATATTTAAGGAAATGTATAACTAAAACAAAATCCTCTTAAACTTGAACTTAAGTATAATATGGAAAAAATAAAATGAAATAATTCCATTTAATTATTCACATGGATATTCTACTAGTCAAATAATCACATACAATATCAATAACCTCTTTCATAATGATGGAATGCATAATGCCGGACTTTCATAACCACATAGTCAAGGCATTGTGCCAAGACTAAAAATAAGATTTATTCATGGCCTTATTCCAAGACACTAGTTTGTCTTATTAGACCTACTGATGCATCGAGAAGCTATAATGGGCTCCACCCATCACATACTAATACAAATTCATTCCGCATATTAAAAGGTTTAAACATAACATAAACATTCGTATTTAAAATCGTATAAGAAATGTCAACACTTTATTCATAAACTGTGAATAGTATAAAAATAACACATCCATATTCAAACATATCACAAAACCTTCAATACTATATTGAAGTTCTGTATCATAATAACTCAACATCAAATAAACTTAAAATCTACCAAAGGATGTTGACTTAGATGAAATCAAAACCATTTTTAGAGAAATATATCTTTCTGTTTTGAAATCATTTAGAAGTCATATAATTATAAAAGAAAACATTTATTTTGAAAATATTCTTATAATCTTTTAAGGGATTCTTTGACGATGTTATAATGGTATAAAAGACCCACACCCACCATATATGTTAAAAAAGACATTATTACCTTAATTTTGTCGAAAATGTTATAAAGGACCTTGTTTCGAATACGATAAAAAGATTCCTTTATAAAAATTTTATAAAAAGTCCAAAAAGGGAATAAATTACATTAAACCATATTCTCTATAATAGTAATAATTTTTTGAAATAAATTTTTAAGAAACATGGATGTGGAAGATAAAGAGGTCCCAATAGATAATTATGTATAAAAAACCTCAGATAATGAAGAGATTGTAAAATTAACAGTTAACTTGAATTATTCCTTGATAGAGGGTAGGTTAACCTCCTGTAAAATAGGTAAATAATTTTTATTAAATTATACAAGAATCATATACATAAATATGATATCATATATGATCTTCTAATATTTCTTTGTTAATAATATTTTAGTATTATCGTCGTTTCGGGTGTTCTCTTACTCGTTTTATTTTATATGTTTTGTTACATAAGCCATGATTTTTATGGATAGGTTGTGTATTATTCATATATATAATGTTATCAAGTCCTTATACATTATTTTTAATCATCAGATGAAAATTAGTCTTGAATGGATAAAATGGGGAATAAATCTCATCGTGTTTGTGAAGACGATAATCCGTACGTACGCACGAGCGACAATATATTTCTTTTGAAATTAAAATATTATATAATTGGTTGGTATATCATATATACAGATTCATTATCATGTTATATTTATTATTCAAAAAAATTATACATCATTATTATACCCATCCAAATAATAATATATTGAATAACAACTACGCCACAACATGGAGACGGTAAGCCGTACGTACACACGTATGGTAACATGTCATTCAAAGGATGGATAGAATAATGAATATTGTTGTACCATATTTATAATAACATCACAGTATATAGAATATACTATTGTTATTATTTTATAATGGAAGCAACAAGGAAATAAGAAGTGGAAGAAGAAAATAACTTGAAAGAGGTGATGAAATATTTACTTCTTTTTCGGGTTTTTCCTTTTGATTTGACCAAAAGGGCTCCTTAAGTTGGACTTCTGACAAAAATAGGGCCACTAGGATTAAGTAAATGAATTTGAGAGGATATTTGGGCTGGGTACAGCTGAGACAAATGGATTTGAAGGTGTGAATTAGTGATAAGGGGGAATTCCCTTTTATAAGAGGGGTGATGGGCACCTTAGGAAAAGCTAGAAATATTCTTTTATAATAAAATAATTTTCGGTTTTAATCGATATAAAGTGGATTATCTAAATTATAAGGTGGTTATGGGTCGAAAACCACTCAATAAATAGGTTTTAGACTGGGTTTTGTCATTATATTAAACTTATCTTTTAGATTTAACTCTTAGTTAAATAGTTTGACATTTACCATGTCTCTTTGTATTTTTATATTATATGGTTAATTAAATTCCAATATACTTCCAATAGAACCAAAATTGGTTCATTAATAATACAACTATAATTAAATAAGTCTTTTTTCCTAACATTATATTTTTCGGAATATAATATCAATTAATAATATAATATTTGTTATAAAAAATCTTTTACATCAATTTTGAAACTATTTGGTATTTTGTTTTTCCTAAATTCATAACAGCATTATTACTTCGAAAAAAATTCATATAACCAACCCTAATATGTCATATTAACCTAAAAAATTAGTGGAATTCATAAAAAGTCTCAAATTAAATTTATTTGGATATTTATAATATCAATTATTTTAATATTTCATTAATTAGGTAATTACTGCATCATCCTCGTGTCATCAAAAAATTAAATTATTTAATGTATAAAAAATATAAATAAAAAAACATTCTCTAAGAAATATTTCTATATTTCTAATGAATATTTATAGTCGAATTTATCTTATGTGTAACCCCATATTAATAATGTTTTAGTTATTAAACATTGATTTTAACTCTTTTAACTCTTCTTTGAATTAAATAATAATAAATGTCCTAATCTAATCCAAGTGGACCAAAGAGGTTCATATTTTATTACTAAGGTTTTTTTGGTCGAATAATACTTATCTAATAGAATTAGTACATGTGTTATGGTAATAATAATATCATTTTTACACATAATTACCCTATTTACTTTTAACTGTGGTAAATAAAAGTAAAAAGTTACTATTCACCAAAAATTATTTTTATCTTATTGAACCACATTTTACTCTTTGATATTAACCGTGTCTCTAGGATTATCGAAATTCCACTCACAGAAGCTGTAAAATTAAATTTTATGTGAATTTACAAATTCTCCTATGAGGTGGGTAAAAGACGGTGAAAAGTTCAATAAAATTTTTATATATCTAAAATTATTATAAACTCACTACAATTATTTATATTAAACTTATATTGGTATTATGTATCTATTTTTTCCTAAAATAAATTTAAATAAATAAATAATTATTTAAATAAAAATTCTGTTTTAAACAATAACTCAGTGTTTTTCACTATTCATCAAAAATTGAATGCTTTCAGAAAAATACCTAAAATTCATCCTAAGCTAATTTCAATATTCTGAATCCAAAAATGAAGTCCATTTTTAAAGATAAAATATATAAAATTTCAAAAAGTGGGTATTACTATTTATAATGGCTAGTTTGTTTGGTTGTGGTGTGTTAGAACTCGAAGTTGCGTACAACACATGCTACTGTATTATTCAAAGAGAAGCGTACCATGGAAGATCGGGGTGTTACATTCTCCCCTTATTAAAATAATTTCATCCTCTAAATTTCTATAGTATTAATGTGTAAACAGAATTGGGTGGTTCTTCATCATAAGTTCCTCGAGTTCCCATGTTTCCTCTTCTTTCATATGGCTTCTCCATAGAAATTTTACCAGACGAGTCGTCTGGTTTCTCAGAACTTGTTTTCTTGTATCAAGAACCTTGATAGGATCTTCTCATTAAGATAGATCAGGTTCCAATTCTAATTTCTCATATGTGAGTACATGTGTTGGGCCAGGCAAGTATTTTTTCAACAGTGATATGTGGAACACATCGGGGACTTTGGAGAGACTTTGCGGCATTTCCAAATGGTAAGCTACAACCCCAATTCTTTCTAGAATTTCTAAAGTTCCAATGTACCTGGGGCTCAATTTACTCTTCTTACCGAACCATATAACATCCTTCCATGGATATAACTTTAAGAAAACATGGTCTCCAACCTAAAATTCCAAATCATTCCTTCGGTTGTCAGCATAGCTCTTCTGCCTACTTTGTGATGCCTTGATGTGGTCTTGGATTACCTTCACCATTTCCATCATTTCCACCACATGGTCTAGGCCTACTAGTTTTCTTTAACCAACATCATCCCAACAGGTTGGTATACAATATCTCTTTCTGTATAACGCTTTATATAGTGCCATCTGAATACTTGAATGGAAACTATTGTTATAGGAAAATTCTACCAAAGGTAAATATTGATCCCACATAATTTGAAAGTCAAGTGAGAATGATCTCAATATGTCTTCTAACGTTCAAATAGTCCATCCTGATTTTCCATCAGTTTGGGGTTGGTAGAAAGTCCCCAAATGATGTTTAGTATCTAGGGATTTCTGAATACTTTTCCTAAATCATTATGTAAAATGGGGATCATGATTTGAAACAATCGACAGTGGTACTCCATGAAGTATTTCAACTTCATTAATATATATTCTTTCTAGATGTTCAAGTGGTAAATCTTCCCTTATAGCAAGAAAATGTGCTGACTTGGTAAGACGATCAACAATGACACATATTGCATCATTCCTTCTAGGAGTCTTTGGTAGTCCCATGACAAAGTCCATTGTAATATTATCCCATTTCCACTCAGGTATGGGAAGAGGTTGCATGACTCCTCCAGGATGTTGCCTTCCAGCTTTCACTTGTTGACAAACCATACATCATGACACAAAATCAGTAATCTCCCTCTTAATGTTGTCCCACCAAAAATGTTCCTTCAAATCTCTTTACAATTTGGGGCTCCCAGGTTGTATAGAGAAATTGGAACTATGAGAATCATCCAACAATTCTCTTATTAGATCAAGTATATCGGGAACACAAAGTCTATTCCCATATTTAAAAAATTTCATTTTCATATAGGAAGTCACTTAATCTCCTATTATTCATAGCTTTAATCTTCTTTTGAAACTCTTCATCCCTGGTCTGAGTACTTTTTATCCTTTATAGTAAAGGTGGTTTGAAAAACATTTGAAAAAGAATTGATGTTTCACCTTCCATGGAAATTACCATATCCATCTTTACTAGATGCATGAAAATAGGATCCCTTTTAACTCTCAACTTGATCAAAACTCCATGATCATTTCTGCTCAAAGAATATGCCACCTTATTTGACTTCCCCGGGTGGTAGTGTATTGTGCCATCATAATCCTTGAGTTGTTCAAGCCATTATCTTTGCCTCATGTTGAGTTCTTTCTATGATAAAATATACTTCAAACTCTTGTAATTGGTAAATATCTCACATTTTTCACCATAGAGATAGTGTCTCCAAATCTTCAAAACAAATATTACAGCTGTTAACTCAAGATCATGAGTAAGATAGTTTAGGTCATGAATTTTTATCTTTCGTGATGCATATGAAATAACCCCATCATTCTGCATAAGGACACAACCAAGTCCTTTTTTTGAAGAATCACTATAAATAACAAACCCATCATTCCACGATGGTAGAGTCAAAATAGGATCATTGACTAATCTTCTATTCAGTTCTTCAAAACATTCTTCGCACTCTTTTGTCTAAACAAATTTAACCCCATTTCGTGTGAGCTTTATTAATTGGTTATCCAACCGGGTAAAATTCTTGACGAAACGTCGATAATAAACTGCTAAACCAATAAAACTATGTAGCTCAGTTATACTTGTCGGTGCTGACCATTCTTGGATTGCCTTTTTATTTGAAGAATCAATAGAGATTCCATACTTAGAGAAAATATGGCCAAGAAAAGAAATCTCCTGAAGCCAAAATTCACACATTCTAAACTTCCCAAATAATTCATTTCTTCTAAGAGTCTTCAGGATAATGCACAAGTGATTTTCATGATCTTCATAGCTTTTGGAGTATACCAAGACATCATCAATAAATAACACTAAAAAATCATCAAGATATTCCTTGAAAACTATTTTCATTAGATCCATGAGGATAGAGGGTGCACTATTCAATCTAAATGGCATTAATGTAAACTCGTAATGCCCTTACCTGGTTCGAAAAGCTATCTTCAGAATTTCTTCCTTCTTCACGCACAACTGATGGTATCCCGATCGAAGTTCAATCTTTGAAAAGTATTGATCTCTATGCAGTTGGTCTAATAAATCATCAATGTGAGGTAGGGGATACATGTTCTTTGTTGTTATTACATTGATTTTCCTATAGTCAATGCACAACCTCATAGATCCATCTTTCATATTAACAAAAACGACTGGGGCTCCCCATGGAGAGACACTAGGGAGAATAAATCCCTTATTACTCAATTCCTCTTGTTGTTTCTTTAGTTCCACTAATTACACATTGGCCATTCAATAAGGGGTCTTTGATGTGGGCCTTGATTCAAGAATTAAATCAATGGAAAACTCAATTTCTGGTTCTAGAGGATGTCCACATATATCTTCTGGAAAAACATCAACATATTCTTTCACAATATGTACATCCTCTATTTGAACATTCTTTTCCTCACCCACAGTTATTTCATTCTTTTCCTCCTTTTTACTTAGACTCAGAAATTGTCTTTACATATCTGCTCGATGGTCATGAATAAATTATTTTTCTAAGAAAATAACTGTATACTACCTCCATTCCATATTTGATACTTTATCATCTTCCTTCGTGTTTTGAATCAATGACCACCATTGATCAACATCTCCAGTGAGGCGGTAAACTACCATGACAACCTTTTCCCTTTCGCTACACCCCAAGGCATGGAATATTTTCTCTAAGGAATTTATCTATTGCTCAGCTACTAGTGGATTTTTACCCCCATTGAATGTTTGTGGTTTTTCCCTCATGAAGCGATCTAACATTGATCCTCCATGCTGCGGATCAGGGTGCTCCATACGGGTGAGGTTATTATTCATAACCTGAGTGAGTTGTCCTAGTATGGTGATTATCTGATCATCACCAGTTGTATCACCAGCTCCACTATAATTATCTTGAGTAGGAGGTAAATACCTACATAGAGTGCATGAATTGATATGGTTTACATTGCTTCCACTATGTGTCATTTCTAAAAAATGACATAAACTAGATTAGTTTATGAATTGAAATACATAATTGCAAACATGAAAAACACGTAACATAAATTGAGCAGTTTATGGATATAATCCATAATCATAAAAAATATTCTTTGAGGAATTATATACTCATAAACACTTCATAATGGTTTGTAAATAAAATAAGAATTAGCCTTAGAATATCTACCAGGAGTGTCATAACCAAGAGTGCAGTAAGGCCTGTGGTCGTGCACTAGTTCTCATTTGAGTCTAGATCAAAGCGGTGTTTTCGTATTTTACCCCTAGGTACATCTGTGCCAGACCCACCTCTACCTGCTCGTATCCATACAAGGATGTATTTCTTGGAAAACTCACAAAATATCTACAATAACAAAATTATAAGATGTTCTTTTATACTAATTCTCAAAGTTTATCTTAGGGCTATGTGATCTAATTAGAGTTTATCTAAATCTAGTTTTCAAGGATTTTACTAAACTTCCTTTGATACCAACTATAACTCCCCAACCCCAGAAGCCTAGAGTTAGTGCATTATTACGTATCATTGGAATGATCACAAAAGACCAAGTCTCGAAAGACCGATTAGTTTAGTAGCCTTGGAATCACTAGATACATTCATAAGGTTTACATTACATCATAAAATCATAAACTACAACAACATTTTTTCCATAGACCACACACATATCCCCTCAGAATATCCCTATAGGTCAGTAATAAATTACTCTTTCGCATCCTGGTAAAAATAAAACAAAGAAAGGCGTGAGCTTAGACGCTCAGTAAGGATAATAATAAAGCATAAACTTCATAAATAAGAATAAACATTTAAGGCAATGTAGAACTAAAAAAAAAGCCTTTTAAACTTGAACTTCAGCGTAAAATGGATAAAACAAAATGAAATAATTCCATTTAATTATTCACATGGATATTCTACTAGTTTAATAATCACATGAAATATCAATAACCACTTTCATAAGGATGGAATGCATAATGCCATACTTTCATAACCACATAGTCAAGGCCTTGTGCCAAGACTACAAATAATATTTTGTCGAATCCATGTTCCAAGACATTATTTTGTCTCATGAGACCTACCGATTCATCAAGGAGCTATAGCGGGCTCCACCCATCACATACTAAGTCCAATGCATTCCTCATATGAAAAGGTTCGAACATAACATACACATTCGTATTTAAACTCAGAAACAGTATTATAAATACTTTATTCATAGATCATGAATGGAATAAAAACAACACATACACGGTCAAACATATCAAAAAACCATCAATATGATATGGAAGTTTTTAATCATAATAAATCAACTTCAAATAAACTTAAAATATGTCAAATGATATTGAATAGATGAAATCAAAACCTTTTTTTAGAGAAATATCTCTTTTTATATTGAAATCATTTAAAATTAAAATAATTATAAAAGAAAACATTTATTTTGAAAATTATTATAATCTTTTAAGGTACGCTTTGACGATGTTATAACGGCATAAAATAACTGCACCCTCCGTATATGTTAAAAAAGACATTATTACCTTAATTTTGTTGAAAATGTTATAGAGGACCTTATTTGGAAAACGATGGAAAGATTCTTTTATAAACATATTATAAAATGTCAAAAAGGGGTATAAATGACTTTTACCCATAGTTTATAGAATAGTAAGAATGTTTAGAAATACATTTTTAAGAAACATGGACCTGGATGATAAAGAGGTCCCAATAGATAATTATGTATAAACAACCTCGGATAATGAAGAGATTGTAGAATTAACCCTTACCTTGAACTTTTCCTTGATAGAGGGTAGGTTAACCTCATGTATAATAATTAACTAATTGTTATTAAATTATACAAGAATTATATACATAAATATGATATCATATATGATCTTTTAATATTTCTTTGTTAATAATATTTTAGTATTATCGTCGTTTCGGGTGTTTACATACTCATTTTATTTAATATGTTTTGTTACATAAGCTGTGTTTGTTATGTATAGGTTTTATATTATTCATATCAATAATTATATCAAGTCCTTAAACATTATTTTTAATCATCAATTAAAAATTATTCTTGAATGGATACGATGGGGCATGAATCTCATCGCGTTCGTGGATACGGTAATCCGTACGTACGCACAAGCGAAAATATCATTATTTTGATATTAAAATATTATATAATTGGATGGAATATCATATATACATAATAATTATCATGTTATATTTATTATTCACATAAATTATTCATCATTATTATACCCATCCAAAAAATAATGTATTGAATAACAACTACAGCACAATGTGGAGACGGTAAGTCGTATGTACGCTAGTATGGGGACATGTCATTCAAAGGATTGATAGAATAATGAATATGGTTGTACCATATTTATAATAACATCACAATATATAGAAGATACTGGAGTTATTATTTTATAATGGAAACAACAAGGAAATAAGACGTGGAAGAAGAAAAGAACTTGAAAGAGGTGATAAAATATTTACCTCTTCTTCGGGTTCTTCTTTTTGATTTGATCAAAATAGCTCCTTAAGTTGGATTTATGAATAAAGTAAGGCCTATAGGATGATTATAGGGATGTATAGAGGATATTTGGTCAGGGGTTGGAGGATAAAAATGGCGTTCAAGGTGTGAATTAGAGAGAAGTGGGAGTGCCCTTTTATAAGAGGGGTAAGGGGAACCTTAGGAAAACCTTGAAATATTATTTTCTAATAAAATAATTTTCGGTTTATAATGGATCAAAAGTGGATTATTTATAGGATAAGGTCGTAATGGGTAGAAAAAAAATAAACCAATACGTTTTAGATAGGTTTGGGTCATTATATTAACATTATCTTTTAGATTTAACTCTTAGGTAAATAGTTTGACATTTACCATGTCTCTTTGTATTATTATATTATATGGTTAATAAACGTACTATATACTACCAAAAGAACCCCAAGTGGTTGATTACTAATACAAATATCAATATATATGTCTTTTGGCCAATCCTTATATTTTTAAGAATATAATATCAACTAATAATATAATATTTGTTTTAAAAACTCTTTTATGTCAATTTTGACACTATTTGGTATTTTGTTTTTTCTAATTTAATAACATCATTATTACTTCAAAAAAAATTCATCTAACCAACAATAATATGTAATAATAACCTAGATAATTAGTTTAATTCATAAAAATGTCTCAAATTAAATTTATTTGGATATTTATAATATCAATTATTTCAATATTTCATTATTTAAGTAATTAATCCATCATCATTGTGTCATTAATAAATTAAATTATATAATGTCTAAAAACTATAAATAAAATACCATTATGTAGGAAATCTTTTTATATTTCTAATGAATATTTATATTTTAATTTATCTTATGTGTAACACTATATTAAAAATGTTTTAGTTATTAAACATGGATTTTAACTCTTTTAACTCTTCTTTGAATTAAATAATAATAAATGTCCTAATCTAATCCATGTGGACCAAATAGGTTCATGTTTTATTCCTAAAGTTGTTTTTGGTCAAATTATACTTATCTAATAGAGTTAGGACATGTTTTAGGGTAATAATAATATCATTTTTACCCTTAATTACCCTATTTACCTTTAACCATGGTAAATAAAAGTAAAAAGTTACTATTCACAAAAAAAATTATTTTTATCTTATTGAACCACATTTTAATCTTTGATATTAACTGTGTCTCTCAGATTTTTGAAATTCCACTCAATGAAGTGGTAAAATTATGTTTTATGTGAATTTGAAAATTCTCCTAGGAGGTGGGTAAAATATAGTGAAAAGTTCAATAAAATTTTTATATATCTAAAATTATTATAAAATGACTCCAATGAATTAAATTTAACTTATATAGGTATTAGGAATCTATTTTGACATAAAATAAATTTAAATAAAATAATTAAATATTTAAATAAAAATTCAGTTTTAAACAATAACTCAGTATTTTTCACTATTCATCAAAAATTTAAAGTTTTCAGAAAAATTACAAAAATTCATCATAAGATAATTTCGATATTTCTAATCCAAAAATGAAGTCCATTTTGAAAGATAAAATTCAAAAAATTTCAAAAAAGTGGATATTGCTATTCATAATGGCTAGTTTGATTGGCTGTGGTGTGTTTGAACTCGAAGTTGTGTACAACACACGGTACTGTATTATTCAAAGAGAAGCGTATCGTGGAAGCTTGGGGTGTTACACTACTGTAACACCCTGACCCCAGTTAACCAGAGTCGGTGCATTATTGCGTAACATTGGCGTGATCACAAAAGATCAAGTCTCGAAAGACCAATTAGTTTAGTAGCCTTGGAAAGACTAGATACATTCATAAATGTTACATTACATCATAGAGTGAAAAATCACAATAACATAGTCTCCATAGTCCACACTTCTATCCCCTTCAGACTATCCCTGTAGGTCTGTCATAAAATATTTCTTCACATCCTGGGAAAAAAATAAAACATTGAAAGGGGGGAGATTAGATGGTTAGTAAGGATAACAATATAACAAAAGCTTTCATAAATAAACATAAACATTTAAAGAAATGTATGACTAAAACAAAAACCTTTTAAACTTGAACTTCAACATAATATGGCAAAAGTAAAATGAGAAAATGCCATTTACTTATTCACATGGATATTCTACGGGTCAAATAATCACATGCAATATCAATAGCCACTTTCATAATGATGGAATGCATAATGTCAGACTATCATAACAACGTAGCCAAGGCCTCGTTCCAAGACTACAAATAAGATTTTGTCAAGGCCTCGTGCCAAGACACTAGTTTGTCTCATGATACCTACTGATGCAATTTTTTTTGAAGATACTTATGTTTAAAATTTCTCAAATATACTTCGGGGTTTTTCTGAAAACATTATGCAATCTTCTGGAAAAAATAACTAATTCTGAGACTACTCGACTAATTACATGCCATGATGGGTCCACGCCCAATACCTTCCTGTCTACCACACTCGAGAGTCGGGTTTTCTGAAAACATTTTTAAGATTGCGTTAAATACGTATACATTTTCCCTGGATTTTCATATGTTTGAGAGAAATATCTATTTTTTTGAAATCATTTAAAAATCACATAATTATAAAATAAAACCTTTTGAATAAACGTAAATGTCAAAGGGGTTTATACACCTTATAAAAGAAAGTTGTGTATAAAAAAATATATGCTTTAATGAGAGGAGATTGAGACGATGTCCCTTACCAAGATCATTTTTTAAATAAAATAGATATATTATGTCTATTAACTATAAGTACACATAAAGAAAGTAAAAATACAAGATAGGACATAATAATATCATGACATATTTTGAAAGTAGGAGATTAACCCAAAGAACAGAAATCGGGTTAAGAAGTTACCTTACCTCGTGTCCGACTTGACTCGATCATTCTTTAACCTCCTGAATAATAAAATAGAGTAAATATATACTTTCTTAAGAACCTTTTTCAAGTTCATTATCCCTTTTATATCACTTATTACCATGTTATGAAAATTATGTAGTCATTTAAGTTAATAACGGTCGTTTTGTCGATCTTTGGTACTTGAGTCCAAAATAAACTTCTTATAATTACAAGTTGTTAATGTGGTGAAATATACATTATATCCAGCATTATATTCATGATTTAGATATCATATATATCATATATATATAGTATATATATTCATTCATAATATTATGTAACATTTAGAGGTAAGAAATGAAATGCACCGTTCATGGAGACGATAAGCCATACGTACGCATGAACGCTAATTTCATTTCTATTTCATATTTAATGGAATGAAATAATAATGATACAAAGGTATATTACAATTCCAGTATATAATCTTATATAATAACATTTACTCTATCCTTTATACATCCCACATATGGCATTAATGATTCAAATCACTTTGAGGGGGCGGTAGTCCGCGCTTCCTAAAATGAAATTATCGCATTTACCCATAATGGAAATCATAAAGGTGTGCCATAAATGAAAAATAAAGAATAATAAGGAAAACATAAACATAATATATATCATATATAAAAAATATTGTCATCATAATGGACACCATGAGATGTGTTAAAAGAAGTTTGAACAATCATCGTTTCGTGAGGCAGTAATTCGCCACCCAAAGAAACAGTATGTTCTTTAACAATTAGACGAAGGTGTGTGTAAGTGTAAATCAAATCCTTTTCATAACAAAATCCTAGTATATTTATGATACTGGTGTTTTTACAAAAGAAAATAATAAAAATAGTTTAGGGGGGTGGAGAAGAAAAACAAAACAAAACAACATTAGTGAAGACATTACTTTAAAATCGGGTAAATCTTTTTGATTTGAGACAAAGGCTTCCTTGGGAAGACTTTTTCCAAAGTGATGCTTCTAGGAGTAAGAGAGGGAAGTTGGGAGAGTATTTGGGCAGATTTTGGCCGATCCAAAAGGCTGTGAAGGTGTGAATAAGGTGGTAGTGGTGGAGGCCTTTTATAAGAGGAGAGAAAGGGGACTCTTGGAAAGTCATGAAAAGTTACTTTATTATATAATGAGTTTCAGATTTTAAAGGTCCCACACTTATATATTTCTAGGATAAGGTGATAAGGGTTCGAAATATACTCATCAAATAGGTTTTTGACATGTTTATGTCTTATATTTTAAATTATCTTTTCATTTTATTTAAATCGTTAATTAATGAGGTAATCGCTGCATCATCATGGTGTCATAAAAAATTTAATTTATTTAATGTCTAAAAATTATAAAAAAAACATGATGGAGGAAATATTTTTATCTTTAAAATGAATATTTATAGTCAAAAATATGACTTTTATAACCCCATTAGAAAATTGTTTTAGTAAAACAAATCATGTTTGTGACATTTTTATTTTAACATTAAATAAAAAGTTTTTAATGTCATTTTCTTACCAAAGTGGCACCATGGGGTCCCCAAGTTGACCCATGGATTTTCATGGTCGGCGATGACTCATCCAATAGGGGTATGAAATGTTTCAAGGCCATTTCATATTATTATAACATTATCTTTACCTTAAATTTCACTAATTATTTTTAATCGCGATTAATTAAACTTAAAAGTTACTATTCACCAAAAATTATTTTAATCCCATTAAACCACATTTTACATCCTAATGAAAAACATGTGTGTCGGATTTTTGAAAATCAAATCACAGAAGTAGTAATGTTTCATTTAAACGAACAATCAGTTTTTTAACTACCACTTAGTGGTTTCCCTATTCATCAAAAAATTGATGTTTTTCAGAACATTGCCAAAATTTAACCATAAGCTATAATTGATATTACAAATTCAAAAATGATGCCTATTTTAAAAAATTCCAACCATATACTTTTCATTAATTAATTTTATAATTAATTCCTGCTGTCACAACAAATAGCGTGTTTTAATGAAACAATATATATCAAAAGATTGACAACTGTTTATATCCAATTTCAATGTTAAATTAATTATAATGACCAACATTGGATAAAATGGTAAAAAAATAATTCAAATTACACTTTAAAACCACTCAATAGTATAATTTATCACTATAAATTATTTTTATTAAAAAAAAATTTTGAAGTATTTTTCACTATTCCTAAAAAATTGGAAGTTCTCAGAAAAATACCAAAAAATCAACATATGCTAATTTCGATATAAAAAATCCAGAAATGAAGTCCATTTTGAAATATAAAATATATATAATTTCAAAAGGTATGTATTACTATTCATAATGGCTATTTTGATTGGTCGCGGTGTGTTAGAGTCTCGGACATGCGTACAATGCAAGCTATTGCATTATTGAAAGAGAAGCGTATCGTGGAAGCTTGGGGTGTTACATTCTCCCCTCCTTCAATAAATTGCGTCCTCGCAATTTGATTTTTTTTTTGGAAAATAAAGGTTTAAAATAGAAAATACTTTTGTGGAAAACCCACATCGGAAATAAGGTTAATAAAAATATAACTTTAAAAAAATAAAGAGAAGTACAAAGGTCACCCGAGATAGCCCATACTAGGATTCTATGAAAATATGGATATGGAGGAAAAAAACCATCAAGGTCTGATGGAGAGTTGTACAAAACAGGATTAGGAGAAAGTTAACCACAAGAAAACCACAAACATGTGATTGGTTAAACGGTCATTGAATCCCCAGTTGGAAAAGTTAACCGGAAATGTTTTTGTTTTAAGTTAACTTTTATAAATTTGAGGAATTTATTTAGGAGATTTACTAAGAACGTAAGGAAATATACTTACTTGTCATGTAGACTTTCATTCTTTAATAAATTTTTACCACAAACCCATCATTCACTCCAAAAGGTAATAGAACTCAAAAATATTCTATTTATACTAATTGTATAAGGTTCCAAATATTAAAACATACCATTTAGATTAGGGAATTTTTTTTGTAATAACCAAGGAATTCCTGTAGGCTAGTGGTAGGTAATAAAGGCCTGTTGCACTATGGTTGTGGGATCGATTCCTGCAGCTTTGTCCGACGCGACGTGTTATCTCTCGACCTGTAGGTTGTCCTTTTCCTAAAAGTATAGTATTATAATATTCCAAAAATAATCTTCAGAAATGTTTTAACCTTAAACAGTACTATCCAAAGTTCAACTTAATTCATTATAACCTTTACAGTTTTCCAAAATACCTCTGTCCAGAATTTCTCTAAAAGGTCTCTAAATTTAGAGATCAATTGTAACCTCAGATTCCCCAAACAAAGTAAAGTTTCTCTTATTTTCACATACTAAAAATATGATTACCTTCATCATATAAAAACCTTAATGAAAACAACAAGTACTGCAGTAAAATACTTATATATATCACATTATTCTTATAACCAGAATATAATCCTTGAGTCCAAAAGCACCAATACATTAATTATTCCACTTCAACTATAGTAACAACATAAGATTGTGCTTGATCCCTTGGCCTTTTCTGAGGTAATTTTCCCTAACGCTTAGGAAATTCATTTGCATAATTCCCCATTTCCCTACAATTGTAGCATTCAATATTGATAGCCTCTTTCTTTCCCTTGCAATCACAAGCCTGGTGACCTTTTTCTCCACATTTATAACAAACTCTCATTCCTTTTAGGTATGTACCGGGGTGATTCTTCCCACAATTATCGCATAATGGAAAATCCTTCTTTCCCGTTTTCCCTTTATCTGTCTCTTGTTCCACCGTTATCTTCTTCTATTTCTTTACTTTGTTGTCATAAGACTTAGAGAATTCCATTTCTGTCTTGATAGCACATGAGACAATATCTTCATACGTTGACAACGATTGTGATACTAAAGCTCGACAGAGAAATGGTTTTAACCCATAAAATAAATGTTCAATCTTACTTCTTGGGTTACATATATAATCTGCAGCATTCCTCACTAACCTTGTAAAGTTAGCCTCATACTTTGCGACATTCTCATCCTCCTTTTGTCTCAGACTCAGAAATTGCCTTTCCATATCTGCTCGATGGTCACAAGAGAAGTATTTTTCTAAGAAAATCTCTTTGAACTCCCTCCAATCCATATTCGATACTTCACCATCTTCCTTTGTGTTTTGAATCAATGACCACCATTGATCAGCATCTCCTATGAGGCAGTAGACTGCCATGATAACATTTTCCCTTTCGCTACTCCCCAAGGCGTGGAATATTTTCTCTAAGGAGTTTATCCATTGCTCAACTACTAATGGATATTTACCCCCATTATATGTTGGTGGTTGTTTCCTCATGAAGCTATCTAACATTGATCCTCCACATTGCGGATCAGGGTGCTCCATAAGAGTAAGGTTATTATTCATAACCTGAGTGAGTTGTCCCAATATGGTGATAAGTTGATCAACACCAGTTGTATCTCTAGCTCCACAATAATTATCTTGAGCAGGAGGGAAATCCCTACATGGAGTGTGTGCATTGATACGGTTTCCATTCCCCCCACTAGGTGCCATTTCTAAACAATGGCATAAACTAGTTTAGTTTATGAATTGCAATGAATAATTCCAAACATGTAAAATACTTAATGTAAATTGAACGGTTTATGGATATAATCCATATTAATAAAAAAAATGTTTTCTTTGAGAAAGTATATACTCATAACCCTTCATAATGGTTTGTAAAAAAATGAGAATTATCCTAAGCATATCCCCCGGGAGTGTCATAACCAAGAGTGCAGCAAGGCCCGTTGTCTTGCACCAGTTCCCATTCGAGTCTAACTCAAAGCGTTATTTTCGGGTTTTACCTCTAGGTACATCTATGCCAGAGCCGCCTCTACCTGCTCATATCCTGATAGGGATGTATTGCTCAGAAAACTCACAAAATCTCTATAATACCAAAATTATAGGAAGTTCTTCTATTATAATCCTCAAAGTCTATCTTAGGGTTATGTGCTCTAATCTGAGTTTATCTATATCTAGCTTCCAAGGTTATTACTAAAATTCCTCTGATACCAACTGTAACACCCTGACCCCAGTTTCCCAGAGTCGGTGCATTATTTCATAACATTGGCGTGATCACAAAAGATCAAGTCTCAAAAGGCCGATTAGTTTATTAGCCTTGGAAATACTAGATACATTCATAAATGTTACATTATATCATAGAGTGAAAAATCACAATAACACAGTCTCCATAGTCCACGCTTCTATCCCCTTCAAACTATCCTTGTAGGTCAGTCATAAAATATTTCTTCACATCCTAGAAAAAAATAAAACATTAAAAGGGGGGAGCTCAGGTGCTCAGTAAGGATAACAATATTGAAGAAGCATTCATAAATAAACATAAACATTTAAGGCAATGTATGACTAAAACAAAAGCCTTTTAAACTTTAACTTCAACATAATATGGAAAACTTAAAATGAGATAATGCCATTTACTTATTCACATGGATATTCTACTGGTCGAATAATCACATGCAATATCAATAAACACTTTCATAATGATGGAATGCATAATGCCAGACTATCATAACCACGTAGCCAAGGCCTCGTTCCAAGACTACAAATAAGATTTTGTCAAGGCCTCGTGTCAAGACACTAGTTTGTCTCATGAGACCTACCGATGCAATTTTTTAGAAGATAATTACGTTTAAAATTGCTCAAATATACTCCAGTGTTTTTTTGAAAACATTATGAAAGCTTCTGAAAGCAAAATAACTAATTCTGAGACTGCTCGACTAATTATAAGCCATGATGAGTCCACGCCCAATCCCTTCCTGTCTACCACACTCGAGAGTCGGGTTTTCTGAAAACATTTTTAACCTTGCGTTAAATACGTATACATTTGCACTAGATTTTCATATATTTGAGAGAAATATCTCTTTTTTTGGAATCATTTAAAAATCACATAATTATAAAAAAAACCTTTTGAATAAACGTAAATGTCAAAGGGGTTTATACACCTTATAAATGAAAGTTGTGTATAAAACAAAATATGCCTCAATGAAAGGAGATTGAGATGAAGTCCCTTACAAAGATAATTTTTTTTAAATAGAATAGATCTATTATGTGTATTCACGATAAGTACACATAAATAAAGTAAAAATACAATATAGGACATAAAATATCATGACATAATTTTAATGTAGGAGATTAACCCAAAGAACGGAAATCGGGTTAAGAAGTTCCCTTACCTCGTGTCCGACTTGACTCGATCGTTCTTTAAACTCGTGAATAATAAACTAGAGTTAATCTCTACTTTATTAAGAACATTTTTCAAGTTAATTATCCCTTTTATATCACTTATAACCATGTTAAGAAAATAATGTAGTCATTTATGTTAATAATGGTCGTTTTGTCGATCTTTGGTACTTGAGTCAAAAATAAACTTCTTATAATTAAAAGTTGTTCATGTGGTGAAATATACATTATATCCAGAATTATATTCATGATTTAGATATCATATATATAATATATATCAAGTATATACATTCATTCATAATATTACGTAACATTTAGAGGTACGAAATGAAATGCACCGTTCATGGAGACGGTAAGTCGTACGTACGCATGAACGCTACTTTTATTTATATTTCATATTTAATGGAATGAAATCATAATGATACAAAGTTATATTATAATTCCAGTATAATATCTTATATAATATCATTTACTCTATCCTTTATACATCCCACATTTGGCATTAACGATTCAAATCACTTTGAGGGGGCGGTAGTCCGCGCTTCCTAAAATGAAATTATCGCGTTTACCCATAATGGAAATCATAAAGGTGTTCCATAAATGAAAAATACAGAAGCATAAGGAAAACATAAACATAATATATATCATATATAAAAAATAGTTTCATCATAATTTCCACCATGAGAGGTGTTAAAAGAAGTTTGAACAATCATCGTTTCGTGAGGCAGTAATTCGCCACCCACTAAAACAGTATGTTCTTTAACCATTAGAGGAAGGTGTGTGTAAGTGTAAATCAAATAATTCTCATAAAACATTATAGTATATTTAATATACTGTTTTTGTTACAAATTAATATAATAAAACGAGTTTAGGGGGTTGGAAAAGAAAAATAAAACAAAACAACATTAGAGAAGACATTACCTTAAAATCGGGTAACTCTTTTTGATTTGAGCCAAAGGATTCCTTGGGAAGACTTCTGCCCAAAGTGAGTCTTCTATGAGTAATAGAGGGAAGTTGGGAGAGTATTTGGGGAGAGTTTGGCCGATAAAATATGATTTTATGGTGTGAATAAGGTGGTAGTGGTGGGGGCCTTTTATAAGGGGAGAGGAAGGGTACTCTTGGAAAGTCATGAAATGTTATCTTATTATATAATGAGTTTCGGATTTTAATGGTCCCAAAATAATATATTTCTAGGATAAGGTGATAAGGGTTAGAAATATACTCATAAAATAGGTGTTCTACATGTGTAAGTCTTAGATTTTACATTATCGTTTCATTTTATTTAAATCGTTAATTAATGAGGTAATCGCTGCATCATCATGGTGTCATAAACAATTTAATTTCTTTAATGTCTAAAAATTAAAAAAAATATATCATGATGTATGAAATCTTCTTAGATTTCTAATTAATATTTATAGTAAAAAATATTACTTTTATTACCCCATTTAAAAATTGTTTTAGTAAAACAACTCATGTTTGTGACATTTTTATTTTAACATTAAATAAAAAGTTTTTAATGTCATTTTCCTACCAAAGTGGCTCCATGGGGTCCCAAAGTTGACCCATGGATTTTATTGGTCGGACATGACTCATACAATAGGGGTAGGACATGTTTCAAGGTCATTTCATATTATTATAACATTATCTTTACCTTAAATATCACTAATTACCTTTAATCGCGATTAATTAAACTTAAAAGTTACTATTCACAAAAAATTATTCTAATCCCATTGAACCACATTTTACTTCCTAATGAAAAACATGTATGTTGTATTTTTGAAAATCAAATCACAGAAGTGGTAATGTTTCATTTAAACGAACAATCAATTTTTTAACTACAACTTAGTGGTCTCACTATTCATAAAAAAAATTGAAGTTTTTCAGAACAGTGCCAAAATTTCACCCAAAGCTATAATTGATATTCCGAATTCAAAAATAATTTTTATTTTACAAAATTCCAAACATATAAGTTGCATTAATTAATTCCTGCTGTCACAACAAATAGCATGTTTTTAAGAAACAATATATATCAAAAGATTGACAATTGTTTATGTCTAATTTCAATGTTAAATTAATTCTAATGACCACCATTGGATAAAACGGTAAAAATATATTCTAATTACACTTTAAAACCACTAAATATTATAATTTATCACTATATTATTTTTTATTAAAAAAGTTGTTTTTAAGTATTTTTCACTATTCATAAAAAAATTGGATGTTCTCAGAAAAATACCAAAAAATCAACATAGGCTAATTTCGATATTCCGAATCCAAAAATGGAGTCCATTTTGAAATATAATATATATATATAATTTCAAAAAGTGGGTATTAATATTCATAATGGCTATTTTGATTGGTCGTGGTGTGTTAGAATCTCGAACTTGCGTACAATGCAAGCTATTGCATTATTGAAAGAGAAGCGTATCGTGGAAGCTCGGGGTGTTACAAATACACTTTTACATTACATGCATTTTCCTTATGAGATAAAATTTAATATCAAATCCTAACTCTTCTATGTTCTAAGAATTAGTTCATTTTGATTGATACCAACATTTGGTTTTGGAGCCTAACATTACTACATTCTAATTATCTGATCATTTTGAATGATACCAACACATAGTACTGGAGAGGATATCTATAGTTGATACTAAGAGTAGTCTTATATTTAAAATTATATATTATTATCATAAATATCTCACAAAAACCACGTGGTAGAGAAATAATTATTGTTTGAATGCCTACTAGATCCATCAAATGTATAAATTCAAGTCATATTATGATTTTTTAGGGAAATTATTAAACTTATTTTCTTGATCAGATATTAAATTTTTTATCAATACTCATCTAGATATTTTTTTAAGATGCATTGAAACTATAAAATTCTAAAGATGTATATTTATATATTTTCAATATGTGAAAATCTTGATTTTTTGGCTAATTGTAAGGATTTAAATACCTGGTTATTTATTATTATGAGGATTATATAAATAAAGATACCATCATGTGAAGGATAAAATCGAATTTTGAAGAATTTTTAAATTAAACAATTAATAACAACCAAAGTTATTGAACTACGAGTGATAGGCTTCATGTGTATTATCATTACTGTGATTTTCCTTATATAGAATTTTTTTATTTAATTGAATTCTGATTTATGTATATAATAAATATTTTTCAATTACTTGTTGAGAATGAATTTATTAATTATTATTTTGTAGAAAAATTATTGATAAACTACTAAAAGATTTGGAGTCAAAATAAACTACGATCGATCACTCTATACATATAAATAATGTGATTCTAAATGGTTTTATTGAAGGTTTTACGGAATGTGAGTGTCGAAGGAACATCCAAACTCTTGTATTTTGATATGATACTGTAATGTTTTTATCCACTTAGTTTTCATGGTGATCTTTGGTTGATACCATTAAAACTCGGGTTTTGGGTCTTTTTTAATACTTATGGGGTTTAGATTGTGTTTTAATTCTTTTTTTAGAGGTTGGGAGATGTCTTTGGTGGTTCTTAAGGTTTTATTTGACGTGTGGGAAAGGACCTTTAGATAGAATAACAATAGGTATTCCACTAGATAGCCATTGAGATCCACCGACATTTTTTTGGGTATTTTGGTAGTATGGATATCCCAAATGATGTACGTCGGCTAGTGGGTGTGGACCAATGACCAGTAGGTAGGGTTTCCGGTGACATGTTCATTCTACCTGGTGGAATTGGCTATCCAGTTGAAGTCACTAACTTTTTAGTGATTTTGATCTAGGCAATGAATACCATAGTATTATCATAATTTGTTATACATAACCCTCCATTTTATTTCTAAACTCTCATGCATTGGACCTAATTAAATGAAAAAATACACTAGAGAAACCCTTTTAGCGATTTTGTGCCTTCGAACCATGAAACTTCTTGGATTTAAGTGATTTTCCTATCATTTAATCTCTCTCAGTAAGCGTTTTCTAGATCTATAGATGCATTCCCTTCTCCCTTGTGTATCTTATTATCAAATGTGATGTGAAATGTTATATTATTATTGTATTCGTGTTTTTGATTTTTTATTTTTTATTCTAATATCACTTCTTGATTTGTTCTATCCCATTTCCCCACTCCAATTTTTTGATCATGTGTCACTGATTGAAAACACAATGATTGAGTTAAGAGGTTTTGTAATTCAATTTTGGTAAATTTAAACAATTTTTACTTACATTATTTCAAAATTATTTTATATTTATTTCTAAAGTATGATTTGAGTATTTTGAAAAAAAAATTAAAATGAAATTTTTATTTTGTGATGAAATATCTTCAATAATGGACTTCGAAATAAAATATTTATTTAAAGAAAATGATCGTGAGTTGAATAAATAATTTAAGGATTAATTTTGAGGATTAATTTTCATAGGACTGAACATGAAATGTTTCATAAATTTTAAATGACTATAATCATTTTAAAATGAATGATTTTTTCTAAAAACTACTTGAAATCAATTTTTGAGATGAAATGAAATTGTTTGAATCTTGAATACGGTGCTGTTTGAAATGATTGAATGAAATCATTTGTGACTAATTGAAATTAATGATATCCTCCCATATGTTTTATTAGTGTGAATAGAATTATATCCTTGGTTTTTATGTGGAAGGATATTCAAACTAGGAATGTATTATCCATAGATAGAAATGGATTTATGATGGAAACACAAGTTAAAACCTGACGATGACAGAGGGTTCATTCTTTTGGAGGGACTTTTATTCCACCTAGACTTGGGATCTAGAAAAGTTTTTCACACTACGATATTTAATTAACTAAAATTAAGTGAATCATTGTGACTTGATCAAAATAACATCGGGTCTTATAACCACGGTGGTATGATTAAAACAAATTATTAATTCTACTGTTTTTTAAATGGTTTATTAATTTTTGATATGATATAAATAATAATAAAGATATGTTTTTTTGGAAATAAACTTTTTTAGTTATTTTATTCTTATCATTTAAAGGATTTTAAATTAATGTTTCCTTATAAAATATGAAAATATTACCATGCCATGTTTTATTTAAAAGTTGTAATTTTTTTTATTTGATATTTATTTATCATGAAATATGTGGTGGGATACTAGTGGGGTAGTTGTTCTCACACCAAAAGTTTTCTGTTATACAAATATAGAATTTTTATTTCTTTGTCCATGAAAAAATAAATAACCACTTTAAGATTGGGGTTGTTTTTTTTTTGTTATTGGGACGTTTGGAGGTAGAATTTACATGGGTGGTAAATAGACCCATCTTTTTCAAACAAATCTATTTTATTATTTTTTATATAAAAAACATAATATTTATTCAAAATAAACTATCAAATGTTCTTTATTCATGGTAAAATTAGGATCATAATCAATTATATATTATAAAACATTAATAATTATTTAAAACCTTATTATTTCTTTCTTCTAAAATTTCTATACACCTTACTAGATGTAATTTACTAAGGATATAAAATGAAGGAATGGGTGAGTTAAAAGCCCAATAATAGGAGGAATAGGTGACATGAGTCAATAATAATTGTGTGAGAATAATAATAATCATAATATATTAATCATTGGATCATCATCAACATAATAATGAGTGAAACATTTGGAAAATTCATGGAATGTGTCATATTATTAAAAATGAAACATCATGTCATAATGGTCAAATAACACACATAGTTGTTACCAAACATAGTATCTTGTTCATGCATAACATATGAGTTATGTTTCCCAGTGAGTTGGAGGGATAAATTATTTTGGGCCCACCCATCACATCATAAATCCTTATAATCATTCCTAATACATAGAATATATAAGAGTCGTAGTCATGAAATAACCCATGGAATGGAATAGGATTCATAGAGATTTCATAAATAATAATTTCACGTATAAAATATGGTGCATCCAAATAAATAAGTGGAGATAGTTTTGTCAAAAACATCATCATTATTTAGGGAATAAGAAACAACTAAAGATGAGTCAAAGATGTGTTTTGAAAATAAATTTATTTTAAAGTATTTAAAAATCATTTTGGTATGTAAAAAACATGTATATACCCAAAAATAAATGTGGATAATAGTGATAGATTATTTAAGAAGTAATATGGGGATATCCATATTAAAAATTATGATAAATATGGACACCCCAAAGAAAATGAGTTTTGTTCAAGAATCCCCTACTTTAAATCTTGATTTTTTCATTACTTTTACCCCTCCCAAATAGTAAAAATAGGTTTTTTAAAAACATTAAACATAAGTAAATTATTTTATTTTTTTCAATATTTATAAATTATAATCATTGTATTATATTTTTTTAACTCTCTCGGTTAAATGGAAACCATATTGATATCTTTTTTTCCTTAAAAATAGGTTGTATTTGTTTGATTTCACATTTTTTTTCAAGGTCATTTATAAATTTTTATAATTAATTTTAGAAGAATAAACTAAAAATAATAAAATATTTCTATATTATAATTAATTTATTATAATCATCCATAATTATTATGGTAAGAAAAGAGGATGAGAAAAGTCCTTATTTGCATTTAACAGATCATTATTGGAAACATTGTCCAAATGAGGAGAAAGAGATGTGTAAAAATTAAATAATTAAAAATATAATTTCTTATATATATAAAAAACATTAATATAATTTTTAAATAATTCCTAATTAATATTATAATAATTGGTTTTGAAATCAATTGGTGAAAAGATAAGAGTGGATGTAAATGAGCAAAGAGTTGATAAAAATGTACTCTTTTCCTGGTGTTGCTTCTCTTCACAGAACTGGACTTCCATGATGAATGGAGTTAGTTTACTCCAAAATATCTCTAAGTTTTATAAAGTATTAAGATATATGATTTGGTCATAGTATCAACTTTGATATTTAAGTTACGAGTGTATATCCAAGAAGAGGTATATGTTATATATATACATTGTGAGAGGGAAATTTTTGAGTCAAAATATTGAATATAATACATTATCCAAGGTAAAAAACGTAACAATGACAATTTTTACACAATAAATCATAAATAAACAAAATATAATTGTTTTAGGACATCAAAAACCTTTATAATTGGAATTCAATATTATATTAAAAAGGGAAGTGGAAAATGAAAAATTGTAATTTTAAATGAATACTTTCGGCTTTAGACATCGGGATGTAATTTTTTTTTGTTTTGAGATCATATTTATTGTATTTTAAAGACTAATTTTTAAAATTGAATATTTTTTTGGTAAATAATCAATTCTATAATTTATTAGTTCATTTTTTCATCATTGAGGATGTAATTCCAGATACATCAGTTATAGAAAAAATGTTATTTTTACTATCCACCTAAAAACTGAATTATTTTTTTACAATTACCCAAAAAAAAACCCCTCGACACTTTTAATGTGATGATTTCAAAAATTATATTAATTTTTTTTGAATAATTTTATAAAATAGGTATATTTTATTCTAATATAATTATTATTATTTTTAAGAAATGCGTTAAAATATAGTTTATTAAAAATGAAATTATATATTCCTCATGAATTTAATCATGATATTTATTTTATGGAACTATAATATTTATATTTACTTATATTACTCAATATAAATTTTATTTATATTATATTTTATTATTTTGAGGTCAAATAACAATTCCAATGGTCATGTTACAATTCAAAGGGGACATGTCACTATTCCCCGTGGTGAGGTTACTATTCCATCTATCCAAAAAGTTTTCCATAGTTACATTACCTCCAATAAATACTACATAATTCCGTAATTAATTATTAAATTCAATTCATCTCAACGTTCTACATTACCATTTTCTCAAATTTTATTGGACTTCTAATATTTGGGTTTTTTTATATTGTGTTTTCCTTTGGAGAAATCCTTCTAGTATATTGGCGTGATCAATATTTTCCCATTATATTTTTTCATATTTAAAATTTTTCACATTTTAATATATGGAATTTTAATTTGTTTAATTTAAGAATAATATTGCAATTTTCATTAATTAAATAAATTGGTATAGGTTTCTCTATGTGTGGTATGTGTATAATACTATATAGTAAACCTTTATTTCAGGAAAAAATTATCATTTAAAAACAATGTGTTGTTACATTATTCCCCATATATAAAATCCACCCCCAAAATTTCAACACATATTGTTTGTTGAGAATAGTTTATGGTACTTCTGTTTCATTGTTTTCTCTGGTTCCCATGTCACACCTTCATAATTATGGTTCTACCACAACACTTTGACACGTTGATTTTTATTGTTGAATATATATTAGTCTCTATGTGGAAATATCTCCCCATATTTATCCTGGTATGATAGGTCATTCTATAATTCTACCACCTCTGGATTCAGAATATGTAAGGGGCCAAGTATGTACTTATCCATGATAGATATGTGTAACACATCATGAAAATGAGCCATATTTGTTGGAAGAGAAAGATGATAGGCCACTACTCTTATTAAACCAATGATATAAAATGGAAAAATGTACCTTGGTCTAAGATTTCCTTTATATTAAAATATCACAACTCTTCTTTGTGGTCATATTTGAAGGAAACGTTTCTCTCCAACATCAAAATCTAAGTCCCATTGATCATTTTCATAAAATATCTTTTTCCAACTCTAATCATCTTTTATTTGTTATTGGATGTATTAAAGTGCATATATAACTCATTCCAAAAGATCATGTCCAAGTAGATTCCATTCACATACTTAATCCTTAAAATTAACAGTTTTACCTCATACATAGGTTCATATGGATGAATTTCAATACTTTGGTAGAATTATTTTTGTATGAGAACTCAACTAATTAGAGATGTTTATCCCATCCTCATTTAAATTTCATTTTTTATGATCTCATAATTTCCTAGAAAATATAAAATGTCCTTTCAGAATGAACATTAATTTTGGGGTGATAGGTTGTAATGGAATTTATTTCAGATTTAAGACCATGTTGAATACCTCTCATGAATTTAGAGGTAAACCTTTGGTCATGATTAGAGTTGATTATAAGTGGTACCTCATGCATCCTGACCAATTACTATATATATATCATGTAATGTTGTTCTAGTGAGAAATATCACTAAATGGGGATGAATTAGGTTGTCTTGGTGAGTCTATCTACCATCACCCGTATCACATTGTTTCCTTTAGATGTCTTCAAGATACTTGTTATAAAGACCATGGTGACATTATCCCATTTCCAAATGGGTATATGATATTGTTTCATTTCCCCATGGACTTTTATCACTCTTATTTAACTTTCTGACATACCAAAAGTCTTTATATATGTTCAACAATATCCTTTTTCATAATTCCCTAATAAGAGATTTCTCAATGATCTAGGTATATATTTTTACTTCCAAGATAAGTGGAGAAATTTGAGTTATGTGGATTATCTAATATCTCCCTCTTTGTATTCTGTGATGTAGGCACAAAAATCCTATCTCCAAACTGAATCAAATAATATTTATCAATGTTGAACTCACAAAGATTCACTTCCTTTACTTATTTCACCCTTTTTTGAAGCTCTAGATCATTCATTTGTTCCTCCTGGGTATTCACTTATATTTGTAGTTGGATAAACATTTGGTAAAGGTATGCTATTTTACCTACCATTATGATTTCCAAATCCATACTTTTCATATCCATGAACAAAGGGTCTTTCATAATTCACATCATGGATAGATTAGGTGGTTATTTTCTACTGAGAGAATAAACTCCCATATTTTACTTTTTTAGATGTCGCTGAATGGAGTAATTTTAGTCCTTGATTAGAAATAAACATATTATCTGATGCATGTTAATATCTTTTTTTGAGAATATATAAATTGAAATATTATTATCATAATATATTCCACCCTTCTAACAATAGATTTAGTGTTTCAAAATCACTAGAATGATGATCTAAGATGCTCGCTCAATATCATGTGTCGCGTAGTTATTGTTTGGGATATTCTATTATAATGAGGTGTAGAACCTCACATTTTCATTCAAAATGAGTACACAACATAATCCTTTATTTTAAGCATCAGTATATAAAAAAAATCCTTCTCTAATTTATGGTAGTGTACATACATGCATAACACTAATACTCTTCTTACATTCATTAAATATTTATATAGATTATTTTTTCCAAACATAATTTTCCCATTTCTATTATAAATACATTAGCGGGATAGAAAATTGTGTGAAACTTGTCACAAAATATTGATAGTACCCAGTTAGAGAAATAAAACTATGGAATTCCATGAAACTAGAGGGTCGGGAAATCCCTCAATTTCCTTTTCCTTTCAAGGGTCTATAGAAGTTCCATTACTTGGGATTACATTCCAAAATAATGTGACTTTATATATCCAAAAGTCACACTTAATTAATATATCTAACTTTTTATCCTTTCAAAATGTCTCGATAACTATCCTTATATTATCTAAATGTTCCTCCATCCTTTTGGAGTAAATAATAATATCGTCAACAAATAATACTAAAATTTTATCTTTAGACACTATAAATACTCTATTAATCAAATCTATGTAGTAGTAGGGGAATTATTTAGTCTGAAAGGAATAAATATGAACTCATAATTTCTATAAGTTGTATATAAAGATGTCTCTGGAATATATTCAATATATACCTTCACCTGAAGATATCCAGAATGAGGAGCTAGCTTTGGGAAGTACTGAGCTACTAATAGTTGTTCAAAAAAGTCATAAGTCCTTTGAAAGGGATACATGTTCTTTATAGTGATCTTTTTGAGATCATGATACTCGATATAAAATCTCATTTATCTATTATTTTTCTTGAAAAATAGAACTCTTTCACCCAAAGTTGACTCACTATGCCATTAGAACCCTTTTTAAAAAGGATTTTGTAGATCCATAATTAACTCCAAAGTTTTTTTGGGGAATTATTATAGGGGAATTTAGAGATATGAGTGGCTCCAGATATGAACTCTACTGATCACTCTATATCTTGATATAATGTAAATTCAGGAAACTCTTTAGTAAATACTTCACTTTATTCCATGAAAATTTAATTTTCCACAAGTTTTATGCTTTCCTTTGAATCAATCAATTGGGAAGGGTATGATTTTACAAATGATATAAACAACCAAAAGATTAATTGACTTTTCAAATTATATTCATGATCTCCATTTCATTTGCATAGGATCATGGTATGGTTGAAAATATGAATATAGATTTACATTTCTAGATAGTTGATGTGTTCTCTTTATGAAAAGATCTATTCCGGGCCTATTATGGTGTCAAAGATTCTTTAATAGAATGATTATAATATTTTATAGAAGAATATCCGCACATACTTCAACAAGAGAAGAGTCCAACACATGGGTTACACATATCGCATGACTATTTTTTATTGATATCTTGAGATCAAGGTATCATACATAAGATTCAACAGATATAGAATTCTTGAAAGATAAAAAAGAAATGTATTGAAATAGAATAATATAAAAGCTTTTCTATTCATGAGTGAATAAGAAATTATACCTTGTATGAAATCATATTCACACTCCATATATGCAATAGTAATGGAATAATCTTACCCTTTATCCATTGTATTTTTTGGTTACTAACATGGAGAACCCTTGAGGACCAATGGTTTAGTGAACTAACTTTTTTAGTTACATTTATATTTAAAATTGAAGCATTGAACCCTGAGTTTTTTTATCTATATATTCCACCATTTCATCCATCATTTTGGTCGCTTATTGATGTCTCTTCATCATTATTGATCTTGGTGGACTTATTTCTAACACTAGAGGAATTTTATAATCCTTTTATGGAAATTCAAATGATGTTTCTTTACATACTTATTACATATGGATGGTTTGAGCCCCTTTACTCCTTTTTCATTTTACCCCCATCTTGAAACACCATTGTTATGTTCTAACATCCAAAACCATTGGATAGTACATCATACTACTTCTTCATAAATCCCTTATTTTTTTATACGTATATCCTTCCAAATGTGTGGTTTTTATGCCAATAAATAATCTATATATTTCTTTATCATTGTTTATAAAAAATATTTGGGAATATATTTAAATACTTATGATGTTTTGTTCTTAAACCATGAACGATTAACCTTAATTTTTCTTCAAATATATGAATTATATCACTATCAATTTTTAGAGGGTTCGTGGGTAATACTTGTTAAGAATTATTTTTTTAATGTTATCCCACCACATCTCATCCATTTTATCCTCTTTCTTGGTATTATTTGTCTACAACCACCTTTTATTGTCTTATTTATCAAAATTATATATGATCATAGTCACTATATCCTTCTCAAAATAGTAGAGCATATAAAATATCTTCTCTAATGAGTTACCCTACTGTTTCGTGACATGTAGATCAAAAGATCTAATAAATTTTAGTGTTTGTTGCCTCATAAATCACTCAATAGATAGTTTTTCTAGTTGTGTGAAGATGAATGTCCTACATGGTTTAGGTTATTTTTCATTTCTTGAGAAAGTAGGGTAAGCATTGCTGTAATGTTTTGAGCTATACCTCCCATAGAATTGTGGATATAGTTCAGTCAATCAATATATTATTCCTCACATAGGTTGTTGGCCTAGTCTCTCATATTTCCCACTTTTTTCTAAAATATAAATGGTTTGAAAAAAATGTCGGTTAAAAAATCATGAATAAATAATTTATTCTTTTACAAAAAAGTATCTATAAAGGAATATCTTATGGGATCCCTAAATTTAGATTTTCTAAGATGATTATTATAAGATGTTCACCTAATAATTGTCTTATACTTATGATTTTCTTACCATTTCTTAATCATAATTCCCAAATTTCCAAAACAATTCTCTAATTTGAAATATATTGACTCAAATTTCTCTATCATGATTATTTCATCATTTTTAGTATAGAGAACATTGTTATGAAATAAAATTTAAGACCAAATGTTTTAATGTCTTGGGAAAATTAGGATCATACATCAGTTATACATTATAAAAGATAAAAAATTGTATAAATCCTTATTTTTTTCCTTCAAAAATATTATATTATCTTTAAAACATGTAATCAACTAAGTATATGCGTTATAAACTGGGTTAGATAAATGACTAGAAAGATAAAGAATAAGGGACATGAATCATTATAAAATAGAGAAAATAAACTTCATCCTCATATAAAAACTATAACATGATCATCATAATCATGAGGGAACATTTTATAAAGGCAGGGAATGTTTCATATGCTTATAAGTGAAACATCACGATATAGTGGTCAAATACAACACATAGTTATGAACAAAGATACATCATGTTCACACATAACTTATGTCTTTAAATCATAAAATCATCATTTTAAAAAAAGATTGAATCGTGTTCATCGATAATATGAATTAAAAATGAGATACATCACAATACCCAATTAATTCGATGTATATATAAATACATTCCCATATGTCACATTATAAATGTTTATAACCACTCATTCCACATAGAAACTATAAAAATCATAGTAATCAAATAACTCAATGAAAAATGGGTTTCATAGGGATTTCATTAAGAATATATTCATTAAAAACTATGGGGTTCATTAATAAAAAATATAAAATATATTTTGTATAAACATCATCATTATTGAGTGAATAATAAATAACTCAAGATGTGTCAAATATTTTTTTGTAAAGAAAATCCTTTTTGAGAAATCATTGCAATAAACCAATTTAGAAAGGAGGAAAACTTGTATATGCCGAAAAATAAAAGGGTTGAATAGTGAATGGTTATTTAATGAATAATAGAGGAATATCTATACTAAAAATTATGAGAGATATAGATAAATGAAAAAGGAGTTGAGTTCTATAACCACCTTTCCTTAAATCCCATTTTATTTCATTGCTTTTATTCCTCATGAATAATAAATATATGTAGATTAAAACATAAAAAAAGAAGTGAATTCTTTCTATTATTTTCACATTTCTTAAATTATAATCATTGGATAGTATTTATTAATTCCCTTGATTAAATGGAAAACATTTTGATATCATGTTTTTATTAAATATATCCCATTTTTCATTGACTTTAAATTTTTTGTTCCATTAAACTTATACATTAGTATAATAAATTATTGAAGAATAAAATAAATATATTTTCACTTTTTAATATCATTATAAATGTATTATAGTAATCCATAAGGTTATTAATAAAAAAAGTGGTTAGAAACATCCTTGTTATTTGTTAATAGACTATTATTGGGATTGTTTTACAAAGGAATAGAAACACCAGTATAAAATATAAATACATCAAAAATATAATTTTAAAAAAACACAAACATCATTAATATAAAGTTAAAATTTATTCTAAATAATCTTTGAAGATTCTTATTTCAAATCAGTTGGGAAAAAATAGAAGAGAGTGGAGAAATGAGAGAAGTGATTATAAAAACTTAATCTTTTCTAGGTGTTTCTTCTCTTATACGACACTAGACTTCCTTGATGAATGGAGTTTATTTACTGCATGACATCCCTAAGGTTTATTAAATCTTATGAGATATTATATGGTCACATATTTGTCTTTTTTATGTGAGGGATGAGTAGTTTTACAAGGGGAAGTAGAGGGGTTATTTATACATTATGAGAGGGTTATTTTTGAGAAAAAATATTGAATAAAATATAATATCCAAGTTAAGGCTTTAATAGTTGTATTTTTCATATAATTAATCATAAATAAATAAAATATAATTTTTAATAACTTTAAAACCCATTGTAATTATAATTCATTAGTTTATTAAAACGAAGACTTCAAAAATTGAAAAATTCTTATTTTAAGGGAATACATTTGACATTTGACTTTGGGACGCAATTTTTAGTTTTGGAAATCATGTTTTATTAGATTTTAATGAGTAATTTATAAAATTAAATATTTTTTGGTTGAGACATAAATTCTATAAAATATTTTGTCATGGATTCGTCATGGATGATATAATTCATGATACACTCGTTGCAGGAAAACAATATTTTTACCATTCACCAGAGAATTGATGCATTTTAGAAAATTACAGAAAACATCACCCATGTAAAATATTAGTGTTATTATTTCAAAAAGTATATTCACATTATAATTTTATGATAGAGTTAATTTAAATTTTATTCTGAAAAATCTAATTTTTTATGAAATACCTTAAAATATATCTTATAAAAAATGTTCTTATATTTTCATAGAGTTTTTTAATAATGATATTTATTTTATGGAATTATAATATTTACATTAATATAAATTATTCATAATAAATATTATTTATATTAAACATTATTATTTTGAGGTCAAATTACTATTCCAACGGTCAAGTTATTGTTCACAATGTTCATGTTACTATTTCCAATAGTGAGGTTACTATAGAATCATTCACATTACTACTCCAACAGTCATATTACCTCCCCTAAATACTAATTTAATTATTCATTCATTATTCAACCTGATTCCTCTAAAGGTTATACATTTCCATTTTCTCATTTCACTAATATTTGATTTCATTTCTATAGTTTTGTTCTTGGGAGTGATGATTCTTGTATATTAGAGAAATCCATATTTCCCTATTATATTCTTTCTTGTTATTATTTTTTATAAACCTAATAATATTTTGAATTTTAATCGGTTTAATTTTATAATAGTGTATATATATTAATTAATGAAATAATGTTTTATTGGTCTCTCTATTTTTTGTATTTTTACAATACTAAATAATACACCTTTAATTCAAGAAGCATATATGATTTATAAACTCTTGGTTGTTAAATTTCTTATGAGATCATCCTATTATGTGGAGATCATGGGATATTTTTATTTTAGGATATGTAATTTCTCATTTTGGTTTACCAGTTCTGTTTATATACATTTCTACTTATGGTACCTTTTTAGGAGTTCTTTTCATATTGTCTACTTATCGAATTCTTTCACTAAATTTTTCTGGATGATATTTTTATAGTGAAATAATTGCATATTGATTTTTTATACCTAGGCAGTAATCACAGGCCCATGGGGACTTGGAATTTCAATCATTCCTTGTAAAAATTGATTCAGGTATCAGTTTAGTGGAATATTTGGGTTTCATCATGAATCTTTTGTATCAAAGGTGGGTTTAATTTTTTTAGAAGTTGGTATGTAGTTTTGAATGTCCTAGAACACATGAGTTAGGATTTTTGGGACATAATGTGTATTTAATGAGTTATTTACTCACCATATCTTTTCATTCAGAGACTTATATTTCCATGGGTGGTAGGTAAAGACTATCTTTGATGATTTTTTTATCTGATTCCAGGATTTTCGTAAACTTTTATCTGATATTTGTGATCCCATAATAATTTTTTTTATAGATTTGATGTTCCTATGTCTCTTGGATGATGTATTATTGTTATCTACTGATGTTATGTGGTACGATAAACCCAAGAAGGCATATGAATATACATCTGGAAGAAAATTTTAATGAACTTGATCAAGAAAACACTTTAGTTTAGTAGAACCTCATAGAACTAGTAGTTCACATGGTTCGAGCTCAAGGCTAAGGTGTTTCACTTATCCCCATGAAGGATAATTAAGTGGAAACTTGAAGAGATGATAGATCAATTAATTTCCAATATATTCTTCACAAAATCCCACAATTATTATATATATTTAATGATCATTAGGAGGGTAATGATTGGTTCAAAAATATTTAATCACTCTTCAAGTTTGTGTAGATGTTGAAATCCATTGAGGTGAAATGTGTCATCTTCGAGATTGAGGGGCCTATTAAGATGTGGCGAGATAATATAATCCTAGTAAATATGAATGTGATATTATTTTAGAAAGTCATAAGGACACATTTCATGATGAAAAATATTCAAATTCGACGGTTTTGGATAAATCCATTGAGTTTGTTAACCTTCATCAATTTGATTGGATATTGACTCAGTATGGTAGTCATTTTTTTAAACATTCTCTGGTCTTAGTAGATGTAGTGTAAAATGATATGTTTAGGGCCCATTGGATTAAGATGGGCCTTCATTAAGATGTGAGATATTTTCTTATGTAGAATAATAACATATATAATGATGTTCTTGAGAGGGCTCTGATGGAGAAAAATGACATGGAAAGAATTTTTATGGTAACCAGAATTCCTATTAAAACAATGGATATTTTAGTAGATCCTTTGAAGGAAAGATAACGTTTAATTATCATAATAATGATAGAAGAGGTGGTAATCCTCGATGTTATACTTTCTCAAAATCGTCAACGGTATCTGTTAAAAGACCAATAACTTGTTTTCACCATGATAATATTGGTTACTTAAATTTTTATTTCATGTTGAAAATAATTTTTTATAACTTATGCGTTCATTTACGACACATGTATACGTTTTCTAGGTTTTTATAGCTACGCACAGAGGTATGGGCTCATTATTACTGAGATGATATGGGGAGGAGGAATATTCCTTAAGGAAAATAGGGTTTCTACCACATGCATCATGAATCAAGTTCTTCACACAGTGGACGAGTCTCTAGTGCGAACAGATGTGGGTTCCATGCTAATAAAATGTTTCATTAACATTACATCATATTTTTTGACTTCATTCTTTTATAATAGTATCTCACATTATTTCATATCAACATGTACATTGGAATTGTTTTATGTTTATAGGGAGATTATTCCTTATGTGATGAAAATTTTAGCACATCTCATGATTGAGAGAGAGTAGGGTGTGTGATGAACATCGTGTTCTTTCTATTTAACATAAATCAAACTCGTCTAAGAATTTTTGGTTCTTGGTATAAAATATAAGGATGCCATTCTAAGTAAAAATAGGTTGTTGTCTCACAAATCCCATATTTAATGATATCATTGATGGGTGTCCTTTACTACCACTAATAGGGAGTACTATATTTTTTTAGGAATAATGTGACCCAAGGCCTAGCTGATCTAAATATCATATTTTAGATCTTGGTATCATGATATCCATGGATTAATTTGAACTCGAGTAGGTATCATTGTGTAATGATATTCCTCCAATAGGTAATGAATTTTGAAATGTTTTTCTATCAAAAATTTCAAGCTTACTATTAGATAGGGAGGTATAATTTCCTTATCGAATTCAGATTGGGTACATAGCCAGAATTTATTACATCCTACTATATAGAACCATATGAACTCAAAGAGTTATAGAATTAGTTGGATGTCTTGAAGTCAAAAGGCTTCACATAACCTAGTGTGTCGCCAGGGGAAACACCGATTCTTTTCACCAAGAAGGATGATGTAGCCATTTTCTTTTTTTATTATCAAAGTCTGAATCGGATTATGATAATTAACATGTATTCATGAACCTTCATCAATTATTTCTATTGAAAAAACAAAGTAAAACATTCATAAATAATTAATCAATAACATGGTTTAATCAGTACATCCCTTAATAGTCCATAACCCAAGGACATAAAGGTTTAGTGTCTTAAAGACAAGAAACATAAAAAAAACTTATTTCACAAGTTTTGAAAATTTATCCATAATCTAAATCCACTCATGTACATTACAAGTGATATAATAATTCTCAAATACAAGGGAGGGAAATACATAATAAGGGGAAACATAAATTCTCATAAAGGGACAACATAACAAATGATATGATGTTTAAATCACAAACACATGGAAAATAATTAATAAGGAAAAATATATAATTTAAAAGAAAATTATTCAATAATTATAAAAAAATTACTCGAATGGTAGATGTAACATCTCAAATAATAACAATTTTACCATTTCGTGAGAAAATAAAACATGAATCATATAACATGGTTCATGAATATAGTTAAGAATGTTTCATAATCATAAAAACGATTTCTTATATTCTTTAACCTCGTATATACATAAAAATTTACTCAAAGATTTGTGAGTAGAGTGATACCCCATTATACTCATAATTTGTGAACCTATAAACTCACCAACCCATTCACATAAAATTTCTATCTCAATAGATATAATACATTAGACATTGAATTAGAGGGGGATTGAGGTCCCATGCATCTCATTATTGATATATTTTTGTGCAATAAAAAATCAACCAAACAACATCTTATAAAGAACCCATGGATAAAAGAATGGGTTTCATAAAAATTGCAAAGACATTGTAGAAGATGAAATTAAGTAATCATAAAATATAATTCATTTCATATTATGAAATTAATCATATCATAATAACATATATAGTATTATAAAAAATCATTTAATGGGAGACAATCCATGTATGAGAAATAATATTGAAAATAAAAACTAAACAAAACATTCTAATCATTCTATTAAATGATGAAGTGTAAATTAATTTTAAAAAAAATGGTGAAGGGAAAGTGAAATATTTTAAAATTTATATTATAATGAGTTACAAAAAATTCCCTTCAAAATAAATAAAGGCTTAAAAAATGATATTTGAAAATTCATTGAAAAATATTACACTTTAAGTAAGCATCAATAATTTTTGACTTGAGATATACATAATGTTTTTAAAAATTTGGAAGTAAAATGAAATGAAAACTTTTAATTTTGAAAATAATATTTAATAATGGAACTTTTAAAAATTAAAGACCGTTGTATTGTGTAAATGGGTAATGAATGATAAAACATAATTATCTTGAAAGAATGGAAAACCACTTGGTTAATTTTCACATAAGATTTGTTTGAGAACCCACATCAATAAAAGGGTAAAAAAACATATGATTTAAAATGAATTAATTGGACTGAAAGGATAAATATAGATAAAAATGATTTTTTAATTAGAAAAATTATGATATTAAAGTAATTTAACAAATGGATATTAAAAATAAATCCATTAAAAACAGTAATTATTCTTAACATAAATTAATCTTGTCAAAACAGTAGAATCACCAAGGAATAATACTTCGGTTTAAAAAAGGATTTTACCCCTATTAAAAGTTTGAAATAAAAAATGACATAATAATTGAAAAAATATTTTAATTTTTAAATATATCTATCAAATATTAATTACTACGACCTAAGGAAAATATTTGACTCACAGAAACCCCTTAAAACATTTATAACATTTGAAACAAAAACCCCATGATATGTACAAAATTAAATAAAACACTTAATACAATGTAACATAGTATAATGATGGTAAAATTTTAAATAGGGATTAGTTTTAACCATTTAAAAGAAAACATGGTCTATATATTAAAAAGTCTTAAGGGAATCAATTTTCATACAAAGAAAATTCTTACATGTTTTGTATTTTTTTTAATAAAAAGTCAACTAAAGCATGAAATTTATAGGGTTATATAAATATAATTAAATAAATCATGGATTATTGAAAATTAAAATTTGTTGAATTATATACACCCTATAAATAATAAATTATTTTATAACTTTAAAACATGTCTTAGTGACGAAAAATTGAGAGTAAAAACCCTTAAATCCTAAAAAATATTCCAAAGAACTCATTGAAATAAAGAGATAATATAATTAAATATAAAATACCATGATAGTGACATTTAATAGTATTATATAACCAACACATTGTATACACACTATTTATATTAAATTATATACATAAAAGAAATTTTGTCTCAAAGAAGAAACATTTTAGGTGAAATCCCTTACTTTGTTCTCCTTCATAATTGATAACACTTGAACCTCGTCTAAATCAAACAAAGTTAACTTAAAGACCTATTACATTAACTTATTCTTATATATTACCATTTCATAATCCATATTTTTTTTCCATGATTAAATTAATTAATTATAGAATTTTTTGACTATCAGGTGTTAATAACTTTAACTGTGTTTCATATTTGATAATGTTGATATCATTAAACACACATTGATAAATATTTAATAATTGATATATAATTTTAAAAAATATAATATATTTATATCTTATATTTATTTATAATTATTTTATTTCATTACATAAGTGTTTTGGATATAATGTGAAAAATGAATTGGTAACGACTTATTTCGATAATTTTAGATAATGAAAATGATTCATTAATGATAAGTTAAATAATAAATATAATATCTCCACAACAATATAACAATCATGATTTTATTATTTTGTAATAAAAATATAATTTATCATGTTCCCATTTTCCCCATAATCAGTTATTAAATCATTGTTCAAGAAGGTGGTTGCATCGACCCACACGTGAACATGCATTAACTTGAAGGGTGAGTATGTAAAATGAGGTGTTTACTTTAATATGATATAATTTTTTAAATAATATTGATATTAAATGTAATATTATATTATTTTTAACTATAATTAAGGATTTTTAGGCATTGTTTGAAACTAATTATTAAAAAAAGGTTTCATCACAAAGGCAGTAATCCATAGGTGCACACGATTAGTGTTCTTGTCTCAAAATTCATGAGAGGGAAGGATAATGGACATTAAATTGAGATTTAAGAATACAAAATTATAAGATATATATTATATTTGTTCATCATTAAACCAGAAATACCATCCATTAAATTTCACAATTAAAAAAATAAATTGATGTCGTTTTGTGGAGAAAGTAGTCCATGCAACGCACTATTGTTGTTCTTTGGTTTTCCAAGTGGATGGAGGAGAATAATAAGGGTTTAAACATTAATATAACAAAATAAAATTATAACAATGATAATTAATTCAACATATTATTATGGTTATAATATATTTTGAAGATAAATATTAAGAATAAAATCATAATAAGGGGATAATACTTACTTTGGATACTTCATTTTTCCCAAGGAAGTCCCCTTGAAATTGAAGGGATAAGGATTACTATGAGTGAAAAGGGGGATATTTTTGTGGGATATGCTTTTACGGAGGGTACAATTTAATTTTTTCACAGAATAATATTATGGATAGGTTTGTTCTTGAATTTTTTTCTATGATCCCCTTTCTATATGATCAAAAAAGTGTACTTTTGGAGAAACCCTTTGTGTTTTATTGATGACATGACATTATTCCAAGTTCAATGGATCCATAGTTTCGCAATAATTTAATGTGGGGTGTTTATGAATAAATAATTAATCAAAAAAAAATACTCCCAAAAAAATTTAAACAATTTATGTAGATATTACCATTAATTTTTTACTTTTTTACTCTTCAACTTTTATACTATGAAAATAGTTTTTAACTAAGTGACTTAATATTTTTTTTAAATATAAAATAAACCATATTAAAAAATTTCTATTGGAAAAAATGTTACCTATATTTATTAAATTTCAATATCAAAATATTATATTGACTTTTAAATTAAAAAATATAATGTGTAGAAAAACTATTTTAGAAGAAAACATATATTTTGACTATTATGGGTTTTTAATATTATTTAGAATTTATTACTAATTATATGACTAATAATATATTTATTTATAGCTCTAAAAATTATATTATTTTTATTCTTTAAAGTATTTGAATTTAATTTGTTTTATTTAAATTCTTTATTATTAATAACGTTATAATTTTAACACAATTGTTTGACCATTATCATGGTAATTAACATTAATCCTAATAAAATCTAATTTAAACACAGAAATGAAATTGGAAATTTCAAAAAATATTAACATTTTTATCTAAAATATAATGATCATATTATAATAACTATTTTTTATACGGAAATGCATCTTAACTTTAGCTATTATAACGAATAAAACCCTATTTTATGAAAAAGTTTATTTTTAAGAATAGAAATTTCTGATGAGGATATAATTATAAATTCCATCGACTATAATAAATTTAAAATAATTATTATCATTAAAATAGTATAAATTTAATAATAAAATAAATCAAAAAATTCATCTCAACTTGTTTTTAACGACCTGTGTTTTCTCGGACTACAAATTTGAGTAAAAAAATGAATTCTTCTTTTAATAGTGCTTTTACCATATTAAAGTATTTTTATAGAATTTTGAGACGTTTTAATATTTATTGAATGATTAATAATTAATTTTTATTCCATTAAATATTGATTTTTTCACACATGTTCACTTGGATATATATTCTAAGTGAAATTTTTTATTGAGATTATGTCTCCACTATTCAGTACATAGTGGGTATTTTCTTTCGGGTGAGGCATAAACTCATATTGGGCACAGGTCTGGTCTTGATCCCCTCTTTCTTTTTATTTTCTTTTCTTTCTTTTCATTTTTTTATTTTTTTGTTCTCTTTTTATACCATGGATTCTCATGAACACCCACTATAGGATAACATCAAATAAACTAAGAGGATAGAGGGATATGAATAAATAAAAATAGGTGGATATAGAGAGTGTTCTTTTCAAAAATATCGGGAGGATCTGTATCATTGTGTGGATGATATGGAAGACAGAAACAGACAATGGATCGACGGATTCTGACCAAGTGTATACCATTTTAATGTTTTCCATAAATCCATAAAATTTACTACATTCTTGTTTGAAAACCCTTTTATCACTTCTTAAGAACCGCGTATGGTCAATCTAAATTCTTTGTGGAGAAAAATATAATGTCGGGCCGATTTGAGATGTTTCTTATTATAAAATCCCAATCACATGATCTGTACATCCCAAACATATTTTTTATACTAATCCCATTTTCTGAAGATAATATTTTTATATGTAAAAACCATGTATAGGTTATATACATTGTTTACTGGAACTTGGCCATGTCGCTATGTTCCTAGTCAAATACCCCATGTTGTGGTATATGGACGTATAATGTACACAATGAGACCCCAAGTGGGTTGCACCCAATGTAAAGGTACACATCCAAGGATAATACATATCCAGACCATGTGAGGTACATGTTAAGGTACCCCATGTTTGGTAGATGGAATTTACATGGTATACAAACTATGTACATGGGCTTTTCATTCCATTTCTTACGAAAGTACATGCCTAGGAGGGGCTTCTAGGGTAAAAATCATATATAAGGACATAAATGTCGTGAACCCCTACCTTGCTAACTTTTTGAGTTATTTTTCATATTTTAATCCCATATATCTTTAATTTCACAGTTGAGTAGTCCATCATGAGTATATTTCTACATATATTAGTATAGAGAAACCGTTGAAGTGGTTTGAGGACTCTATGGAGGCATTTCGGGCTATTTTATAAAAAGATTGGTTAATCCACCGGTAATGAAATCTAGAAATATTTTGAGAGTGCGAAACATGAAATAAAATGGTACATAATCTATATTCCTATACTATGGTTAAAATACCTTTCATTTTTGCCAAATAGTATGTCTTATCCTTTCACCAAGATGATCCCATGAAAGATTCCAATACCTTTTTTACTGTTAACAGTGGTCCTCTATTGGATGTCGTTGCATACATGATATCCTAGAGAATACCATGTAGGATCCCACTATGTATAAACCATTATAAGGATCACATTTAGGATTCCCCAACTTATTTTTTTACCTAGAGGATCCCATATAGGGTGCCTCTGTTTATTTATACTTTTGAGGATCGCATGTATGATTAATCAGATAGCTTAGACTTTTTGTCATTTCTCAAAGTTATTATTTTTATTATGTATGGTATTTGAGTATCCCAAGTAGGATTCCTATCCATAATTTTTTCATGAAGGGCCTAGTGGGTGCCCTATTGTTTCAGTGACCCTGAGTTAGTACATTTAGTTTGTGTAGTGATGGTAGCGGGTGTCACCTTAAAACCACTATCAAACATGTATGCCGTGGGGTAATGGAAATATTAGTGGATATATGTATTTTTTAAACCTATATTTCTTATTAATGAATTCATATTACTTCCATTGATGTATTTTGACTTCCGTATGTTCTTATTGTCTAGTGGTCGACGTGCCCGACGCGATGTGATATTTATTTCAGGATGGTCAGACATACTTTATGGGGTTCATCCTCAGAACCTTTTAATGTGTTGTCATATTATTGGTATACCTAGAGGTAAAAAATGATTATGTACCAAATTATTTTTTAGAGCCCTTTTACTACCACATTGGACCACATCAGGGTCAATTGTTTTGTTCTAGTGAGAAAAACGAGGGTTATGGTCATTTTTAGGGGTTTCCCATTCGAAAGTCTCGATCACAAGATATGTTGTTTAGGAAAAAACTCCATATATTATTCTTGTTAATGGAATATAATAATTTTATATTTAAAATCAAATTTTATGGTATACATTCCTTGTACTAGTACTCATCTGTATTGTTGAGCACCTGGACAAAGAGTCTCTGTATGGGTACTTTGTCATGTAAAGTACATGGATTGACCACTTGGGTGGGTTGTATGCCATGTAGAAGTACATGGTTAGAAAGAATACATGTAAAGGCCATGTGAGGTACATGGGTAGTTACCCCATGTAGGGTACACACAATTTACATGGTATACACACGATGTATAAGGGATTTACAAACCATGTCAGGATAAAATACACACCGAGGTGGGGTTTCGAGGGTATAGGCCATGTACAATGGCATACACATCATGTAGTACCCCCATACTACCATTTTATGGGTTTTGTATATATTCACAACCTGAATATTGAATCAAATGAGTGAGTAAACTGTATTTATTATCTTCCCACATAGATCACTAAGGTGAATCCCTTAAGGTGTTTTGAGTAGTTTGAGGAGAAATTTTGTGATTTTCCTTAATAGAGAGGTTCTACCTATGGTAATTGAATATAGTGATTTGTTATGAGTGAGACCCTTTATCTGAGGTGGGACATCAACCATATCTATAAACTAGTGTTCAATGTCATTTCCTTTTGGGACAAGAGTTCATCATATCAATTTACATAAAGTATCCCATGTAGGACTCCTATACCTTATTTACTATTATTAAGGGCCCCCTTTTGGATGCATCATCTCAAATGATAAACTTGGGAATCTTGTTTAGGATCCATCTACCTATATACTATAATAGGGATCCCATGTAAGATTCCCCCACATATATTTTCACCTAGGGGATCCAATGTAGGATGAATCTGTATATACGATCCTTTTGAGGATCCCATGTAGGATGCCTCTAGTATCTTACAGCTCACAAGGTTTCCAATATCCATTACTTATCATATGTATAACCTTCAATGATACCATGTAGCATTCCTCCCTAATTTTTTCATCTGAGGGACCCAGTGGGTGCACTATTTTTGGACCGAACATGATTTAGTATGTTGTGTTTGGGTAGTCATAATAGTGGGTGTTACATTAAGACTCACATCAAATATGTAATTCCTGATGTTGTGGATGTAGTGGTGGGTCTAAAAATATGGAAACCCTTACTCTTTTTTTATGATTTCACATAAAAACAATTGATACATCTATTTTATCTAGTGGGGCTTCCCAGTTTGTGAAATATATGCCAAACGAGATGAAATATTTACTTTGGGATGCCCAGACATACATCCTACGGTCCGACATCTGAGTATTTTTATTTTCTGATATATTATTGGGAAACTATGAATTACTTCATAGGATACTTTTGTGGAGAATTCATGTTTGACACTTATGTTATTATTTTACTAAAACATACTTCCTGGGATACATATTTTGTGATACACTAGAAGATGATTATCTTTTCCAAAATTATGGGGATGATTACGCTCTCCCAGATCGATTGCATGACCATGATATTGGAAATGATACTTCATATAATTGATGCACTCATGAATTATTACACTCTATTGAGTGATGGGGATGATTATGATCTCCCATATCGATTACATCACCACAGTGTTGGACAAGGTTCTCCACATCATTATTGTGCATGAGGATGATTACAATCTCTCGGGCGATTCCTGAGGTGCTCTCGAGGTTTGGGTGGAGGCATCATTACATTACTAAGATAACCAAACTAGAATAGTAGTGGGTTTTTGATTCATTTATATAAATAATTTCTGGGTATGTACTTGGTTATAGAGATCATTCCTTTTATTGACCGCCTAATGGTAATCCCCCTTAGGGTTCATCTGAGCTCCAATGTTGTGACCAACTACAAATCCAGACATATGGCTTAGACAATAGGATGGATTTACAAGTAATGAGTGGTATAAAATTCTTATTCATACAAAATTTAAAAATGTATATGGATTTTGGAGAACCAACATAGATTAATGGTTTAGTGGCATATGGGTTGAGATTATGTAATCTAATAATTAATTCAAAAAATTAGTTGAGAAAAATGTTTTCATTAAAAACAATAAATTTATGAAATTGTTGATCATGAATTTATAAATTGACAATTATAATTTAAAATGATTTAATATAAATTATAATGTATAATTTTACAGTAAAAAAATTACAATAAATTATGTTTATACATTTTAAAAAATAATTTCATAAAAGTTAAAGCATTATTAAAATAGGTATTTTCACTATTCATCTGGAAATTTATTATTTTAGAGAAATATCACAAATAAATCCTAATTAAATTATGTTGTGAGTAATTAAAAAATTAATTTTACATTGTAAAATTTAAATAATGAAAATTTTAAATTTATCTTTTTAATGAGAAAATATATAATATAATGAAAACAACTTTTATTGAAAAAACTTTTCAATATTAACTCATATTAATAATTTTCTTTCTGAAGGTAAAAAATGTTTGTGGTTTACTATCATTGTGTTTATTATAGATTTCATAATAATTTCTACTTAATAATTTTTGTCTTTTTAATTGGGTGTACCATGTGACATAATATATAGAATATAATATTTATTTTAATGGACCATAATATCAGGTTCATTAATTCTACTCAATTAAATTATTTACATCCTCATGATTTTAATTATCATTCACTTGTGGGATTAGATAATGGTCGAGAAATGTTTTACATGTCTCTTGGTATTATATCCAATGAGATATTATATTCAATATCAAATTAATTACTAGATAATACATATTTTCAATATCAATTTCCTAGAAATACATCTCATGGCTTAGTATTAAGGACAATTTGAAGGATTTAGTTTTCATCATAGATAATTAATTTTTATCCTCACACTAATAGACAGATTTTGTTAATTTAGGATATTTTATTCCCTATTCTGGAAACAAATGTAGATTCAAAGTGAAGATAGACATTATATCTCCAAAATAAAATCGATTTTTCTAGAGGATCATATTTTCATTTATAAAATTATTATCTATAAAAACATAATTATCATAACACAAAATGTTTTCCATAAAATTCAAGTCAATGAGGGTGGAAAATTGATGTTCTTAGAAAAAACTCTTGAAAAAATAGCATTCAAATAACTAGAATACATCAAAAAAATTAAATGTAGAGTGTACATGGAGAGTAATTACAACTATATTATTCATCGATTGTCATTAGATCAGTTTTTATTTTCTCTATGTGTCTTAGAGATTGTGGATTCCATCTATCCTTAATGAATATTAGACATGTTCATTTTCCTAAATAATGCTGGAGTTCTCCACACATGAGATATTTAATTTTAAGAATTTCCCTTAGATGAGGTCTATATTTTTTCATCATGTTAATTTCACTCTTTTTTTCCTATGATATTATTTTTCTTGATGAAACTAAATTCCGTAATTAAATCATATTCTAGTCCCCTTAAAAAAATTCCCTTACTGATTATTCAATTTTTTTGACATATAGGTAATTATAATTTTTTCCTTCATTATCATAATAACTTTTTCTTTCATGAGGATCCACCTTTAAATATTTTCTATCTTTTAGAAATTTACTATGCTCAAATTTTAATCATTTTTTTCAAATATGGGGCATAAAACTAAAAAGGTTTCTCATTAAATCTCTCATTCCAAACCATTTTTCAATGAGGAAATATTTACATTTCTCATCATACCCATGGTTCCTTATAGACCCAAAAATAATAAAACTAAAAGGGTAGATATGAGTGACAAAACAATAATAATATAGGGAATAATCATAAAAAATTAAAAGGAATTCAACCAAAAAATACCATTTCCTTTTATATTTATAATTTATCCCATTGTTAACATAGTTTAAAATAAATCAATACAAGTTTGACGTAGGTTAATTTAATTTGGGATATATTACGCTTCTCAACCTAATCCCTGAAAGTAATTATGAAATAAATCGTCCATAGTGGTTCATAGAGAGCATTTGATTATAAAAAGTATATCATTTGGGAGTATCAAACTAGGTGATAAGTAAGGTATCATTCAATGTGTGCCAGAATTATGGTCACGATATACTTGACCAACCCCTTTTAGGGTTATTACCCCAAGATGTATCTGTTAAAAAACAATATCCCCATTTAGTATAAATGTTTGGAATTATTTCAAGTAAACCCATATACTAAATACTTTAACAATAATTTGATATATTAAATTACACTTAGAATTATCCCATGGGATTTTACTAAGGTTATATAACCCTAACACCACATCTAACTAAAATATTATTCAAAAATAACTAAACTACTCTCTAGACTAATATATAAAATAACTAAATAGTGATTTGATACAAACTAAATTGAAAAATGATAAACTTAAATAAATACACCATTAATAACATAGTTTAATCAGTAAATCTTAAAATGGTAACATAACCCATGGATCTAAAGGATAAGTTTACTAGATTAGAGAAACATAAAAAAACTCATTTCACTTGCTTCAAACATTTCTTCATAATATAAATAAACTTTTAGAAATTCCATGTGACATAACCGTATTCAAATTATAGGTAATGTAAAACATAAGTAGGGGTGAGATAAAACTCTCTATAAGGGATAAAATAACAAAGGCATTAATAGAAAGATAATAAATATGTTTAATAATTAAATTAAGAAAAATATCTGATTTAAATGAACATTAATCAATACATGTTGACTATAATCACAAAATATAGAAATCACATCGCAAAAGATAACACATTTACTGTGGAATGAGAAAATAAAACACGTAGCACATAACATAATCAATGAATTTAGAAAATAAGGTGTCACAATAATAAACTTATGATTTCTTGTTTTTTTGAACATGGATACCTACCAACCCTACATTCATAAAATTTTAAATGGAGCTAAATTCCATCACACCCAAACTCTGTTAATAAAGATACCCATTAACTTGGTTACATCACATTTCTATCTCATTATAAATAATCATTTTCCCAAATTATGGGAGGGAGATATACGTCCCAACCATATTAGAATCTGGATGCTTTTTTGATAGGAAAAATAAAATATAAATCACCTCATAAGAAAAAAATGATAGAAGACCTGGTTTCTTATAATATTCAAAAACATTAAAAACATGAAATAAAGAAATCATAGAATATATATAATATAAGTTTTTTAAATAAATCATTAAAAAATAACCTCTAATATAGGATAAAAATATAACTTCATGAGATATAATCCTTGGTGAAGAAATATGAGTGAAAATAAAAAAATATTATATATAATCTTTTAAACATTTTCATAACTAATAAAGTGTTAATGGATTTTAAAAATACATTATGGATAGGGGAAAGGAAATATGTTTTTAAAACCCATATTTTAAAGAGTTATAAATAAAATATCCATTAATCTGTATGAATTTTTTATAAAATGATATGTGAAAATAATTTGAAAAATTTTAATATTAAAAGAAACATTAATAGCATTTACATGAAAAGATATAATGTTTTGGAAAATGAGATAATGGAAATAAATTGATGAAATTTACTTCAAAAAGTAATTTTTAATTGTAGAATACTGAAAAAAAAAAGATTAAAAAAATAAAATGTACAGTGGGTAATAAAAACCACTTTATTATAAAGGATGGAAAATCCTTTTGAAGGTATCAAAAGAGCCTTTGTTTTAGAACCCACATCATTAAAAGGATAAAAAAAATATTTACATTAAAATTAATTAATTTGAATAAAATTAAAATTTTAGATAAAAACTATTAATTTCCCATTAGGAAAATAGGAAAATATTCGGAAAGTAAAAAATCATAGATATGGAATAAAATTAAATTAACGGAAACAAGAATTATTCTCAATAAAAAAATTATTTTAGTGAAACAATATAATCACGAAGAAAGATTATTTTGGTTTGAAACATTATTTTACTTCACAAAAAATGTGTAAATAAAAAATAAAACCATAATATATTTAATATATCAATCTTGAACTATAATTATCAAAGAAGAGTGATTATGAACCATGGAAAATATTTTATTCATGAAACCCCCTTAGAACATTTGTATCATAGGAATAAAAAAACCCATTAGAGGTAAAAATTTAAATATAACACTGAATATCATGAAATATAATAGGATCACGATAAAAAATGAAAATATATAAGTATTCACACCATTGAAAAGGATACATGGTGTATAGATGAAACATTTCTCAATGGATTCTAATTTTAAACATTAAAATCCCTTTCAAATTTTTTAATTTGTGAATAAAAATTCAATAGAAACTTGAAATTCATAGGGTTATATAAATATCATGCATAAAATCATGGACTATTCAAAAAAATTATTTTTATCAATTTACAACATTGAAATAATAAATTGGTTTATAACATTAAAACATGTCTCAAAAGAGACAAGTTGAGATGAAAAAACCCTTACGCCTTAAAGAAACATTCAAATAAAACCCCATTAAAAGAGATATATAATTACAATTAAGATCTAGTATAATTATATATAATATTCCTGATTTTATATGACCAAAAATTATTATCCACACTATCTAAAAGAAATTATCTGTATAAAAGAAAGTTTGTATCAAAGAAGGGACATTTGGGATAAACCCCTTATAGTGTTTACTTTATTTGTTAATGAAACTAAAAAATCATGTAATAAAAACACTTATTTCTTAATAACCTATTTAAAAACATTTCACAAACACTATTAAATTTCTATAATACTTATTCTAAATTATTTACCATGATTATATAACATAATTATATCCTATTTTAACAATCAGTTGTAAATAACTTTGACAACTTATGCATGTTTGATAATGTTGATATCAATACATGTATATTAATATGAATTTCTTAATAAATATATAATATAGAATTATTTAATATATATATATATATATTTATTTAAAATTTTCAAATTTTAGGCTATAAGTGGTTTGTAAATGAACTATCAAAATAGAATTGGTAACGTCTTATTTTGGAAATTTTTTGAGAATAAATATTTTACATTAATTATAACTAAAATTAATATTATAATGTTTCCAGAAACATATAATATTTATAATTTTCCCAATATATTATAACAATATTGGTTTATATATCACCATATTCATCTATTATATGATTTAAAAGAATTTTTCATGTAGGTTGTTTCATCGACCCATACTTGAACATGTTATAACTCTATTAGTGAGTTTGGTTAAGGTGATGTATATTTTATCATAATATCATTCTGATAGTAAACTAATGTTATTAATTATATATATATATGTTCTTGAAAAAAATTACTATCTTTAAAAAATTTATAAAAATATATATGAACAATGAAAAATGTTTTTTCATATAGGCGGTAATCTTCACATACGCACAATTAGAATTCTCATTTCTCAATGTGTTAGGGGTGAATGAGGATATAAAATTGAAACATATAAATAAAAATTTTATTATATATGTCATATTTTTTCATCATTACACCATTAATACTATACATGAAAGGAGTTAATGAAAAAGATAATTTCAATCGCTTCATGAAGGTGGCAGTATGCACAAAATCCTCACGATGAACTTTTATTATTCTATATGGATTTAGATGAATAAATAATTCTTATACTGTTAATATACCAAAATTTTATTATACTAATTAAATTTAATTAATCATATTTTTAGATAGATAAATTTTTTTAATAGTATGATTAATATTAAAAGTTTAAGAAAGTGATAATACATATGTTGGAGACTTGATTTTTCCCCTCGAATACCCCTCGGAATTAAAGGTATTAGGACTACTATGAGTGAACATGGGATTATTTTTTTAGGATAGAGATATAGTTAAAGATAAATGTTATATTTTGAATTAGTAATTATAATTATAGGTGTACGCTTGAAAGGGGAAAAGTGATCCCCTTTTATTAGAAAGGAAACACAAACTTTTGGAATGACCCTTTAAATTATAATAATGTCATTACACTATTATATGGTAAATCGATCCAAATTTTTTAAATAATTGAGTGTAGGATAAATTTTTGTAGATAAATACTCACAAAAATGTTTTATAGACATTTTTTAAACATGATATTGGGTTTTTACAATTACATTTTTTAGTTTTACACTTTTTATTATAAACAAGGAAACTAAATTTGAACAAATTGGTTTTTTAATTTACTAAACATATAAAATAACCCATATTACAAAATTTGGGTGTTATTTAACTAAATTTAATGTATTATTAATCAAATTCAATTTTAAATTATATTATTAACTTTTAAATTAAAACTGATAATATGGAGAAAAACTATTTAAGTGGAAAAAATTCATTTTTAGCATTATCAATACGTAATCTTATTAAGTATTTATTATAAATTAAATCAGTTTTCATATAATTATTTATTTTATTATATATTATATTATATTCATTATTTATTTTATTTAAATTCTATTGAATTGTTGTATATTGTTTGATATTAATCAAAAAAATGATCAACACAAATCTTTCTCTATTATTTTGGTAATTAAAAGTAATCATAATAATAAAAACATAATACATATGATTGAAATTTGAAAAAAAATATATTAAAATTATTATATAAAATATAATAATAATTTTACCAAATTACCTTTCAATGTTTTGTGAAATTTATCTTAATTTAATCTAATAAACTGCTAAAAACCCCCACTTTTTGAACATGTTTATTTTTATGAAATAAAATTTATGATTAGATAGAATTATCAATGAAAATATTTACAATTAATTTAAAATAATTAACATAATTATAATTATAATTATATTAAAATAAAATAAATAAATAAAGTATTTTCATTGTGATATAATTAATAAAACAAAACATTCAAAGAATAGTTTTCATTAAAATGCTACATAAATTTTTAGAATATTGATCATGGGTATAAAAATTTAAAATATTATTTTGAAATGATTTATTATACTTTATGATATATATTTTTTAAATGAAGAAATATTTCCAAAACATTCAATGTATTTATATATTGAAATCATATCTTAAAATTGACCACATTATTTTAATTGATACTTTGACTACCAACATCAAAATACGTTATTTGTTAAAAATATTAAAAGTAAATCATAAGACAATTTTGTTTTGAGGATTTAAAGTTGAATTTTATTTTGTGAGTATCTAGTTATATTTTTTGTTTTGAAAAATTCTCCAACTGTTTTAATGATGCCGAGAAAAATATTTTTTACTAGTATCTAAAACCATTCATTATGATATTTTTGGATGATATATTGGATTACTATAAATTGGGGAGGATAATTATATTAATTTTAGTGCATTTTTAGACATATTGAGGATTCAATAATTTTTTTATAAAGATATCAATGTTCCTATACTGGATATGGGAGGTAAAGTTATTAGGGGAATACGGTCATCAAAAATGGAATCTCAGTTTATTATAATAAGTTGAAAGTTGTAATGTCATTGGGGGAAATATTGAATGTCTCTAAGATTCAATGTTGTTTTGGTTTTTTGGGGTATCACCAGGATTATTTCAAATATTTCCAGAAACTATCTTATCAATTGAACAATGTCACTCATAATGGAGTGAAGTTCGCTTCAGATTCAAAATTTTAGACTTCATTCTATGAGTTAAGGTGTCAATTGAATTTTTTTTCTATGGATGGCTCATCATGTAGCTTGATTGGGTTATTTTGCCTTTTTCTTTTCTATGAGTTTCATTTTATGTTGTATTCTAGTACATAGTGATAAAAAGGTGTCATATGGTTCTCATCAGCTTCTGCCTCATGAGAATAATTATCCCACACATGACCTTGAACTCACCATTGTGTTGAACACCCTTAAGAGTTAGAATAATTTCCTTTTTAGATATATTTTTAGAATTTAATTTTATCTAGAAGTCTTGATTAATATATTATCCAAAATATATTCTAATATTTATCATAGGTGTTGAGTGTATTAACTAGAATCATTTAGTTTGACATTGATTACAACCCAATAATGTGTAAAACAATTGTTAATGATATGAATAGGAAAAAATCAACCCAGACCATTAAAAAATCTTTAAAGGAGTAAAATACCATAGATAACTTTTCTTTCATTCATTTGGGAGGCCATGAGGATTAGTCTGACGATTTTTTGAGTGATCAGTTTCCATCCTCCATTCTCTTAATGATCCTCGAGGAACAACAGCTTAATAACGAGTTATAAGGAACTAAGGATTAGTATTATAGTGGAGAGACTATTTTATAATGGTATTTATCTTCAGAGGGTATACTTTTCTTCAAAAACATTTATGTCTCTCAGTTGCCTTTGTGGAGGGCTATGTTGGGGGATTTTTTAATTTTTTTCAATAGAGGGTCCACCCTGGAACAACAAAGATGACTTATGATGTGATGTCTCTATTCTAGTGTCCATGTATGAAATAGGACATAACTATTTTATTTTTATCATTATTATACATTTAAAAATGGCATCGACGAGAAATAAAATCCATTATGATTACTTCATCCCCATCATGTGTTGAATTAGAAGTGGGATGTGATATAAATTTACCTTTTAATGGTATTGCTATGTATTCCTGATGAAACGATTTATATCTGGGTGGTATAGGTCAATTGAAAAAATATTCTATATTCATTCCCATTCATGGTACCTCCAAAGATAAAAACATGGAAATTCATTATTTTTATGAGATTAAAATATTTTGTAGTGTTTCGTGTAATATTTTTTCTAATATGGATCCCTAGTTCACTTTTTTGAATTTAAGAGGCCTCTAGGAGGTGATGTAATCTTTGTTTAGGTTTATCATGGTCTAACATCCTCAGATAGATGCTCATAACATACATGCCACATATATTTTAAAGGATATGCTTCATGCTTGTTTCCTTGACTTTAGAGGAGCTTTGGATTTCTATTTTGGGATGGTCTAGTGTTCCTAAAATAATATCTACCCTATGTCTATTAAAATGTAACACATGAGGAATTATATGGTTGGCATTGTAATTATCCACATTGTTTGTTGGTGAAAAGTTTTTCTTCCCTTATGATACCTAGTTTTGTTCAGGATATGATATCAATGATCTATATTATTTGGCAGAGATATGTGATCATTCATAGTTGGTGAAAATATTATGGGGATAGTCATTGAAATCATTTGGGATTCTTTATTAAAGACTGGACATCATTGAGAATATCATTTTTTTGGTCACTAATAGCTTGTAAACTTGGGAAATATAGATCCTCGATATGTGCGGTCATGTTAGGTTGTTGAATATATTAGGAAGGTGTCATACAATTTGGATTTTATATATATGATGACATTGATCCATGACCTGATTCACATGTCACAGCTTAGAAAATAACTTCCAAACCCATCTTAGGTTTTGAATTTGGAGGATCATGCAGTGAAACCTCATATGTTCACGTTTCATCAGTTGGTTCAGCTTATTGATTCTTGAATAAATATTTTCCATGGGAATTAAATTCATCTGGCTTGAAAAATATGACATTATGGTACTGATTAAAATGATACATGAGAATATGGGACATTTATGAGAGATTAGTGGCCTGATCAATTTGGAGACCATCTTATTGTCATGATATTTTACGGAAGAATACATTAATTGTGGGTAGAATTTTAACATCCCAACACTTTATTTTTATGTACGACCATTGGTTTATATTTTATCTCTATTTTTCATGATGATCCTTGGTTGTTACTAATTATTATCTGTCATTTCATTTTTTGAGCCTATTAATGGGTTAGAAGTGTGTTTTAATTCTTTTCTGAGAGGTTGGGAGATGTCTGAGCTAGTGGCTGGGTGTTTGGATACTAGGTAGGAATGGATCTATAACTATAATAGTTATAGGTGCTCCACTAGTTTTCTAGTTGAATTATAAAAATATGGATTCCCAATAGAAATTCAACCAGCTTTTCGGTGACATCCACTAGCTAACCAATGGGGATTACCGGCTAGTCCATAGAAGTCTTGTAGAATGGAGTTCCTATAGAAACTCCACTAACTAGATGGAAGGTTTTCCAGTTTTTATAGTATTTTTCTTGATACAACCATCTATACAATGGACGCCAATAGTTATTTGGGTTGTGCTAACAAGGGTGAGGAACCAATGGTTGTATGATGATTATTTTTCTATAATACCCCATTTTATTTTGAAACAGTCCTTTTTCAAGTATAATTAGACCCAAATAACATTGGATACCCCCTTGAGTTAATGTTTTCCTTTCTATCCTTGAATCTTTATGGATAAAAGTGTTGTTCGAAGAATTTAATCTCTCTAAGTAAGCGTTTCCTTAATATATTGATGAATTCCTTTGTCCCTCATGTTACTTATTCTATTAAGGTTATAAAATCATGGTATATTGATAGATTCATGTTTTGATTTGGGATTTGTTTCTTCTAGGATCCCTTCTTTATAAATTCATTACAATCACCAGTTTACGTTTGTGGATATTATTTTGTTGATCAATGATACTATGATTGAGGTAGGTGGTTTCTTAACATAATACCTATAAATTCAAAAAACACTTCCCTGATTAAAAATGGATTTACTATTAATTTTAAAAAAAATATTTGAGTCTTTTGATAAATGTTTTTTAAATTTCATATTTAGTGTGTGATGAAATATCTTCGACATTGAATTTTTAAATAAAGTTTTGATTTTCAAAAAATTATCATAAATTGAAATGAATTATTTGAAAAATTATTTTGATTATGACTTTTGAGAAGAGAATGGTGGAAATATTTTATGAATTTTAAATGAAATTAATTCTTTTCAAAGGAATTATTTTCTATGAAATCTATTTGATATTGACTTTTGAGATGAAAAAACATTTTTGGAAACATGAACTTGGATAAATTTGAAATTATTAACAAAAATTAATTTATACTAATTGAAAATGAATTATAACCCCCATATGTTTTATTACATTAATTAACATGATGTCAGGGTTAGTTAGGAAAAAGGATAATAATTATATGAAGGTATTTTTCTACCTATTAATTGATTGCTGAAAAAAATGAAGACTGAAATTGATGAGCATTGGGGGATCATTATTTGGGATGGATTCATATTCCCCCTAAGCTTGGGATCTGGGGATGTGTCAACAGTATGATCCCTAATTCATTGATAATTTTGAACCCTTGTAACTTGACCTAATGAATCATTGGGATTAGAATTATGATTCTATGATTGGAATGATTTATAATTGATAGTGTTCATGAAATTATTATTTCATGTATGTTTTGATAGAAATTTTTATTCAGACCTATTTTATAGAAATTTGATTTTGTACATGTTTTATTGTTTTCAATGAAATTATTTGAAAATTTAATTTCTTTAAATAATGAAAATATTAACAAGACATGATTTATTTAAAATTAATCACATTTATTTAATTTGATATAGATTACTTATTGAATTAAATGTGGGATCCTGTAGGGATTGTGTTGCGCATACCCTATTTTTCCCTTTCAGCATTAATAGACTTTCTTTTTCCATTTCCAGAAAATTAGAAATCACCACCTAGAGGTGGTGATTATTCTTGATTAAAAGTACCTTCGTAGTTATTAGTGACAAGTGGGGTATTTTATCCACTGGTTATGAAGATATTATGGGATGATTTCATTAGGGTAAGTGTGGTGTCTCGGTTTTGTATACCATTTCTGTTTTTGTACTTGTATACTTGTGGAACTTTTCCCTTGATATATGTTTTAGAATACAAAATTTTTATGGATTATTCTCAATACATATTTATTTTTTATCTTTTATTATTATAAAAACAATTCCAATTGATTTTTTACTCATTTGTGCTCATCTACAAACAATGTGGATTGGGAATTCCCTTTAGAACATTCTAGGATCAATTTGGGTATTGATTTATCAAGTTAACCTAGTAAGATCATGATAGTAGATTGAAAATTGATTAGAATAAGTAAAATATGAATAATTTGGTAGATATATTATAAACTCTTATAAAAATTACTTTTGGTGTTGTTAATACAATAGTAATGTATTTAAAACTTTTAATAAGCAATGTAACCATAAATCTTATTCTAGTCATTATTATGATAGTGGAAATGAATTTCTAGTGATTATTATGAGAGGAGGTAAAGACAATTGATGTAGGATTATTTAGATGTTATTTGTAATGAATATAAGAAATTTGGTCATCTAAGACCATATTTTCCAAATGTTATAAGGCTAGGAAAAAATCAAAGAGATATTACAGAAGTAAATGAAATAAAAATCTAAAGGCGTTGGGCACAGAGATTACCATCTTTAGAGATTCTACTTCTGATAGTTCTTTGGAAGAAAGTGAAAACGTAAAGATGAATATTTTAGTTGTTCATCTATGACCATATTTTTTAAAATTTTAGATGAAAGGGAAAAAATAGTGAAATTTTCTAAAATTATAGGAAATAAAAATCAATAGGCATTTGGAAAGTTGGGGTAAAATTGGTTGATATACTAATACTGAAAGTTCATTGGATGAAATTGAAAACATCCAGTTGACTATTGGATTATTTAAAAATATTTCTAAATATGGAAAATATCTCATGACTAAGGTAACTTCTGAAAATATTTCTAAGTGTTATGAAAGATTCCTCTTGGATTTGGAATAAAATTTTAGGTCACCATAACTTTTGAAATTAGATAAACTTCTTATAAATGTTCATAATAGTGATTTATTGGATGTTTTGTTTAAATATAGTAGAGTTTTTCATCCTTATAAAAATAGTAAGAAAAATAATTCTAGTTTTAATCCTACTGGTGAAATGTCATCTTCTTAAGTAGTAAAGTTAATCCACATTGATTTGTTTCGTCCACACAAATTGGGAGAATTATTGGAAATCAATATGTATAAGTCCATTTTTATTATTACACTAGATATACTTAGACCTATTTTCTCACTCCAAAATAGGAATATTTGTTCTTAATAAAAAGTGTTTTATGATTTATTTAAAACTGGGAAAAATATTATTTGTCAACTTCAATATTAGTCAGGATATATAATTTTTAAATTCTTATTTTGAAACTTTTTTATACTAATAATGTAATTACTATTTACATTTTTGCACTAATAAAACCTCAAAAAATAATGTATTTAAATAAATAAAAAAAAATTCTTCAGGGAATAGCAGTAAAATTTCAAAGTGAATTTGGTATTGATATTTATTTTTAGGCTGAAGTTATGATTACTTCTTATTACACTATAATTCATGTTTTTCTTTTCCCCTTTTAATAAAACTCATTAGGATTTTTATATGGGAATAAAACAAAAAAATTATACTTTAAAGTATATAGTTGTAATTTTTTTATTTGAAAACTAAATATAAACTCCATAAATTTGATCTCAAAGATGATGAATGTATTTTTATTTGTGATTTTAAAATAATTATTGTAAGTTGAGTTTTCATTAAAAGTACAAATTTAATATCGGAAAAATTAAATTTAAACTTTTATTTTACTTATTTTTGAAAAATGTACTGACAAAAAAAATATATATTAATATTTTAAATCACTTTTCATAATTTATCAGAATATAATCAATGAATATAAGAAATTAATCAACCATAAGTAGTGTCTATATATTTTCAAAATCGGGAAAATACTTCAATATAAGATTTACAACTAATAATTGAGGATCAAATTCCCAATTTCCTAGTAACCGGTTGATCTTAATTATATATCCTTATAATTATATCCCTATATATGTAATACAACTAGTTAAAACTATATTTTTCTTAACAAATCAATGTTATCATCATTCATTTCTACTATAATTTAAATAAAAAGTGAAAACAAATTTCTTGGGTGATGAACGTTTTTATAATGGCTATGAAATATGTTCTTAATCGATTTGAACATAATCATGTTTGGACCACAGTTGAGAAATATAAGGAATTTTAGGTAACAATATTTTAATAGTTTTTTATAAGTAAATGTGGTAAATATGGAACTATGATCAATAATAATGTAATGCATGTTATTAAGGGTTATTTTGATGAACAAGTCATATACTATGGAGAAAATTTTCATTGGTAGAATTAATTTATTCAATTTGATTCATTTTATCCTTTGTATAACATTTATATTTTACATTCATCCAAATTGATGTTATAAGGTATTTTCATAACATATACATTCTGTAAGTATTTTATATTGAACACCTTCTAGTTTTGATGATTTTAAATTTCCAGAACTTTTAATTAAACAAACTAAATAAATCTACACACATGAAAATTCTTAAGAACAGGATATGATAGATAAAACATTTTTTATATAAAAATAACTTTTTAATGTAATTACTGAATCAAATCTATTTATCAAAAATGTATTTAAATATTCTATCATTTAATTTTATTTTCAATGTCATAATTTTTTGTTCAGAACAAAAACATCATTCTAATGGTTTTTTAGAAGTTTTGAAAATTCATCTTAAAATGAGCATGATGAGTTACAATAAATTTATAATTGTATTTAAAAATACTTTATGAACAACATGAAATAATTTTAATCAGTATAAGTTAATTTGATACTTAACAAAACATTCTTTTTTTATGAGGCATCTAGTATAAGTTCTCCTATTGGAACCTCTATAAAACATGGTTTTAATGAATCCAAGAAACTTGTGGATTAAAAAATATTATAGAGGGTCCATCATAGGTTTACTCTAATGAATACTTAGTTTCCAAAAATTAGTTTTCCTATATGTTTATTTGTTATATTTCAATCAAACTTGATGGAATCACATTTAAAACTGGTAAGTATATTTATCATTATATGAATGGTAATTAAAAACATGAGACTATTATATCTATATAAATTACTTTATACCTAATAGTTACTTAGATGTTGAAATTGGATGTTATAGGTTAGAAACTAATATTTCTTTCGGAACATAAAATTTTCTATGAGAAGCATTAGTTCAATGATCTAGTAATAAGAAACACTTTGTTTCACACTCTAATGTTGAATCTAAATATGTGGAAACAAAAATTTATTATACTCAAGTGTTGTAGATAATAAAAATTCTCAGGAATTTTAGGTTGATCACTACATTAAATAAAAAATTTTGTGAAAAATTTTAACTATTTATTTTTATTTAAATCCACCACATCACTGAAGATAATATTAAATAGATATATAAAATCATTTCCAATAAAACTATACACAAAAAATAAGGGTTTTACATGATTTTATCAGATCTAAAAACCATATTACTAACGTTTTCACTAACCCATCCGTTTCCAATAGATATGAATATGTTAAATAGTATTTGGGAATGGACATTATAAAATGATCATCAATTGAGGACATTCCTAACATATCTCCAAACATAAAAAACTCATCAGAATGAAAGGGGACACTTTTTAAAATTATTTCCCAAAATATTTTTGTAGTTTTTCTATTTCATAATGGTTTAGTATAGAGATTAATTTCACAAGAATTACATCAAATATAATTAAGTGTTTGATTTTATGTATTTAATTTAGTGATTTATTTTCTAATACATGCATAAATTCTTTATCAGATAAATTTGTTTTCCGCTTCAATTATCACTTAATTCAGGTTAAAGTATCTTATTTACCTTTTTATAAAGGGATATGTTCCTTTTTATTTTCATGGCCAAAAATCCTTAATACTATTAAATATTAAAATTCTCTATGCGAACAATTTTTAAAATCATATTTAATTATAGAAGTTCATTTTTTTAATGGAAGATAACATATTGAAGTTTCAAAATATTGAATCATATCTTCTATTACTTATCTCTTTTATCCCAATCCATTGATTAATATTTCTGGGGGACATATGTACATTTAAAAGAAGATATTTATATTCATGGAGGGTGTGTGTTTAATGAATAATCAGAAAATATTTTTTTACTAATCATGTTTCATGATTTTTTTCTTATTTTCTTATTTTTAAAATCAAAATGGTTTAGAAATGAAAAAAATAATTTATGTAAAATTTTATTTAGGGAGAGAATTTGAGATAATTTGATCCTGGTTGGGGGAATAAATAAATAAATTGAGAAAATAATATTTAATTAAAGGGGATATTTATTTTCAAATTCTATACCATTTCTTTATTTAAAAAAGAGGGATATTTTCTCTACCTATTTTTTTTATGACTAATAATTTTGATTTCAACATTAGTATTAAAGTGTATCAAATATCATTTATCATAACTTACGAGGATTATTTCATTAAAATTTAATTAATATATTAATTTTCCCCACGTGTTCCCCATTATTTCAAAAAATGAGTAGACTGTTGAGTTTAAGAGTCTATTGCATCTATTGTTTTGAAACTCATAATACATTACTTAAAAACTAACACATAAAAAAGTTATTAATTAATCAATCTAATTTATAGAATAAATTTTTATAAATTTTATTCGTATTGATTTTTATTAAATCATGAATATAAATATAAGTGATGTTTCATGGTTTATTACATTCAATGGATTTTGGGGAAAGTTTTAGCTTTGATAAATAATAACATCTGCAGAATGAGAACATTATTGAATCCAACAGATGATGGATTTCAAGATTTTGGTGTCATTGATATTAAACCCAACGAGTACATAAGTTAATTTCTAGAGTTTAATACAATGAATTATATTAATGTATCTTAATATTATTAGGTCAAAAGATAAAAATAGAAAAGAAATATTAAAATTAAAGCATTTTGAAATCTTTTTGTCATTTTTGTGTTGTGAAACTACTTTTTTTGAGACCACATCTGGTAAAATTAAAATTTTCCTTTCATACGATTTTTTATGGAGATAACATTTTTTTTCAGATTTTCATTCTAAATAATTTTATAATTTTATGGTTTTAATAATTCCAGTCGACCATGCAATATTGAGGGATTTCAAGGGTAAGAATATAGTGGATTCTATGATCATGTGATATCAAAGTCATTCAATGATATAGAGACATAAATTATCTTGATCATCTTGATCGATGGATTTTAGGGATAAGATGATAGAAACATCTTATTATTGATTTATAGTGATGGTACTTTGGGGATTAGAATATAAGTTACCTTAGATTAGGTTTAAAGATAATCCTTACTTATTGGATTAAAGTATTGTTCAGTTATAATATATGTAAAACCTAGAAATTTTGTGAAATATTTTAAAAAATATATAATTCTATAATTTGGATATTATTATTTACATGAAACACTAAATTTATATTATTCCACATGAAATAATTAGTTTTTCTTATATTACACACAATTTTGAGTTTACTTTTGTCATATTAAACATGAGTTTAAACCAATCATGGCATACTGTTTAAATGTTATTGTTTAATATGATAGTTTTCAACTAGGAGTTGGAAAGGATTGTATGAATATGATTAACTAAATTATGAAAATATGGTTAAAACATTCTTATATAGTTATTTGTTGTTTAATTTATTGGAAATGAAAATAATACCCTTTTGAAAATAAAAGGGAATATTTTCTCAAAAAAACTATTTGTATATATACTAGTGTGTTTTATGTAAATAAATTATACAAAAAATAGGGTTATAATTTTAATGTAATTTATTTATTTTATATTAAATAAAATGTATTAAATTCATTTATATACATTATAGAAAAGAGATAATAATAATAAATCCAGGTTTATTCTTAAAAACATTATAATTTTAAAAAAACAATTTTTTCACCGTGTTATGGCGCACTTTTATTAAGAAAATCTACATTTAAAAAAGTTACATGGATGAATAAAATTTATTTTTGAAATCCAAATACCAAAATTATCTTATGATTAATTTTTTTTATTTTTAGGAGAAGGTTTAGTTTTAAAAATAAGAGAGAAAAATACTGGATTTTAATTGAAAACATTATTTTTGAATTAAAAAAATAATAATGATAAATTTTATTTGTAATTGGTATTAAAGTCATAATTGGTGAATTATACATATAGTAATCCAAAATAGGTTATTTTAATCATTTTTTATATTGAATTTATATATAAATAATTTGTAAATTTTTTAACATTTTCATTTTAAGAACCCACATTGTGATCACTGCCAACTATCATGTGCCCAAGTGGTACAGGCCCCTGCTTAGCATCCAAAAAACCCATGATCAAATCCGAGAAGGGACAAATTTTGAGGAATGTGGAAGCACTGTAGTAGGGCACTCCAGTGGTACTGTAGCAGTGGAACACTGTAAAAGAGGTGAAACTATAGCGGTAGAGGCACTATAGCAGGATCTGTAGCAGCGACGGTACTATAGCAAGTGTTGTAGCAGCTACTGTAGCATCATGGGTATTGTAACAATACTATTCACTGAAGGGTGCTTTGGGATAAAAAATGGGCTTTCAAGCCTTTTATTTATCCTTCTTGGCCTTGGGTCTTTGATATATGTAATGGGTCTCCCTCTACCCACTCAAATAGAGGTCTTTGCTTTAATAATAAAAATGAGGCTCGAACCCCCGACTGACTATCTCATCACATCTGCATGATTAATTTTAAATTAATTTTTCCACTTATTTTAATTGAATTTATCCAAATGGATTAAATATTTTGAATCATTATATTTTATAATGTATAATAATTTCAAATTAATTTTTGACCAAAATGATTAATGAAAACCATTAAAATTAATTGTTATTATTAAGTTAAAAAGAACTTCGATTAGTGGTGATATTTTGAATATTAGGTGTAATAATGACCCAATAGTTTCCAAAACCAATTGGATAGACTTATCTAGACCCTTATAAAATTTTTATCTATTTTAATTGGCATTGGGGAAAATTTCTAATGAAAATGACCTATATAATAAATTAACTGAAGATAAAGACAAAAATAAACATTCATTACTTGTAATGTCTATAATGATTTGGGATATGAACAAAAAGAACATTTGTTGGTTTTATTTCTGAAAAAATAATTATAATTTTTCAAATATTTGAGCATTAATTTTTAGAGATGAATTATTTACATAAAATTCTTATGAAATGCCAATATAGTAATTATTTGGTTAATCATTAAAATAAAATTAATGATAATACAAATAAAATTGATTGAATTATTATGTTACTAGGTTTTTTAGATTATTATTTCATCATACACATCTTTGAACTTAAAACATCCCAATTACATTATTTTATTGATATTTTTCAATTTTATGTTAATGAATAATGTAAAATTTGACATTAATGTTATTCTATAATAAATGACTTTTCATTAAATGATTTAAAATTACAAAAATTATATATTATATCATGTGACTTTTAAATATTAATAAGTATATATATTTTACATTAATGGGAATTTTTTTCTATTATAGAGACTATATTGATGGGTCAATACTAAAAAACACATGGTCAGCATGGTTACAGTTAAAGCTATATTTTTACACGTTACTCGCACTTGTGTTAAAATTAATTTCCAAAACACATAGGATCTAAAATTTTAAATTATATATCTTATCTATAATAATTTAGTAAAAATTATATAGTAAGGATCAGCATATACTAGTCTTAGAGGATAAATTACTAATGCTTGAAAACTTGTTACCATAATAAAGAACCAAAATGCTAAAATAAGAAAACATAAGTGTTAAGGAAAAAAGGATTAAGATTTATTTTATATTGTGTTTTTAGGTGTGAATATACCATATCATCTATCCAATCCATTAAAATTAAATCTTGGGGAAACTTGAGGTAAAATTTTCCTCTGAAGAGTGAATAATTTTGAGAATTTAGAATAATGTCACTACTCGTCAACTATAAAAGGGAACTCAATATCACCTCTTCTTCGCACCTATAAATCCATTTGTATCGACCAATACCTTCCAAATTAAAATTCCAAATTCCGCCCATAATGAAAATATCAATATTTTGGGAATAAATTCACTCTTTGAAGTATTTAGTGCAAACCTAAGAAGGATACCTAAAGAAGTGGCAATGTTCTTCATGGAACATCTTAATTTTATTTCTTTATCCACCTAATTCAATTCGAATTATACCATGATTATACAATAACATAAGTTTATTTCTTATACTCATATATTTTTATATTAATATTATATCCTACAACTTCACACACTTACGTCAAATGGGTAATGAAATCATCATTCTGGTGTACGACAGACTACAACCCCGCAAACTGATTTCGTTGTTTTTTCAATTACCACCACAAACGGATGGAAATAATGATTAAAATAATATTTATATATAATATTTATGATTTTATCACTATTTTATAATTTTTAAATCACATATACCTCCATGATTTCCAATTTTTTGGAATACAATAATATTGTTCATGTGTATGGTGTACTACTGCCTCGTGAAGAGATATGATTCAATAACACTTTTCAGTGAATGTATTAAGGATGGGTACAAAAACAAATATTGTATATATGAAATAAAAATTATACTAGAATGATAATATATATTTACATATATATCATTTACTTCTCTTTCTTTCATTATAACCAGAAAATGGAAACTGTGTTCTTGCGTGTGTAAGATCTACCGTCTCCATGAACAGTGTCTTTAATTACCTATCACAAAATTTTATGGATCACTATAAATAATAATATAAAGAATTTATATGAATATTATTCCATGTTTTAAAATTTTGATATTATTAAATCATGATCAATGTATGGGGACAAAAAATAAAAAATTGAAACATATATGAAAAACCAAGCGATTATTACCTGAGACGTAACATGAGCATGATATCGTTAATATGTAGATAATAAAAGGTAATAATAAAATCATATATGTTAATATATTTAAGGATATTTTTCTTCAATATATTTATAATAACCTTATATTTATTATAATGTATTGTTTATTGTTACAGTGGAAGTCATGAGTAAATTTAATGGAATTTCTAGTCTCACATTTATTTTTGAGAGACATTTTCCACATTCACCTCTCATTTCATTTGGGCGGTGGGTCCTCTAACCTATAGAATGATATATAAAAAATCTAACAAATTTAATTGTAATTAATTTTTCTATTTATTTTATCCTTCCATGGGTCTTGTGATACAAATGTTACCAAATCATTAAGCGATTTGAATCTCAGTTTTTACATTTGTGACACCCATGTTATATTCACCACCTATATATTTTATGTAATGTATATAATGAACAATTATTTATTTTATAATTATTTTTTAAAAAATTATTATTATTTTATATCCATTTTATTATCTAATTTTCAGGGTATTTTTAATTTAAAATTTATGAAATCCGTAAAGGATTTTTGTCTCACTTTTTACATCTGTGAGACACAAGTCATATTCAACACCAATTTATTTTATGTGATTTATATATAGAACGTGAATGTATACTATGATTATTATACTTGAATTTGTTTTAGTTTATATATCCATTTTAGTATCTCTCTATCGTGGCGTTTTTGGTTCAAAATTTACAGAATCGGTAAGGGATTGTTGTCTCAATTATCCTACTTTGATACATATGTTATGTTATTCACCAATATTATTTCGTAATGTATATATACAGACCATTTGATTTATAATGTTATTAATTTATTTATCCTCAATATATTTTATTCCCATTTAATTTTATTCCTTTTTGGTTTATATGATTCAATATTACCAAAGCGCTAATGCTTTTATGTTATAATATCATCACTAACCTGATTGCTTATGATTAGGTCTTTAAGGTTAAAATATCATGACCTACCTGTTAATAATTATCATTTATATTTTTCTATAGTGATCTCTAAATAACATACATTCATATTACAACATTTTCGATGAATATTCAAAACATTAAAAAAATTCATGCTTAAGAAACATAATAGTTTAGTGGCATTGGGAGCATGGCACAAACTCTTTTAACATGGTGAATAATATTCAATGTTTCCACAAAGAGCATAAATTTTAACACATTTACATAAAAAATCATAATAAACATGGAAATGGAAACATAAGAAAAGGGTGATATGAGTTCCTTAGTAAGGTAAAAAAGGGATACACATTTACATAACATGGTAATATGATTGTGAGAACATGTGAATGACATTTGAAGATAAAAAACGACACATCAAAGATCATATATAAAATTCATGAAATAAATATTAGAAGCCAATAAGATATGAACCATATTGGAATAAATATAATATTCCCTAATAACATAACATATAAATAATAAATATAATTTTTGGTATACACATAAACATGTAACATCATTCCCTGTAAGTTAAGGCAGACTGCCAAAACTTAATAGGCACTTCATGGGTACTACACCTACTGGGCAGGACACACCACCAACCCTAGTCTCACTAATTTCCTTCTAGGGTATTATATTTCCCCATCTTACCATAGTAGATCATGTTTCTACATATTTCCATTTTGGATCATATTTCACCATCTTCCCATAGTGGATTAGGCCACACTTGTTTCCAATTTGGATCATGATGCACCAATTCCCCATTTTTTATCAATCCCATCGACTTGTTTCCCGTCATTATGTAATGATACATAAATCATTATCCAATGAATTGGAGGGAGATATAGGTCCCACCCATCACATAATAAAATCATACATACATGTACCACAATATAAAAACAATTTATCATACCATGACACATAAAAAGGGATGGGTTTATTAAAAATTATATCATAACCCCTGAAATGAAATGGGTATCATAAACATTTTATCATATCATTGCCTATGGAAAATAGATAGGTCCCATAATCATTTCATTGGAGAATAACCCATGAAAAGAAGTAGTGTTTGAGGGCATATAACTCATAGAAGAGAAATGAGTTTCATAAATAACATTCCATATAAACATAAACCATTCAAGGAATAATATAAATTGTATTCCTAGATTATATATCTAGTAATTAATAAACTATAAATAAGTGTGTTATCTTAGTTTTTGAAATATTTTTTAAGATCACATGAAACATTTATTAAGAAAAATATCCTTTCATTGAAATTAATTTTTCTAAACAAATTCACAACCATTTTATTATAAATAATTATTTACTATTTCATTTAAAAAACTTTTGGAGGAAAATATCATTCTCGATATAAAAATTATTTTTATAACATAAATCATTTTGAAAACCATTTTATTTTAATATTGATTTGAAAACCTATAATGTAAGTTTGAAAGTATTTGGAAAACATTTTTCATTGAAACTAATTTGATAACCTTAAAATAAGGAATAAATTTTTTTGAAAAATCTTTTATAGAAAAAAAAAATTTACAACAAAAAAAGAATATTTCAACATCATTTAAAGTAATTTTTAATCATAAAAATTTGTTAATAGTCATTTCATTAAAAAACGTTTAATTCAAAAAAATTCAGAATATTAGGATTCAATTTTCTTTTAAAAAAATAACCTTGTAAACTTACAAAGTAACATACATAGAAATGAAGTTCATAACGGTGGGTAACTCCATAGAAATTGAAAATTTCTTTTTCACCTTAAATGTTTAGAAAAATAAAATCCTCAAAAATATATAATAATATTCCATTAACAAAATTGTAAAAATTTAAACCATTGGTAAAAATTTTCTTTAAACCTCATAGGATAATAGTAAAAAAAATTAAAAAAATGTATTTAGAAAAAAAATGTTTCAAAAGAACTCGGATTTCAATCCTAAATGACAAATAATGTCAACTTTTCATAAAAACATTTTCTTAATTATCATAAGTTAAAAAGTTTAAATTATTGAACAAATAAATTTATATTTCATGGATAATCATAGCAGAATAAAATTCTTGAGTTATCTTGAGAGATGGACCATATTATTTCATAAATGGAATCATAATAATAAATAATGCAGTTAAACAATGATATTGTTGTAATAAACTGTTATAAAATTGGTATCTTTGAATCCAAATTCCAATGAATTAATAAAATTACATGAAACTTAAAATATCATGGAAATAATTACATTCATGATATAACATGTCAATGGGTGGTGTATACACCCCATAGAATAATATAGGTGAATAACATGGAATATAACTCAAAGAAGTAAAATTGATACAAAACTACGTTATTGATTTGGTAACTTATCAACCATAAACCCCATGAAATAAATGTTATCAAATGGATATGTAAATAGCCATAAATTTAGATACATTAATCCTATAATACATTCATGGTAAGTATATATACCACTCAAAATAAATGAGTTTTGAATAAGGCATAAGTCTCTCAAAAATAAAAGTGAGCCGAGAAAACCCATACTACTTGAGTAATAATAGAATCATGATCCACATGAAATAATATCATCAATTAATGATTTAAATATCATTAAATAAACTAAATTGATGATATAATATGTAATAGACAAATATATACATCACAGAAAATAATTGAGTGGTTAATATGGAATATATCTCATGGAAATAAAAAGTGAGGTCTAATTACCTTGCCTTAAGTCTTGACTTTATGTGTATACTTTCAAACCTCCACTTATTTTGGTAAATCCTCTTGTTCTCCAAAAACATGATTCCTTTATTTAATTCATGAACAACATGAGGATTTTAGGATGAAGAGAGGATTGTTGGGTGCTTATTTCAGAATTGGATGGGTGAGACAAAGGGCTTGAGGGGAGTAAATTAATAGTATGGGTGAGTACCTTTTTATATTGTAGGAGGAGTGGAATTGTTGAATATTTTTTAAAAGCGAATTTCACACACATTTTTACTGTTTAAATTTTATCCACTAATGACTCAAATTCTAGAAAAAGGATGATGCAGTAAAATTATGGTCATACAATGGATTTGGACAAGTTTCAAGGTCATTTTTTCCCTGAAGTGTATGTTTAACTCCCTTATTAAGAAAATTTTCTTATTAATCATTGTAATTAATTTTAATTAATTTAACTGATATTTTTTGTAAAAAAATATGGTAAACTTATTTTACATTATATATAATCCTGATTCCAAATAGGGAATAAATTTTTTAATAACTTCAAATAACACAAGTTTAAGAAATTAATTCATATTTAGTACTGGAAACAGAACGATAAATTGGTTTTTAAAGTAAAAATCTTAAAAAAACTAGGTAGGTTTTTATATCTAATTTCCAAGTTAAATTTATTACAATAAAATAAATTTTATTAATTAATAAATAATTTAACTTTAAAACTAATAAAAAACTTAATTCATCTATATAAATAAATTAGATGAAAAAAACAGTTTTGAATTAATATTCGGTATTTTTCAATATTCATCAAAAAATGAAATTTCTCATAAAAATATAAAAAATTCACCCAATTTAATTTTTTGTATTCCACTTCAAAAAACGAAGTTGTTCTTTTTCAAATAAAAATTATTATAGTTTCAAACATAATATTTAATATGGGTTCTCCATTAAATGGGGTAAAATTACCTTTCCAAAAATACAACTTTTTTATACATAAAATTGGACTTATTCTTACCTTATACTGACCAAATATATTGTATGAGTTTCAAAAATATTGATCCAATTTATAATATATAATTTTTATTTAAAACATTAATCGAAAGATTTTTTTTAAATTTTTTCATATAAAATTGTGTTTGAACATAAAAATATAGTTTTCTTATAAAAGTAATTTTTTTTCAAATATTTTTTTTCATTCACATATATTAATTGATAACAAAATGATTTTATAGGGACTCATTATTTTTTGTAATACAAGACAAACATAGTGTTATTCCCTAAAAGATAATCTTTGTGTTGCTTGTAGTACAAAATTTACTTGGTGGTGCATAAAATGCAAGCCACACTTAGTTCTTTAATATAAAAAAATTTATATTCAATTTTTCATGAAATGAAAAATATCAAAATGATCTAATTAATTTGGGAAAAATAATTCACAAAATCACCAAGTATTATTTTTAACTCCCTTAAAATGATTTTACCCCCATAAAATTCTCATGGTTTTTAATGGTTTACTACATCAAAGTTCCATTCCTAGAAACCCACAACATTAAAATGAATACTAAAACTTCTTTTAAAAGGGAAAGTCTTAAACATAAGAGTTACCCAATGTAACACATATCTAGGTTTGAGAATAGAAGAACATAGGTAGGAATAAAAAACATGGACATGAAAGAGAAATATAACTACCATTTTTTATGGATAGTGATTGAGATCATTTTTGGGATAAAGTTAACAATAAAGAATCCATAAATATGCAATGTTCTACTGGAAAATTTGATTAATCTGAAAAGAAAGTACTATAATTTTTTTTTTCATGATCCTTTTTCTAAATAATGGTGAATATTAATTAAATGATATGCATAAATTAATTTAGTACAACCTTATCATTTGTTATTCCTTGATTATAATCCACTTAATATCTTACTCTATGAAATAATGTTGAATTTTACATTCCTGAAGTAATAATAGATCTTGAGGTAGAGTAGTAATTCATTTAATATTTCATTAGATAGAATCACAGAAACAATTGTTACCACATGTTATTCCATATGAATAATTTTTCATAAGGTTAGATAATACTTTAAACTCACAAACATCATCAAAATATTAAATTAAACTTTCCATAATTTGATAACCATATAACCCTTCCAAAAGATGTATATCTAAAACATTAGAAGAAAGGATACTAAATCGGCTTAACATTGATCCCCATATATCATAAAGTTTCTAATTGATATCACATTCTCAATATTGGAATACCCACAACATATATTCTTTTGAAACATGGTAATAACCTGAATTAAAATAGATTATATAATAAAACTTTTATTCTTCTTTATTATAGAGATTACATGATATATTCTGTAAATCTAAGAAGTTGTAAACATTATCCATGATAACATAATACACTTTATCAGAAAAATCCTTTATCAGTTTTGATTCCATAAATACTATCCAATTTAATTTATCTAAATCAATCATCTCTTTTTCTAAGATAAACACAATCATCTTTACATGTTAAACACATTAAGGGTCTCATTACCTTAATTCAACATATCACCTTTCTATTAAATAAATTTTCTAAGTCCTACTCTCCATTAAAAATATACTTTTCAATACTTGATGAAAAACTTATACTAAAAATACTCATATATTTCATGACTCATAAAATATAATAATTTAATTCCAAAATATATACACTTCAATCATCAATATTTATTCTTAAACCATTACTTGGGATTTATCATCATATTCTATATTAACACATTTCATAGAATTTTAAATATGACTCATCGAATGTGGTTCATCAACATCAATATAATTATGATTATTTCCTTTAATGTAAAAAATACTATTAGAACATCCCATACCTTTCGCATATTGTTTTTAGTCCATTTATCTATAGAAGTAAAACCAATACTTGCACCAACGTCCTAATTATCTTCATGTGATCTCCACATAAGACATTAATTTTTGTAATACTCATACATTCAAAAAATGATAAAATCAATGTTAACCCAATTCATTCTACTTACAGCTATTTACTAACACCCCAAACAATATTTTGAGAAACCCTTATCATAGAAAAAACCATATAATAAAGAAAAAATTACTTATATGATGTCTCAATAATGACACCTACTTGATTAATCAACAACTCCATAGGTTTATACTTGGTTATTAGTAGTCATATTCTATTTAAATCTATCATGATGGTTCATAGTGTATTTTTAAATTTTGAATGCATACCCCCCAGATGTGTTAAAGCAAGTGTGTGGTAAGTCCCATTTTTGTGCACCAGTTCCCAATCGATTCTAGCTCAATATGGTGTTTTCAGGGTTGTTATCCCAATGTAAATCCAGTCCAAATCAAAAAACATAGGTAATATACAGATAGGTAATCATTTTATGTAAACCAATCACTCAATGCATTTCCAAAAAACAAGAAAATTTTCCTGTACATTAACTTACCCTTGGACTTATCGTTAGAGACAACCTGAGACATGCCCTTAGACATATTCTTGGGGATATGAGTAACGTTTTATCATCCTACATTCCAATGTTTGATTAAATCATTCCTTTGAAACCAACTATAGAGACCTAGTCTTAACATATATTAATATAACATCATTTTAGATGAATATTTAGCACATTACAAAAATACATGGATAAGGACCGTAATAGTTCAGTGTCTTTGGAAACATGGAATAAAATCTTATATCATAGTGGGAAATCATAAATGTTTCCTAAAAAGATCTTTCCCTTTAGTGAATCTACTTAAATACTTTATTCAAAACCAGGGTAATAGAATCATAATAAAGGATTCAGACCAGAGTCTCAGTAAGGTTAAAAAATGGAGATACATTGTCATAACAAGAGAAGAATTGTCTGAGAATATGAGAATGATATTTTAAGATCATAGTCATCATATCAAAGATCATATACAAGAGTTATGGAAAAAATATTGGTAGGTCATAAGGTATGAATCATAAGGGAATCAGGAGCATAATCCAATGGACAATAATATATGAATAAGACGTTGAATTTTTATCACACGCATAAATATGTTACATCATTCCATATACATCGTAGAGAATTTCCAAAACATAATAGGGATGTTCTTGGGGATTACACATACTATGTAGGGTGCACCACCATCCCCAGTCATAATCTTTCCCTTGTATGGGATCAGGTTTCCCCATCTTCCCATAGCGGATTAGGTCTCACAATCTTCCAATTGTGGATTGGGTTTCCTTGTCTTCCCATAATGGAAAAAGACACACCTATTTCATTTTTTGATTAGAATGAACCTGTTTACCATTTTGGATCAAGCCTGTTTACCTATTCCCCATCATTATCACATGATATCTATATCTAAACCAAATGTATTGGAGGGAGTTATAGATTCCACCTGTCCCATAATAAAGGCATGCATATATGTGCCATAGGAGAATAAAACATACGTCATATCCTAACCCAAAAAAAGGGATGGGTTGAAAAGGCAACATATAATAACCCATGAAATGAAATTGGAATTATAAAAATTTCATCATATCATTACCTTGGTGAATTATATGGGTCTCAGAATCATTTCATTAGAACATAACATGTGAAAATAATTAGGATTGAAAGGCATATAAACTATATAAGAAAAACTGGTGTGATAAAAAACATTCCGTAAAAATGAAAACCATTAATTAAATAATATAAATGTTATTCTTTGATAAAATACCTAGTGATTCATAAACGATAAAAAATCACATCATATTATTTGGAGAAGGGTTTTGAAAGATCACATGAAATATTTCTTACATAAAATATCATTTCTTTTAAAATCCATTTAAAAAAAAATTAAAAATCATTTTCATATAAATAAGTCAGTAAAAATTAATTTAAAAAACTTCTTTAGGAAAATATCTTTCCAACAATGAAAATACTTTTAAAAAAATAATGTTTTTTAAAACCTTTTAATATTTTCATTAATGACCTATAAAAGAAGGATGAAAATATTTTGAAAAAAAAAATTCTTGGAAAATAATTTTAAAAATGAAAAATAAGGCTTGAAATAATTTTTAAAACCATTTTATAAAAAATAACATTTTGAAAAAATATAATAGAATCTTTTAAAATCATATAATACCATAATTAAAAATAATTGTTTTGAAAATCTCTTTCTTTAAAAACAACATTAAATTCAAAAAAAATTCCATAATATTTAGAATTTTTTTTAAAAAAAATAACCCTATAAAATTAAATTGGTTTCTCCATGGAAATGATGGTTATGAAGATGGGTTATTAGACACATGCCATAAAATATTTTAGCACCATCAAATATTAGAAAAATTCCTAGATCGGAAAATGACGAGAATATTCCTTTTAAAACCATTTAAAAAAATTAAAACATGGGTAAATTGTTTTGTTAAATAACATAGTATAATAGTAAAAACATAGACTTTTTTTTTATAAAACATGGTTTTGAAAGAACATAGATTTATGATATAATGGATAAATGAATTAATTTTTCATTAAATCAATTTATTAATTATATTATGTACCAAATAGTGGGAAAAAGGTACTAATACATGATAATATAATGTATAAATATAAAAGAATAAAATTAAAGAGTTTTAATGAGAGATTTATCATATGATTTCATCAATTAAAACATAATCATAAACAATCCTGTTAAATTATGAGATTATAGAAATAAATTGTTACCAATTCATTAACATTAAATCATAATCCCCATGACTGAATAAAATTACATGAACATTACAATATCATGAAAATAAGTATATTAATTATATGACAATTTAATAGGATTTATATACACCCCATTTAAAAATAACGGTGCATAACATGTCATGTGTCTCAAAGAAGGAAAATCTAGACATGATTACTTTTCCATTTTGGTGATTTTTGAACCATAAACCCCATGAAAGAAATATCATAAAATTGATATGTAAATGCTCATAAATTTAAGTCAATTAATAATAGAATATATTAATGGGAATTATATACACCACTCAAAATAAATGAGTAGTTAATGAGGCATAAACATCACAAAAATAAAATTCAAATAAGAAAACTCTTATTTCTTGACTAACATTAAAATCTTGAAACCCATGAAATAATAACAACAATTTAAGCTTTCAAAAACATTAAATAAAGGAAATTAATGATATAACATTTATTACGGTATTATAAATACCAAAAATAAAAATTTACTGGTGAATATGGCATGAATCTCATGGAAATAAAAAGTGAGATGAAATTCTGTTACATTAAGTATTAACATTATTTGTACACATTAAAAACTCCTCCTCTTTGGGTAACTCATCTTAGGCTGCACAAAAAAATTCATTAGTAAGATTTTTTTTCATGAATGGAGGATTATAAGACAAAGGGATGGTTTTTTTGAGCTTATTTTAGTATAGGTTGGGTGAGCCAAAGGGCTTCATAGGTGTGTCTAAAAAAGAGAGGAGAGTCCCTTTTTGTATTAGAGGAGGAGTGACACTCTTATATAGTTTGGGAAGGGAATAAACCCCATGTTTTTTCTATGAAAGGTTACATAATAATGAACTAAATTCAATCTAATTTCATATAGGTAATAAATATCCCCATCCAATTCTTTTCAACATGTTTCTTAGTCATTTTGGACCATAAGTGTAAGTTTTAGTGCCTTGATAAACAAATTTCCCCATAATCTTTGTAATTAATTTTAATATTCATTAATAATTTTTGTAAAAAACTATAATTGATGTATAATTGTTATTATAGAAAAACAAGACGATTCAAAAACATAATTTAACTATTTAATTAATTATTAAGAAAAGGTAGTTTTGAATTAAAATTCAATGTTTTTCACTATTCATCAAAAAATAAAATTTCTCATAAAAATACCAAAAATTCACCAAAAGTAAATTTTTATATTAAATAACCAAAAATGAGTTTAAATTTTCAAAATAATTATTATTAATGTTTCAAAAATCAGATTTAAAGTAGGTTCTCCATTAAATGGCAGTAAAATTATCTTTCAGAAAAACTCATATTTTTATTTATAAAATTTTATTTATTCATATGTTATTCCTATAAAATAAATTTGATGATTATAAGAAATATTTATCAAATATATATTATATAAATTTTATAAAAAATATTATATCAAAAGTCGTTTGTTTAATTTGTTGATATAATATTGTGTTTTTATATAGAAAAATATTTTTCTTTGAAAAGTAATTTCCTTATTTTCAAAAATTTCTTTTATTCACTTCCTGTAATTGATAGACAAAGAATTATTTTTATACTCATCTTTATATCATATTTTCAAAAAAATAACCTATTTGTAACATCCCTTATAATTGAAATGTGATATCTATAATAATGTTTTAATAATAATATTGACAGTATATTATATTTCGGTAAAACTAAACATTTTGTGTAACATAAGTTATCAAAGAGGCTTAATATTTTGAGTAATACAACCAAAAAACAGTGTTTTGTGTACCTCATGCTAATATAATTTTTTTGTAGCACAAGATTGACTTTTTGTTACGTGTAACTCAAGCAACACTTAGTGAATTCATATAACTAAAGTTATATTTAGTGTTACATGAAATGAAAAATATCAATAAGATTAAATTAATTAAAAAAATAATTAACATAATCTTAGGATGTTACATGTTATCCCAAGGATATTCACAATATATTACCTTATTTCCACCATTTCTACACTCATTGGTACTTATGATAATTATGACACAAATATAATAAAATATTACTTTATTTCTCTCTTTGGTCAAAAATCTATATTCTTCCAACGCCACGTTTTCTATGAATTATTTCAAAAATAAATAAAATAGTATTTTAATCTAATTTTGAAGACAAAAGGATTTCAAAAAAAATTATGTTTAAAAAGTGTTTTAAATGAATTTAAAATCTTCATTTATAAGTTCTCACTGTTATTTTCAAGAATAATAATTTTAAAAATGTATGATGTTTTAAAAATAATTTTTCAAAGAATAAAATTTATTTTCCTCATGAAATTTTTAAAATGATCAAAATAAGTTTAGATATATAATGAAATCAATTGATGATGATATTATTTATTGGGGATATTACCCAAGTATACCATTCATATTCTTTAATATAATGGTTTATGTTTTTATGGAATGATGTTTATGAAACTCATTTATTTTCGATGAGTTAAACCATGTAAAAACTATTTTGAAACCCTACTGTCTTCATAGGTTATTCTACGATAAAATTTTTATCCAACTAATCACTTTTCATTAGGTTATGATGTTATGTAATGTTTTTTAAGTCCATTTATTTTTATGGGTTATGATATGATGAATGTTTTATAATTTTTAGACAAAAATAAAAATAATTACATTGTGTGAAGTGTGGGACAAATATATCACTCTAATTCATTGGGTAATGATTTATATACGAGACAAATATATCCATACAATCCATTGTGTAAATATTTATATCTCATGAGATAGGATTGGTTGTAATGGGGAGTAAACCTGGTATATTAGTAGACTTCATCTCTTATGACGGTTTGGGAATTGAAATCACTACACTATAATTAAAGGGTTGTTGTTGCCGATGGTGGTGTGTCCCACCCATTATGAGTAGTCCCCATTAAGTTCCCTAATAATATTTTTCAATTATCCTTTATATATCAGGGATAATTTTATAGTCTTATTTTCTCCCACAATTCCATGTCTTCTTCTTATGTTATTCTCTCATTGATTATGGTCTTGATTACCTTATATTCATGTTAAATGAACAGAAAGTATTTATGCCATGATTCAATATTATGATCCATAAAATGTAGTGTAACATCCCGAGTAAATAAAGTATATGAAATTTTCATATTTATTAATATTTTTGAATTAAATTTTAATTTTACTTTAAAGGGTTTGATATGTCTGATAGCATACTCAACATACAACAACATGTTTCTTTGAAATCTTACGTTTCACACAACATTGAGTAATACCAAAAATAAATATAATATTATTCTTATTTTAAATGGTAGTGAACGCATAGAAATTGTATTAGAGGTAATGAACCGAAATAACTATAATATGATTATACATTTTTTTAAAATGTTTTTACATTTATCTAATAAAATTTAGAGGCTTAAAATGAGAAGAAATCTGATTTTAAACAAGGAATACTCTAATATTCTTCAAAAGGTCAACTTATCACCTTTTAATGGAGAACCCTTTTTAAATATATATTTTTCACTTTTATATGTTTTATTTTTCAAAATAATATTCTTCTTTAGAATTGAGACATCAAAATTTACCTTGGATGAAATTTTGTTATTTTTCTGATAAAGTTCATTTTTTAATGAATAGTGAAAATACTGCATTTTAATTCAAAACTACAATTTAATCTAATTTATTTGTATGGTTAGATTATATTTTTATTTTTTCTTAAAGCTTGATTATATTATATTTTTACCATTTTATCTAATTTTGGTCATTGGAAGTAATTTCATATTGAAATTGGACATAAACACATGTCAATCTTTTGGTAGTTATTACTTTATAAAAACACGCTTTCTAGTTTTGAAAACGGGAATTAATTTTAAATTAATTAATGTTACATATATGTTTTTAATTTGGTATAATAGACATAATTTTTTAATTCAGAATATCAAAATTATCTCTAGATAAATTTTTGGTATTTTTCTGAAAACATTCAATTTTTGATGAATAGTGAAAAATACTACTGAGTAGTCAAAAACCCAACATTTTTCATTTAAATGAAATTTCACAGGTTATGTGAATTGAATTTCAAATATATGACATACAGGTTTTCATAGGTAATTAAAATGGGATTCAATAGGATGAAATTATTTTTTGATGAATAGTAACTTTTGATTTTAATTTACCACGGATAAAGGTAAATAAGGAAATTAAAGGTAAAAATAAAATTATAATAATATAAAATTATGTTAACACTTTTTATAACATTATTTTATGAGTCATTTATGACTAAAAAAATCCTTTGGAGAATCTTTTGGCCTTTTAAAGTCACTTGGGTAAGGTAATGACATTACTAACTTTTTATTTAAAGTAAAAATAAAAATATCACAAACATTTATTGTTTTTCTAAAAAAAATTAATGTGGGGTTATATAACTGATATAATTGATTATAAATACACATTATAAATATAAAATCATTTTATAAATCATTTTATTTTATTTATATTTTTTAGACATTAGATAAATAACTTTATTTATAACAGAATGATGATGCAATGATTACCTCATTAATGAATGTTTTAAATAAATGATATTATAAATGTTAAAGTAAATTTATTTTGAAACCTTTTATGCCATCCAATAATTTTAAATATGATTATGATTTGTTATATTATAGGTAAGGAAGTTTTTTCTTAATAATGAAGTTGTTTTGGATATTTAAAAAAGTCCTGATATGAATAGTATTTAAATAGACATAATTGAGTCTTTAGAACAAATATTTTTTTATTTAATGATATAATAATCATAAAAAAATAATATTCAGACAAATAACATATATAAGGCTGAAAATGTAAATAATTAACCACTTTTTGTTCTTTTAAATTGTATGTTAACTATATTAACCATATATAGTGAATACAAAATAAGACATAGTAAAAGTCAAATTAGTTAACTACTAGTTAATGATAAATTATAACTTTAAATTTTAAACCAAAAATATAAAAAACCTATTGGTTGAGAGTATTTAGAATAATTGTCAACTTATCATCGAATTTAATTAGTTTGGGACCTTTTGAAACCGAAATTTAGTTTATTAGTAAATAATATTTTCAAACATTCCTAAAGAGCCCCTCCTCCCCCTTATAAAAATCCATCAACTCTACCATATTACTCACACCTCTCAAGCCCCTTGACACATCACACCTTTTCCAAATTAATATCCCTACATCCCTATATTCCTCTTAGAAACCTTACCCTAGGAATGAGGAAATTCAAGTAATCCTTTTGGTTCAAACCAAAGGGAGATACCCGATTTAAAGGTAACGTCTTCTCTTAAGTTGATTTTTTTATTTTACTTCTCCAACCCACTAAACTATTTTTATTATTTGTATACCTAACAACACCAATATAAAATATATACTATTTTTTTTATATTTTAACTATAAGAACTACACTTACACAAACCTACATCTAATGGATTTAGAACATACTGTTTCTGTGGACGGCGAACTACTGCCTCACGAAATGATGATTGTTCAATCTTCTTCTACCACCTCTTATGGTGGCCATTATGATGAAACTATAATTATATATGATATTTATTTTATCTCTATGCTTCTGTAATTCTAATTTATAACCTTCCTTTATGATTTTCATGATGTATACATATGATAATTTCATTTGAGGAAGTGCGGACTACCGCCCCCTCAATGTGATATGACTTGTTCATGCCATACATGGAACCTATAAAGGATGGATTTAATAAAAATAATTAAAATATATCAAATATTTTATTATACTATAATTATAATATACCTTTTTATCATTAAGTTTTTATTCCATTAAATATGAATTATAAATGAAAGTAGCGTTCATGTGTACGTACTACTTACCTTCTCCATGAACGGTGTGTTTCATTTATAATCTCCAAATGATATAGATTATTATAAATACATATACACAGGATATATTTGTTATATATGATATTTAAACCATTAATATTATTCAGGATATAATGGAATTTTATTCTCATGTAAATCTTCTAATTATAACAAGTTCATTTTTTTACTCAAGTTCCGAACATCTACAAAATGTCTGATATAAACTCAAATAATTGACTAATTGTTATAGCAAGGTAATAAGTGATATAAAAGGAATAATAAAAATGAAAATGTTTCTTATGAAATTATAAATTAACTTATGTTTATTATTCATGATGAATAAGGAACAAATGAGTCAGGTTAGACACGAGTTAAGGGTTTTTCATCTAACTTTTTTATTCCCGTAAGATTCATGCTATATTTGCCACTATTTCTTTTTGAGTGGTTTATATAGTTCCCATGATCGAATTAATTATGTAATATACTATAATTTATGGGTATTTAAATATTTTTTGTATTATCCTTCTTTCATGTGGTGTATGTTTTGTAAGTTACCAAATTGTTAAGGAAACCTTTCACCCTCCTCTTCTAATCAAAGACTTCTTTTATATTATGTATTTTAAATTTTCATTTTATTATGTTAGGATATGTTATTATATATCCTTATTTCCTTAAATTTTATCTCCTTGTGATTAGATAAAATTTTATCTCTCATCAATTCATTTTCTAAATTCTAATGCGACACTGTTTGGCTGTCGAGTTTCTGTAAGAGAACTTCTTAACCCAATTTCAATTAATTGGGTTAAAATTATAATTCTTGATTATTTTCTGATATAAATATGTGTGAATTACCTCTTATTGTTTTACACTTAATATACACTTATATTGGTTGTATTATTATTTTCCAAACATGATTATGCCATTGATTTGTCCTTAATCTAAGGTTGTTATCTTTGCAAGGGTCTTTGTCCCAATTTACATTCTATTGAGACTTATTTGTTGTTATACACCAATTCACTTTTATATGGTGTATATAATGACATTTTACATATTATATAATGAATCTAATTATTATCATGATATTATAATATTTTATTTATGTTATTCCTCATTTTTTTGTATTCAAGCACCTGTCATTTGGTTAGGAAATCATTAACTAAAATATCATTTTAAATATTTTAAAGATTTAATCTTCCAAATAATTCTCCTTAATATCCATGTTTTCAAAGTTGTTTTAAGGATTTATTTATATGGACATTAATATTTTTAAATTTTAATTCCTTTAAAAGTTTCTAAGTGGTATGTGACACTTCTATTTAAAAATTTCATTATTAAATGTTTTAAATTGTTTTAGAAATGGATTGAATATTTCAAATTTTTTAATTGTGTTTGAGGAGTGAAATGTTGATCATTTCAATGTTTTATATTTTATGATAATGTTATGGTTCTTGGGAACTATTTACGTATATAGGTAGTTCTTTGATAAACCTAGGGTGGGTGTGCCCGAGATAGATCTCCAGTGCATTGGGTAACGTGATAGAGGTAACTGTTAATGTTTCTCCTAAGAGATTTAAGGAAAATGGTGATGGGTATTCCAAATGTAACTCCCTACATCGCTGTGAAAGCTAAAATGTAATTATGTTATTTATTTACATAATTTACCTTTATGATTTAAGATTTATGTGTGTTGTTCATAAATCTTATGATTTCATGAGGTCTGTTATGATTTAAAAGTATGGTTTCATTGATTTGTATTTATTTATGGGATACTATTTTCTTTCTTTATTTTGTAAACCGTACTGAGCTTTTTATGCACATCCCATGGTTTGAAAAGTTTTTTATAGGACTTAAAGATGAATAGGGTCAAGTATGGGATCATGGAAAAGTCATGTCGTCTAAAGTATGGAACTAGACAGGTATTTTTAAGAGTTTTTATTTTATAAAAAAATTGGAACTGAGTAGAAGTGTCAACTTTGTAATTTTTTAGATGTAATGTAATAGTTATGGAATAATTATCTAAAACTCTAAACTTGAAAATATCAACAATTTAAATTCTTAACATAAGTCAACATTATGTAATGTTTAAGGATGGGTCCTTATATATAGGGTATACTTTTAGAATGTTATTCTCATGTTCTGATACCCTTATAACCAGGTTATTCATATGTGACTCCCTCTTTTACCCTTACTAAACTTCTAATATCACACTTCCTTATGTTTCCTTCCCCCATGTCATGAATAGTGGTTTTAGATAGGATTACTAAAGTGAAATAGCTTTATGAGATTCATTGAATAAATTTCACTAGACTAGAAGGTTTTGTACCAATATTCCAAAGGCAATAAACTATTATGGTCCTAATTCATGTGTTTGGGTAATGTAATGGATATTCATCTAAAATGATTTAATATCGATTTATGTTAATCCTTGTATCATTATAGTTGGTATCAAAGGAAATTTTTAGTTAACATTAGGAAACTTGGATGAGAAAACATTTGTGAGATGCCTAGGCATATTTATTTGGATAGTCTTGGGATGTTTCTAAGGATAAGTCTAAGGATGATTAAAATTATAGGAAAATGACATGGTATGTTGGTAAAGGATAGATCAAGTTGTTTTCTAACAATACATATCTTTCTCTATTATAAAAGTGGATGTGGCTCTGTAATAGATTTAGCAAGGGTTAACAACCCCAAAAACATCATATTGAGCTGGACTCGTATTGAATGAATGCACGACAATGAGCCTTATTGCACCCTGGGTTTAAAACTCCAAGTGGATATTATTTGGAATTATAAATGTCTTTAAAAAACATCATGAAGCAAATAAATAAATGATGATCATGAATTGCCTAGTGCATGCCAAAAGTTTCATAGATTAAAAATAAGGTGTCGTGATATAGATATCCTATAAGTTATTTTTCATTATTATGTGGTTTTAATCTATAATAAAATTTTATTTCAATATGATTATTGGTATTATTCAATGCATATAACTATAAGAAAATGTGTTAATATTGAATTTCATGGAAAACTAGTTGAATAATAGTCGAATGGGTTGATTATTGGAGTGTAGTACATTGTGATAATACAAAATAAGTTTTCATCGAACATTATTAATAATGTGTACCTTAACCATCTCTCAGTCATATAAAAGAAGATAAGGAAAAAATTAAATTGGGTACTTTAGGGATGGTAATAATGATGTAATGAATATCAACATTCACATATCTCAAAAATGTGGAAAAAATAACCTGTGTTAATGTGTTAGGGGAATGAGAAGGTGTTTATATTATGCAAAATAGAGAAACAAATCTAATAACAATAAAGGAAAAATAAAGAGTTCAATTAATGTAGTAAATAGGTATAATGGCCTCCCTAAGGTTTCATTGAAATTTTAATTCTTTAAATATTGAATGTAAGAGAATTGTTAAAATATATTTCATTGGTGTAAAGATCATTAAGATAATAAAAATTGTTGTATTAGTAATAGTTATATTGCTAACGATGAAGAGACAATGAATGAATTTTTATAGGAATGTAGTATCAATTAATGAGATGAAAAATCCTTATTAATGTATTACAAAAGAGGTGTAATGATTAAAGTGTTAATGTATTTTAATTAAAGGATTATTTTATATGTACCATGAAATATACAAGGATTATTTGTAGTTGTTTCTAATTAATAATTATCACGAATATGTTAAATGTTACTAGTATTCCCAAAAAATTGTTTTAGTAGAAAGGTTATATTTTATGGGGAAAATATGATTAAGGGATAAAGACCATTAATATGTTATATATGATGATAAAATGGTTTTTAGTTTGGATAATGATTTGGTTGATTTGGAGAAATTAATTTGGAGAAATTACAATATATAGGGGACCAAGGTTAAGCTGATTGTGACCATGCATATAATGTTTTGTACATTCATCATTTAGAAATATCAACGACATACCAATTATGGATTATTTTTAAGTTGAAATTTTAATGAGGTTTTATATTTTTCTCCACCATATGAATATTTATACATATTGGATAACATGTGCTAACCATTTTATTGGGAAAAATTATCATTTTATTTATGGATCTTATGACCCTTTTGTGCCAATGGAATAAAAATTTCAATATCATTTCATATAGTAATAGGTTATGTGGAAATTGATCAAGGTAAAAAAAATGGAATGATTTTTCTTATTAAATTAATTGAAATCAGGTATGTATATGAAAATTCCTCAAATTTAGGAAAATGAGTTTAAAATAAAATATTTTCCTCTTATCATCATTTTTGATGATATAAATGGATCTTTGATGCCTATTTGGGTTATAGTTTTATGGTCATAAAATATTTCTAGATCAATAACTCTCTTTTGATCATTTTTCTCTATCACACTCCATTAGTATTTATGTGTCATTTTTCTCTTCCATGTCCATGTTTTCACTTCCCACCAATGTCCTCCTACGTGGAAACCTAGTTATGAGACACTTTGGGTAACCATTATGTTTCTAAATATCCCATTATAAGTGAATTTTTATTATTAATTTATATTATGTGGGTCCCTATGAAATAATTTTTGAATTCTAAACATTTTTTGTCCCAGATTAATTTTGATGGAAAAATTAATTTAACGGTTATAGAACTAAAAACCCCAATATTTTTTGAACCCAAAATTTTCATTATTAAAAAATTTATCTGATAAAATATAATTCATTTTTTAGTGTATAATTCGAAAATTATATTTAGATAAATTTTTGGTATTTGTATGGGAAGTTTCATTTTTCAAGGAACGGTGCAAAACACTCAATTTTATTTAAAACTGCCTTTTCATTTAAATAATTTATAATGTTGAATTATATTTTTAGTTTCTTTAAAATTAAAAATAGTTCAATTATAATTATATTAATCCAATTTTTTTCTTTTAACCATTTTAAAACAAATGTTATATATACGAAATTTCTAAACTATTGAACATTTCCACAATAAAAACATATTTTCTCCTCACGTTTGATGGATTATTTTTAAATAAATTTTTTCAAAATTTTTTAATTCAATTTTGATAAATATATTACATATTTGGATTATCATATTATATAATTTATAATAATTCCCACATAATTTTTCAAAAAAATAATTAGTGAAAAACATTAAAATTAATTACATTAATTATGGTAAAAATGACATTACTTAGTGGTTAATCTTGGAATATAATATTTAATAATGAACCAAAACATTTCCAACACCAATTTTATTGACATATTTCAATACTTAAAACTTTTGGCTCGATTTTAATTTTTTTCGTAAATGTTTACTTGAAATTGACCTATATAATAATTTATGTAATGAAAAAGGAAAAACAAAATGAACATACCTTGATTTTAATATCTATAATGATTTCAGATGGGAAAAAATAACATTAGTTCACTATTAAATATTATTTTCAAATATGAATAATTTTTTTCATAATATTTTTTCTTTAATTTCTATAGAAGAATTAGTTACTTAAAATGCTTAAGAAATGCCAAAGGAGAAACAATTTAGTTAATAATTTAATAAAATAAATGATAATAGAAATATTAAAGTGATGAAAATTGATAAAATTATTGTGTGGCCTTATTTTATAGATTAAAATTTTAGGTTAAATATATTTTCACTTAAAATATCAAAATTAACTTTTTTTCTAGTTATTTTAATTTTCAATTTTAATGAATAAGTTGAAAATTGACATTAGTGTTATTTTATAATAAATTATATTTTAGTAATTAATTAAAATTTACTAAAAATCCAATATTCTATAAAGTTATTATTAAATAATAATAGATATCAAATATGTTACGTCTATATACCAATTTTTCTATTATAAAGACTATATTGACCATTAGATAGTCAAAAAACTAAGTTACCGCGGTTAGGGTTAAAGCGTTATTTTATCCCATTACATGCACCAGTGGTAAAATTAATTTCAAAGACAAATAGGATTTAAATTTTATAAATTAGATATAATTTATAAAATTAGTGTAAATAAATTATTTAATATGTATCATTTTCTTTTAATCTTAAAGGATAAATTACTTATCTTAGAAAGTTAGTCACCAAAATCAAAAAACCAAAATGGTTAAATAAGGAAACTTTTGAGTTAAGGAACAAAATGTTTATAAAATGATTTATATTGTGTGGTTGAGGTGGTTATAGACCATATCACCACTCCACCCCATTAAATATAAATCTTGGATCCACATTAGGTGTTATTGACCTCTAAATAGTGAATAATTTTAAATATTTACAAAAATGACACTGCTCCTTAACTATAGATGACAACTCACTCTCTTATATAATTCACTCCTCCCAAGATATTTTGATAAACCAATATATTCCCAAATAACACACCAAATTTAAAAAACATGTACGAGGATCCATTTTTATGTTTACAATTCCATCATTTGACTTGTTTTTTGCAAACCTAAGGAGGATACCTGAAGAACAGGTAATGTTCATCAATGATCGTACTCATTTTATTTCTTCTTACATAACCTTAAATTATAACTTTAACATTATTATATAATATAATCATTATAATAAATATAACTAATTTTTTCTTATTTTATGTATATGACCAAAAAACATAGACACTTCCATCAAATGGGTTATAGAATCATCGTTTTTGTGTACCGAAAACGACCGCCTAGTGAGCCGATGTCAACAATTTTTTATTATCACTTATAAAGGTTGGGAATAATGATGAAAAAACTATTTATATTTTATATTTATGGTATTTAATATGTTTTTATTATTTTTTTAATTTTTTATATCACAGGTACCTTCCTGATTCCATTTTCTGGAAAAATGACAGTCTCGTTTCTGTGAACACTGCACTATCGTCTCACGAAGGCATGTGATTCATTCACGCATTAAATGGAACATATTAATATTTGGTTTAGTAAAATTATGTGATCTATATGACATAAAAATAATATTTTGTGAAAATATATATATAAATATGTATGTATGTATGTATGTATATGTGTATGTATGTATATGTGTGTGTATGTCATTTAATTCTCTTGCTTTTAATATGACAAGAAAATGGAAACTGATTCATGAGTACATACGAGCTACCCTTTCCATGAATGGTGTATTTCATTTCCTACCACAAAATTTTATATATTAATATAAATTCAAATATAATGAATATATATGATATTTATATCTTGGTTTAAATTCTAGGCATGGTTAAATTATGATCAAACATAGAGGACCAAAAATAAAAAATAAAAACATTTACAAAAAACAAAGTTGTTATTACCCAAGACGTAACATTACCATGAAATCATTAACAAGTGGGTTATAAGAAATAATATTAAAATCATATAAGATATGATATATATGAATATAGTTCTATAAAGTCATTATAATTAACTTATATTTACCATACTAAAGGTTTGAATTGGTAAGATGGAAGACAAAATTTAAGGTAAGGGGGTTTCTAGTCTAACTTTTACTTCTCAGATACATACACCATATTCATCACTATTTTATTCTGTGTGGTTTATACACTACCTTATGAAATTATATATCATTAATATACCTCATTTCATGATAATTAAGTTTTATATTTATTTTATCCACCAATGGAGATTATTATTCAAATGTTACAAAATCTGTAAGAGATTATCATCTCAATTTTAACTTTTGTGAGACACTTCTTATATTCACCATGTTATTATTCTATGTGGTGTATATTCTACCCATTAATGTATTTCATGAAGATTATACCAAAATTTATTGTTATTTTAATATTTTTTTGGGTATCTATCTTTCAAGGTGTTTACGATTCAAAAGTTACCAAATCACTAAGGGTTTTTCATCTTAATTTTTACTTCTTTGAGACATATGGCATATTCTATACATATCTATTTTATATGGTGTATATAATTTCCATGAATTTATAATATTATTTTTCTATTATAATATATTGGAATTTAAATATTCATTTTATGATCTCTCTTTCTTAGGGGTTTATGATTCAAAAGTTACTAAATTAGTATGCAGTTATTTTCTAAATTTTCCTTCTTTGAGTTGTACATTAGGTTATGCAGCTATATTATTTCATGAGATGTATATATATACCCTTAGAACAATATTATCATGAATTTATGTATCCTCTTGATACTTTAAGTTACATTTTTTTATTACTTTGTTGTTTGTTTGATTTAACATTACCCAAGTGGAAAACATTTTTCATTACAATCACATCATTTATTGGGATTGTTTTTGATTGAGTCTCCAATGTTGAAATATCATGATCTACATCTTTTGAATTATCAAGAATTTTTTATCCTAGATTTATTCATGATATATTCACATAATGGTAAAAATTTTCAACTTGTTGGTACTTAATATAATTAAGAAATAAATTTTATTAAAATATGACTTTATTTTGTTCTTTAGTAAAAAATTTGTTTTCTTCTAAAAACATATTATCTAAAATTGTTTTCAAAATTGTTTTTAAATGATATTTTAATCAAAATTTCAATTAAAAAGTATTTTTAATAATCTGTAAATTTTTAAAACATTTTTGATATTCTTTTTATAACTTCCATTATAGGATTCAAACATTATTTTTAAAGTTAATTTTTTTCAAATGTTTTCTGTTTTAAAACGTTTTTTTCAAAACAAATGATATTTTCCTCAAGAAATGTTTTAAATTGTCATAATATTTTTTCATATAATATGAAATACACTGATGTGACATTAAAAAACTAGATATATTATCTATGTAAACTATTGATAGTCTATCTTTGAACGATTTGTATTTTGGTGGTATGAAGTTTATGAAACCAATTTCTATTAGATAGGATATAACATGATAAAATGATTATGAAACCCTCTTCATTTTTTAGGTTATGCTTATGAAACACATTTTGGTTTTATCCTATGTACTTTTTGATATCGGTGTTATGCATAGTTTTCTATCTGTGACCGTTGCGGAAAGACTTGGGCTCTATATTTATACTACTTTTGATGTTATAATGATAGAAACTATGTTAGGTATTACAATGGTAGGTATGCATCGGTGAAAAGAGTGCCCCCTTTAGATTGGTTGGTGTCATATTCTATAAAACTTCTATGTCTTAGAGATGATGGGTGTGTATTTCATTCTTAGAATAGACTGGTTGGTTTATTTTCCATCCTTTTCTTATTTCTATCAATGTTGGTTGAGTTTCACATCACCATAGGGTGGGGAATTTCTATATAAGGGTGAATGGGATATCTAGGTGAGCTGAGCTGGACCCGAGCATCATGGGCTGGGCAAGATGATAACCCAAATTACAAGTTTTTATCTATATTTCCAGAAAACATGTGAAATGGATTTCCCTAAAGCGGTTGATCATTTTTGAGATGTTTTCCAAGATGACTTTTTAGGCATACCTTCGGTCAGAGAGGTAGATGTCACTATCGATCTAGTACCAGGAGCTGCACCAGTATCCATTCCTCCTTACAGGATGGCTACGACAGAGATTCAAGAGATCAAGAGGTAATTGAAAGATCTCGAAGCTAAGGTTTTTACCTAACCCAGTACTTCTCATTGGAAATCACCGGTCCTTTTCAAAGATAAGGTGAAAAATACCCTTAGGCTATGTGTGGACTATCTGAAACTGAAACAGTTGATGGTTAAAAACCGTCATACCATTCCACTGCTAGATGACTATTTTTATTAGTTTTTAGGATCTTGACTATTCAAAAAGATTGAATTAAAGTTATGATATAATCCAGTATGTGTTTGACCTGCAGACATATATCATACAACCATTTGTAGTAGGTATCACCTATATGAGTACCTTTTTCTACCATTTAGTCTCACAGACACGCCAATAGTTTTCATGGCGCTGATGAACCGAGTGTTCCATCCATAACTAGATTATTTTATTCTGGTTTTCATGGATGATATCTTGGTGTACTCTCACAATTGAAACGACCATGCCAAAAACCTTAATATCATTATGAATACACTGAGAGAGAATCAGTTATATGATAATCTTGAAAAATTCCACTTCTGGATGAATCAGATTCACTTCATGGGTCACGTCATCTTGGAGATAGGATTATTAGTGGACCTAGAGAAGGTACGATCAATATTTACCTGGGAGTATCCGAAGAAAATTTTTGAGTTGCAGAATTTATTGGGGCTAGGTGGATACTACAGGTGTTTTATACAGTACTTCTCAAACATGGAAGTTCCACTGACGGGCTTAACTAAGAAGAGTGTGAATTTTTTGTGGTCATATTCTTATGAGAAAACCGTTTAGGAGAAGATAGGGAATTTGAATTAAGCACCAATACTGATATTTATAGAGTTGGTTAAAAGTTTAACTATGTACTATAGTGCATCAGGTATTGGGATTGGAGTAGTTCATATTTAGGGGGGGTCGAGTTTTTGCGTACGAGTCTTCGAAGTTGTGGCCACAAGAGAAAACTACCTAACATGTGATCTTGAGTTAGTTGAAGTTATTCATGCCTTGTGCTATAGGAAATATTATTTATTGGGATAGAATTGTTTTCTATACATGGACCAAAAAAGTCTCAAATAAATATTTACTCACTACGATTTGAATTTGAGACAACGAAGGTGGGTGGACTACCTTCAATCGTTTGAATTTGAGCTACCTATACACCTTGAAAATGAAACGCAGTGGCTGATGCATAGTGTATAAGGACCCAGATGCAGGAATTTTAGGAGACTAGTAGTGATTGGATGCTTATGTATTTGTTCTTGAAGATTCGTTTAGAGGTGGATGACGGTCAGGGATAGACTTACCTTTCATTTTTAGCAGTTCCATCGACCACCTTGGATAGAGTGAGGATGAGGCAACTGTCATCTTCTAAAGGCCTAGTTCTATGAAAATATATGGAAGGTGAGGACCCTCCTCCTAGGTAGGTGATAATAAAGGATGAGGTTTTGTGTATCCATGTACGTTCATGAGTTCTAGGGGATATATGCGAGGAGCTGATCTGAGAGTTTCATGCTTCATCTTGTGTAGTAAATCCTGGAGTCACCAAGATGTACAGTGACTTGTACCGTCAATACTGGTGGAATGGTGTAAAGCAACAAGCCACTAGTTTTGTTATAAGGTCTTCCAAATGTCATCAGTTAAAGGCAGAACAACAGTGGTCGGCTGGTCTTTTACAGCAGTTACCTATTCTGGAGTTGAAATGAGATGATGTTGTGATGGATTTTGTGATGGTTTTACTGAGGTCACCTAGAGGCAACAATACTCTATGGGTTGTAGTTGAAAGTGTTACAAAGGTCACTCATTTCTTGCTGATCAAGGAGACCTTCGGTGTTGATGTGCTTATAAATTTGTATATCTTAGAGGTTTTCTGACTTCATGAGGTAACTCATTCTATCGTTTATGATTGGGAAACCCTCTTTACATCTTGTTTCTAGAAGAGTTTTCAGAGGGAATTGATTATATAGTTGATTCTAAGCACAACATACCATCCTCATACTAATAGTAATCTCAAGTGTACGATACAGGTGTTATAGGTAATGTTGTGCTCATGAGTCCTAGGCTTTAGGGGATCTTGGGAGAAGCATATTCCCCTGGTTGAATTCTCCTACAATAATAGTTTTCATGTGACTATACAGATGGAACCTTATGAGGCATTATATGGTAGGCCATGAGTTTATCCCCTGTGATGGTTATAGGTAGGTGAGGCTGCCTTACTGGGACCGCATCTCATGCAGGAGACATCTGAGCAGGTCAAATTGATTCCAAAATGGATCGCTAAAAAATAATCCCATCGAAAAACATAAGCTGATCATCGTAGACAACCTCTGGAGTTTGAGTTCGGGGATTAGGTTATCTTATGTGTTTCATAGAGGTTGGGACAGAGGATAATTGAGAGACAAGGTAAAATTTCATAGAGATATGTCGGACTGTTTGAGATCCTAGAAAGAGTTAGGCAGATTGCCTATCGGTTATAGTTACCTCAGAGGTACCAATCCATCCATGATGTCTTCCATGTATCTCAGTTGTGCATCTATCACTCAGACTTGTCTCACATTTTTTAATCCTGAGGAGTTTGAGATTTAGGTCGATCCACCCTTTGAATAGAATCTGATTCGTATAGTTGATAGGAACATGAATGTTCTCTGAGGCTGGTCAGTTCCTCTCGTACGAGTACTATGCCAGCACGACCGAGTGCAGGACTAGACATTGGAGTGGGAGGCTGATGTATATGCTCAATGGCTAGAGTTATTCTCATATATTCCTTCACCACCCTTGGAAGTGTACTTCCTAGATGAATTTATTTAAGGGGACATTTGTATGAACCATGTTCTTTCATTGTGGTAAGGTTTATTCTTACCCTTTTCATTTGAGTTGTTTTCGAGAAAATAAGTGAAATCTAGGAAATATTGGATTCCAGGATTACATGCCATGTAATCCTACAAACATAACAAGTAGTATGGCCCTGTATTAATGTAATACATGGTGTGTGGGAATGTCAGTGAGAACGAGAGGGAAAACCAACTACAGACCGTGTAATTCCTAGTACTCGCTCTGTAGTCATGTTGGAAGGTCCTGGGAAGTAAGTCAAAAGAAGCCACAACCAAATGAATAGTTAAATGATAGAAACACCTTGTTGAAGGACTTAAACGCCATGTAGTTGTGTTTTTTGGTAAAAATGAGTAGTAGCCTTCCCATTTCATAGAATGGGAAAAGGTCTCACAATGTTGATGAACATGTAGTGTCTGAACATTGATCCCTTCCCAGTTGAGAATCTGAACTTCATTTTGATCCTCGTCAGTCTTTTTTGAACTCAATAGGTAAGCAATAAATTACTCTTGAAATGTTGTTCCTAATTTATGTTCTCAAATAAGTTATTTAAGTTTGATATTTTATCTTTGTTTCTTAGATCTACATCATTCTATCTTGAATTGTAAGCTGACGCTAGATGAGGAGAGTCACACAAGGACTAGGTAGGTTGTCTTGTGCCTTTCGTTAAATGTTGGGTTGTTTATATGTGTAGTAGTGTAATGCGCCCATGTTTAGGGTGTCTTTTGGTTGGTAAATTGACCTGTGTTAACACCTGATGACATTTAGGTGATTGAATAAATTAATTGAAGCATGTTTCAGCTCATTTTTTTGATAAAGGGCCACCCCACTGGTGCATTTTCCCTTGAATGACCATTGTTTAGCCGTTTGGCCTAGGATGTCGATGGGCATGGCTTTGTTTCCCCTTTGAAGGGTTATCTAAAATGAAATTGGATAATTAAATTTTTTTCTATTTGAATATGTTTTTAAAGCCTTGTGATAGTTTAATTCAAATGTTAGTCTTGTTATATAAACATTCCCACGTGATTAATAAAATGATAAATACATTCCATTGTTTAATTATCATGTGTTGTATGGTAAATGGAATGGGATCACGTGAGTTGATTATTTAAAACCTAGTATTAGGGAATATTACATGTGTTTTTTGTTATTCAAATTTCTCATGTGAGAGGTTATTTTGTTAACCATGTAATAGAGTAATTTACATGTTTTGTTTACTATGTTGAAATACTGATATACCGGGCTTGACCCCAAAACATGCCAAAATGATTATACACTAGGATTGGCCCAGAAACTTAATGAAATTCTTATAAACTATGCTAGAACTTGAAACATGTTGAAATTATTATACACTGGACATGACCCTGAATCATGTTGAAATCCTTAAACATTGGGCTTTACCTTGATACATGATGCAATACTGATACACCGGGCTTTTCCCTGATTTTAATATGCTGAAATTATTATACACTAGGATTATCCCTAGGACATATTGAAATGGAATGACTTATGACGTGTCTTCCATGCCAGAGCATGAGCTTTGATTCATTCTTCCTTTCTTTTTTTTAGATAGCAGACTGAGGGATATGTTGTGATCAATTAATATAGGGGATTTAATGGATTTGGAAGGACCCCGATGATTATATAATTTGATGAATTTTAATTGATTAAAGAACATGAAATGAATGTAAATGAATGCGAGTAATTTTTGGATTTTTTACTTTCGAGTACCTCCAAGTTTACTGCATTTCACTATTGTACACTATTGTTGTATATACTCACTGACAGATTGGCACAAATGTTATTTGGTAACATACTAGGATTTATTTCTTACACCCTATTTCAGTCATGTTTTAGGCCCATGTAGGATATATTGTTTAAGGTGTTGATAGCTTCAAGATCCATTCTATTGGTACTTGACTTGCTACAAAGGCGAAGGAGAGAATGGGACCATAAAAAGGCCTACGATGATTCTAAGTTTTCTTTTGTATTTAGGTTCATTAATACATGTGTTGTATCTGAAATTAGTGTATCAAATTTTGGATATTTTATTAGAAATAAAAAGTTGCATCATCTTTTGTATAAAATAACTCTTATAATTTATCTTATTAGTATTCTTCTATTAACCATAGTTGTATGAGGTTTACTATTTCCGATATTTTTTTATTATTTATTTGTCTATGATACACTCTACCAATGACGGCATAGTTTCCCCACTATCACACCCTAGGCCCTCGCTAGTAGTCGTCAGCCTCTAGAATTTGGTAAAATGCGGTTGAGTCCATGTGGAAAACTCGGTACAGGGAAACAATTGAGTGGAATTCAGATCTAGGATATTACACCAATATTATGAACTCATGGATTATTCTCTCCATTCACTTATTATTCACGTCTTATTAACTACTGATCTTTATTCCATGATTCAAGATTATTATCTTTGACATACAGGCTGTTATTTTCAAATGTTATTCTCATCTTCTCATACCCTTATGCTCATATTATGCTTCCGTATATCCCATGTTTACCCTTACTAAGAATCTAATATCGGCCTTTCTTATGTTTCCATTTCATAGGTTACGAATAAAGGTTTTTAAGTAGGAGTAAAAAATGGGAAGATATTTATGCATGACGTTAAAGATCTTCCACCAGACAAGAGGATTATATTCCATGTTTACACAGGAACTAAACTAAAAGGGTCCTCAAGAAATTGTTTATGTAATGTAATTAATATTGATATAAAATGATGTAATATCCATGAATGTTGAGCCCCAAGTCACTGTAATATATTTCTTAGGAGTTTAATAACTATAATCGCTACTCAACACATTGTTGTTTAAAACAATATTAAATATTATATTTCTATTTTGTTATTATTTTATGGTTACTCTAAATTTATGAAAAATTTATTTTCCATTGTGCAATTAGATTTATTCAGATGGGGATATTTTCTAACTACTTTAATTTCTATTTCATTTACAAAATTTACTCCAGAAACCAATTTTTTGATTAAAATATCAAATTTTTAATCAAATGATACCATGAGGTATAAATAAATTGATTTTTGAGTTCTTAACTAAAATTGACCCATATGTATAATTAATTACCTTTTAATTCTTGGATTACATGATCAAGGCTTGATTTCCATCTCTCAACTGTAATTTCTATTTTGATTGATATTGGAACCTCGCGTTAATTTATCTCTAGTTCTATAGTGTATGGGTTAGAGATTATTTTATAGAATATTAAAAGTCCATAAGAACATAATAAACCACTGGGAGTTCAGATAAATCTGTTTAAGGATTGTAATTATTTGTTGGTAGTGGGGTGAGATTTATTCCCACTGAATCTAGTATTCTTACTAATATAAGAATATGATGTTATTATTAAGTCCACAATGGAATTTGGTGAGACATATTTGGACAGGGGGGGATAACGGTATGGAACTTATTCAAAATTAATTATATTTTCCATATATAATTTCTCTCCTATTAGATCTTGAACAAATAATTAGTAAGGTTACCCATTGGTTCATCCTTTAATAATAATGATCTTACTGTTACCCTTCCTTCCATTTGTAAGAACCCAATTTTTCTTTGAGGTATAAAAACATTTTATTTTCATTAAATTCCTTAAATTTAACATAATGTATGTGTCTAGTGAGGTCACATAAGTTTCCAGGGTGTATGGGGCTTGTACATACCCCGAAGCCCTGGCGTTTGGGGGAAGTAGGTTCGTAAGATAGTTAGTAGAAACTGTTAAACCCAATCAATATGATTATCTTAAACTATGAATTGCGGTTTAGTGCCCGATGTAGGGAAACGCGGTTTTTCCAATATATGAATCCTAGTATTCACACTCAAGAAAGTGTTTTATACCTCTTAATAGTGGTATTTTCACAGGTTATTCACAGTTAGTCAACTCATGTTTCTTTTCCATGTGAGGGTTTTATTGGGACAATGATTGTTGGATTGAAATATAGATGTATGTGTATATGATATGGAACAATATAAGAGGGGCTGAATTTTAGGTTTAAAAACATTGTATTTATACTATTAAGAAGAAACCTAGTTTAAGAGTTCTTAAACTAATACAATTCATGAACAATACAAATGATCTAGCTGATCCAGGATCTCATAGGTATGATAAGATATGTTACCTAAAGTAATCAAAAAAAATTATTTTAATCGAATATAATAATAAGAGTATAACAAATGTAAATGATTCTAGTATAAAAAATGTAACGCCCCGACCCTAGTTACCCAGAGTCGGTGCATTATTACGTAACATTGGCATGATCACAACAGATCAAGTCTCGAAAGACTGATTATTTTAGTAGCCTTGGAAACACTAGATGCATTCATAAGTCTTACATTACATAATAAAGTCAAACAAAACCAAACAAACATCCTCTCTTCATATCCCCTCATACTATCCCTGCAGGTCATTCCTAAAATACTTCTTCACATCTTGGAAAAATTAAAACATTGAAAGGGGTGAGCTCAGATGCTCAGTAAGGATAACAATATAGCGGAAGCTTTCATAAATCAACATAAAGATTTAAGGCAATGTATAAATAAACAAAAGCCTTTTAAACAAGAACATAAACATAATATGGAAAAAGTAAAATGAAATAATGCCATTTAATTATTCACATGGATATTTTACTGGTCGAATAATCACGTGCAATATCAATAACCACTTTCATAATGATGGAATCCATAATGCAAGACTATCATAACCATGTATCCAAGGCCTCGTGCCAAGACCACAAATAAGATTTTGTCAAAAACTCGTGCCAAGACACTAGTTTATCTTATGAGACCTGCCGATACAATTTTTTTAGAATATAATTACATTTAAAATTTCTCAAATATACTCCAGTGTTTTTTTGAAAACATTATGCAAGCTTCCAAAAACAAAATAACTAATTCTGAGACTGCTCGACTAATTACAGGCCATGATGGGTTCATGCCCAATCCCTTCCTGTCTACCACACTCGAGAGTCGGGTTTTCTGAAAACATTTTTAGTCTTGCATTAACTACGTATACATTTTCACTGGATTTTCATACATTTGATAGAAATTTTTCTCTTTTTTTTAAATCATTTAAAAAAAGTTATGTCTTGCAGAGGAATCCTAAAATCAAATAATGGTCATGGCGGCGAAGAAGTCATTGTCGCCGCATACGTATGACAAGAAAAACATTTCTTTTTGTCATTTAGTAAAACGCATCATATAAAAAATATTCCTTTTGAATAAATGTAAAAGTCAAAGGGGTTTATATACTATATAAAGGAATGTTGTGTATAAAAACAAATATGCCTCAATGATTTGAGATTGAGATGAAGTCCCTTACAAAGATAATTTTATAACTAAAATAGATATATTATTTGTACTCACTATAAGTACACATAATGTAAGTACAAATACAAGATATGACATAATAATATCATGACATAATTTGAAAGTAGGAGATTAACACAAAGAATGGAAATTGGGTTAAGAAGTTCCCTTACCTCATGTCCGACTTGACTCGATCATTCTTTAATCTCCTGAATAATAAACTAGAGTAAATTTCTATTTGCCTAATAACCTTTTTCATGTTAATTATTCCTTTTATATCACTTATTACCATGTTCTGAACATTATGTAATTATTTAAGTTAATAACGGTCATTTTGTCGATCTTTGGTACTTGAGTCAAAAATAAACTTCTTATAATTACAAGTTGTTCTTGTGGTGAAATATCCATTATATCCAGAATTGTATTCATGATGTAGATATAATATATATCATATATATCCAGTATATACATGCATTTATCATATTACATAACATTTAGAGGTAATAAATGAAATGCACCGTTCATGGAGACGGTAAGCCGTACGTACGCATGAACGCTACTTTCATTTCAATTTAATATTTAATGGAATGAAATTATAATTATATAAAGGTATACTATAATTCCAGTATAATATAATGTATAATACCATTTACCCCATCCTTTATACATCCCACATATGGCATTAACGATTCAAATCACTTTGGGTGTGCGGTAGTCCTCATTTCCTAAAATGAATATATTGTGTTTACCCATAATGGAACCCATAAAGGTATGCCATAAATGAAAAATACATAAGCTTAAGTAAAACATAAACATATTATATATCATATATAAATATAGTGACATCTTAATGGAGACCTTTGAAGGTGTTATTTGAGTGTTGAACAATCATCGTTTGGTGAGGCAGAAATTCGCCATCCAAAGAAACAATATGTTCTTTAACCATTACATGTAGGTGGGTGTATGTTTAGCTCGAATACTTCTTATAAAAACATCATAGTATATTGAGGATACTGGTGTTGTTACAAAATAAATGAATAAAAATAGTTTAGGGGGTTGGAGAAGAAAAATAAAACATAAGAACACAAGAGAAAACACTACCTTTAAAATGGGTAACTCTTTTTGATTTGATCTCAAAGGCTTCCTTGGGAAGACTTCTGCCCAAGGTGACGCTTCTAGGAGTAAGAGTGGGATTTTTAGAGACAAAATGGTAAGGGGATGGCCGAGCCAAAGGCTTGAGAGGTGTGGGTAAGGTGGTAGAGGTGGGGGCCTTTTATAAGAGGAGAAAAGGGGCACTCTTGGAAAGTTATAAAAGGTTACTTTATTATAAAATTCATTTCGGATTTAAAACGTCATAAAATTATATGTTTCGAGGATAAGGTGATAAATGTTCTAAATAAAAGCATACAATAGGTTTTCAACATGTTTAGGGCTTATATTTTACATTATCTTTTCATTTTATTTAAATCATTAAATAATGAGGTAATCGCTGCATCATCATGGTGTCATAAATAATTTAATTTATTTAATGTCTAAAAATTATAAAGAAAATATCATGATGTATTAAATCTTTTTATCTTTATAATGAATATTTATAGTCAAAAATATGACTAGTATAACCCCATTTAAAAATTGTTTTAGTAAAACAACTCATGTTTGTGACATTTTTATTTTAACATTAAATAAAAAAATTAATGTCATTTTCCAAACAAAGTGGCTCCATGGGGTCCCCATGTTGACCCATGGATTTTCGTGGTCGGCCATGAATCATCCAATAAGGTTAGGACAAGTTTCAAGGTCATTTAATATTATTATAACATTATCTTTACCTTAAATTACACTAATTACCTTTAATCGCGATTAACTAAACTTAAAAGTTACTATTCACCAAATAATTATTTTGATCCCATTGAACAAAATTTTACTTCCTAATGACAACCATGTATTTAGGATTTTTGAAAATCAAACCACAGAAGTGGTAATGTTTCATTTAAATGAAAAATCAGTTTTTAACTGCCACTTAGTGGTTTCACTATTCATCAAAAATTGATGTTTTTCAAAACAATGCTAAAAATTCACACTAAGATATAACTGATATTCCGAATTCAAAAATGATGTCTATTTTAAAAAATTCCAACCATATAAGTTTCATTAATTAATTTTATAATTAATTCCTGCTGTCACGACAAATAGCGTTTTTTAATAAACAATATATATCAAAAGAATGACAATTGTTTATGTCCAATTTCAAAGTGAAATTAATTCGAATGACCACTATTGGATAAAATGGTAAAAATATATTCTAATTATAATTTATAAACACTCAATAGTATAATTTATCACTATAAATTATTTTAATTAAAAAAGTTGTTTTTAAGTATTTTCTCTATTCATAGAAAATTTGAAGTTCTCAAAAAACTACAAAAAATTCAACTTAGGATAATTTCGATGTTACAAATACAAAAATTAAGTCCATTTTGAAATATAAATTTTCTATAATTTTAAAAAGTGGGTATTACTATTCATAACGTCTACTATGATTAGTCGCGGTGTGTTAGAACTCGAACTTGTGTACAATGCAAGCTATTGCATTATTGAAAGAGAAGCGTATCATGAAAGCCTGGGGTGTTACATTCTCTCCTCCTTCAATAAATTGCGTCCTCGCAATTTGAAATTTTTCTTTGAAAATAACAAGTTGAAAATAGAAAATACCTTTGTGGAAAACCCACATCGGAAATAAGGTTAATAAAATTTAGACTTAATAAGAGGGAAAGGGAAATGAAAAAGTCACCACCAAATTATGATCTCGATAAGGAGAACATTGGTGGAAATTAGAGACATATAATTGGAGGAAAAGCGTAAATATTTGTAGGGATTGATTGAGGTCATCAATCACAAACAAGTGTAAAATTGAGGGCCTCAAAGCCTTCAATCTATGTTGAATTAAAATATTATTAGTTCAACAAGACATAAGGTATTCAGATAACACATTTTTTGTTTTAATATCCCTTTAAAAAAGTTTAAGAATTAATTTATTCATAGAATAAGAGATAGGTATATATATATTTATGCTTGACAATTAGAGTTTCAACCTTCAACTAATTTCTACCACAACCTCATCTTTCACTCAAAAAGATAATAGAACTCAAAAATATTATATTTATCTGAATCGCATAAGGTTCAAAATATTAACACATACCATTTAGATTAATAAAACTATTTTGTAACAGCCAGGGACTTCCTGTAGGATAGTGGTAGGTAATAAAGGCTTGTCACACTATGGTTGTGGGTTCGATTCCTACAACTTTTTCCGACGCGATGGGTTATCCCCGACCTACAGGTTGTCCTTTTCCTAAAACTATAGTATTATAATATTCCAAAAATAATATTCATAAGTGTTTTAACCTTAAACAATACTATCCAAGGTTCAACTTAATCCATTCCAACCTTTATAGTTATCCAAAATACTTCTGTCCAACTCACAGTCCAATTTTTATAAAGAAGTTAAACATAATGATGATCCTTTTTTCTGCGTAACAACATGTGAACAACTTCGTCATGTATTCTTTTAAAACACTGCAACATCCTGATTTACCATAAATCCTTATTGATTACATTCAGGATCCCTTATTCCTTATAGAATACTAGATATACTCCTTCTATCCAAAAATGTATACAAATCATTAATCAGTTTCAAGGAAGTTAAGAATATCCAATATAATTTATCCAAATCAATCATGTATTATTCCAAAATCACTATCTCGGTATCAGAACCATATTATTTTTTATCATTCTCTCAACAATATATTTTCCAAAAATTTAACCTGCTGTGGAGTCACTTTTCTTGGTTCCACACAATCTCAAGTCCTTGATGAAATAGTACTGCAGTACAATCCTTATATACTGCATAATTATTATAACAAGTACATCATTGATACAACACTCAAATGACAAAATTCTTTAATAACAACATAAGAACTCTAATCATTAATCCTTATCTGTGGTAGTATCAGAACTTGATTATTATCCAATAACATCATTTGGGGCATACTCTGATGATTTGGACATTGGTTTGCATAGTGTCCCCACTCCTTGCAGATGAAGCATTGTACATTTGAAACCTTTTTCTTACCCTTACAGTCACGCACATGGTGTCCTTTTTCTCCACACTTATAACAAAGTCACATTCCCTTCAGGAAAGTTCCAAGGTGTTTCGTCCCACATTTATCACATATTGGAAAATTCTACTTTTCCCTCTTCCCTTTATCCATCATTCTCTCTTCCATCCTTTTCTTCTCTTTCTTCCCTTCAAAGCCATAAGACTCGGAGAATTCTTTACTTATCTTATTAACACATGATACTATTTCTTCATATGTTGAGAACACATGGGAGACTATTTACCTTCTAAATGTTGGATTAATACCATGAAAGATATGATCCTTCTTACTCTTTGGATCATATGTATTGATGTAGTTCACATTCCTTCTACTGGGCGCGATTTCTATACAATGGCATAAACTAGGTTAGTTTATGAATTGCAATGAATAATTCCAAACTTGTAAAATACTTAAATTAAATTGAACGGTTTATGGATATAATCGATAAACATAAAAAATGTTTTCTTTGAGGAAGTATATACTCATAAACCCTTCATAATGGTTTGTAAAAAAATGAGAATTATCCTAAGCATATCCCCTCGGGAGTGTCGTAAACAATAGTGCAGAAAGGCCCGTTTTTGTGCACCAGTTCCCATTCGAGTCTAGCTCATAGCGGTGTTTTCAGGTTTTACCCCTAGGTACATCTGTGCCAGAGCCGCCTCTACCTGCTCGTATCCAGACAGGGATGTATTTCTTAGAAAACTGAAAAAATCTCTATAATACCAAAATTCAAGGAAGTTCTTCAATATTAATCCTCAAAGTCTGTCTTAGGGATATATGCTCTAATCAGAGTTTATCTAAATCTAGCTTCCAAAGTTAGTACTAAAGTAAATCTGATACCAACTGTAACGCCCCGACCCCAGTTACCCAGAGTCAGTGCATTATTACGTAACATTAGCATGATCACAAAAGATCAAGTCTCGAAAGACCGATTAGTTTAGTAGCCTTAGAAACACTAGATGCATTCATAAGTCTTACATTACATCATAAAGTAAAACAAAACTAAAAAAACATCCTATATTCATATCCCCACATACTATCCCTGCAGGTCATTCCTAAAATACTACTTCACATCCTGGAAAAATTAAAACATTGAAAGGGGTGAGCTCAGATGCTTAGTAAGTATAACAATATAGCGAAAGCATTCATAAATAAACATAAACATTTAATGCAATGTATAACTAAACAAAAGCATTTTAAACATGAACTTAAACATAATATGGAAAAATTAAAATGAAATAATGCCATTTACTTATTCACATGGATATTCTACTGGTTAAATAATCACATGCAATATCAATAACCACTTTCATAATGATGGAATGCATAATGCCAGACTATCATAACCACATAGACAAGGCCTCGTGCCAAGACCACAAATAAGATTTTGTCAAGGCCTTATGCCAAGACACTAGTTTATCTCATGAGACCTGCCGATGCAATTTTTTTAGAATATAATTACATTTAAAAGTTCTGAAATATACTCCAGTGTTTTTCTAAAAACATTATGCAAACTTCTGAAAACAAAATAACTAATTCTAAGACCGCTCAACTAATTACAGGCCATGATGGGTCCATGCCCAATCCCTTCCTGTCTACCACACTCAAGATTCAAGTTTTCTGAAAACATTTTTATGCTTGCGTTAACTACATATACATTTTCACTGGATTTTCATACATTTGAGAGAAATATCTCTCTCTTTTTTTTAAATCATTTAAAAAAATTTATGGCGTGCAGAGGAATCCTAAAATCAAATAATGGTCATGGCGGTGAAGAAGTCATTGTCGCCACATATGTATGACAAGAAAAACATTTATTTTTGTCGTTTAGTAAAACACATCGTATAAAAAAGATTCCTTTTGAATAAACGTAAAAGTCAAAGGGGTTTATATACTGGATAAAGGAATGTTGTGTATAAAACCAAATATCACTCAATGATTGGAGATTGAGACGAAGTCCCGTACAAAGATCATTTTATAAATAAAATAGATATATTATGTTTATTAACTATAAGTACACATAAAGGAAGTAAAAATACAAGATATGACATAACAATATCATGACATAATTTTAAAGTAGGAGATTAACCCAAAGAATAGAAATTGGGTTAAAAGGTTCCCTTACCTCGTGTCCAACTTAACTCGATCATTCTTTAATATCCTGAATAATAAACTTGAGTTAATTTATATTTTCTTAAGAACCTTTTTCATGTTCATTATTTCTTTTATATTACTTATTACCATGTTATGAACATTATGTAATTATTTAAGTTAATAACGGTCATTTTGTCGATCTTTGGTACTTGAGTCAAAAATAAACTTCTTATAATTACAAGTTGTTCTTGTGGTGAAATATCCATTATATCCAGAATTTTATTCATGATTTAGATATCATATATATCATATATATCTAGTATATACATGCATTTATAATATTACATAACATTTATATGTAAGAAATGAAATGCATCGTTTGTGGAGACGGTAAGCCGTACGTACGCATGAACGCTACTTTCATTTCTATTTCATATTTAATGGAATGAAATTATAATTATATAAAGGTATAATATAATTCCAGTATAATATAATGTATAATACCATTTACTCCATCCTTTATACATCCCACATATGTCATTAACGATTCAAATCACTTTGAGGGGGCGGTAGTCCGCACTTCCTAAAATGAAAATATCGTGTTTTCCCCTAATGGAACCCATAAAAGTATTCCATAAATGAAAAATACAGAAGATTAAGTAAAACATAAACATATTATATATCATATATAAATATAGTGACATCTTAATGGCCACCTTTGAAGGTGTTATATGAGTGTTGAACAATCGTCATTTCGTGAGGCAGAAATTCTCCATCCACAGAAACAGTATGTTCTTTAACCATTAGATGTAGGTGTGTGTAAGTGTAGCTCGAATCCTTCTTATAAAAACATCCTAGTATATTTATTATACTGGTTTTGTTATAATATAAATGAATAAAACGAGTTTATGGGGTTGGAGAAGAAAAATAAAACATAAGAACACAAGAGAAAACCCTACCTTTAAAACGGGTAACTCTTTTTTATTTGAGCTCAAAGGATTCCATGGGAAAACTTCTATCCAAAGTGATGCTTCTAGGAGTAAAAGTGATATTTGTAGAGACAAAATGGGAAGGTTTTGTCCAAGCCAAAGTCTTGAGAGGTGTGGGTAAGGTGGTAGAGGTGGGGGCCTTTTATAAGAGGAGAGGAGGGGCACTCTTGGAAAGTTATAAAAGGGTACTTTATTATAAACTTTTTTCGGATTTAAAACGTCCCAAAATTATATATTTCGAGGATAAGGTGATAAGAGTTCTAAATCCACCCATAAAATAGGTTTTTGACATGTTTAGGTCTTAGATTTTATATTATCTTTTCATTTTATTTAAATCGTTAAATAATGAGGTAATCACTGCATCATCATGGTGTCATAAATAATTTAATTTATTTAATGTCTAAAAATTATAAAAAAACTATCATGAAGCAGTAAATCGTTTTATCTTTCTAATGAATATTTATAGTCAAAAATATGACTTGTATAACCCCATTTAAAAATTGTTTTAGTAAAACAACTCATGTTTGTGACATTTTTATTTTAACATTAAATAAAAAGTTTTTAATGTCATTTTCCTAACAAAGTGGCTCCATGGGGTCCCTAGGGTTACCCATGGATTTTATGGGTCGGCCATGACTCATCCAATAGGGGTATGACAAGTTTCAAGGTCATTTCATATTATTATAACTTTATCTTTACCTTAAATTACACTAATTACCTTTAATCGCGATTAATTAAACTTAAAAGTTACAATTCACCAAAAAAATATTTTAATCCCATTAGACAACATTTGACTTCCTAATGAAAACCATGTATGTCGGATTTTTGAAAATCAAATCACAGATGTGGTAATGTTTCATTTAAACGAAAAAATTAGTTTTTAACTACCACTTAGTGGTTTCACTATTCATCAAAAATTGAAGTTTTTCAGAACAATGCTATAAATTAACCCTAAGCTATAATTGATATTCCAAATTCAAAAATGATGTCTATTTTAAAAAATTCCAAAAATATAAGTTTCATTAATAAATTTTCTAATTAATTCCCGCTGTCACAACAAATAGCATTTTTTAAGAAACAATATATATCAAAAGATTGACAATTTTTTATGTCCAATTTCAAAGTGAAATTAATTCTAATGACCACCATTGGATAAAATGGTAAATATATATTCTAATTATACTTTAAAACCAATCAATATTATAATTTATCACAATAAATTATTTTGATTAAAAAAGCTGTTTTTAAGTATTTTCTCTATTCATAGAAAATTGGAAGTTCTCAGAAAATTTCAAAAAATTCAACTTAGGATAATTTTGATATTACGAATACAAAAATGAAGTCCATTTTGAAATATCAAATTTCTATAATTTTAAAAATTGGGTATTACTATTCATAAAGGCTACATTGATTAGTCGCGGTGTGTTCGAACTCGAACTTGCGTACAATGCAAGCTATTGCATTATTGAAAGGGAAGTGTATCTTGAAAGCTTTGGGGGTTACAAAAAATATATAATCTCTTAATGAAAATGTAATTAAATTATCATAACTAAAAAAATTACCATAAAAAATAATATGAATATAAAGCGGAAACAAAATGATTTCATTTGTTTTACAAATAGTAGTGGAAAAACAAAATGTATTTGAATTCTTTAATCCCAAAGAGTAGGGTATCCTTTCACTAAGAATAAAAGGTATGTCTTACCTCCACCTTAGTAGTCCCTCGATACGATGATCAGCATGTCTATATTTCTATCCACATAATCCCTCTATTAAAAAGATAATCGGCACCTCGCTCTTTCAAATACATGGAATCCCTCGATACAAAGATGAATAGTACCATCTTCTTATCCCCAGAAACCCTCGATCGTTATCACAAAGATCGGTCACATAAAGAAAAATAGAGCACTTATTGAACTACAAGAACTACAAACAAGACGTTCACATCTTGTATCTTCACTGATTTTCGCACAAAGAAAGAGAGATATCACACAATCTCTCTATAGAATTTGGAAGATGAAAATTTTGATTACTCTTAATCTAATGAAAATCTATTTATAGGCCTCAGGTTCCAATAAATATATTTCCTCCAACAGTCATATTTCTCTAGAAAATTTAGAGGGACTTGGACACCTAGCATTATAATGGTCAAAATAAAACAGAACACATAACATCATTTCGATTGGTATATAACTAATTTCATGACATCGTTTTGGTTAAAAGATAGTAAGTAACAAGTTATGAAGGAATGAGTATCATGAAAAACATGTATTCGATATTGGAGTAAGAAATGAGTTCAATGCATTACATGAGTATGATACATAACGTGGTTATGATGCATATCATGATTATAAAGCATATCATGGTTATGATACATAACACGATTGCGACGCTTAACATGGTTACGATGCATATCATGGTTATTATTCATATCATGGTTACAATACAAAACATGGTTACGAAGAATGGTTATGATGAATAATATGAATACGATGTATATTATGATTACAATGCATATCATAGTTATGAAACATGGTAGTTATGATGATTCACTAGATTACGATGCTTAATTTAATTACAATGTATATCATGGATACGATACACAATTTTGACAGGTAACATGAATAGAATGTATATCCTGATTACGATGCATATTATGACTGTCATACATATCTTGGTTATGAAACATAATGTGAGGTTAAGATTATAAAACAATTTATGTGGCTAAAATAACATATGAGATTATGATAAGAAACAAAATATGTGGTTATGAATGTAAAACAAAAGCATATGATTATGATGTAAAACAACAACATATATGAAAAAGAAGAAGTAATTTTTAATTTCCAAAACAAAAATACTAATGGGAAAGTCGAAACACATTTTGACTCAGTAATGTTGACCACACTGTTGGTGGACGATTTGTCTAACTATACATCTGAACACTGAATCCTTATTATTGATTGGTAAAAAGACCATTTTGTCCTTATGAAATTATAAGAAACGCCATTTTCTTCACATCCTCATATATATAGAACCTCTCTGCTCCCTTTGAGATCACCTTCCACCTAAAGTCACTCTTTCTTATATCTCGTTGATCTAAACTTCAATCGAGCCCCCATCAATATCATTGGGTAGCAACTGATAAGGCCTCTATTCCACATGCACCTTTTTCATTTATATTTATATTGATGAAGTTATTTACGATAAAGATCATATGTCCTATTTTCACGTAATTTTTCTATTTTCTCAATTTCATCTATTCTTTACCAGATTAGAGGCCAAAATGGATGAGGAGTCTAGTACCAAGATGTGTTAGGTGGTCTCATGATTTTCTAACAAATTTTTAGTTTATATATATATATATATATCGTTGTGATGCGAACCATGTTTTCCAATTGATAAGTATTAAATTTATTGATACTTAAATTAAGAGGGGATTCTTGACATTTATGACCCATTATAAACATTGGTAAGTTGTTAATATTTAGGGAACCTGAGTTTGTCCATCCCATTGGGTGTGTTTCTTAAATGGATAAATACACCATGGGTGGAAACTGAATTCTATTAACCTTTTTAGGTGTTTTCATTAACCCTTTATCAGGATGTTAAATTAAATGGTTGAAATATAAATTGAACTAAAATAGAGAGGGAATATAAGTCCATGTACCTATAAATTTGGCTAATTTCCTTCTTGATTAGACCTAAAATGTTCATTATATCCAAATTACCCATTAGATAAATGGTTGAATTCATGTGTTGGTTGGCCACATAATAATATTCTTTTATTTGAGGCACCTTATGAGGGGAGTTAAATTGATTAAATAAATGTATTGGGTAAAATAAATAAAAGTGACTATAAATTTTATGGTTAGTCATTAGGCCAATGACCATTCATATTTCATTTTAAAGATTGAGAGAGGGGTTCTAAAATAGTATTCCATAGGTATAATCTTCGGTATAATTAATTAAATGATTACAATGAAATGATTATAATATGTCTTGGGTGATACATGGGTTTTCATATGAATTCCACAAAAATACTCATTTATAAGTTATCTTGTATATTCAATTAGTCATACTTGGATTCCTTATACAAACATCTAAGGGAAGCCTCAAAGGGCATGATGTTATTATTCCACAAGGGATACTTGGACTCACTGTGTGGGATTAAAAGTATAGACTTTGTGGAATGATCATTATATATTCCAAGTTTGATTCTTGGTCACTCATTGTGAACTGTCAAGGAAAGAATCAAAGGTCGGTAACTTTATACCACACCTAGTGCGATACCTACGTTCCAATGAGGAATGCCTAGGATGGGATAGTAACGCGATGGGTTCATGCATTCCTAGAGCGATTCCTAGGTTCCAAATTAATAATTCTTTAGATGGGCTTAGTTTCTTTTGAAATATAAAATGGAATGATTATACAATGCATCTGCATGACATAGAACAATCATAGGTTTGATTAAATTCTTTAATTATATTGATGGAATTTTTTCAACATCTGGGTCATATGTAACTCATGGGGGATTCTTGGGCTACGATCTTTCTTCTAAGACTATATTTTAAATTAAATCATGACTGAATAATTACTAAGAGGTATTCTGGCTTAGGATAAATAAGGCAGTAGAGGATGGGTGTTCCATGGGAACCCAGAACAATTTGGGTAATTTATATATGGCACATCATTTAAATTTTGTGTTACCTTCAAACTAATTATTATATATTAATGCACTTGATGGAATTATACACCATTGGTGGTGGCTACTGATTTTATCTCACACCCTACTCAGTCCGCTGATTGGTACCCAGACAGACTTCATCGATGTTTGTAGGGATAAGGGAAAGAACATAGTTTTTTATTCTTGATTTATTATAGTGTTGGAGAGGGAGAGAATAGGAATGACCTATGTGTTGTGATGTTATAAATATATGGTCTTTTGGCGTATTTAGTTCTTCTCATATGCTTGTATGTATGTGTACCTGCTTCCATGTTTACCTTTATTTCATTTTTTATAGTATTTTAAAATAATAATTTTTATATAAAAATGATGTTCGGGGTATAATGGTTATTTATACGATGGTTGTTTACTCTTCCATTGTTCAGTTATATTTTATTCTTATGTTATTGATTTATAAGATTATAACATTATACTGCACTTTAATCATGGCATTAAAGTCTCCCCACCATTGAACCATATACCCTCACAGCTGGTCGCGAACATCAAGCATACAAGGAGAAACACATGGTGTCATGCTGCCAAATAGTATTGGTTAATGTTGAGTAAACTAGTTCTAGGTTTTCACACAAATATCCCCCAACCAATTTCTTCGAAGACTACTTCACTTGAAACACCCTTAGGTTTGGTGAAATTTTCTATCAATTGAATTTAATATTTTTCATATTTTATGTTAAACTGAGAATAGATTATTTTGAATGAAACAATAATATTTGATTTTGTTACATTAAATATAGAGTTTATATTTTTTTACACGCAACATAGAGTTTATATTGTGTTACATGCAACACTATGTTTAAACAAAAAATTTCATAACATTAATATATTAATATATTTATCACATAGCCATTGGAATGGTGGGTATGAATAATTATAACTAAATTTTAAATATATGGTATAAATGTTTCTATGAAATAAAATCTTTAGTAACCATTTAATTATAAATTAATGTAATAACTATTTTAAAATAAAGAAATACCTTTCCAAGAAAACGTTTTTTACTAACAAACTCATTTTATCATAAAAAAATAAAAAAAACAATTTATATGAACTATTTTTATGAAATTTAAATATTATATATTTAATCAACTATTTAAAATTCATATTATTTATTTTATATACAATTTATAATAATAAATCCAATTTTATACAGAAAAGGACATATTTTTCTAAAAGCCAGTTTTTCCGCCTTATAATGGTGACCTTCTTTAAAAACTAATGTTTCAAGATTTTATAAATTATAAATGAAAAAATAAACTTCATTTATGAAATCAAAATTTTTAAATTATATTAGGGTCAATTTTTGTTATTTTTCTAAAATGTTTCTTTTTTGATGAATATTGAAATATACTAAATTCTACTTCAAAATGTTCTTTTCATTAAATGTATTTATAATTTTAACTTATATTTTAAATTGGTTAAGAAGCTAAATTAGATAGATTATATATATATACTAATATAATTTTATATATTTTAATCAAATTAATATTTAAATTGGATTTAAAAACTTTTTAATCTATTAATCATTCTCACTTTAAAACTCCACTTTTTCATCACATCTCGGGCAATATTCTTAAATTAATTTTTTCTAATCTTGTAAATGGAATTTGGAAAAATATATTCAATATTTTTTATCAATATAATATATAATTTTTAATTAATTAAACATAATTTTTACCATAATTATTAGAGAAAAGAGTTAAAATTTATCATTGTGATTAAGAGAAAAACTGGTTTACCAGGAAAAAAAATTCAAACATAAAGAAAGAAATGAACAACCAAAATATAAAATATTAATTTTATAGAAGGATATAGACATTATACCTTATATAATATATATTTTTCCATTACTATATCCACATAACATGAAAATACATGGGTGGAATTCTCTCTATTAAAAAATTTAAGGAGTGCCAGTCAACTAACTTTTAAAAGGATACCCCCACTCCTACCCAATTAACACTTTCAAAACCATTTGTTTAAGAGAACCTTGAAAAAATAATTTATAAACATACCCCCAGATATCTTTATCCATTTAGTTCAAATAAATCCAACCAAGCAAGACCTTTGGTGAAAACTAAAAGGGGATACCTGAATACTCGGTAATACTTATCAACGATTGTTTTTTCATTCTTTATTTCATAAACCCCCTAAATTATTTATATATATTTATTATATAAAAACCTAATTATATTAAATTTACTTATATTTTGTCTTGTTGTGGTTGTGACCATCAACCACACAAACTTCTATCAAAAGGGTTATGAAATCATTGTTAGTGTCCTTAGTGGAATACTACCTCACGAACCGATGTCGTTTGTTTTTCCATAACTTCCTCTCAAGGTTGAAAATAATAATTTAAATAATTTTAATAAATTATTTTTATTATATTTAAAACTTTTTTTATGATTCATGAATTATTTTTACATTCATAAATTCATGCATTCCTTTTTTTGGGTATATGATAACGTTCATGTGTACCGCGGACTACTGCCTCGTGAAGTGATGTGATTTGTTCATAAATTAAATGGAATTTATTAAGGATGAGTTTAAAAAAATATTTCATATATATGAAATCAAAATTATTATAGAATGATAAAATATCATTTACTTTTATTTATTTTAAACTGATATGAAAATGATTAAACAACGTTCATGTGTATGTATGACTTAACGTCTCCATAAACAAGTCATTTAATTTACAATCACTAAATTTTATGGATTAATATAAATTGATATATACTGAATATATAGGATATTAATTTAATTTTTAACATTCTTTATATTATTATGATAAATGTATGAGGAAAAAAATAACAATTCAATACATTTACAAAAAAAGTGGTTATTTACAAAAAGGTTACATTAACAAGGAATTATTAATAAATGGGTAATATAAAGCAAAAAAACATATTTGGATTGATATATATGAATATGTTTCTTTAATAGATTACTTATAAAGAAATATTAATTATAAATGAGTTTTTAATGAGTTGAAAATTTTCAAGACTTAAGAAAAGGGATTTATATCTTTCTTTTTTACTTTTGTAAGACACATGCCAGGGTCACCACCTATTTACTTTATATGATGTATATATACACCATGAGTGTATATTATTATTATTATAAAAATTATAATTTCTATTTACATATACATTTAGGATCTCTATTTCACAGGGTTTACGGTTCATATATGATCAAATCGGTAAAATATTGTTGACTCAATTTTCCTTCATTGAGACTTATGTTATGATATGAACTTATATTATTTATTGATGTGTATATACAAAATATTTTACATATAATATCAAGAATTTATCAATCCTAATTATATTTTATGTTCTATTTTATGCTTTTACCTCATGGTACCTAAGATTTATGGTTACCATAGTGGTAATGATCATAGGTTACAATATCATATTTTATCAGTATTGTTTCTGATTATGCATCCAATATTGAAATATCATAATTTACCTCTCATGAATTTTCATTAATTTTATTATCCTCTATTTAATCATGATATCATTATTTAATGGTACAATTTTCCCACACAATGGCATTAAATATAATTGATAATATATTTTTTGTAAAATCAGACTTTAACTCTCACTTCGGTCAAAAATCTATTCTCTTTCAACACCAAGTTTTCTAATAATCATTTAAAAATTGATTTATTACTATATTGTGATGCTTAAAATAGATTTTTAACAATATTTTACTTTTTACAATATTTTTTTGTAAGGAAACTTTATGTAATTTTCCATAACAATGCTTATTAAGATTTTACTAGAAATGTGAAAGGAATGTTCTTTTTAATGTGGATTGCATAAACAGAATTCTATGATGTCATAAGAATAAATTTCATATAATATTACTTTATAATTTCTGAAATTTATTTTAAAATAATAACGTTTTAAAAATATTTTATGACTTAAAAGTTCTTTTTCAAAGAAGAAAGGATATTTTTCTAATGAAATGTTTTAAAATGGTTTCTAAATATAATTATATCTTCATGGGTTATTTCAAAAGAAATGAGTTTTCAAAAATAGTTCAAATAATATTAATTTATAATTTCAAAAATTTATTTGAAAATAGTAACATTTTCAAAAAATATTTTATGGCTTAAAACATCTTTTTCAATGAAGAAAGGATATTTTTCTAATGAAATTTTATTAAATGGTTTCTAAAGACACCTTTTTTATCATGGGTTATTTTAAACGAAATGGGTCTTCAAAAAGATTTTTGTTATAAAAATGATTTTGCATAAAATTTTTATTTTTCACGAAAAATTTTAAAATGATCTATAAAATTATTTTCAATCTTTGATGGCATCCTTTGTTGTATCTTATGCTTTACTCGAGATATGATACAAGATACCACTCATATTATTTTTCGGAATGGTTTATGATTATGATGATATTTTTTTAATGAAACCCATTTCTATACAATGGTTATACCAGGAGAAAATGTTTATGAAATATACTTTATTATAATGAGTTATTCTATGATGAAATTATTATAATGATTTTATCTTTCTTACAGTTTATTATATGGTGGAATTTTTATGATACCCATTTGATTTCATAAGTCTTGATAGGTTGATTCATTATGATCTTGTGGAACACATAAATATGATTTTCGTTATGTGACCACTGGTACCTATATATTTATCAAAGGCATTGGGAAAGAATTTATATATCTAATGATATATACATGGCTAGAATGAGGAGTGAACCTCATACAACAAGACAAGGCTATAGCTGGTGATGGTGGATTTCTGCCCATAACTTAACATGTGAACATGTTTCTATTTTAAAAATTTTATAATGTTATAATATTATGTATATACCATAGGTCTCTGTATTATGCCAATTTTATTCTCTCATGACATGTGTTCTCTGATTTCATTATGATTCATGTCTCATAAACTACCAATAACTATGATACAATTCATTTTTATGAGTGTTGATATATAGGGTATTCTTTTTCAATGTTGTGATAATGTTCTCATAGCAATATTCTTATTTCATGAATATATTTATTTATTTTTTCCCCTTACTAGGAATTTGATCTCACCCTTTCTTTTTTTTCCTTCCCTAGGTTTATAAACAACAGTTTTATGTAGGGTATGGTTTTGAAGAGTACAAAAGGGGAAGATTTTTAAGGGATATATTGAATATATTTCTCCAACTTATAGTATTAGGTTTCTATGTTTCAAATTTCACTATACTATTATGGTCCTTTGGGATTTATTTGAACAATATAATGAATATTCAGCTAAAAATATGTAATATCTATGTATGTGAGTTCATGTTCACAATAGTTACTATTAAATGAATTTTTTTACTTGACCATTATAAACAATGATGAGAAAAAATTATTGAGATACCTAGGGATAATTCTAAGGATATTTCTATTACTGTCTCCAAGGATAAGTCTAATGATGAGTCAAATATTAGAAAAATGTCATCGAATTTTGGTAAAGGAATGAGATAGTGGTTTATAAGAAATTAATTCCCTATCTGGACACTACATTTTGATGTGTATTTGGAACATATATACCTTGGGGTAATAACCCCAAGAACACCGTATTGAGATAGACTATATTTGGAAATGGTGCACAAAAATGGGCCTTGTTTCACACCTTGTTTGATACTCCTTGGGTATATTCTTTGGAAATTCACAAACTCTTTATAAACAATCATTGATTATTTAAATAGATGAAGACTATGAATGGACTAGTATAAACCTAAGGTGTTATAGATTAAAAATATAGTGTCATGATTTAGACAACCTATACATAATTTATAATGATTATGTGATTTCTCAATATGACTAGTGTTTCTCGCAGTATGATTTTTGGTTTTAGTTAATGGTTAGAACCGTGTGGAATTGGGTTAAAGATGAATGTGTAGTACGATGAAATGATTTTCCACCCGGGCAACGAAATATTACGGGGGTATCAAGTACTAAATATTTTTACTATTCTCATATAAATTTCTCAAGACATGAATCAGGTTGAGCATCCAAAGGGTCAAAGATGGGAACAATGTTTTGTTGAATCCCTAAAAAGGAAACATACACAATCTTTCAGTGGACTGGTTGATCCACTAGTTTCTAAGAAATGGATTAATACTATTGAAAAGATATTTTCCACTCTCTAGTGTTTGAAACATGGTAAAAAAAATTGTATGCCTGTTGCTTGGAATGTGAAGCATGACAGTGGTGGGATTTTATCAAGAATATGATGCAACATGATGAAATTGACTGCATGGATGATATGAGTTAAAGATAAATTTTTTTAGTAATCACCATCCTTATATTGTTAATAATTAATGATAAATTATTTTTTTTAAAAATCTCATGGTTATGATAAAAAAGGATATATTTCAAAAGAAACTCCAAAAACCATTCAGGGAAAATGATGATATTTAATTCATGCTTAAAGTGTGGAATGAATCATGGAGTAAATTTCCTTAATGGGATACTATTTTTTGTGTGTGGAATAGATGTCCATTGAGCTAATGAATTCTAATGTAATTGAAATAATGTGAAAGCTCCATATAATTATCCTCGTGTAATTATGCGTATCAAATGTAAAGAGTTTGTGCGTTATGATATCATGTTCTTAAAAAAAGGTTAATTCTGACGATCAAAAATATAATTATATTAATACATGGGAAAAGGATAAAGCCTATGAATGAATAATAGTTGAAGTGAATCATGATAATTATCGAATATTTATCCTTTACTCCTTTACTCCTAAAATAAGAAAATCATGTTTCCTAAATCGACCAATGTTTATCTGAATGTGTAAGGATAAACTCAGATATCCAATATCAATGTTTATGGCTAAGATAATAAATTATTTATGGAATAAATGGTGGAATATCTTGTGGATGTATACAAGGTTTTTTGTTACTTATTAATATGATAAAGGTATTCAAATATGGGTATATGACATTAAGAGCTACTTAAAAGTTATTTGGAGATTAATGATAAGTTGATTTTGGAAATATAGGGACATTGTATCTAACATTCTAGATTATAATCATTTCAAGGTGCCTTATGAATAACTATTTATGAAGTGGTTTAAGTTAAAATTATGATGTAGTACTAATAATTAATGTATTAGTTCACCATATATTGATTAATCCATATTGGATAACATTTTTTAAACATTTTTTTATGTTTACTAATGATAAAATAATGAATTATCATTATATTTTGGGATCTTGGGACCAATTAAAGGTTTAGAATAACAAATTAACCTTGATTTATTATATCAAGTGAGGAAGTATGAATTGATAATAGTAAAGACAAATCATGGAATTTTTCTTATGAAATAGAAAGAATTAAATTAATTATATCTTCATATGTTCTCAATAAAGACTGTAAGGAAATTTCTCAACACTAGGAAAAGTATCTTGAAACAAAAAAAATATAATATTACATTAATATCCAATGAATCAAATATTCCCTTAAATCATAATAGATTTATGGTTTTTTGAAAATTAAATTTCCATTTATTAGTCACCTTCTTTTGATCATTGATCTTTATCACACTCTATAATTATTTATTATTTTATTTCAGATAGAATCCTAGTAATGAGTTTATTTTGGTAACTGTTATGTTTCTAGAATTCTATTTTTAAGGGAAGTTTTATCATTCATGTGTATAAAGTGGGTTTATATTAGGTAATTTAAATATGTCAAACCTTTGATGAATGGTATGAATTTCGAGGGTCAAATTCATTTTAAGTGTGTACAATGTGACACTGTGGGATTATTTAAAAAATTTTCCGAATGAATTTAACCTTATCAATATTTTATGTTACCAGATTACATCTTGTGTTATATGTAAAATTATGTCTATACTTTGATACATATAAAACTATGTTTATATTTTGTTACATGAAACACAAATTTTATCTTTTTATACATGAAACTCTACGTTTAAATATAACATTACATGTTTTTATAATATTGTTATAGTTATCAAAAAGACATTGGAATTATAGTTATAAATAATATTAATTAAATTATAAAAATATTGTTCATACATTTTTTAAAATGAATTTTTTCTCTGCCAATTATTTAGAAACAAAAGTAAGTATAATTTGAAAATAATTAAATTAATATTCTGAAAATATATTTTTTAACACTCAAACATGTTTTATTTAAAAAAGTCAATTAAAAAAATTCTGATGATTGATTTTAATTAAATTTATATATTATATATTACATAAAATATTTAACATCCTTCTTATTTATTTTCTATACAAGAGATAAGAATAAATCTAATTTTACTCATAAAAACTGTATTTTTCTAAAAGGTGGTTTTTCCACCATCTAAATATGTACTTACATTAAAACTAATTTTTGAAACATTTAAAAATTATAATTGAAAAAATAAACTCCACTTTTCAAATATTAATATCAAAATTATCTTAGGGGGAAATTTTAGGATTTCTCAAATAACTTTCATTTATTTGATGAATAGTTAAGTATATTGGATTTTAACTTAAAGCAGCCTTATCGTTCAAGGTATTTAAAAAATTGAAATTATATTTTAACATGTTTTAAAATATAAATTATATAAATTATATGTCAATTAATACAAATTTTTTCATTTTAATAAATTTCTGATTGATATTGGTTATAAAAACAATGTAAACATTGGATCATTTTCTCTTTAAAACCATTCTTTCTCCTCACATTTGAGGGGTTATTTTTGAATTAATTTTTACCACTTCTACAAATTGAATTTAGAAAAATGGATTTTAAATTTGGAATAATAATAATTTATAATTTATATGAATGGTAAATTAATTTTTTACCATAATTATTGGTGAAATCAAATAAAATAAATCTTGTTGATTAATGGAAAAATTAGTTCACCAAGGGACTGAAATTTAATATTAAGGGTAAAAATGACATACAAACTTATAAAAAGATTATTGGATGGAAAAATTTAGACAATTTAACTTCTATTATATACCTATTTTTATTATTTTAACTATCATTCATGGAAAAAATGTGGGTGAAATTATCTATTTTTAAAAATTAAAAGAGTCCCATTAAACTCACTTATAAAATGCCCCCCGCTATCCTCCAATATTCACACCATTAAAACCCATTGTATTAGAAAATAAATCCTCAAATTATATAAAAACATCTATAAAATCATTCTATAAGCCCTAATTTGTTCATGAATTTAACCAATTAATTCATTTTTTGAAACCAAAAAGAGATACTAGGAGAAGATATAACATTCATTAATAAATGTTTTTGTTTTATTACTTCCCAAAACCCCTAAAATTATTTTTATATCATGATTACATGATAACATAAGAATATTAAATATAAAGAAAAAATTTATGATAATTTTATGATCTAAAACCACACATAGCTCCATTATATGGGTTATAAAATCACCATTCATGTGTACGATGCACTACTACCTCGCGATCTGATGTTGTTTGTTTTTACAATATCACCTATAGTGTTTGGGAATAATGATGTAAATTCTATTTATTTATGTTATTTATGATTTTATTTTCATTCTTTAATTATTATATCACACATAAATTCATGGTTTCCTTTTTTTTGGGAATACGATGACATTGTTCATTTGTACGGTGAACTACCATCTCATGAAGTGATGTGATTCATTCACATTTTACATGAATTTAATTATGTTTGGGATTAATAAATATATTTGATATATATGTATAATAAATATTACTCTATAACTACAACATTTATTTTATTTTTCTTCCTTCAAACCAATAAGAAAATGACAAAATAGCATTCATGTGTATGTAGGACCTAGAATCTCCATAAAATATGCATTTCATTTTCTATCAATAAATTTTATGAATTACTATAAATATATATAAACATAATATTTATTATATTTATATCATATTTTACATTATTTATATTATTAAATGATGATTATTATAAAAGGGAAAAAATAAAAAGTCACTACATATACGAGAAAAAAATGGTTATTACACGAAATGTGTGATTAAAGTGGAATTATTAATAAATGGAAAAAATATGGTAATATGAAAATAATATATGGTATTATATATATTAATATGGTACTATAATTAATTTATTATAATCTTTAATTTTTTATACAATAGTTCTTAATGAGTATAATAGAAGTTAATACATTAGGGAAGAGATTTATGTCTCACTTTTTTACATCTATGAGACACAAGTCATGTTCACCATCTATTTATTTTATTTATTGTATATAATTCACTAGAATATATCTTATGATTAATATAATTAAAATTATTGGTATTTAAAAATAAATTTTATGATAAAACATTCATGGTTTTTCTCGTTCAAAAGCTACAAAAGAGGTAATGGATTCCTGTCTCAATTGGGATTTTTAGGGACATATGTTATGATATGCACCCATATTCTTTCAAGAGGTGTATACAATCCCATTTACATGTAATATAAACCTTTTATCATTACACATTATATTTTATGTTCTACTTTATGTTATTCATTAATGGGGATTATGTTTTTAGGTTACTAAAGTGTTAATGATTTTATGTTACAATCTAATCACTTATTAGGGAATATTTGTGATTTTGCTTCCAATGTTCAAATATCACAATCTACCAATCAATAATTATCATTAATTTTATTTTACTCTAGTTATTCAAGACATAATTAATAAATAATACCATTTTCTACTATTTGGTGCTTAAAATAATTAAGAATTTTTTTTAATAAAATATGACTATATATCTCTCTTTGACCTGAAATATGTTTTCTTTAAAAACTATGTTTTATAAAAAAATAAAAAAAAAGTTTTATGAATATCTTACGATATTTAAAATACATTTTTCTATGTTTCACTATTTACAATTATTTTTTAAAAATAATCAACATCTGTTTTTTGAAATAAATGACTGTTTGGATTTTACTAAAAATGTGAAAGGAATCATCATTTTGTTATGTACAACATGAATAGAATTTTCAGAGGTTATGACCAATCATTGATTCAATTATTAATTTATATTTTTAAAATTTATTTTCAAAGAAAAAATTTTTAAATAAAATTATTTCTTTAAAAGTGTTTTTCAATGTGGAAAGTATATTTTCTTCAATAAATGTTTATAAGTAGTTTATAAATATTCCATTATATTCAAGGGTTGTTTTCAAAGAAATCGATTTTAAAAAAGGATTTATATTTTGAAAATTATTATTTATGAAATGTTATTTTCCACAATAATTTATTTAAATCACTAATCAAAATTATTTTCTATTTATGATGATATCCTTTGATATAACTTATGCTTTATTATGGATTTTATCTAAGTATAAAATTCGTATTCTTTCTCGTAATGGCTTATGTTTATGATGACATTTTGTTTATAAAACCGGTTTGTCTTCCACTTCTTATAGCATGAGGAAATGATTATGAAACCCACTTTGTTTGATGTTTTATGATATTATGAAATGATTGCAAATCTTCACACCTTTTCATAGGTTATTATGTGATGAAATGTTTATGTCACCAATTTCATTCAATGGGTTATGATATGATGAATGTTTATGATCTTGTGTGACACACAAATAAGGAATAAATTATGTGGCTGGTGAGGCCTATATCTACGAAAAATTAATTAGGTAAGGATTTATATATCTCATCTGATATATATGGATAGAGTGGGGAGTGAACTCAGTACAGTAATATATGGGGTTCCAATAGGGATGGTGGTGTGTCCCACCCATGAGGTGTAGCTGCCTCTCTGTGGACCCGATTACACATTTACAATATTATGTGTGATCCTAATTACATTATCCCAATTTTATGTGTTACCCTTTTACATGTTCACAATGTTATGCGTAAACCTAGATTTATTTCCCTATATTTGAGTGATGTCCTAATTTCTTATCCTTAACATAATGATTGACCCTATTTCTATTTACACATGTTCACAATGTTATAGGTCGATGTGTATGCCATAAGTCTATGTCTAATGCTAATGTTATGATCTCATGAATCATGTACTTTGTTTTCCATGTTATTTGTATCATATGAATATCCAATACTTATTCCATGATTCATGTTTATAATCCTTGATTTGTAGTTTTTGTTTTTAAAATGTTATTATCATTTTCTCATACCCCAATACATGTGTCATACTTACATATATTCCTTAACCTTACAGAGAATTTGATCTCACCCTTTCTTATGTTTCTTTTCCCCATGTAATGAAGAAAGGATTTATGTATGGGTATTATTTTCCAGATTAATAGAGAGTAATATCTTTATAGGAGATGCTAAAAATATTTACCAACTTATAAGATTATGTTTCCATGTTTCCAAAGGCACTAAACTATTATATTCCTAAATCATGGGTTTGTATTATATAAAATATATTCATCTGAAAATATTGAATATCCATGTTTGCGAATCTTTGGTCTCTATATAACCCAAACTCACAAATTCATGTCATACATAATTAAAACAAGCATGAATATAGATCATAATAATTTTACTTGGTTCACCGTCCCAAATAAAATCAATGGAAAATATAATCAATAATGTATAGATGCACTAGAATCCATAAAAATTTCCATTTGGTGGTGGGTTTAGAGTAGGTCAAACTTATACCTGGGTTTATTACCCCTACAATGGTTAGGGATAGATCACTTCTTAGCTAGGAAATATTCCATGACATATTCCCTCTATTCTCAATTCTCTAAGAAGGAGAAAATATTTTGGAAGAAAGTGTGATACAAACTATATCACCATTGTTTCTCTAACATGAGATATTTGTCATGAAATAAACATCTAGGACCTTACTAGTCAGTGAAGAGTCAAGTGTGACAACCCCAATCCTACTTTCAATAGGCCAGGGGATTATAGCTGGCAGTGGTTAGGCATATCCCACACAAAGAAGGCACCAACCTAAGGAATCTGTATGCACACACATTTATTCTATCCCATAAAATAATTAGAGGTAAATTGATAGAACTAATTCAAATTCATGAATACATCTATTATATTACAATCAAAGTATGAAAAAATTACTAAATTAAATAAAAGGACAAAATACAGGCCCACAAAAACTATAAGGAGTATGACCTACTTTGAAGGTGTGGATTGTTTTCAAAAGAAAAACCAAAATAAACCTTAGTCTATCTAGCCCAAAACAATGCTCTACCTACTCTTGGTGGTCCTAGGACTTCTTTAAATGGTTTTCTATATTTATAAGACACAACATGTGTAGGTAGATCCCATGTATTGTTGAGTATAACAGTACTCATTATGACACCATGAAATAACCAAACAGTAAGAATCAAGAGTATTCATCACATAATAGAAATAAAATAACCCATATATACTAAGAATATACTAAATGTATCAAATCGGAATCAATCACTTCAAGCCATAGGATTCTGTATGAGGCTTCAAGGTAACACTCTTTCTCAGAGAACACACTCCAAAGAAAATGAGATGACTAAAGGTACTCATCTAAGTAGTTATTCTTAACAAGTATCAACAATATGCCCTCACTAGATCTCTAAATAACTCATTATCTTGGTAGAATATCAAACCTACGGACACTAAGGGACCCCACACACCCTACGGGATCCACCTTCTAGATAGGGGATCTATGAAATTTTCATGGTGGTCTTGATGATACCATGAACCACACCTAATAATGATAGAGGATCCCACCCTTCCCACTTGTAATGATTCCCCAAAATCATTCTAATAGAAACCCAAAGAGGGTATCACAATCCTATGTCGAGGAATTAATGCCCTATTGTACCCTCATGATAGATGACCAAGTAATATTGCTCAATTGAATATGTTATAAACATAGAAAATGAAGGGTTAGAGACACCCTAAGAGGGACTAAATTGAGTATACTGCAGGGTACGTGGTGTGTATTTCCAACCCCTATTCATCCAATGTATCAGCGTCTCATATGGAATGTACTTCTCCAAATACATGGAATTTCCTCTTTGGGTACACGACATGATGATTTTGGATTTCACTCTTCCTGTTCCATCTGGTCATGTCCGTGTACATTGGGACATTCCCATGTATGGTGTTAATGCCTGTGTACTAGGCCATGTCTAAGTATTGGGTTGCGACTGTGTAATATACCCATGAATATGTGTCCAGATGCATTTATGACCTTGTATCCTATGAAATATATCGAAAGATTCTAGCACTAGTTCACAATTAATGTAATAATGTTCTTCATGTGTAAACCCTAGCACCAAATCTGGTACCCTATACAACACATATTATTCTAACAAACACCATGTAACATAGAATTTTAAAAATTCAATGGTTTCCTTCATGTAACTTCCCTGATTCTTTTATCCTTCAATCATGTGGTGAATCACACTAGTGGTCTTGGATCTGGTCTAATTGACCCTAACCATCACCGATCGGTAGAATATGCCCTTTTATCTACTTGAAAATTGACGATTACTACCTTACAACATTTCTATTAATCAAAACATGAGGAATGTGAATCAAATATATGATTTAATCCACCTTTGGTCATACAATTACATCATCTCCCCTTGATTAAATCTTTAATTACAAACCAAAACTGATGTACTGATTTTTTACACCGAAGAAAAATTATTCAATGATAAAATAGAAGGTATTTGTTGAACCATCAGGTGATTTCCACTTATGCACATGTAAATAAATTGGGGAGAAAATAATGAACTAAAAAATGGAGAAATGTCCACAAAAATGTTTAGGTTGGCCTAGATTCATTTCCATTATATCAAAAAAAATTAAACTAAGGAAAAATAAAATATATAAAATGTAAATAAACCTTTTATTATTGAATTAATTTTGGTCAATGGAATTAATATGTATTTAAAATAGGATAAAAGTAAGGACGAGTCAATAAAAAACATCCTATCATGAGTTTTGATTAGTAATTGATGAAGAATGATCAAATTTCATAGTTGTTGTGGAGATCCACAAACTCTGTTGGTATAGATAATACCTATAGTATTGATCTGATAAACCGATATGTTTTCAGCCTCTCACAATCTCTTACAATTATCTCTCAATTCTCAATGTAACATGTCTAACCCTATGATATTTCCATAATAGGGTACTTATATATATTAAAAGGGTTTCTGAATTTAATTAAAAGATCAGAAAACTATTATTTATTTATTTTTCAATCCACGATGGTGCCCAAGTTCAACACCTGATATAACAACCCATAATTTACATACATTGTTATTACTTCAGAATTAAAACACACTTATTAAACATATAACAAAATCAGGAAAGGACCGTATAGGTATAGAGTCTTTAGAAACTGGGAAACATAAATAACTGGTTCATAAAGCATCTACTTTGCCTCCCATTTATTTCATCATATCTAGAGTCCCTTTTGGCATATCCTACTTAATAACCTTCTCCCTGACCTAGGGAAAGAAAACATACAAAATGGTGAGTTCAAATGCTCAGTAAGGGTAAACAAAATAAATATCAATCACATCATATTCATAAGAAAATAAATTTTGGAAATCTTAACCTGAAAAAGAGATCATAATTTCTTAACATGGGATAAATCATAGTAGTGAAATGTAATCCCAATAATCATAAATTAAAACATGAAACTTTGTGCCATACACACATAATCATAGAGAATCATTTCTTAGTAGTAAAGGCTAATAGCCAAGACTATCTTAGCGGGAAAAGTCCATTTCTGAACCGAGTTCACTCCTCATTTCAGTCCTGTTTCACTGAACCAGATTAACCTGTCATTCCAGCCATGTCTATCTCATGAGATATAAATCTTTACACAATTCATTGGAGGGATATATAGGTCCCACCCATCTCATAATGATACCATTCTTATGTGTGCCAAAAAATCATAAACCATACATCATTGCATAACCCATGTAATAAAAATGGGATTCTTAAACATCGTGACATCATAAAACAATTCATATAAGATAAAAGAATTCATAAAAATAATTCCATCACAACATAATCAAATCAATTTAATAATATGTATAGAAACATAACACTATATTATCTTAGATGGAAAATAATTTTGATAAAACACTTGAACTCCATTCTTGAGGAAAATATCCTTTCTACTTCAAAAACATTTTCCTTTCTTAACATGTCATATAATTTTAAACTAAAAAAAAGTTGATTAAAAATAAACATGAAAATTTGTAAAGGAAGCTTATTTGAAATAATGTTTTAAAAATCCATTCATGCCGTATAAGTTAAAAAAACATTCTTCTCGTACTTTTGTCAGAAAAGTCAAAAAGTACCTCGTACGAAAAACGACAAAAGATTCCTTTCATATCTTTTACTAAAAACTCACCGAAGGGTAAAATTGGACTTAAAAAATTGTATAAGGATATAAATATTACATATTGAGGAAACATGGATGTGTATGATAAAATACACCTCAATAAATACCAAAGTATAAACAATCTCTGATAAAAATGAGATTGTGATATTTTCCCTTACCATAGGTCCGATTTGCTTTGTAAGTGTCCGAAACTCCTGTATAATGATTTAAATAATGTCATTGAATTATTCCATAATGATACTTATTTTTATTATATCATATATGTTCATATTCTTAGCTTCTTATTAGTAATATTTCATTGTTACTTGTTATTATGATGTTTATTTCTTTTTTTTTGGTTCTTATGCGTGTTTTCTCGAATAAATTCTTATTCTTCTTTTTAGGTTATAGATACCTCATTTCCAGAATGTTATTAGTGTAATATATATCATATTTATTCATTAAATTCATTTATATAATCATTATGCAATGAAGATCATGTAGAACGAGTCGCATCACATCGTGGAGACGGTATTCCGTACGTACGCACGAGCGATGTTATCGTTCCCATGATCGTGGAATTGTATTGGAGTGTATGTATACTATTTCAGAATAAATTTAATTTTATAATAATCAAATATAGTCATTATTTACACCATTATACCCATCCAAGTAAGGTGGTGGTGGAAAATAGATTACACCACGACATGGAGACGGTATTCCGTACGTACGCACGCGCAGTGATTTCGTTTTCTGTTGGATGGATAAATGGTGAAATAGGTTTCTTTCATACTTATAATAACATATCAGTATATGATTGATACTGATGTTATTACTTCATAATGAAACAACTAAATAAGAAGAAGTGGAAGAAGAAATAATGTTGAAATAATCGGTAACGGACATTACCTCTTCTTTGAAGCGCCTCTTTGACACCTCCTCTTAGGTCACTAAAATTGGTCCTTGAAAAAGAAAAGGACCTCTAGGATGTTTCTAGGGAAGTGGAGAAGAGAATTTGGCAGTGGTTGGATGAGCTTGAAGGCTCAAAGTGGTGTGAGGAAGAGAGGGAGGAGGTGCCCTTTTATAAGGGAGGAGAGGGGCACCTTTGGAAAAACAAAAAAATATTATTTTATTATAAAGTCATATTCGGTTTTTAATAGCTCAAAATGGATTTATTTAGAAGATAAGGTGGTTATGGGTAGAAATAATCTCAAAAAATAGAATTTAGACAAGTTTAGGTATCTATTTTAACCTTATCATTTAGATTTAACTTTAAGTTAAATAATTTTACTTTTACCGTGTCTTCTTGTTTTCTTACACTATAAGGTTAATGAACTTACTATAACAATCCAAAAGAACCCAAAGTTGTTTTCTATTAATATATATAACCTTATCTAAGTCATTTGGCCGAACCTTAGATTTTTATGAGTAAAATAACAATTAATAATATAATATTTGTTTTAAAAACTATTTTATGTCCATTTTGACACTATTTGGTAATTGATTTTTGTGAAAATCATAATAGAAATATTAGTTCGAAAAAAGTTAATTACATCAATAATAAAATACAGTAGTAACCTAGTAAATTATTTTAATTCATAAAAAGTCTCAAATTACATTTATTTGGGTATTTATAACATCAATTATGTCAATATTTCATTAATAAAATAATTACTGCATCATCATTGTGTCATAAATAAATTAAATTATTTATTGTCTAAAAATTAAAAATAAAATACAATTATGTAGGAAATATTTTTATCTTTCTAATGAATATTTATAGTCGAAATTATCTTTTGTATAACCCAATATTAAAAATGATTTACTTATTAAACTTTGATTTGAACTATTTTAACCCTTCTTTAAATAAATTAATATTAAATGTCCTAATCTAATCCAAGTGGGCCTAAATGGTCATATGTTATTACTAAGGTTGTTTTGGGTCGAATTAAAATTATCCAATAGAATTAGGACATGTGTTAGGGTAATAATAATAACATTTTTTACCCTTAATTACCCTATTTACTTTTTACCGTGGTAAAAAAAAGTAAAATGTTACAATTCACCAAAAATTATTTTCATCTCATTGAACCACATTTTAGTCCTTGATATTAACCGTGTCTCTCGGATTTTTGAAATTACACTCATAGAAGTGGTAAAATTATGTTTTATGTAAATTTGCAAATTCTCCTGTGAGTTGGGTAAAAGACGGTGAAAAGTTCAATAAAATTTTTATATATCTAAAATTATTATAAAATGACTCCAATGAATTGAATTGAACTTATATAGGTATTATGTATCAATTTTGACCTAAAATAAATTTAGTTAAAATAAATAATTGTTTAAATAAAAAGTTGGTTTTTAAATAGTAACCCAGTGTTTTCACTATTCACCAAAAATTGAAAGTTTTCAGAAAAATACCAGAATTTCACCCTAGGCTAATTTCGATATTCCAAATCAAAAAATGAAGTCCATTTTGAAAAATAAAATTTACAAAATTTCAAAAAGTGGTTATTACTATTCATAACTGCTAGTTTTAATAATATTTGAATAGCATATCGTTGTTTAGTGAAACTCAGTATTGCGTACGACGCAAGCTATCGAGGAAGGTCACGATTGTGCGTAAAGAAATCCAAGATAGTGTTGTGTGTAGTGAAAGATTCATTTCATGATTTATATAACATAAAAACAAAATATTTCTCATAAATGTCTCGGGTGTTACATTCTACCCCCCTTAAAATGAATTTCACCCTCGAAATTCGTCACTTTGTAACAAACAGATGAGTATACCTCTTTCTCATCATATCCTCAAGCTCCCATGTAGCTTCTTCTAATTGGTGGTTCCTCCATAAAAGTTTCACCAAGCGAGTGGTCTTGTTCCGTAGGACTTTTTCGCTATGATCCAAAATCTCTATCGGCTGTTCTTCATAAGAAAGATCTTGCTCCAGCGGTACAACTTCTGAGCTGAGTACATGTGAAGGATCAGGTATGTACTTTCTTAGGAGAGATAAATGAAACACATCGTGAACTTGAGAGAGATTCGATGGAATCGCCAATCAGTAAGCTACCTTTCCAACACGATCCAGTATTTCGAAAGGACCGATATATATAGGGCTCAACTTCCCCTTCTTTCCAAATCTCATGACCCTCTTCCAGGGAGATATTCGTAAAAACAATTTATCACCCACTTCAAACTCTAGGTCTATTCTTCTGTTGTCGGCATAACTTTTTTGTCGACTATGAGCTGCTCTTATGTGTTGTTGAATAGATCTGACCTTTTCTGCCATCTCATCAACAAGATTAGGTCCTAATAGCTTTCTTTCCCCAACTTCATCCCAGCAAGTTGGAGTCCTGCATTTCTTTCCATAGAGAGCTTCATAAGGAGCCATCTGAATACTGGAGTGAAAGCTATTATTATAAGAAAATTCCACCAAAGGTATGTGTTGATCCCAACCACCTTTCAAATCCATAGAGCAAGATCTTAACATATCTTCTAGAGTTTGAATTGTTCTATCAGACTGACCGTCCATCTGAGGATGATAAGCAGTGCTGAAACTCAACTCTTTATCTAGAGTATGCTGAAGACTTCGCCAGAACTTCAAGGTAAATCTCGTATCCCGATCAGATATAATAGAAATTGGTACTCCATGCAATCTTACCACTTCCTTTACATATATCATGGCATGCTGATCTAGAGAGAAATCCTCTCTAATATCAATGAAGTGTGCAGACTTTGTAAGACGATCACCTATGACCCAAATAGCATTATTGCCTTTGGATGTTTTAGGAAGTCCGGTGACAATGTCCATAGTGATGTTTTCCCATTTCCATTCGGGTATGGGTAGTGGTTGTAACATTCCCTTAGACTTTTGTCTCTCAGCTTTAACTTGCTGACAAACCAAGCATCGAGAGACATATTCAGAAACATCTCTTTTCATGCCATCGCACCAGAAGTACTCTTTCAGGTCCCTATACATCTTCATGCTTCCAGGATGAATAGAGAATGAAGAACTATGAGCCTCATCCAGTAGCTCCTTCTTTAATTCATGGATGGGAGGAACACAAACCCGATTCCTGAACTTTATTATCCCATCACAATCAAGGTTGAATTCAAGAACATTTCTCACCTTCTTTTGTAACTGTACATCATCTTTATATGCCTCTTTATTCTTCACATGTATATATGGTTGAACATTCATTTGAGAGAAATACGATTTTCCCCTTTCATTATAATTCCAAGATCCATCCTTTGTAAATCCATAAATATTGGATCTTTTGTGATCCTCATCATGGATAAGCTAGCATGGTCTTGTCGACTTAATGCATCTTCCACCTTGTTTTCTTTCCCAGGGAGGTAATGAATTGAGCAGTTGTAATCCTTAATTAGCTCCAACCATCTTCTTTGATGCATATTCAGCTCCTTTTGTGTGAAAATATACTTTAAACGATTATGATCAGTATAAATATCACACCGTTCTCCATAAAGATAATGCCTCCAAATCTTTAATGCAAAGATTACCGCAACAAACTCCAAATCATGAGTTGGGTAATTTTTCTCATGGATTTTCAATTTTCGTGACGTATAAGCTATCGCCATATCGTTTTGCATGAGAACACAGCCCAACCCCTTCTTGGAAGCATCACTGTAGATCACAAACCTTTCTCCACTACAAGGCAGTGTGAGCACAGGTGCACTGGATAACCTTCTTTTCAACTCCTTGAAATTATCTTCACATTCCCCCATCCATATGAACTTACCTCCTTTTCGAGTCAACCTGTTGAGTGGATTAGATAATCGTGAAAAATCTTTCACAAAATGTCGATAATATCCAGCCAAACCAAGAAAACTTCGGATCTCGGTTACTGTTGTTGGTCTCTACCATCTTTCGATAACCTCTGTTTTTGCTGGATCCATAGATATCCCCTCTTTTGAGATTATGTGACCCAAAAATGAAACTTTTTGAAGCCAAAATTCACACTTGTTAAATTTAGAATAAAGATTCTCCTTTCTTAGGGTCTTGAATATAATTCTCGCCTGATATTCATGTTCTTCCATGATCTTTGAATAGACAAGAATATATTCTGTAAAGACTACCACAAACTGATCAAGATGGTCTTTAAAGACTCTATTCATCAGATCCATGAAGATTGCAGGGGCATTAGTAAGACCAAATTGCATCACAATAAATTCATAGTGTCCATACCTTGTACGGAAAGCCGTCTTTGGTATATCCTCCCTTTTGACCCTTAATTGATGATACCCTGAACGAAGATCAATCTTGGAAAATTATTGATCTCCTCGTAGTTAGTCAAATAATTCATCAATGCGAGGGAGAGGATATTTGTTCTTGATAGTGATCTTGTTATGTTCCCGATAATCAATGCAGAGTCTCATTGATCCATCTTTCTTCTTAACAAACAGAACAAGTGCTCCCCAAGGTGACGCACTAGGGCGTATGAATCCCTTATCTAGATTCTCTTGGAGTTGCTTCTTCAATTCCTGCAACTCAATTGGGGCCATTCGATAAGGTGTATTTTAAATAGGAAAATCTCCCGGTACAAGTTTTATTGAAAACTCTACTTCACGATTTGGTGGAAGACCCGGCAATTCCTCAGGAAAGACATCGTCAAACTCCCGTACAATGGTAATATTCTTAATCGTGAGTTTCTCACTAACCATTTGAGATAAATAACCCTCATTTAGTGGAATCAAGACCCATAAGACGGAAGAAATTTCCACTGGAAGGTTATGTTCATCCTTGCATCGATAGACGATCATAGATTGATCTGGAATTTGAAATGTGACTTACCTTCTTTGTCAATTGATATGAGCTCTATATAGAGAAATCAAATCCATGCCAAGAATCACATCAAATTCCACTATAGGAAGGATCACAAGATTTGCAGGAAGCACTTTCTCACAAACTTCAATTGGAGAAGAATTATAAACTTTTGATGCAACTGTTGTGCCATTAGGGGTTGTCACAGCTAACTCAACATCTAATTGTTGAGGTAATACGGTGATACCCTTAGAAAATTCTTTAGAAATAAAAGAGTGGGAGGTTCCAGAATCAAATAAAACATTTACTACTTTAGAGTGGATGGTAAGTGTACCTTTCACCACTTCGTTATCGTACTCCACATCACTGATAGAAATTGCATGTGACATTCCTTTGTCTTTAGCCTTAAGATTTTGTTGACGTCGACCATCATCATCAACCCTTGGATTTGGGCATTGATTGGCATAATGCCCCATCTCCATGCACTTGAAACATTGAGGTGTAGTAGGTTCATTCTGTGTATCCCTTCCTTTGTTTTCATCACTAGACATCTTCTTCCCATCATTCCGGCATTCAAATGCCCGATGACCTTCCTTTCCACATTTGAAACATTTACTTGTCACTTTAAGACAACTCCCTCCATGTTTCATTCCACACTTTGATCATAAGGGAAAACTCATCTTCTTTTAATTGTGCTCTTTAGATTTTCCTTTGAATTCCATTTTCCTCTTCTTATCAAACCCATATGACTGATGGGTTACTCTAATCTCCATCTCAACTTTGAGATCACATCGAACAATTTCCTCGTAGCTATTGAAGTCCCTTATGGCTAAGGCCCTTCGAAGACTTGGTTTTAAGCCACTAAAGAATTGATCGATCTTAATCTCAGGTTGGATAATAATTCCAGAAGCGTATGTTTCAAGTCTTGTAAAATTTGCTTCATAGGTACCAACAGATTCATAATCTTGTTGCTTCAGTTCATGAAACTCTTTCTCCATCTTTGTTTGGAGAATACGAGGAAAGTAATTATTGAAAAGTAAGTTCTTGAACTCGTCTCATTCCATGGACTCAATTTTAACTCTTTTCCACGTATTCTTGATAAGATTCCACCATTGATCAGCATCTCATTCCAAACGATATACTGCTAAGATGACTTTATCATGTTCAGAACATTGAAGAACTGAAAATATCTTTTCAATGGTACTGATCCATTTTTCAGCCACTAATGGATCAGAGGACCCACTGAATGAAGGTGGACGCTGCCTCATGAAGGATTCAACAGAATTTTTCTCCTTCCATTGCTCGTTTGGAAGTGTTGCATGATTCATAGCTTGATAAAGTTGTGTGAGCATGGCTACAATATTTTGTATTCCAGTTCCCATAACGTTTGGTTGCTGAGGAGGAAAATCATTGCATTGCCCGTTTCATTCTGCATTAACACAGTTCCTTCGGGTTCCAGCCATTGACTAAAACAAAGAAGAATAGTGTGAGCAACACTAATTATAATAGGAAAAAAAACATAATCATGAATAAAATTTCACACTTAAGGTCTTATCATTGGTTATTCGTGGCCATTTCTAAAACACTAAGATTGTGTTCTATGCTTAGACTTATCCTTAGGGTTCTTACTAAGGCTTTCACATCCTAGTTTCCAAAGGTTGACTATAACTTTCCTCTGATACCAACTATAACGACCCATACTTTACATACATTGTTATTACTTTAGAATTAAATCACACTTATTAAAACATATAACAAAACCCGAAAAGGACCGTATAGGTATAGAGTCTTTAGAAACTGGGAAACATAAACAACTGGTTCATAAAGCATCTACTTTGCCTCCCATTTATTTCATCATATCTAGAGTCCCTTTTGGCATATCCTACTTATTAACCTTCTTCCTGACCTAGGGAATGAAAACATACAAAAGGTTGAGCTTAAATGCTCAGTAAGGGTAAACAAAAGAAATATCAATCACATCATATTCATAAGAACATAACTTTTGGAAATCGTAACCTTCAAAAGAGATCATAATTTCATAACATGGGATAAATCATAGTAGTGAAATGTAATCCCAATAATCATAACCTAAAACATGAAATTTTGTTGCATACACACATAATCGTAGAGATTCATTTCATATTAGTCAAGACTCATAGCCAAGACTATCTTAGAGGACAAAGTCGATTTCTGAACCGAGTTCACTCCTCATTTTAGTCCTGTTTCACTGAACCGGATTAACCTTCAGTTCCAGCCATGTCTATCTCATTAGATATAAATCTTTACCCAATGCAATGGAGGGAGATATACTTCCCACTCATCTCATAATGATACCATTCTTATGTGTGCCGCAAAATCATAAACCATACATCATTGCATAACCCATGTAATAAAAATGGGATTATTAAACATCGTGACATCATAAAACAATTCATATAAGATAAATGAATTCATAAAAATAATTCCATCAAAACATAATCTAATAAAAGTAATAATAGGGATATAAACATAACCCTATATTATCTTAGATGGAAAATAATTTTGATAAAACACTTGAACTCCATTATTGAGGAAAATATCCTTTCTACTTCAAAAACATTTTCCTTTCTTAACATGTCATATAATTTTAAACTAAAAGAAGTTGATTAAAAATAAACGTGAAAATTTGTAAAGGAATCTTCTTGGAAATAATGTTTTAAAAATCCATTCATTCCATATAAGTTAAAAAACATTCTTCTCATAATTTTGTCGGAAAAGTCAAAAAGTACCTCGTACGAAAAACGACAAAAGATTCCTTTCATATCTTTTACTAAAAACTCACCGAACGGTAAAATTGGACTTAAAAATTTTTATAAGGATATAAATATTACATATTGAGGAAACATGGATGTCGATGATAAAATACACCCCAGTAAATACCAAAGTATAAACAATCTCGGATAAAAATGAGATTGTGATATTTTCCCTTACCTTAGGTTCGATTTGCTTCGTAAGTGTCCGAACCTCATGTATAATCATTTAAATAATGTCATTGACTTATTACAGAATCATACTTATTTTTATGATATCATATATGGTCATATTCTTATCTTCTTATTAGTAATATTTCATTGTTACTTGTTATTCAGGTGTTTATTGCTTTTTTTTGTTCTTATGCGTATTTTGTTGAATAAATTCTTATTCTTATTATTAGGATACGGATACCTTATTTCCAGAATGGTATTAGTGTAATATATATCATATTTATTCATTGAATTCATTTATATAATAATTATTCAATGATGATCATGTAGAACGAGTCGCATCACATCGTGGAGATGGTATTCTGTACGTACGCACGAGCGATGATATCGTTCCCATGATTGTGGAATTGTATTGGAGTGTATGTACACTATTTCAGAATCAATATAAATTTATAATAATCATATATAGTCATTATTTACACCATTATCCCCATCCAAGTATGGTGGTGGTGGAAAATAGATTACACCACGGCATGGAGACGGTATTCTGTACGTACGCACGCGCGGTGATTTCGTTGTTCGTAGGATGGATAGATGGTGAAATAGGTTTGTTTCATAAATATAATAACAAATCAGTATATGAGTGATACTGATGTTATTACTTCATAATGAAAGAACTAAAGAAGAAGAAGTGGAAAAAGAAATAAAGTTGAAAGAATCGGTAACATACATTAACTCTTTTTTGAAGCACCTCTTTGAGACCTCCTCTTAGGGCACTAAAATTGGTCCTTGAAGAAGACCAGGACCTCTAGGATGTTTCTAGGGAAGTTGAGAAGACAATTTTTCAGGGGTTTACTTGCTTTAAGGCTCAATGTGGTGTGAGTAAGAGAGGGAGGAGGTTCCCTTTTATAAGGGAGGAGAGGGGCACCTTTGGAAAAACTAAAAATATTATTTTATTATAAAGTTATATTTGGTTTTTAATAAATCCAAATTGATTTATTTAGAATATAAGGTGGGGATGGGTAGAAATACTCTCAACCAATAGAATTTAGACAATTTTAGGTATCTATTTTAACCTTATCATTTACATTTATCTTTAAGTTAAATAATTTTACTTTTATCGTGTCTTCTTGTATTCTTACACTGTAAGGTTAATGAACTTACTATAACAATACAAACGAACCCCAAGTTGTTTATTATTAATATATATAACCTTATCTAAGTCATTTGGTTGAAACTTAGATTTTTAGGAATAAAATAACAATTAATAATATAATATTTGTTTTAAAAACTATTTTATGTCCATTTTGACACTATTTGGTAATTGATTTTTGTGAAAATCATATCAGAAATATTAGTTCTAAAAAAGTTAATTAAATAAATAATAACATGTCATATTAACCTATAAAATTATTCCAATTCACAAAAAGTCTCAAATTACATTTATTTGGGTATTTATAACATCAATTATGTCAATATTTCATTAATAAGATAATTACTTCACCATCATTGTGTCATAAATAAATTAAATTATTTATTGTCTAAAACTTACAAATAAAATACCATTATGTAGGAAAGCTTTTTAGGTTTCGAATGAATATTTATAGTCGAAATTATCTTATGTATAAATCTATATTAAAAATTATTTACTTATTAAACTTTGATTTTAACTGTTTTAACCCTTCTTTAAATAAATTAATATTAAATGTCCTAATCTAATCCAAGTGGGCCTAAATGGTCATATTTTATTCCTAAGGTTGTTTTTGGTCGAATTACACTTATCCAATAGAATTAGGACATGTGTTAGGGTAATAATAATAACATTTTTACCCTTAATTACCCTATTTACTTTTAACCGTGAAAAAAAAAGTAAAAAGCTACTATTCACCAAAAATTATTTTCATCTCATTGAACAACATTTTAGTCCTTGATATTAACCGTCTCTCTCGGATTTTCGAAATTACACTCACAAAAGCGGTAAAATTAAGTTTTATGTAAATTTTCAAATTCTCCTAGGAGGTGGGTAAAAGACGGTGAAAAGTTCAATAAAATTTTTATATATCTAAAATTAATATAAAATGAATCCAATGAATCGCATTGAACATATATAGGTATTATGTATCAATTTTGACCTAAAATAAATTTAGTTAAAATAAATAATTATTTAAATAAAAAGTCGGTTTTTAAATAGTAACCCAGTGTTTTCACTATTCACCAAAAATTGATAGTTTTCAGAAAAATAACAAAATTTCACCCTATGCTAATTTCGATATTTCGAATCTGAAAATGAAGTCCATTTTGAAAAATAAAATTTACAAACTTTTAAAAAGGGGTTATTACTATTCATAACGGCTAGTTTTAATAATATTTTAATAGAATATTTTTGTTTAGTGAAACTCAGTATTGCGTACAATGCAAGCTATCGAGGAAGGTCGTGGTTGCGTGTAAAGCAAGAAAAGCTAGTGTTGTGTGTAGTGAAAGATTCCATTGAGGATTTATATAACATTAAAAAAAATATTTCTCATAAAAGTCTCGGGTGTTACACCTAACACCAATAAGGATTATGTCATGCCTAGGGTAAACCCCATGTTCTTAACTCAATGGATTTCTGAAATTTCCCATCCAAGACTCCATTTGGGATTTATTACCCTATTTTAAGAAAACATTATTCTTTTGGTGTTTTTATATTATATGTTTTTATAATATTAATACTAGGCTCAAAAGACCATAGAATCTCATGTCATCTCATTGCCTAGGTCCAAAAATATTACAAGGTATATTTCAAATATTTTCATGGAAAAAATAGATACTTTACATTTAACACACCTTAGATATTTTCATCCTAATAATTTGAAAAAGACTACTCAAAAATACTTGGGTACTAAAATCTATTCTAGGTCTCCCAATCCAAGGTGCTATTTTAGATATTCTTGTGCTGCCACTAGACTTTAACTGAAGTAATTTCTCATCTACATAGGATCTTATCATGTTGATCCTAGATATCAATCGATACTCTGTTAAGATAGTTCTATAATTAATGTATTGCATTATCCTGTAGATAGAATGTGAAGGATCATGCACATAACTCCTCAGTTGTGACACATGTAGGATCTCATGTACCCGGTCTAATAGTTCTAGTAGGTCTACGCAGTACACCCCCTCGCTGACCCTATATAGTTTCTAAAAAGGACCAATGAACCTTGAAGATAACTTTCATCCCAGCCAAATATCCATAATCCATGTCGAGGTGAAAACTTTAAGAACACATGTTCTCCCTCCTCAAACTCCAAAGGCCTTCATCATTAGTCCACATTGGATTTATTATATATCCTAGTAGAACTAATATTATCTTGGATGATCTTCACCTTCTCAGTCGAAACTCACACCAACTCAAATCCTAAAATTGATGATTATCCTCGGTCATTCCAACATAGTCGTAACCTATAGTCTCACCCATAAAAGGGCTAAAATTGTGTCATACTGATGGGGGAATGTTAGAGATATTTGTACACAAACTCCACCAAGGTTATTTGGTCCCCAAAATATGGAAAAAGTGAAACTTTGATGCATACAACATGTCCTATAGAATTATAATAGTTGGCTCAATATAGCCTCCATTCATTGGGTGAAATTCCATGCTAAAATGTAACAGTTTCCCAAAGGCTTCCTACAATCCTCTATAATGAGGAAATGAAGGGATCGTCAAGGTATGAAAGGATCATCGATGGAACTCTGTGGAGTTGGATAATCACATGCACATAAATTCATGCTAAACTCTTTATTTAACTCTTCTTGCATATAGATAAGAAGTGAGCAAACATTTTGATTTGGTCTATGATCACCCAAATGGAATAATTTCCTTTATACATCTACTGTAACCTCATCACTAAGATCATAGATATACCATACCAATTCCACTATGGATCCTCAAGGGGTTTACCTAAACCCACTAGAACCTGGTGCACTGCAATCACGCACTATAAAGTGAGGCATTAAAAGAAAAACTTCGCTACACATTTCATTATATCTAGGAACCAAAACTAATATCTATGATCCTAGTTCATATTTTTCACATCAGGATATACTATTAAAGGTTATATTTAAAAATCCATATTCAACTCCTTAAGAAATTTCACTGGTATGACCATACTTCCTATAAAATGATGATTTGAAACTTACCTTCATAAAATCCATCCAGAACACAGCCATTAGGTATCTAAGTATGTAAATTATCACAATAATTATCTCCATAATGAGCCTCCCTATAATTTTATAGAATTTGTGGGGTAAAAACCATAGACTATAGATATTCTACTTCTTTTTATAAAAGGAATAACTTATCCAACACCTTGGATAATAACCCAGAGTTCGATCTCCTACTGAGAGAATTTTAAACCATGTTCCCCTTACATGAAGTATAGACTATCACGAAGACATAATCCAGGTGGAACTTTGGCCATCACCTCTCTCTCAAGTTAAGATCCTTCTAAGAGATAATCTATATGATACTATTATGGTTAGCATAAAAGATAAATTGTTCACCCATAAGGTAATGTAACCACATACTTAGGGACAATACTGCCACTGCCAACTCAAGATCATGGGTCTCATAGTTATACTAATGTTGTTTCAACTACCAATACCCATATACAATCATTATGTGTATCTACATCCAAAAAAACCATGTTTAGTCTATAAGACATAATAGAAAACTACATAATTGACACCATCCAGTAGAAATGTCATTATGGGTCACTCATAAACCTCTACATCAACTCTTGAGAAGCCTACTAGAACCTCCCAATCCAAATTAAGGGATATCCCTTATTTGTAAAAGTAGTCAATGGTTATGATATCCTAGAGAAATCAAGTATAAATCTCCCATAGTAGTTATGCAACCCAAGGGTACTCAACACCTCTATCATGATCATGGGTGGATCCCAAGATAACACTATCTTGGACTTCCCTGAGTCCACTACTACACCGTTAGTCATGATAACATGTCCCAAAAAGTGAGCCTCATGAATCCAGAATAGACACATTTAGATATTCATACAAAACAGGTGATCCTGAATTATATCCAGCACCATCCCCATGTGTTTCCCATGATACACCACTGATGCTGTATACAGTAGCCTATCATCTTTGGTGACCACCAGAAACCGGTCTAACAAAGGATAAAATATAAAATTCATGAGTATTGTTATCATTTTTCATTGAATTATTCATGATGAAAGGACTCACCAATTACTCACATTGGTTATATCAAAAAATGAATTATGTCTTCGGAATATCCTTGTCTAATACTCACAACTTGTTATCGCCTAATCTGAGGTTCATCATCTAGAACCATCATGACCCTCTCAACTAATCAAAGAGGTCATAAAACCTCTACAGTGGTTACTAATTCTTCCTGATCAACTATTTTAGTCAAGGATAATCCATTCATATAATCTATCTCTCATAAACCTTCCTGTTGAACAATATTTGGGATGCCCAGTGGGAAACACTAGGTCTAAAAAAGCCCTCCCTCTACATGTCCTCTCACTACAGCCTTAGATTGTGCTGCTCTACTTGAGATATATTATATTTTTGTGAAGATTGTGGGGTCATCTTTGGGTGTAGGTAAATAAGTAAGATTATCTATTATCAGAGAGGTAATATCAAAACATCCTCATGAGAGGCATCCTCATAATCCACCACCATTGTAGGAAACTAGTATCCCTTATAATCCACTTCTCTAAGAGTTATTCTATCTAATTGGTGATTAATTTGTTGTGCCCACCTATATAGGAGCACGTCCTACACTACCTAGATCCTCCATTCTAACACAAAGGTAAACCACATCCCATTACTATGGACACACCTCATCCTTCTCTTGAAATATTGAGTCTAGGTATTAATTGTAGCTAGCCCATCTATATGTAATATAACATCATAAGGACTCATTAATGTTACAAATATATCCTACATGATAATTTCCACTCTAATATTTAGTTCACACTGCTAGAAGAAGTGTATGATTGCTGAGTCACCAACAATAAGAGTCTCCAAGCAGAAGTGTTGAGCTGAGGGCTCAAGCAAAATCTCTATATATCAAATAAAACAGTTGTAAATAAATGTTTGTCTCACACACACATTTATCTATACTAAAAATAAATTAGATAAGGAGAGTATCATACATAAAATAATCCTTTGAGCCTCAATTTTTTAAGACTCTACTACATATACCTATCCACTCACCTTTCCACCAGTTCCTTGAGCCAGGCATGGACCACATGAGGGGTGGAGTTGTAATAAGTCTTATATTTTTTCAAGTGTAGCTGATCAATCATCTTCCATGTCTACCGCCCTATATAAATCCTTTCCGCTTCACCTATCTATATCTAGTAGTTTCATCGAACGTTCCTATGTCAGTTGTGTGATAGGTCAGAAAATCTCTACCAAGATTTACATGGCCATCAAATGAGAAGTATTACCTCTCCCTATGTTGAGAAACCTAATTTTTTTCTTATATCATGGGACTGTCTCTTGAAACATTTTGAATTCTAAATTCCATATCAATTTCATCAACTACTAGCTACTGAGGTCTCAACTCTAGGGTTCCCACAACCAGTACCCAATATCGGAGTCTTCGCTTCTAGGAAGATATCTACTATTAAGGCTCACTCAATAACTCTATATTTGGTTGAAATTCCTGAATATATCAGTACAAACATGATATCCTGATTTAATTCCATCTAAAAAGTCTGTCCTCAAAATAATGGATATCGAACAATATCCAGAGAGTTCCAGGAAAGGTATGTGAATCTCACTAAATACTCATCCATGATTATAATTCCATAATATAACTGTATAATCTTTTGGACACACACAAATTACAACATGTCTAGGTAAAACTCTACCCTAGAGATATTCTCATAATATAACCAGGAGAGATTCATCTCATCATGTGATTGAGTAACCAGACTCTACCATTTCTCAGAAAATCCATGAAGAAGAGTCACTATAATTACCACCATCTAATGTGTAGGTGTCCTCACAAGGTTAAAATTGTAGATTGTTGCCTCTAGATATTCTTCAGTTGAATGAAGTTCTATCATTCCCCTAAACCATGGGTTTCACTACCTTTGAAAATCAGGTAGCTCACTAATTCTGCATAGATCCTAGAACAGAACTGCCAGTGCTAACCGATAGTCTATGGATGGTGGAATAACTTGAAAACCATCTGGAGGTACCACATCTGATACAGTACCCTACACTGAAACCTCTTCACTTGGTAAACCATCATAATAATAATTTAATAGAATCCGTTTTGGATTTCTTCATAGAGGAATCCTGAAATAATCAAGTTATACCTTGGTCAAAGAGTATATCAAGGAAGATGGATCAAGAATGAAAAAAATGACAACCCATTCATATTTGATGAATATACCAATGTTTTCCAACGATCCAAATTCTACATGAACTAAGTATCCAATAAGGTAATCAGATCTATAGTGAATAGATAAGTCATACACTACAACAACACTAGACACCCTAGACTAAAATATAAACTTAAAACACTTTAACACTCTTTTGATAAATCCCTAACAATCCTCATAATAAGAAAAAATAAATTCATAGGTTATAACATATAGCCGGATATTCTAATACCACTCTCTCGTGAATCAACACATTGGTACCTGCCTGGCTGATGATGAGCTGAGTGTGACAACCCTAAACCCCCTACAAAAAGATAGGGGCTCATGATAAGCACCGAGTAGGAAAATCCTATATATTGGAAGAATTAGATTAATTTTCCTATATGAACACACACATATTCAATCCCATAAAATGTCGAAATTTAAATCAATAGAACTTATACCAATTCATGGACACATTTATAATCTCAAAATAATATTATGAAAAAATTATTTAAGTGGAAAAAATAACCAAATACAAGACCACCAAAAACTATAAGGAGTCCAACCTTTTTATAGAGATGGGATTGCTATCAAATATAAAACTATTATACACCTTAGTATATCTTGTCCAAAACTATAATCCACCTAGTCTTGATCCTCCCAGGAATCTGTCAAAATGTTTTACATAAACATAGTACATTAAATGTGTGGGAATGACCCATGTAGGGGTAAGTATAACAATACTCAGTAGGGAACTCTAGAATAACCAAACAAAAAGAATCTAGAGTAGTTAGATCATAATAGTAATACAATACCATCGATATACTCATAAGATGGTCTAAATATAAAACAGGTCTCAACTACTACCATCCATAACATACTGTTTGAGGCTTCAAGGAAACACTCATTCCAAGAGAAGGCATTCCATGAGCCACGCTATCACCGAAGGTGCGCATCTGAGAAAGCATTCTAATCAGGTATCGCTAATAAATAATCACTATAAATATTAAGATCTCATCATCTAGGTATAGTATCACAATCAAGGTTCATGGGGGAGGCCAAAAACCATACTTAAGCTTCATACTTGATATGGGATCGAAGCCTTTTGTATTGTGGTCACATTTACACCATGAACCTAGGAATGACAACGGATCCCACCCTAAAACTCAGATGGATTCAATAAACACTATTTTATACATAACCTATATAAAGGACCACAATACTATGATATGGTTGTAATTATACATTGTATCATTATGGGAAAGGACTAATGAATCACACTCAACTAATCCTAGTATAAAGTGAGGAATTAAAGGGTTCCAGACACCCTCATAAGAGTACACAACAAGTACTATGGGGAACATTGTGTGTCTTTCCAAACCCTGGTCAACCTGTATCTCACTATCTCACACAAAATATACTTCTATAAATATTCTATGTGCCATCAATATGTGCACAAAGTGTAGAGTTTGGCCGAAACTCAACCCATACCATTTTCCAATGTCCATGAACTTCAGTACATGACTGTATACAGTGTTCATGCCCATATACTTGGTCATGTCTATGTACTTGGTTATGCATGTGTAATATACCCACATCCATGTACATGTCCATGTCCATTCCCTTGTATCATCTAAGATACACGGTGAGATACCATCACCACGTCACATGTCATGTTACAAGTTTCACAAAGTGTGTAATATTTTTATTTATCTGTAAATCCTAGTGCCACAACCAGGACCCCATATTGTGTGTATCTTATGATTACATATCGGGTAACATGGAATTAATATAGTTTCATTTTTTTTCATTAAGCATAATTTTACTTTTATCTACATGTAAATCATTCCAATAATCATGGATCTATTCTTATTGACCCTCCCCATCACCACTCACAATAATCTTGCTTTTAAAATGGTTTAAAATTCACCATATATGCAATGCACCATTAACACACATTGAAAAAGGAAGAACAATAATCACAAGTCTGATTTGATCAACCTCTAACCATCCATGCACATAATTTCACCTCAATCGCATCATTCATCATGAACTTCAATAGTAGTATTGCTCCATTATGTTGCTGAGTAGTTTGATAATGATCAAATGTTTGATATTTATCAAATCTCTATAAAAAGTAATTACTGAAGATGAATGTTTAGAGAAATAGGGGAGAAATAATGAATCAAAAAATGAGGACTGAACCTCATCGATGTTCAAGTTGTACTAGATTCATTTCCATTAGAGCAAAAAATAAAGAGACATGAAATTATCAAATAATTCAACTATAAATTTATCATTGAGGTGTGAATATAATCTTTTTAGTTTGATACTTCTATGTCTGAGAAGGGATAAAAATAGAGATGAATATAAAAAACAAAAACATCCTACCTTGAGTTTGGATCAGTCACAAATGAAGAAAAATCCATCATCAGATTCATTGGTGAGATCTATTAAGTCCATAGGAATAGATGAACCATGTGGTATCAATCCATTATCATACACTAAAAATATCCTCCAATTTACACTATCAATTCTCTTGGTTATGGCGCTAACCCAATGAATTTTCCATAATTGAGTATTTATGAAGTTAATTAGGTTTTTTGGATTTAATTAAACATTAAATAAATTGTTTACATATTTAATTATTTATCCACCAATGATGAATCCCAAGTCAAACACTCAGAGCACATAAGGATTATGTTAGTCCTAAGGTAAAATACATGTTACAAACTTAACAAAAGATTCATATTTCAAACCTGATAAACTATTCACATGTTACTTCACTATTTAAAGGGAACTATATGCATGGGATATTAATATATTTAATATTTTTATAATATTAATGTGGGCTCATCGGGCCTTCTAATCTCACATCAACTTATTTAGTGGCTCAAAAAATATTAATAGATATACTTTAATGATTTAAACATCAAAAAAGAAACATTACAATATTGGTTGTTGATTAATATTAAAGATACTGTTTCACATATAGGTTTTGAAAACCACTACAAAACACCACAAAACAATTATATAAGTCTTCATGAAAAACATACCCTTATTTTTTATAAATTTCTTTAATGTTTATCAATTTTTTCTCTTCTTCATTCATGTGTCAATGTATAACCCCCCCCCCCCATCTCTCCCCTTCTAGAGTTTATCTCTCACATGTCTAGATATATAAATGAAAGAGGTAATACCACTTTTTAAATATATTTATGATCTTAAATAATTAAGGATATGAATATATATATATAGAATTATAAAAATACTTTTCATTATTTTAAGAGATATTCACCATTGTGCCTTTCATTGAGATCAAAAAGTATTTACTAGTATGAGAGTAAAAATGTTCATTTAAATATTATTCCAAAAAAATTAAAACTCCTCCAACTATGTATATTAATTACTTTTAGAGATATTAAATTTAATTCTTGTTATTAACATATGAATGATTTGAAATATTACTCTAAATGTCTGATTACTCTACATTATCATAGTGGGAGCATCACTAAGGTGGAAAAACTGTCAGTTCCTTCACAACTGTAAATTTTTACTTATTCATCTCCATGGAATATAACCCCACTTTTAGCATGAAAATTATTTCCTCTTAAATTCTCATATATATCCATTAAACCGATTCACCAATTTTACTTTCATACTACCGTGAAATTGAAACACCTCAAAATTTTACGGACCTACTTTTTCTGAATAAATTACAATATTCATTTATATTTGATAATGCACTAAGTTAAACATTACTTATTAATGAAACAATTAATTTATATAATATATACAAAACACTCACTTCGTTTACATTACACACAACACCGACTTTCTATACGATGCATAAAACACTGAGTTGGTGTACGACACACGTAACACTTAGTTTCTACGAAACATCCCTTTTTATTATTTTAATTATTTTAATAAGATAACTATAACAAAGAGGATTAACATAGTAACATTAATAAAAATAAATACTTTTTAAATATTTTTTATAATTGTTTTTTATAAATAAAATATAATAATAATAGAAGATATGTTTTTTTGGTAAAGTCATTCTATGTTTAAAAACATTATTTTCACAAATGAACTAATTCAAATAAAAAAAATAATTTTAGGAAAATTTATAAATTTAATTTGATAAAATAAACTCAATTTTTAATTTATAACATATAAATTATATTAGGGTGCATTTTTTCCTTTTTTTAAGTATCATCATTTTTTGATGAATAGTGAAAAATGTTGATTTTTCATAAAAACTGTCTTTTTCTAAAATTAATTATTAATGATAAATGATATTATAAATATTTTTTAAGGTCTAATTATATGAATATTAAATCTATTAGTACAATTTAATTCATTATAATCAATTTTTATTTGTAATTTCATTTAAAATATTAACAAAATTTTGAACTTTTTCCTACTTTAAAACCTCTTTATTTTGTCTGGTCTATGGGATTTTCACTAATATTAATTTTTCCTCTTCTATGAAGTGAATTAAAAAAATCCAAAATAAACTATTTTATTGGGTATAATAATTTTATTTTAACAATACCATGTTAATTTTTTACCAAAATGATTAGTAAAAGTGATTAAAATTAATCATAGCGGTTAATGGGAAAATTAAGCTTAATTAAGGACTAAACCTTAATATAAATGGCCCAAATGACCTAGAAACTTTTCCAACACCAATTGGATGTCTGTAGTTGATAAAAAACCCCATAAATTATTGATTTTGGTTAGTTTGGAATGACTTTTTCTTGTATGAACATGTGAACACCTGATTTGATTCTAAAAATTCCTTTTGGGTCCTTTTCCCACCCTATAAAAGGCTAAAACTACTACACATTAATCACACATATCAAAACATATGATCTCATCCAATATCTACACAAGAAGCCTCCCAAAAATCCCACCTTATACCATTTATCCTCCCTTTTGGCATAAAGCTTCCTATGTATGCCTTTTGGTATGAACCAAAAGGAGCCGCCTGATTAAGAGGTAACGTCTTCTCTCATGCTCCTTACCATTATTTTTCTTCTAAACCCCATACATTCTATTTATTCCATTATTTTGTGACCAAATAGTATACTAAATATACTATTATGTTTTTATGAAAATTTTATGACCTAAAGATACTCACAACTCCAACTAATGGATGTTGAACATACTGTTTCTCTGTATGGAAAACTATTCCCCCACAAAACAATGATTGTTCATTTCTCCTTTACCACCAATCACGTTTTCCATTATGATGGATAATATATTTTTATATTTAATATATTATATTTAATATTTATTTAATATTCTTTATCACCTTTTTTAGTATACATCATTTTACCTTCCATTAAGTGTTATTATGAAATTCTCTTTTGAGGGAGTGTGGACTATTGCCCCCTCAAAGAGATGTGATTCGTTCACAAACCACATATAATGAATTAAGGATGGGTTTAATTAGATTATATGATATATATTATATATTAATTATTCTTTAATAATGATATATATATATATACGTACATATATATACAAATTCCATTTACAAAATTTTATTCAATATGGGAATAAAAACGGAAAATTACATTCATGCGTGCATACGACTTACCGTATCCTTGAACGGTGTATTCCATTACATATTTTATTATTATATAGATTATTATATTATAAATATACTTGAAATACCTGATACTAGTATCATTTTATACATTCTATAATCATGATATAAGTATAAATATCATAGATGTAACAAATTAAGACACATGCGAAGAACAATGTAAATTTTACCTGAAGTGAAACCTTATCAAAGGATCTTTAACAAGTGGGTAATATAAGGCCATAGTAAAATAATATATGGTAATATATATAATAATATTAATCTTTGAAATATATATAACAAACTTATATTTTTTATAAAGAAATCTCATATGAATATAGAGAGAGTCAAGACATGAGGTAAGAGGATTTCAACTCACTTTTAATTTCAGTGAGATACAAGCTATATTCACCACTCATTCCATTTCAATGGAATATGTACTTTAGGTGATTTTATTCTATTTGTCTTGTATTTAAATTTATGTTAATTCAAATTTCCATTTTAGGATCCCTCATTCATTGGGTTTATGTATCAAAAGTCACCAAGTTAGTGTAAATGTTCTGTCTCAATTTTCCTTCTTTGAGACTCATGTTTTTTATAAACCTATACACTTTTTAGGGGTGAAAATACTTCCATTTACATTACATATCATGAAACTCAATATTTTAATGATATTATATGATTTATTCAATTTCTTTTCCATACATGGAGTGAATGATCCCAAGATACCATGTTATAAGAGTTTATTGAGACAATATCATTGCTTTTCAAGATTGTTTGTGTTTATACTTCCTTTGAGGAAATATTATTATCTATATCTCATGAATATTCCTTAGTTCACATATAATCTATTATTTCATGATTTTCTCATGTATTTGTAACATTTTATACTCTTTGGTATATAAGATAGTTAATCATGTGTTTTTAGGAAATCTAGACATTACCCTCTCTTTGGTCAGAAATCTATGTTTTCTAAAAAGAGTTTTGAAGAATATTATACCATTCCCCTATAATATATAAAACACATTTTTACCCTTTTGTCATTTAACAATTTCTTCAAGGAAATATTCTCGTCACTTTAAGAAAAAATTACTTTCCCATCCTTTTTACAATACCAAAGGATGTTATTTTGAGAAGGTACAACATGTACGGATTTACCCACAGTCATTTCTTGAAATCTCCTTCTTCATTGTTAAAAAGGGAAATATTTAATAATTTTTTTTTAAATTACTTTTAAAGGTAAATAATTTTCAAAATGGTTTCAAACATATTTATTTATTTTCTTGGAAAACTGATTTCAAAATCTTTTCATGTATTATTTACAAGTTTTCAAAAAGTATTCAAAGAAATGGTCTTCAAAAGGTTTTCAAGATTCCATTAAAAAATTTCAAGTGTTTTCAATGAAAATGATTTCAAATTTCTTTGACTATTATTTTAAGACTTTTCAAGGAAATTATTTTTCTTAATTATTTCATTTATTCTTTATAAATTTTCAAGTTATTTTTTAAGAAAATTATTTTGAAATTGTTTTATATATTAAAAAAACCAAACGAAAAAGTATATTTTCCTCAAGAAACATTTTAGAGTATATTTCAAAATTAGTTTCAATTTAAGATGACATCTATTGATGTTACTCATGACATTATAGTAAATGATCTAAAGGATCCATCTCTATCCTTTAATGAATGACTTATGATTAATTCCATGTACTTCATAAAACTCATTTCTCCTTCATGGTTAATATGTTTATAAAACTTGTTCACTTCCAAGGGTTATATTTTTTTAAACCTACTTCTTTTCATGTGTTATGTTTATGATGAACTGATTATGAAACCTATCTCTTTCCACATGATAAGATATGTTTACATTTTCTGATATGCTTTTCATTTCAGGGGTTATGATATGTTTATTTATAATATTTTGAAACATGTATGTACTATTTCATTATGTGATGGGTGGAACCTATATGTCCCGCTAATGCATTGGGTAAAGTTTTATATCTCACAAGATAGACTATGATGGTATGAGTAGTGAACTCATGCTACTAATATGGTTTTAAGAGTAAACATTTACAATTAATATGGTCATGGGAGTAAACCATGAATACTATCCTTGTATGAGAACTGAACTCATGATACTATTAAGCTCATGTAAATTAACCATGACTACTAAGATGGCCTTGGAGGAAATGACTTGGATACTATGAATATTATTATATGCTTATGTATTTTCCACAATTCCATTCCTTATTCCTATGGTATGCTTTCATGGATTATGATCTTAATTTTCTTATGATTCATGTCTTATGAACTTTCAATCTTTATTCCATGATCTATGTTATGATCTTTGATATGTAGGGTACAATATTCTCTCTTAACGACTATGTTATCATACCCTTATACTCATGATTATTCTTACATGTCTCCCATGATTTCCCTTACTAATAATTTGATCTAACCCCTTTTTATGTTTCCTTCCCTAGGTTGTGAAGATATTTATTATGTTCAAGGTGACTAAGAAGGGTTCAAGTTAAGAATAACATAGTGGGTGATAATTTATCTCACTTATCTATCCTTTTTTATGTTTTTATATTTCCAAAGGAACTAGACTAGTACGGTCTTCTTGAATCTTTTTGTATAATGTTTTAGTATTCCATAAAAGTTTTGTAATGTTAATGTTTGAAAAGAGAGGGTATATATAGTTGAAATCAGAGGAAAATTTTAGCTAACCTTTGGATGCAATGATTCTAAAACCTTAGTGAGATCACTAGGTTTATTTCTAAGGATATGTCTAGGGATGTCTCTAATGTTAAATATAAGGGTGAATTAATGTTTAAAAAATGTCCTAGTATTTTGGTGAAGGATAGAGTGAGTGGTTTCCAGGAAATATATCCTTGTCTAGATACTAAAACTAGATGTGGATCTCGTACAAATTTACCTAGGGGTAACAACTCTAACAAGATGTTCTGGGCTTGACCTGGGGCATCTGGTACACAACAACGAGTCTTTCTCCACAACTGGTTTGACACTCTTGGGGTATATTCTTTGGGAATTCACAAACAATTCATGAACCATCATGAAATATTTAAATATATGTTAGATATGAATGACGTAAGATGAACCTAGGGTGTCATAAATTACAGAATGGGTCATGTTTAATATATTATATAAGTAATTATTTTCATTACTATGTGGTTTTCTACTATGACCAGTAAGGCTTAGACCATTCATCTAGTTTTGGTCAATGGTAGGAACTAGAAGGAACTGGATTAATGTTGAATGTGATGGAATATTTTCTTATGAGCAGTTAGGTGGGGTAATCACTAGAGTAAAAGATTTCATGATCATACCTAATCAGTTTTCACGAAACATGATTACCAATGTATACCTTAACCATTTCTCAGACTCACGAAGGACTAGAAATAAAGAGTTCATTGAGATTTTTGGTAATGTAGACCATGGAGGAAAGAAAATTCGGTTTCGTTTGTGCCGAGAATGTAGAATTAATCACCTAAGTGAATTTCTTAGAGGAACAAAAAGGTGTTTTGACTGTTGAAAAGAATGATGAAAATCGAGTGACTGTTAGGGAAAAATGAAGAGTTGGGTCAACAAAATGGCTAGGAATTTTGACCTCAATAAGTCATAATTGAAGGTTAACTGTTTTAAGTTTGGAGAAAATGGTCACTATGCAACCCAATGTCTGAATAGGAATGTTCCTGAAGAGAATAAACAAGGTATTGTGAGTAATGTTTACATTGTAGATGATGATGAGAATACAATAGAAATTTGGAAGAAAAGAGGAATTATTGTTAATGGATTAAGGATGAAGGAATCAAGGTATTTGTGAATTTGGATTCAAAAGTTAGGAATGATGAATTATAAAATTATTGTTCTTCCTTTGTTTTCCTCTTAGTATTTACTAGTTTAAGTTGGGCTGGTGATGTGATTTAATAACAACATGATATTTTGACTAATGGAAGGAAACCCTTAATATATTGTTTATGTTAAGATAATTTTTTATGGATAATGGTATGTGGGATATGAATAAGTAATTTGAATATTATTTTCTACCTTAGAACTAATTAAGGACTGGTTGAAGGGTGTATTATGCTATATATTACTTTTGGATTTGAGGATTAAATCCAATATAATTTTGAATGAGGAACAATACATGTATTCTAAAATGATTTGTGGTAATTATGGTTGTTACAATGTTTTAGAAGAATATATTATAAGGGAATTCACATGTTTGGAATATGAAAACCAAGGGATACTTGGTGTTAGATCGTGGAATCAATGTTAAGATAATTCCATGACTCTTTTTCTAATATTTTTGATTTTCATCTTTGATAAGGGTTATAAGGTTAAATGTTCATGACAATTTCAAGTTAAGCTTTGGAGGAAGTGTTTATGAACTGATTTTGTGTTCAAGACCTTGGTTAAAAGGATAATCAGTGATTAACCTCATTTAAATGATTTCCATCTTATATATTATATTAGTTTGATTTTAAAAAAGGACATCATGCATGTTGGGTGACAACCAATCATGTTTGAAAAGGTTGTAGGTGTTGAACGCATGACAAAAGAACGATAAGGTTTTCTTGCCTGATACTAGCCTATGCGATGTCCTTGTTAATGTATAATTTTTTTAATGAATAAATATTTATGATGAACTATCAGTGATACTTTTTATTTTTAGATATTAATTCATGTTATTTTTTAGGAGACAAATAGTTAGGCTTTTTATTCTCTATGGGCCTAAAGATCCATTAAAAGTGTATTTTAGTGATTTATTCATCAGAGTTAATTTTTTGGACATTCATTCCAAGAAGTAATGAATGTATTATAAATTTTTCAAATCACAACCAAAGGATAAAATTTTGATTATATAAATTAGTCATGAATTACACAATGTTTGTAAAGTGATCAATTGTTTTTGTCCAAATACCTTAATTTTCATTGAGTTGATGGCCTTTTAAATCATCACAGATTTATAACCTTGATGACCTAAACCTTACTTATATCATTCACTTATTTTTTATTGATGACCAAAATCATTCCCTATAAATATTTACACTTTTCATCCATTTCCAATCATCACTCCCAAACTAGGTTCCCCTATGTGGAAACCTAGTTATATGTTACCTGGGGTAACCGTTATGGTTCCAAATTTCCCATTTTAAGGGAAGTTTTAGTTTCCATTTTTATGATGTGGATTTATATGAATTAAACTTTTAAGTATTAAACCATATATAACATATATGAATTTAGGGGAGAAATTCATTTTAAGGGGCTAGAATGCAACACCCCATGAATTTGCGAACCTATTTTTTTGAATAAATTAAAATTTTCATTAATATATTATAATAAAATAATTAAAATATTAATTCTTCATGAAACACCTACATGGTTTATCATACACACAACACTGACTTGGTCTATGTTATGAACAACACTAACTTTTCATATTATGCATGCAACACTGAGTTGGCACATGATACACGCAACTCTGAGTTTCTACAAAACATCTCTTTTTATTGTTTTAATTATTTAAAAATGATAATTATAACCTAGTAGTTAAACATTGTAATATAAATAATAATAAATACTTATAAAATATTGTTTCTAATTTTTTATATAAATAACGCATATTGATAATAAAAGATATGATTTTTGATAAAGTCCTTCTATGTTGAAAAACATCGTTTTCTCAAATGAACTACTTTAAATAATGAATATAATTTTAGAAACAATTATAAATTTAATTTGATAAAATAAACTTACTTTTTTAATTTAGAATGTCTAAATTACCCTAGGGTGAATTTTTGGGATTTTTCTGAGAAACTATATTTTTTATGAATACTAAAAAATACTGCTCTTTAGTTAAACACTAATTTTTTTATAATTAATTATTAATGAAAAGCTGTATTATAAATTTGTTTTAAGGTCACATTAGAAAAGTATTAAATATATTAATAAAATTTAATTCATTATATTTAATTTAACTTCGCAACTGAAAATAAAATCTTAACAAATATTTAAACGTTTTCCTACTTGAAAACCTCGATGTTTCGTCCCATCTACAGGATTAGCCTTGATCTTAATTTTTCCGATTCATTTAAATGAATTAAAAAAATAAGACATATACCATTGGGTTCAGTATTATATTTTCAGGCTCATAATTATATGTTAATGTTTTGACCAAATTGATTAGTAAAAGTGATTAAAATTATTCAGAGCGGTCATGGCCAAATTAAGCTTACTTATGGACTAAACCTTACAATTAAGGGCCCAAATGACCTAGAAACTTGAAATAAAACTCATTTTTTGTCCATATATAATCCTTAAAACATCTATTCATGAGATATTTTTTGGTATGACTTTTTTATGTAATAACACGTGCACACCATATTTTTTTCAAAAGATTCCATGTGAGTCCTTTTCTCTCCCTATTAAAGGCCACCACCTCTACCAATTCCTCACAACTCTCAAAAAATTTATGTTTAACCAATATTTTATAATTTTTTGTCCCAAAAATCATCCCTTCTACCTTTAATTCACCATTTGGGAATATATCTTATTCATGATTCCTTTTGGCACAAACCAAAAGGAGTTACCCAACTAAGAGGTAACGTCTTCTCTCAAACTCTTTTCCCTAATTTTCCTTCTTAACTGCCTCCAATATATTTATTCCATTATTGTGTGAAACCAAAAGTATAATAAACATACTAGGATGTTTTTATGAAGTTTTTATGACCTATAGTTACACAAACCTCCATTTAATGGATGTTGAACATACTATTTTTGTGTACGGTGAACTTCTACCTCACGAAATGATGATTGTTCATTTCTCCTTTACCACTTATCATGGGGTGCATTATGATGGATACTTTGTTTATATATTTCATATGTTATATTTAGTATTTATTTATTCTTATTTATACCTTTAACAACATACATCTTTTTACCTTCCATTTGGTGTTAATACGATAATCTCATTTGACGAAGTGTAGACCATCGTCCCCACAAAGTGATGTGATTCGTTCACACACCACATAGAATGTATTATGGATGGGTTTAATGAACTTGTATGATATATATGATATATTAATTCTAATTTAATAATGATATATATATATATATATATCATTTAACAACTTTCTTTCAATATGACTATAAAAACAGAAAATAACATTCATGCATATGTAGGGGTTACCGTATCCTTGATCGGTGTATTCCATTACATAAATTATTATGATATATACTTTTCTACATTTTGGAATCATGATATAATTATATCGACCAAATATGTAACAAATTAAGACACATGCGAAGAACAATGTAAATTTTACCCGAAGTGAATTCTTAACATAGGATCATGAACAAGAAGGTAATATAATGTCATAATCAAAAAAATATATGGTACTATATATAAGAATTTTCTTCTTTAAAATATTAATAATAAATTTATATTTATTATTTTGGAATCTTGTATGAGTACAGATAGAGTCAAGACACAATGTAAGGGGATTTCACGTCACTTTTAATTTATGTGAGATACAAGCTATGTTTACCACTCTTTCTGTTTCTGTGGTGTATATACAAAACATGATTGTATTTTATGTACCTTGTAATTAATTTTATGGGTATTAACATGACCATTTTATGATCCTTATATCATGGATTTTATGTTTCAAAATTTACCAAATTGGTAAAAATGTTTTTTCTCAATTTGCATTCTTTGAGAATCAAGTTTTGTTATGCACCTAAAATATTTTTCAAGGTGCATAAAATTAAATTTTAAATGCCATATAATGAATGTAAATATTTATATGATATTATATTCTTCATTTAATTTCCATTAATTAAATGGATAGAATGATCCAAAGATACCATGTTATAATATTTTATTGAGACAATCTCATTACTTTTCAAGATTGTTCATGTTTATCCTTCCTTTGATGAAATATCATTATACATCTCTCAAGAATATTCATGAGTCTAATTATCCTATATTATTTCATGATATACTATTCTATTGGTACCATTTTCTACTCTTTGGTTCAAAAGATAGTTAAGAAAGTATTTTTAGGAAATACTGACATTACCCTCTCTTCGATCAAAAATATATGTTTTCTAAAAAGATTTTACAAGAATATTATACCATTCCACTATAATATCTAAAATGAATTTTTACCCTTTTCATATTTTACCTATCTATTCAAGGGAATATTCTTGTCTCTTTCAGAAGAAGGCACTTTTCTATCCTTTTTTACTATGCAAAAGTAATGTTCTTTTGACCTCTTACGACATGTATAGATTTACCCGCCATCATTTCTTTGAATTGACTTTTGATTTTTTTAAAAGTTAATCTTTAAGAAAATGTTTTTAAAATTCATTTTCAAGGAAAATATTTTCAAAATGGTTTCAAACATCTTTTATTATTTAAATGTAAAACACTTTTCTAAATGTTTTCACGTCATATTTAAAAGTTCTCAAAATTATTTCAAAGAACTGGTTTTCAAAACATTTTCGAGATTATTTTATATGATTTAAAAGTATTTTCAAGAAAATGGTTTTCTAAAAAATTTCATGATTTATTTAAAACTATTCAAGTGTTTTCAAATAAAAATATTTTTTATATTTTTTTAAACTTATTTAAATATTTTCAAGGAAAAACTTTTCAAAATGATTTCATGTCTTCTTTATAAGTTTTCAGGGTATTTATAAGAAAATTATTTTAAAATGGTTTTTTGTATTAAAAAGCATTTTTCAAACAAAAAAGGGATATTTTAATCCAGAAAATATTTTAGAGTATATTTCAAAATTAGTTTCCATATAATATGGAATCAATTTATGTTACTCATGCCTTTATAGGGAATGATATAAAGGTTCCATTAATATACTTTCAATGAATAAGTTAGGCTTTATACCATGGTCTTTATGAAACCCATTTCTCATTTCTGGGTAATATGTTTATGAAACCAATTCTCTTCCATGGGTTATATGCTTTTAAGACCTACTTATTTTCATGGATTTTTTTTATGATGAAATTTTTATGAAACATATCTCTTTACCCTTGTTATAATAGTTTTACATTTTTATGATACCCATTTCATTTCATGGGTTAAGATATGTTTATATATGATCTTATTGAACATGTATGTATGATTTCAACATGTGACGGGTGGGACCAATATCTCCCACAATTGAAATGGGTAAATTTTTATATCTAATGATATAGACTATTATAGTATGAGGAGTGAACTCATGAAACTAATATAGTCTTGGGAGTGACCTTTGACAACTATGATGAATGGAGAGTGAACCATGACTACTTAGATATTATGACTTAACTCGTGATACTATGATGGACTTGGAAATGAACCATGGCTACTAAGATGGTCTTGGCAGCAATGCCTTAACTAGTATGGAAATCAATATATTCTTATGTGTTTTCCACAATTCCATGTCTTATTCCTAGGTTATTATTTCTTGTCTTAGGCTCTTTATTTCATTATGATTCATGTTTTTTGAACTACCAATAATTATGACATGATCTATGTTACGATATTTTATATGTAGGGTATGATATTCCAACTTCATGAGAATGTTATCTTACCCTTATACTCCTGGTTATGATTACATGTCTCCTATTTTTACCCTAACTGATCATTTGAACACACCCCATTTTATGTTTCTTTCCCCGTTTTTTGAATATATGTTTTATGTTTGAGGTGTCTAAGAAGGGTTGTAGTCAAGAGCAACCTAGTGGGAGATAATATAGCACACTTATATATCAATATTTATCATTCAATGTTTCCAAAGGAACTAGACTAGTACAGTCTTCTTGCATCTGTTTGTATAATGTTTAAGTATTCCATATAATAAATGTAATGTTAATGTTTTAAGGGATATCGTCACTATAGAAACTCATTACTTCATCACATGTTCACCTTTACCCATGGAATATAATCGTGCGCATTGGTTCATCATAGAAACAGTGACTGCACCATAGCATGGGTAACATAAAATTTTAATATCCATAGAAATTCAACTCATCCCCTATGTTTTTGGATGACTATTTCCTCTATAATGTGAACACATTTTCTCTAAAAACTAGTGAATTTAAAAATCTTGGGAATTCATCACACCTCTGGAGTAGAATATATAATATACAGATCTTCTTTTCAATTTTTCTATCTAAAACACCATCTAAATCATTATATGGACAGCCATGATGCAACCAGTAAAAACAAAATTAAGTAAAAAACGCATTGAATCAAATCACGGTGCAAACCTCCCTATGAATCCTTCAACTAGATGATAACTTATTTCTATCTCAGTTTGTTCAACGTGAAACCATGTTCATTAAATCATGACATTTATTTTTTGTCAAATGGAAAACAATGAAATCAATAGTCTCATGTAAAAATATTTTATTATATTTTATATACATGTAATTATACTCCATTTCCATATTTCTAGAAAAACCCTATATGAAATGACCAAATGTGTCACCATGTGAATTTTATCATTGAGAAAACACAACTTTTACTACCTTTTTAGAATGAATCAAGGATCATCTCTTCATCTGCAAATTCATTACTGTAGTGTCAAAAACTTCAATACCAACCCCAATATGTGTTTACAATAAACCCAATACTAATAATCATCAATGGGTTGATAAAACAATATACCAAAGTTTCATTACTTCCCCCATAGTAAAACCACCAATGTGTATCCAAAAAGTACAAAACCTTTCTCTTGACTAGGACTCCTAAAATATCCTCCAATAGATTTTTTGGAAACATAATTATTAATTTAAATCCCCTTCATAACATATCATTATTATGATTCATACTAGTCCTTTAAAGGATGAGTTTATTTATGGATTAATGATTCTTCATAATACCCCATTAAAGCCAAATCCATAGGATATTTTCACAACCATGGATATAACCTGATATAAGGGACTTACACTCATTCTCATGGTCACTATATCTTCTTGATGTCAAGTATCACATGTTATTATTCATATTCCACTTGTAAGATTTTTTGTAGAAACTAATATTTGGGATTTCACCTTTTAGGATCCTTTACTCGTCTAATTATCAAAAGATATCCTCCTATTTAAATTGAGTCCATATATAAGATTAAGATATACTAAGCTCTCTATTTTGTAATACACTTGAAAGATCATATATTTTTCATCATTTTCTTCACTCGTAAAATATTACAACTTGTAAACCTAATCCCATAATCAATATTCTGGATCAAGAACCTCCTTCAATATGGGTTCATTATTATAAATTGAGTGATATTACAATATAATGATGAGCCATTATCAAAACCTCTATGTCTACTAAGTCATAAATCGTTATAAGAATGAAGATATTAAGCTAAAGAATAATTTTTTTTTTCTATGTATTACATGAATTTAAACTTCTTTTCTTGTGGAACACATCTTGTAAACTCGATACATATTCAAAAAACCAATATAGAATAACTGTGAATTAATTTGTGTGTGAGTTATAATAAATTTACTTTTTATATATCATAACCTAACACAAAACAAGATACAACTTTTGAAAGTCAAATCAATACCACTTTATAATGATCATATTTATACACATTTTTCATATAGTGTTTTGTTGTTTTATGGGGATACCACCTTTGGATATTATTCTTCAAACTACACCTGGATTTATTAGCTATATAACTAATTATAAACATGTTATCTTGAAATAGATTTAGTAATCTATATAATCCCAAGATATCCTGATAATATTTAAATATACAGTGAGATGGGACCTTCTAATTTCATAATATTGGGCAATATAGGGAGTCATTGTGGACCACCAGTTTCCTATTATCATTAAATTTATATTTTACCTTCACGTATGATTTGGTTTTGAAAGGATAAATAAATTTAAACTTATTTTGACTTATTTATTACTTATTATCCCAAATCAAAAACCGCTCCACATTGGTTATTATTTCCATAAAGTTTCTCTAGGATATTCACTATTTAGACTTAACATTTCCAAAAAATCAGGATAATTCGTTTATATATGCAATAATAATTATAATTTTGAATATATACATTTACTTTGGATAATCCTTTCACATTATAATTTTATTTTCTATAGGATAAAAACTTCACTCACTTATATAGATAACATTCTTGTATTTTAAAGGCACATTCTATTCAAAAGAATATTTGGAACTCTTATTGAAACATTATTCATCCTTGTGATCGTTATGAAATAACCTATAAAATCTATTTTTTTAATAATAGATTTTTATTGAACTCATGTTTGTTTTCACCTTTAATTATACTCTATCTTCTCCTAGTATTATTATTAGATACATGGTCATCCTGGAAGGAATTATTGGAATAAAATATATACCTTTGTTGGTGTCGTCCATAACTCTATTTTAATAAATTTTGTCTAATTTTAAAATAAGATAAATATTCCACTGATTCATAGAAAAAATTGTGAATATTTTCACACATTTCATAGTCAAAGATCATGTATCCATACCAAATTCAAGATCTAAATCTTCTATCCTTACAAATTATAGGAATATAAATGAATTTATTTCTAAAACTTCCATTATTTTCCCTTTTCTTCGGAACTCGAACATTTCTCTTTATGGAATTCCATGGAGGGGTTTTTTCATGTCCAAGTCATTGTGTTACTATGTAATAAAGCATTTTTGACATAATAATTTTTCATGATACTGTTTGATAATCATATGTGTTCCATAAATCATTATTAACTTCTAAAATAAAATAAAATAACATGTTTAAATCTTCTTTTATAATAGGCATAACCTTGGAACTATATTTTTTCACTTGATTATTTATAGATATTGACCACTCTTGAAGTTACAAAATATTTTTCCTTTTTTCTTGAAGTTGGGAATTCACTAATTTCTTGAGTTTATTTCCACTCGACTTCTGATCCTCTAAAGTGTAAGAATATTTAACCAGTATTTCAATTTTATTATTCTACTTACAGTTCATCGGACAAACAGAAACCTTATGGATATCCTTCTCTTTTTTTATCCTCTTTTCCACCTTGAATGATTCTTCCATGGGTGTAATAAGTTTTTTCATCTTATATTTTATGTTTTATGTTTTTTTTTTAGTTTTGATTTTTCTATTTTGCACAATTTTTGATTTTTTCCCTCATTTAAGTAATATACACCAATTACTTTTCATGGGAATAAATTATATTCCAAATATCAGTAGACACATCAACTAGTCTATTGTTAGGCTCCCCAATTTTTCAATATTATTTTTGAGTGCATTAACATGGATCTATAGTTACTTATTATCCTATTTTTATTTCAGGTTTTTATTCGTACTAAAGCCTCAAACAGATAATATTTACTTATTTCAAATATTTAATTACATAATTAATATAAACCAAAGGTTGAGAGGTCCAGTTTTATTGGAAGATTTCTAAAAGACAAGAAAATTTAATTACCAAAAAAAATTTCTTTCTTATCCAATATACATTTTTTCACGATTCTAAAAACTGGTTAAGTTGTAATGAGTCTTGAAAATCTCCCTCCAATATTCTACAAAAAATAATTTTATAAACATACCCCACATATTAATTCCCTTCATTTCCTGGGAAAACTAAAATATAAAAGTGGGTGATCTCAAACACTATATATGGGTATGAATAAGATATAATGATTAATGATACTAATTTATTATAAGATAAACATTTGTGCATGAGATTATAATTAAGGAACGTGAAAAAAAATATACAGAAGTCATAAACAATAAAACATAGATCATAAGCTAAGAATAATATAATTAGTATTTTTTATAAATAAACTAATATCAAAGGATATTTTTATTATTAACATACATGAAGTTTCACCCAAAAAACCATCATCACATAATGGTAAAAGTCTTATAGTGGATTGGGTTCACTCCTTAATTCTATACATAAAATCTAATGCGATATAAATCATTACCCAATGGATTGAAAGGATATATAATTTATATCCCATACATTATTAAAAAATGGGAACAACCCCATTTTAGGTTAGGTTCACTTCCTAATACCATAACATATAATTAGATATAATTATTTACCTAATGCATTGAAGTGATGTATAATATCAATCCCACTAGTTATCACGTAATGGTAAGATTCCCATGGCGGATTAAGTTCTCTACATAATCCCATAATAACTTATAATATATAACAATTTACCCAATGCATTGGATAGATATAAATTTTTTTCCAACCCATCACATCATATTATGTAAATTTATAATTTTCACACAATAAAAACATGAAAAATTCCATCAAAGAGACATTAAACCAAGAAAAAATGGGTTTCCATATTATTTATAAAAAACATGATCATAAACCATCGAGATAAATACATTGGATGGTTATAGAAGAACATAACCCTAGTTAAAAAAATGATGAGTTATAAATAAATGGAAATATTTTATTTGAAATTCAATTCTTTAAATTCTACCACATAAGATGACAACAAGAATTTGATTTTTTGGCATGAAGAGTATAATCCACCATAGGATAAATAAAAATATAGATAAATCATGAAACATAAACCTAAATAATATAATTAAATATTAACATAATATTAAAATGGAAAAAATTGTAAAAGAGTTTTAGAGAACATTTTAAAAATCTTACAAGACAATATTATAGAGAACATTTAATTTTCCATAAAAACGTTGACATGAAAACTTTAAAAACTTTTAAATTGAAAATAATATACAATAATGTGTCATTAAAATGGATATAAAAGTATCCAGTGAAATGTTGGTCTTCAAGATAAAATATTTGATCATCGAAGAGAAATAATTTTATATTTTTAAATATATATGGTTTTAAAACATGTATCAAAAAATAGTAATTAAAACATAAATTTTAAAATATTAAAAGGGTAATATGTAAGTCACAAGTGATAATACATAATTGGGTTTCAAAATATGATAGTAAAACATTGATGGGAATAGTAAAACATGGACATTCAATAAAAAATAGACATTTAAGAGCATTGGAAGTATTCCATACATAGTTTAATTTTCATGAATAAATAGAATATATCAATTAGGATGATTTGAATAACAGTTATCTCCTAAGATAGAAATATTTTACACTATATGAAATGAAATATGAAGAATTGGTATAACATTATAACTCAATAAAACAAATTTAGTTATAAAAACCCTTATATTTTATGAAATATATCAATCATAGTCCTAAGAAAGGATGAGAATAAATGGATAGGAAGTTTCAAAGATAAAAAACGATTTAATATATACTAATTAAATGTCCACTAGTTAAACAATAAAAATTAATTTTGTTTTATGATATCAAAACGTGAATGAATAAAGGGTGATAGAGATTGAAAATCATGTAGTGATTTCAACAGCATGAAGGCTATACAAAAAGGATCATAGAATGGTTTTAATGAGAGATACGGTTAATATATAATTAAACTGTAATATTTTTGGTAAGTAAAGGATTTATTATGATAACATGGATGAATAATCTTATGTAAGCACAAATTCTTATAAAAAATTAAGTGATTGAATTGAAAAGGGGATCAATATTGTCTATGTAGCACCATAGGGTTCATGAAGTGACCCTTCATTTATGATTTTTAATTATATAAAGTTTCTGTGTGATGTTTGGGAGGGTTTGGAAAACATTTTTGAAATTTTTTTTTGGATTTTAATAAGGTTTGTGTTTGTTTTACCATCTATGGAAACCATGAGACTCCAAAAGAAATATATGCACAATGAGATAGTAGTTATGTTTATGGATCATGTGTAGGAATGCAGTTTTTCAAAACCATGAATCATTCATGAAGAAACAAATAAAGTGGGATAGTTGGATTTTTCAAAGATGGAGAAGTTTTTGTCTAACTATTTGAGACCACCGTGTGAGTTCCTCCTTGATGTAGAGGCCGACATAGAGTTATCGTACTATTTTTCTTACTGTGAGACTAACCATGCACAGTTGGTAAACAAGATCCCACAATTTTTTATCTAGGATGATATTATGTTTCACCCCCTAATTTTTTTCTCCAAAACAAACGTAACTCGACATTTCTCCCACTTAAAGTCTACTGAAGCTTCCCCCATTAATCTGGAGTTGATCTTAAGGCTTTTCAAAAAATATTTGAATCTTTTTTCTCATGGTAAGTCATCATTTATGGTGGTTTTTGGCAGGTTTTCTTAAATCAACCTTCCTCCCACTCTCTAGATTTAGTCTTATGTGGATAGATCTATGTTTTTTATGCCAATAATGGTTAGATTTTTATTTTTTGATCATATAAAAATATATCTAAGGTGTCTTTTGGATATTCAACCTGGTTTCATAAACATTTTAGTGTCAAACTTAATTTTTCTATAAATATGAAGGTCTGTGGCTTCACTCTTGACTCCTCTTTTTTTAACATAAAGTCTTGATTTCAAATTTATTATTTTTATTTAAATAGGTTGTCATATTATTCTGAATATATTCTTGGAAACTCTCCTTAGTTATAGTTAATAAGATTGTGGAAAGTGGGTATTTTTGTGAAAAGTGAAATTGGAAACCAAATTTTAAAATAATGATTTTAAAATGGTGGTCTAGTTTTTATGAATGAAAAAATGGTTTCAATGAAATGGTGGGTTTTATTGAAATCATTTTACGGAAGTGTTTTCAAAAAAATAATGGTTTTATCAAAATTTATTAAATGGTTTTTTATAATTTCTCCTAGTAAATAATGGTTGTGTGTATTCTTATGCATTTGGGACAGATAAGGGTAATACATTTCCCATATAATTTCTATGATGGATAAGGGACATGACTTTCCCAATTCAAAATGGTTCATTAAGTGATGACTTTGTTAAAGGATGACTCACCAATCTTGAGTATAGGGTGTCCCAATCTTAATGCATCATTAGATGTGTGGATATGATTAATGTAATTAGTTATGGAAAAATCGAACTTGTAAAATGGTTTGAAAGTAATGGATGGCTTCATTCCTTAGAAATTGGTTGATTTTATAAAAAAATATTTTAGTGTGAATTGTTTTTTATATTATAATATAAAAATTATTAAACTTTTTTATATAATTTTTTTATTTTAATGAGCTAGAATATTATATGCTACGGCATGAGTAGGGATGTCATTTGGGGGAAGCCTACTGAGTATCATTACTCACCAATGATTCAGAACATTGATGCTTTCGAAGATATTTTTTTCAGGAAAAGGGAAAAGGTAAACATCACACCTATACATTGGTGCAGAGTGGTACATAGGATGTCTTGTGGAGTTGGATAATGGATAATTCAAGGTGATTTGAAGTTTTGTCTTTGGAGTCTTTGGGATGTATTGGTTTTTTCTTCCACAGTATACTTGGATATTTGTAGTCTTCTTTGAATGTACATTCCATTTTTTGTTTTGATATCAATTGTAGCAATTTGAGATATTTTATAATGTCATATTTCATTATGTAGTGGTTTATTATGTTATGTAATGATTGGTTGAGTGGTTTTATTTCTTAAAGGGAAAATCGTACCCCCATTGTATTGAAGCCCTTGGCATTTATTACCAGTCTTTGGAATCTAGGGTATTTATCTTAAGGCCAAGTAATTTCCTTCCACCATATCAAGTAAATGTAACCCCTCGACCCTAGTTACCCAGATTCGGTGCATTATTACATAACATTGGCACGATCACAAAAGATCAAGTCTCGAAAGACCGATTAGTTTAGTAGCCTTGGAAACACTAGATACATTCATAAGTCTTACATTACATCATAAAGTAAAAAAATACAACAACATAGTCTCCATAGTCCACAAACATATCCCCTCAGACTATCCATACAGGTCAGTCATAAAATAATTCTTGACATCCTGGGAAAATAAAACATAGAAAGGGGTGAGCCCAGACGCTCAGTAAGGGTAAGAAATACAGCGGAAGATAACATAAATATTAAGCATGGTGAATAATTGAAAACACATGCCTTTACCAATAATAAACATGAAAAATTTTATGGAAGGAATATATGATGAGTAAATAATGTGATAATAAAACATAATCATGGGTATTATACTAGTCTAATGACCACATAAACCATAAATATTATTTTCATAATGAGGGAATGTATAATGCCAGACATTCTAAAACATTTTTCCAAGGCCTCGTCCAAGATGTATAAAAATAATTAAGGCCTCAGCCAAAACCATATATCAAATTGGGAAAGGCCTCGGCCGATTCCACGTCTAATTGTCTCATGAGACCTACCGATGCATCGAGGATCTATAGCGGGCTCCACCCATCACTTACTATGTCCAATACATTCCTCATATGAAAAGGTTTAAACATATCATAAACATTCGTATTAAAACTAGCATACGAAATGTCAATACTTTAACCATAAACCATGAATGGTATAAAAATAGCACATCCATAGTCAAACATATCACAAAACCTTCAATAAAGTATGGATGTTTTTTATCATAATAAATCAATTTCAAATAAACTTAAAATCCATCAATGGATGTTGACATAGATGAAATCAAAACCCTTTTTTGAGAAATGACTCTTTCTATTTTGAAATAATTTAAGAGTCACATAATTATAAATAAAAAATTTATTTTGAAAATATTCTTATAATCTTATAAGGGAAGCTTTGATGATTTTCTAATGGTGGAAAATAATCGCACCCTCCGTATAAGTTAAAAAAACATTCTTACCTTAAATTTGTCGAAAAGGTCAAAAAGTAACTTATTTGAAAAATGACAAAAAGATTCCTTCAAAAACACATAAGGGTATAAATTACTTTAACCGATTTTCTAGTAAATGGTAAAAATGTTTTGAAATACATTTTTTAGAAACATGGATGTGGATGATAAAGTGGTCCCTATAGATACTTACATAAAAACAACCTCGGATAATAAGGAGATTGTGAAATTAACCCTTACCTTGTACTTTTCCTTACTCGAGGGTAGGTTAAACTCCAGTATAATAGTTAAATAATTTTTATTAAATTATAAAACAATAATATAAATAAATATTATATCATATATGATCTTTTAATATTTCTTAGTTAATAATATTTTAGTATTATCGTTGTTTCGGGTGTTCACTTACTCATTTTCTTTTATATTTTTTGTTACATAAGTCGTGTTTGTTATCCATAGGTTGTATCTTATTAATATCAAGAATGATATCAAGTACTTAAACATAATTTTTAATCATCAAATGAAATTATTCTTGAATGGATACGATGGGGAATGAATCTCATCGCATTCGTGGAGATGGTAGTCCGTACGTATGCACGAACGCTACTTCCATTTCATTTTTCATTTTAAATGGAATGAAAACTGAATGATACATAGGTATATTATTATTCCAGTATAATAAAATATCTTATATATGTTACTTATGTTCATTAAAACCATCCTTTATACGTTCCATGTATGGTACGAACGAGTCATATCACTTTGAGGGGGTGGTAGTCCGCACTTCCTCAAATGAAATTATAGTATATATATAAAACATTAAACGAATAATGGTATGCTATAAAAGGGAATTACAGAAGATTATATTAAAAATAAATATCATAAATATAATATTTAATTATAGTTCCATCATAATGGCCACCATGAGAGGTGGTAGGAGATAATTGAACATTCATCGTTTCGTGAGGCGTTTGGTTGCCATCCACAAAAACATTATGTTCTTCACCCATTAGATGAAGGTGTGTGCAAGTGTAGTTTGAATACTTCTCATGAAAATATCCAAGTATATTTAGTATACTTTTTTTTGTTACAAAAGAAAATAATAACAAGAGTTTAGGGGTTGGAGAAGTAAAATAAAATAAAAGAAGCAAAGAGAAATTGTTACCTTTAATTTGGGTAACTCCCTTTGGTTTGAACCAAAAATGACTCTTGAAGTACCATCTTCCTAAGGTAAGGCTTCCAAGAGGAGGATAGAGTTGTAGGGAGCTTAATTGGGTAGAGGTTGGATGATCCAAAAGGCTTGAGAGAAGCGAGTAATTGGTTAGAAGTGGTGTCCTTTTATAAGGGGGAGGAGGGGCTCTTTATGAGAGATTGAAAATATTATTTTATTATATAATGATATTCGGTTTATAAAGGTCGAAAAATCCTTAAATTTGATGATAATATGACTCATGATCGAAATAAAATCATCCAATAAGAATTTTACAGGTTTTGGGTATTATTTTAGTCTTTATAATCTTATTTATTTAAATCATTTATCAATGAGGTAAACACTACGTCATTATTATGTCATAAATAATTTAGTTTATTAGATGTTTAAAAATTATTAAAAAAATACCATGATGTAGAAAATCGTTTTAGATTTCTAGTGAATATTTATTGTTGAAACTATAACATATATCACCCTATGTAAAAATTGTTTTTCTAAAAGATATATGCTTATGTCATTTTTGTATTTACTTTATCTTAATTAATAGAAAGTGTCATTATCACTTAAAAGTGGATCCATGGGGTCCCAAAATCGACCCAAAGATGCCCATGGTCAGACATGTATCAACAAATACAATTAGGTCATGTTTTTGGGTAATTTATTATTATTATAATATTATTTTTTTACCCTTATTTACCAAATTTACCCTTTAACCATGGTAAATAAAATATTTACCGAAATAATTATTCAAAATGTCTAAAAATAAAAGTTGCCTATTTAAACAATTTGGACATCCTAATTTTAAATATGGAATAAATTTTTCTAAATTCAAAACACCGATGTGGCAGAAATTAATTTAAAAATAATTCCTGTTGTCAAAACAAAAACCGTGTTTTTAAGAAATAATAACTATCAAAAGATTGAAACTTGATTATGTCTAGTTTAAATGTGAATTTACATACAATGACCAACATTGGATTAAATGGTAAAAATATATTATAATTATACATCCAACACATTAGAATTTATAATTCAACACTATAAATTGTTTTTATTAAAAAGGCTGTTTTCAGTTAAAATATAGTATTTTTCACTATTCACCCAAATATGAAAGTTATCAGAAAAAAACCAAAAATTTATTGAAACTGAATTTTTATGTGCCTATTCCAAATAAGAAGTTTATTTTGTCAAATTTAATATATAAAAGTTTCAAATATCGGATTTAAAAATGGTTCACCATTAAAAGGCGATAAAAGTGCATTTCTAAAAAATACTTCTTTTATCTGAAAAAAATGAATTTGTTCTTACATTATGTCTAATAAACTCATAATATGGATTTTAAAATTATAAGGATTATATAATGTTTAAAATTCAGTTAATACTATTCATAACCACTTTTGAATGGAATGCTTGGTAAGTTGTGATGCACTTGAACTCAGTGTTGCGTGTAGTGCAAGTTATTGCATTACATTGAAGAAGTAACATACTATGAAATCTTGGAGTGTTGCATTCTTCCCTCCATCAAAAAATTCTCTCCTTTCAATTTAAAATTGTTCTTTGAAAATAAAAGGTTGAAAATAAAAAATACCTTTGTGGGAAAACCCACATCAAAAATTGGGTTAAAAAATTTAGTCTTAATAAGAGGAAAATGGGAATGAAAAAGTCACCACCAAATTATGATCTCGATTAGGAGAACATTGTTGGAAATTAGAGGCATATAATTGGAGGGAAAACATAAATATTTATAGGTAGTTATTGAGGTCATCAATCACAAACAAGTTTAAAATTGAGGGCCTCAAATTCACCAATTCTATGATGATTTAAAATACCATAGGTTCAACAAAACATAAGGTATTGGGATAAAAAATTTTATTTTTAATATCCCATTCCTAAAGCTTAAGAATTAATTTCTTCATAGAATAAGATAAGAAGAAATATATATATATATATATATATATACTTGACAAGTAGAGTTCCATCCTTTATGTAATTTCTACCACAAACTCATCTTTCAATCTAAAATATAGTCTAACTTAAAAATACTCTATTTATCTTAATCTTATAGGGTTCCAAATATAAACATATACCATTTAAATGTTGAAAACTATTTTTTAACAACCATGGTCTTCCTGTAGGCTAGCGGTAGGTAATAAAGGCATGTGGCAATATGATTTTGGGTTCAATTCCTACAGCTTTGTCTGACGCGACGGGTTATATCCCGACCTGCAAGTTGTCCTTTTTATGGAAATCCAAAAAACTAATCTCAAACTAGAAATTTTCAAAATACTTCTGTCCAAACTTACAGTCCAAAATTTATAGCGAAGTTAAACATAATGAAGATCCGTTTTCCACGTAATAACATGTGAACGCCTTTATCATGTATTCCTTTAAAACAGTGCAACATCCAAAATTACTATAAAACCTTATTGATTTCATTCATGATCCCTTATTCCTTATAGAATACTGGATATACTCCTTATATCCAAAAAATTTTTAAACTCTGAAAATGATGGAATATACAAATCTTTAATCAGTATCAAGGTAGTCAAGAATATCCAATATAATTTATCCAAATTAATCATGTATTATTCCCAAATCACTACCTCGGTATTATAACCATATTATGTTTTATTTGTAACACCCCAAGCTTCCACGATACATTTCACTTTGAATAATGAAATAGCATGTGTTGTACGCAACATCAAGTTCTAACACACACACCACAACCAATCAAACTAGACGTTATGAATAGTAATACCCACATTTTTAAATTTTATAAATTTTATCTTTCAAAATGGACATCATTTTTATATTCAGAATATCAAAATTAGGTTAGGGTGAATTTTTGGTATTTTTTTGGAAACTTTCAATTTCTGATGAATAGTGAAAAAACACTGAGTTATAGTTTAAAAATGAATTTTTATTTAAATAATAATTTATTTTATTTCAATTTAATTATGGTAAAAATAGATACATAATACCTATATAATTTCAATGTAATTCATTGGAGTTTAGAATAATTTTAAAAATATTAAAATTTTATGGAACTTTTCACCGTCTTTTACCCACCTCCGAGGAGAATTTGGAAATTCACGTAAAACATAATTTTACCACTTCTTTGAGTGGAATTTAGAAAATCCGAGAGACATGGTTAATATCATGGAGTAAAATGTGGTTCAATAAGATAAAAATCACTTTTGGTGAATATTAACGTTTTACATTTATTTACCACAGTTAATAGTAAATAGGATAAATAAGGGTCAAAATGATATTAATATTACACTAACACATGTCCTTATTATATTGGACAAGTTTATCTTGATCAAAAACAACCTTAGGAATAAAACATTATCATTTAGGTCCACATGGAATAGATTAGGACATTTATTATTATTTAATTCAAAGAAGAGTTAAAAGAGATAAAATCAATGTTTAATTAATAAAACATTTTTAATATGGGGTTATACATGAGATAAATTCGATTTTAAATATTCATTAGAAAGATAAAAATATTTCCTACATAATGGTATTTTATTTATAATTTTTAGACATTATATAATTTAATTTATTTAGGACAAAATGGTGATGTAGTAATTACCGAATTAATAAAATATTAAAATAATTGATATTATAAATATCCAAATAAATGTCATTTGATACTTTTTATGAATTACAATAATTTTATAGGTCAATATGACATATTATTATTGGTTATAGTAATTTTATTCGAAGTAATTATTCTGTTATAAATTTATCAAAAACAAAATAACCAATAGTGTCAAAATTGACATAAAATAGTTTCTAAAACAAATATTATATTATTAATTGATATTATATTCCTAAAAATATAATTTTTGCCCAAATTAATTATATAAATTATAGGTGTATCATTAATAGACCTCTTGGGGGTCTCTTTGAAGTATATAGTACGTTTATTAACTATATAAAATAAAAATACAAAGAGACGTGCTAAATGTCAATCTATTTAACAAAGAGTTAAATCTAAAAGATAAGGTTACTATAGTGACTGAAACCTGTCTAACATCTATTGTTTGGGTGGTTTTCAACCCATACCTACCTTAGAAATTTAATAATTTACTTTTGAGCCATTAGAAACCGAATATGAATTTATTATAAATTAATACTTTATGTTTTTCCTAAGGAGCCCCTCGTCCCCCTTATAAAAGGACACCACTTATAACCAATCCCTCACACCTGTAAAGCCTTCTGTCTCGGTCAAACTCTACCCAAATATCCTCCCAACTTCCCTCAATTCATACTAGAGGCCTTATTTTGATCAGAAAGCCAACCTAAGGATCCCTTTTGATCAAAATAAAAGGAAGAACTCGAAGAAGATGTAACGTTTTCACCACCCTCTTTCAAGTTCATTTCTTCTTAAACTTATTATTTCTTCATTATTTCCATCATAAAATAATAACTAAAATATCTTATATATAATTTGATGTTATTATAAATATGTTACAACCATATTCTGTATTCTATCCATCCTTTGAATGACATGTCACCATATGTGCGTACGTACGGATTACCGTCTCCACATCGTGGTGTAATTGTTATTCAAAACATTATTATTTAGACGGGTCTAATAATTATGGATAATTCATGTAAATAATAAGTATTACATGACAATGATTCTTTATATATTATATAACATCCAATTATATATGATTTTAATATCAAAATAATGATATTATCGCTCGTGCGTACGTACGGACTACCGTCTCCACGAACGCGATGAGATTCTTTCCCCATCGTATCCATACATGTCTAATTCTAATTTTATGATTAAAAATAATGTTTGAGTACTTAATATAATTATGTATATGAATAAGATACAACCTATCCATAACAAACATGACTTATTTAACAAAACATATAAAAGCAAACGAGTAAGTTAACACCTGAAACGAAGATATTACTCAAATATTATTAACAAAGAAATGTTAGATGATCATATATGATATCATATTAATGTATATTATTCTTGTATAATTCAATAAAAATTATTTCAACATTAAACTGGAGGCCAACCTACCCTTGACCAAGGAAAAAGTACAATGTAAGGGGTTTCTTATCTCACTTTTAATTCCGTGAGATTTCCATTGTTCACCACTTATTTATTGCATGTGGTGTGTGTACTACCTAGGTTTGTATTAATTAGGTAATATACATTAATTAATGGATATTTACAATGTCATATTATGATCCTTCTTTCATGGGTGTATGTTTTGTATGTTACCAAATCGATAAGGGAATTTGAAATTTCAATTTCCACTCATTCGGCTTTACGCATACTTCATTGATTATTTTACTCCAAGATTATCTGTGGAATCACTATTCATTTTCTCATGTCATAATTTCCACTCCCTTTTATGTTGATATATTTTTGATACACATAATCACTCCATTGATAAATTTTCAAGTCATCGGTATGAACTTAATAAGAGTAATTTTTACTCAATCTCCATTTGTTGAGTTAAACATCAAATTCATTGGTGTTGTTTTTACAGGAATATGTGTGAATGTCCTTTCATTTATTTACACTAAATATCCAATCATATTGAGTGTATTTATATTTTTCAAACATAATTATGTCGTTGATTTATCGTTAACCTAAGGATACAAACTTTATGAGATATTTCATCTCAATTTACATTCTATTGACACTCCTTTGTTGTTATACACCATATCACTTTTATATGGTGTATATAAAGTAATTTGACCAAGTATATCATGAATCCATTTATTATCATGATATTACAAAGTTTTTATTACCTCAATTGTTTGTATTCAAGTGTCTCTCTTTTGGCTAGGAACTCTAACTAAAATATCATTTTAAAATGTTTTAAAGATTTATTATTCTAAATCTTTCTCATTAATGTCCATGTTTTAAAAATGGTTTTAAGGATTTTTTTATATGGACATTAATGTTTTCGAATAAAAATTACTTTTAAAAGTTTCAAAGTTGTATAGGACACTTTGATTCAAAAAATCTATTTTAAATTTCTTCTTGACAAATAGTGTGACTTTTAAATGCGTTCAAGAAAAGGGGTGAAATTTCTCTCAACAGTTTGATGATTATTTTAATCTATGTCGATATCCTTCATTATTCTCGATTGATGTTAATTTGATACAATAAAATCTTCCATATTGTATCGAATGAGTTATGTTTGACTGCGGATGTGTTATTTTTATACCATTCATGGTTTGTGGTTAAAGTATTGTCATTTTTTTTGCTAGTTTTAATACGAAAGATTATGTTATGTTTAAACCTATTCGTATGAGGAATGTAATGGACTTAGTAAGTGATGGGTGGATCCTGTTATAGCTCCTCGATGTATCAGTAGGTCTCATGAGACAAACTAGTTTCTTGGAACAAGGTCTTGACAAAATCTTTTTTATAGTCTTGGAACGAGGCCTTGACTATGTGGTTATGATAGTCTGGATTTATGCATTCCATCATTGTGAAAGTGGTTGTTGATATTGCATGAGGTTATTCGACTATTATAATATCCATCTGAATAAGTAAATGGAATTATTTCATTTTATCATTTCCATATTATGCTGAATTTCAAGTTTAAAATGATTTTGTTTTAGTTATACATTGCCTTAAATGTTTATGATTATCTATGAATGTTTCTGCTATATTTTTATCCTTGCTGAGAATCTAAGATCACCTCTTTCAATGTTTTATTTTTCAGAGGATGTGAAGAAGTAATTTATGAATGACCTGCAGGGATAGTATGAGGGTTATGAAGACAAGATGTTGTTGTAGTTTTTTTAATTTATGGTGTACTTTAAGACTTACGAATATATCTAGTGCATCTAATACTACTAAACTAATCGGTCTTTCGAGACTTGATCTTTTGTGATCATGTCAATGTTATGTAATAATGCACCAACTCTAGGTAACTGGGGTCAGGGTGTTACAGTTGGTATTAGAGGAAGTTTAGTACAAAACTTAGAAGCTAGATTTAGATAAACTCTGATTAGAGCACATCACCCTAAGAAAGGCTTTGAGGATTAGTATAAAAGAAATTCCTTGAATTTTGGTATTGTATAGATCTTTTGAGTTTTCCATGCAATACATCTCGGTCTAGATACGAGAAGGTAGAGGTGGCTCTGGCATATATGTGCCTAGGGGTAAAACCCAAAAACACCGCATTGAGCTAGACTCAAATGGGAACTGGTGCACAACAATGGGTCTTGCTTCACTCTTGGTTACGACACTCCCCGGGGATATGCTTATGATAATTTACATTTTCTTTACAAACTGATTTGAAGTTTTATGAGGGTAAATGACCTTGGTTAATCCTAATGTGTTTCAAATTGATAATATGGTGACATGATATTCTCTAAATGATTTTATGACTATTGTTACTCAAACAATGTTTTCTGGTTTTAGTCAATGGCTAGATTCCAAGGAAGTCATAGTGACTTTGAGAATGATATACAAGGTGGGAACGGTGGTGGCAATGAGCAACAAAATAGAATGTTGATAGGTGTAAAAGATATAATCTTCATGCCAAATAAATTTTCCAAAAATATGATAAAAAATATATATATATTAACCAATTTTTGGACTCAATAAAGAAGATAAAGGTGATTAATGATAAGAGCTCCAGCAGTTGAGACAATGGAGAAAAGAATCCTCAATTTCAATCATACAGGAAATATGGAAGGAGACACCTAGGAAAGTGTCTCAATGGAACAAAGAAATTCTTTATGTGTGGGAAAGAAGGACATAATGTGAAGAAATGGCGAGGAAAAATGAAGAGTACTAAGGAAAAAAATAAAAATGGTCCCAAGATTCCAATTATGGACATTTTTAACAAATTTAATGGACCTTGGCATCACCAAAGTCAATGCCCTATTCTATAGGATAACCTCTTGGTCAAGGAAGAACCTATGTGGAAATAAATGGTTGGAAAAATATTTAAAGGTATTAGTCCTCCTTGTGGTTGAGATTAAATTGGGTGAATTTTATCTTATATGTGTAACCCTGCAATTGATCATGTGAGAATGATATTTGAGGAAGACTTTTCCTTTCGCTTCTGGATATGGTTATAAATAACCATTTGGTTTTATATGATCATTGGGTTTGAGGCAATTACAAGTTATTATATTGTGTGATGAAAATTCAAGGTATGAGATAACATTGGTGGTTAAATTATGTTATGGTTATTTTGAAGAATTTATCTCATTTTGGTACTATTATAAAATATAGTTTTTGAAAAAGGACAACACGCAGACCATGTGACAACCCGTCGCCTCAGACAAAGCTGTGGGAATCGAACCCACAACCGAAGTGCGATAGGGAGTTATCGCCTACCACTAGACTATGTGAAGTCCCTGTTTAGTGTGACTAATTATTTTTAGTTAAATGATTTTATTGATCAATAATAAGTTGATTTGGGATCTTATGTCTTATCAATTGAATACCCTTAGTATAGGAAAATTATTTGGTGATTAAGTGATTAATGTTATTTTGGAAGATGTTCAGTTTGTTGGGAACACAATATGCCCAAGGAAAATAGAATAATATGGGATTTAATTTGAGGAGTAATGGTAGATTGTTATCTATGTTTTTATTGTGGATTTATAGTGATTTAGGTTATTTAAGGAAATGATTAACCTATAATAGAGAATATTTGATTAGGTTAATTACTTTTAAGTATGTGACTTTAAGAGTAGTTGATGTCATTTGGAGAAACATTTTAATGTGGAAGACTACATAACCATATTCTTATAAGTTTGGGGTTTCAATATTAGTTTGGATTATATTGAAGGATTTTAAGGACAATTGTTTATTGAATGCTATTTATTTTTCTTTGGGGTATTGTTGGTTTAATTTTATAAATTAAGATTAGTGTTTCTTTCTTTAATGGAATATCCTTTTGGGGGATCATCAGATCTTTTACTAACCATTTTGGTTTTGATTAATCTCTAAAGACAAGGTAAATATATATTTTATCCTTCATGGATCATGGGATTATATAAAAATTTTATTCTATCTCTTCTAGTGTGAACAAGTCTTCTTGAATACTCATCATTTAAAAATGAGTTAGTAGTATGAATTTATTAAAGAATGAATCTTTACTCAAAAAGTATGTATATCTCTTTATTTTCTAAGTCAATCTCAGAAATGAATTCCTCATCTTTATTTAATGTAACTTAAAACAAAAAAAAATGTTGTCCGTTTACTTTTCCTACTGGGAAACTAATGACCATTTGTCCCATCACAAGTTTGTAGTTTTCTTATTGTTAACTTTCTCCTGATCATGATCTCTATCCCTCTCCATCAGAAATTTAAACTTAGTTTATCATCCATATCCATGTTTTTCTACACGGAATCCTAGTATAGGTTATCTCAGGTTACCTTTTTTACTTCTCTTACTTTATTTTAATGTGATAGTTTTATTGACTCTTTTTCTGATGTGGGACATTCCATTATATTCCCAAGCCCAATTTTAAAAATTGTGAGGACGCAATTTATTGAAGGAGGGGATAATGTAACACCCCAAGCTTCCACAGTAAGTTTCCCTTTGAATAATGCAATACCGTGTGTTGTACGCAACTTCAAATTCTAACACACACACCACAACCAATCAAACTAGTCGTTATGAATAGTAATACCCACTTTTTGAAATTATATAAATATTATATTTTAAAATGGACTTCATTTTTGGATTTAGAATATCGAAATTAGCATAGGGTGAATTTTTGGTATTTTTCTGAAAACTTTCAATTTTAGATGAATAGTGAAAAAAACACTATGTTATAGTTTAAAACCGAATTTTTATTTAAATAATTATTTATATTATTTAAATTTAATTAAGGTAAAAATAGATACATAATACCTATATATGTTCACTGCAATTCATTGGTGTTTAGAAGAATTTTAGATATATAAAAATTTTATGAAACTTTTCACCGTCTTTTACCCACCTCCTAAGAGAATTTGGAAATTCACGTAAAACTTAATTTTACCGCTTCTGTGAGTGGAATTTCGAAAATATGAAAGACACGATTAATATCAATAAGTAAAATGGGGTTCAATAATATAAAAATAATTTTTGGTGAATAGTAACTTTTTACTTTTATTTACCATGGTTAAAAGTAAATAGGGTAATTAAGGGTCAGAATGATATTAATAATCTCCTAACACATGTCCTAATTCTATTGGACAAGTGTATCTCGACCAAAAACAACCTTAGGAATAAAATATTATCATTTAGGTCCACTTGGATTAGATTAGTACATTTATTATTATTTAATTCAAAGAATAGTTAAAAGAGTTAAAAACAATGTTTAATAAATAAAACATTTTTAATATAGGGTTATACATAAGATACATTCTATTTTAAATATTTACTAGAAATATAAAAATATTTCCTACAAAATGGTATTTTATTTATAATTTTTAGACATTAAATAATTAAATTTATTTATGACAAAATGGTGATGCAGTAATTATCGAATTAATGAAATATTAAAATAATTGATATTATAAATATCCAAATAAATGCAATTTGAGACTTTTTATGAATTAAAATAATTTTCTAGGTTGATGTTACATATTATTATTTTTTATATAAATTTTATTCAAAGTAATAATTATGTTATGAATTGATCAAAAACAAAATACCCAATAGTGTCAAAATTGACATAAAAGAGTTTTTAAAACAAATATTATATTATTAATTGATATTATATTCCATAAAATATAAGGTTAGGCCAAAGTAATTATATAATGATATTTGTATCATTAATGGACCACTTGGGGGTCTCTTGGAAGTATATAGAAAGTTTATTACCTATATAATATAAATATTCAACGAGACAAGGTAAATGTCAATCTATTTAACTAAGGGTGAAGTCTAAAAGATAAGGTTACTATAGTGACCCAAACCTGTATAAAATCTATTGGTTGGGTGGTTTTCGACCCATAACCACCTTATAAATTTAATAATGCACTTTGGATCCATTAGAAAACGAATATGAATTTATTATTAATTAATACTTTAAGTTTTTCCTAAAGAGCCCCTCCTCCCCTTTATAAAAATACGCCACTTATAACCAATTCCTCACACCTATCAAGCCTTTTGGATCATCCAACCTCTACCAAAATATCCTCCCAGCTTCCCTCACTTCAACCTAGAGGCCTTAGTTTGATCATAAATCTAACCTATGGAGCCCTCATGATCAAATAAAAAGGAAGAACGCGAAGAAGAGGTAACATTTTCACCACCCTCTTTCAAGTTCCTTTCTTATTCAACTTCTTCTTTCTCTGTTATTTACATTATAAAATAATAACTCGAGTATCTTATATATACTGTGATGTTATTATAAATATGGTACAACCATATTCAGTATTCTATTCATCCTTTGAATGACATGTCACCATACGTGCGTACATAAGGCTTACTGTCTCCACGTCGTGGCGTAATTGTTATTAAAAACATTATTATTTAGATGGGTATAATAATGATGTGTAATTCATGTAAATAATAAATATAACATGATAATTATTTTTTATATATGATATACCATCCAATTATATATGATTTTAATATCAAAAGAATGATATTATCGCTCGTGCGTACGTACGGACTACCGTCTCCATGAACGCGATGAGATTCATTCCCCATCGTATCCATACAAGTATAATTCTCATTTTATGATTAAAAATAATTTTTAAGCACTTAATATAATTCTTTATATGAATAAGATACAACATATCCATAACAAACACGACTTCTGTAACAAAAACATATAAAAGAAGACGAGTAAATTAACACCTGAAACGACGATAATACTAAGATATTATTAACAGAGCAATGTTAAAAGATCATATATGATATCATATTAATGTATATGATTCTTGTATAATTAAATAACAATTATTTAAACATTATAAAAGAGGATAACCTACCCGCGACCAAGGAAAACGTAAAAAGTAAGGGGTTTCTTATCTCACTTTTAATTCTGTGAGATTTCCATTGTTCACCACTTATTTGATGCATGTGGTGTGTGTACTGCCCATGTTTTTATTCATTATGTAATATTATTTAATTAATGGATATTTAAATCATCATTTTATTATCCTTCTTTCATGGGTGTATGTTTCGAAAGTTACCAAATTGATAAGGGAATTTGAAATTTCAATTTCCACTCATTCGGCTTTATGCATACTTCATTGATTATTTTACTCCAAGATTATGTGTGGAATCACTATTAATTTTCTCATGTCAAAGTTTCCAATCCCCTTTCTGTGGATATAATTTTTATACACATAATCAACCCATATATAAATTCACAATTCATCGGTATGAACTTAATAAGATTAATTTTTACTCAATCTCCATTTGAGGAGTTAAACATCCAATTCATTGGTGTTGTTTTTACAAGAATGTGTGTTAATGTCATTTGATTGTTTTACAATTAATATCCAATCATATTGAGTGTATTTATATTTTTCACACAAAATTGTGTCGTTGATTTATCGTTAACCTAAGGATAAATCCATTATTAGAGATTTCATCTCTATTTACATTCTATTCAGACTCATTTGTTATTATACACCAAATCACTTTTATATGGTGTATATAATGTACTTTGACATAGTATATCATGAATCCCTTTATTCTCATGATATTACAAAGTTTTTATTACCTCAATTGTTTGTATTCAAGTGCCTCTCTTTTGGTTTGGAACTCTAAATAAAATATCATTTTAAAATGTTTTAAATATTTATTATTCTAAATCTTTTTCATTAATGTCAATGTTTTAAAAATGGTTTTAAGGATTTATTTATATGGACATTAAATTTTTCAAATAAAAATTCCTTTTAAATGTTTCAAAGTGTTATGGGACACTTGGATTCAAAAAATCTATTTTAAATGGATTCTTGACAAATAGTTTGACTTTTAAATGTTTTCAAGAAAACGGGGGATATTTCTCTCAATAGTTTGAGTATTATTTTAATCTATGTCAATATCCTTAACTATTCTCTATTAAGGTTAATCAAATACAATACAAACTTCTATATTATATTGAATGAGTTATGTTTGACTGTGGATGTTCTATTTTTATACCATTCAAGGTTTGTGGTTAAATTATTGACATTTCGTATTCTAGTTTTAATACAAACGTTTATGTTATGTTTAAACCTATTCATATGAGGAATTCATTGGACTTATTAAGTGACGAGTGAAACCCACCATAGCTCCTAGATGCATCGGTAGGTGTCATGAGAAAAACTAGTGTCTTGGCACAAGGCCCTGACAAAATCATATTTGTAGTCTTGGCACGAGGCCTTGACTATATGGTTATGATAGTCTGGGATTATGCATTCCATCACTATGAAAGTGGTTATTGATATTGCATGTGGCTATTAGACTAGTAGAATATCCATGTGAATTAGTAAATGGTATTATTTCATTTTATCTTTGCCATATTATACTGAAGTTCAAGTTTAAAATGATTTTGTTTTAGTTATACATTGTCTTAAATGTTTATGCTTATCTATGAAATTTTCCGCTATATTGTTATCCTTACTGAGCATCTGAACTCACCCCTTTCAATGTTTTATTTTTCCCAGGATGTGAAGAAGTAATTTATGAATGACTTATAGGGATAGTATGAGGGGATATAAAGACAAGATATTATTGTAGTTTTTTTACTTTATGAAGTAATGTAAGACTTGTGAATATATCTTGTGTTTCCAAGACTAATAAACCAATCAGACTTTTGAGACTTGATCTTTTGTTATCATGCCAATGTTATGTAATAATGAATTGACTCTGGGTAACTGGGGTCGGGGTGTTACATTATCTTTCTCTCAACCATATATTTTCCAAAAATTTAACTTCCTATTGAGTCACTTTTCTTGGTTCCGCACAATTTTAAGTCCTTAATGAAATAGTACTACAGTACAATCCTTATATACTCCATAATTATAATAACCAGTACATCGTTGATACAACACTCAGATGACATAATTATCTAATAACAACATAAGAACTCTAATCATTCCTCCTAATCTGTGGTAGTATCATAACATTATTATTATCCAATAGCATCATTTGGGGGAATACTCTGATGATTTGAACATTAGTTCACGTAGTGTCCCAACTCCTTGCAGATGAAGCATTGTACATTTGAAACCTTTTTCTTACCCTTGTAGTCACGTAAATGGTGTCCTTTTTGTCCACAGTTATAACAAACTCCCATTCCCTTCATGCAAGTTCCTGGGTGTTTCTTCCAACAGTTATCACATATGGGAAAATTCTTCTTTTCCCTCTTCCCTTTATCCACATTTCTCTCTTCCAACCTTTTTTTTCTTGCTTCCCTTCAACCATAGGACTCATAGAATTATTTACTCATCTTATTAACACATTATACTATTTATTCATATATTGAGAATACATGGGATACTATTTATCTTCTAAATGTTTGTTTAATACCATGAAAGATATGATCCTTCTTACTCTTTGGATCATACATATTTTTGGAGTTCACATTCTTTATATTGGGCATCATTTCTATACAATAGCATAAACTAGGTCATTTATGAAATATAATAATTCCAAACCTGTAAAACACTTAACATAAATTGAACAATTTATAGATATAATCCATAATCATAAAAAAGTTTTCTTTGAAAATGTATATACTAATAAACCCTTCATAATGGTTTGTAATGAAATTGAGAATTATCCTAAGCATATCCCCTGGGAGTGTCGTAACCAAGAGTGCAGCAAGGCCCATTGTCGTGCACCAGTTCCCATTCGTGACTTGCTCAAAGCAGTGTTTTTGGGTTTTACCCCTAGGTACATCTGTGCCAGAGCCGCCTCTACCTGCTCGTATCTAGACATGGATGTATTGCTCAGAAAACTCACAAAATCTCTACAATACCAAAATTCTAGGAAAATCTTCTTTAATAATCCTCAAATTCTATATTAGGGCTATGTGCTCTAATCAGAGTTTATCTAAATCTAGCTTCCAAGGTTTTTACAAAACTTCCTTTGATACCAACTGTAACGCCCTGACCACAGTTACCCAAAGTTGGAGAATTATTACATAACAATGGCATGATCACAAAAAATAAAGTCTTGAAAGACAGATTACTTTAGTAGACTTGGAAACACTAGATACATTCATAAGTCTTACATTACATAATAAAGTGAAAAACTACAAAAACATAGTCTCCGTAGTCCACACACATATCCCCCCCAGTCTATCCCTATAGGTCAGTCATAAAATACTTCTTCACATCCTAGGAAAATAAAACATAGAAAGGGGTGAGATCAGACGCTCAGTAAGGGTAAGAAATACAGTGGAAGATAACATAAATATTAATCATGGTGAATAATTGAAATCAAATTCCTTTACCAATAATAAATATGAACGATTTTATGGTAGGAATATAAGATGAGTAAATAATTCCAGAATAAAACATAATCATGGGTATTCTACTAGTTGAATGACCACATGAACCATAAATATTATTTTCATAATGAGGGAACGTATAATTCCAGACATTCTAAAACATTTTGTCAAGGCCTCAGCCAAGACGTATACAAATGATTAAGGCCTCAGCCAAAACCATATATCAAATTGGGAAAGTCCTCTGCCGATTACACATCAAATTGTCTCATGAGACCTATCGATGCATCAAGGAGCTATAGTAGGCTCCACCCGTCACTTACTATTTCCAATACATTCCTCATATGAAAAGGTTTAAAAATATCATAAACATTTGTATTAAAAATAGCATACGAAATGTCAATACATTAACCATAAACCATGAATTGTATAAAAATAGGACATCCATAGTAAAACATATCACAAAACAATCAATACAATATGGAAGTTTTGAATCATAATAAATCAATTTAAAATAAACTTAAAATCCATCAAAAGATGTTGACATAGATGAAATCAAAACCCTTTTCAACTAAATATCTCTTTATATTTTGAAATCATTTATGATTCACATATTTATAAAGAAAAATATTATTTTGAAAATATTCTTATAATCTTGTTAGTGAAGCTTTAATGATGTTTTAACAGTGGAAAATTAACCCACCCGCCGTATAATTTAAAAAACATTCTCACCTTAAATTTGTCGAAAAGGTCAAAAGGTAACTTGTTTGGAAAATGACGGAAAGATTCATTTAAAAACACATAATGGTATAAATGACTTTAACCCATTATGTAGTAAATGGTAAAAATGTATGGAAATACACTTTTTAGAAACATGGATGTGAATGATAAAGAGGTCCCAGTAGATACTTACGTAAAAACAACCTCTGATAATAAAGATATTGTGAAATTAACCCTTACCTTGTACATTTCCTAGGTCGAGGGTAGGTTAACCTCCTTTATAATAGTTAAATCATTGTTATTAAATTTCAAAAGAATCGTATACATAAATATGATATCATATATGATGTTTTAATATTTCTTTGTTAAGAATATTTTAGTATTATCGTTGTTTCAGGTGTTCACTTACTCGTTTTCTTTTATATATTTGGTTACATAAGCCGTGTTTTTTATCCGTAAGTTGTATCTAATTCATATCCAGAATGATATCAAGTCCTAAAACATTATTTTTAATCATCAAATTAAATTATTCTTTAATAGATATGATGGGGAATCAATCTCATCACATTTGTGGAGACAGTGGTCCGTACGTACGCACGAACGCTACTTCCATTTCATTTTTCATTTTAAAAGTAATAAAAACCAAATGATACATAGGTATATTATTTTTTCAGTATAATATAATATCTTATATATGTTACTTATGTTCATTAACACCATCCTTTATACGTTCCAAGTATGGTATGAATGAGTCATATCACTTTGAGGGGGCGGTTGTCCGCACTTCCTCAAATGAAATTATCATATATATTTACAACATGAAGCGAATAATGGTATGCTATAAAATGGAATTACAGAAGATTATATATAAAATAAATATCATTAATATCATATTTAATTATAGTGCGCCCCACTGTTGTTGGTGGGGTGGTAAGGGTTTGGGGGGTGAGGGGTAGGTTGCAGGGTCAAGTCCTCAGGCTTGCAATTTGATGTAATTTTCTTCCTTGCATTGTGTGCCACATTCATGGTTGTAACCAATTTTTTAATTATAGTTCCATCATAATGGCCACCATGAGAGGTGGTAGAAGATAATTGAACAATCATCGTTTCGTGATGCATTTCGTTGCCATCCACAGAAACATTATGTTCTTCACCCATTAGATTGAACTGTGTTTAAGTGTAGTTAGAATAATTCTAATAACAATATCCTAGTATATTTAGTATATAGGTTTTTTAACAAAAGAAAATAATAATGAGAATTTAGGGGTTAGAGAAGTAAAATAAAAGAAAATAAGCTTAGAGAAATTGTTACCTTTAATTTGGGTAACTCCCTTTGGTTTGAACCAAAAAGGACTCTTGAAGTGCCTTCTTTCTAAAGTGAGGCTTCTAAGAGGAGGAGAGGGATGTAGGGAGCCTAATTGGGTAGAGTTTGGATGAGCCAAAAGTCTTGAGAGGTGTGAGGAATTGGTTATAAGTGGTGTCCTTTTATAAGGGGGAGGAGGGGCTCTTTAGGAAAGATTGAAAATATTATTTTATTATATAATGATATTCGGTTTCTAATGGTCCAAAACTCATTAAAGTTGAAGATAAGAGGACTCATGATCGAAATGAAATCATACAATAAGAATTGGATAGGTTTTGGGTATTATTTTAGTCTTTAAAATCTTATTTATTTAAATCATTTATTAATGAGGTAAACACTACATCATTACTGTGTCATAAATAATTTAGTTTATTAGATGTCTAAAAATTATGAAAAAAATAAAATGTTTTAGGAAATAGTTTTATATTTATAATTAATAATTATAGTTTAAACTATAACGTACATAAACTTATGTAAAAATTATTTTTCTAAAACATATATATGCTTATGTCATTTTTGTATTTACTTTAACATAATTAATATAAAGTGCCATTATCACTTAAAAGTGGATCCATGGGATACCAAAATAGACCCAAATATTGCCGGGGTCGGACATCTATCAACAAATAGGGTTAGGATACGTTTTAGGGTAATTTTTTATTATTATAATATTATTTTTACCCTTATTTATCGGATTTACCCTTTAACCATGGTAAATAAAATATTTACTGAAGTAATTATTCCAAATGTTTAATAATAAAAGTTACCTTTTTACACAATTTAGACCTCCTGATTCTAAATATGGAATCCATTTTTATAAATTCAGAACACATAAGTGGTAGAAATTAATTTAAAAATAATTCCCACGATCAAAACAAAAAGCGTGTTTTTAAGAAATAACAACTATCAAAAGATTGACACTTGTTTATAACAATTTTAAATGTGAAATTACCACCAAGGAACAACATTGGATTAAATGGTAAAAATATATTCTAATTATACTTCCAAAACATTAAAATTTATAGTTAAAAACTATAAATTATTTTTATTAAAAAAGTTTTTTTCAGTTAAAATATAGTATTTTTCACTATTCACCCAAATATGAAAGTTATCAAAAAAAACCAAAAAATTATTGAAACTAAATTCTTATGTCCCTATTCCAGAGAATAATTTTATTTTTCCAAATTGAATATATAAAATTTTCAAATATTGGATTTAAAAATGGTTCTCCATTAAAAGGCGGTAAAAGTGTATTTTTGAAAAATACTTCTTTTATCTGAAAAAAATGAATTTGTTCTTACATTATGTCTAAGAAACTCATAATATGTATTATAAAATTATAAGTATTATATAATGTTCAAAATTCAGTTAATACTATTCATAAACTCTTTTGAACGGCTAGTTTGGTAAGTCGTGATGCACTTGAACTCAGTGTTGCGTGTAGTACAATTTATTGCATTACTTTGAAGAAATAACGTACTATGAAATCTTGGGGTGTTACAGTAAATGAGGTGGGACATGATGTTTCAAGTGGTATCAGTCTTGGTCCTTCCAAATATCTTCTTCGAAGAAGTTGTATTAACTTATTCAGTCCTTGACTAAGAAGGGATATTTCGTTCTCTTGGTCATGAAGTTGAAATTAAAATTTTGTTTATTCCTTATGAATTCTTTGTTGAAATGAGAATGATTTTCATGACGCGAAATATAGATAATGATGATACGTAGCTAGCCTTTTTATATAGAACATCAAGTTACCAGGGAGTTGGGTACATAAGTTTTTTGGAGACACTTGTTAAATATCATTTTATGGGTTTAGCCAATAAGACACATATGACATGAATTATATAAATGACTTCCCACTAGGATTTCATATTTCATTTTTAGTAATGACTTATTATTTTAGGGGAAAATATGTTGATTTTTTAAAAATCATGATATTTTTTTCAAATGTGGGATTTTAAAAAATGAATGATATGAGTATTTTGGAATTGGTATGATTTTAAAAGGAATGGTTAAATTTTCAAAAATAAATGAACAATGAAAAGTGTTGAATTTTGGAAACCCTATTGTGATATATGATGTGGTAGAATTTGAAATTGTAAATCCTTAAGTTTCTTTTGAATGAGACTTATGATATTTGTTGTTCTTCTAGAGAATTGAACCTAGTATGCATCATAGAAACCAAATAGAAGAATATTTGGTGAATGTGGTTGCACCCGAACCATAGGTGAACCAAAATGTGGTTCATAGAATAGTACATGCTTTTTATGCTATGAATAGAGGGAACATAACGGATGAAACAATGAAAGTAGATCATTCCATCTTTTTCTATAAGTAGAATCAACTTAACTTTCAGTTTGATTTGAAACATGATAATGCAAAGGTGTGGCTGAATACGATGAATTTAATATTCTATTTCCTTGGAACGCCATATGAGATGAAATTAATGATAGTGATGTATATGCTGGAAGATATTTCACGCCAATGGTGGGATTTATTTGGTGAATCTAACTTAGCAAATGGATTGGTTGGGGGGATTTTGAAAAATTATTTAACAGACAATTCTATCCTCATATGTTCATAATCAAATGAATAATAAAATTATACATATTAAACTAGGAGAACCTCACATCGACATATTATGTGGCTAAATTCATGAATTTAGTCTTCTCTGCACCCAAATTTGATTCTTGTGCATCCTTAAAGGCATGCATCATTGAACCAGGGTTGTGGTAGGATTTTCACTCAATGATTTTTATGCTCTGTATAACTGATTATACTGAAATGGTTAATAGAGATACAATGTTAGAAAATGGAAATTTCAGGAGATAGTTCTATAAGGAGCATGCTGACACCTATGGAAATCTATGGGAAATATAATGATGGGAGCAACTAGAATAAGGATGCCTATTTCCAAGGTAGAAGTATGGCTCGAAATCAAACAGGTGGATTTGTGAATATTCCTCCAAAACCAAAGAGATATCCTAGAGGTTTTCAATGTGGATAATTCAACCACATGAAGTGAAAATATATAGAACCACTTAATTCTTTCCATAATTTCAATTAGACGAGTAATTTTTAGTGTTATTGTCTCAGTGCTCTGAAGTCGGGTGTTTGGGACACTTGATAGGTGTTGGAGGAATAAGATGATTCAATGGGATGAGGGTAGCATAATCCATCTCATCAGTAAAAAAAGATATCATTGGTGATTATATGAACACCATTACTCCTTGGTAAGGGCTATCTCAAGAGCGAAACAAGGAACAAGGTTTAGTGAGAAAGAAATTATATAGAGTTGTATAGGTTATTATGGATAATCGATCTAGACTATCAACCATGAGAGGAATGATTATTTTGAATTATACCCTCATTCCTACTATGTTTGATATGGTGGATTCTGATTCCTTTATTTCCTTTCATTTTTCTTATTTTGTAGGTTTAAATGTTGAGATGATTCCTTTTATGTTAAAACATTAGACTTCTCTTGTTCGTAGAGGATGTCAAACCTTAGTGTTTAGAGAATGTTCTATAAGTGTTGATGGAGATTATTTTATATGGTCTTTCTTTATACTCAAGATGGTTCTCTATGATATAATCTTGGGAATGGATTGATATACTATGTTCAAGGATCACCTCGATTATTATACATGAAGAGTCAATTTTATGACTGAGGATGGAGTCGAGCATCTCTTTGAAGGATACAAGAATGTAAATGAAAGTGAAGAAGGCTTGTGAGAACTATGAGATGGAATGATCTCATACCAATTACCAACTATGAATTTTCAATCGATGGAAATTATTGAGAATATTAGTTTTCCAGTGGTTTTTGAATAGTTTATAGATGTTATTATCAAAAATTTCTCAAGGTTTCCACCCACAAGAGAAGTAGATTTTATTATTGATCTCTATAGAAGGATCATAACAATTTCCCTTCCATATTACCATATAGAAACAATATAATTAGGAATATGAAAGTTATTTTGGTCGTGCTGGAAGGATAAGGGTTCATTCATTCAAGAATGTCTCTCTGGGCAACACTAGCCTTGTTTTTCAAAAAGGTGGATGAACATATTTAGTATTTTTCTGATTATTGTTATTATAACCAAGTTATAATAAATAAAATTTGTCTAATTCCATGAATTTATGATCTATTTGAACAATTGAGTGGACCTTAATAGATCTCTAATATTGAATTGGGTTCATAATGTCACCAATTGCGAGTTCAGAAAGTGGATATTCCAAAGACAACTTTGGGGAGTAGATATGGATATTATGAGTGTGTGGTAATTAATTTAAGTCTTAGGAATTCACCAATTATATTTATGGAATTGATGAATCAGATATTTCAAATGAATCTATATTACTTTTTAGTTGTATTTTTGGATGAAATATTAGTGAATTCTAGGAAAAGTGTTGATCATGAGAAACACTTTGAGAAACTTTAGGGAATCTTGAGGGATCATCATTTGTATGAAAAATTATCAAAGTTTGATTTTGGATGTAGTATGTAAATTTCATTTTCCACGTCATCTCTGGAAAAAAAAATTATGAGAATCCAAAAACGATAGAGGCCATTATCCCTTGGAAACCACCAAATAATGTCTTTGGGAAATAAATTTTCCTTGGTCATGTTGGTTATTACTAACACTTTGTTTGTAATTTCTTAAGACGATATTCGACTATGATAAATTTGAAAAATAATAATGTTCTATTATAATGGAATAAAAAATTTCATAATTCTTTTCAAAAGAATAATGTTTACCTTAAATAAACACTTATCTTGATACTACGAGAATCAGGACAAGGGTATATAGTGTGTTTAGATTCTTTAGGATTAGAGATAGGATGTGTTCTCATGTAGGGAGATAATTTTATTGCTTATGGATCATGAAGGTAGTTGTTTAAGGATAAAAACTACCCAACACATGATTTGGAGTCACATATCATAGTTCATTCTTTGAAGACATGGTGATATTACCTGTTTAGTGAGAAATTTATAGTGTTTACAGATCATAAGATCAAGAAACATACTCTATCACAACGATATTTGAACCTGAGATAATGAAGGTGTATGTAGTATCTCCCAATGTTTGAATTTGACTCTATGTGTAAAATTGGTAAAGGAAATATAGTGGCAGACGCATTAAGTTGAAATTCATATGCCCAGTTGGAAAAGGAATCTTCAGATGAGTGGAAGTTGATGTCAGTCCAAGCTCACATGCATGGGGAATGTGAAGACCGAGGTGATGTTGAAGTTTTCTTTCTAGTTTTTTTGGTTCATAATTTGGTGAAAATGGTTAAAGCTGCACAAAAATCCAATTTATAATTTGTTTCAATGACATCAAAACTCTATTCTAGGGTGACTATTTGGGGATGGAGACTAGAAGGGAGTTTAATGTTGTGGTTTAGAAATCAGATGGTCATACCCATGGCTTGTTAGGAACTACATCTCCATGCTTTCCACCATTCAAGAAGTGTTGTTCATCCAAAAATACAAGAGATTTATAATGCTTTGAAAGCACAATTTTGGAGGATATGTATGAGAAATGAAGGTGGATTAAATTTGTTTCAATATACATAACCTTTTTTCAAGCTAAGTCATAAATTCAGTGAATAGAAGCTATATTTCAATCTTTACCAATTCCTGTGTGAAAATGGGAGAAGATAATTATGAATTTTGAAACAGGTCTCCCAAAATGGTTCAGAAAATGATTTCATATAGGTGATAGTGGATCATCTCAAAAATTCAGCTCATTTTATTCCTATTTTTTATTCTTAAATTGTGTACGACTTGTCAAAAATATATATCCCAGAAGTTTTAAAGAGGCACAGTTTACGAGTTTCAGCAGTATCAGACAAAGAACTGAGGTTTACATCTAGTATCTGAAAATCCATACAAAAATCCCTTGGAACTCAGTTGAATATGAGTTTGTTGTTTCATCCTTTGATGGAAAAACAATCTGAAGAGAAAATACAATTGTTGGAAACCATTTTTTGGGCTTGTTTATTGGATTTTGGTGGCTCATGGGAAGAACACAGTCTCTAGTGGATTTTTCATATAACAATAGTTATCAGCCCTCAATTCATATATCTCTTTTCAATGCATGGTATGGGAATCCTTATTGTTCAACACTTTTTCCAGAGAAAATATGTAATACATAACTATTTGGGTTGATACTTGTCCATGAAACAATGGATAAGATTCATTTGGTTAGGAAACTAATTGAGATCGAAGGGATTCAACATAAATCATATTTTGATCATCATCAACAGTATTTTTCACTTGAGTTGAGTGATCGTGTGTTATTAAGGATCTCCACAAGGGTTATACATCATCCTTGTAGAATTCATGTAAAGTTATATACACGATACAAATTCCCTTTTGAGATACATGAATTGTTTGGTGAGGTGGAATATTGATTGGATTTTACACCACGGTTCAATGCAGTAAATAATGTATTTCAAGTATCTCAGTCAAAAATTTATTAGCCTAATACATACCATTTGAACTTATTTGATCCTATTGAACTATAGTTGGATGCTTCATTGGTATATATCCATGTAAATATTGTGGATAGGAAAGAGAAAGTCTTTCATCAAAAAAGAATCGGTCTAGTGTGGGTTTTATAGAAATAGGGTCATAATCAAAAAAGAGACTTAAGAATTGGAGAAGTAAATGGTAGAGAAATGGATTGAACTCTTTCAAGGCACATGTGGTCTTATACATTTAATGGATAGAAATTCCAATGACATGGAGAATATAGCACCCCCAGTTTTAAGTAACCCTTTGTTATGTATTTTTAAGTATATAAAGTGTTTGAATGATGTTTAAGAGCGTCTGGATATATTTTTTAAAACGTTTTTGGATTTATAAAGGCGCACGGTTGGTTCATGGTTTTTGGAAACTGTGAAACTCCTGTATGATACCATGAACAATGAGATAGGGGTAAAGGGTATGGTGCACAGGTCGGCGCATGGTTTGTCCAAACCGAGTGGCCGCCTAGGTGTAACTATTCAAAGTGGGACATTAATATTTTTATGGTTGGTGTTTTTTTTTCTAACCATGTAGTACAATAATGTGAGTTCTTACTTGAAGTAGAGGCTGACACACTATTAGTGCGCATTTTGTCTAATTGTGCACGATTTAAAAAAAAGATCCTATAATTTCATATATAGGTCAGGATTATTTTTTAACCCCTCATTTTTTTCTCTAAATTAACCTAATGAGTGATGTCTCCCTCCTAATGGATAAGGAATATTCCCACATTTATAAGGTACTAACACAAAGGCTTATCTTGATGCATTGAATCATTTTTCTTGTAGTATGTTTTCACTTATGGTAGTTTTTTTAGTTTTTATTAAGTCTACTTCCCTCACTTTCGTCTATTATTTGATCTAGTCCACTGTGGATATATATATATAAGGTTTTTTATTAAAATAATCTTTATATTTTCCTTTTTTGATGTTAGGTAATGAGATATAATGTTGGTTTTTTAGAGATTCAACTTGGTTTTATAATAATTTTAGTGTCATTCTTCATTTTCTCTATAAATCCCAATGTGGGTGGATTAACTCTTGACTCATACTTTTTGAACATGAAGGCATGATTTCAAATTGATTGTTTTGATTGAATTTTGTTGTGAGATTCTTCTGAAATTATTTTTGGAAACCCTATTTGGTTATAGTTTATAAAATTGTGGAAATTTGGTATTTTTGTGAAAAGTGAAATTCATAACTAGATTTTAAAATGACGATTTTAAAATGGAGGTATTGTTTTGATGCATTAGAAAATGTTTTCACTGAAACGGTTAGTTTTTTTGAAATTTTTTAATGGAATGGTTTTAAATAAAAGAACATTTTTATTGAAATGCTTGTAATTGTTTTTTTGGAATTGGTCTTTGGTATAATGTATTTGTGTGTTCATGTGAATTTGGGATGGAAAATAATAGGACGTATCCCCTATCATTAGTGGGATAGATAAGGGGAATGAATTTCCCCTGTAAAAATGTTTCATTAAGTGACATCTTAGAGAAAGGATGACACACCACTCACAAGTATAGGGAGGTCTAGGTTTCATGCATGGTTGGATGTGTGGATTTGAGGAATGGAGCTAGTTATTCAAAAATTGAAATCATAAAATAGTTTGAATGTATTTTTTGGTTTCTTTCCTAGGAAATTGGATGGTTTAAAGAAAAAAAATTAGTATAGAAATGGGTTTATATTTAGATATAAACTATTAAGTGTTTGATATAAATTATTATTTTTTAAATAGTCAAACATGTTCACTCTAAATGGCATGGGTAGTATTTCCATTTGGGGAAATACTTATAATTTTCAATACTAACCCATGATTTGGAACATTAGTGAATTTTTATATATTGTTTATCAGGAAAATGGAAAAGATATAGCATCACACTTCTTTAGGGGTGCATAGTGATACTTGGGTTGTTTTTTTGGATTTTGATCATGAAGCGTATTGGGAGATTTGAGGTTTTGTCTTCGGATTATCTAGGATGTATTGTTTTTTTATTCTTCTATAAAATTTTATATTTGAAGTCTTTTAATGTGTTAATTTTTGTAGTTGTGTTTTGGTATCAATGGTTTTAATTTGAATTATTTTATATTATTTTCATGCATCATGTAGTGGTTTATTCGGTTTTGGTATGTTTCTATATGTGGTATTATTTCATAATGGGAAAATCATCCCTCAATTGTATTGAGGCCATTCTAAATTATTGTTCGACTTTAGCATGTTTGGTATGTCTCTTAAGGACATGTAATGTTCTACCACCTTCTCAAGCTAATGAGGAGGGGAATGTTATTACAATCAAGGAGTAATTTCGAGAGCATTAAAATAATACAAAAATGGATTATGAAATGGATTTAATGAGAGATAATGTTATTATATAATTATTTAATCATTTTTATTGTATATAATTATTTATGAAAACATGAAATCATAATCAATTGAAAATAAAAGGGTTTTTTACAAAACAACGTGTTTGAATCAAATGGATGATGAAGAGAAACCTTAACATGGTAAGTGCCCTCTCAAATGTTGGAATAAATCCTTAAAACCTTATAAACACTATGAGATAGATTATTAGAGTGATAGTTTATGAAACATTATTGATAAAATTCCTCTTGGGTTGACATGGATGAGATAATTGGTGGGATTGTTCTCCTACCATAGGTGAAAAATAGTTCTTCTTCATAAAAACTAATGTTTGGTAAGGGGAAAAAGTGGTATCACATGTAAATTTCGTGGGTTTTGTGAGTTAGGTGAGTTATTTCATAACATATTGGTGATAAATTTATTTATGACTCTAAAACAAAGAAGAAAGTTATTTTTGAAGATCCAACAATCAAATTAATTAAGTAAAATTTAAGACATAATTTATTACCCATTTTAACGCCTATTAATCTTGATTAAAATGTAATTGTGGTCATTTTTTTGTTACAAAAAATATAATATTACACTTATTTTTAAATTTAAATTTGATGGATCTGAATTTGGATTCCATTAAATCTAATTCAATTTCAAAATATTAAAAAATGTACTTTGAAATAAAAATATATGATTCTTTGAAAAACTTTTTTGTAAAAACGTTTTTTTAATACTCAAGTGTTGGTAATATTTTTTAACATTGATTATAAATTAAATATATATAAAATTATTTTTATATATGATTAAAACCCATATTTTAGTCTTTGTTTTAGTATACACTCAATTAATTTAAAATCAAAATATTTATAAAATGTCATTCTAAGAAAAAAAGATAGTTTTTCTATGGTAACTAATATTTTTCATAGTAACATAATTTTATTACTAAAAATAAAGTGGACCATATTAAATAGTTTTAATGAACTTATTCTGAATGTTAAATCCATTTTATTTGGTAAAACATCAATGACTTACAAAAATTAACTTTAACATTAATGCATGTAATGCGTAAAAACCTATTTTTTAGAAGAAAACTATTTTAGGATTAAAATTTATGTGAAAGGTACAATTATCCAATTACATTATTTTAATGATAAATACCTATCTATAATAAAAATATATTATTTTTTTTGTCTTTAAAATTGACCGGAAGATGAATTTCACAGTAATATTATTTAATTAAAATAAAATATGGTCAAAATTATTTTTTTGGAAAATATTACTTAAGTTCCCAAAACATTAATAATGAATTATATAAATTCAAGATAGTTTTTTAAGGTTTATTTGTAGTTATTAAAAACAAATTTTACCATTAAAAATGTTTTTTACAATTCTATGTCTTTCTTATAAAGTCCTAAAATTTATAATTTTAGTAAAAATAATAATTTCCACTGTTCAACAAAAAAAATTATTTATTTTAAAAAATCTAAAAAAATAAAACTACTATTTTATTAAGATGATTAATTTCATAATTAGGTTCATTTAATCAAATTAAAATTCCAAAATTTTCAAATTTATCATTTAAATAATAAATATAAATAAAAGCTATATTTATTGAAAATAAACATTCATTTTCTTTAAAAGTAAAAAGGTGAATTATATAAACACACATTTGAAAAAAATTATAAAATATATAATTACATGTTTATATCATCATAATTTTTAATTACATTTCCACTTATAATTTATGGGTAATATCTAAGTATGTGGTACCCTCTGGTGGTAGTCGAAGGTGATGATTTTGCAATCATAGATCTCATGGAAATTTCTACTCGACTAAATTTATTTTGCATATTATTTCACTCATTCAAAAACTAATTGAGTTCCAAATGAATTTGGCCTAGATCAAACCCTTTAAAAGCTACCACATTCAAAATATTAGATAAATGAGACTCACAAGGGATACTTTTCCTACTCGATTCCATGTCTATTCTTATTATATTTGGAAATATCATTAATTACTTTTACACCCGTTAATTTAATGAATATTTTATGACTGTCATATATTATCCGAACACATCACAGTTTTTATTTAGTTTATTGTTTCGTATAGAACATATTATTTATTTAAGTAAAATACATAATGAAATTTTGGGTTATTAAATTCTCCACTTGCCCCTCCCCACCCTAAATAAATTCCATCCTCTTAATTTTAATTACCACTCACAAATAGAAAATGATAATGGTATATAAAAGATGGACATGACTCAAGGATTTTTTTCAAGTGAGATATCATCCTTACTACCTTAATATTAACTAGTGAACTCATATTTTTCTTTACAATAGTAATATAAAAAATGTTGATTTTTTCTCTAACAATACATTCCAAAAACATAAAATATAATTTGAATAGTTTTTCATATGGATTATATAATCAACCTTATACTAGTTGATGATTAGGGGTTGATTTAGTATTTTCGATTCTTTTTATCATATATTATAAATTATTATGTTCTATATATAGAGATTTTCAATGACTAGATAATATAAAATTATACTAAAATAAGGATAAAAATATTTTATAGGAATCACATTTCTAAATATATCTATTGGAGAAGACTTATGAAAATACCCTAACTCAAGTAGACTAGAGTCGGTGTATACATTATTACAATGGAATAATATATAAGGAATCACATCCCTAATGGAATTAAAGTTTATTAGCCTTGGTAAAATAGATATATTCTTGGAAGTCACATTAAAAAAACATAAATTGTATTCTTTTAGAACTCCATGTTTCCTCTTAGCTTATCCTCTCTTATCAAACATAAAACACTTCTAAATATTTTGGTGAAAAACTTAATAATTTGGTGATCTCTAGTGCTCAGAAAGGGTATGGGTAAAGAAAATTCAATGAATTATTAAATCATAATCAGTATGAAAAATTAAATAAATGAAACACGTGTTATTTAAACAATAACTTGATCATAATATGGAAAAAATAAATAATGATGAAATAATAAAATATATATAATCATATGATTTTGAAACTTTTCCATGGATATTATAACTTATAGAAAAATCAGACAAACATTAATGACTAATCTCATAATGGGGGAAATCATAATTATGTACATCTGAAACATAGTCTCAAGACCTTCCACATGATATTTTAAGAATATTGTTAAAAACTCATTAAATTTTGAAAACTAATTTTTCTCATAAGACCCACAAATGTATCAAGGATCTATATAATTGCAATACCCAATCATCACTAGATAATTCCAATTATTTCCACATAAAAATGTGTGAAACATAATCAACATAAAAATTCATATTGAAAAAATAACTTAAAAAATGTTTGTACTTGCCCCCAATAAATAAATATAATCATAAATCATCTTTAGTAAAATGTTGAATGGGGATAAATTTTTACATCCCTTTTCAAATAGATCATAAACCATCCAATAAAATAATAAGGATGGAATCAATAAAAAATATACCCAATGAATAATATGTTCAATAAAGGGATGATGTCATTAATTAAATTAAATACAATAAAAATTTCACTAAAAATATTCTTGAGTAAAATAATCTTTTCACATTGAAAATATTTTTACAAAAAAAAATTCTTGGAATATTTTGAATATAAATTTTACTAAAAATAATATTTTAACAAATTTTATATAATCATTAAAAAATTTAATGATCATTATGATGAAAAATTATGTTCTTCTAGTACATTTAAAAAAATATATTTATTTCCCATTTTTGGTAAATACCAAACGAGCATTGTTTGGAAAATGAGATGATGGTTCCATTTAAAAAAATTTATGAAAATGTTAAACATGGGTAAAATTTTCTTTAATAAAATATATTAAAATTTTCAAAAACAGTTTTATAAAACATTGTTTTTAGAAGAAAATATATTTTTGGCCGAAGAGAAAAATGATGTCGTATTTTCTTAAACACATTTTCCCGATCATTTTTTGTTCCAAAGAGTTAGAATATAATACTATTACTTGAAAAGTTATTTAAAATTTATATATTGTTTAAATATATTAATTTTATGATATAAATATTAAAAGAAATCCCCCAAGGTATACTTAATCATAAATAATCCAAAATAATGATGAGATTATGAAATAAACCATTACAACTTTGATAAATTTTGAATCATATTCATCATGAAATAAATAATATCAAATGAAACATTAAATAACATGAAGAAAAATATTTTCATGATATAAAATATAAAAACTATAATTATTTACAACCCATAATGGAATAAGTTGTGAAAATGGTGGATCTCCCACAGAAGTAAATGTGAGACAAGAAACTTTCAATTCAAGTCTGATTTCCTTCGTATGTGTACATACATCCTTCATAATAAATATAAATTTATTATAAATATATTAAATATCCATAATAATATTCTTCATACCATATATGTTTTACTTATGTCCTTTTATCACCATTCTATTAACTATTATTTATCGAAATCATTATATTGGGTAATAACTACTTTGTGCGTCACATATATTTTAGTTTGGTGATTTCAATAATTTTATTTTAATCATTGTTCCATAATCTAAATAATTTTAAAATTGATATAAATAAAATATATATACATTATATTAGTATTTAGATAAATATATAAAAGTTAGAGATATAAAATGGATTAAACTATTCAGGGAGACGGTAAACCATACGTAAGCATGAACACTGATTCCAATTTTTCTAGACAGATGAAAATAAAGAAAAATAAATATTAATTAACCTTTATATAATAATTATTATGTTTTATATTACATTTATGTTAAAAAAATCATTATTACCATCCATATAAAAATTAAATGAATAAAATTTCACATCGCTATGTGGTGGTGGTAAACCACATGTACGCATGACCAAAATTATTGTTTTACCACATATTGGATGGTAAGATGTTAAATGTGATATTATATATCCATAATTATTTTTAGGTAATAAATTTCACTTATAGGAATTAACTTTAACCTTACTACCTTCTATGTGAATCATAAATGAAAAATGAATTGCATCGCTTTGCAAAGTGATAATCATCGGTGCCCACGAGCAACGTTAATGTATCCCCCCATGGAATGGTATGTAAGAAATAATATATGATATAATGTTTAAATAATTATATTAATGTAATAAACATAATATAAATATTTTATATCCATCATTATATACAAACATTAAATTTTCTTATGGAAAAATAATTACATCGGTTTGCGAGGCGGCAGTCTACCGTACACACGATCGATGCTTTCATTACCCATTTGATGGAAGTGAAGATGGATATAGGATTTAAAAATAATATAATAATATCTCATTATATATTCTATACTATTGTTTCTATATTATAAAATTATAAGATGATTTTCTATAGGTGGAATAAGAAATAAACCAAATACACACATTTCATAATCTTACCTCTTTAGAGTGCCTCTTTAGGTTTATACCTAAAGCCATCCTAAAAGGGACTATTAATCAAAATAAGTCTTATATGACCTATTGAGGGAATTAAGGAATATATTTGGGTTGGTATTGGATAAACCAGAAGTTTTGTGGATGTGTGAAGAGGGGAGGACATGGGGTGTCCTTTTATAAGTGGGGGAGAGGATACACATCCCAGTTTTTAAAAGAAAAATTGATACCCATATTTTTCACATGAAAAAACCTCAAAATACATTCTCTAAATAAAATTATATTCTATAAGGTCCAAATATGTCCATAAAAGATATTTCTAACATGTTCTAGGTCATTTTTAACCCTTATTTTCTCAGTTTAACCACAAATAAACAAATATTTACATTAACCACAATAATTAGTTCTTACTATTTTTACTATTAAGTATGATAAAAGTTTTATTTGAAATTATTAGATTCTATAAATTATTAAGATTCTAGATATCTAATATATTTTTTAAATACAGCACACATAAGTGTCAAAATTCAATTTAAAATTAAACCCATAAACGCATCGAAAAAATTGTTTTATCCATCAAAAAACATTAAAAAGTTTTTATATAATAATTAAATATTAAATTGATTATAAGGACCGAAATTAGTTAATATTTAATATATTTTAACTTATTTTACTTGAAAATAAATTTAAAATATAATTTAACCTTGTAAATAATTTTAACAAAATGAGAGTTTTCAATAAAAAGAAGTATTTCTCAAAATTCATTAAAAATATAATATTTTCATAAAAAACCAAAAAAAACATGAGAATATAATTTTGAAATGTGGATTTAAAAAATATATTTATTATATTTAATAAATTTTTCAAAAATTGGTAAAAATTAATTTGAAATTATGTTCATAAAGAATGACTAAATAACCATTTATAAAAATACCGCTTTTCCAAAAATCATTTATTTTTCATTAAAATGATATTTTATTTATTTTTAATCAATATATAACCATTGAATTTATTTTATACTTGTTTAAACCATATAATTTTCATAATTTATTTATTCCTATTAATACTCAATAACTTCTTGTCTAGGTCATAATGGTCGTGTTTAAATAATAATATTTTAATAATGCATCTTGTTTTGTTTATACCATATGTTATGTTGATTGTAAGATATCAAAGATTATGAATTTATTTAGAAAATAAATATCATTTAAAGTATATGGGTGTAACATTTACTTCAAATTTTTCTCTTTCATGTCATATAAACTATTAAATATTATGCCACTCGTTTAAAATCTTGGGTAGTTACATTCTACCCTCCTTAAATAAATTGCATCCTCAAAATTTAATATTGTTCATAGAAATTAAGGGTTAGAAATTTGAAAGTATCTTTGTGGGAAACCTAGTCCATTAAAGGGTTAATAAAACAACATATTGATAAAATGTAAAGGTAAATATGAATTTTATTTAGTTTAATACATAACTAGGATTCCAATTGGGAGAACATAGGTGGGAAGTGAATGTAGTGACATAGAATAAAAGAATAAATAAATATGAAAATATATAGGGACCATTGATAACAATAAAGTGGGTTATCTAAATAAGTATAACAAATAAAAAACCATAAATCTATAACATTTTAAAATACCATCAGTCTGGTGATTCTCAAAGGCGATTAGGGTTTTCTGATCTTTTGTTCTTGTAAGTGTGGAGATTAGGGCTTTCTCTCGCAATAGCTTAGCTAATGGAAATTCTTCTGGCTCCGGGAAGATTAAACTCACATATAAACTCAGCAGATATCCGTGAAGGATGGGATCTACAAAGAGATTAACCCTCGGCGTTAAACCTGTTGAGGTTGGCGATTTCACCAGGTCATTTTCCTACTTTAAGGGTTTGAATGTGGGTATTCGCAGGTGAGGATCGACCGCTCATGTAAAAGTTGATCCGGGGGAGATTGCTGAAAGTTTGAAGCTCAATTCTCATTCAATCATTGCTAGGCTAATACTAACCAATTTTTCCAAACCATGGAGGATGGAGCAACTTGAAAACAGATTATCAAACATCTGGGGCTTTGATACATGGCAGATTGTATCACTCGAGAAAGGGTATTTCCACACACTCTTCCCTTCTGAAGATCAGAAGCTGAGAGCTTGGGGATTTGGATCCCTCTCACTCAAGCCAGGTGCAGTGCATATACAAGACTAGGATCAGAAATTCATCCCATATGAAATTGGTAAGACCTCAGTTCAGGTATGGGTTAAAATATATGGCTTAAACTAGGTTTTATGGCATCCTATAATTCTATATGACATTGAATTAGCTGTTGGAGTCCCAATTAAGATGGATTGTGAAATTCAAATAGCTCAATTTGGCCATTATTCTAGATGTCTGATTGAAATAGACCTTTTCTCCACATTAGTAGATAAAGTTTGTTTATATACTGATGAAGAGGAGCTGGAACTTAGAGTTGAATTTGAGAACATACCAGAATTTTTCCCAGATTGTAAGGTCATTCAGCATGAGGCTAAAAACTGCAGAAGATCTGTTATTTGAACCCTTTGTTCTTGATGATAACATGATCATAAATCATCTTCCAACCTTGATTTGGAGAGGAAAACAATACAAAGAAATAAAGCTTGCATCTCTGGTTCTAACAACCCTGTTAATAGGCAGTTTGCTGAGCCTATTAATCAAGGGATGGTTGTTTATGACTCCAAGAATGATAATGAGAAGGTCTGTACGCCCAGCCATAAATCGTGGGCTGAAATTGTTGAAGAAGTTGCGGATCCTAAACCTTCTCTCCCTATTACTACTACTTTTCATTCCTATGCTCAAGTGGTTTCTCAAAGTAAGGAACCCAAGCCCCCTACACTGTGTCAATTTAATTCTGCTCAGATGGCCACTAGTAAGGAGGTTTCCTCCTTGGCTGGGGTGGCCCATGAAGGTCTCATGGAACAATCTTTACTTTCTGTTTCCCCTAGTGATTCATATAGTGCACAGGTTAATATAAATCCGAAGGAATATGGACAAGACAAAGTGAAGGAGGTGGGTATAGTTAATCAAAAAAAACCAGCCTGCCACTGTTTCTCATTTTTCAGAATCTGAGAAAGTGAAGTGTGGGATTCCTGCTTCTGCTGACCATTCTGTGATTGATGAAAAAGCTGCTACACCTGGTTCTAAAGAAGTAAGTATACTTCTAGGGGTGTCTTCTCCTGACAAGACTTCTTCTTCTAGTGTGCAGGTGGTGTCAAAATCAAAGACAACAAAACATATTGCTGGACTACAGACTGAAAATCTAGAATTGGTGGACAAGGATGAAGGCTCTTGGGAACAAACAAGAACAAGAACAAGAAGCAGTAAAAAAGCTGAAGAGAAAATGAAAAATGAAGGGGGTAGGCTGTAAATGCATACTCTGATGAAGACGTTGATACATTACTCCAACAGGCCAGGGAGATTGAAGCTTAATATGGCAGGGGATGAGGTCGTGGCCGCATCAAAATACAACTTTGGAATAAATTACAAGAAAAGGAATGGATAATTAGAGAAAAGCTTAGGAAAAAACTCGGGCCCCCGGGAAGGGGGCTTTGAAAAATATGTTTCTCTGTTGATGTTCTGCCTATCTGTCTGAACCTTTTTTTATCAATAAACTGGGGTTGTACCCCAACCTTTCTTAATTTTTTTTAAGAACCTCAACCTAGTGTTGACAAAATATTTTATTGTCTATGACTATAAGTAAATAGGCTTACTCGATATATTTATATTACATAATAATAATTTCATTATTTGGTTATGATTTGATCAATTCCCACTTCATGTTTTACTCCATGTAATAAATATCCAAAAAATATTTTGTTATTCCTGAATCACCAAAATTAACTTCTAACGAATCATATGATATATAAAAGAGTAACAAGCTATTACCCCAATATTTAACAAAACCAAAATGGTTAGAAAAAGATTTTAGTATAATATATTAATTTCTAATACCTCCATCGTGACTCCCAATATTCAACTTAATAACTTTAATATATGGTAAATCTAAATACTCATCCAAAATACATTTAACAAAATTCTATGTAAATTTTTTGTAATATAGATCATTAAATTTCAAAAATCAAAATTATATTCTAAAGTAAATATAAATTGATTATTAATGTGACATTTCAAATATTTTAATACCTTGACAATGATAAAAAATTAATTAAAACATTCATTCATCTAAAACAAAAGTCTCATATTTTCGAATATATTCCCTAAATTAAAACATGTTGTAAACCCCCGTATAAACCATCAAATCACTAAAAAAAATTAAATGTCACCAAAATTTTAGCTAAAAATATTCTTTATCATCATTATCTCAATGTCAAGAATATTTAATGGTTTATCTCATATAAATCATTTTTTTGAGAACAATTTTTCAATGAGCCATGTTTCTTATACATCAGTACCATTCAATATATGTTCTAAAATATATAGAGAAGTATTTAAGAATAATACTTATACATTTCATAATTATTATAACAATTATATCATTGATAAAATACCCCCATGAAATAATTATGGAATACAAAACCAAAAAAAATTAATCATTCCACTTATTCTGTAGTAATACCAGGAGCATAACCTCGATTTCTTTTCTTGTATTCTGGTATATTTCCTTGACTCTTGGGGAATTAATTTTGATAGTGCCTCGTATCATTACAATTAATTAATTTCACATTGGAATATTCTTTATTTCCATCGCAATCTTGATCATGGTGGACTCTATCTCATCCCTTGTATCAAATACTCATTTCATTTAAGCAAGTACCGAGCTGAATAATTCCACAATTATTACCTTGGGAAATCCTTCATTAGATTCCTCCCTTTATCTATTTTTTTCTATATCATCATGTTATCATATTTCTTCCCCTCAAATATATAATTCATAGAAAATTATATCCCTATATTTATTGAAAATTTCCCAATGTACCCATATGATTAGAATTTTTTGGAGACTAGTTCCCTTAAAAATATTGGATTAATCCCATCAATGAAATGATTATTCTTACCCTTTTAATTACATGCATTGATGCGGTTCCCATTCATTAAATTATACAATATTTATAAAAAATTCCATAAACTAAATTATATCATAAAATTACATATCATATTGTGTAATCCCATAACTAGTGAAACAATAAAGATATATTTAAAATTTTATGAATAGATAATCTTTTAATTCTAAACATAGTTTATTTGGGAAGGATTCTAAATCATAAAAATATTTTCAAATACTTAATAATTATTTGTAAATAAAATGTGGATTACCCAATCTATGTCCCTTGTGATTTTCAAACAAGGTGAACAGTAAGTGCCATTTTTTTATACCATGTAATTCTTGAGTCCATCATGATGTTCCTTTTTAAAGGTAATTTCTACATGGTACATCTATGCCAAAACCACATAAACATGTATTATCCATAGAGGGATGTATTACTTGGAAAAACAACATAATATATTCTTAGAAAAAAAATTAATATGTTCTTCTGTACATATACAAAAAATAAAATCTTAGGCTTATTTTATATAATCAATGTTATCATAAATCTAGTTCAAAAGGTTTCTACTAAATTACCTCTAATATAAATTATAAAGACCCCAACTTCAATAGCATAGACCCAGTTTATACATAATTAAATTCTAATATGATATATAGAATTTCATCCTGAAATACTAAATATAATTTTTTTTCTTATTAAAATAGATTCAAACTTTCAATAGATATTAAAACTGAAACAAAGAAAAATTCAATGTGTTTTCAGTGAGAATTCCATATTTCCCATTAATATATCACTATTTATCAACCATAATACATTAATTGGTAACCTGAGGAAAATAAAACATAAGAAAGGGTTGAGATCAAATGCTTAGTAGGAGAATGATTATATTGGAAGATATAAATAAATAAATTATAATAAATATTGAAATGTAAATAATTAAAACACATTCCATTAAATCAATATGAAAAGCATAATATGGAAGGAATAAAAATGAGTAAATAGTTTCATATACATAAACAGATGAGATTTAAACTTTTCCATGGATATTAAATCTAATTAAATAATCACCTGGACATCAATGAACAATCTTATAATTGTGTAATTCATAATTTTGGACATCTAAACCATATTTTCAAGACCTTTCACAAGATAGTTAAAAACTATGGGTAAAACCCCACTTAAATTGGTATTATATTTTTCTCATGAGACATGCTGATGAAAAATGGGGCTATGTAATTTAAGGACCCCTATATCAATTAATAAGTCAAATTTATTTATAAAATTAATGGTTTGGAACATAACTGACATAAAAAGTATTATCAAAAAACTACATATTATATTTTAATGCTTACCCCAATAAACAATCATAATCATAAACCATTAAGATAAAAATGGTGAATGGTAATAAAATTTAACATCCTCTAACAAAATTAACATAAACCATATCAAAAAATAATTAGTATTGTATAAATACGACATATCTATATTGTATTCGAAGTACAGTGAAGGGATTAGGCCATTAATTTATAGAAATACCATAAAAATGACACTAAAAACATTTTTGAGGTATGTAACCTTTTCACATTGAAAATATTTTTAAAGTAAAAATACAAAAAATACTTTTAAAATACTTTTCATCAAAAATAAAAATACAAAAATTATAGAATAATATTTAAAACATTGATTTTCCTTAATATCAGAAAAAAGGTCATGCAATACATGGTAAAACAAATATTTATTTCACATTTTCAATAAAAGTAAAAATGGAAATATTTGGTAAATGATATGAAGATTAATTTCCTAAAAATTGGAAAAAAGAAAAACATGGGAAAAAAATATATAATGAATAATTTTAATAATGTTAAAACCATTTTTTATATCATTTTTTTAAATGAGGGTTTGAAGAAAAAAGATCTTCAACTAAAGTGAGAAATAACATCATTTTTTCATAAAAATATTTTATCAAACATTTTAAGTACCAAAGTGTCTAAAAATGGTTATATTACATTAAAATATCATAAAGAATAATAGTGTAATAAAATTTATTGATTTTATGATATAAATATGAGATAATTACTCTAAGGGAGTCTTAAACATAAACAATCATGAATAATGATGTGATTGTGAAATAAAAAATTACCATTTTTATTTAATTTTGAATCTTAATACAAATGAATGAAATAAAATAAAATTAATACCTAAATTCCATAAATATTAATATATTCATGATATAAAATATCAAAATTTGAAGTATATACACCCCAAAAATTAATAAGTGATGAATATATCATATGATTCATAGAAGTAAAAGTGAGGTGAGAAACCCATGCCTCGGTTCTAATTTCTTATGTACGTGTCTTTATATCATGTATAATAAAAATAAATTTTTAGAAATAATATTAAAAATAATACTCATAAATTTAATTCTATATATATTTTAATTATATCCTTTTATCACCATTTTATTAACAATTATTTATCAAAATCACTGTTACGGGTGATAACTTCTTCAATTTTCATGAATATTTTGGTTTTGTAATTTTGGTACTTTTACAATGATCATGGTTCCATTATAACCATAATTTTATCCATGGTATAAATACCATTTAAAATCACTATATATGTATTTTTATTAATCTATGAAATTCATACATAGAAAGTGGATTGCATCGTTCATTAAGTTGGTAGGTTGTACATACACATGACCAATGTTTCCATTTTTTCTCAAATGAGGGGATAAATGGAAAATAAATATTAATTAAACATTAAAAAATATTTGTTATTATTATATATATATATATATTATTTTAATCAAATACATCCTTATTACTATCCACGTAAAAATAAAATGAAGAACAATTTACACCACTATGTGGAGACGGTAGTCCACACATGCGCATGAGCAATGCTATTTTTTACAAAGGATTTGAAGGGAAGAATTTAGATGTGATATTATTTTTTTAGAAATATTTATCAGTAAAAAATATAACATATATTTATTATATTTACATTTCGAATATTCCATGTAAAGAATAAATGAAAAATGATTCACATTGCTTCGCGAAGCGGTATTATGTCATACACAATATCGACGTTATTGTATCCCCCCATGGAAGGGTAAGTAAGAAATTATATGTGATTTTATAAATCCATAAGTATAATAATTTCATAAATATAAAATATATTTTTTAAATCATTCATTATATTCATCCTTTAATAGTAGTGATGGAAAACGAATTACATTGGTTCGCAAGGTAGTAGTCATTCGTGAACACGATCGATATTTGTTTTACCAATTGATGATAGTAGAGATGTATCTGGTTTATTACATTAATATAATAAAATAGAAATATATATGTGATACATTTTTTTATTATATTCTCATGGGTTAAGTGTATTTCAAGAAGTTTTAAGAAGAAATAAAATAAATACAAATGTTTAGGAATTTTTCCTCTTCTTCGGAGTGCCTCATTAGGTTTATACCTTAAGCCTTCATTGGAGGGATTACTAATAATGATAAAGACTATATAATTTTTATTGGTAATTATTTAATATATTTGGACAGGACCTGGAAAAACCAAAGGGTTTTGGAAGTGTGAGGAGTGGTGTAAAGTGGGTGACTTCTTATAAATGGGGGAGAGGATACACTTGGTGTTTTTAAAAGATAAATTGATACCCATGTTTTACTACTTCCGAAATATTCATAAAATGGTTAATTATCGAGAATTATATGTTATAATGTCTAAATATTTCCATAAAATCGGTTTTTTACAAGTTTAATGTCATTTTTAAGCATTAACTTCTAAGTTTAATCCTCTAGTAAACCCATCTTTACATTAACCGTGGTAATTCATTTTTACTGTATTTACAATTAAGTATAGTTAAAAATTAAATTGAACTTATTATATATTACTAATTAAAATTATTCTAAATATGGAATCCATTTTTCCAAATTCATTTTATAGAATTATTATGATTCAATTTAAAATTAAACCAACAGACACATCGAAAAATGGTTTTTTCCAAATAAAAACATTCAAAAAATTAATATATTTTTATATCATAATTCAAAATAAAATTTATTATAATGACCTAAATTAGTTAAATATTTTTACTAATGAAATTTTAATTCTTTATAACCAATATAAAATTTAATTTTACCTTGTAAATATATTATAATAACATGCATTTTTCAATAAAAATCTATATTTTCCAAAACTCATCAAAAAATTAAGCTTCTCAAAAAATCCAAAAAATACACCCAAAACAAAATTGTGAAATTTATATATAAAAATTTAATTATATTTTTTAAAATAAAAAATTTTAATTGGTAAAAATAAATTTTAAATTATGTTCGCAAAGTGTGACTAAATTGCCTTTTAGAAAAAATAGATTTTTTCAAAAAAACTTATTCTTAAAATGCCTCTTAATTTGTTTATAATCAATAGAAACCCACTGATTTTTTTTATAAATGTTTAAAACATATAATTTTCATATTTTTTCAGTCATATTAACACCCCCAGCATAACAGCTAGGTTTTAATGGTCATGTTTTAATAAAAATATTTTAATAAAGTATCATGTTTCATTTAGACACACCATTATGTGAATCATAAGCTATCAAATATATTTAATTTATATTAAAATATATATATATCATAATTTTTTAGGGTGTTACATTATTTTATGTTATTGGTGTCCCATTTCAGCTACACTATCAAATATGATGTTCTTCTTCTAAAATATCAGGCTATTATAAGTTATATACTTAGGATGAAATAATCAAAACATAAGAATTTGTAATTAATAACTAATAATCTAGACATTGAGGTGATGATACTATGTTATTTTAGAAAAATATAGGTATAAGAATGTGGTTTGAATAATATACAAATATAAAACTCACAGTTCTTGAATTTTTGATCTGTGTTTTTTCCTCCACATATTTTTTAGAACATACATAAATAGTTAAAATTTTATATGATTTTTCAAATTTAATTGTCCTTATAAGTGGTGGATTCCAATCATTACTTATAGAACATAGATTAAGAAATTTTTATAGAGAATTCCCAAGTTCCCTATATTTAATACGTTGAACTCTCAATGTCTCTTCCAAGGGAACTCTTTTTTATTTCACTATATCAATAGAGCTATTCATTTTTTAAGAAATTAGTTGTTCTTTTCCCTTATTTACCCTAGATAAAACATCTTCCAGTTTATTTAATATATTACCCTGGTTGAATCTTCCAAAATTATTTACATTATTACAATTTAAAATTTCTTCCTCCATCATCTTTTCCACATAAGCATCCATAAGGCTTCACCCTTCTCTTATTTTTTTGTGAGTATTTTTGTGTTCTTAATCATAATTACTGATAAAAAATTTTACATAATAATATTATTTCATATTCCAAATCATACAGCACGTGGTTTATCATTAGTGAAATATCCTCATTATCAATTTCATCTGTTTTTAACTTTATTTATCATGATTCAAACATTACAAAAACTAAAATAGGTTAACATGATAATTAGTAGCTTACATCATAATAAAATTAGCATTAATTATATCATGGGAACTCAACCTCAAAATGTCTTACTTTAGAAAACCATAAAATTTTATTCCAGTTCAACATAAATCAATCTCAGTTTAATCAAGGTTACTTTAGGATCATCTCTCTTATAAATCTTATCCCAGTAATTTAACATAATAAATCCTTGATGATGTTTTGTAAATGGAATGTGGTTAACATAATCATATCCCCTTATATTATCAAACTAGTTGTGTATTTAGAACTATTTTTCATGCACAATGTTTTGACTCAGTTAATACAGAACACACCCTTTTCATGGTTACTACCCCTATGTATATATATGTCCCAGCCTACATCCACCTATAGTATCCAGATAAAGATTGTATTTTCCATGTACCCACACAATATCTACATTACCAAAACATTAGGATGTTTTCCTATTCGTATATTTATTCTTACATTTTTCTCTAATTTCCCATCACCCTGGTTTCTTGAAATAAATAGACCCTACTTGAATACTAAAAATGAGGATTTAAGCCTTAAACACATAATATTACCTTATTTCATAGAAAAAATTCTTAAAAAATACGAACCAATGATTGAGAGGTCTAGTGTATTTTTTAAAATTAAGAAAAAAACCGTTAATAAAAAATACCCATTCATTTCTCATTAAATGGACATATTTTCACTATAATAAAAATTATGTAAACCATGATCATTCTCAAAAAAAAATTCTTACATAATATAATCTTCTATACATAACACACATACTAAGTACCTTCATTACCTAGGGATATGGAAACATGATAAGGGATAAACTCAAACGCTGAGTAACGGAAAGAATAAGTGATAACAATAAAGATCATATGTGAGTATAAGATGAATATATGGACATGAAAATATAAACAAGGAATGTGAACCTAATATATATAATTTATTCTTAACAAAACATGGAACATAATAAATGAATCATAGCATGTGGTTTCAATAAAAATAAACTATTATCATAAGATAATAGAATCAAAATATTGATTCTACATCATAATACATGACATCATTATCATAATTCAAATTTCTCACCCAATACCATCATCATATAGTGGAAATAATACCATATGGGATTATTATCACTCTTTAATCCCATATATTACTTCTCATAAGATATAGATCTTTAACTAATGTAAAAATGGGAAATATAATGTTGGGACAACATGTCATCACATAATGGACAGAGACAGAGAGTGGATTAGGTTAATACATAGTCCCATAACATATCAGATGATATAATGCCTTATATAATACATTATAAGGCTATATAACATATGTCACACCTGTAATTATATAATTTTAATATACACATAGTGTATTAGGTTCGCTCCGTAATCAGAAAGTATCTCATGAGATATAAATATTTACCCAATGTATTATAATTATTTACAATTATAGAACACTCGGGTGGCAGGCACCCTTGGTAAAGATAGTCAAAAATAGATATAGTGGTGTTGTAGTAGATGGTGGGTATTGAAAAAGGTGAGTATTATAGAGGGATGGATCCTCAGAGGTATTGGGATGTATTAATGTCTCTACAGTCCGTCATGAACAAAGTAGAGGGAATCAGTAGTGATTAAATCATCAATAGAAGTGGTTTGTATATTGAAAATAGTAAATTTTAGTGGGAGGGAGAAATATTTTGTTCACTAGTACATGGTGGTATTATTTTGTGGTAATTTGTATCTATGACCTTTGGGTGTGGGTCATAGTTGAGAAACAACAGGGCATGCCAAATACACATTTGTCAACCTATATGAGGATATTTTGAGCATGGAGATCACCCTAGTTGAGATAATTGGATTATTATTGAATGATAGGTTATATTATTATCCATTGGTATTGGGAACCATGTATTTATTGATGTCTCATTACTATCCATTAATCACTATAAGGTTGGAATCTGACGATCTTCAAGGAAAAAACAGGTGTTATGGGAGGGTTTTTTCTGGTCATATGTCCCTTAGGCCATGCTCAAGGCCTTGTTCCTATGGGTGTATGGGTCATGTTAGAAGTTCCCTCCCATAAATGTTTAAAAAATAGGGTTTATAAAAATGTTAATAAAAAATAAGTCCTTTGGGCTTGATCCAAATCATAAAATTATTTCAGAAAACATTTTTGAAGTTGTCAAACAATTAAATATTATGGGTCACTTTCAGAAGACCATTAAAAAATATTTAAGTGAAAACATTGAAAATATTAAAATTAAAATTTTTATCCAATAATGGATACATGGAAAATATATAAATGCATCCAATGGAAATGTGGCCAATAAGATAAAATATTTTATCATAGAAGGAAAAACATTTTGATATTTTTAAAATACATTGGAAGAAATCCACATAAAAAATATCTAATAAAATTTCCTTTTTAAAAATTTAAGTCGAAATATTATAGTAAAAAATATTTAATATATAATATGGTTTCAATCAAAGTATGTTATCATTGGAATGAAGAAAACATGGATATGGGTGATAACTCGTATTTTTAGATGATGGGAATTATTCCTTACATTTTTGTAACTTTCAAGATTGATGAGATCTAATCAATATGGATGATTTAAATAAGAAATTTATATTATAATAAATAAATAGGGTATGCCATTTGAAATTAAACGTGGGTCCCAGGGAGAAATATTATAACTCATGAAATAATATTGAGTTGTGAAAAGCCCTTATACTTTAGGGAATATATCAATCATATTCCCGATAAAGGAAGGTCATGAATAAAAGTAAAGTTTACAAGATCAAAAATAATTTTATACATTATATATAAAGGATAATTAGTTACACCATGAATAATAATATTAATACCTAATATCAAAATAGTCATTGATGATGTGTGATAAAGACTGAAAATAAACAGGTTATTTTGGAAGCAAGACAGTTATAAATAAAATATTATGCAATGTATTTAATGGGAGATAAGGGTAATACCTCATCAATATAGAATAATTTATATATGAAATTAATGATTATTGATAAACATAAGAAATATTATATTTAAAGTGAAAGTTTTATAAAAAAGTAAGTGCTTGAATTGGAAAGGGGGGAATCAAGGAGTTATTTTAGCAGCATTATGACTATACAAAAATGGATTCTGAAATAGTTTTAATTGGAGAAAAGGATATTATATTTTTGGGATATAATATGTATACTTTAGGATTGATTATGAACACATTAAACCATAATACTCTTAAAATTGATGGGGTTATCACAAAATAATTACTTGAATAAAAACGAGGAGGAAAAGAACAGTTACCTTACTAAGTAGCTTCTTACATATTTGGAGGACTATTTTGAATCTTAAGTACTCCATAAAAGAAATTTATAGAGGGTGGATCAAGTTAAATCCATTTTCAATGGATTGTGGTATATATGGATGAGAGAATGTGTGGGTGGAAACACTTTTTATAGGGGAAAACAAGTGGATTTTCATGGAAACTATTATCTTGTAAGGATTAGAATAATATCACATGGGGGTTAGGTACGTTTGGTGATTTAGGTGAATTATGTATGGAAATTATGTTGAGATTTGTAGGTATGAATCTACATCCTATAAAAGATATTATATAAGATCTATGTGTCCAAATAATTTAGTAAAATATGAGCCATTATAGATTACACATTTTAAAACTTATTAATCTTGATTAAAATATAAATGCGGTATTAATTTTATTTCTACAAATATAAAAAACTTATGAAATTTTTTTTTAATTTTTTAATCTAAAATTTGAATCCTTTTCATCTAATTTATTTTACAAATATGGGAAAATAAAATTTCAAATTACAACATTTGGTCTATCGAAAAAAATGTGACAACTGTAATCTTAATAATTAAGTGTTATTAATCTAATTTAACATTTATTTCCAACTAAATGGATATTTATTTATTTTTATAAATGTTTATACATCAAATTAGGTTATTTATTTGAAAATATATCAATTTAATTCAAAATCATAATATTTAGATGTAGCATTCCGGGAAAAATAATTATTGTATTATGGTAACTAATATTTATCTTTGTAACATAATATAATTCATAAAAAAAATAAAAACAATATTATTAAATAATTTTTACTTATTTATTTCAAATATTAAATAATATTTACTACATACAATTTTTATATGTAAAAAACAATTTTTACATTAGTGAGTGAAACATGTAAAACCCCATTTTTCATAAAAATGAAAATTTTAAGAATAAAATTTATATGTAATGTAAACCTATCCATGTATTTTATTTTAATGATATAAATTATTTTATTTTAAAAATAATTTTGTGTATACCATAGTGATCTAAATACATACTTTAAAAAAAATAATTAATTAAAAGGAAAGCCCAAAAACAATTTTTATAGGAAAATATTACTTAAGTTCCTAAAATTATTATCATTTACTTCTAAATTTAAATTTTTTTTTAAATGTATAGTTTTAATTATTGAATAAATATTTTACTAATTAAATGGTTTTCTAAACATTAACATATATCTTTTAAAGTCTTCAAATTTAAAATTCTGGTATGATCTATACTTTACACTATTCACCTAAAAAATATATTATTTAATAAAATATCAAAATAACCCTATAGTTATATTTACATTAATAGTATTAAAATGCGCTTAATTTCATCAAATTAAAAATTAAAAATTTATAAATTTATATTTTTAAATAAAAAATATCAAGAAAAACACTTTTTATAGAAAAATATAATTTATTTTTCATTATGAGTCAAATTATAAATATATAAAATACATGTGATAAATAAGATATTACATTAATAATTATATGTTTATATCATGGGAATTTATTGTTACACGACCTATGAAAATATCTTTGTATGATCTAAGAGTAATGTATGTTCTGACGGCACTTGATGGTGTTTATTCTACTATCGTAGATCTCATGGAAATTCCCATGATCTTGAATTTCTCTCCCATACAATTTTACTCATAGAAAAATAATTTTAGTTTAGATTGAGAATGGTCTAGATAAATCCTTAGGTAGTCTAACTACTTAACAATCATAGATAAATTATCCTCATAATAGATACTTCTACTACTCTAAGGTATTTCATTCCATCATAGATTTTTTAATGGGGTTACTTACTTGTATACCCACTAATTTAACAATAATATTATAACAATATAATTTTATTTTAACATACCATAGTTTCATTTTAGTTTATTAATATATATATATATCATGATATTTATTTAAGGAAAATAGTTAGTGAAATTTCAGGTTGCTTCAATTTTCTTATTAAAACCCATGTTTTATCTTATTCTGTAAGTTAACTACATGCACCTTTTTCTTCTTGATATCACATTATCAACGATGAATTTTAATTCACATGTGATATAAGGATAATAGGATAATCCAAAAACATCATTGAAAACATTAATGGATTCACAATTAGAATCATTTTTACCATCCTTTATACAAATTGTGGATTATCTTTTCTGAACATTAATCTATCTAAAAACTATTCCACAATATGAAAATATTTGAGAGCTTTGATTATTTTTCATACTCATTCCCTTTTTTGTGGAATAAGTATAATATAATGGACTAAAATAATTAAACATAAAAAGTTAATTGAATTGGTCCTAAAAAATCCAATAAAAATAACATGGCTATGATACAACTTGTTAATACCATAAGTGAATTTACTAGTATATACCCTGAGAGGAGGGTTGAATCAAGATATTCAACTTCTTCCAAATTAATAATTTTTCTAATAGACTCTCACACCCCAAATAGATCTTGATCTCATAATGAGTAGGTTTACCCTTTATTTATTCCATTAATGATTATTCTCTCATTATTACCCTTCTTTTATGTATCCCTTGACTAATTTATTCAATGATTACTTCGCCCAAACTCACCAATACATGTCATGTATAATATAAAAAATCATGCACACATGACCCAAGGATTTTACTTGGTTCATTAGTACAAGGATAATATAAGGAGGCTCCAATATTCAATGTTCCCATTAATGAAAATATAAATAATTCTATATTTGGGGGTGGGTATAGGCAAGTTCACTAATATACCTGGTGTAATGACCAAGACTGTTATAAAAAAACATTATTTTTCTTTTATTTAGATATTTTATTATATAATATAGATATATAAAAAACATGAACTTAATTAGATTTATTATAATATATTGGATTCAAATGACCGTTAAGTATATTTACCATTGATAATATATTCTTTGATCAGTGATCACATGGTTTGTATAAATATAGGGTTTTAAAAAATCTAATTAACACTGAAAAAAGAAGTGGTGTCCTCAATTCGAAGGATTGTACCCTAGGAAACCAATTTTTTGGAGCTTGGGAGGGAAATATCATAACTATTATTTTCACATGACTAAGACCAAGATAATATCCACAAAATTAGGCTTAGAAAAACCGTCTACGGCAGATGTTAAACTAATCAATATCACGGTCCAATCCTTGTATGCTAAACCACCCCATGAAAGGCACAGAGACACACACCTTACTCTTAGGGATCTTGTGGGTGTATTAAAGGGATACGTATCAAGATCCTAGTGATATTATTTTATAAATTATTTTTTATAGAATAATTGATATATTTTCAAAAAATTATTGTTAATTTATAAATGATTTTTATTTTGATACAATAAAACTCAAATAGTACATTTAGTTAGTATTAAAATTCAATTAAGGAATACATTTTTTTGAATAAATGGATTTTTAAAATAAATAATATTTTAATAAATTATTATTATTAAATAATTTATGTCAAATATAAATTATCATATTATTTTTATGAATTAAAATGTAATTTTTTTATAACGATTCAAAAACTATTATTATCAAAATACCCATAATTTATTAACAAATTTCAATTTTATTTTAAAAATAAAAAATCACATATTAATAAAATTATTAGATAAAATGAGTATTATTTATCAATCAAAACATTGAAATTATATAGTGGTGAGTTTTTCATATTTATCTAAGTGAGTTTGATTTCTGGGTAAAAATTAAACACCATATGAATATACTTTCTATATTATGATAGTATAAAAACCAAAAGGTGGTGTAATAAATAAAATGGAAGGTATTCACAAACAACTATATGTTTCTCATTTAAAATAATTTTGTTTCATGTTTATTTTATTTTTTTTATTAATTCATTACGAAAGCTCCCAAACTTATATTATATTTATGGGTTTTAAATCATTTCTTTAAGGGTATGACTCACATCCACGTAATCAATGGAATTATTTAATTTTGGCCATTCCTTTACACTATAAAATATTCAAAACAAATCCAATTTTATTGAATAAATGGTAAAACCCCATGAAAAGGTTTGTGGTTTTGGATATTTTATAGCGTAGAGTCCAAAACCAAAGTTTGATAAATAATAAAGAAATCCCAACTCATTTCCTATATAAACCTACCCCATAACGAATTACACTTAAATCAAAAGAATTATATCATTTTAATACTCTTACCTATCCTCTCTAGAGTCCTGCCAAGGAACCCCCAATCTCCCATGAAGCTCCTCCCAAGCATTTGGATTCACACACTCAAGTAAGGGGTCCTCACATTATCTACTTTATTCATATTTTCTTAATATTTTATGCCCGATTTTTCAATTCCTTAAGATATAATAAGTATTTACATGCCCATATAACATCCAATTTTATTTAAAAACTATTTGAGTCCCCTTTCACTCTCATTGACCCATTTTATTAGTTTTTATGTGATGTTGTTAAGTTGTCGAAATTTCACCATTATTTTCCATACCAAAAAAATTGTGCAGTGAATAATGAACCCATTTCCTATTAAGGGTGTTTAACTTTATACACATATACATATTTGAATGAATAATTTCATGTATTTATTCCACAAACCTGTATCATAGAATAAACTATTATGATGAATGAATCCATGTTTCATGATCTGTGTGTCACACGTAAGCATGATAATGAAATGAAAGTGATAGGTCTTCCCCAAATTATACAATACTCAAATGAAATGGGTAATGTTTAGACACATGAGACTTCAGGTTGGGATATGGAGTAAACCTCATTCCTTTTTGTACGTTGTCCATAATTATGTCTTTAGAGTGATATTTGACTCATCTTTATGATGCAGTGGTTTAAGTTATTGCCACATTTCTCATGTTATGATTATCATGCTATATCATGCATTTTTGTTCATGTTACTCCTATTCCACATTGATATTATTATTTTATAATATTTTTTATCTTATTACATGCATATTAAATTACCGTGAAGTATATCTCATCCCTTTCATAAGTATGTCCCAATGTTATCCTCAGCAGTTTTAAAAGCTAAGGAATATTATGATCATGTTAAGGAAGTTTTCCATAAAGCTAATGTATTTATTATTTTCAATTTTTATGTAATGAACATAATTCCCAAACAAACTAGTAATATCCATATATTGGGTTGTATTCAGTTTAATATTATGTAATAAATCATCTATTAATTTGAAATAGAATGTGGGGTTGTTATAGATGGTATCAAAGGAAAAGTTTTGTTATTTTTGGGATTAATATTAGAAAACACTATAGAAAGACTTAGGGAAAATAATAATTATCATAAAACAACCCTAAATTTTATGAAGTATATTTTAAGTTTATTATCAAGAAAATACATCTTAATCTAAATATTATATGTGGACATGATTTTTGAAGATACCTACAATGGGATAACGACCCCAACAAGGTGTTTTGGGCATAAAAATGCACCTGTTTGACACTCCCAGGGGATATACATTTGAAAAATCATAATCTCATTAAAAAATAATATCTGAGAAACAAAAAAATGACCAAAAGTGTATATTCTATGAAATATATACTGTATAACAACGATTGAAGCTATAAATTCATAAGATAAAGAAATAAATGTAATTTTTAGGATAACCCTTTTATGTCATTGAATTATTTTTTTTATTTAATAGTTTAACAATAATCATCCCTAATTTTCCCATTATTGTAGGTAATTTTCAGAAATTTGATTAATTGGGTAAACCTTCAATGTGAAGGATAATGTTATGACAACCCCCAATGAGATGTACAACCCGATGGGAGTGGGAATCCCAAACCTTGTGTTAATACTCTCTTAGTTGACTTAGGTTCTAAATAGAAACCTAGATCAGGATGAGCATCCAAATCCCCCTAATAATGAACAATCTTCAATTGAGTCCTTTATATGAAAAATTCCTCTAACATTCAATAGACAATCAGATCCCTTAATTGTAGAACGATGGATCAACTCCATTGATAGGATATTATCCATCCTTTAATGTTATAAAAAGGAAAATGTTCTATTGGTTTTTTATCATATAGAGGTAGAATCTAATTAGTGGTGGGAATTGATCAAGAATATAGTTTTTTGGAAGAGATCAAAGCAATGTGGAGAAAGGTATTCAGGAAAATATTTCTTGATAAATATTTCCCTCTCACTATATGGCTTAAAATGGAAAGGGATTTCATTACCCTTAGTAATAAATATGATGAATCCATCCGCGAGTACAAGGAAAACATCAAAAAAATTACATGATACGCCTCTATATTTTTTTGTTACTCATAAATTCAAGGTTGGATTCTTCTTTGTTGGGCAAAAACCTAGTCTACAAAAATCACTATCAATCCATTAATTTGATAGATATGAGGAAATTTTTTAATGTGCCCTAAAAGTCAAAATAGATATCGAAAAATCTCAAGGGTATCATGGGGATAATAAGAGAAAGTGGTGTTTAATTCAGGTAGTTCGATGGAGAAATCTAATGGTGGAAAATAAATTTAGCATCCCCTTTGAAAAATCAGTCGAAAAAAGAAGCCTAGAAATTTATTAAGGGAGAGAGAGACTTCTTTAGGTATGAGGATAAATGTAACCTAGATATAGACTTCCAAAAGGAGAAACCTGGTAAAGAGATGGAGGAATGTAATGCTCCATCCAAACATCACCACATTGTTCATTTATTTAACTATAGGAAACCCGGGAACATTGTAAACCAACACACTAATTTATGGGTTTTCAGAGGAATCCAACAACCTCCAAGACAGAAAGGCTGAAAATTTTCCATCACAAACATTGGGGTGGATCCTGATAAAAAGTGGTGATAGGTAGACTAGTTATTCATTCAATAATAGATAACATAATTTTTTATTTTGGTTCTATGAAATCTTTCATATCATGAATGTTTAGTATAACTATTCAAAGACTACCGCAATAATAGAAAAAGGGTTGTTGGTGAAAATAGAAAATAGGTCAATTATTTCATCCCCATGTATATAACTCCTCACCTTTCATAATTTATTGGTTGAACTTCCAAAAAACCATGTCATTTCCCCACTCGTGTAATTTTAAGTCATCATGGGTATGGATTGGATTTCCCTATATTGAGAAAACATAATTTTATAATAGAATGAAATAACTCTTTGTATTGTGGATCTAAACCTGATTCTATAAAAGTGCAAGGGGTTGAATCTTATTTAGAACCAACATCTCAATCATGGATATTATACACCTATGAGCTACCATATCTGGATAAAATGATTTAGTATAAGGAAATAACCATCCTCAAAGACATGTCTATTATTATGTAATACGCTAATGTGTTTACCAAGGGTTTTCCTAGTCTTCCTCCTAAACAATAGGATGAATTTTAAGTCGATCTTACACCTGAGTCCCTACCAATATCCTAGACTCAATATACAATTTCTATTATGGAACTTTAGGAGCTAAAGAAGCAAGTGCAGGAGAATCTAGAAAAAGGGTTCTTACACCCAAGTGCTTCACTATGGGGTGTTCTAGTCATCTTTATCAAGGAAAAGGATGTGTAATTGTGTCTTTTCATTGATTATAATGATCTAAAAAAAGATCATGATAAAGAAAAAGTATCCATTTCCACATATTGATGACTTGTTTGATCAGATATGTGGAGCACCATACTTCTCCAATGTGGGTCTGTGGTCGGTATACTACCATGTTAGGTTGAAGAAAGAGGATATTCCCAAGAATTATTTTTGTACAAGGTACAGAAAGTCACTATGACTTTATTAATGACTTTTGGAATCACTAATGACCTAGAAATCATCATGGAATTGTTGAATAGAGCCTCTAAAGATTACCTCAACTAATTCTTTGTAGATTTTATATGTGATAATATAATATTCTCCAATACCAAGGAGGGTCAATAGAAGCATCTGGTTACTGTTCTAAAGACCTTGTGATAGGAGAAGCTTTATGAGAAGTACAATAAATGTGAGTTCTTATTGAAGGAAGTCTCATTATTGGGAAATATCATCACAAGAAATAGTATATATATAAACACTAAAAAAGGAATCAATTGAACGATGGAAAATTCCAAAATCTATAATGGATATCCATAGTTTCCTTGGATTAGTTGGGTATTATCATTGATCTTTGATAAATACCTTTCAATTGTAAAACCCTATAAATTATTTAACTCATAAGGGATTTGTGTTTTCGTGGAATGAATAATATGAATAGAAATTCATAGATTTTAAAAGGAATCTTATCACTTCTCATGTTCTCACAGTAGCCAAATGTGGAGAAACATTCATGGTATTAAGAAATACTCCAAATAATGTATTGGGTTTTTTGTTAATGTAGAGTGAAAAATTCATACCTATGATTGGAGGTAGTTGAATATTCCCAAACTGAAATACAAAATTCTTGATTTGTAGTTGTCTGTAGTGATCTTCTCTTTGATAATGTGGTGGTATTATCTCTTTGGGGAGAAGTGTGTAATATATATAGATCAACAAATCCTCAAGTATATATTCATAGATAAATAGATAATTATGCACCAATGAAGCTGGTTAGAGATAATCAAGGACTATGACTACTCAATATACTAATATCTTGGTAAATATAATAAAATGATAGACTACATAAGTAAAAAAGGATCTAGTAATTATATCAATGATGAGAATTAATAGGGATCTGATATTATTAGATTTTAAAATTATGGTCATGGGAATCATAAAGTAAGGAACATCATTAATCCTTTCACAAATGATTTTTTAATTATCCCATATGTAGAGGTTAAAGGATGCTCAAATAGATGAGGAGGAAATTCATAAGAAAGTCGAAACTATAAGGAAAGGGAAATAGTGGGAGTTCAATGTTAATTAAAAAAGGAGTTTTAATACTTGGGTAATGTCTATGTGTACCATAAAATCCTTAGTTATAGAAGGAACTATTTTATGATGTACATAGTTAAAATTTTTCCATTCACCCATGAAGTAGAAAGATGTATTGAGATCTCCGAGAGCACTACTAGTGGGACAACATGAAGAAAGGTATCAATGAATATACATCAAAGTGTCTGGTATGTCTATAAGTGAATGCAGAAAGGCTGATGTCTAAGGGGATGATGAATCCATTTCTCGTACCAACATTAAAATTGGAAAACATCACCCTGTACATTTTTACCAGACTTACAAAAAATCCATAAGAAATGATGCTATATGGGTTTTTGTGGATCATCTGACAATGACAGCTCACATTATCACAATTCAATAGGGCTTCTCAATGGATCAAATTTCACGAATATACATCAGATAAGTGGTAAGTCTTCATATAGTACCACTATTTATTACACCCTATAAATATAGGGTATTATCAAATCTAATTGACACAGAAAAAGGAATTGTTTGCCTCAACTAGTAGGATTGAACCCTATGAATCCCATTTATTAGAGCATCCAATAGAGATAGCATCACATTGATTTTCTCTTGAACAAGACCAAGATAATATCAAACAAGTTAAGAATTAGCAAAAACATATTCAGGATAATCTCAAGCTCATTGATATCACGACCCAAACCATTCATGTCGAATCTCCCCATGAGAGTCCCATTGTCAGGCACCTTACTATTAGTGTGTTTCCAAGTGTATTAAATGGATTTGTTTCAAACCCTAGTGATCTGAGTATGTACATTATTTTTTATATAATAATGGATATATTTTCACCATATTATTTTTTATTTATATATATTTTTTATTTTGATACAATAAAACACAAGGAGTATTTAATGTTAATATTGAAATTAAATTAATGAATTTATTTTTATGAATTAATGTATTTTTTAAATAAATTATAATTTACTAAAATATTATGCTTAAATAATTTTTACCAAATATAAATGATCATATAATTTTTATGAAGTCAAATGTAATTTTTTATAAGGGTTGGAATACTGTTATTGAAAAAAAAAACCATTTCTTAATAAATATAGATTTCATTTAAAATGTGAAAATTAAAATATTTAGAAAATTATTTAGATAAAATGAAAATTATATTTTCGAATTATAATAGGGAACTTATCTAACAGTTAATTTTTCATGATTTTTTGAGATAGTCGAATATTCTTGTAAAAATTAAATAGCATATAAATATAGTTAAATATACTTTGTATATTATGACATCCTAATGACCCCAAAGTAAAGTAATAAATACTATGAAAGTTTTAAAAATACAAATATTTGTTTTTAAATTAAAATAATTTGGTTTTATGTTTATTTTATTTATTTCAAAAATCCATTATGAATCCTCCCAAACATATAATATATTTTAATTTTTTTAAATCATTTCTTTTAGAGTATTCCACACATCCACCTAATAACGGGAATAATTTAACTAATTTCGTATCTTTAATTTATATAATAATGGAAAACACTCTTATTTGGAATAAACTATGTGTGAAACTGGTGGTATGGTGTTTGGTTTGGGTTATTTTATTATATAGAGTCCAAAACCTGTCTTTGTTAAATAATAAAGAAATCCCCACTCATTTCCTATACAAAAACACACAATATTCCATTCACATTCACTAAAAATACTTGGAGTTCGTCCTTAATATTTCATACCCTCTTTATATTCCTCCCAAGTCACACCTAATCTCTAAATAAGCTCCTCACAAGAATTTGGAGTCACGCACTCAAGTATGGTAACCTCACCATCACTTCATTATCAATGTATTATTTTTATCGTATATCCTCTATTTCAAATTCATTATATTGAGATATCTATTTACATGTAGCTATTGATTCCAATTTTATATAAAAAATATGATTGAACCATTTCTCTCTCATCAACATAGTTTGTGAATGTTTAAGTTATGCTATTATGCTGTCGAAATTTCACCAGGGTTTTTCATGCCCAAATAATATTGTAGTGAACACCTACCTCATTTCCTATCAATGGTGTTCACCTTTATACACTAATACCTCTTTTAATTGGGACTTACATATATTAATTCCACACTCCTTGATCGTGGAACAAAATATGATGATGAATGAATCCATGTTGTATATAGTCTATGGAACACCTATGCATGAGAATGAAATGAAAGTGACAGGTGTTCTCAGAATTAAATAGCACTCCATAACATTGGGTAATATTTAGTCTCATGATATGTATTTTTGGGATAGGGATTGAACATAGTCCCTTTATGGGACTTTTTCCATCATGATTTATTTTTAGTTATCCTTGACCAAGGTTTATGATGTAGTGTTTTATGTTTTTCCCACATTCCCCATGTTATGATTACCATGATAAATCATGCCATAGTGTTCATGTTCCTTTTATTAACCCTTGATATGCCTATTCTCTAACATGTATTACCTTATTCTATATTTATTCCCATATATGGACTTTTAACTATTCCATTTCTTAGGAATGTCCCCAGGTTATCCCATTTAGTTTTAAAATCCATTTTATATTATGATCATATTAAGGAATTTTTCAATAAAACTGATGTATTTCATGTTTTCAGTTGCTATGTAGAATACAAAATTCCCAAATACATAGGAATTATCAATATTTTTGCTTATATTAACAGTAATATTACATAAAAAATAATTTATTAAAGTGAAATGAATAATTTTTTTGTTATACCAGGGGTTACTCCCATTACAAGATTTAGGAATAGATCACTAATTCCTGTGTAATTATTCCCTCACATCATATTTCTTTTCTCATACCTCCAAAAATGAAAAGGTAATCTAGAATATAGGAAAATTAAAAGTGTATCACCACTATTTATGTTTCACCAAATTATGTTTGGTGTACTTTCATTTTCATTAATCTACTTCTTAGAAAGGCAATGAACACCATTATTAATAGTCGCATCACCTTTCCATGAGTTATCATTGAAAACATCTCCTAATTATTAAGAAAGTTTTTCAAAGAGATTCAATTATGTATTCATTTCATTCAAGAATCAATATAAAATTCTATTTTATCTCTCCTTTTAGAATTAATCTCTCATGGGTTTTGATATTTCAATTAAATCACTCGTCCATATATATTTTTATATCCATAGTATTAAATAATTATGGAGTTAAATATCTACAGAAATCTAGTCATTATGAAATCCATATCTCTAATTTAAGAGATATTCTCCAAGATTCCTTTTATAGAGATTATCATGTAATCATTAATATGATGAGAAAATTGAGCATCATATTATTCATTAATTATGAGTCAAACTCATCCACACTTGTCCTCTAATATCAATTCAATATATAAAAAAATAATTCCTTGAGATCACTCTGAAATGATATAACATATTAACATGTAATTCTATTGATTCATTACTATCATAGAGTGAGTATCACTACAATAAAATGACTATTAAATCCCTTAGAACAACAAATTTATACTTTTACAACTCCCTATAATAGAACCCCACTTTACATTATGTAATAAGATTCCTCTAAAATTATCAACTTTGACCTACAAAACAATTATCCACATTGACTACCACATTAAAATCCCAGGTAAATAAAGAACATTAAATTTTTCATATTTATTAATATTTGTGAATTAAATATTAATTTTACATTAAAGGGGATGCTATGTTCGATGGCGTACCTAATACACAAAAACGGGTTTCTTTGAAATCTTACTTTGCACACAAATAAAATAATAATATTATTTTAAATGGTAGTTAAATCCTAGTAGTTATATTATTTTGAATAAATATAGCTAACTATAATATGATTATACATGTTTGTTAAATGTTTTTAACAATTATCCAATAAAAGTTAGAGGCTTAAAATGTGAATGAATCTCATTTTTAGCATAATTTACTTTAGAAGGTCGATTTACCGCATTTTGATGGAGAACCCTGTTTAAATATAGTTTTGGTCACTTTTATATGTTCTATTTGACCAAATAAACTTCTTCTTTAGAATTGTGACACCAAAATTTTCTTTGGGTAATTTTTTTGGTATTTTTCTGATAAAATTTATTTTTTGATGAATACTGAAAAATACAATATTCTAATTCAAACACGTTTTTTGTTTTAAAAACAGGAATTAATTTTGAATTAATTAATCCAAATTCTATGTTTTTAATTTGGTAAAATATACATCATTTTTGAATTCATAATATCAAATATATCTTTGGATGAATTTTTGGTATTTTTCTAAAAACATCAATTTTTGATGAATAGTGACACCACATAGTAGTAGTTCGAAAACCGACTTTTTCTTTTAAATGAAATTTTACCAATTCTATGAATTGAGTTTTTAAAATACGACATACATGGTTGTTATTAGTAAGTAAAATTTGGTTCAATAAGATGAAAATAATTTTTGGTGAATAGTAATTTTTGACTTTTATTTACCGTGGTTAAAGGTAAATAGAGTAATTCAAGTTAAAAATAATATTATAATCAAACAAAACTACCTTAACACTTTTCTAAACCTTATTATATGAGTCATTTCCGACCATGGGCATCCTTGGGTAGATTTTGGGACCCCATGGAGCCACTTAAGAGTGATAATGACATTTTAGATTAATAAATTTAAAGTAAAGGCAAAAATGACATAAAAAATATTTTAGTAAATAAATTCCTACATGGGGTTATATAACTTATATTTTATAAAATAAATATTCATTATAAATACAAAAATATTTCCTACATAATAGTATTTTTTTGTAATTTTTATACATCAAATAAATTAAATTATTTGTGACAGAATAATGATGTAGTATTTACCTCCTTAATAAATGATTTAAATAAATAAAATTATATATATTAAAATAATATCCAAAACCTGTCCAATTCTTATTTTATGATTTTATTTAGACAATGAGTCATCTTTTATTTTACATTAATTATTTTTGGACCTTTTTAACCTGAAGATAAGTTAATAATAAAATAATTGTTTCAAACTTTCCTAAAGTGCCCCTCCTCCACCTTATAAAAAGACCTCACATATAACCCATTCCTCACACCCATCCGGCCTCATGGATCATCCAAAATCTTCCCAATTATTCTCCCTACATCTCTCTCCTCCTCTTTGAATCCTTACATTAGGCAGAAGGCACTTCAAGGAGTGCTTTTGGTTCAAACCAAAGGAAGTTACCCAAATTAAAGGTAACAGTTTCTCTTAAATTCTTTTCTTTTATTTTACTTATCCAACCACCTAAACTCTTTTTATTACTTTATTTTATAACAACACCAGTATAATAAATATAATATGATGTTGTTATAAGATTGATTCAAACTACACTTATACACAACTTCATCTAATGGGTAAAGAACATAATGTTTCTGTGGTTGGCAAACTAACGCCTCACGAAACGATGATTGTTCAATTATCTACTACCGCCTCTCATGGTGGTCATTAAGATGGAAATTTATTTATATATGATATATATTATGTTTATTTTTTCTTTATGCTTCTGTATTTTTTCATTTATATCATACCTTTAGGGTTTCCATTATGGGTAAACGCGATAATTTCATTTGAGGAAGTGCAGACTACCGCCCCCTCAAAGTGATATAACTCATTCATGCCATACGTGGGAAGAATAAAGAATAGAGTTAATTATATTATATATGATATTATTTTGTAATTATAATATACCAATGTATCATTATATTTTAATTCCATTAAAATAATAAATAGAAATGAAAGTTGCATTCATTTGTACGTACGGCTTACCGTCTCCATGAACGGTGCATTTCATTTCTTAACCCCAAATGATATGTACTATTCTAAATATATATATATATATATATATATTGGATATATATGATATATATGATATCTAAATAATGAATATAATTCTATATATAATGGACTTTTGACCACATAGATAAATTGTAATTATAATAAGTTCATTTTTGACTCAAGATCCGAACATCGATAAAATATCCAATATGAACTCAAATAATTAACTAATTGTTATAGAAAGATAATAAGTGATATAAAATAAATAGTAAACTTTAAAAAAAATTCTTAATTAAGTAGAGATTAACTTAATTTTATTATTCAAAAATAAGATGAAACATACGAAGCAAGTCGGACAGGAGGTAAGGAGGTTTCTTATCTCACTTTTAATTATGTGAGATTTCCATTGTTTGCAACTAATTTATTTCCTGTGGTGTGTTGTGTACTCACATTTGATATATATTATCATGATTATCTGTATATTCATGGAATTATGTGATTAATTTTATGGTTATTATCTTTTTTTCATATGACTCAATTGATTACAATGTGATAAGGGATTTTCATATCACTTTTTATTCATGTGAGATTCATGCTATATTTTCAACTATTTCCTTTTGGGTGGTGTATGTACGGCCCATGATTGTATTATTTTAGTAATATATTTTAATTTAATCTTATTTACATCTTTATTGTACGACCCTTCTTTCATGTGGTGTATGTTTCGTAAGTTACCAAATCGGTAAGGGAACCTTTCACCCTCCTCTTTTTAAAAGACTTCTTTTTGTTATGTCTTTTAATTTACATATTATTATGTTAGGATATTTTCATATATATCATTATTGATGTAAATTTTATTACCAAGTGATGAGATACCCTTTTTTATCTCATCAACTCATTTTATGAATTTTAAAGTGACGTTGTTAGGCTCTCGAATCATTGGAATCGAATTTCATAACCCAATTTCAATTCTTTTGTTTAAACTTGTACTTATTGAATATTTCTTCGTATGAATATGTGTGAATGACATCTTATTTTTTTAAACCTAATATCCACTTATATTGGGTGTATTTTTATTTGTCACACATAATTATTTAATTGATTTATCCTTAATCAAAGGATATCGTATTTATAATGGATTTCATCTCAATTTACATTCCATTGAGACTTCATTGTTGTTGTGTGCCAATTCACTTTGATATGGTTTATATACTGTCCTTTGGAATATTATATCATGAATAACTTTATTTTAATGATATTATAAAGTTTTGATTAAATTTTATTCCTCAATTATTTGTATTCAATCATCTCTCATTTTGTTAAAAACTCTTTTACTAAAATATATTTTTAAATGTGTTAAATATTTTTTCTTCTAAATCTTTCTCATTAATTTCCATGTTATCAAAAATGGTTCAAAGGATTTATTTATATGGACATTAATATTTTAAAATTTTCAATTCCTTTAAAATCTACAAAGTGGTATGGGACACTTTGATTGAAAAATCTCTTTATTAAATGTTTTAAATGTTTTTGAAAATGGTTTGCTAAAGAAATGATTTTGTCGATATCTTGATATGATATATTGTGATTTAAGAAAAAATGTTAATAGTTAAATGTTTATATTTGCAATATTTTATGTGTTATGATTTTATAATGGTACTTGGACATTTGAGGGGTGGTTACATGATAAACCAAATGAAGGGTGGTGACGTGATAAACCAGCACGGGTGGTCATATTATAACCTCAAATTCATTGGGTATAGAAGTCGGCCATATGGCTATTCCATTTAGTGATATGTGTGGAAGTCGATCATATGGTTATTCCATTTAAGTATGTTTATCTCCTAAGTTACCCTTATATGTTATGTGTTCTTTATATGGGTTTTATAGTAATCTTTTGGTTACAAAAGGGTAAGTAATGATCTTTTATTAAATTAAGAGTACTTACTACTTCATAAAGGTGAAAAGTATTACTTATGATAAAGTATTCATGGTTTACTTATTGTTTTAAAAAACAAACAGTTTTCATTCTTTGTGTATCCCTTACTGAGCTTTTTATGCTCATCCCATGTTTTTGAAATGTTTTTCACAAGACATAAAGTTGAATAGGGTCAAGGATGGGATCAAGGAAAATTCATGCTACCTAAAACATGGAACTAGACAAGTCTCATTTCTTCAAGAGTTTTTATTTTATGAAAAAATGGAAACTAAGTAGAAATGTATACTTTGTAATTTTTGAGATGTAATATAATAGTAATGACCTAATTCTTTAAAACTCTAAACCTGAAAAGATTATCAATTTGAATTATTAATTAAATTCAAGATTATGTAATGTTTAAGGACGTGTCCTTATAGTTGGTATCAGAGGTTGGTTTAGATAACTTTAGTGGTTACGGTGTTATCTAAGCATAAGTGACATAACCCTAATGGTTAGCATATTTGAATGTTTCATGTTTATTTGTAATGAGTTTAAGATAACATGAAATGTATATATTAGTATTTACTATCCATATAAGATATTATATGATGATTTTACTGATATACTCAAGTTGAAATTTTTTTTTCTAGTAAATGGTTGGATCTAGAAGGCAGCAAAGTAATAGTGGATGTGAAGAAAACTATGATGTTTTTCTGAATGAGAAACTGAATGAAATGGGAGATGAAATTATAACTCATGTTGTTATTCTCAACCAACTATATGTAGTCATGATTGACAACCTGAACCTTGGTGATTTTTATAAGTCATCTTATATTCATGAGACAAATACCTACAGAAGTTCAGGTAAAAATCATAAAGGTAAGTATGTTCCAAAACCTATGTGTCAATGATGTGGAATGAAACACATAGGAAAATGCTTCAAAGTTACGGGACGATGCTATATATGTGGGAATGAAGGTCATAAAGCAAGAACCTACCTTGTAAAAAAAGAATCCAGTTGACTCTAGGAAAGGGAATGAAGTTCTTTATAAGGGATCAATTGAATGTTTTAAATGTGGTGTTCATGGTCATTATACAAACAGATGTCCTATGAAGATGTTTCGTGAAAGGTATCACCCAGATTGTATAAATATATGTTTACCAATACCTAATGCCATTCCAATTGAGGATGAAGAAACTGACAATGACCAATGAAAGGTATGGATTACATCTTAACATATCATTTGACATTAATGAATCTTAGGATATGATTGATGATTTTTTTGTAAGAAATAAGTATTTTAGGATAAGATGGTAAAGGATGGTTAATGGATCTTGAAGAATGTTGAATGAGTAAAGAGAAAACATATAAGGGAGAGTTATGTTAGATTTTAAGATGGTGAAATACTTGAAAGTATTAAGGCTCTTTTGATGATGGGATTATATTGGAACACTTTTTATAGTATGTGTAACCCTGATGTTTGATATATGAAAATGTTATTCAAGGAATAATAATATTTTATTTTTATGAGTAATGGTGGAATTTTATTTTGGTAGAATCTATGTTTTTAATTTTGGACATATGGTGATTGGGGGTTTTTATGGAAATTATTAACCTATCATAGAGAATATGTGATTAGGTTAATTACACTTTAGTATGGGACATTAAGAGTAGTCGATATTTATTTAGAGATAAATGTTAAGACTTTCAGTGGAAGACTATGTGACTAAATCCTTCTGAGTTTTGGGTTACAATCATAGTTTGGGTTATTTTAAATAATTTTATGGACTATGGTATATTAAATGGTCTTTATTGAACTTTGGGTACTTTTTTGTTGAATTTTAGAGATTAAGAGAAGAATTTATTTTTATAAAGGATTATCCTTTTGGGGTATTATATGATCTCTTACTAAACATGTTGGTTTTAGTTGATTCTTAAATACAAGGGAAATATATAGTTCTTTTTTTGTGGAATATGTGATTCTCTAGAAGATGATTCTTGTGCTTTTGATGTGACCAAGTCTTTTTGAATGCTCATTGTTTGGAGAAAACATTAGTTTTTGGTAGAAAATTATTAAAGGATGAAACTCTACTTGAAGGTAAGTATATTTCCTTATGTTATTATTTTATTTTGTAAATAAAGTCCTAAAAATTATGAAAAGGAAAATAAAAAAACGTTATTGGTTTACCTTTCCTACTGGGTAATCAGAGACCGTTTAAGACATCACAAGTTTGTGATTTTATGGTGGTTAACTTTATCCTAATCATGTTTTCTACCACCCTTCATTAGAACATGATTGTTTTTTTTCTCTTCCACATCCATGATTACCTATATAGAATCTTAGTTTGGGTTTTCTCGGGTGACCATTGTACTTCTCTTTATTTATTTTAAAGTGATAGTTTTACTGACTCTTTTCTGATGTGGGACATTCAATGAAGTTTCCAAGCCCAGTTTTAAAATTGCGAGGATGAAATTTCCAAAATGGGGGAAGGATGTAACATCCTAGGTTAATAAAGAACATGAAACTTTTTATATTTATTAATATTTGTGAATTAAATATTAATTTTACTTTAAAGGGGATGCTATGTTCGATGGCGTACCCAATACGCAACAACGGGTTTCTTTGAAATATTATGTTTCACACTAATAATATAATATTATTATTTTAAATGGTAGTTAACGCCTAGCCGTTATAATAGTGTGAATAAATATAACTAACTACAATATTATTATACAAGTTTGTTAAATGTTTTTAACATTTATCTGATAAAAGTTAGAGGCTTAAAATGTGAATGAATCTAATTTTAAGCATAATTTACTTCAAAAGGTCGATTCATCGACTTTTGATAGAGAGACCTATTTAAATATGGTTTTGGTCACTTTTAAACGTTATATTTGACCAAATAAAATTATTCTTTAGAATTGGGGCATGAAAATTACTTTGGGTAATTTTTTGTTATTTTTCTCATAAAATTCATTTTTTAATAAATAGTGAAAAATACAGTATTTTAATTCAAATACCCCTTTTAATATAATCTATTTATATGGTTATATTTTCTTTTTATTTGGTTTTAAAGTGTACTTGGGTCATATTTTTATCCTTTAACCGAATTTTGGTCATTGGAATTAATTTCACTTTGAAATTGGACTTAAACAAGTGTAAATCTTTTGTTAGTTAATATTTCTTAAAAACACTCATTTGGATTTAACAACCGGAATTAATTTTAAATTAATTAATTCAAATTCTATGTTTTTAATTTGGTAAAATAGAAATAATTTTTGAATTCGGAATATCAAATATATCTTAAGCTGAAATTTTGGTATTTTTTTGAAAAAAAACGTCAATTTTGGATATATAGTGAAACAACTTAGTAGTAGTTCAAAAACTGAAATTTTCATTTAAATAAAATTTTACTGCTTCTGTGAATTGAATTTCAAAAATCTTACATTAATTTTTGTTATTTATAGGTAATATTTATTTCAATAAGATGAAAATAATTTTTGGTGAATAGTAACTTTTGACAATTATTTACTACGGTTAAAGGTAAATAGGGTAATTCAAGGTAAAAAGAATATTATAATAAAAACATTTATCTTAACACTTGTCCTAACTTTATTTTATGAGTCATGGCTGACCATGTTCATCCTTGGGTCAATTTTGGGACCCCATAGAGCCATTTAATAGTGATATTGACATTTTAGATTAATTAATTTTATGTAAAGACAAAAATGACATAAACAAAAATCTTTAATTAATTCATTTTTTACATGGGGTTATATAAATTATATTTTTGACTATAAATATTAATTATAAATCTTAAAATATTTCCTACATCATGGTATTTTTTTTATAATTTTTAGACATCAAATAAATTAAATTATTTATGACACAATAATGATGGAATATTTACCTCATTAATAAATGATTTCAATAAATAAGATTATAAATATTAAAATAATATCCAAAACCTATCCAATTATTATTGAATGATTTTATTTCAACCATGAGTCATATTTTCTTTGACGTTAATGATTTTTGGACCTTTTTAAACCAAAGATAAGTTTATAATAAAATTATTGTTTCAAACTTTCCTAAAGATCCCCTCCACCCCCTTATAAAAATCCTTCACTTCTAACCCATTACTCACACCTCTGAAGCCCCTTTTCTCGTCCAACCTATGCCCAATTAAGCTCCCTACATGCCAATCCTCCTCCTAGAAGCCTTACCTTAGGTATAATGCACTTCAATAAGTCCTTTTGGTTCAAACCAATGGATGTTACCCAAATTAAAGGTAATAGTTTCTTTTAAATTCTTTTCTTTTATTTTACTTCTCCAACTGCCTAAACTATTTCTATTGGTTTCTTTTCTAACAACACCAGTATCCTCAAAATACTAGGATGTTTTTATGAGAAGTATTATAACCACACTTACACGCACCTCCATCTAATGGGTAACGAACATAATGTTTCTGTGGTTGGAAAACTAACACCTCACAAAACGATGATTGTTCAATTATCTCCTACCTTCTCTCATGGTGGAAATTAAGATGGAACTGTATTTATATATGATATATATTATGTTTATTTTTTCTTTATTCTTCTGTATTTTTTTCATGTATATCATACCATTATGGTTTCCATTATAGGTAAACGTGATAATTTCATTTGAGAAAGCGCGGACTACTGCCCCCTCAAAGTGATATGACTCATTCATGCCATATGTGGGAAGTATAAAGAATGGATTTAATGATATTATATATGATATCATACTGTAATTATAATATAACTATGTATCAATATGTTTTAATTCCATTAAAATAAGAAATAAAAATGAAAGTAGCATTCATGCGTACGTACAGCTTATTGTCTCCATGAACGGTGCATTTCATTTATTACCTCCAAATGATATGTACTGTTATAAATATATATATATATATATAATGGATATATATGATATATATGATATCTAAATAATGAATATGATTCTGGATATAATGTACTTTTGACCACATGGACAAATTGTAATTATAACAAGTTCATTTTTGACTCAAGTTCTGAACATCAATAAAATATCCAATATGAACTCAAATAATTAACCAATTGTTATAGAAAGATATTAAGTGATATAAAAGGAACAATAAAAATTAAAAAAATAATGATGTATATATTAAATTAGGTTTATTATTCAGGTAGAACACGGAATATACGAGTCAAGTCGGACACAAGGTAAGGAGGTTTCTTGTCTCACTTTTAATTCCTTGAGATTTCCATTGTTGGCCAATAATTTATTGCATGTGGTGTATTGTGTACTGAAATTTGATATATATTATCATGATTCTCTATATATTAATTATATTTTGTGATTAATTTGGTGGTTATTAACTTTGGTTCATATGACTCGATTAATTACAACGTGGTAAGGGATTTTCGTCTCACGTTTTATTCATGTTAGATTCATGCTATATTTTCAACTATTTCCTTTTGTGGGGTGTATTTACCACCCATGATTGTATTCTTTTTGTAATATACTTTAATTTATGGCTATTTACATCTTCATTTTATGATCCTTCTTTCATGTGGAGTATGTTTCGTAAGTTACCAAATAATTAAGGTAACCTTTCACACTCCCCTTTTTAAAACACTTATTTTTGTTAGGTCTTTTAATTTACATCTAATTATGATGGGATATTTTCATATATATCCTTCCTGATGTAAATTATTTTTAAAAGTGATGAGATACCCTTTTTTCTCTCATCAACTACTTTTTTCAATTTAAAACTGACGTCATTAGGCTGTCGAATTTTTGCAGGTGAACTTCTTAACCCAATTTCAATTCTTTGGGTTAAACTTATACTTCTTGAATATCCCATCATATGAATATGTGTGAATGACTTTTGATTATTTTTAACTTAATTTCCACTTATATTGGGATTATTCTTATTTGTCACACATAATTATGTAATTTATTTATCCTTAATCAAAGGGTACCTTCTTTATGATGGATTTCATCTCAATTTACATTCCATTGAGACTTCATTGTTGTTGTGCGCCAATTCAATTTGATATGGTGTATATACTGTACTTTGGAATATTATATCATGAATACCTTTATTCTCAGGATATTATAACGTATTGATTAAATTTTATTCCTCAATTATTTGTATTCAAGCATCTCTCATTTTGTTAAGAACACTTTAACTAAAATATCATTTTAAATGTGTTACAGATTTGTTCTTCTAAATATTTATCATTAATTTTCATGTTTTCAAAAATGGTTTTAAGGATTTATTTATATGTACATTACTAATTTAAAATGTTAATTCCTTTAACATATTCAAATTGGTATGGGACATTTTGATTCAAAAATATCTTTATTAAATGTTTTAAATGGTTTTGAAAATGGTTTGATAAATCATTGATTTTTTCGATATCTTGAAATGATATATTGTGAATAAAAATGAAATTTTAATAGTTAAATGTTTATATTTTTAATATTTTATGTGCTATTATTTTATAGTGGTACTTGGACATTTTACAGGTGGTTACGTGATAAACCAAATAACGGGTGGTGTCGTGATAAACCTGGACAGGTTGTTATGTTATAACCTCTAATGCATTGGGTATGGAAGTCGGAAGTATGGCTTTTCCATCTAGTGATATGTGTGGAAGTCGACAGTATGGTTACACCATTTAAGTATTTTTATTTCCTAAGTTACCTTTATATGTTATGTGATCCTTATATCAGTTTTATAGTAATATTTTGGTTAAAAAGGTTAAGCAATGATCTTTTATTAAATTAAGGGTACTTACTACTTAATAAAGGTAAGAAGTATTACTTATGATAAAGTATTTGTGGATTACTTGTTGTTTTGAAAAACTAACAGTTTTCTTTCTTTTTATATTCCTTACTGAGCTTTTTATGCTCATCCTGTGTTTTGAAATGTTTTTCACATGACATAAAGTGGAATAGTTTTAGGGATGGGATCAAGGAAAATTCATGTTGCCTAAAACATGGAACTAGATATGTCTCATTTCTTCAAGAGTTTTTATTTTAGGAAAAAAAATGGAAAATGAGTAGAAGTGTCTACATTGTAATTTCTGAGATGTAATGTAATAGTAATGACATAATTCTCTAAATCTATAAACCTTAAAATATCCTCAATGTGAATTATTCAATTGATTCAAGATTATGTAATGTTTAAGGCCAGATCCTTAAAGTTGGTATTAGAGGCCGGTTTAGATAAATTTAGGGTTAGGGTGTTATCTAAGTATAAGTTATATAACCATAATTTTTAGTATATTAGAAACTGTTTTAGTTATTTTGAATCAGTTTAAGATAAAATAAATAAGTATATATTAGTATTTACCCTCCTAAAAAGATATTATATGATGATTTTACAGATATAATCACACTGACCTTTTTGGTTTTAGTAAATGGCTGGATCTAGCGGGCACCAATATAATAGTGGATGTGAAGTAAACTATGATGGTTTTCTGAATGAGCAACTAAATGAAATGGGAGCTTCAATTAGAACTCTTTTTTTTATTATTAACCAACTTTATAAAGTCATGATTGACAACCAGAACCTTGGTAATTTTTATAAGGCATCGTATATGAGAGAAACAAATCCCTATGGAAGTTCAGGTAATAAACATAAAGGTAAGTATATTAAAAAACATATGTTTCAAGGATGTGGAAAGAAACACCTAGGAAAATGCTTCAAAGGGACAGGAAGATGCTATAGATGTGGGAATGAAGGTCATAAAGAAAGAACCTACCATGGAAAAAGGAAGCATCCAGTTGACTCTAGGAAAGCGAATGAAGTTCTTTCCGAGGGATTAATTGAATGTTTTAAATTTGGTGTGCATGGTCATTATAGAAACAGATGTCCTAAGAAGATTTTTCAAGAATGGGATCACTAGTATCGTACAAATATATGTTTACCAACACCTAATTCCATTACAATTTAAGATGAAGAAACTGACAATGACCAATGAAAGGCATGGATTATTTCTTAACATATGTTTTGACATTATTGAATCATAGGATATGATTCATGATTTTTTTTAGGAAAAAATTATTTTAGAATAAAATTTTAAAGGGATGGTTATTGGATCACGAAGAATTTTGAATGATTAATAAGTCAACATATAAGGGATTCAAGAGTTATGGTCGAATTTAGGATGATGAAATACTTGAAAGTATTAAGGCTCTTTTGATGATGGGATTATATTAGAAGTCTTTTTATAGTATGTCTAACCCTAATGTTTGATATATGAAACTTTTATTCAAGGAATAATTATCTTTTCTTTTGATGATTAATGGTGGAATTTTATTTTGGGAGAATCTATGTTTTTAATTATGGCCATATGGTGATTTGGGTTTTTTATGGAAATGAATAACCTATCATAGAGAATATGTTATTTGGATAATTACACTTCAGTATAAGACTTTGAGTGTTGTTGATTTTTATTTGGAGATAAATTTTAATATTTAAAATGGAAGACTATGTGACTAAATCCTTCTGAGTTTTGGGTTACAATCTTAGTTTGGGTTATTTTGAATAATTTTAAGTACAACGGTATATTGAATGGTCTTTATTGAACTTTGGAAACTTTTTGTTGAATTTTGGAGATTAAGAGTAGTATTTATTTTTATAAAGGATTATACTTTTTTGGGATTATATGATATCATACTAACCATTTGGTTTTAGATAATTTCTAAAGACAAGGAAAATATATATTTCTTCTTTTGTAGATTATGTGATTCTCTAGAAGATGATTCTTGATATTTTTATGTGACCAATTCTTTTTGAATGGTCATTGTTTGGAGAAACTATTAGTTTTTGGTAGATACTTATTAAAAGATGAAACTATACATGAAGGTAAGTATATTTACTTATGTTCTTATTCTATATAGTAAATAAAATCTTAAAAATTATGAAAAGTAACATAAAAAACATTGTTGGTTTACCTTTCCTACTGGGTATTCGAAGACCATTTTACACATAATAAGTTTGTGATTTTCTGGTGGTTAACTTTCTCTTAATCATGTTTTCTACCACTCTTCATCAAAACTTGACGGTTTATTTTCTCTTCCATATCCATGTTTTCCTATATAGAATCCTAGTCTGGGTTATCTCAGGTGAACTTTTTACTTCTCTTTCTTTATTTTAAAGTGATAGTTTTACTATCTCTTTTCCAATGTCGGACTCTCAATGAAGTTTCCAAGCACAGTTTTAAAATTGCGGGGACAAAATTCCCAAAAGGAGGGAAGGATGTAACATCATAGGTAAATAAGGAACGTGACATTTTTCATATTTATTAATATTTGGGAATTGAATATTAATTTTACTTTAAATGAGATTCTATTTTCGATGGCGTACCTGATACGCAACAACGGGTTTCTATGAAATCTTACGTTGAACACTAACAATATAATATTATTATTTTAAATGGTAGTTAATTCATAGTCCTTATAATGGTGTGAATTAATAGAACTAACTAAAATATTAGTATACATGTTTTTTAAATGTTTTTAACATTTCTCCAATAAAAATTAGAGGCTTAAAATGTGAATGAATCTATTTTTAAGCATAATTTACTTTAAAAGGTCGATTTACCGCTTTTTGATGGAGAACCCTATTTAAATATAGTTTTGGTCACTTTTATATGTTCTATTTGACAAAATAAAGTTCTTCTTTAAAATATGGACACCAAAATTTACTTTGGGTAAATTTTTTATTTTTTTTGATAAAAATCATTTTTTAATGAATAGTGAAAAATAAATTATTTTAATTAAAATACACCTTTTAATCTAATTTTTTTATATGGTTATATTATGTTTTTATTTTGTTTTAAAGTGTATTTAGATTATATTTTTATCATTTAATCCAATTTTGGTCATCAGAATTAATTTATCTTTGAAATTGGACTTAAACAAGTCTCAATCTTTTGATAGTTAACATTTGTTAAAAACACGCTTTTTATTTTAACAATGAGAATTAATTTTAAATTAATTAATCCAACTTCTATGTTTTTAATTGGGTAAAATATATATCATTTTTAAATTTGGAATATCAAATATATCTTAGGCTGAGTTTTTGGTATTTATTTGGAAAACTTCAATTTTGGATGTATAGTGAAACCATTTAGTAGTAGTTCCAAAACTGACTTTTTCATTTAAATGAAAGATTACCGCTTTTTTTAATTGAATTTTGAAAATCCGACATACATGGTTGTTATTAGTAAGTAAAATTTGGTTCAATAAGATGAAAATAATTTTGGTGAACAGTAACTTTTGACTTTTATTTACCACAGTTAAAGGTAAATAGGGTAATTTAAGGTACGAAAAATATTATAATAATACAAAATTACCTTAACACTTGTCATAACTTTATTTTCTGAATAATTTCCGACCATGGGCATCATTGGGTCGATTTTGGGACTCCATGTATCCACTTAAGAGTTATAATGACATTTTAGATTAATTAATTTAATGTAAAGACAAAAATGACATAAACAAAAATCTTTTAGTAAATCAATTTTTACATGGAATTATATAAATTATATTTTAGACTATAAATATTCATTGGAAATATAAAACTATTTCCTATATCATATTTTTTTTTATAAATTTTAGACATCCAATAAGTTATATTATTTATGACACAATAATGACGCAGTATTTACCTCATTAATAAATGATTTCAATAAATAGGATTATAAATATTAAAATAATATAATAAACCTATTCAATTCTTATTGTATGATCTTATTTCAATCATGAGTCATATTATCTTCGATTTTATTGATTTTTTTACCTTTTTAAACCAAATATAAGTTTATAATAAAATAATTGTTTCAGATTTTCCAAAAGAGCCCCTCCTCCCCCATATAAAAATCCATCACTTCTAACCCATTCCTCACACCTATCAAGCCCCTTGAATCGTCTAACCTCTTCCCAATTAATGTTATTACATCCCTATCCTCCTCCTAGAAGTCTAACCTTAGGAATAAGTCACTTAAAAAAGTCCTTTTATTTCAAACCAAAGGAAGTTACCCAAATTAAAGGTAACAATTTCTCTTAAATTATTTTCTTTTATTTTACTTTTCTAACCCCCTAAACTCTTTTTATTCCTTTATTTTATAACAAAAAACAGTATCCTCAATATACTATTATGTTGTTATGGAGATTATTATAACTAAACTTACACACACCTCGATCTAATGTGTAAAGAACATAATGTTTCTGTGGATGGCAAACTAACGCCTCACAAAACGACGATTGTTCAATTATCACATACCGCCTCTCATGGTAGCCATTAAGATGGAACTGTATTTATATATGAAATATATTATGTTTATGTTTTCTTTATTATTCTATATTTTTCATTTATATAATACCTTTATTGTTTCTATTATAGGTAAACGTGATAATTTCATTTGAGGAAATGCAGACCACCGCCCCCTCAAAGTGATACGACTCATTCATGCCATATGTGGGATGTATAAAAAATTAGAGTTAATGATATTATATATTATATTATACTGGAATTATAATATACCTATGTATAATTCTATTTTAATTCCATTAAAATAACAAATATAAATGAAAGTAGCGTTCATGCGTACGTACGGCTTACCGTCTCCATAAACGGTGCATTTCATTTCTTACCTCCAAATGATATGTATTGTTATAAATATATATATATATATATATATTGTATATATATTATATATTATATCTAAATAATTAATATTATTCTAGATATAATGGACTTTTTAACACATGGACAAATTATAATTATAACTAGTTCATTTTTGGCTCAAGTTCCGAACAACGATAAAATATCCAATATGAACTCAAATAATTAACTAATGGTTATAGTAAGATAATGATTGATATAAAAGGAATAATAAAATTAAAAAAAAATCTTAATCAATTATAGATTAACATAAGTTTATTATTCCTGAAGAACATGGAACATACGAGTCAAGTCAGACACGAGGTAAGGAGGTTTCTTATCTCACTTTTAATTCCGTGAGATTTCCATTATTCGCCAATAAGTTATTTCATGTGGTGTATTGTATAATCCAATTTGATATATATTTTCATTATTATCTTTATATTCATGGTATTCTGTGATTCATTTGGGGGTTATTAACTTTTGGTCATACGACTCGATTGATTACAACGTGGTATAAAGGATTTTTATCTCACATTTTATTCATGTGTGATTCATGCTATATTTGAAACTATTTCCTTTGGCGTGGTGTATGTACTGCCCATTATTTTATTCTTTGTGTAATATAATTTTATTTAAGGGTATTTAAATCTTATTTTTAATATCCTTCTTTCATGTGGCGCATGTTTCTATAAGTTACCAAATCGGTAAGGGAACCTTTCACCCTCATCTTTTTAAAAGACTTATTTTTGTTATCTCTTTTAATTTACATCTTATTATGTTGGTATATGATCACATATATCCTTATTGATGTAAATTTTATGTCCAAGTGATTAGATACCCTTTTTATCATCAACTCATTTTCTCAATTTTAAAGTGACGTCATTAGGCTGTCAAATTTTTGCAAGGGAACTTCTTAACACAATTTTAATTATTTGGGTTAAACTTATACATCTTGAATATGTCATCCTATGAATATGATAGAATGATCTATGATTGTTTTACACATAATATCCTCTTATATTGGGAGTATTTTTATTTTTCACACATAATTATGGAATTGATTTATCCTTAATCAAAAGATATCGTCTTTATAAATGATTTCATCTCAATTTACATTCCCTTGAGACTTCATTATTGTTATGCGCCAATTCACTTTGATATGGTGTATATACAGTCCTTCGGCATATTATATCATGAATAAATTTATTCTCATGATATTATAATGTTTTTATTAAATGTTATTCCCTAATTATTTGTATTCAAGCGTCTCTCAATTTGTTAAAAGCTCTATAACTAAAATATCGTTTTAATTGTGTTAAAGATTTGTTCTTATAAATATTTCTCCTTAATGTATGTGTTTTCAAAATTGGTTTTAAGGATTTATTTATATGGAAACTACTATTTCAAAATGTTAATTCCTCTAAAATCTTCATTGTGTTATGGGACACTTTGATTCAAAAATATCTTTATTAAATGTTTTAAATGGTTTTGAAAATGGTTTAATTAATCATTGATTTTTTCGATATCTTGAAATGATATATTGTGATTGAAAATGAAAAGTTAATAATTAAATGTTTATATTTTCAATATTTTATGTGCTATAATTTTATAATGGTACTTGGACATTTGATGGGCTGTTACGTGATAAACCAAATGACGGGTGGTGCCATGATTAACCAGGAAGGGTGGTTACGTTATAACCTCTAATGCATTGGGTATTGAAGTTAGTCATATGGATATTCCATTTAGGGATATGTGTGGAAGTCGACCATATGGTTATTCCATTTAAGTATGTTTATGTCCCAAGTAAACTTTATATGTTATGTGTTCTTTATATGGGTTTTATAGTAATCGTTTGGTTTCAAAAGGCTAACCAATGATCATTTATTCAATTAAGGGTACGTACTACTTCAGGAATTTGAAAATTATTACTTATAGGAATGTATTCATGGTTTACTTGTTGTTTTGAAAAAATAACAGTTTTCCTTCTTTGTGTATCCCTTACTGATCTTTTTATACTCATCCCATTTTTTTAATTTTTTTTGTTGGACAAAAGTGGAATAGGGCCAAGGATGGGATCGGGGAAAATTCATGCTGTCTAAAACATAGAACTAGACATGTCTCATTTTTCAAGAGTTTTTATTTTATAGAAAAATGGTAACTGAGTAGAAATGTTTACTTTGTAATTTTTGAGATGTAATGTAATAGTAATGACCTAATTCTCTAAAACTCTAAACTTGGAAAGAGCATCAATGTGAATTATTCATTTAATTCAATATTATTTAATTTTTTTGTCTAGTTCCTTATAACCGCACCCTACAACAATTACTCAAGAAGTATAATCGTGAACATTGTGTCCTAGTGGTGCAGTGCCTTCACCATGGGAATAGAACTTCCATGTTGGAAGAACCATATAAATTCACCTCATATTATTCAATATGTGAATAGTTCCTGCACTACATGAAATCATTTTTTCCCTCAAAAATTAAAATCTAAAAAGTATGATCCACACCATAGGTGTATAATATCTTATGCACTGTGGGAATTCTCCATTTTTCAATAGAAACTCCTTCTATGGTAAAATGCAGACCACACTGACTACATTATGAAAACCATCACAAATATTAAAAATTATGGACTCCTTTAATGGTTTTAGCCTCTTTGAGATGACATCCAAATGAATCTGACTACTCCCTATGTAGAAAATTCCATGGTGAAATCGGTTTCTACATGGTGATACTTCAATACTTCAACCAATGCCAATTTATAAAATCTAATGACTCTTGGGAAATATAATTGAACATATTATGTATAAAATTTATTCCATTAATTTGTTATATTTTTGGAAACACCCTTTATTTTATTACTATAGGTTCTATGAAACGGATTTTTTCTTAAAAATAAAAATATAATATCATCATTTATAGAATGAAACAGTCTTCATCTCTTTTTGTATAACTTTTAAAAAATGTAATCAAAAACATAAACCCTCACACCATTATTTGAGGATTTTAAATCCAATATAAATAATCACAAATGGGTTAATAAAAAAATCAACACAAGTAGTATTAAAACGGTTTCAAATAAAAACACCAAGTGATGATAATAAATCCAAGAATTCACACATTCATTAGAATGCTAAAAATTATCCTTGGGATTTATTATTTGAATTACATAAAATATTATGTGGATTTTTATCAATAATGTTTTATTTTCTATAATTTTGATGGTGATCGTGTGGTTTTAAAGGGAGAAATGGATTTTTCATTAAAATTAGAGGTGAACTAAGCCATGTGATATTATATCCAGATTTTAATTAATGATAATTTATGAATTTGATATAGAAATATAGAATTTTAACTGGTTTTTGAGATAATATTATGTTGTTTTTCCCCATCATGTTATGAGTTTACCTTTTAAGAATAGATATTTAGTTAAGGATTATGTTCTATTAATTAATTTATCTTATTATTAGTGTGGATTATCATATTGAACATATGATGATTTTACAATTTATGATCTATATTGATGAGTTATTTCAATGAGTTTTAATTCATCGGAGCTTGTCTCCATGGGTTAATCCCATGTTTTTCAAGTATAATTGGGGTAATTTCCTGACATTTAATATAGATTATAAATTTTTGAATCATGTTAGATTGAAGAACCATTATCTTATTATTTTAATTGTTCAGTTTAAAAGGAATATTTTTTTTATAAGAAAAATTTGTGATAAAAAAATATTTATATGAGCATTAAGAATAAATATATCATAAATATGGTTTTACAATATCAAAATAGATATTTTTTGGTTTGTAGTGATTTTAATTGTAGTGAAAAATCTGATATTTGTAATTATAAGGTTATTGAGTTTTTTTTTGAGCATATCTAGATGATTTTGGGGTTTTATTCATTAATTATATTTTGGATTATTCAATTTCAAATGAGTATAATTATGAAATTCTCATGAAATTGTTAGATATGATAATGAAGAATCTACTAGTGGAATCTGCTGGGAATGAGGTACTTATTGTGTGAATCCTGTTGAAGAATGTGTAAGACAACTACTAATGTTTCTCAATAAGAGATCCACAGGACCTAATGTGTTCCAATTTTTTTTAATATGTTTACAAAAAATGTTGAGGGGATTAATCAAACAAAGTGTAGTATATGTCATCAATATCATAATTTTCAAAACCAACAAATAGATCAATATCATCCATAATTGATAATCAAATAATCCATAAATCAACAATACACTCAAGTTATAGTTCATGAAAAAATGAATTCATTTATCCCAAATGATCGTCCACCTAGATGATCACATGAAAACAATGAATAAAATGAATAAAAAATACAAGGAGATCTAATAAAATATCAAATCTCAACTCAAACCCATTAACAATTCCAGTGGAGCTACTCTATCCTAGTCCACTATAAAACATATGGACTAAAATTCAAACACAAGGCCTACACACTCATCAGGGTTCCCATGATGGGTGTTAGAAATAAATCTATGAATAATATCATAGAGTTACCCTAATATCCACCATCCTATATATTTTTATTCATGAGGATGTTAAATAGAAAAATTAATGTCATATAGAAATGTTTGTCAGATCATCATGTGCCAACCAACCCACACTGATAGTCAAACCTACCTTATTCAACCAAGTTCATAATAATTCACCTTGTGACACAAAATCAACCCTTTCTCGATTATTCAAGGTAAGGTGTTATACCATTTCCTATCTATGACCCTCTCACAAAATATAGGGAACATTTTAATCTTCTTCTACATTATACAATATCTCAACCTCTATCCCCTAACCCGGGGTAGGGTCTCATAGCCACATCCTGAAGAAACACCCACCCAATCAGGGTGTACTAATCCCTAATCTCTTGATGGGTCTCACAAGTACAACTTAGACCAACACTATATTACTTAAGGTAGTCCCTTCCAGTTCCCTCTCACTCAATTTGAGGCCAGTAATCGAGTCTCTTTATCAACCCCATCACCTAAACCTCTCCCCTCTCACTCATGGAAGGTATCAACATGAAATAATTGAATAATTTCATGTTAAATAGGGTTTCTCTTTATAGAACCCTCTCACTCGGGGTTAGGAAATGCATTGAGTCTCATAATAAACCCCATCACATTGACTTATCTCCTCTTTCCTTGGATGGGTCTTAATATCAAAAAATATAACAATACCCTCAAACTCAAGGCATTTCCTACAAGAACCCCAAAACATAGGGATATTCCGAAATTTGAATCCCATCATTAAACACACGAGTTTTCCACATAGAACCCACTAACAACCGTATATCACTCATAAGGGGATCTACTATGTATCCATTACCTAGCCCAATCTCTACTCATTAATACTAAATATCAACCATAACCACAAACTAACCCCAAAACATAAAATACCTAACAAACCATAGCCTAAATAGGTTGGTATAACTCCCCTTACAATACTCACATCACAACCTAATCCCACAAAATAATTTATATCCCAATATAACTCACACTATAAAATCTGGAATCCTAATTCTAATCTATAAATAAAAATTCCATAAACCTCACTTAGGTGACATATCGTATCTCCCTTGGGATATCTCTCAAGTCCATCACCTAGAAAAAATTGTCTCCAACACATTTTACCTATCCCTATATGACATATCCCACTCATATAACACATAAAGAATCTAATCCACCAGCAAGAGGATTTTCCCAACCATGCATGAGACATTCTCGTATCTCACATGCCATCCCTAGGTCCAACTCATCATCAATACAAAACTAGACCTAGAATTTCCAACCTAGGCTACCCACAACTCACCCAAGACTAAGACTTACATTGATTGTATTTTAAGATCAACAGGAATCTCCACCCCTATGTGGCATAGTTACTGCATGATTTCATATACTAAAGAGAAAAGTAGCACTAGGTCCTAATGTAAGCGGCTCAATGACACCCTTTTCATATACCTAGGTCACGAAAAATCACTGTAAATTGTACCCAAACCCAAACACTCAATAAAAAATTCATAGTAATGCATTAAAAATCCATAGTGTTTGATTACATGGATCTATAACCTCTTTACAAAGTTACCATCTTTAATTCACACTATAACCATCCTAGAGAAGCCAACACAAATCTATTCCAATGTCACAGACCCATATTTAAATACATAACATCTAATTAAATTAATTATAAAACATTTATTATTAATTTAACCATTCATTATAATGAATAATATTAAATAAAAAAATTATTCCAATTCGGCATAACCTCTTGAAATTCATGCATCCATATCGCAACTCTAGAATGAAATATATGGAAACCTTCCACAAAAATAATGAAAAATAAACATCATTTTATATTATTTCACTGTGTTATAGGGGAATTATTACAAAAAACGATAACCCAAAATTACTAAAAATCATAGGAGGCACAAAATAATAAGAATAGAAGAAAATGGAGAAACCATACCTTGGAATCCGAAAATGAAACCCCAAAGACCATCCATCGTTAAAGGGGAACAAGTAAAGGAAGGGGGAGAGAAAAAGTTTCATAGAGCTCACTATCACATCACCTCATTTCCCTTAAAATTTAAAGCATATCACCCATAAAATAAAGTTCATTCCTCTAGTTTAAAAATACTAGGTCAGGACCCACTAGGTAATTGTTAAATCTATATCAGGTATTGGATCTTCTAATGACCACTTGGTATGCATCCACTGGTTGGTCAATAGTAGTGTATAGAATTCTAACCCCACTGATAAAGACAAAAAGTACATAGTCTCTCCATAGAAGGATCCCAATGTCCACCTCCTACAATTATATTAGTAGGGCCACCTAACCCCTCTCTAACGCTCTTTTTATCACTTGAGTCTCTAACCAAAACCAAAAATACCAATTAGAGTATTAAAATTTCTCATATCACCATTCTGAATCTAAATTCATTTATCAGCCCCATCTCTCAGATAAAAAATTCATACTACCTCTTAAATACAACTAGTAACGATGTGATTCCTTAAAAACTCTCTATTTTAAGTCTTCTCATCCTCAATTGTCACTCACTAATATCTCTTGAAATTAAATTTATTGATAAACTTTGATATTTCTCCTAGTTATTGATTATAAACATAACTGGATGAATTTTTACAATATAATCACCAAGATATGATGCTACAAATTTCCCTCTAAAATCCCTTGAATAATTATTGAAACACACAATTGTGTCCAAAATAATTCACTTGTTGTGAATTCTATATCACCACATCCCATTTGATAGAAAAATTTTATTTGGTCTTCCTCTAGAAAACTCTTCCTAAAAAAACCTGACCACACCCATTGATGCTCTATCAAACAATCCAATCATTATTCCTCAACTACCAGCAGTGACAAAATATTATCCAAACACCAAAACAAATTTAAGAACCTAACACTCAAAGTAATTTCATGATTTAATCCTTTGCCAGCCAAATCCATCATCATAATCCACCTATGAGAATCGATATAACCACTATCTGACTCAATCTCAGACCACACAAATCCCAAATCTAGTATTCACAATAATAATATTGATCATATCCCCAATATAAATAATCTATACAACACTACATCTAAATACAAAATATGGAATTCACTATGGAACATAATAAAATATAATCCACCTTTATACTATAATTTTAGTTAAATATCAATTATCCAACACCTAGTCCCCCAATATCAATGACCATTCCAATACAATATTTGTGCCCTGAAGATGGGTATGGTACTTGAAACTATAGTGGTGAATATCATTGTGTTATTGAATGAAAACTATGGGTCTCTGAGGGTCACCAATTATCCTTTACTGAATAAAATTTACATACATGTACAAATTTCTTATACTCAAGTGAAAACTCTAAAAACTAATCTATATCCACTCCAAGATTTAAAGAAATTTCATACTCGGTCTTCATTGAAATTAACTTGAAATGAGGGTCACACCCTTCAATGGCCTATGGTGATAACTGACCATATAGATTCCCTTAAAAAACTTATCAAGTGTTGTCAAGAACATGTACCAATATCAAAAAAAATCTCTTTATGATCCATTATCATCTCATCGCGATCAACACTCATCAGGTTTCATGCCAAAATCCACAAACTTTTCATGCCCTAAGACATGGTTATCTAATCTCACAGATATCACATCATTGATCCCCAACACCATGAGGTACATACACTACATAAAAAATTTTAACCCATAAAAAACCCTACATGCTTCACCTAATAGATAATTTCATCCAGTTCCAATACATTATAAATTCTTAAGCATGTTCTGTGTTATCACATATAGAAAACTTACATTACACACTAAAAATTTCATCTATAATTACCATATTCCTCTAACTTGTTTTATCAGCCCTCGACCTATAATGGAAACCAAAAATCCACAAATAATTTTTGATCAGCAACTGAGTGTTATAATGACCCAAAATTCTAGACCATGTATAACTAACATGATGTTTGATAATTTGTGTCACAAACTACACCCAATGTAAAAAAACATATAATATTATTAAATGATTAACAATGAATCTTTAATAACCACTAAGATAGTAAAAAATTAAATTTTATTACCATTGGAATAAAAATGACTAATATGAGTTAATATTAAAAAAATCGATAAACATGGTTTACGTTAATTCCTCAAATCAAAATTTACATAGTGTGAATTTTTTGTTTTCTTAAGGTTGAATTTTGGTAAAAATATAAAACTTTTATGAAAATTATATTTTTATTATTCTAACATTATGTAAGTGTATATTATAATATTCTAAAACTATTTGTTTAAGGAATAAAATTATTCATTTTAAACTATTCTTTGAATGGAAAAATCCATTTTCAAATATTTTTTGAACAAAATTAAAATTTTACTTTAAAAAACATTTTTTTCAGTCTTTTCATTGAATCGTGAATTTTCAAGATGATAGTAGTTTTTTTTAGATTTAACTGAAAGACTAATTCTATTAATTTAACTTACAATAAATCATTTTCTATCATTAAAATCAGTATTTATGAAAATTTTACAATATTTATGAATATATTGTAGAAAAACATCATTCTTCTAAAACCTATTTTTACATGATTAATATTTTTTAATTAAAATCAAAATTTCACACATTTAGAAATAAAAATTAATAGATTTATTTTTAAATTTGAAAAAACAAGTTTCAAATTATGCAATAAGTTCAACTTTGTCACGACCCATCCCCCAGGGCCCATGTCGTGACTACCCTAAGCCCAACTTCCATAGGCCAGGGGCAGGAAACTAGCACCAAAAGGAGTATTCCCTAAAACTGGGAAGGCATTTCCTTTATAACTTGAAAACTCACACAACTAAGAACAAAGAAGGATACAAGTACAAAGTAAAACTATATAGTAAAAATGGTGTGTACAGAAAGAGAAAGGGGCCTGAATACAAGCCCAACTGAAAAGTACAAGTAAACTGAAAAGTACAAGTAAAACTAAAAATAGCTCCTCCAAACCCCCGCAAAGGATCCTACCAGAAGGGTAGGTACAGCTCTAGAACTATCATCTCTGTGGTACGCCACATGTAGTGTCCACCTCCAAGCTACCTCCAGTCTTGGTACTCTTGTCCTTGGATAGCAATATCTGTCGTCTACACCAAACACAACAAGGTGCGGACATAGCCCATGCAGCGGTGAGTATAACGATACTCAGTAGGGACACAGAGACCCTCAAAGGTCTCACAAAATCTACAGAGGATAAAATACCAAGCATTAAAACAGCTAACAACCCAACATAGGTAAATTCTCATACATATACCTAAGTTTTCAAGTAAACCCATCTCAATCATGAGGAAACACAAGGCCCAACTCAAAATCCCAAAGCTCAATTGTCCCACGAAGGAAATAATGCGATGAAGGTAACACCACGAAGGTAAGTACCACAAAGGTAACACCACACAGAAGAATACCACAAATTTATCACCATAAAGGTATGCACCACAAATGTATTCCACATAGACAATTACCATAAAGGTAAAGACTCAACTCACACTAGGTATAACTTAGGTATGGTAGTAAAGATGATTAGATGTAACTAATGAATCATCTTAGTGTGTTGAGAGGCAGACCCACATAGGATCCTAAATCGTCAGACCCACATAGGATCCTAGTACAACAGACCCACGTAGGATCCTAGAGTAGTCCCATGTAGATTCCTAGAGTGGATCCATGTGGGATACTGGAATATAGAGCCACGTAGGATCCCAAAGCACAGACCCACATAGGATCCCTTTATCATGTTACCGCCAGCCACAGGGTTCCTGCACTAAGCTTGCTTGATTCTGGGAGGGTCTGTTCCCCAAGCCACAGGTCAATACTCCAACTTCCTCGAAGTCCCATGAAGAAGTATCCCAAAGGACCGCCACATAATAGGGGTCTCAACACAACATATGGTGTGTCAATCAGATGTCTGGTCTGTAAGTTATTGGCATTTTAGTCATGAGGGCCTGGTTGGATTCGTGTTTGATCCAACCCGGCCGTACCCCAACATTATCCAAAACTCATGTGGGGTATACCAAAAGGACCATCTCTATTCAAGGTTTTTTGTGCCACACATGGTTCCTAAAACGGATGTCCGTAGCTCAAGTTATAGCTGAAAGAGTAAAAAGGGGTCGAAGTTGGTCCGGGTCTGGTCCGACCCAGTCGGACCAACCTGGCATGTCCTACTGGGCGGCCCATGGCTAGGGTGCCCCATGGTGGGGTCGATTCTAGCCGCCACCCAAGAGGAGCTTCACCCTCGGTACCCCGGACGGCTGGGTTGTTCTGGTTGGGTGACCGACCGGTCGGCGCCACGTCGCGCTGACAGCTGGCACGTGGGACCAGGGGTCCCACTTGGCTCCCTGGCTGGCTGGACGATCTGCCATCCTCCACGGCACGGTCGTGCGCTGCACCACCACTAGTGGACGGAAGCAATCCAACAGCCCTTTTTCACCATCGCGGCCTCGTGTTTCAGCTCCTGCACACCCAGCGGCGCGGTCGGACGCTGATGCCCCCTTCACGCACCTGGTCGTGCGCAGGCCGCTGCCCTTGCTCCGCTGCTACCGACAGGCCGTGACCCTTCTCCGGTAGCGTGGTCGTTCCACCGACATCATCACGGATGGTCGGAGTTCCAATCGCCACTCCTAAGCCCTACTAGTTCCAATCACCGGCACAGGTTGTCGACAATGTTCCTTGGGTCACCGGGCGCACCCCAGTGGCCCGTTCTTCACTCTGAAGACTCCCGCACTCAACTCGGGATGTCTCCATCGATTCAAGACCATAATTACCCACAAAAGTTTTAGAGAGGTTGGGCCATGTTCGTTTTTCCCACACCCTCTATGTTAGAACAATACCAAGCGGCATAATTGTTCTTAAATCAAGAAGATTGATAAGAATAGGGTAAGGGATATTAAAAACAACATTCCCTACCCAGATTGATCGTTGATGTCGGTGAGGAGAGGAATGGACGGACGTCGATTCATCTTCATTGAAGAAGATTCTCATTGGGGATCCTTCAATAGAGTTTTTCACTAGAGAAAGTGTTCTTCGTCGGAGAGATTGTTTCTCCACAATTCTCCCAAACACTCCTTTGCCAACAAATCCTCCAACCAAGAGGTGAAATGAAAAATTAATAAGTTTATGTTTATTAATTAAACTAATTGTGTTGGAACATTAATGTGAGGGGAAACCAAGATTTACCTCCCATTAATGAGGGAGATCAAGGGTTAGGTGGTCCCCACTATTGAATTCAAATTGGGAGTTCCCAAGCTCGGGTGGTCCCCACCACCAAAAATCAAATTGGGAGGATTAATTTCCATAAATAAAATAAATCTACTTTATTTTATTTTCTCCCAAAAAATCACAAAAACTAACTTTCACCCTTGACCTACTACGGTCAAGGTGAAGGTATCCTTATGATAATATCGGTACTGTGAGTTCAACGGTGCCCTCGAATTTAAATTCTGATCACCAGTTCAAAAGTTACAAAAACTCGCTCGCACATTTACTGATGTACGTAAATAAAGTTCAAAAATTCATTCTGGGCACACCGGGCCTCGGAATCATGCACCGTCAAGAACTACAGACTCGAACATTTTTATATAATTTAAAAAAAATAAATGGAAATTTCGGGTCTTTACAAATTTCAATTTTGTTCATTAAAATTAATTATTAGGATTCAAAATCAATTATCAAGGTAAAGTAAACCTGGGTAAAATTTAAAAATTGAAAAAGAAAACTCATAAAAAACAAGGTTATATCTAAAATTAGTAGATGAGGATTATATCAACCCATAATCACATCCCCTCTATGTTTTTCCATTTTTCATCCATTTACCTTTTGAATGGTTTCATTACATTATTGAAAATTTAAAGGTTACGTCCAAAACTAACATTCACATATAAAAAGGGAACACTTAAACAACTTAAAGACTTAGTTATCCAAATAATTTTTTTTGGAAACTCTAAAACTTTTCTCGTATTATAATGCTCTCCCACTTCTATAATCTAATAGACACCTACATTTGTTGTAAGTCCTCCAAGATAAGATCTAAGTATCACTGAGAGGGTGAATCAGTTAAATATTTTTATTTTAAGTTTCCTTTTTTTAAACCTTCTTCTCTTGTAAAAGAGTTATGACTTTTTAAAAACAAACCAATCATATATCTATAGGAATGTAAGAATTTAAAAGGTTCACTACACAACAAAATTATATACTTCCTTTGTACGGTTTGGATACAATACAACACATCCCAAAACACTAGAAAATGATCCTTTGGGTAGATACAAAAGTAGGATATTCCCTTCTTGTGTAGAAATATGATCAATACACCAGTACATGTTCTTCAGGTCGCAATAAATGATGTAATAAAATTTTTGTATCAAGTTAAGAAAATTTAACCAGTGGATTAAAACCATGTGACTTTGACTCCTTATCAACTTTCAAAAATATTATCTTCTAAAAAATTATTCACTTTCATACCCAATAGAAATTAATAACATCCAGAACACTGTAATGATACTCAGTTTGATTTCCTAGTTGGATCCACCGGACTGATTGTTGAATCTAACAAGATAACTCTGGTATAATACCATTGAAACAAATCTAAATAGATTCTTCCTCAGTCTAGAAATCCCAATCTAATTCCATGTCAAATGATCAAGACTAATATAATGAATAGTTGAGTGAGATATTATCTCTTGTCATTTTCTTCTTCTTTACAGAAAAACACCTTAGCAAAGAATGATCTAGAAACTCCTTCTCTCAAAAAACCTTCAATGCTCTACCTTTTCTCTACACCCATGAATTGTACCAGTGTTTAAAAAAGTACAATGTACTTCGACTATTTATAGGTGATCCAAATAAGGTTTATTGAGGATTCTGAAAAACATTCATGTTTTACAAAATTTCCTGAATCTTCAAATTTACCTTAAATTCTAGAAATATCTTTAACTTCTTCAATGATTATTAAATTTTCTCATTTATTATTAAATCTTATCATGAAATGAACTCACGTAAAACTTTCTTTAGAATCATTATTCTGATTGTTATTTCCATTCTTATTTTCCAATTATAATGAAGACGTCCAATTATTCATTACCTTTCTATGTACCAATGGAAAAAACAAATATATGTATTATACTTACAATTCTTGGGACCAAATAATCATTTTTATGCTTCATACCAACATACTATATTTAACACAATTAAACTACTATTCCAAAAAAATTTTGCAAATTTATTATAATTTTATTACATTTATTTTGAAAAAACATGGTGGAAACCTCAAAATATTCTAACACTTCTCAGCATAACATCAGCACCAACTTAATATTTCTATGGAAAACACTTCAAAAAGTAATATCCCCTTGAAAAAACTTTTATAATTGCTTCAGAAAATTATTTTTTTCTTATTTTACTCAAATTATGATGTTACACCCAATAATGATATCAATGTCATCCTCCATTTGATGGATCAATCTCTACCTTCCATTTTCATATCGGTGTCACCTCTATTTCAATAGTCAGCATGACATATAATAGGATGATTTTACCCATATGATAGAAAACAACAGGTTTTTCTTTCTCTATTAGCCTAATTAATAAGAAAAAAAATCATAGAATTTATTTTCGATTGGTAAAATTGAAAAAAAATAACAATTCATCTTGATAAAAATTGTTGACTCCATTCTTTATCAATATATGAATTTCTTCACTAGCATCGTTCCCAAAAAAACATCAACTTTCCTTTTACTTTTCATGAGACTTAACATCTCCCCAATGAAATAAATTCTTCCTCTGATGATTAGTGCCACACCATTATTGATAGTCCAATATCAGTAGCTTTGACATCAGAAACATCTTCTCTTTTCTGATTATGATTTATGGCCACTTATTTCTCCAAATATTTGAATCCTGAAACTTATTTTTATGACTAAAAACTAAAATCATCATCTTTTCAAGTTTCCAACAAACCATCCAATAATTCACATAAATTTTTGTTTGGTGATCTTTCATCGATGATATGTGACCAAGAAACATTTACTCCAGCCACTTTCTTCTTCTAAAAACCTCATCTTGTATCATAAATTTATCATGACATTGAATACAATTTAGATTAGAATAGAATCGTATAACTTAAATGGGAAATCATTGTAACTTCCAATTATTTATTCAACTTATTTCATACCAACCAGACCTCTATATGATTGGTAAAATATTTTCTCCACCTTTCCTTCATAATGTTGGCATCAAAATTTCTCTAGATAACTTTTTATTTTATTTTTCTGAATTAAAAAAATAAATAATCATAATCATAGTTACATCAGAACCAGGCAGACTCTAAAAGAGTATTCTCATTATAAACATTAATTAATTCTAGAACTGAGGTGAGTTTGATGAACCTTTTCTTTCAGAAAACTTCATCTCAATCTGATGGAATTCCATAAGAATTTTCAATCGGATTCTCTAATTATGATGGTGAGACTTATTGTCAACAATAACAAGGTTCATTAATTTCTTTTCTCTTTGAAAATAGAATACAATTATTTAAAAACAAACCTCTTGGATCTTTCAAAAAACAACTTCCTAGAAATTTGATCTCAATAATCTCCCTCTTTGTATTTTTTGTCAACCAAGGTTTATAAATCACATAACCTTATAATCTTAAGCAACATATTACTTATCAGCAATTCTAATCCTACATGAGCTAACTCATTATAATAAACAAAAATTATTCATCGAAAAAGTATTATTTCCAAAAGAAGTGACTTACAAAACATTCTCATCTATTATTGAAATCATTCGTTACTTATTCAAATTTCTTTTCAAGAATATTTTCCTACAACGACTCTAAAAAAAATTACAAGAGTTCACACACTTACATACAAGATTCACTACTTACTAAAAACACCCCTTACATACATGATTCCTTAAAGTTTTTATCACATATCAATGGATAGATTTATGATAAAATTATCCACTTTAACAACACTATTCAAAGAATAGATGACAAAGGGGAAAAAACACATACCTCAAGATTTATGAGAAAGAGGTTGGACTCACATTTTCAACCTCATTTTATAAAAAGATTCCTTCAGTAAATGTTTTCTAAAAATTTTAGCAACTTGTTCTGATGAAGTAATTTACTCTACATTCAATTCATTCTTCTCCACATTCTCTTGGATAAAGTGGTACTTGATGTCAATATGTTTTTAATGAGAATGTAGTATAGGGCTTCTAGTGAGGTTGATAGCATATTGATTATCATAACCCAAGATAATAGGTATCTTTCCTTCGACAAGTAAATATTATAACTAATTTTTCACCACGTAAGTTGGGTAGAATATTGAGTGAATGAAACATAGTTAGCTTCAATCTTTGTAAGATTTACTGAATTTTGTTTCTTTTTATACCAACTAACACAAATTTTCCCAGAAAGAAAAATCCACCAAATATGGATCTTCTATCATCATCATTTCATACCAAATCCGGATCTGAATAACCAAAAAGGTCAATACAATTTGAGATGGCATACCATATAACAAAATTTTTTGAGCCTCTGATATATCTAATAATTCTTTTTCAATCAAAAAAAAATTATTCTTTTCTAGCACTCTGAAATCATGCACATAAGGTAACAACATAAATTTTTCCCAGTCTTGAGGAATTCAAAAAGAATAAACTTTATATTCGCTTCTAAAACAATTTAGAATAAACTTCCCTCCATTATCCATCATTAGACATATTCATAATTGTGGAAATTAGTTAGGAAACTAGTTTTGGATTTTCCATGATGAAATGATTATGAATTTCCATAGTATATTATTCCTGATAAAAAATGTATTTCTTTATTTGTTTTATTTTTAACCTAACAAAGTGTTACATTTCACCCAACAGGGAAATCTCAATCAAATTTTCCAACACTTCGTAAAATACAACACAAGTACATTCATCACCCCTAGAATTTATAATGTCATCAATATATACAGTTACGATGATGGAAAACTCATGATATTATTTGATGTACATATTACTATCAAATCATCCTTTAATAAGACTCATCCACATTAGGAGAGTATCCAATTTTTAGTTCCATGAATTAGGAGCATTTTTTATCCCATAAAAGTATTTATTTATATTTCACACATAAATTTAATCCTTTATTACAAAAAATCCACATGTTTTTTCAATATAAACTTATTCATCAGGATCCCCATTCAAAAATGTGTACATCACATACATATGAAATATTTTTTAACATAATTGTGCAAAAATAGTAAGAATGATTCTAATTGTTTCAAACCTTTTAACTAGATAAAACATCCCACCAAAATAAATTCCTTCAATATGTGAGTAACTATTTCTCAACAAACTTCCTTTATTACATATCATATCTACATATTCATTCAACTTATTCGGGAAAACCCATTTTTTACCAATAACATTTTTGTTATCTAGAATATGTGTGAATTCCCACATATCATTATTTTCTATATGATCCATCTCTTCATTCATAGCTTGAACCCAATCTAGATGCTCAAGAGATTCAATCACATATTTCAATTCAACTTTTGAATACAAGGAAGTATGTGTAATAACTTCAAAATTTATTATTTTTCAAACCTTTTGATGTTGATCACCAATAATGTTATGAGCTTAAACTTGCTTCCTCATCCTTGGATGAGTCAATGGAAATAGTTGAGTCTAATTCTTCTTTCTAAGTAGAATGATTATTTTCATCACCCTTATCAAAATTCTCACCAAAAACTCTTTGATATAGTTCATCTTAGTTATCTGTATGATTCTTTTTACCTACCTCAACATTATCAATAACAATCACATTAATTGATTCAACTAATCTTATTGATTTTTTTTTGAAACATCTATACCATATTCTATTTGAAACATAGCCAGGAACAATTAAATCTTCACCTCTCTACTCAAACATCTCAAGTTTTCCACCTATCTAATTTTTGATGCATAGACTCCCGAAAACACTATTGTTTTTCAAACATATTATTTTCTCCCAAAACATTCCATATTAAGTCATATCTTAACATGTCCTACAGAAACATCTGTTTTGAATATAAACAACAGTGCTCATTTCTTTCCACCAAAATTATTTAGATAGTCCATGTTCAAGTAACATTTTTCATATTGTTTCAACTAAACTTCTACTATTCCATTCGGGAAAAAATTAAGGATTTTAGGGTATAATTAACTCATGAAAAATCCCATGCATCTCAATATAACATTAAAATTCTTCATTTATTAATTCACCCCCACATCATTTTTTCATCCTCATTACTAAATACCCACATTCCTTATTAGATATCCCCACAAAAAAATTAATCATTTCCCGAGAATCTGACTTATTTCTCATATACATAACAAAGTACTCTGTGTAAAGTCATGAAACAAAGTAATGAATTACTTATCTCCATGAGTTTTTTTCTTTTCTTATTATCCAACATATATCCAAATTAATAAGTTTTGGGGGTTTTAAAAAAATATTGACTTCTTTATTCACAGAGTTTGTAATGTTACCCTTCTGAAAAATTGTGCAACACCAATCCATTATTCTTGACATATCATGAATACCATAGACGCTTTCACTATTTGATGACTTTTTAATGTTTCGCTTACACATGTTCCACAACTTTTTATACCCCAACTAATTTTCTCCCACTATGCCTATGTAAAAACAATTTTGAACCTCCCCAAGTTGGAACAATTTCCCTTTTGAATACTGGCCACTTGTAACTATATTTCCATATTCTTATATTCTCACAACAAACCAATCCTTTATAAAAATGAATTTGTTTCCTTCATAAAAAAATTTTAAAACACTTAACAGGTTTTGTTTCATCCCATAAAAAAATTAAAAAGTTTATATTTTAACTTTTCTTCCTAAATTATGGATGATCTAACACATTTGGACTCTACAAGATTCAGAAATTCAAAATTTCATGGTTTCTTCTTTTAACTCATTCACATTATTTAACAATTTTAAGTCTCTAGTCATATGAAAAGAATACCCACTATTCAAGATCCAAGTCTGTTCTCCTTTTATAAAATTGAGATCAGTTTCCATAACAAGATATTTTTCTTTCCCATTATCCTTCACAACTTCTGGTTTCTATGAATTGTTAACAAACATTTTTTCAGAAAAAAATAATACATTGTGTTTTAAAATTTCTAGGTTGTTCACATCTTTAAAAAATTGTTTCAAATGGTTGGAACCTATTTTCAATTTTGAAACCAACCTTCTATGGTTTCCTCTGAACATCCTTCTAAGGCTTCTTCCATGGAGAAGAATGACTCCCCCTCAACAATTTACAAATGAAATTTTCAGAAAATTAAAAATGTTTTTCATTGAATAAAAACATATTTTTTATGTAACCAAATCTTCCACAATAACATTAATGTCCATAGAAATAATTTTTTCATATGAAACTTTCATAACATCTAAAGATTTGAACTTTCTTATCAACAACCTTCTTATCTTTCTTACCAAAACATTATTGACCACCATCCTCTCTGTTATCAAAAGGAATCTTCTTTTGTTGCTCAGTTTTCATTTCAGCCTTATCGGAACCAAAAGTAAGAGAATATTTTTCAGACTCATAATTTTTTGATACTTATGACTTCCCTTATTTATTGGTTTTGGACATATACATAAATTTCCTAAAATTCTCTTCTTTGGAAAGAATTTCAACTTTCTTATCAACTTGTGAAGGTAACTTCTCATCTGTATCAGTTTTAACCATTCTAGTTATTTACCAATCTTAAAAGATATAATTATTGAAAATTTTAAACCTCTTTTTATAAATAGAAAGTTTTTTTAGAGAGATTCAAATCTTATTATTTTTCATTCAACTTAAATTATAGATGTTCATTATGATTATTTTCATTCTTTAGATATTTCATAAAATCATCAATCTATTAAAAAAGATTAACATTCTCATCAGGAAAACATTCTTCATTGTCTGTTGAATAATTTTCATTTTTCAACTTCCTAATATCTTTTTCAGGACTATCAATATATATCAAAATAATAATAATTCTTATTTTAGATGAAATTCAATGTTAGTATCTTTTTCTTCAGAACTACTACTTACAAACTATTCATTTTAAATTTTTTCAATGAAATTACTATCTCTGTCCTTTTCAGTATACATTTTGGATTCATCGACATTATCTTATTCTTCATCATATTTACACACAAAAATTATCCTTTTAAGTTTTGATATCTTTCAATGGTTCCTTGTGGAATATTATTTAGCCATATCACATTGTTTATTACATAATATTCTTTTCTTTATTTCATATTCATCACAATCCACTACTTTCTTTCTGTGAAAACAATCAGCCACAAGGTGCCCAATGGATCCACACTCAAAACACTCCATAGCATGTTTTCCATTATATTTACAAATGGTTCATTTCACATTTTAACAAAATAGGGATAAAAATTCATAAATATTTAAAAATTCCTCATTTTCCAAATCAGGTTCAATAACTTTATATTAATAGGAACATTCTTAAACATTTATTTATTAAAAACCTTAAATAAACATCTCTCTACTAAATTGTGTTCTTCCTTTCATATGTTTATACCTTACCATTTTAATTGTTGTTGTGAGTACAATAGAAATCATCCATAGATAATGTTTTTTTATATCAATCTTCTCCTGAAGAAACATTGTCACCAAAATTGTTGGGAAGAATTATTAAGATTCAAAAAACAGAATCTTATAACTATTTACCAAGACATTTGATAGTGATAATAGTTTTATTTACCCTAGTGAAGAATTCATCAATAAATTCATACTCACCCATTTTTAGATCTTCATAATTTAGCCAAAAAAATATTAATTTTCCTTATTAACTTTTTTATTACCTCCAGAAATATTCTTTATCTTATCCTAGATACCTTTAGCAGTGGAAACACCCTTCACTATTAAAACTCAATTTCATAAACTGATGAGATTAATCAATTCTTAGCTATTCTATTTTTCAAAACAATATTTTATTTAATAGATATTAGAGGAACATTATCACCAATATAAGTAAATCCATCTATTGAAGCTTTAAAAACATCATACAAAAGAGATATAGGATAAGGAAACAATATATATTTATAGGTATGATATTTCTCACTATTAAATAATGAAATTTATTTAGTGTACACACAATTCATATTCTCCATCAAAACTTCTATTCAATAATGTCAGAAAATAGTAAAAAATAGGAACTTTCTCTCTGATACCCATTGAGATTAAACAGGTAGGATATAAGTACCACATATATGGGGTGGGGGTGAATCAATGATATAATTTTCCTTTATGTTTCCTTTATTTTGAAACAACCTTCACCACCTATTAATTATTTATGACTTTGATAAAAACAAAAAAATCACACATCCATAGGAAGATATGAATTCATAAGTTTCACTACGCAACAAGTGTAGCTACATCCTTGGTATGATTTGGAGACAATTTGATAAGAAACAATCAACAAAAAACAATCCTTTTGGGTGGATATAATAACTAGGATATCACTTACTCTATTGTAGCACTATGTTAAAAAATATAATTCATGTGATTCAAGTAGAAATAAATGATGCCATAATAATTATTAAAAAAGTTCATAAAAATTCACTGGTTTCTTTAAAATATGTTACTATTCTACCTTGTTAACTTTAAAAAATATTATATTAAAAAATATTCACCCATTTACTACCTGTCATTATGTATGAGCATCATATACTTCATAATGCTACTCAATATGATTTCACAATCCATTATTCCACTCCAATTACTCATTCTGATAATAAAACTCTATCACAATACTACTGAAACAAATATTAACATCTTCTTCCTAGTTCTAGAAATCCCAATCTGATTCCAAGTCCAATTTTCCAACATGATATGATGATTAGATGAATTTGATATTCTCTATTATTCTTTTCTTCTTTCCAACAAACATCCTCAATAAAGAATAATCTATAAACTCCTTCTATCTAGAAACCTATTGAGCTCCTCATTCTCTCTACACCTATGAATAGTAAAAGTGTCTCAGTAAAGTAAAAAAGTACTCCCTCTATTTATAAGTGAACCAAATATGGTTTTGTCTGGATTTTGAAAAGAATTCCCACTTAAAAAAATTCCCAAATCTTCAAATTTACATTAAATATTGGTTTTATATTTGAATTATAAAATGCTTCTTAACTCTTATTGTTTCTTCTTGAACCTTCTAAAATATTCCCATGAATTCAAATCACTTATGTCTTCCTTCACAATCATTATCCTGTTTCTGATTTCTTTGGATTTTCCAATTCTGGTGAAGACATAAGATTCTTCAGTACTTTTCTCTACAACAATTGAAAAACAAAAATATGTCATCTCATTATGATTCTCCAAACCAACATCTCATTCATATTCTCTATACCAAAATGATAAATACAATAAATTGAAACCATTCTTCCAAAATATCATTGCTCCTTCATTAGACTTTTGTTTCCTTTATTTTTCCATAAACATTGTGGAAACCTCTGAATATTATAAAACATCTTGGAAGCACTTCATCATCAGCTATATAAATCGCTAAAAAACATGAATTTGACAACGCTTTTATAACATTTTTAAAAAAAAATTATAATTTTCTTATTTACCTTACACTAGTGATCATGCATCTGAGGATGATATTAGTGTCAACCAGTATATGATGGATTAGTCTCTTCCTTCTACTATCAGATCAGTGTCACCTACAGTTTGATAGTCGAAACCGCATAAAATCTAATTGTTGTGACCCATCTAATACTAAACAACTAGTTATTATTTCACTCTTGAACCACTTGATACGAAAACAAATCATAGAATATCTTTTCTCTTGAATCACTTGAAAACAACCAAAAATTCATCTTCATAAAAATGGTTGACTATATTATTGATCAGTCCCAGAGTTTCCTCACCAGCATCGGTCCCAAAAAATAATTTACATTTATTTTCCTTTTCATTGGTCCCAATACATACCCAATGAAAGAAATGATACCTCTAATTATCGGTGGTACACAACATCTAATAGATCAGTATATGTAACATTGACTTCAGCAACATATACAATTTTCGGATTACGATTCATTTAAACTTATTTCTCCCAATATTTGAACCTTGAGGATTGTTGTTCTGAATAAAATATATAATCTTCATCATGTAATATATCCAAAAAACATTTCCATGCTTTACACACATCTATGTTTGGTGATCATACACCAGTGATTTGGGACTGAAAGACTTTTACTTTGGCTACTTCCTTCTTCTAAAAACAGTATCTTGTATCATGACTTTTTCATGACATTAAATACATTTATGATTGGCATAGTATCATCTGAATTACAATGGAAATATTTTTAACTCCACATTCTTTCATGAACTTATTTCTTACCAAATACACATCAATACGATTTGCAGCATCTATTCTCCCCCTTTTATTCATAATGATTTCATCATTAGTTCTCTAGAAAGCTTATTATTTTTGTTAATTAAAAAATAGTAAACATCATTATATTTATATCGGATCCTATAAGACACGGATACATCATTCTCATTACAAACATCCTTTCATTATGGACCCAAGGTGAGTCTGATGAACCTTTTCATTGAGAAAACCTCTTCTAAATCCGATGGACTTCCTTAAGAATTTTCAGTATAATTCTATGATTATGAGGGTGATTCTGGTTGTTAAAAATTGAAACATGAATTCATTAATTTTTATATTTCAAAAAAATAAATTCATTTAAAAACAAACCTCTTCCAACTTCTAAGAACAAATTCTAACCAATTTTTTCCCAACAATTTCCATGAAGTTTTCCAAGAGAAAACTCAAGCATCGAATATGAGTGTTAATTTCTATTATTTTTCCACTACTATATTACTTAATAACTAATCTCTAAAATTATCAATGTAATTAAATAAATATAATTATTATAATTAAATTCAATTATGTTGATATTAAAATTATTATTTAATCCATTACATCCCCAAAAAAAATATAATAACATCAATCGTGTGTATGTTCGGACTACCGCCTCCACCAAGTGATGTTTTTTTATTTTTCATTTCCCCCACTCAAGGATAGTATAAAAGATGTATTTGGGGAATAAATATATTTTATTTTTCAGAAATAAAATTTGTAAATGATCATTTTTTGAATACCATCATTCCATCCATTCATTGATAAATGGGGTCGTTGACTATGTGTATGATGGACTACCACCTCCTTAGATGATGAGTTTCATTTTTCATCACCACCCATAATTGATGGTTCTTAGAATTAGGATATATGACATTTATAGAAGTTTTACGATTCTATATATGTGACATTATCATTATCTAAAACATCCATTTATTCATTAAATCATTATAACATGTTACCATGTGGTTTGATTTAACTACCAATGTGAAAGATGCTATAAAAATAAAGTTATAAATAACTTCAAGACTTTATATGATATTAATATAATTTTATAATGATATATTTAATGTTTTTAATGATTCTAGAATTTTTTTATAATATTTAAAGTTTATATTAATATATCATAGTTTGTTCGTTTGACACGATGGAAACTAGTTCATCGTGATTTCTATTTTCATAAGTTATTTTCACATCTTTCACCCAATAAAAATGGGAAAATAAGTGATCATTTAAAAATTTCATATTCTATCTTGACTGATTTCAAAATTATGAAAATGAAACCACTTAGTGAGAATCAATATTTTATTCATGAAGTTTTATTGAAATTGGAAACCCAAAGTTATAACACTCAACACTAAAAACAAACTATAATCAGTTAGTATATCTGTAATTTTTTCTCATAAAATAATTATAAAAATTGTAGTGTTCCAATATTATAGTTATTATATAATTTATTAAGATATTTAATTTCATTATACAGGTTGTTAGGGCATTTCCAAGAAAGAAAAAATACAAGTTAGGGGATTTTCATCTCAAATTCCCTTCATTGATACATAGTTTGTATTTATGTACAAATTTTTATTTAATTATTATATCTACTGCATATTTTATATATTATATCACGAATAAATTATATAATCGGGGTATTTAATATTTATCTTTAGGGTATTTCTACTTTTTGTGTTTTGATTTAAAAGTCACCCCAGTTGTAAGCATTTATTTTCAAATTATTTATAAAAAGGAAATCTATCAAATGTGTGTAATCCATCTAAGGAATTTATATGTTAATTCATTATAAATCCCTTTTCATTTAATTCCCCTCTTTATATATTTTTTTAACTTTTATTTCTCTTTATATCATTTTGAATTGGAATTTATACAATCTTTCAAGTGATGTGGTTTTTAACAATGATATTTTTAAAACATAGTTTCCACACATATATTTATCTTCAACTACAGAATTTGTGAATATTAATTTCTTTTTCTCAATCATTGGAGAATGTTTATCTTTAATTTAGTTAAATTTATTTATTAATTATTTAAAATAAATCATTTTAAATTTTTCTTCAAGGGTTATTTTTGATAAAAACAATATTTTTTTAATGTTTTCATGTTAATGAATCTTTCCTACACCTATTCCATTTGATTTGAAACGATAACACTATGTTTAATATATTTCTGAAGGAAATTATTTCTCAATATGTTTTATAAAAATTCTCCATTGAAAATATATAAATAGATTAAGTATATTTTTAGTTTTTTAAATTTGATTTTCCAAATTCTCACAAAAAATAAATTTTCATCCTTGACAACTTACTTCACCATATATTTTTCTTAATCAATGATACTATTGAAATGATACCATCCACCTTCTTTATCTTGCTGGATTATATAACGTTTTTATATCAAATAAATTATTCATCAATACCTTTATTCTTCATAATCAATAAATTTTTACATTAATGATTTGTATTCAATGTCTTTCCACTATGAATACCATATTCTTGATTCCTCGGATTAAAGGGTGTTCACCTTGTTATATATATGTCTATGTATTGGTGATATTTTTTTCAAAAAAACATACCAATTATATATATGGTTTGAATACTATGTATTATGTCAATTGAAGGTTATTTACATAGAATGGCTATTTATGTTATTGGGTTCCAAATTATTTTCCATGGATTTTTGATGTAATTATTATTCATGGTATTAATAATTCTCTCTTTATGTGATTATATTTTAAAAATATGTGAAACCAATTTTATTTTCATCTATTATTTATTATATGATGAATTTTTCATTTCAATCTGAACACATATATATTGATAATTGATGGGTGGGTTCATATATCACTCTATAATGAATTTTTTTCGATTTATATCTCATTAGACAATGATATTAAAAAAGGACATTTTTTATTCACAAAAATAAGTGTGAATATTTTCTTTATTCATAATATGAATAATGAATATTTTTTATGTTTATAACATGAACAATGGGATTTTTTTGTTCACAACATGTAGTATGGTTATTTTTTGTTCACAATAAGAATCATGTGCATTTTTTTGGCTCACAACATAAAGAGATGGCATTTTATTTATTTACTACTTGCTAAATGAGAAAAATATTTTCACAAAAACATGTTTGGAAATTGTTTTAACAATGATATAGTTTCATTATGCCCATTTTTATTCTACATTTATTCATTATACCATATCTGGAGGGAATTTTACATTACCATGCAATAATAATATGATTATTATCCATGGATCATGTTTATTATCACTTTATTATGATCCCTTTTTTCATGGTATATGTTTTATCTTATGAGAAAGCATGTCCTTATATCATAACTTATGGAAAACATTCATTGTTCCATTTTATTCTTAATATGATTCTTCTCTCATGTTCATGTTTTCTCATATTCTTATGATTTAAACTCTGAAAATTTGATTATATTTCTTCCCATAGTGACTGATCAAGTGATCCAATTAACTACATTGTATTTACCCATACTATAAATATGATTAGAAACTAGAATATGTCTAAAATTGGATCTAGTGTGGTTTTTATGAGGAGAAATTTTCTCTTGTATCATAAAATAAGTTTTTTTGAATATAATCACTAAATTCACTAACCATCCATAATTGGGATTGTGGGATTTTTTATGTGTTGTTAAAATTATCCTATAGTAATTTTGTATAATAAATAAAAATATATATATATCCATCTAAATTTGTATCAAACATAGTTTTCAAAGGAATTTTTTTTGTAAATGAGTTGGGGAGAATGGGTATGGGGTGTACGAGATGGTATCAGGGCAGGGTTTAGTTATTTTTTCAGGATTAGTTTAGTTATTTTCTGGAGATTAGATCATATAAATTTGGTATTAAGGTTATATAACCATAGTGAAAATCCTTGTTATGAGTCTATGTATAGTAATATCTCATGAAATATTGGTAATTTTATTAGTGGTTTTCCAAGAAATACATCTTTATCTGGATACTAGAATGTGCATGTGGCTATGGTATAGATGCATCTAATGGTAATAACCTCAAAAGGGGTTGGTTTATAATTTATGTGATCATAATTTTGATGCATGATGAGGGTTCCCAAGACTACACACCAGGTTTAACACTGCTGGGGGATATGCTTTGGATTAATCAAATTATATTTATATTCCATTAAGAAGGATTTATTATATAATGAAATTATCTTAAAAAATATTATATTACACAACCTAAAAAATATAGATATATTAAATGATGTTTTTGGTTAAACTAAAATATAATTTGAGGGTTTTAAAGAGTAACACATTTCAAGGTTTGTTTTTTTTATAATTTCATTTTGATGTAAATATGGAACACTGACGATTAACTCCTTTTGGTTTTAACAATTGTTGAATTCTGAATGAATAAATTTTTAAATAGATTCTGTGGATAAGGAAAAGATTTTATCAATAAAAAAACAAATAAGAACATAGATGGAGTGAAAAACATTGTGATTGTGATAAACCAGCTACAAGAAATTATGATTAAAAATGTGGACTTAGTTGATTTTCCAAATACACCAGAGAAGATAATGATTCAATATTATGGAATTTTCAGTAATGAATATGATGAAGTAAAGAATATAAAATTTTCCATTTTCCAATACTATAGAAGTAAACACCTAGGGATTTATCTCAAATAAAATAGAATTTGTTTTAATTGTAATAAAGTTGATCAAAAACCATAAAACTTTCAAGGGAAAATGAAGATTTTAGTTAACAAAATATAAATAGATAGATTTCATCCTAAGTTTCTATTAATAATTAAATTTATTATTTATGGAAAACTAGTTCATTATATGATGTAATTTCCTAATCCAAGGAATATCTAAGTCAATGATAATACCCAATCAATAAGACTAAGTGGAAAATAAAATTTCTATTAAATAACTATTCCTCATGTGTATCTAGATATTTTATGTATTCATTCCCTCTAAGACAAAGTTGTATATGAATTGTTGGAATTTTATTCTAGAACTCTATAATATATAATAGGTTTTCTAATTTCATTAGACAACCATATAGTTTTTTTTTGAAAATACGGTGATTTGGTCAAAGGAAAAATGAAAAAAGATATATAAATATAAAAAGTTTACATGAGTTTAAAAGAGGGGAATTTATTACAATCATCTGATGCAGAGGGGTGAAATCAGTCGGAAGCTTCTCAGTAAAAGTTCAATTGCTCTAAACACCCTTATAGGAAAGACCATATGCAACCCTCTTAGACTCCCTATAGGTATGAGTGATAATATGATTGGGATCAGATAGGTGTCTAAGGTAGGCAATCCATTTATCATTGAGGGTCCAAACAAGGTGAATCATACAATGCCTAATAGATTGGGAAATGGTACTTGAATCACATTTAATCCAGACGTTGTTCCATCCTCTATTCCTAATCAAATCTACAACATTGATAACACTATACATCTCTACTTCATGGGAGGAGGCATGACTGCAGGAACCAAAGAAACGTCAAGTTAAAGGTTATATGAATGTGCCTTGTGAAAAAATAAGTATCTAACCCAATAAAAAATTAATTTAATTTTTTATATGGATTATTTATCACTACTTGGAGGAACAAATTATTTATTAAATTAATGAAATAACATTTCATATCAATATACAGTATCCTTGAAATTAAAATATTACTACGATCGCTTGTGAAAAACGAATTCTACTATAAGATTCATGACACATAATCATAAGTGGTGTTTATCTCAGATTAAGAACCCCCATTTTGAGATATGTCACTTATGTAGGAAATAATGAGTTACCTAGGCTTACCGAAGTTACTAAGTTTGTAACATTAATTTCAAAACCTATGTTATTTTAAGTGGGTATAATTTAATGACCCAAAAATAATTGACCTTATAAAACTAATGTTGCATTCTATAGGTTGTGTAAAATGTTATACCCAATGTCAAAAACCAGAACATATTAGAAGAAAAAAACTAATAAATCTCTATCAAACATGATAATGATAATAAATTAAAATATATTACCTTTGTAAGATAAATAATTAACATTATTTAATATTGAGAAATATTATTTTCAATTAATCATGTAACACCCCAAGATTTCATAGTGTGTTATTTCTTCAAAATAATTCAATAACTTGCACTAAACGCAACACCGAGTTCAAGCGCACCATGACTTACCAAACAAGCTGTTCAAAAAAGGTTATGAATAGTATTAACTAAATTTTAAACTTTATATAATCCTTATAATTTTAGAATCCATTTTATGAGTTTCTTAGACATAATGTAAGAACAAATTCATCTTCAGTATTGTAGTTTTACCAAATTTTAATAGTGAACCCTTTTTAAATAAAATATTTTAAACTTTTTGACTAAATGGGGACATCAAAAAAATTTAAAATAAAACATTCCAAGCTTCCACGGTATGCTTTCCTTTGAATAAAACAGTAGCGTGTGTTGTACGCAACTTCGAGTTTTAACACACACCACAACCGATCAAACTAGCCGTTATGAATAGTAATACTCAATTTTTGAAATTATATATATTTTATATTTCAAAATGGACTTCATTTTTGGATTCGGAATATCAAATTTAGCCAAAGGTGAAATTTTGGTACTTTTCGGATAACTTTCATATTTTGATGAATAGTAAAAATTACTAAATTTTAATTAAAAACAACTTTTTTAATCAAAATAATTAATAGTGATAAATTATGAATTTGAGTGGTTTTAAAGTATATTTAGAATATATTTTTACCATTTAATATAATTTTGGTCATTGGATATAATTTTACAATTAAACCGAACATAAACAAGTGTCAATCTTTTGATAGTTATTATCTCTTAAAAACACGCTTTTTGTTTTGACAGCGGGAATTAATTTTAAATTAATTTCTGCCACTTCTGTGTTTTGAATTTAGAAAAATGGATTCCATATTTGGAATCAGGATGTTCAAATTGTGTAAATAGGTAACTTTTATTTTTAGGTATTTTGAATAATTACTGCGGTAAATATTTTATTTACCATGGTTAAGGGTAAATCCGGTAAATAAGGGTTAAAAATATAATATTATAATAATACTAAATTACCCTAAAACGTGTCTTAACCCTATTGGTTGATACATGGTCGACCATGGGTATCTTTGGGTCAATTTTGGGACCCCATTGATCCACTTGTAAGTGATAATGACACTTTATTTTAATTAAGTTAAAATGAATACAAAAATGGCATAAGCTTACATCTTTTAAAAGAACAATTTTTAAATAGGGTTATCCATGTTGGATTTTCGATTATAAATATTCATTAGAAAGATAAAAATATTTTCTACATAATGATATTTTATTTATAATTTTTAGACATCATATAATTTAAATTATTAATGACACAATAATGATGCAATGTTTACCTCATTAATAAATCATTTAAATAAATAAGATTATAATGATTAAAATATTATCTAAAACCTGTCCAATTCTTATTGGTTGATGTTATTTAGAATATGAGTCATCTTATCTTCGACCTCAATGATTTTTGGACCATTATAAACCGAATATAATTATATTATAAAGTAATACTTTCACTCTTTCCTAAAGAGCCCCTCCTCTCCCCTATAAAAGGAGACCACTTCTACTCATTCCTCACACCTCTCAAGCCATTTGGCTCGTCCAAACTCTGCCCAACTAAATCCCCACATCCCTCTCCTCCTCCTTGAAGCTTCCCCTTAGGCAGAAAGCATTTCAAGAAGTCCTTTGGTTCCAACCAAAGTGAGTTACCTAATTTAAAGGTAACATTTTCTCTTAAATTATTTTCAATTATTTTGCTTCTCCAACCCCCAAACTCTTTTTATTTCCTTTATTTTGTAACAACACCAGTATCCACAATATACTAGGATGTTGTTATAAGAAGTATTCAAACTACACATTCACACAACTCCATCTAATGGATGATGAACATAATGTTTCTGTGGATGGCAAACTAACGCCTCACGAAACGATGATTGTTCAAATACATCTTACCGCCTCTCATGGTGGCCATTAGGATGGAACTGTAATTAAATATGATATTAATGATATATATTTTATATATAATCTTCTGTATTTCCATTTTATTTCATACCATTATTCGTTTCATGTTGTATATACATACGATAATTTCATTTGAGGAAGTGCGGACTACCGCCCCCTTAAAATGATATGACTCGTTCATACCACACATGGAACGTATAAAGGATGGTGTTAATGAAAATAAGTAACATATATAAAATATTATATTTTACTAGAATAGTAATATACCTATGTATCATTTGGATTCATTTCTTTTAAAATAAAAATTAAATGGAAGTAGCGTTCGTGGGTACGTACGGACTACCGTCTCCACGAACGCGATGAGATTCATTCTCCATCGTATCCATTCAAGTATAATTATCATTTGATGATTTAAAAATGATGTTTAAGGACTTGATACCATTCTGGATATGAATAATATACATCCCATTAATAACGAATATGGCTCACATAACAAAGAATATAAAGTAAAATGAACCCGTTAACACCCGAAATGACGATAATTCTAAGATATTATTAACAAATCAATGTTAAAAGATCATATATGATATCATATTAAAGTAAATGATTCTTGTATTATTCAATAACAATTATTTCACCATTATACAGGAGGTAAACCTACCATCGACCAAGGAAAAAGTACAAAGTAAGGGATTTTCTTATCTCACTTTCAATTCCGTGAGATTTCCATTTTTCGCCACTAAATTATTGAAAGTGGTGTATTGTGTACTGCCATTTGATATATATTCATGATTCTATTTATATTCATGTTATTATATAAATCATTTGGTTGTTATTTACTTTTGGCCATACGACTCAGTTGATTAACGTGGTAAGGGGTTTCTTATCTCACTTTTAATTTCGTGAGATTTCCATTGATCACCACTTAATTATTGCATGTGGTGTATGTGTACTTCCCATGATTGTATTCATTGTGTAATATACTTTAATTTATGGGTATTTACATCATCATGGTATGATACTTCTTTCATGGGTGTATGTTTCGTATGTTACCTATTCGGTAAGGGAATTTGTGATTTCAATTCCCACTCATTTGGCTTTACGCATATTTCATTGATTATATTACTCCATGATTCTGTGTGGAATCACTATTCATTTGATTATGTCATAATTTCCACTCCCCTTCCTGTGGATATAAGTTTGATACACATAATCACTCATTGTAAATTCTCAATTCATTGATATGAATTTGATAAGAGTAATTTTAACTCATTCACCATTTGTTGAGTTAAACATCCAATTCGTTGGTGTTGTTTTTACAAGAATATGTGTGAATATTCTTTGATTGTTTTACACTGAATATCCAATCATATTTAGTGTATATATATTTTTCACACATAATTATGTCGTTGATTTATCCTTAACCTAAGGATACGGCCTTTATGAGAGATTTCATCTCAATTTACATTCCATTGAGACTTCTTTGTTGATATACACCAAATAACTTTTATGTGGTGTATATAATGTACTTTGACATAGTATATCATGAATCCCTTTATTCTCATGATATTACAAAGTTTTGATTACCTCAATTATTTGTATTCAAGTGTCTCTTTTGGTTAGAATCTCTAACTAAAATACCATTTTTAAATGTTTTAAAGACTTATTCTTCTAAATCTTGCTCATTAATGTCCATGTTTTAAAAATGGTTTTAAGGATTTATTTATATGGACATTAAAGTTTTAGAAATTAAAACTCCTTTTAAAAAGTTTCAAAGTGGTATGGGACACTTTGATTCAAAAATCTACTTTTAAATGGATTCTTGACAAATAGTGTGACTTTTAAATGTTTTCAAGAAAAGGGGGATAATTCTCTCAAATAGTTATGATGATTATTTTCATCTATGTCAACATCCTACATTATTCATGATTGAGGTTAATGTGATACAATACAATCTTCCATATTGTATCAAATGAGTTATGTTTGACTGTGGATGTTCTATTTTTATACCATTCATGGTTTGTGGTTAAAGTATTGACATTTCGTATGCTAGTTTTAATACGAATGTTTATTTTATACTTAAACCTATTCATATGAGGAATGCATTGGACTTAATAAGTGACGGGTGGAGCCCGCTATAGCTCCTCGATGCATCGATAGGTCTCATGAGACAAACTAGTGTCTTAGCACAAGGCCTTGGCAAAATCTTATTTGTAGTCTTGGCACGAGGCCTTGGCTATGTGGTTATGATAGTCTGGCATTATGCATTCCATCATTATGAAAGTGGTTATTGATATTGCATGTGATCATTCGACTAGTAGAATATCCATGTGAGTAAGTAAATGGCATTATTTCATTTTACCTTTTCCATTTTATGCTGAAGTTCAAGTTTAAAAAGCTTTTGTTTTAGTTATAAATTGCCTTAAGTGTTTATGCTTATTTATGAAAGCTTCTGATATAATGTTATCCTTACTGAGCATCCGACTCACCCCTTTCAATGTTTTATTTTTTCCCAGGATTATGAAGAAGTAATTTATGAATGACCTGCAGGGATAGTATGAGGGGATATGAAGACAAGAAGTTTTTTTATGATGTAATGTAAAAATTTATGGATGTATCTAGTTATTCCAAGGCTACTAAACTAATCGGTCTTTCGAGACTTGATCTTTCTCATGATCATGCCAATGTTATGTAATAATGCACCGACTCTGGGTAACTATGGTCGGGGTGTTACAGTTGGTATCAGAGGAAGTTTAGTACAAACCTTGGTAGCTAGATTTAGATAAACTCTGATTAGAGCACGTAGACCTAAGATGAACTTTGAGGATTAGTATAAAAGAACTTCCTAGAATTTTGGTATTGTAGAGATTTTGTGAGTTTTCCGAGCAATACATCCCTGTCTGGATACGAGGAGGTAGAGGCGGCTCTGTCACAGATGTACCTAGGGGTAAAACCCGAAAACACCGCTTTGAGCTAGACTCGAACGGGAACTGGTGCACGACAACGGGCCTTGCTGCACTCTTGGTTACGACACTCCCGGGGGATATGCTTAGGATAATTTACATTTTCTTTACAAACCGATTTAAGTAATATATACATAAGATGAGAGTAAATGACCTTGGTTAATCCTAATATGTTTCGAATTGAGAATATGCTGACATTTTAATCTCTAAATGATTTTACGACTACTATTACTCACACAATTCTTTCTGGTTTTAGTCAATGGCTGGATTACAAGGAAGTCATAGTGACTTTGAGAATTATGTACAAGGTGGGAACGGTGGTGGCAATGAGCAACAAAATGGAATGTTGATAGGCGTAAAAGATATCGTCTTTATGCCAAATCAGTTTTCCAAAAATATGATCAACAACATATATATTAACCAACTCCCAGGCTCAAAAAGGAAGAGAAAGGTGATAAATGATAAGATCTCCAGCAATGGAGACCATGGAGAAAAGAAACCTCAATTTTCATCATGCAGGAATTGTGGAAAGAGACACCCAGGAAAGTGTCTCAATGGGACAACGAAATGTTTTATGTGCGGGAAGGAATGACATAAAGTGAAGAATTGCCGAAGAAAAATTAAGAGTATTATGGAAGAAGAAAAAAATGGTCCCAAGAGTCCATTTACAGTCATTTGCCGTAAATGTAGGGGACCTGGCCATTACCCGAGTGAATGTCCTATTTTATAGGATATTTTCTTTCTCAAAGAAGAAGCTATGTGGAAATAAATGGTTGGAGAAAAATTTAAAAAGTATTAGCACTCCTTTTTGATGGGTTTACTTTGGAATAATTTTCTCTTGTATTTGTAACCCCGCAGTTTGCCATGTGAGAATGATATTTGAGGAATAATTGTCTCTTCTCTTGTGGATATAGGTATAAATAACCATTTGGTTTTATATGATCATTGGGGTTTGAGAAAATGATAAGTTATTATGATTTGGGATGAAAATGCAAAGTATGATATAACATTTGTGGTTAAATTATATTATTTTGAAAAATTTATCTCATTTTGGTAATATTATAGAATATAGTTTTTGAAAAAGGACAACACGTAGACCGTGTGACAACCCGTCGCGTCGGACAAAGCTGTGGGAATCGAACCCACAACCAAAGTGCGATTGGGATTTATCGCCTACCACTGGACTACGTGAAGTCCCTGGTTAGTATGACTATTTTTTTTTTGTTAAATGATTTTATTGATCAATAATAAGATGATTTGGGTTCTTATGTCTTATCAAATGAATACCCTTGGTATAGGAAAATGATTTGGTGATTAAGTGATAAATGTTATTTTGGAACATGTTCGTTTTGTTAGAAACACTATATGCCCAAGGAAAATAGAATACAATGAGGTTTCATTTGTAGAGTAATGGTGGATTTTTATCTACATTTTTATTGTTGATTTATAGTGATTTGGGTTATTTATGGAAATGATTAACCTATAACAGAGAATATGTGATGATGTTAATTACTTTTAAGTATGTGACTTTAGGAGTATTTGATGTCATATGGAGATACAATGTAACATGGGAGACTACATAATCAAATTCTTCTATGTTTTGGGTTTCAATATTAGTTTGGATTATATTAAAGGATTTTAAGGACAATTGGTTATTGAATGGTATCTATTTAACTTTGGGGTATTGTTGGTTTAATTTTAGAAATTAAGATTAGTGCATATTTATCTCAATGAATATCCTTTTGGGGGATCATTAGATCATTCACTAACCATTTTGGTTTTGATTAATCTTCAAAGACAATGTAAATATATGGTTTATCTTGCATGGATCATGTGATTCTATAGAAGTTTATTCTAGCTCTTCCAGTGTGACAAAGTCTTCTTGAATACTCATCGTTTAAAAAAAAATTGAGTTAGTGGTGGAAATTTATTAAAGAATGAAAATATACTTAAAATTTAACTATATCTCATAATGTTCTTAGTCAATATCATAAATGAATTCCTCTTCCTTATGTAATGTAACTTTAAAAAAAATGTTGTCATAGATGGTACCTTAAATCATCACTAATTTATGGCTTTGGGATTGTTGGCCTTTTCATAGCCATGTTCTCTACCACTCTCCATCAGATAATTGATGGTTAGATTTCTCCTCCATATCCATATTTTCCTACATGGAACCCTAGTATGTGTTATTTTCGTTAATCTTCATTCTTTCCACTCTTTATTTTAAATAGAGGCCTCATTAATTCATTTTTCGATGTGGGATTTCAACTAAGATATTTTGAAATGTCAAAAATGTGTGATCCCAATACCCTATATTTTGTTGAACCGATGGTACTTCAAATCATCATAGATTGATGAGTTTAAGGACCTCAATTTTTTACTTGTTTGTGATTGATGACCTCAACCACTACCTATAAATATTTACGTTTTTCCTCCAATTATATGTCTCTAATTGCCACCAATGTTCTCCTAATAGAGATCATAATTTGGTGGTGACCCTTTCATTTCTCTTTTCCTCATATTAAGACTAAATTTTAGTAAACCAATTTCCGATGTGGGTATTCCCACAAATATATTTTCTATCTTCAACCTTTTATTTTCGAAGAACAATTTCAAATTGCGAGGACGCAATTTATTGAAGGAGGGGAGAATGTAACACCCCAAGATTTCATAGTGTGTTATTTCTTCAAAATAATTCAATAACTTGCACTACACGCAACACCGAGTTCAAGCGCACCATGACTTACCAAACAAGCCGTTCAAAAAAGGTTATGAATAGTATTAACTAAATTTTAAACTTTATATAATCCTTATAATTTTAGAATCCATATTATGAGTTTCTTAGACATAATGTAAGAACAAATTCATCTTCAGTATTGTAGTTTTACCAACTTTTAATAGTGAACCCTTTTTAAATAAAATATTTTAAAATTTTTGACTAAATGGGGACATCAAAAAAATTTAAAATAAAACATTCCAAGCTTCCACGGTATGCTTTCCTTTGAATAAAATAGTAGCGTGTGTTGTACGCAACTTCGAGTTTTAACACACACCACAACCGATCAAACTAGCCGTTATGAATAGTAATACTTAATTTTTGAAATTATATATATTTTATATTTCAAAATGGACTTCATTTTTGGATTCGGAATATCAAATTTAGCCAAAGGTGAAATTTTGGTACTTTTCGGATAACTTTCATATTTTGATGAATAGTAAAAATTACTAAATTTTAATTAAAAACAACTTTTTTAATCAAAATAATTAATAGTGATAAATTATGAATTTGAGTGGTTTTAAAGAATATTTAGAATATATTTTTACCATTTAATATAATTTTGGTCATTGGACATAATTTTACAATTAAACCGAACATAAACAAGTGTCAATCTTTTGATAGTTATTATCTCTTAAAAACACGCTTTTTGTTTTGACAGCGGGAATTAATTTTAAATTAATTTCTGCCACTTCTGTGTTTTGAATTTAGAAAAATTGATTCCATATTTGGAATCAGGATGTTCAAATTGTGTAAATAGGTAACTTTTATTTTTAGATATTTTGAATAATTACTGCGGTAAATATTTTATTTACCATGGTTAAGGGTAAATCCGGTAAATAAGGGTTAAAAATATAATATTATAATAATACTAAATTACCCTAAAACGTGTCTTAACCCTATTGGTTGATACATGGTCGACCATGGGCATCTTTGGGTCAATTTTGGGACCCCATTGATCCACTTGTAAGTGATAATGACACTTTATTTTAATTAAGTTAAAATGAATACAAAAATGGCATAAGCTTACATCTTTTAAAAAAACAATTTTTACATAGGGTTATACATGTTGGATTTTCGATTATAAATATTCATTAGAAAGATAAAAAGATTTTCTACATAATTATATTTTATTTATAATTTTTAGACATCATATAATTTAAATTATTAATGACACAATAATGATGCAATGTTTACCTAATTAATAAATCATTTAAATAAATAAGATTATAATGATTAAAATATTATATAAAACCTGTCCAATTCTTATTGGTTGATATTATTTAGAATATGAGTCATCTTATCTTCGAACTCAATGATATTTGGACCATTATAAACCGAATATAATTATATTATAAAGTAATACTTTCACTCTTTCCTAAAGAGCCCCTCCTCTCCCTTATAAAAGGAGACCACTTCTACTCATTCCTCACACCTCTCAAGCCACTTGGCTCGTCCAAACTCTGCCCAACTAAGCTCCCCACATCCCTCTCCTCCTCCTTGAAGCTTCCCCTTATGCAGAAAGCATTTCAAGAAGTCCTTTGGTTCCAACCAAAGTGAGTTACCTAATTTAAAGGTAACATTTTCTCTTAAATTATTTTCAATTATTTTGCTTCTCCAACCCCCAAACTCTTTTTATTTCCTTTATTTTGTAACAACACCAGTATCCACAATATACTAGGATGTTGTTATAAGAAGGATTCAAACTACACATTCACACAACTCCATCTAATGGATGATGAACATAATGTTTCTGTGGATGGCAAACTAACGCCTCAGGAAACGATGATTGTTCAAATACATCTTACCGCCTCTCATGGTGGCCATTAGGATGGAAATGTAATTATATATGATATTAATGATATATATTTTATATATAAGCTTCTGTATTTCCATTTTATTTCATACCATTATTCGTTTCATGTTGTATATACATACGATAATTTCATTTGAGGAAGTGCGGACTACCGCCCCCTTAAAATGATATGACTCGTTCATACCACACATGGAACGTATAAAGGATGGTGTTAATGAACATAAGTAACATATATAAAATATTATATTTTAATGGAATAGTAATATACCTATGTATCATTTGGATTCATTTCTTTTAAAATAAAAATTAAATGGAAGTAGCGTTCGTGCGTACGTACGGACTACCGTCTCCACGAACGTGATGAGATTCATTCTCCATCGTATCCATTCAAGTATAATTATCATTTGATGATTTAAAAATGATGTTTAAGGACTTGATACCATTCTGGATATGAATAATATACATCCCATTAATAACGAATATGGCTCACATAATAAAGAATATAAAGTAAAATGAACCCGTTAACACCCGAAATGACGATAATTTTAAGATATTATTAACAAATCAATGTTAAAAGATCATATATGATATCATATTAAAGTAAATGATTCTTGTATTATTCAATAACAATTATATCACCATTATACAGGAGGTAAACCTACCATCGACCAAGGAAAAAGTACAAAGTAAGGGATTTTCTTATCTCACTTTCAATTCCGTGAGATTTCCATTTTTCGCCACTAAATTATTGAAAGTGGTGTATTGTGTACTGCCATTTGATATATATTAATGATTATATTTATATTCATGTTATTCTATAAATCATTTGGTGGTTATTTAATTTTGGCCATACGACTCAGTTGATTAACGTGGTAAGGGGTTTCTTATCTCACTTTTAATTTCGTGAGATTTCCATTGATCACCACTTAATTATTGCATGTGGTGTATGTGTACTGCCCATGATTGTATTCATTGTGTAATATACTTTAATTTATGGGTATTTACATCATCATGGTATGATACTTCTTTCATGGGTGTATGTTTCTTATGTTACCTATTCGGTAAGGGAATTTGAGATTTCAATTCCCACTCATTTGGCTTTACGCATATTTCATTGATTATATTACTCCATGATTATGTGTGGAATCACTATTCATTTGATTATGTCATAATTTCCACTCCCCTTCCTGTGGATATAAGTTTGATACACATAATCACTCATTGGTAATTCTCAAGTCATTGATATGAATTTGATAAGAGTAATTTTAACTCATTCACCATTTGTTGAGTTAAACATCCAATTCGTTGGTGTTGTTTTTACAAGAATATGGGTGAATATCCTTTGATTGTTTTACACTGAATATCCAATCATATTTAGTGTATTTATATTTGTCACACATAATTATGTCGTTGATTTATCCTTAACATAAGGATACGGCCTTTATGAGAGATTTCATCTCAATTTACATTCCATTGAGACTTCTTTGTTGATATACACCAAATCACTTTTATGTGGTGTATATAATGTACTTTGACATAGTATATCATGAATCCCTTTATTATCATGATATTAAAAAGTTTTGATTACCTAAATTATTTGTATTCAAGTGTCTCTTTTGGTTAGAATCTCTAACTAAAATACCATTTTTAAATGTTTTAAAGACTTATTCTTCTAAATCTTGCTCATTAATGTCCATGTTTTAAAAATGGTTTTAAGGATTTATTTATATGGACATTAAAGTTTTAGAAATTAAAACTCCTTTTAAAAAGTTTCAAAGTGGTATGGGACACTTTGATTCAAAAATCTACTTTTAAATGGATTCTTGACAAATAGTGTGACTTTTAAATGTTTTCAAGAAAAGGGGGATAATTCTCTCAAATAGTTATGATGATTATTTTCATCTATGTCAACATCCTACATTATTCATGATTGAGGTTAATGTGATACAATACAATCTTCCATATTGTATCAAATGAGTTATGTTTGACTGTGGATGTTCTATTTTTATACCATTCATGGTTTGTGGTTAAAGTATTGACATTTCGTATGCTAGTTTTAATACGAATGTTTATTTTATACTTAAACCTATTCATATGAGGAATGCATTGGACTTAATAAGTGACGGGTGGAGCCCGCTATAGCTCCTCAATGCATCGGTAGGTCTCATGAGACAAACTAGTGTCTTGGCACAAGGCCTTGGCAAAATCTTATTTGTAGTCTTGGCACGAGGCCTTGGCTATGTGGTTATGATAGTCTGGAATTATGCATTCCATCATTATGAAAGTGGTTATTGATATTTCATGTGATCATTCGACTATTAGAATATCCATGTGAGAAAGTAAATGGCATTATTTCATTTTACCTTTTCCATTTTATGTTGAAGTTCAAGTTTAAAAGGCTTTTGTTTTAGTTATAAATTGCCTTAAGTGTTTATGCTTATTTATGAAAGCTTCTGCTATAATGTTATCCTTACTGAGCATCCGAGCTCACCCCTTTCAATGTTTTATTTTTTCCCAGGATTATGAAGAATTAATTTATGAATGACCTGCAGGGATAGTATGAGGGGATATGAAGACAAGATGTTTTTTTATGATGTAATGTAAAAATTTATGGATGTATCTAGTTATTCCAAGGCTACTAAACTAATCGGTCTTTCGAGACTTGATCTTTCTCATGATCATGCCAATGTTATGTAATAATGCACCGACTCTGGGTAACTATGGTCGGGGTGTTACAAATCAAAACTTACTTAGTAATAATTTTTTAGTATTTTCTAAAGTGGATGATTTTTAGTCAAAAAATGTGGTTTTGGATAAAAATAATATTTTTTATGAGTTTATATTTATTTAAAAGTATGCAAGAAGATTTTAAAAAAAAGTTTTATGTAATAAATAATATATTTAAGGATTAAAATTACACATATTAAAATATTCCCCAACATATAAATCCTATGTCCAATATTTTTGTAATGAAATTTACTTTTTAGTTTAATAATAGTAGTTTTCATTATTTTATATGAATTAAGAATTTACCAGGTGATATTAGGTATTGGATTGATTTTAAAGAATAATAAATTTAATTTAATTTATAATACACTAGTTTATTTCATCAAAATTCGTAAATATTATAATTCGATTTTTTTATAAATTTAAATCTGAAAAACATTATTGTTCAAAAAACTGTTTTAGTGAGATTGTGTGTGTCTATATTAAAATAAATTTTTGACACATTTAGATATTTATTTGAAAATTGTTTTAATAAAAATCGATTCAACGGTTTCAAATTAGATAATAACATTAATTTCAATTATGGTTAATAAAATTATTTACTACGGTTAAACATTAATTACCAAGGTAAAAGTAAATTACAGTAAAAGTTAAAAAAGTTAAAATAAAAACCCTAAAAACAATATAGGCATTATATAAAATTAGTGGCTATGGAAAATATAGACAAAAACTCACTTTTATTCCATTTTTTCTCTTTTTGGATTCATTGACCTTTGAATAATAACATTTCATTATCAAGAATGTAATGGTTACTTCAAAAACCACCCTTTTATTAACTTATACAAAGGTAACAATTTTAGAACATCAACACTCACATATACATTGAAATTATTTATGAAAATATGATACATTTCTACAAATATAAATATATCCCACTTTCATATGCTTATGGTCACAATCATTTTGGTTAAGGCCTTCATTTTCAATGTGTTTTCAAAGAAAAAACTGAAGCTTCCAACATTAGTATTACTTTCTATTAGTGTTTAATTTTACTATACTAGTTCATAAATAATATATAATTGTATTTATATAATTAAATCAGTATAAAAAGTATAATTAAATTAAATAATATTAATTTTCCTCCAATTATTCAATCCTTTCCATTTAAAAAGAAAAAAATAACATCGATTGTGAATATGTGAAAACTACCACCTCCACGAATCGATGTTGTTCATTTTTTAAAATTTAATCTCAAGGATGGTATCAAGGATGTAATTTATAGATAAATATATTTTATATGTCACAAATAAAATTATAAAATGACCAGTTTCAAATATGATCATTCTATCTATTTATTGAGAAATGGGATCATTAATTGTGCATATGATTGACCACCGCCTCCAAGAATGATGAATTTTATTTATCATAACCACACAACATTAATGCTTCCTAGAATATATTTAATGAGGATATAAGATACTTATTACATGTTTAATATTATTTATATATCACATTATCATTATATAAATTCATCCTCTTACTCAAATAATCATTATAACATGTTTCTATTAGAGTCGATTTAACAACCTATGTAAACGATGTTAAAACTATCATATAATAAATTATAATGGTATGTAACACGAGGTAAATACAATGTAATAATTATATATTTAGTTATGTTTAATTATTCTATAAATTTCCTTTTAATATTCAGAATATATATTAACATATCACCTTTCAATCGTTGAACACATTGAAAACTAGTACACTGCAATTTCCCTATTCAAAATAAATATTCATGTCATCCAGCTAATAAAAATGAGACCTAATTAATCATTGGAAAAATGATAGTTATATATTTATGAAAATTAAACCACATAATGAGAATGAATCTCATCTTTTTGATGTCTGTATGAAAAAAGTGACTTAAAGTTTTAACACCTAACAATGAAAACAAAATATAATCGGATCATATATTTGTAATATATAATATAATAATATCAATAATAATGGTACTATGGTTACATTAAGTTTTTTAGATAATTGATTATGATATTGATATTTAGTTTACATATTTTTTTAGAATAGTCGAGTAAGCAGAAATACAAGGTAAAGAGTTTTCATCTAAATTTCTCTTCATTGATACATATTTATATTTACAAATAAATTTTTATTTAAGTGGTGTGTATTATTATTATTTTATATATAAAATCTTGAATTAATTATTTATTTATGGTATTTTAATTTCAATTTCATAGTATTTATCATTTAACTATTTTTATTTAAATGATACTCAATCCATAAGCATTAATTTTAAACTTCTTTCTAAAAATTGAGATCTCACAAATGTGATAATCCTTATAGTAAATTTATATAATCAATAATTATATAGCCTCTATAATTTTATTCTTCTATATATATGTTTTGGAACTTCAATTTCTCTTTAACAAGTTTTAAATTTTAATTTTTCATGTTTTTTAATCATATTGGTTTTTAACAAAGTTATTTTTTAAACATAATTTTTACATGTGTTTCGATCTTCAATTTCACATTTTGTGCATATTCCATTAATTTTTAAAAAAAATAGAGAAATTTTATGTTCTATTTCTTTCACTTTATGTCAAAATTATTTAAAATAAAATCTTTCAAAATTTTATATATTGTCCTTTTTCAACAAAAATAATCTCTTTTTAATACTTTTGTGTGATCTTTCCAATGCCTTCATAATTTACATTAAAATTTAATTTATTGATTTTCATTTTGTCTAAAGAAAATTATTTCTCTTCAATTTTTATCAAATTTACCTTTTAAAATAATTTTAACTGTTTAATTATATTTCATATTTTGAAACTATCATTTTCCGAATGCTCCCAAAAATTTGGTTTCATACATGTGTGTATCTATTGACATATCTTATATTTGATAAAAGATATTATTCAAATTATACCATCCAACTTATTTATATGGATAGGTTATATAATGTTTTTTCTATAAAATAAATGATTCATCGCTGCCTTTTTCTTCCTAATCATTCAATGTTTATGGACATTCTTTCTATTATAATGCATTTCCCTTATCAATGCCCTATTCTTGATTACTTTTATTTAAGGGAGTTCCACAAGTTACATATACAACGATTGATAAAAAAAATTCTTGAATAAACTATATGCACCTTATTTATATAATTTGAAAATTTTATATTATCTAATTTTAAGGGTATTTACCTAGAATTTTTATTGATTTCATTGTATACCCATTTATTTTATATAGATTTATCATGTAATGATTATTGATAAAATTATAAACATTCACATTATGTGATTATATTTTATAAATATATGAAACACAATTTCTTTTCTTGGGTTCTTTATGATATTATCGTTTTTTGAGTGGGACATATATACACATATAATTAATGTGTGGGGTCCTATATCACCCACAAATTCATCGGTTATGTATTTATATATACTGAGACATGGATGTTATGTGTGAACATTTTGTTGTTCATAATTAGAAGTGTGAACATTTATTTGATTCATAATAGGAATAGTGACCTTTTTTGTTACTAACAAAAAAAATGGACTTTTATTCTCATAACATGAAGCATGGGAATTTTTTTGTTAACAATATGAAGAATGAAGAAAATTTATTCACAGCATGATTCATCTAAACTTGGTTTATTATCAACATTAATCGTGGACATTTTATATAAAAAATGAATTAATTTCTCCATGTGTATGTTTTTTAAAAAATTCTTCATGATGCTATGTCTCAAGGGAATATTACATAAACATGCCAAAGTCTATGATTATAATCCATGGATAATTTTTGTTATCTCATGATTTCCCAACATTTTTTCATTGTATATGTTTATTCATTTGAAAATATATGTCCTTATATAATGACTTTTTAAATAATCTCATTATTCTATGTACTTTTTAATAAGATATTTATATAATTCTCTAGTTTCTTCATATTCTTATGATCTAACCCTTGATAACATGCAAATAAGTCTTCCTTTATTGAGAAATTGAGCTAAACTATTTCTTATGTTTTCCATTCCAATGTTATAATTATGTGTATAACCTAGAAAGTGTCTGTAAGTGGATATAGTGAAGTCTAAATGTGAATAAATTTTCAGCAATATCATAAAATAATTTTATTATGAAGCTTGCCCTTAAAAATGATATACATTTTGTTCATCGGATTTTTATATCTTTTATGAGTTGTAATTAAAATCCTATGGAAGGTTTGAAAAATAAATATGGGTCTTCTCACTTTGTAGAAAAATATAGTATATAAACAAAAGTTTTTTTAGAATAAAACTCAAGAGAATGGGTATGGGGTGCCACGGTATGTATCAGAGTAGGGATTAGTTTTTTAATGATAAATTTGGTTATTTTAGAATATTAGTTTAGTTAAATTTATGGGGGGACATTATAGAACCTTATTAAAAACCCTAGAGATGAATCTTAGTGTATCATGATAACTATAAATATTTTAAAGTCTTTTGTGAGTATTTTTATTCAAAATAAATCCATATCCGGATACTTGAAAGTGGATGTAGCTATAGCACAAATGAACTTGAACCTAATCACACTAAAATGTGTTGGTTGAGAAAAGTATTTATCATCACTTTTACGTCTGATGATGGGATCATAGTCTTAACATCTAGTTTTACCCTCCATGTTAATATGATTGAATAATCACATTCCCTTTACATGTCATGATAAAGGAATTATTTTGTTATGAAATTTTGTTAAAAAAAAATGAGATAAGCCAATATAAACCAACCTATATATGTAATAGTGATGTAAGATTAGTTTAAAGATAATGTGATGGTTCAGAATAGTAAAAAAGTTCTATGTTAAATTTTTCACAATTTCCTAATGATATAAAAATTGAACACTCATGATTAACTCGTTTTGGTTTCAATAATGGCTCGAGCATGAAGGAACCAACATTAAAAAATGTATGTCATGGATAATATCACGCTCATTAAAATTTGAAACCAATTATATAAGATCTAGAGTAAGAATTTTTTTATTATGATAAACTAGCTATCAAGAATTATGATTAACAAAGTGGAATTAGCTGAGTTTCTAAATAAAATAATGAAGAAAAGGATGGAGTCTAATGAATGTTTGGGTAGTTATGATAATTAAGTAAATAATATTCATGTTATTACTTATCAATAAAGTTAGAATAATCACTTAGGGTGTTGTCCTAGATAAAATAAATGTTTACAAACTATGCTAAAGGAGATCATCAAGTATTCAACAATCAAGGAAAATGAAGAGTTTTCTTAACATAATTTAGAAAAATAATGTCCATCCTAATATGTTGTTATTAATTCAATGTCTTATGTGAAGGGAATATTGTAATTATCAACATTAATAACCCAATCTAACGAAAAACAGTGAAAATGACCATCACAAACCTCTAATACCAAGAGTAAAATTAAATTCCTATGAAATCATTACTCTCAAAGTGGGTCCATATATTTAAGTTATGCATACCCTCTAACATGGAGTTGTATATATATTATTGGAATTTAATTCAACAAAATGGGGTATATAAATGATGTTTTATAACATCATTATATATCCACCCAATGATTTGATTGTCAAATAAATATTTTAGTTATGTTATTATATTATTCCTTGTTGAAGCCTATAGGAATGTTCATTGTATAAATCTTATTTCCCTTCTATTAGTTAAATATAAAATGATTTTAGAAATGGATCTGTTCTATCTACTTAGAGAGGAAATTTTTTAATAATATTTTAATCTCATTTCATATCAACATATGGTAGCCAAAAAATTAAAATATGACTTTGATAACTCATGGAAAACTAATTTTACTATAAGATCCACGATACTGAACCACAAGGGTTATTTATCTCAAATTAAGAAACACATATTGAGATATTTCTATTATGAAGAAAATGTTGAGTTTCCTAGACTTACTCAAGTTACCAGTATTTCCTTTTTTTATTCAAAGAATGTGAGTTCCAACTACCTTATGTACATTGTTATATATTTTTCCATTGATACATGAAAATAAAAATTTCTATTCCATGTTATATTAAGGGGGTATAATGTAACAACATGAAATTCTTGACATTGTAAAATAGATTTTTCATTCAATAACTTGTATTATATTAAAAACCCAATGTAAAAAAAGTAAAATAATATTAGAAGAAATTTTTTAATAAATATAAAATAAACACAAATATGGTAAACCATAATAATATATCACCTTTAAACGATAAATAATTAATTTGAGTAAATATTGAAACTGTTTAATATCAATAAAATTCATTATATATATATTATTTATTTTCTTATAAATATAAATTTAAAAATAATAGATTTCATATTTTTTTGAAATAAAATTAAATTTTCAATAACTCGCATTGAAATTTACTAAATATAATTTTTTAGTGTTTTTTGAAATGGTTGATTTTTAGTTAAAAAATATAATTTCAATGAGAATTATAAATTTTATGACTTTGTCATTCAATAAACATTTCATATAATATAAAAAACATTTTTAAGTAATAAAATATTAATTTAATTAGTTACTTTACACATTCAAAAATATTCATTGAACTTATAAAACGTATGTCCAACATTTTTAGAACTAAATTAAAATGTAACATTAATAAAAATTGTTACTGATGTTTTCTTAAATCAAGAATATTCACGGAGGGATTAGGTTTTTTATTTCCTTAAAAGACCCATAAAATTAATTTTATTTATAATAAATAAATTTATTTTTTAAAAATTATTAATAATAATAAATTTATCTTATATATAATTGTAAACCTGAAACAAATTATTTTTCTAAAAACTCTTTTTACGTGATTAAGTGTGTTTAGTTTAAAATTAACATTTCATGCAATGAGAAATTTTAATTGATAAAATTATATTCAAATTTTAAATTATATATTCCAAGTTATTTTATAATTTCAACTTAAATTTTGGTCATTAAATTTTATTCTGAAGTTCAAAAATTAATTACTAAGGTAAAAGAAAATTAGGGTAAAATTTAAAATGATAAAGAAAAATACTTTAATCATGTTATTTTTTCAATAAAATGAAAGGATAATGAAAATATCTTCCCACACACACTTATATTACTTTTTTGTAATTATTTTATCCATATTCTTCTGAATAATAGCGTTATATTATTGAAAATGTAATGGTTACTTCCAAAACTACCATTATCTTCACTTATAAAAAATTAACACTTATATAAGATAAATACTCACCTATACTTTGAATGTATTATTAAAAAATTCCAATTTTATCCTCTTATGTTCTTATCCCATATATATTAGCATCCGGTTACCAATATTTTTTTAAGGCCTTAATTTCAAAGGTGTTTTATAATAGAAAACTCAGGCATCCAATGTGAGTATTACTTTCTCTCAGTATTCTATTTTACTCAAGTACATTAAAATTAATCGCTAAAATTATTAAAATAATTAATTAATTATCCTTATAAAACATACATTTCATTATACTAATTAAAATATAATTATTTGTTTTATACCATCAACTAATAAAACAAGATAACATTGATCATGCGTACGTGTAGACTACCACCTCCACATGCTATTCATTTTTAATCATTTCCCCTCAAGGATGGTATCAATGATGGATTTTAAGAATAAATATATTTTATTTGTATCAAATTAAATTATTAAATTATCATTTTTCATATATAATCATTTCTTCCATTCATTAATAAATGGGATCGTAAATCACGCGTTTGGCAGATTACCACCTCCATGAAGGATGAATTTCATTTTTAATAAACACACATCATTTTTGGTTAGTATAATGGATTTAATAACGATATATTATTTTTATAATGTTTTAAATCTTCTTTATATAATTTCTTTTATATATATATATCCTTACTCAATAAATCATTATATCATTTTTCCATTTGGATCAATTTAACCCATATGTAAACATTATTATAATGATTATGTGATGACATATTATTATAATAAATTTTTATAATGATATATTAATTTTATTTTAATAATTCTGGAATGGTTTTGTTAATATTTAAAATATATATTAATACAACACCTTTCGATCCTTAAACATGTTGAAAACTAGTTCATTATGATTTTGATTTTCACATGTTGTATTCAATTATTTCACATAATGAAAATGGGGCTTAAGTAATAATTCAAAAAAAATTATTATATTTTTTATGATGTATTGATTATAAATTTTATTACTCTTATTAATAATTCATACCGACTTCATGAATATTGTATTAAATAAATAATTGAACTTTCTAACACATGATAATGAAAATAAATAATAATCGGTCAATATATTTATAATATATGCCTGTAAAATAATTATAAAAATTGTAGTATGTTTATATTTAATTAATGATATAATTTATTAATATAGTTATATTAATTATATTTGAGTTTTGATAATGGTTGAGAAATAATGAATTAAAGTTTATGGGTATTCATCCCAATTTCCCTTTATGGAAAATTATTTTTTTATTTTTTAACTATTTTTTATTTAAGTGGTTTGTATGATTCCTATTTGATATTTTATATCTTGAATTAATTATATATTAATGGTATTTTAAATTCAATTTCATGTCATATATCCTTCAATGTTTTTTATTTAAAGGTTACTCAAGTCATAAGAATTTCATTTGAACATCTTTCTAAAAATCCACATATCTCAATTGTGGTAATCCATATGGGGAATTTTTATGCTCAATCATTATAAAGCCTATATATTTGTCTTATACTTAAGATATAATTATTTAAATTCAATTTCTATTTACCCAATTTTAAATTTAATGTTTTAAAATACTTTTAGTGGTTTAGTTTTCAAAAAATTTATTTTTAAAACATAATTTTCACATGTAATTTTATCTTCAATTACACATTTTATGGATATTAATTTATCTGTTTTGAAAAACATGACAAAGTTTATTTTAAATTACAATTAATTTATTTAAAAACTTTAAAATAAATTCTTCGAATATTTTCTGTATGGGTTGTTATTTAAAGAAATAATTTTTTCTTTGTGATTCTATGTGAATAAATATTTTTACCGTCATGGTTATTTTCATTGAAACTTCCTCTATATATTTTAATCATTTACAAAGGAAATTATTTATATTCATGTTTTATAAAATGTTTCATAAAAAATAATTTTATGATATCTACTATATTTCTTATTTTCCAAATTAAATTTTCTAATTGCTCCTTTTTTTTGCATCCATGTCTACTTCCTTTGAAATAACTTATACATTATGGATGATGTTGCTAAACTAATATTTTCCACCTTAATTGTTTGGGTGGATTATATCATTATTTTTAACAAATAAATGATTCTTGAAAACCGTTTTTCTTCTTAATAATGTTATTTTTATAGACAATATTTTTCTTCCTATTCCTTTCTAATGTTAATATCATATTATCGATTTATTTTCATGTTGGGTGTTCACATAGTTACATATACATCTATATATTAGAGAAATTATTGACTAAACTTTATACCCATTATCTATGAGGTGTGAATTCATTATATCTAAATATTTTAAGTTTATTTACCTATAATGTTTCTTGATTTTATTGGATACCTATTTATTTTCCATGGGTTTGTCATGTTATAATTATTGAGTGAATTATTAATGTCCAATTTATGTGATTCCATTTTAAAATTATAATAAATGAATTTTCTTCTCATGTGTTCTTTAGGATATGATGAATTTATGTTTTCAATTGTAACACATTTGTATATATGATTTATGGGTGGGATTATATATCTCCATCTAATTCATTTTTTAAGGATTTATATCTCATGAGACATGGACTTTCAACAAAGAAATTTATTTGTTCATAATAGCAAGTGTGAACATTTAGTTTTTTTGCAATATGAAGCATGGGTGTTTCCTTTTTCACATCATGAAGTGTGGGAATTTCTTATATTCCCAACATGAAGCAGATGCATTATGTTTGTTCAAAATTTTATCATTTCCACTTGTGTATGTTTGTTATAGAGTTCCTTTTTATGTTATATCAAGAGTCAAGGTTACATTACCATTCCATTATCATATAATTATGATAGATGGTTTATTTTATTACCTCGAGATGCAAATTTTTTTTCTAGGGTATATGTTTATCTATTGGAGAATTCATGACCTTCTATAATGACTTGAGAAAATACATAATTGTTCCATGTTCTTTTTAATCAGATATCTTTGCCCAAATCATGTTTTCTCAAATGATTATGATCTAAACCTCAATGAAAATCTGATAATTCTTCCCTTACTAAGTGTTCTAACTCACCCCATATGTTTTTCCCTTGATTACAAAAAATATTATAACATAGAAGATGTATATAATTTTATTTGAAGTAGTTTTAATGTGTATAATTGTTCACCAGTATCATAAAAATAGTTTCTTATAATGATGATAATCAAAGAAACTGAACCTTCTATTCTTGGAATTGGAAGATTTTTTTTTATTTATAATTATTTTCCTAGAGTAATTTTGTAAAATAAATAAAAGCTAATGTCACTTTGTATCAAGGATGTTGTTTAGTGAATGTGTTATTAGCACCAGTCTCGGGAGTGCTGGTCTGGGGCATGTCATGTGTGATCACATACCAACCCTGCATGGATTATATGACTCTCCTCTTGAAATTTAGGAATTGGGGATTCCTATAGCATCATCACAGCACCACTAATTCTCCCTAAGAACCCATAAAATTCTCAACGTTCCAATATAATATACACTCCATTGATCCATAAATAAAGAGGTCTCACACATATCCAATGGGAATTTCAATTCACATACCAATAATTTCTTCATAAGTCCATGATAACCCTAACTCTCCTCCAATTCATAAAATGGTTTTATAGAGAACCCTATCTAAATGGTTGATTCCCCACAAAACAACTCAATATCATCTAATCCAAATAGTTTTACACTCTCATATTACATGGTTACACCACTAGACTCATACTCCCATGAGTTGGGTCTCATCAAACCTAGGTTCATGAGCCAAAAAAATTCATCATTCTTCCCTTTCATGTCAATCTCATCTATCCAAAATCACCATCGGTTCTCCAATCCCAATAATCCCAATTAAAACAAGAAATATCACTCATGATAAAACATAATATAATCACTCACAACTAAACTGTTGTTACAAAACCAAAAAAAAATCTACAAATGATCTACCTATCCTTGACCAAAAATCTAGGTTATATATTGACCTCTAATTAGAAACCCGTAATCCAATATAGAAATTCATGGAATTATACCTATCCTTCATTCTTCACATAACCAAGATAACAAAGAACTATAATAACCTTACATCTCAAACACCCTATAAATTCCACATACCTTTCTCAACCCTCTCAAAGGTATCCAACTCACCTAGGAAACCAATGAACATTATAAACTATCTCTCAAGAATACCCCACGAGCATCAAACTATCACCACGACATCCAATGCATGAACAAACATAACAAGGGTTACTATACATCACCTTTACATATGGAATATATAGTATTTATTAGAGAAAATTCAAAGATATGAATCATATCACATATCATGAAAAAAATGTGTGAGTCAAAACTATAAAGAATATGAGTCGAATTTCACCATCCAGAAAAATAATAAATGAATAAATAAGTTATTTTTAACTCTTTAAACTACTAAACCCTCTTTAATAGAAAAAATAAAGCACACAAATGTATATTAATGTAATGTGAATCCTAAGTTCCATGTATGATGCTTTTTCACACACCTCTTTCCACTATGGTACAAGATCAAAAATAAAAAAATAAAAATATTAAATCAAAAAAACAGACTTGCATAAATATACTAACTATGAAAATGAAATCTAAGAAAAATAATCACATATCCCCGAAAACCTATACTTTACATCAAATAGGTTATCATGAATCATCAACTCGAGGTATATAAAAATATTCAACACATTCCTATCACTGGATAGCTATACTCAAATAGTAATAAGAATTAGAAACAATTCATTGAAACCACTTTCTAATTCCTTAACTAAAATCATCTGAGGAGAAACCTATTGAATATACTATAAGAACTAATATGTTCCACCTTGTATGAAAGAGGTATTTTATTACAAATGAGGAACTGAACCATATATTTGGGAGTCCACACCATAAATATAATAAATAAAAATAAAAATAAATTATAAAACATCATTTGTAGTAGATAATTGTAGTGAATATAAATCAATAAAAACTCATAATATAACATATTAATAAATGGATATATATACTATCATATGCCAATATTACTATGCACTAGGTTGACCACAGAAAAAAAACATAAAATGGAAATAAAATTATAAGGAATTACACTATAACCTCATGCTTTACCTTAACAACACCTTCCGTCTTAGTCGAACTTCTCTAGCCTAATCCAATTTACAACTAGTGACCCAAAAGTAAAACCCAAGTACTTTATGCACACCATGTTTTATATTAATGGTTTGATAATTACATTCCAATATAGTGTCACCAAGTTCCAATAATATACACCATAATATATATATATATATTCCCAAGAATGGTAAATAAATAGAATACATAGCATACGATCATGGGTGTCGGGTCATCATGTACTAACCAGGATACCAAAGAACCTAACACTAATTAGTTTATAGAATAATAGAAGAAGTAACCCCATTCCACAATATTAACCCATACCCAATTATTTTGTGTAGGTTGTGATATTATGTCTCATCCACTACCCTCTCACTTAGGGTAGGGCCTATAATGAACCTCATTTACATAATTCTGTGTCACTACCTTTATCCCCTCCCCATAGAAAGGTCCCATATTCATATCTTCTTACAATAAAAATCCAATCATTTTAGTTCTTGTTATATCCCTCTAACTCGGGTGAGGTCATGAATCAAGTATCATGTTGGCTTAGGTTCAGTCTTACAACTACCTGGACCAATACCATCTCACTTTGGCTAGCCCTTGTGAATACCCTCACAATCATGACTATTGACACCACTTTTTTTATTTAAATTATTGTGAATGGATTTCAATATTCCTATTGTATCTATTTCAATATATTTTTCAAGAAGTAAGGAAGTTGAATTCCTTTTTTATTTGATTCAATAATATAATAAATTTTTTAAGAAGAATCCCCAAGAAGGTTTCACTTATTCTCTGTGATGGAAGCTTCTTGAACACTATCTTGGAATATAGTTTTTAAAGATTCATGACATTACACATATGATAAGGGAAGAGATATTTCCTATAAAGTATTAGTGTAATTCAATTATATTAAAAGAAAATGATTTTTAAAAATTTAGATTTCCATAGTAAATTTATGTTGAACATTCTCATATCTTCTTAAATAAGGTATTATAGTTCAATTCATATGACATAGATACAGGATAAAGTTAAGATAAAGTAAAAAGATAAATATATTTTTGTGGATTTAATAAATTGAATAATGTACAACCATCTTTTTATTAAATATCCATTAAAATGTAAAATTTTAATACATACTATTAATTTAATAGATAAATATTCTATTCAAGGGGATATGAATGATTTATAGTGGAATAGTCAGTTCAATGGTCTATGGATGTTGTAAAATACATTATGTATGTGAATAATTTTAGGGATCCGATACTAAATATTATCCCCTAGATTATCCTTTTATTTTTTAATTATAATAACCATTATGAATATTAGTAGTTTGAAGGATTATAAAAATAGAAATTAAATTTAAAAGCGATAAGTTTTGAAGAATCCATCTGAAGGATCACGAGATTCAATTCTTATTTAACTAATTGATAGAAGTTCAAGGATAATGGTCTAAAATTGATAATTTATTCCTTGAGATTATTCCAAGTTAATTTAAAAAAAAATATCATAGTTTATTTGTGATGATTTCTTAAATTATAAAGATAAAATTTGAAAAACTCTGGTGGTACTTATAAGTAACTCTTGATTTATTCTTGCAACATAAATCTCATCGAGGATATGGTTTTTTGTGTAAATTAAATTAGATTCCTGAAAATGGATGACTCTAAAATCTATATAATTGTATAACATTCACTAAATATATGAAATTTGTTTGTTTTGGAAGGTTTAATTAATTAAATATGTGATGTTAACCAAGATCTCAATGAGTTTCAAGAGGTAAACTCTAAAATATAGGTCGATGAATCTAGGTCATATCTATATTGTGAAATGGTTAATCAACCAAATGAAAAAAAATATTTGTTTTTCTGTTATATGGAAGGTTAGATCAAGGTAATTTGTAAGGTATATTGATGTTTTACAGTTTTTTATTTGTAAAATTAATGACCTTCCTATGATTCTATATATGAGTCATTTTATGACATTATATGAATAATTTAATGGATACATATGAGTCATTATTATGGTTGTGTAAGGGTCATCGTAGTTTGAAAAATAAATATTCCAGAAGAACAGGATAATGAATTATATGATTCCATGAATGACATTCTTTCAAGTTTGAGTACCATAATTGTTTTAATCATAGTCAAATCTTACGATGGATAAAGAAGATCTTTGCTATTTTTTCTGAAACATACGGATAATACCATGATTGTATTGTGAATTATCTATAAATAAATAGAATATAAAGGAATCATGTAATGTGGAAGTTTTATGAATAGATTTTTGTGTATTAAAACAAGTTTGTAGAATTTATGATATTTTAAAAAAATATTTTGAGGTTGTTTAGTCTCTAGGAATATGGAAGAAGAATGAATTTTAAATAGATACATTTCATGAATCCGAATATTAGAGGATTTCCATAATCTATTTTATATAAATAATATTAATAAAATACCATGAACATATAGAAAAGAAGCTATATAAAAATAAACAGTAGAGAGAGGGTAATCAATAATTCATTTAAATTATAGAATATTTTGTATCAAAGTAGAGAGAGAGACGAGAACAAGTGTTATTCGGCTGTATTATAGAATGATGAAGAAGAACCAGTGTTATTCATGTGATCTAAATATTGATGAAGAAGAGAAAATGATTTTCATGGGAACTGAAGAATAAGTAATGATAGAATAACCGATGTAGTCATTTCACACTATTTTGGGAATAAGGGGATGAAAATTGGGAAGAAGGAAGACTTATGTTCATTCAATATTACATATATGAAGATTCATAAATTTTTGAGAGATAGGAAGATAGATAATCTAATTTCTAGTTACTTTTATGATAAAGAAGAAGAAAAATAAGTTTCCTTAATATTCACTACTCAGAAGAGAAAAAATGTGGCGAGTTTACTATTTTAATATAGAACATGAAGAAGGGATTTCATGTCACTCTAAAAGTAACAAAATAAAAAGAAGAATACCCAGGAGAACATAGATGATAAGGCAGACTCCTTATTAATGAAAGAACTTCAGGTTATCACCCAACACTAATAAGGAAATAGTAAAGATGACTATATAGTGACCCAATTAGATGATGCTACATGAGTTCTATGTGTTAGTTGTAGGAATATGTTTGACTTAAGGAGTGATTGTTAGATTTTAATTCATTTTTTATTTTTTATTAATTAAATTACATCACATTGTTTAAAATTACTCAAAATTTAATTATTTATTAAATTTATAATTCTAATATTATAATTTCTCATACTGTTGTAAACATTATATTTATTTTATAAAATATTTTTATTAATAAATGAAAATTTCCTATAAATTTTTTATAAAATCTTGTGAAATTTGAAATGTCATATGAAATTTTGAAATTCAAATGAAATTTAGAAATTCATGTGAAATGATTTTTAAAAGTCATATTTTTTCTAAAAATTTATTTGATTTTCTTTCTAATTCATACATTTTTATTCAAAGTCACATGATTTAAATAATTCTTAAAAATTATAAACAGATTTATAAATTTTTTTAAAATATTATAATTTCTAAAATACTTATGTAGAAAACTGAAAATTATGTTCATGCTCTATAAATTCATCCATACAAGAATATGATACTTATAGAGAATCTTATTACTGTTGAAATAACCCTTTTGGAAAAAAATTATGGTTATGAATCTCAATACAATAAAATAATTATACTTTTTGGATTTTCCTACTTATATTCAAATGATACTCACAAATTTTTAATGATTTTATGATTACAATGTTTACATGATATTCATATTCATTCAAAGTTATAAATTATGTTTCTGGACCCTATAAAATGATGCTTATGCAGAACTGAGTTTTCCTTTGTAAGGTAATTTTTTTACTTTGTTATATTTTAGTTTTTCTATTTTGAATTATAGTATTTTTATATCATTTATTATAACTATTTTATGATTTTTTGAAATACATATGTATATGTAATTGATGTTATGAAAAGTGTTTTTGAATTTTTTTCAATGAAGGGTTGGCATGTGATATTTCCATATATAGGTAAAAGATATTATTTCATTTTCATTTTCTTTATAATTTTCTTCTCAATGATTATTTTTTGAGAAACAACCATATGATCATACAGATTGGGAAGTTTTTGATAAAGGAATGATCCTTTTTTATTTTCGTCATGGGGAACTCAGGAAAAACAACGTTATGACTATAATATTCATGTGTGAGATATATATAACATTTAAGATACATTTTTATGACATTTAATTCCATTATTACTATAATCATGAGAGAGCTTAATTTTTTTATACTCCTTTAAGGAAATGATTAGTGGTATTTTAAGTTTTTTCAACGTGGAATTTTTCTTCTTCAATTCATATCTTATTTTCATAATTTTATTATTTTTTGTATCTGTTTATTATTAAGTGTTAGTTTATTATTTTTTCTTTAAAAAATCATGTATATTTTTGTCATAACACTGAAAAATAGTATGTCTTTTAGGGTTGTGACTCCAAAACAAGATTCAAGTATTCTTAGTTGTGACTTGGTCAACAGAAAAGAATGTATTGTTTCCTAGGATATGCCTCGATGTAAGAAAAAGGTAGGTTAATATAAATTTTTTCCCCCTTTCAAAATTTATGTTGTTCTTGTGAGTAAAATTCATCATTCTAATTTAAATTTCACTAAATATTATATATAGGATCAATCGATTTTAAATACTATAAAAATATACTTCTAATTATTTCAATATTTCTATTGCATGTATAAATTATATTATTATTTCATATGTTATATTTGAATGTTCATGTGTTGTATCATTGGTATCAAACACTATAGTTTTTAATATATTTTAATTTTAAGAAAAATAACTATTCACCCCCCCCCCCTCTTGAGATTGATTGAACATATTACACTTGGCTAATAATTAGTAATAGAGCTAAACCTATAGTGGAGTTTCATGGTAATTATTTTTTTATTTTTTCTTATTTTTTTATTTTCTCTTATAAAAAATAGTATAAGTAAAATATTCTTGTGAGATGTTAGGAAAATTTTAAAATAATCATTGGATACCAAAAAACTATAAATTTTTTTATGGAAATGACTATGGTTATTGAAAATCTTTAGACAAGGAATATCACGAACATTTGAGTATTTTTCACTAAAAGATAAATTTGAAACCATAAAATACACTAGATATCATTCAAGATAAAATTATAGGTAACAATTTTCTAAAATAATGTATTAATTATAATGTAGATGATATATTATATTATACTATTAGTCACGATGTTTTTATCGATGTCTCAGTATGTAAAATAGCTTAGGACATGTAGATAATTCTCTATGTAAATCATTATATTTTATAAAATCATAAACATCGGTAATTTTATATGTAGTGTACTAGGATTTTGGAAGAAAAACAAAATACTCTAGAAATTTATAAGTATCTTCAACTAGATTAGTGAAAAGAGAGAGGTAATGTACAATATAGTATTGTTTGAAGGAGTCTCTATATGACTACGTAAAAATCACATTCCAAGAATGTTTATATCAATAAAACTGAGAAAATTAAAGAATATACCATATATTAACTCATCTGGTCACTATTGTAGTGTGATGGTGAACTAAAAAATATTTTATATGAGCAGACCATAATGAATAATTTTTTTGTATTTAAATATAATATAAATTCCTTTATAAGTCTTATGAATATGAACCAAGGGTAATTTAGGGGGAATAGATAGCTAATTTGATGAAGATCTTATAAAATGTAATGAAAATGACAAGGGATTCAAGAATTAGTCTATAAATAATGATCAATAATAAATATATGAAGGTAAAAATAGTAAGAATAATAATTTTTCATATTTAAGTTTTATTAGTCTAGAAATATAGGAAATATTAGGATAGATATTCCTAAATTAAAACATTAAATAATGAAAAATAAGAGCAATTAGAAGTTGGTTCTTCCTTATTAAATGACCTAAATCGATGAATCTAATTCAGACTGTAAATCAACAAGTGAAAAGGAGAGGAGTAACCTTACTTTGATGGCTATAGATTATAAGGTAACTGGTTTAAATTTTATATAATTGATAAAACTTATTAATGTTTTATATAATGGATTTACTAAAGATGAAAATGATATTAATTCTTATTCTAGTTCATTATACAATTATGACTCTAAATAATCTGATGTAAAAAAATTGTATAATCAAAATAATAAATTAAATAAAGTTGGTATGATAACTTCGGAGTTATAAAAACAACTTCAATGAATGAAAGATAACTTCTTCAATAAAATATAAATCTTTTTAATATAAAAATGTATTGTCACTTCATACTGGGAAGTTAAGAGATTCTAATTATTAAATATTGAAACATAAAGGTGAAAATAATGGAATTAATTATTTTCATTCAAATAATAATAAAGAGGAAGAATGGAAATTAGATACCCTTTAAGATATAATGACTCAATTTTGAGAAATAATGTAAGAATCTAAAACAAGAAAAAATAATAATAAATTAATATTCATGTTACAAACCCAAACTAGAGGATGATTTAGAGGATATTTATAAATAAAATGAAAAATTAAAATATGAAATTATAATTATAAAGTAAATTCTATGTATATTTGTTCAAGGTAAATAAAATTATGATAAAATGATACCAATATTGAAATAAAATAAAAATAGGGGTGGTTTTTTTGTAATATTCAATTACCTAGGATGATAAAATCCATGTTTTTTTATAGAACTAAAGGTAATGTATGAATAGTAACATGCATTAGATGTTGTATATAGGGTCATTATTCTAATGAGTTCTCATTGAGATTCACTAAATCTATAAGTAATACTGACAATTTTTTATCTAAAAAAATTCTAGATTACCCTTAAATTATTGTATAAAATCTATTTGAGTGACTAAGGGTTTTACTACTAATCATACTAGACCCAAGACTTCTTAGTTACAAAATAATGTTTTAATTGATTTATTTAATGAAATATGCATCAAAATCCTCCAAGATTCGTGACATATGGACAGAAGTGATTCCAGAAGATTGAATCGTGATTTTTCAAAAAAAAATATTTTAATTAATGTGAAAGAGGCTAATTCATTTCTGGGAAGAATTCTAAAGGTAATACTAAACATCATGATGATTTTTGTCTAAAACACTAATAATCTCTACTCTTTTATCTTTTGAAGGATTAAAAAAAATTATATTAGTATATCATAACTTTTTATGATGGAATAAATGTAATCTTAAAAAATGATAGGTTTATAGTCTTTAAGAATGAAATAATTTTATTTTATATAGACAAAAATAATAATATTTACTCTATTATTTTTTCTAAAATGACTAATAATAATTTTAGGTGTTTAAATTAAATATAAATACATGAAATTTTATTGTATAAGAGGCATGGGAATGTACTTTTTTTATTATGGAAAAAATTTCCAAGGCATGTAATGGTTCTTGATCCACCAAAATGTAAATTAAATAATTTATTTGATTATGATTTATATTTAAAAATTAAAAAACATAAGGAAACATTTAAATCTATTAATCATTTTAAATGTAGGATTTTATTTTTTCAATATAAAGCTTTGAAATATATCTACTGTTAGTTTTCAACCCAGGTGTTGAGACTGTGTGGCATTCCAAGTACCGATGACCCAAATTTATATTTTAACGATATTAAATATATTATTATCAGGCACATAAATTTTTCCAAAAAATTGGAATCAATATCAAACAAAGTCTTCGATCATAAAAAATATACCTCCATTGATTTCATAAAGTACATTTTACCATAGGCACTATAAAACCTTTTATATTATTTGGTGTTTTTAAAACATTATCAGGAATGTAAATAATTATTCAATTAAATATTTTTATTTATTTTATTTTATTTTTAAATACCCTATTATGGTTAGATCTCAGGGTTATTCATGTAACCATGGAGACTAAGTGAGGAGCCTTTGGAGAGGCATTGGTAAACAACATTGGATTGGACAATTGCACCGGTACTACACAGATTATTTATTCCAACAGAGATCATAGATCTCACCAATAACAAAGACATAAAATAACTCGTCATCAATGATCGATACAAACACCCAGTAATAAGTCTTATTTATGTGGTTTCATCCTGTTTATTTATCTCATGTTGAACACAGATAAATTCCATAAACAAGAATGGATTCTCACCTTAGTGGTAGATTTATTTTATTGTTGATTTATTTTTTTTTTGTTGATTATTCTTCTTTGTATGTTGATTCTTTAAAAACTGATCAAAGAATAAATTAACAAAGGATAAGGTTTATTCTTTGTGTTTATTTTTTGTGGTTTTCTCCCCTGTTTCTTCACACATTCATAAAACTAAATTCTTTTTTGGAACGTTGTTCAATGATTATTAAGTATTTGATCATTTCTTGATCATTGTTTGGGGTTACATATCAATACCATGGGAGAGATTCATGATAAAGGTTGTGATTAAGGTTAAATGAGGGAGGATTACCGGAGGTGGATTAGAGTATATCAGTGTTCCTCATTCTTCTCAGTTTGATATTTAGAGATGATTGTACATCTTGATGGACTGATTTCCAAGCTGATCGTAGCCTGAATCCTAGAGACCAGTGATAGAAAGGGGCAGCTAACTCTTGATCTGTAAGAGTTGGTGTCCTAGAACCAACTGGTTTTACTTTTATTACATGGATATTTAATGTATTATTACATATTTTTCATTATTCTGCATGACTATTATTTAATAATGTCCTAGAGTATTTGTTGGATTGATAGGGTCATGGAAGTTCCCCAATATGATTAGAACCTTGAAATTCTATAATAATAATCTTAAATATTTTTATGTGGTTGGAGGACATGCTATGATGGGACGCATAGCATGCAGACCATCAGATGAAAGTACTCATAAGCAGATGAGACTTCCGCTCATGAAGTTCGCACTTGGTAATCTCCATGATAAGAGATTATGAGAACAGACCCACTAGTAATAATTCCAAATGTTCTTGTGTCATCATATGTTTCTATCTGTGAGTGTGTGTAACGATCCTTATACTTTAAGATTATCTTTAATATGTGTCATGATTTATGTAATTTGATTTACTGACGAAAACCATCATGCGAACAGTTGGTGGGAAGTAGGGCACGTTGGGTGAGTCACGAGTGGCATGTTATTAATGGATAATTCGAGGAAGTATTTGTCCCCTCCATTTATAAAAGTTGATATCTGGGCTCTTTGATTGAAATAGAATCGTCGCGCGAAATTCCATGGCCATGGTGTAACGACGAGTTTATTGCAGGTAGTCAAAGAATGACATATCTAGCATAAACGTTTATGACACAACCATGAAACCTGATTGATGAGAGATTGCGACAATGGGATTATATTACATAGTGACCATTCATATGTGGATGTCGTTGTTGCGACTTTTCGTTCTTTCTATGGGGTGCCTTGACCCATTTCTAGATAGTACTCTTGGACTTTAGGCAATCTCGCCTAATGCCAATGATAAAGAATCCTAGAGGGTCACACACTAAGTATTTTTTGTGGTCTTGGTTAAATTCTATTTAAATTTATTTAATGAAATAAATATTATTCTCAAGACCTTAGAATAATTTTATTAAAGTTAAAATGGTTTCATAAATAAAATAAAATTTATTTATTTATTTTGTTGAACATTTAATAAATATTTATTTACTAGTTTGTAAATAAAATATTTATTTTAGAGAATAGATTATTTATTTATTTATTCGGGTGTTCAATAAATGGAAGTGGAGTTCAAATGGACCAAGGTCGGTCCGATAGTAAAATAATTATTTTCAATATGGTAAATAATTATTTAACAAGTTTTCACAAATTAAAATAACGTTGTTATTATTTTATGACACGGAATTTTTTTTATAATTCTGTTTTTCACAAGTTGGTGCACTATAAATAATGATGCGGTATTATTATTAAATGCATGGGTTTTCTCTATGTTCGTGAATGTATTTAATTGTTTCTATGAAATTAAATATTGTAACTGAAATTCCATGTATATAAAGGGGAAAGTACCCCTATTGTTCCATAAAACACACCATAAGCCTGGTTAATTGAGAATTGTTGCGCCAAACAATTTCTCTCTCGAATCCTCTTCTCTCCCCTCTCAAGAATGAGATACATTCTTCAAGGAAGAAGAACAAGAGGTCAATAAAGATAGACATAAGACACTTGCTTCACCGCGCTAGCACCTGGAGAACGAGCGATGTCGATTAGAGGCCATCAGAGCATGTGTGGATCACTGCTATAGGGATTCTAGTTTGGATCCTTAAACTCACAACGAGATAATCTGAAAGGGTTATTCCGGATGATCAACATCATTAATGAAGAATAATACCAAAGATAAAAGTATTATTTTTCTTTAAGAAATTAATTAAATTAATTACAAACATGATCTGCAAGATCCTCTCAATGATTTTGGGCCTCTTTCTTCTTTATCAAAATCTTTGATTATATTCCATGGAGACTGGCGTTCATCATCGTATTGATCTCGTAATAATCATTGATCATGGTAAAAATCAATGTTGGGTTTAGGGACAACCATGCTTCTTTAGACAAGAATGGATTTTCAAATCAGTGGTAGATTTAGTTTATGCTTGCTTTATTTGTTTGTTGTTGATTATTCTTCTGTTTATGCCTATTCTTCAAAAATTGGTCAAAGAAGAAATGAACAAAGGATAAGGTTTATTCCTCATGAGTATTTTTTATGATTTTCTCCCCTATTTCTTTACACATCCATAATTTTAAATTATTTTTTGGCACGTTGTTCAATGATTATTAAGTATTTGATCATTTAATGAACATTATTGGGGGTAACTTATCAATACCATGGGTGAGATTCATGATCAAGGGTGTGATTAAGGTTGTTTGAGAGAGGATTACCATATGTGGATTAGAGTATATCGATGTTCCTCATTTTTCTCAGTTTAATATTCAGTGATGATTGTGCATCTCGATGGACTGATTTCCAAGCTGATCAGAGCCCGAATCCTGGAGACCGATGATAGAAAGGGCCAGCTGACTCTTGATCAACAATTCCATTCTAAATTTATGGAGTTCAGGACATGGATGTATGACATGGATTATAAATTAATTTTTTCTATAATACCCCCATTATATGGAACGTAATATTGGGTTACACGCTATTTGGGGCCATCGATTCAACACTAGGGTTTCTGCAGAATAGATAAAGATCACACTCTATGTGGACTTCATCTAGTGGCTTGCCATGTATCTTAGAAGATACATGGGTAAAAATTGAGTACACAGTCTAATCTATATACTCAAACACAGACATAGTACACGGTATAATCCACAGACATATACATGGCTAGGTGTTCAAGGGAACATCCCAAGGTACATGGGAACGAGTAGATAAACACTGGAATGGTCAAGTTCAAATTTAGTAGTATACATATTTTATCCAAATTAAATGTCATGTACTTCCTAAAACATGTATTATATCCCTTCATTTCTTCAGTATAGATATGTATAAATTTAGATAATTCCATTGTTATATCCTCATGAGGTTATAGTGTGTAATTATGTCCACAACTTTAGATTGCGATCCCCTCTTGAGGATGAGTCTTAGATAGAGTTTGTGGTGTCCCTCATTGAGACTATGGTTTGATCCTCTATCATTCCTTATACCCTTGGTAGGTTTCATGGAATTAGAGTGAGTACCATTCACAGGTTCTTGATCCACCATCTATTAGTATATATTAGTGGGGTTCACTATATCATTGGGAATATGATCCCCTATATAGAGGGTTGATCTATATTAGTTTTGTGGTGTCCCCCATCAATTCTAGGTGTGATCTCCAATCTATTAATCTAGAAATTTAGAGATCTAATGAGTACTTATTGGGTAGGTCCCACTAAATGTGTCCTTTTAGATGACTGTCACCAATGATAACATGGCTCATGGAGTGAGTTCTCATAGAATAAGTCTTACCTTGAATCCTTGAGTAGTATCTTGTGTCTGGGGGGGTTGGTTGAGACTATTTGAGATCAGTTGTCTATTATGATTATATTTTCAGTTTTTTTATTGTTGTTTTACTATTAAGAAATTAATACTCTTAATGTGTTATGCTTAGTTGTTTTGGGGTTTCCTATTGGTAATTTTTATACTCACCCATGCATGTGATCTACTTGCATGTGTCATGTCTTATGTAGACAATATCCCTTTTCTTGGTGTTCTAGGAGGATAGGGAGAGAATAGAGTATAATTGGGCTAGATAGAATGAAGTGTTTTCTAGTTGGTAACATTTTATAGTAGTACACTCCTTATGATAATGTCTGACACTCTTCAATATTTTTTTGTGATTTTATTTGGTCTTTTAATCGTTTTCAATAATTTTTTCATACTCTGATGTGAGATAGATGGTGTGTGTTCATTTTTTATCCTTCATTTTATTTTATTTTTTATCATTTTATGGACATATGTTTGTTTTTGTATGTATATTAGGACAATTCCTCCCGTGTTTGGGTTATTCCTACTTTGAACTAGTCACTAGAACCTGGTCTATTGAAGGTGGTCTTAGTGTAGCCTAACTTTTCTTATCATCAGCCAGGAAAACCCCTATATTTCAGTTCATAACAAAGTGGTATCAAATGTGTTTATTCTACATTAGTAATAGAGAATATATTTGTGTCCTACTATGAGATTGGTTATGAATTTATGGAAATAGTGATCAAGTGTTTCATGTTTGGCTTTAACGTCAATGACTCCAGTGTTGGTGGTGTAATTACCAAACCCCAATTACCCAAATTCGGTTCATTAGTATATAACATTGGCATGATCACAAGAGATCAAGTCTAGAAAGACCGATTAGTTTAGTATCCTTGTAAGTACTAGATACATTCATAAGTTTTACATTACATTATAAAATTAAAATATACAACAACATTGTCTCCATAGACCACACACATATCCCTTAGACTATCCCTGGAGGTCAGTCATAATATACTTCTTCGCATCCTGGGAAAAATAAAACATAGAAAGGGGTGAGCTCAGATTCTCATTAAGGATAAAAATATAGCGGAAACTTTTAAAAATAAGAATAAACATTTAAGAAAATGTATAAGACAAAAACAAAAGCCTTTTAAACATAAAATTCATCAAAATATGGAAAACATAAATCAAAATAATTCTATTTACTAATTACCATAGATATTATACTAGTTGAATAATCACATGCAATGTCAATACCCAATTTCATAATGACGAAATGCATTATTCCAGAATTCATAACCACATAGTCAAGACCTTGTGCCAAGAATACAAATAACATTTTATCAAAGCCTTGTTCCAAGAAACTATTCTATCTCATGAGACCTACCGATGCATCAAGGAGCTATAGTGGGCTCCAACCATCACTTACTAAGCCTGATGCATTCCTCATTTGAAAAGGTTGAAACATAACATAAACATTCGTATTAAAACTATCATAGGAAATTTAAATACATTATCCATAAACCATGAATGGTATAAAAATAACACATCCACAGTTAAACATATCACAAAACCTTCAGTACAATATGGAAGATTTGTATCATAATAAATCAACATCAAATAAGTTTAAAATCCATAAAACAATATTGACATAGATCAAATTAAAAATAACTGTGAGAAATATCTCTTTCTATTTTGAAATATTTTAAAAGTCACATAATTATAAAAGAAAACATTTATTTTTAAAATATTCATATAATATTTTAAGGGAATATTCGAATATTTTATAATGACGAAGAATAACTCCACCCGCCGTATAAGTTAAAAAAACATTCTTACCTTAATTTTTTGAAAAGGTCATAAAGTAACTTGTTTGCAAAATGAATGAAATATTCCTTTATAAACATCTTACAAAAAGTAAAAAAAGAGTATAAATGAATTTAACCCAGATTTTAGGAAATACTAAAAACGTTTTTAATTACTTTTTATGAAATATTAATGTGTATGATAAGGACTTTCCAATAGATAATTATGTACAAACAACCTCGAATAATGAAGAGATTGTGAAATTAACCCTTACCTTGTACTTCTCCTTGGTAGAGGGTACGTTAACCTCCAGTATAATAGTCAAATCCTTGTAATTAAATTATAAAATAACCATATACATAAATATGATATCATATATTATCTTCTAAGATTTCTTTGTTAATAATATTTTAGTATTATCATCGTTTCGGGTGTTAACTGTTTCACTTTCCTTTATATGTTTTGTTACGTAAGTCATGTTTATTATTAATAGGATTTATTTTATTCATACCCAGAATGATATTAAGTTCTTAAAAATTATTTTTAACAATAAAATGAAAATTATTTTTGAATAGTTATGATGGGGAATGAATCTCATCGCGTTTATGGAGATGGTAATTCGTACATACGCACAAACGCTACTTCCATTCCATTTTTTATTATAAGATAAAAGAAACCCAAATGATACATATGTATATTATTATTCCAGTATAATATAATATTTTATATATTTTATTCAAGTTCCTTAACACCATCCTTTATACGTTCTATGTATGGTATGAATGAGTCATATCACTTTGAGGGGGGGATAGTCCGCACTTCCTTAAATAAAATTATCGTATATATAAAACATGAAAAGAATAAAGGAATGCTATAAAATAGAATAAAAAAAGCTTATAGATAAAATAAACATCATAAATATCATATATAATTACAGTTTCATCATAATGGCCACTATAAAAGGTGGTAGTATAAGATTGAACAATCATCGTTTCGTGAGGCAGTAGTTCACCATCCATAGAAATATTATGTTCTATACCCATTAGATGGAGGTGTGTGTAAGTGTAGTTAAAATACTTCTCATAAAAACAACCTAGTATATTTAGGATACTGTTGTTATTATAAAAGAAAGCAATAAATAGATTTTAGGGTGTTGGGGATGTAAAATAAAAAAACTTAAGAGCAGATGTTACCTTTAAATCGGGTAACTCCCTTTGGTTTGAACCAAATGGCTTCATTGAAGCGCCTTCTACCAAAGGTAAGGCTTATAAGAGGAATAGAGGGATGTATGGAGATTAATTGGGTAGAGGTTGGATGAGCCAAGGCACTAGAAAAGTGTGAGTAATGGGTTAGAGCTGATGGATTTTTATAAGGGAGGGGAGGGTCTCTTTAAGAATGTTTGAAAATATTATTTTATTATAAAATTATTTTCAGTTTCTAAAGGTCCAAAACTTATTAACGTCAATGATCAGATGAATCATGTTTGAAATAAAATCATCAAATAAAAATTGGGCTGGTTTTGGATATTGGTTTATGTTTTATAATCTCATTTATTTAAATCATTTATTAACGAGGTAAACACTACATCATTATTGTGTCATAAATAATTTTATTTATTTGATGTCTCAAAATTATTGAAAAAATAACATGAAGTATGAAATATTTTTATATTTATAATGAACATTTATAGTAAAAATGATAACTTATATAACCCCATGTAATTTTTTTTTACTATAATATATATGTTTTTGTCATTTTTTCCTTTATTTTATATTAATTAATATAAAGTTTCCTTATCACACTTAAGTGGCTCAAAGGGGTCCCAAAATTGACCGAAGGATTCAAATGGTGTGAAATGTTTCAACCAATAGTAATAAGAAAAATTAGGGTAATTTAATATTTTAATAATATTATTTTGTACCCTTATTTACCGGATTTACCCATTAACCATGGTAAATAAAATATTTACCAATGTAATTATTCATAATGTCTAAAAATAAAAGTGACCTATTTATACAATTTGGACGTACTGATTCCAAATATGGAATCCATTTTTAGAAATTCAAAACACATAAGTGGGAAAAATTAATTTAAAAATAATTCATGTTGTAAAAACAAAAAATTTGTTTTTAAGAAATAATAACTATCAAAAGATTGACACTTGTTTATGCCTAGTTTAAATGTAAAATTACATCTAATGGCCTAAATTATATTAAATGATAAAAATAGAATCTAATGATACTTAAAACCAATTAAAATGTATAATTTAACAAAATAAATTATTTCAATTAAAAAATTTATTTCTAATTAAGATTTAATAATTTTCACTATTAATCAAAAATTGAAAGCATTCAGAAAAGAACCAAAAATTTAACCTAAGATAATTTTGATATTCTGAATCCAAAAATGAATTCCATTTTAAAAAAAATTATAAAATTTTAAAAATGGGTACTACTATTCATAACGGCTAGTTTGATTGGTCATGGTGTGTTAGAATATCGAAGTTGTGTACATCGCAAGATATTGCATTATTCAAAGGGAAACGTACTGTGGAAGCTTGGGGTGTTACATTATTCCCTCCATCAAATAATTTTGTCTGTGAAATTTCTGGAATATTACTACATAAAAAGATTTGGGTGGTTCTTCATCATAAATTTCTCAGTTTCCCATGTTGCCTCTTCCATCTTATGATTTCTCCATAGTAGTTTTATGAGACGAGTCGTCCGGTTTCTCAACACTTTTTCTTTTGTATCAAGAATATTAAAAGGCTCTTCACAATAAGTCAGATCAGGTTCCATTTCAATTTCTTCATAGGTGGGTACACGTGTTGGGTCAGGCATATATTTTCTCAATAGTGATACGTGGAACACATCATGAACTTCAGAGAGACTTGGCAGAATTTCTGAATGGTAAGAAATAGTTCCAATTTGTTCTAGAATTTCGAAAGGCCCGATGTACCTAGGACATAATTTAACCATCTTACTGAATCGTATAACTCCCTTCCAAGGATATACCTTCAAGAAAACATGATCTCCCACTTGAAATTCCAAATCCTTCCTTCGGTTTTCAGCATATCTCTTTTTCCAACTTTTAGTTGCTTTGATGTGGGTTTGGATTACCTTCACCTTTTCCATTTTTTCCTCAACAAGTTCTAGACCTACGAGTTTTCTTTCACCAACATCATCCCAAAAAGATGGTGTGCGACATCTCATCCCATATAGTGCTTCATATGGTGTAATCTGAATACTTTAATGGAAGCTATTGTTATATAAAAATTCTAACATAGGTAAATATTGATCCCACATACCTTGAAAGTCAAGTGATAAAGATCTCAACATGAATTCTATTTTTTGAATAGTCTGTTCTGATTTTCCATCAGTTTGAGTGTGGTAGGAACTGCTCAAACAAATTTTTGTATCCAGGGCTTTTTGAAGACTTTTCCACAATATTGATGTAAAATGTGGATCACGACCAGAAATAATCGATAGGGGTACTCCATGAAGACTTAAAACTTCATTAATATATTTTCTTTCTAAACGTTCAATTGTTAAATATTCTCTTATAGAAAAAAAAATGTGGTGTCTTGGTAAGACGATCAATAATGACCAGTATTGCATCATTCCTTCTAAGAGTCTTTGGTAGCCGCATGACAAATTCCATCGTAATATCATAACATTTCCACTCAGGTATGGGAAGAGGTTGTCTGACTCCTCTAGGATGTTGTCTTCTTTCATTAACTTGTTGAAAAACCAGACATCTCAACATAAAATCATCATTCTCTCTCTTCATTTTGTCCCACCAAAACTAATCTTTCAAATCTCTATACATCTTAGTGCTACCTAGGTGTATAGAAAAATTAAACCTATGAGAATCATCAAACAATTCCATTTTCAGATCATGTATTTCAGGAAAACAAATTCTCTTCCCAAATTTCAAAATCCCATCATTATATACGAAGTCGATCAACCTCCCATCGTTCACAGCTTTAATTTTCTTTTGAAATTACTCATCATCAGTTTGATAACTTTTTATCCTTTCTAGTAAAGATGGTTTGACAACCATTTGAAAAGTAATTGATGTTTCACCTTCCGTGGATATTCCAATATCCATATTTACTAGATCCATGTATATAGTATCCTTTTCAACTCTCATCTTGTTCAAAACTCCATGATCCTTTTTTCTCAAAGCATATTCCACTTTATCTACCTTCCATGTGTGGTAGTGTATAGTGCAATCATAATTATTGAGTAGTTAACGTCATCACCCTTGCCTCATGTTGAGTAATTTTTTTTTGAGAAAATATACATCAAACACTTGTGATTAGTATAAATATCACATTTTTCACCATATAGATAGTGTCTCCATATCGGTAGAGAAAATATTACAGCTGATAACTCAAAATCATGAGTGGGATAGTTATGTTCATGGATTTTTTTCTGTCATGATGCATATGTAATAACTCAATCATTCTGCATGAGGACATAACCAAGTCCTTTCTTTGAAGCATCACTATAAATAACAAACCCATAATTCCCCGAAGGTAGAGTCAAGATAGGATCATTAACTAATATTCTCTTAAGTTCTTCAAAACATTTTTCACACTCTTTTCTCCAAACAAATTTAACACCTTTATGTGTGAGCTTGGTTAATGGATTATCCAATCGATAAAAATTCTGCAAAAAATGCCGATAATAACCTGCTAAACCGATAAAACTACATACCTCAGTTATACTTGTCGGTGCTGGCCATTCTTGGATTGCCTTGGTCTTTGAATGATCAACAGAGATTCCATCCTTAGAGACAATATGGCCAAGAAAAGAAATCTCCTGAATCCAGAATTCACACTTGCTAAATTCCCCATATAATTCATTTCTTCAAAGAGTCCTTAGGATAATGTGCAAGTTATTTTCATGATCTTCATAGATTTTGGAGTATACCAAGATATCATCAATAAATACCACTATAAAGTCATTAACATATTCCTTGAAAACTCTTTTCATTAGATCCATGAAAATATAGGGTGAATTAGTCATCCTAAAAGGCATTACTATAAACTCGTCATGCCCGTACCAGGTTCGAAATGTGGTTTTCGGAATGTCATACTTCTTCACACACAGATGATGATATCCAGATTGTAGGTCAATCTTTGAAAAATATTGAGCTCCAAGAAGTTGGTATAATAAATCATCAATGCAAGGTAGCGAATATTTGTTCTTTATTGTTATAGAATTGATCTCCATGTATTCAATGCACGGCCTTATATATATATCTTTCTTCTTAACAAAAAGAAGAGGGGCTCCCCACGGAGAAATTATAGGGAAAATAAATCCCTTATTACTCAGTTACTCAAGTTGTTTCATTAGTTCCACTAATTCCAAAGTGGTCATTCTATATGGGGTCTTTGATATAGGCCTTGAACATAGAATTAAATCAATGGAAAACTCAATTTCTCATTCGGTGGAATGTCTAGGTAAATCCTATAGAAACACATCAATATATTCTTGCACAATAGGTACATCATATATTTTTCCATTCCTTTCCTCACCAATAGTTATTTCATTATTTTCCTCCTCAATAATGGAATTTAGTTGAGCTACTAAGGGTGGATCTAGATAAGAATCATGTGGTGATGTTTTTGCTCTAATGATAAGGTACTCTTTATCATCATCGAAAATTGTACCCTCCTTCTTCTTAAAATAAATTTTCGCATCATAGTCTGAAATCCAATCCATACTAAGGATTATATCAAATTCAATCATGGGTATGATTATGAGATTAGCTGATAATGAACATTTATATACCCTAATGGGAACTGATTCACAAAACCTTGTTGAAATGATACTTCCCTAGGGAGTTTTGACTGACAACTCCCTTGTTAAATCAAATTGGCAGTATCTAATTTTCTTAGAAAACTGGGAAGATATGAAATAATGTGATGATCCATAATCAAATAAAGTATTGGATAAACTTGAGTAAACCATTAAATTACCTTCCACCATGTCTTTCAGAGGTGAAACCTCAGCAGTAGTGATCGCATAAGATTGGACTTTCTCCCTTGGCCTTTTCTGAGGTAAGTTTCCTTGGATATTAGCAAATTAATTTTCATAATGCCCCCTTTCTCTACAATTGTAGCATTCAACATTAACAGCATCTTTCTTTTCTTTTCAATCACATGCTTGGTGGCCTTTTTCACCAAACTTGTAACAGACTCCCATTCCCTTCAGGCAAGTACCTGGGTGTTTCTTCCGAAATTTACTATAGTATGGATATTCAACTTTTTCCTTCTTCCCCTTATTTCCATTTCCAGAGTGTTTTGTAGATCTCTTCTTATCCTGCTTTTCTTTAAATTCATAAGACTTATAGAATTTTTTTCTATCTTGATAGCGCATGAGACAATATCTTCGTATGATGAGAAGGATTGTGATACTAATTCTCAGCAAAGAAATGGTTTTAACCCATCAATGAATAGATCAATCCTACTCCTTACATTACATATATAATCTGTTGCATGCCTTTCTAACCTTGTAAAGTTAGCCTCATACATTGCGACATTCTCATCCTCCTTTTTCCTTAGACTCAAAAATTGTATTTCCATATCCACTCGATAGTCACGAGGAAATTATTTTTTCTAAAAAAATCTCTTTAAACTCCATCCATTCCATATTTGATAATTCATCATCTTTCTTTTTTTGTTGAGTCAATGACCACCATTGATATGCATCTCCTGTGAGGCGATAAACTGCCTTGACAACCTTTTCCCTTTCGCTACTCTCCAAAGCATGAAATATTTTCCCTGACGGACTTATCTATTGTTTGGTTGTAAATGGATTTGTCTTTCCATTGAATATTGGTGGTTGTTGCCTCATGAAGTGGTCTAACATTGATCCTCCACATTATGGATCAAGGTGCTCTATACAGTTACAGTTATAATTCATAACCTGAGTGAGTTATCCCAGTATGGTGATAAGCTGATCATCACCAGTTTCATCACCTGCTCTACTATAATTATCTTGATTAGGATAGAAATCCCTACATGGATTATGTGTTTTTATACAGTTTCCATTCCTTCCAGTAGGCGCAATTTCTAAATAATGGAATATAGTGGATTAGTTTATGAATCAAATACATAATTCCAAACTTGTAAAACACTTAACATAAATTGAACAGTTTATGGATATAATCCATAATCATAAAAATGTTTTATTTGAGGAATTATATACTCATAAATCCATTATAATTTTTTTTAAAGAAAATGTGAATTATCCTAAGCATATCCCTCGGGAGAGTCATAACCAAGAGTTTATCAAGGCCCGTAGTCGTGTACCAGGATACCCCGGGTCAGGCCCAAAACTCCTTGTCGGATTTTTCACACCTTGGTACATCTTTTCCAGAGCCTCCTCTACCTGATTGTATCCAGACAGGGATTTATTTCTTGGAAAATACATAAAATCTATACATTACCAAAATTCTAGGAAGTTCTTCTATACTAATCCTTAAACTCTATCTTAGGGTAATGTTCTCTAATCTGAGTTTTTGTAAATCTAGCTTCCAAGGTTTGTACTAAACATCCTCTGATACCAACTATAACACACCAACCCCAGCTTCCCAGAGTCGGTTCATTGTTACATAACATTGGCATGATCACAAGATATCAATTCTCGAAATATCGATTAGATTAGTATCCTTGGAAGTACTAGATACATTCATAAGTTTTAACTTACATTAGAAAATGAAAAACTACAACAACATTGTCTCCATAGGACACACTCATATCCCTTAGACTATCCCTGCAGGTTAGTCATAATATAATTCTTCTTATCCTAGGAAAAATAAAACATTGAAAGGGGTGAGCTCATATTCTCTATAAGGATAAAAATACAGTGGAAACATTCAAAAATACTCATAAACATTTAAGGAAATGTATAAGACTAAAAAATCCTTTTAAACTTAAAATTAATCATAATATGGAAAATATAAATCAAAGTAATTCTATTTTCTTATTCACATGGATATTCTACTTGTCGAATAATCACATGTAATATCGATAGCCAATTTCATAATGATGGAATGCATAATCCCAGACTTCATTACCGCATAGTTAAGGCCTTATGACAAGACTACAAATAATATTTTTTCAAGGCCTTGTGCCAAGACACTAGTTTGTCTCATAAGACCTACTGATGCATCGAGGACCTATAGCAGCCTCCACCCATCATATACTAAGTCCAATTCATTCCTCATATGAAAAGGTTGAAACATATCATAAACATTCGTATTAAAACTAGCATATGAAATGTCAATACTTTATCCATAAACCATGAATGGTATAAAAATAAAGCATCCATATTCAAACATATCACAAAATCTTTAGTACAATATGGAAGAATTGTATCATAATAAATCAACTTCAAACAAGTTTAAAATCAATAAAAGGATATGGACATTGATAAAATCAAAACTATTTGAGAGAAATACCTCTTTCTATTTTGAAATCATTTAAAAGTCACATAATTATAAAAGAAAACATTTATTTTCAAAATATTCTTATAAGCTTGTAAGGGAAGCTTTGAAGATGTTATAACAGAAGAGAATAACCGCACCCGCCATATAAGTTAAAAAATATATTCTTACCTTAATTTTTCAAAAATGTCATGAAGTACCTTGTATGGAAAATGACGGAAATATTCCTTTATAAAAATCTTATAAAAAGTAAAAAAAGGGAATAAATGACTTTAACACATGGTCTAAGAAATATTAAAAATGTTTTCAAAATACATTTTATGAAACATGGATGTGTATGATAAAGAGTTCCCAGTAGATAATTATGTATAAACAACCTCAGATAATGAAGAGATTGCAAAATTAACCCTTACCTTGTAGTTCTACTTGGTTGAGGGTACATTATCCTCCTGTATAATAGTTAAATCATTGTTATAAAATTATACAAGAACCATATACATAAATATTATATCATATATGATCTTCTAATATTACTTTGTTAATAATATTTTAGTATTATCATCATTTCGGGTGTTAACTGATTCGTTTTCCTTTATATGTTTTGTTACATAAGTCATATTTCTTATGGATAGGATGTATCTTATTCATATCCAGAATGATATTAAGTTCTTAAGAATTATTAATATTAAAAAAATGAAAATTATTCTTTAATGGTTATGATGGGTAATGAATCTCATCATGTTTGTGGAGACGGTAATCTATACGTACGCACGAACGCTGCATCCATTTCATTTTTTATTTTAAAATTAAAGAAAACCAAATGATAAATAATTATATTATTATTCTAGTATAATATAATATTTTATATACATTATTTATGTTCATTAATCCCATCCTTTATACGTTCCATGAATGGTATGAACGAGGGGCGGTAGTCCGCACTTACTTAAATGAAATTATCATATCTATACAACATGAAAACAATAAAGGTATTATATAAAAGAGAATAAGAAAATATTATAGATAAAATAAAAACCATGAAAATCATATATAATTATAGTTCCTTCATAATGGCCACCATAATAGGTGGCGGTAAAATATTGAACAATCATCGTTTCTTGAGGCAGTAGTTCGCCGTCCAGAGAAACATTATGTTCTATACCCATTAGATGGAGGTGTGTGTAAGTGTAGTTAAAATAATTTTCCTAAAAATATATTATATTTAGGATACTATTTTTGTTATAAAATATAGGAATAAAGAGTGTTTAGGGGTTTGGAGAAGTAAAATAAAGAAAATAACATAAGAGGAGATGTTACCTTTAAATTAGGTAACTCCCTTTGGATTGAACCAAAAGGATTCCTTGAAGTGCTTTCTGCCTAAGGTAAGGCTTCTAAGAGGAATATAGGGATGTAGGGAGCTTAATTAGGTATTGTTTGGACGATCCAAGGGGCTTGAGATGTGTGTGTAATGGGTTATAAGTGATGGATTTTTATAAAGGAGGGCAGGGGCTCTTTAGGAAAGTTTGAAAATAATATGTTATTATATAATGATTTTCAGTTTCTAAATGTACAAAACTTATTAAAGTAAAATATAAGATAAATAATGTCCTAAATAAAATAATACAATAATAATTGGACCGGTTTTGGATATTGGTTTAATTTTTATAATATCATTTATATAAATCATTCATTAATGAGGTAAACACTGCATTATTATTGTGTCATAAATATTTTATTTATTTGATGTCTATAAATTATAAAAAAAATACGATGATGTAGGAAATATTTTTAGCTTTCAAATTATTTTTTATAGTTGAAAATATAAAATATATAACCCCATGTAAAAATTTATTTACTGAAAGATATATTTTCTTGTCATTTTTTCCTTTATTTTAAATTAATTAATATAAAGTGTCATTATCACTCTCAAGTGGCTCTATGGGGTCCCAAATTCTACCCATGGATTCTCATGGTTAGACTCGTATCAAAAAATACTAATTGGACTAATGATAAAGTAATTTTATATTATTATAATATTATTTTTTACCCTTATTTATCGTATTTACCCCTTAACCATGGTAAATAAAATATTTACCGAAGTAATTATTCATAATGTCTAAAAATAAATGTTACCTATTTACAAAATTTGGACCTCCTCATTCCAAACATGGAATTAATTTTTTTAAATTCAAAATACAGAAGTGGCAGAAATTATTTTAAAATTAATTCCCGTTGTCAAAACAAAAAACATGTTTTTAAGAAATAATAACTATCAAAAGATTGACACTTGTTTATGTCCAGTTTAAATGTGAAATTATATCCAATGACCTAAATTTCATTAAATGATAAAAATATAATCTAATTATTCTTAAAACCAATTCAAATGTACAATTAAATAATATAAATTTTTTCAATTGAAAAAGTTGTTTTTAATTAAAATTTAATATTTTCACTATTCATCAAAAATTGAAAGTTTTCAGAAAAGTACCAAAAATATACCCTAATCTAATTTTGATATTTTGAATCCAAAAATGAAGTCTATTTTGAAAGATAAAATTTATAAAATTTTAAAAATTGGGTATTACAGTACATAACGGCTAGTTTGATTGGTCGTGGTGTGTTAGAATATCGAAATTGTGTACATCACGAGCTATTGCATTATTCAAAGGGAAACGTACCGTGAATGCTTGGGGTGTTATAGGTGTAGCAGAAAACATATCCATTCACCCAGAATCTGATGACCAAATTATTGACATGGTACATGTAGACACTGGTTGAAGGTCAAAAATTTACACCCACATCATATACGAATATGTTGGTGTTTACATTTTCTTCTTGAGAAAGATCTGAAAATATAATCTTTTATCATGGTTCATATTGATTATTTCATGGTTCCTTTGAAAAGAAATCTGGTTAGGATAAGACTATATGATCAGATTGATGATCCACCGAGTGATGAGGATTTTATAAATAGACTTTTACCAGATGTGGTACCGCTTGGTGGTTTTCTAATTAATAAACCATCCATGGAGTGGTAGTTAGACCAAAAATACTAGTTAAGGAAGCACACAGGTTGATTGCACTGCATGAATTCCAAAGGTAGTTACCTGCCAGGTTTCAAGACAAGCTAAAACCCCAAGTGGGTGAGGACTGTCCAGAGGGGTTCACCCAAGTTTTTCTCCACCTGAGGATGCATCTAGATCTGATGGAATTCCTTAAAGTGATTCCTTTTTAAGGATATTCCTGTTGATGGTTGAGTCTAGTGACTCAGTCGTATGATGGGACAACTCTCACCTAGTCATAATTCAAGATTCAATTTTTGGATGAGTTTAATTAATCAATATTTCAATCATCTCACATACAAGATCTTTTACATCTACTGTAAGAAATTATGACCATGGTGGTGTATTTGGCGATGTTTACTAATATCTCATGATACTCCCTGAATGTGGTGTGGTTTCTACTCTTTAGGGTATGAACCATTGAGTAGGTATTACATTGAGATGTTATAGATTCATTGATATCTCTTTAAAATCCCACTTAATTTAGATCACTCAAGTGATATTTAGTAATGGAGAGATTATTTTCATAGAAGACTTCGACCTATGGTGCTGGTAGTTGTAACCCTAGAGTTGAGATGACAGAAAAATATAGATGATAGTATTATCATGTATTTTTGGTACTATTAAATTTAGGATATGATCTCTTGATCTATTATTAATGGCTAAAGTCACTTAGGATGGCTCGATTTGGCTTATGGAGAGGTTTTCATCTAATAAGATGGTTGGGGACATCTAGCACGAGATAATCTAACCCTTCATACTACTTATAGGGAGATGGATGAGGGACCACCCATGAAGAGGAAGAGGATGGAACTAGGAGGTCTATAGGGTGATGGATGTGGCAGAGGAGTAGGAAGATAATATGTAGGTGGAAGGTGGTTTGACTTATTACCACCACCACTATCTCATGGTCCACTCCAAGATCAGAGAGCTAGGGGAAGGTGAGAGGATAGCTACAATATGTTGAGGCCTATGACCCCATCTATTTAGGGATGATATGATGTATTATTTTTTTATTATATAATATACCAACAAAACTAATAGAAATTGGTGTGATTCATTCCTTTCTTTTAACTTCCCAGGTTTGAGAATAGAGATTCTGGTTAATCCCTTGGCTTGGCCTTTGCACTTAGATACTCCAATCAGAGGTAACTCACTGATCATACACTTCTACCAAAAGTGTGATCTATCACTTAAAAGAGATCTATTTTTATGAAATCTCTCTCTAGAAGTAACTAGTCCTTACAGTTTCAACTTATTTTTGTCCTTTTTATCCACAATTCATGCCCAAAATGACTGATTCAAGTGGATAATGTGGTGTTTATATGGTTATGGGATGAGGTTTTCCCTTATGAGTGATTAAGAAACATAGGAATAGAAATATGGTATCATACCAAGAAGAATAAGTAGTATTACTACCCAGTTTCATAGTATAAATCTTGGAGAAATGGATGTTATGGGTACCAGTTTCCTGTGGTGGTGGTGGTGGAGTATGAGCAAATCATTCCTAAAGATGTACATGGATTACCTTTCCATTGATTGATAGATTTCTACATTTAATTACACCATAGGAAATCCTTGACATCTCTACCGTCATATTGTATTCCTGCATAAGAGCTTTGGGAGCTGAGGGTATAGTTGTAGGACTTTTAGAGGAATGGATTTGTAATACCTAGAATATTTTCCAGGGTGTCCCCAGTCTTTTCAATCCAGAAGGTGAATGTGTGATTGAGATTATATATAGATTATCAGTTCCTGATCCAAGTTAAAATGAAGAATATTTCTCCACTATCAAGGATTGAAAACCCCTTTGATGATTTGACAGGTGTGTGATGGTTTTTGAGGATTAACCTCACATCAAGCTATCACATTTTGTGAGTATAGGTTGAGGATATAACAAATATGGAATTTAGATGTCCTTGTGGTTACTGTAAGTACTTGGTTATTCCTTTTTTCATGAATAATTACCTATAAGTGTTCATGGGACACATGAATGAATTATTTCATCCTCTCTTAGACCATTTAGTGGTATTCTTCATTGAAGATTCCCTAGTATACTCGATGTTTGAGGAGGAGTGCATGAGATAATTGAGAATGGTTATAAACACACTCTAAGGGATAAATCATTATTAAAAACTCTCAAAGTGTGAGTTGTAGATTAAGAAGTTTCATATTTTGGGAAACATCATCTCATCTCATGGATTTGCAAAGAAACTGGTCAAGGTCAACGTAGTTTTATCTTTTGAGTCACTGAGGAGAGTGATGGATGTGCATAATTTCTTTGGGTTATCTAACTACTATAGGATTTTCGTGTCCAATTTACCCAGGAAATCGACACATTTGACAAAATTAAACTAGAATGTTTAATCCTTTCCTTTTTTTAAAGGTTCCCATGATCTTTTCAAAAGTTTCAATGGAGGTTGAGGAGCGCATGCATCTAGAGATTTCTAGAGGTGGGTACCAAGTAAAAAGTGTTCTACGATGCCTCAAGGACCATACATGGTTGTGTGCCTATGTAGAGGAAGTATACAAAATCCTATGTGCCTCAGTAGTTGAGATATCATGATAAGGACTATACGACCAACAATATTGACTTTTTATTGGTATTCTTATCCCTAAATATTGGTGAAACTACTTTATTGGAGAGTGGTTTATCATCTACTCCGACCACATTTGTCTCAGGTATATATTCTCTTAGAATGGTCTTAACTTTAGATAGAGAATATGGAAGGAGTTCCTCGAGGACTATGAATCTAGGATATTATACACTCCAGGGAAGGGGAATATGTGTTAAATTCTCTCAATGTGATATATGGTTCTCAGTTTTCAGTCAAGGCATTGGAGTAGTTATACATGTTGCATATTTCCTTAGCATATAATGATGGTGATTCAAATAAATATTTAATGGTTGTTATACCTATAGATTTTATTGGATGTTAGGGAATCTTATCATGGACATACCAGCTATGAGACCTCACATAATCAAACATCTACTAGATTTCACCATAATGGATTTTATAAAGGTGGCGAGAAATTTAACCCTTTTAGAGGAAAGATGGTGGTACTAGAAGAGTTTGTCTCTTAATGCCTCACATATCAGTAGTTGAAGGATGAGATTCAGATTCCATTAGGTTTATCTCAACACCTTGGGGTTCCATATTGGAAGTGGGATGGGATATCCATTGAATTTGTGATGGGGTTAACATGTACATCCAGAGTACATGATTCCATCTGGGTGATCATAGTCTAAATCACCATGTCATATCACTTCCTAGGTTTTTGATAGAAGAGTTCAGTAGAGATCATGAGACACCTTTATGTATAGGGGATAGACTGGAACCATGGAGTTACCTTGATTATCATTTTTGACCAAGATTCTCACTTCACGTTATAGTTATGAAGATGATTACAGAAGGCCTTTGGAACTCAATTGCATTTGAGAATGGATTTTAACCCCTAGACTGATGGCCAAACTAAGTGGATTTCACATATAATAACATATACCATTCAAATATCGATACGGTACCATTAAAGGCCTTATATGGGAGACCCTATAGGTTACCACTTTTTTACTAATCTATTATAGTAGATGAGGATGGTATAGGTTACCACATTTTTTACATAGGTGTCCATAGTTAGTGAAATGTATGATAGAGAAGGATTAGATCATATATGAGTAGATGAGGAATGTGTAGATCCATTATAAGTCCCCTTCAAATTGATAACAGAGGCCTTTGGAGTTTGAAGAGGGAGATAATGTGTTCCAAATGTTTACACCTTGATGTGGATTGTGTGGATTTCTCTAGGGAATAAAACTATCTATAAGATTAATTAGACCTTTCTAGGTACTTTGCAGAGTTAGTGAGGTGGTTTACTGCCTGGATCTACCTCCATATCTAGACTGGGTACAAGACGTCTTCCACCTATCATTACTAAGGAGGTATGTTACCACTAATTTAATGTTAACGAGTGGGGTGAGGTGGACATCGAGTATTGGGATATCTTTATTGGGTACATGGTGGAGATATATGAATTATAGGAGAGGATCCTCCGTGGGTGAGAAATTCTTTTCATGCAAGTATGGTGGTAGAATGGGAATCTTTCATATATCACTTACAGCTAGAGATAGAGATGCGAGCCTCGTACCCACATCTTTTTTAGTACTCATTTTCACTTTGCTGGAAAAAAATCCCTAATGTGGGGAGAATGTAAAATATCATATTTTTCCATGAAAGGTTTTTAAATATATCTAGTATTATTTTTGGATCCATGTGTTATGATTGCTTGATATTTCGAGGCCTAGTAAGCCTGAAATAAATATTCGAAAAATGCTAAATATATTAATATCACATTTTCATAGTTTTCCTGTAAATTGGAATAACCCTTTAAGGGATTATATGATCAAAAATATTAGGCAACTATTGAGTTCAGTATATGAATTTTACCTTAAGAGTGACATAAATATTTCTGGCATCGATCATTTCAGAAAAAATTGTCGCCGACACTAAAAATTAAAAAATTAACATTTTATTTTATTTTATTTCACTAACACAGGGACCTAGGTATATACTCTATAAATACCATATTATCAATAGATCTTATGGTGAGCTATATAACCCAAGAAACCTCTATAGGATCATTTAGATAGATGTTGGTGGATAACATCAAATCAGATAATCGGATCAGTAGCGCAATGATTTTCTATGCCAACAGATATCATTGAAACCGCCAATGAAAATAGTGCAGAATCATTATATGTTAGTGATTGATCCAAAATCTAGGTAATATGTTTTATTTATGTGGTTCTAGGTTTTTAATCTATACCATGTTGAATGCAGATCAATTCTGTAAATAAAAATATCTTCATTTAAATGAATGTTGATTTATTTTATAACTGATTAATTTGTTCATCATTGATCATCCCTCTTTGTTAATCTATTATATGGAAACATATTGAATAAAAAATTAATAATGGTTTAGGTTCATTCCTCATGTTTATTATTTATGTTTTTATCCACTGTTTCTTCAAAAATTCTTCAAGGGAAATTCCTTTGGCCCACAATTTGTTCATTTCCATGTAATTAATCATTGTATGCCCATTCTATGTTGGAATGTATCAATATTGTATGTGATGTTCATGATAAAGGGTGAGATCAAAGTGAAACGAAGAAGGAGAATAGTAGGTGTATCAGAGTAGACTGGTGTTACTCATTCTTTAGGGTTTGACATGTGGTGATAATGGTATGGAAGAACAAAGCCAATTCAGATAAGATTGGAACTTGGATCCCAGTTACTAGAGATAGAAAGGATTGGATTATTGTTGGTCCATAATTCTTAGTTAGATTTGTAGAAGCATGGATAGATGATGATAAGGAGGAAACATAGGTTTATATAAAACTCCCATTACACAATGTGTAATCCATAATTACACACTATGTGGGTCCCTAGATGTGGTTCTAGGGTTTATGAAGAAGAGATAAGGACCTCACATCATGTGGTCCATACAACACATCATATTCCCTTTCGATGTCTACATTCTATGTATCTTGGAGGATACATGGACACTGGTTGAGTATGTGGGCCAATCCATGTACTCGGACACTGGTAGAGTGTATGGAATGTGCCATGTACTTGGTCATATCCATGTTTATGTGGGCATATCCTAGGGTACATGTGAAAAGGCAGTGTAATATGGGTAATAGAAAGGGTGGGTATAGATTTAGTGGTACATGACATGAACCCCAAGTACACACCATGTACATCCTCTAAGATAGTTTAGATCCCTTCATTTCTTCAATTTTTCTAGTATCAGTTGAGATCATTCCCGTGATCCATCCATGTGATGGTATGGTGTATAATTACATCTTCATCTCTGGATTGTGATCCCCTATTGACGAGGAGTCTCACATAGATTTCAAGGTGTCACACTTTGAGTCCAAGGTGTAATCCACTATCATTACTTCGGATACCCTAGGTTTGGTTCAAGGAATAATCCTAATAAAAATGAATATGGTGTTGATCTCCCAACAAGTCGTCTATTTCAGTGGGGTTTTTTGTATCATCGGTGATACAATCCCCAACACAGTGGGTTGATCCAGATTGGGTTTCTAGTGTCCCACAATGGTTCTGGGTGTGATCCTCTATCTACTTATCAATGTTTCCACAGATCCAGTGAGTAATTCTTGTGTGGTTCCTAATGAATATGACCTATTGTATGAGCATCACTAGTGATTTAATGAATCTTGGAGTGATTACTCCATGAACAAGAATTACCTAGAAGCTTCAATGAGTATCCAATGGCAGGTAGGTTTTGGTCAAGACCATTTGAGACTGGTCTTCTATTATAACTATATATATGGGTTTTCATTATTTTTTCATTACCATAAATATTTGACTACTCTTAATGGTTCTCTATAAAATTTTATTGGGTGTCCTACTGGTAATTGTTATAATCACCCCTATATAGGCTCTTCCCATATGTGTATTGTCTTATGCATGTGATGTCCCTTTTGATTGTATCATGGGAGGAAAGGGGGCCAGTGGAGCATAGTTAGTTGAGTTTGACCAAGGTTTTTTTCAAGTGGTTTCATTGGATAGTGTTCCCCTTCTAAAATATAGGTTTGAATCTCTACATATTATGGTTGGTATTTTGTTTGACTCATTTATCAATTTCAGTAATTTTATCATACTTAAATGTGGGATAGATGTTGTGTATGAATTTTTTTCATTCAATTGATTTTACTTTCTCAGAATAATATGGTATTAGAGACATGTTTGAGTGTTTTTATAGATAAATTGTGCAAATCCCACCCATGTATGGGCTATGCCTACTCAGTTTAAGCCACCTGACCATGGTTTGTTGGAGGAGGGCTAGGGTTGTCACACCCATATTATTACTATATAGGCAGGCCCTTGTGGGTTGGTTACTCACATTAAAACCATTATACCTCTTGAATTATTACATATTAATTTATTTGGTCCACTTAAAACAATTAGTTGTGGTGGAAATATGTATTTTTTTATAATTGGTTATGATTATAGTTTATTTGCATTGACTTATTTCTTAACTCAATAAAGTAAAATTTTAAGTAAGATTGTTATGTTTTGAAAAGTAGTTCACAATGATAAATGAAATTTTATTATATCTATTAGTAAGTATATATAAGGTGAGTTTTTAATCTATATTTTTAGAAGTTTTGTGAAGATAATTTTTATTTTCAAAAAAATCCAAGAACAACATAAAAATGTTGTTTTAGATATGAAAAATATATCTATTTAGAAAATTTCTAGAATAATGATTAGTAAATATAATTTTCCAAATTATTTTTGGATTTAAGTTGTTAATATATTTTCTATTTTCTAAATAAAACAATTAGACCAATTTGAAAATATTCCACCTATTAATTTTGCAATGGCTCAACGTTTTCAGGTGGAACTGGATACTACTACATGGAGCTTGTTTTGTGTAGTGGATGGTATGGTTGTGTTGTGATTGGGAATTTTGGTGTATTGGTCATATTTTATGGTTATATAAATTTTTTTATATGTATGATACAGAATAGAGGCCTAAAGATGGAGCTGATGTTTTTCTGAAAATGTTGTGGCCACTATGTCATTGAGTGATGGCTATGGTGTTGTACCTTTATAAAAGATTAAAGGTCGTAGTGTAGTGACGGAAATTACACCAAATTACTTTTTCCTAGTTTATAGGATATCAACACTAACCATGGTTTGGATTGTAGATGTTATTTTTACAATCAACCATTGCGCATGGCCATATCCCTTACCTCGTAGTACTTTCAATTTTAGAATTCATTATAGTGAATCCCTATGTACTACACAAAGATTTATACATTTCAACAATGTATATACATTAAGGAGATACCTTAAACCAATCCTTCCTTCATCCCATCCTCTTTAACTTTGGGAGACTCCTGAGCATCTTTGAGATCACTTCCAACGCCCAATCTCTTTGATTCATTCCCGATATTGCCGGATTAACTCTTGATGATTCTAGTTGACTTTACCTCCCTTTATTCTTGGTTTTTCTCCTTTAGATTGGAGAGAATTTAATTTTTATTCATATTACACCTTTATATTCTTAGATATTATACTAAAATATCTTTTTTGATGATTTGGGGTTGGTATTAAGGATCTATATCTTGATGTATTGATCCAATTAGAGATGGGGTGTAACTCGGGTATCACTCCTCAATAGGTCTCAATGGTTTTTATAATCAAGCTAAATCTAGGAATCTACTTACCAATATAGGTACTTTATATTCACTTTTTTACTTTATGTGTACTTTTTTGGCATATCTTGTTATCCCATGTTTCATTTTTATCACATATACTTGTATGTTAATACTAATTCTCATGATGACTTGGTTTGGTCTACATTTACCCTGCTATATGTATGTACCGTGCTTATGGAGGTATTTATTTTCTTATATGGAATATGTGGACCATCATGATATGGTTATCCCTCAGAGGATGAGAGCATGTGACATGTGATGATGATGATAATAGACCAGAATATAGGGTTGGGGTGTGTCATCCTTGAGGACACAACTGAGTTAGTAGAAGCAAATGCATAAGGGACTTATGGCCTTATGAACTAAACCAAGGCCGTTTCCGGATATGATATTCTAATGGGATTTCATGATGATTGAGGCTTTTTTGATTTCCTTGAGGCCTAAATCATGATGGAGTTGGGATGTGACGAACTTTTAATCAAATAGAATTTTCTGCCTTGCAACTGAAAAAAGATATGTTTATCAAACTTGTGGTGAGCTATTGATTACTCATGACATTCATTATGAATATCCTCCTATAATTGATCCTATGTAGGTATGTTTAGAGATCATAGTTGATAATTTATCACATGAATTCTTATTATATGTTTATTATTTTTCTTGCACATTTATTGTTTTTCTGGAATACAGTTGTTATACTTTTAAACATGCCTTAAGGATACATTAGTGGTGTCCTAATGTGTTTAATTACTCACACCATGCATGATAATCTCTATGTGTGGGTATAATTATTTTATAGATGTCTAGGTAAGGGGATGGGGCCCACGGATGATGGTTGAGCACTGGATCATAGAGCTGGTAGCGGTATCGGGAAAGATTATAGAAGATTCAGTGATGTATCATTTTATTTACTTGCACCATACTTAATCCAATTTATCTTTCTACATTGGGAGAGTGGTTTATTTACATTTGTGACATGTGTTAATTTTTTTTATATTATGTTACTTTATATTCATCATTAATACCCTACAGTGTTTTTTATTCTATTTATGTTTACAGTGTATGGAAATGATTACTAAGGGTATAGTATCCCCACTGATAGTGTTCAGACCCTCATTGTCACATGGTAGACTCTTCCATACGTAGAGGAACACATAAGGTCTTGTGGCTATTTGGAATATACCATGGGGTTTGGGTAAGGGTGTTACAATTTTTTTATAAGAATAAAACCTAATTTAAGATATTTTATGGTACTTTTTGGTAGAGTTTTTATCTTAAATACAATATAAAATTTATATAATTTTGATTCAAAATGTGTTGAGGGAACACTTATAATATATTATAATATTACTAAGATATATATAGATCCTAATGATAAAAAATAATTTTTTTAATTACAAGTACATGTTATGTATGATGAGAATATTAAAAGGAAAAAATACAGATTTAAATAATGTTAATGAAGAATATAAAGTGTTTAACTTTTGTGAATATGAATCAAAAATTTGGAAAAAAAATTAATGATCACCCTCTTATGAAAGTAATTGAAATTTTTTAATCTTGAATTCAAACTAGAAATTATATTTTGAATAATTGTTTAAATTACAATTTTTTATTGATTTTCTACCTAATAATATTGGTGAAACTTTTAAAGATACAAATTTTATTAATTTTTATGCTAGATCAACTTAATCAATTTCCATGAAATAATTTTTAGAATCTAGTTGAACTTCTAATAGATAAATAGTTCATTGGAACTAAATCAAGACTAATTTCTCACAAATTTTGTTAAGAGGAAGGAATTGATTTTGATGAATTTTTTTAATTGCTTCTAGGATTAAATCTATTAATATTTAATTAGATTTTAATTCTATTAAAGGATTTAATTTCTTCCAAATGGATATTAAATTTCATTTTTAAATGGATTGATTTCTAAAAGTATATGTAAATCAACATCATGGATTTGAATGTGAATAGTCTTCAAGTCATGTTTTTAAACTATCAAAATCTTTATTTTTTCTTAATAAATCTCATGGAGCATGGTATGACAGACTATATTTGTTTTTATTCTTTAAAATAAAAGAAAATTTCTTCAAACTATGATTGTTAAAAATGCTTCTATTGATATTTTAATTGTTAAAATAAATGTGGATGATATTGTTTTTGGATCCTCAAGTTAATTATTTTGTTATTAATTTTGTAATTTGTTGATATGTTGTTTTGAGATGAGAAAAATTAGTGAATTAAAATTACTTATTATATTGTAAATTTTCAATTATGTGATTTAATGTTTTTTAGTTGAAATAAATTTGATAAATAGATCCTTAAAATATATATAATGTTGAAAAAATATATCTTTTATTACCCTAATGAATACTAAATCTAAATTATATTTAGATTAATATGAAAAACATATTGAAAATAAACTTTTTACCAGAATGATTATAATCCCACATTATTTTATTTCATCTAGATTCGATATTAGGTTTAGTGATTTCATGTGTCCTAGGTTTCAATAAATTTTAAATAAATCAATATAAATTTTATTAAAAGAATAAATAGATAAATTATCAGAATTTTTAATACGGTTTTAATATATTCTAATCAAAAAAATTGTTTAACATATTATTCAGATTATGATTTTGGAGGTTATAGGATTGATATAAAGACTACATCCAGTATGTATCATTTTCTTGTTAAAAGTGTGATATTATAGAGCTCTAAGAAGTAATTATGAGTTAATCTATCAATATATGAGGCTGAGTATATTTTTTATGTTAATGTTTTTACTAAAATCATTGGATAACACACATTAACAAATTAAAATACTTATTTTGATAAAATGATAATATTTTGTGGTAATACTTCTATTATATTAATATTAAATAATAACTTATAGACTTTAAGGAAGAAACATATTGATATTAGATTTTATTTTATACGTGATAATTAATATAAAAGAGATATTATTCTAGAATTAATTTCAACTAAATGTAAACTTAATAATATATTAAAAAACCATTTTATGCAATGAATTTTGTGAAAATAAAATTTTAAAATGGTATGACATAAATCATTCTTACATTTTTAGAATTTTAAAAGTATTTTTTATTTTTTTCTTTCCCCATTCCAAAATAATGTATGTTTTCATTACACACTCTAAATAAAATATATTTCTTATTCAGTTTTGACTGCCAAACAAAATTCTGGACTTCATGGTTGTACCTTGGTGTACGCAAAAGAAGTTATTTTTTTGAGTTATACCTCAATGAGAGAAAAAGGGAAAGTGCATGTAAAATCTCATCAAACCACTCAAAATTGGAGTTTTTCGAGTGAATACCATTCCTCTCACTCAGTTAGATGAAAGTAAATATTGGATGTATAACCAATCGATATGAACTTCTATAAAAAACCAATTTTCCTTTATTTTTAATTTTTTACAGAATAACTACATTGAACTAATCTTTAAAAAATTGTAAATAAATGTTATTTAATATAATTTTAATATTGAACACTATTGGTTTCAAAATATTATAGTTTTTAGAGGATTTTTAATCACCCACCCCCCTCTAAAAATATTTTACAAATTACATTAGGCCAACACAAGGATACTCTCTGTTCATTTTGTTCTACATATTTATTACTAGATGGTCGTGTGATTGGGTTTTTTTTAATCTCACCAAGGATTAACCATTATTGTAATAATTTGAATATTTTAAATATCATTTCCTTTCATTATGTGTGTGTGTTTTTTCTTTTTTAAATATGATCACAAAGAAAGATAAGGTGAGAGAAATAGAGATCCATTAACTTAACCATACAGAGGTAAAATAATGGAGTAAAATTATATATTGAAATTAAAAAAACAAAACACTAATTCACCCCCCCCCCCCAATCTTATTATTATGAATATATCACTTTTATCCTATAAGGGTGAGCCCAGGAATTTATTCTCATAATTAACCTCATCACATTGACAACTCCCCACACCCTTAGGGTGGATCTCACAATCAAAAATGGAACTAATATCCACTGTCTTAGGATAGTACCTTTGAGTATACGCTCACATATGGTGTGTCTGGGAATTTAGTATCTTTATTAGACTCATCACATTTAATACTCCTCTCTCACTTATGGTGGGTATCATAATCACAATATAGACCAATATTGCACTCACTCAGGGCGGTCCCTACCAACACCCTCTCACCCAGATTGGGTATCATAATCACAATCTAGACCAATACCCACTCTCTAATGGTGATCCCTACCAACACCATCTCACTTGGTGGGAGACCAAGTATAGATTTTCATAAAAAAAACATACACATAGTTGAAATTAAGGCATAAAACCCATCCCATATATACACTCCAGCTCATGTCATATAAATAAACCATTGATAGCCTCCTAAACCATCCGAAAATCACATACCTATATCAAATCCTATCTTTAGTTTCTCATGAACTAGACCATCTCCTAAAATCACATATCATCACTCACTTTTCCATGAAGGATAATAACCAAAATTTGAGTTAAACATACAATTTTCACATCTAAAATCCATTGGTCTCCTCATATTGAGTATAACGGAATCAGCTTGGTTTCTTAAAACAAATTAGCCTCTACTCATTGATAACAATTTTCACATATCATCAGGTGGTGACCCCATGTCCTATAGACCTTATCTGACCTTGAACCCTCATGCATGTGATACTAGCCCAAGGAGTACCATCCTAGGAAATATGAAAATCATACAAGCCCTAATACTTACATCAATACTCCTATAAAAACAATTTTTATCTTCTCCCCCTTGGCTACATAGTCGCAGAATATTTCTTATAGTCATAAACAAGGAGCACTTGCATGGTCTCTAAGAGGCTCAATGACACTGTATTTATTTACCTAGGGCTCCCTCTGTCCCAATTAATTTAACCCCAAATTGAATACTTAAGAAAGAATCCACAATCATGGATCATGAAGAATATGGATTATTTTTATAGTGAACACTTTCCTATTTATAGAGTTATTATCCTTAAATCATGATCCAACCATACCAGTCAATCCCACACCAAGAGAAGAAAAACAATTTAGCCCCTAATTGAAACCACAACATCTATTTAAATTAATTATAAAAAATTATAATTAATTTAACAATTATTTGTTATGATTACAATTAATTAAAGAAATTAATATAACATATCATAACCACTGGAAATATATTGATCAATACCACAACCCTAAAACCTTTATAAACAATATAAAAAAAGGTTCATGTTTTACTCCCAAAAAAACTATTATTAAAATCTCCATAAACCAACATCCAATTAATTCCAAATTTCATTGAAATTAGAAAAAACAGAATGGAATGTCATCAAGAATCAATTCTCCATTGGAACCCTAACCCAAAATCAAAAAAATAAAGGGATGAGTGAAAGAATAAGTATGAAGGAAAAAAGGGAGAAATTCTACTCCAAATCAGTATATGAATCACCCGAATACCACCCAACGTCAAAGGTGGGCCAAAATAGTAATGGGTATGGAAGCATCTCATGGAAATTCCCTCCCTTGTAACTCCATTTACCATAAAATTGAAAGGTTTATAGCCCAAAAAAATTGGTTGTGAACATAGTCAAAAAAAACTCAGACCATGACCCACTGAGTTCCCAGTCGAGATATACCAAGAACCCAGTCTTCTACCATCCACCTAGTATGCCAACATCATGTGACTGATGGTGGTATAGTGGTTCATTCCAACAAAAATGGACACAAGGTACCTAGTTCCTTCATACCAAGTACTTGGATTCCACCTTGTCTAATTTTAGCATCAACATCACCCAGACAATACTTTGACACTCCTTTGATCACCCAAACCACTTCTTAGGTCTCTAACATCACCTGAAAACATATCCTATAGATTTTTAGATGCATGGATTTCAAATTTGAATACAAATTCTCTTTTCATCCTTATTTTGGGATTAAAAAACCAAATTCCCTGAGAAATCCAACCTGTAATGTTGTAATTCAATATATAGTATTTCTAAAGTATGGAGTATCTTAGGCTTAGCTCACTATTTTCTTTAATGATTTCCATCATTAGGGGAAGATGAACATCAGGGTAAATTTTAATTTTTTTTAGAGGGAAAATTTTTAGAATTAGGTTTCCAATCATAATTCCAAGCATTATAGCATATATGAAATGTGTTTTATATGTGATCAGAGTCATGGGATGGGTATCATGTTGTCTAGTGAGCATTGAAACATGACTGGGTTGGCCTTACAATGAATTTTTGTTGCATGTGTAATGTACCACATAGTTTCCAAGGGGAACCAAATTATAAAGTCTAGGATAAATGATGCAGGATAATTATTTTCAAACATTTTACACTTTCATGTCATTTATACAAAGGGTATGACTAGTTTGTATCATAAAATACAATAAATAAAATACCATAGTTATTTTCTATATTATAATATATGATAAATTAGATATTGAAGGCTATGATTAAAACAAATGTGGTTTTATATTACTATAAAGTGGTAAAGTATTGATGCATAAGAGTAATAAATATGTAAGTGTAATATTATATGATGGTTAAATCCACACACATAAAAGTACATAACTTATCTAAAACATTATTGATGTGTTGGAAGACATGGTGAAATGTAAGATCCTTAGGATGATATGTAAGTTTCAGTCAAAATTCAAGGAAAAAGGAAATATTTAAGGATACTTAATTTGACAGTATTTTAATGGTCATATTATAATACATATTATTATATGTGGAATGAAATAGTGTGAAAATTTCTATGGAATTTGATTAATCATCTAAGCCACTCTGTGTTTCATAAGGGTAAACACTAATATTTTCAAAGGTCGTAATATGTAATATTTTCTTTTGAAAAATGTTGTATTTATGGGTTTCCTGGTGGAAAATGTGATACGTAATGGTTAATATAAATTTTATATGGGTGAATCTAATAAATTAGGATTAGAAAATGGTAATGTAACCATCACATAAAGGTTTACCTATGATGTGTAAGTTTTAATATGATCCATATTTGTTAAAATATTGAAGTACGTGATATAAAAGGGATGTTTATATATGATATGTAAGGTTTGATGGGTTTCTTGATGATATATAAAGTTCAGTATATTAATAAATAAGGGTTATCAAAATTGGTATCCTCAAAATATAAGGGTACTCTTTGATGTGTAAGGCTACTCTGTGATATCTAAGTCCTATATATGAGGGTACCCTATGAGATTACATTGTTACATGGGAGGGTTATACATAAAGGCACCCTGAGATATTTTAGGATTTGTAAGAGTAAAATAATGTTAGCCACTTATCATTAAGGGTGATAGGGTTATCACCCATAAAATATGAATATTATATTTTAAATGTTTTTAGTGTTGTATTTCCATAAATCATATTTCATTACTATGTGTATATGATTGAATATTTTTTCAAAATAAATTTTTTTTTCTTAATTTTAAATATTAATTGATTTATATAGTTAATGAATATTATATAAAAGTTTTTATAAATTAATTACTTTTAAGTGGTAAAAATTAATTAATTATTTTTTTATGAGATAGATATAAATAAATACTCAATAAAATCATATTTTAGTATTAAAATTTATTTCAATGTTACATGAAGCCTATAAATATTGAGGAAATGGGTCACATAGTGGTGAGTTCTTCTGTTTTATCCTTAATCAATTGTAGGATGGACTTTCAGGACTTCAAAATAAGAAACATCATGGGGATTCTTTATCTTACCTGATGTTCAAACACGGGGGTTTAATCATTTTAACTTCCTTTTTATCTACTGGAACTTCATGATTCTGGGTGGAATAGATGAGATTTTTCTATGAGTAAATGATAGTTTCAAACCATTCTCAACCCTCTTATACTTTTTCTTACATATCCAATAATTTTAGTGAGTGGAGATCAGGTAATTGGATATGATTCAAAAAAATTATATTGGAATCTCTTTGATATTATGCAGATTTGGTGTGGTTAGATAAAGGAGATTCATGAAGAATTAATGCATTGTGTTTAGTGAGGTTTCATTAAAATATTACAACACCTTGATTCATTTTTTATTTTCTATGTATTTACGTTAAATTTATGGATTAATTAAAAAATGATTTTAGGGATTTTTTATGCTAGAGGTTAGGGTGAATTCAGAGGTGTGTGTGCACCCCTATTTGTAAGAATTAAATCTAGATTTATTTTTCAATGAGTAATTATTTTATTATTCCCAAATAAATACTTATAGAATTAATATTAATTATTTTTTTAAAAATAGTATAATTGGTTTATGATTAAATAAGTGGTAATTCCTGTGGTTAGGGCCTTGTGTTAACGATATATGGCTGGTGGGTCTTGGATAATCATAGGTGATGGTGGATGATCTTTCTCAAATTTAGTAACTCTAATTAAGTTTGGAGGTTTCAAAGGTATCACTAAGTTCTAATATAATTTTATATTTTTTTATGATATGTGGAAATTACCACCTAAAATAATCTAGACCTAAAATTTACTTAAATGGTTTATGCCTTTGTTTCAAGTGGCAATCACTTGGTTTGGATTGTAATTAGTCCACTGATTGAAGTAGAACATAAAACATTTCCATAAATTGATACATAATCTCCCATAATGGAAGGGAAACTATCAACAGAATCCAAAGGGGTGATATCAAGGGGAATTTTGACTACGTAAGTAGAATATAGATACCCTAGGATGATATTTTTGGTGAGATTATATGTTAATATCAACTATCATAGTGGTAGCCTTTGTTAATATTTGCTAAAGGCCTTTTTTGGAAAAATTCCAGTTTGTTTACAAATAAAATGTAAGTATTGTAAAATGATAGGGTTTGTTATGAAATAAAAAGTGGTAAGTTAAATAATTTCATTTTAATCAATTTGTGAAATGTAATTTTTATTTACTATGTTACTGTAAAATTAAAATTTTATACATCTAAAATGGTTCTAGAAAGGGGATCTTATTCCGTCTCTGTGTATATTTTTATTTAAGAAGGTTATATGATTTATTTTTATACTTGAGAATTTATATGACTTGGTATTAATGTGATGTAAAAAAATTATAATCTTTTTAGGGATTAAATTGAATAAATATGGTCGATGTCTCATTTTAAATTGTTTAAACTTGATAATAATTTATAATGTGATAATGGTTTGATAACTTATCCCCCCAATGTCATATGGTGGTTATCGGGAGGGGAGTTAGTCCCAAATGGGTGATGATATATATATATTTATATATATATATATTAGTTTAGGGGATGTTATTTAATCCCCACTAGGTTATGATATAAATATATATATATATATGAGATTATTCTGGGGTGCGGTGTTAATCCCTTTGGGTGTTGATATAAAGTGGATATAGTTCCATGTTGGGGTGTTAACCCCCTAGGAGTTGATGTATATGTGATGGTTTCATAGTGATGATTTATTCTCCTCTGCGTATTGATATATATGATATGATTCCATGATGGGGAACTACTACCCCTAAGTATTTATATATATGATATTGTTTTAGGGAGGGGTGTTAATCCACCTTTGGTAATGATATATCGTGTTCAAATACATTTTGTACTTGATGAAGAAGTATTTTCGATGTTGGGTCGCATATTATATCCTAAATATTGATAGTGATTTATTTTATTACACATTAAAATATTTTTTATGGAACATACCTTGTATTAGTTATGGTGCATTAATATAAACTCTCTTTAAAATGGATATGTTTCAGAAATTAATTGGTGGGGGCCCATTGAGTTATGATCCAACCACAATAAGGATGATCTGGAACATTAGTACCATAGTAGACCTCATAATCATAGTTATAGGTAGGTAAAAGGATCAATGTTGAATAATTTATCAGGATAACTTGGGATAAATTAAGATATGATACATGGTTGAGGGTCAGGACCAAGTTGTGATTATTTTTAGTTTTTTTACTTTTTATTAGGGTTGTATATGATTTAACAGTGGGATAGTAACACCCAGATATTTTAAAAGAATAAAATTATATTTGATATCATAAGTGACACAAAATACTGAATTTACCTTCCTTTACCTATAAAACAAAATTTATCTTGTCATGCTCACAACCCTGAGATTTTTATGTTTGATATTGTATTAAACACACAACACCAAACTTAAACAACTCATGATATATATTACTATTATAAACCAGCCATTAGAATGATGGTTGTTAATATTATTAACTAAATTCTAAAAATATGTTTTACACATGTATATATAATTAGTTTTTTGGTGTCCAATTAATTATAAATGAAAATAAAAACCTTTCTAGAATAAATAGAAATATTCTTATGAAAAACATTTTAAATGAGAAGAAGATATTTTTGACCAATAAAATAAAAAAATCACACTTGATGGGTTATATTAATAAAATTTATTTTTAATATATTCAATTGACTGTTTAAAATTCATCCTATGTGTTTTTAGAAATGATATAAAAATAAATCCAATTTTATGAATAAAAAGATTTATTTCTTTAAAGGTAGTTTTGTCGCCTTTTGATGGAGAAATTTTTTTAAAACTAATACTTGAAACTTATATAAATTTTATTATAAATAATAAACTTAATTGTATTAATAGTAAGGTGAAAATTAAATTATGGTGAACTTTTGGTAATTTTTAGACAAGTTTCATTTTTGATGAAAAATGAGAAATACAGAATTTTAATTGAAAATGGAATTTTCATATAAATAAATTATAGTGATAAATTATATTTTAAATTAGTTTTAAAGTAAAAAATTGTAAAATTATTCATATATAAATCCAATTTAGATAATTTGAGTCATTTTAATATAGAATTGGGATATAAAAACTTAGTAAACTTTTGGAAATTTTCACTTTAATTCCCCACATTCTCATTCCATCTATGGGATTAATTTTAAATTAAATTCTACCACTTATTTGAATTTAATTTTTTAAAATGTATTACACATATGTAATCACAATAATATTTAATTTCTATTGAGGTAAAACTCATTTTTGATCAAAAATATTAGTGCAATCGATTACAATTAATTACAATGATTAATGTAAATATGAGTTTACTTAGTGGTTAAATATTAATATTATGGGGTTAAATGACCTAGAAACATGTAAAAACCCCATTTAATATACATATTTAAACCATATACCCTAATTTATTGAATTTTGTTTACTATTGGAGGCACATGATGTAAGGGAGACCTCCTAATAGTGTTTTCATTTTTTATTTACAATAATGCCTTTCCTCCTCCACTATATAAAGAAACTCACCCTACCCACTTATTCACACTTATAAATCCCTTATGATCATCCAAACCCTGAAACATCATATTATTAATTCCACTACCTCATCCTAGATGCTTCACTTTGGTCAGAAATTAAACCAAAAAATTCCTTCGGTGCAAAAGAAGAGGAGTTACCCGAAGATGTAACGTTCATCAACGAGAACCTTTTTTTATTTCTTCCTCAAACCCCTTAAATTATATTTATATAAATATTATATAATAAAATAGGTATCTTAAATTTTCCAAGATTTTTTAGGTTAATATTATGACCTAGAACTTCAATAACATCCATAAAATGGGATTCACAATCATCTTTCAAGTGTATAGAAGACTACCGCCTCACGAACTGATGTCATTCATTCTTAAATTACAACATATAAAGGATAGGAATAATGATTTAAATTATTTTTATATATGATATTTATGATATTTATGATTTATTTATTCTTCTTGAATTATTATATAGCACATACCTTCATTCTTTCCATTTTTTTAGAATACGATAACATCGTTCGTGTGTACGGCAGACTACCGCCTCGCGAAGCGATGTCATTCGTTCACATTTTACATGGAATGTATTATGGATGGGTGTAATATAAATATTTATATAAAATAAATAATAATTATAATTTAATAATAAAATATTTATATATCATTTATTTTTCTTTCTTTCAATAAAAAAAGAAAATGGAAATAGCATTCATGAGTACGTATGGCCTACCGTCTCAATGAACGTTGTATCTCATTTCCTATCTCTATCTTATATAGATAATAATAAATAAATAGATGTGGAATATATATATATGATGATTATATCATGTTTTACATTATTGAAATTATGAAATCATGTTCAAATTAAGTGGAAAAAAATAAAAAGTCAAAACATATATGAAAAACAAAGAAGTTATTACCTAAAACATTACTTTGATGTCGAATTGTTTATAAATGGGTAATGTAAAGTCATTATCAAAGAATATATGGTATGATATATTTGTATATGGTTCTGTGAAATATTTAAAATAAACTTATATTTATTATATTTAATTTTTGAACAAGTACGGTAAGAGGCAATACTTAAGGTAAGGGGATTTCTAGTCTCACTTTTATTTCTATAAGACTTATACCATATTCAGAACTCGTTTCTTTGGTGTGGTGTATATACTACCCTATGACATGTTATATCATGGATTAAATTTTTTTAATGATCTTAAAAGTTTAAATTTATGTTATTGTTTCACATCTCTCATTATTCCAAATTTACTCAATTAGTAAGGGTTCTTCTCATCTCCCTTTTATTTATATGACATATATGACATATTCAACGCTATTTTTTTATCTTTTATATATTCTATAAATCAATTTATTATATGATTATTATGGTTGAACTCTATTTCTTCACATGTGGGAAAAGGTGTCTAATGGAAATGTATTAATGGAAAGAGAAGAATATAAATTTAGGAGGCCAAAAATCACAAACCCCACTAGAGTCAGTTCTCTTAGGTACCCCAAGCAGCGTCGGCACATAGGGTGCATGTGCATTGGACTGTTGAACCAACCCGTGCATGATATAATGGCACACACATATGTGACATAATATAAGAAAAGAACCCATTAACCCAAGGTACCATATTTTCCTTTGAATATGAACGTGGTTTATTCATTTATATATATGATACTTTCTAAATACCTCCTGATGCTCTGATCTCCATATTCATTCCCCAAAGCCCATTAAATTATCTTGGAAATTATCCAAAACATGAAGAATATGGAATTAATTGGTGTAGTGGAAATAAATTCATTTGAAGGTTTATAACACACAACACCTACACGAGGATCCCCCTCCCCCATTGTTGAAAACAATAGTGAAAGATCCCCTTCACTAATCCCATTCCTACATGAGATACTTCTACAAACACCTATGGAGACCCTTGGGGGCATCAGAAAAGAATCCCCCAAGTTTTATTTCCCAGGTGTTTCATCACCCAAGGCACCTTCACTTCACCCAGTCCAACCTACCCGAGCCTCCCTTGGTTCACACTAGTCTACTTGTATGAGAGTCCCTTGGTAATCCCTAGCCTCTACCCTACATGATCCCAAAATCAGACCCTCTTCAAATCCATCCATGGTAGGTCCTCTATTCATTTGGCTATATTTTCTGAAAGTTTCCACATTGAAAACTCCTCCAAATCCTTATTACATGAAATACCATGAAGAGGGTCACACCAGAGTGTCTCCCATTTCTATTCCCATTCATATAATCACAAGTTTCATGTAATTATCCTACCGGTTGGTTAGGGTCTTTAGGGTTCAGGGGGTTTTGAATTCCCATGTTCATGACGACCCCATCCCTAGGGGTGGTGTCAACTCTCAGTTTCATATACTGGGGTTAGGATCATGTCCTACCCCTTTATATCTAAGGCCTATAGCCTTCAGTTCAAGGAAGGGAGGGTGAGGATTACGCTTTCCTTTTAATTAAACATTGAATAATATCCCCCCTTCATTGATTTGGAACCAGTTTTAGGAAATATATCCTTTAGTAATCCCCTATAATTTATCACAGGAGGTTTCACTATTTCTCCTCCTCTCTCCATGAGGGTCCTATTTGTATGGGTAGTTAGATATGATTATCCTGGATACAAAGATCAAAGAGTGGATCATCACTGGAGCTCCTTCTTCTCACATACCCTAAGACTCTTCCCTCAATGGAGGAGTAGTGTGTGGTCTTCCAGATCTTCTTCTACCTCTTATTTCTTATATTCAATCATGACTCATCAGGATTAGCGTGGGCTTAGGGGACATCCATGATCATTGAATCCACACCATCAGATCCTTTTTTTAGAAGATATACTCTCCTAAATCATTCTCTCACCATCATTCAAAGTGTCTCCATAAGAATGGGTCCTCAAGGTCATGTATCCAATGTCAGGGAAAAGAAGCTCATGTGATTTCCCAAACCTTCCATTTCCTCTTGTTTCTCACACTGATCATGAAATGCGTGAGCTTAGATATAAATGGAGGTCATGAAATACACATGATCTCAAACCTTTTATGGGACTCTAATTGGTATAAAACCCAAAATATCACCCAATGGGGGTCCCCCTCAGGAGTAAGCCCTAGTCAAACCTATAAATGTGTAACATTACAAGTGAAAGTAAATTCTCATCAATGGGCCTCCTCCTTACGAGTAAGCCCCAACCATAACAATACCATGGGCATATTCCTCTGAAGTAATCCCCAAAACAAACCAAATACATTCATTAGGGAATCCTCCTCAGGTGTAATTCCCAACCAAACATCAAAAAAATTGGGCATCCTCCTCACAATGAAGCCCTGAACCAAACCTATAAATCTCGATGAGTCAATTCACTTATAATGACTCCAAAATTGTTTATCCAGGAATCCATATTATGAGTAATCCCCAAATTATTCCTCTTAAAGGGCTATACTCCCCTATGAGAAAAATCTAATTGAATCCATAGTTTTAGGTCCTTATAGTCAAACTACATGGGATTTAATTCCCATCCAAATGGGATATGTATAAATCCTCCCTAAGGTACAAACCCAACATATCAAATCAATACTACTCTCGATAGACCATTTCCCTAGTATGGACTAATTCAACCTGTAAATTCATATCCCCTCCTAGTTCCATGGGCCCCTTTGGCCTAATTCCCACACTAAACTCTGAATAGGTACATTTATCCTATAATTCCTTGATGCATGATGCTATACTACTTGGTTTCATCTATATCATGAGAATTTAACAGGTATGATGTGTCTCGTATAGTGGCACATAACTACATGGGTTATGAATCTTTTCACAAGGATACATAGGACGACCATATCGTGGGTCCAATCCTGAAACAAAAACAACTCTCATATCCCAAGGTGATGATACACTCTGGAGTTCCCCATTGTACAGCTAAAAACCATAACTTTTTTAATGATGACCATTTAATATCTAATCCATAAATACGAGGATACCATAAATTAATAACTTAAAATACATACAGATATCTCCCTAAATGAAGAACCTTGTATATATATATATATATATTATTCTAAATTCCATAAATTCTTGTAATTGATTGTAAATTCAAGGGTGACTTGTATCATACTTGAGAATTAAAGAAGGATTCGTGAACATATCTTAAATATATAAGAGAGTTGGAAGAAATACTCCCAAAAAGGTTGTGATGAGACCGACCTCCCATCCCCTCAACCATTATGAGTTCTTAAAAACCATTAGACAAACTCCACAATGAGTTCATGCCTTTGGAAAGTAGGTCCCATTGGATACATAACTATTGGGTGTTTCCAGTTCCATGAAAAAAAACCCATTGTAAACCATTTAGAAATAGTTACCCTAATGTGATTTATTTCACAGAACTCAAACCCCCATAATTGACCATCAGGAGAACAATGAAAATCTCCCTCATAAACAAAATTTTTTGAACCTGACATGAATCCATGACCAAGATGATAGTGTCACCAACATATCAGGCCCTTTCACTCTCAAAGAACGAAATAGGGCCAAGAAAGACAATCAATCACGCATGTGTTCATTAAAATTATATGCTACTTATATGGGGGTTTATTATTTTTATTTTTCATATACTCAAGAACTTTTTCTTAGAACTTCTTTCGATCCAATAGCATCCTTCCAACTTCCATGAATGCATTCTCTGGATACTGTTCACATAGGGTATTCATCCAAAAAAGGAAACCATCACCAATCCAATGTATTGAATGATGGTTATCTTATTAAAAAGTCCATGATTACAACTATAATTCTATATTCCCAACACTTGAGGCCTCCTGATAGGGCCTCCATCTCACAAAGCCCCACTGATCTTCTGGTCAGCAATGACCGGTGTTCCTACTACAGATGGAAAAATCACCATGTTTAACTGTTTCTGGAGCTTATACCTAGAACTTAATAACAAGCCCCTCCCTTATCTTAGGTAGGTGGATTTAGAGGTGAGATATAGACTCATCTATAATACATCGAGGTCCTTCTAAAGGTTTCCTTCCAAAAATCCATACTGCAAACGTTACACGATAGTGAGCCCCCAACATGTTGAGGGAATCATCCTTGATTGACCGGCCTAATTTATCCACACTCCGGAATGCATGATAGTCCATCGGGGTAAGAAACAGACCAATGTGGAGTACGAATACACCAATCTCCTCCCCAAATAATCCCATAGATCAAATTTTTCAGCCAACTATGAGCAGGAATATACACCTTCCCACCTTAATTCAATCTACTAGCAACCTCGTATGGTAGCATCCAAGGAAGAATACTATTAAAATTTGGAATCACACCATGATAAAGAACATACAACATCATATACCCAAAAATCCACAAAATCAACTGGCAGCACATAAAGAGTCCCTCCAGCCAAGTTTTACAGCATGTTGATAGAAGGCACGCACACCTTCCTACATTCACCCAAGTTTCCAGCAGTTCCATCTGACAGCACTCAGAGAAGTCAGTCGAAAATTCCCATAAATAATTAGATTATAAATCCATATATCTTCTCCGACACACAATTACTGTCATCATTCACATATAGGAATGTGAGGACAAAATCAATCACATACACATGATCCTGATATAGAATAGGCACATATCCCCATTCCATTCAATAAAGTCACCAAGAATATCTTGGAAATGGTAAAATGGAAAAAGTAAATCCCTACCCACATCCTAAGGACATTTCAAGACAACATTACTATAACAATAGTATTGCATAGGGGTAGATACACAACATTGTCCCCACAAATGGGGCGGATCGTCCTCATGTCACCCTAGAGAAAACACACACCTCATCTCCCATCTAAGAGGTTCATGGGACAAACTCCCACACAATATATCAAAAAATATGTGTCCATGAAAAATACTTCCTCCAAAATGTGTCCCTAGTAAATCAAAATAAGGCATCCAAGAAGAATCCTCACCAAATTCTTCTAGAAAAAATATTTGATTTACGATCCTTCTCTACTCAATAATGGATTTCATTACTCCCTCATATTCTTATATCTGGAATCCCAAGATCTTAATATTTCATTACTAAATCATGTAATTAGTAGTTGTAATTTCAAAGGTCCTTTCCAGATACTTCACCATGAAATATTTCATCATGACTACAATATGATTGATCTCGAGAGCGCATCTTTGATAAGAGCCATGCAGCCCTCTATTTGGATATAAGACCAAGGAGAAAGAGTTTTTAACCCTTGTTTTAATCCACCATGGTGGTCCTCCCTAATATTTAATTTTCTATGAATGTTCTCTCCACATTAGTATTTCACTTTGTTAATAGAATACTCCACTTGTAAATTTAGGGATGAGAAAGCCCTCCTATCGTGATGAACTTGGGAAGATAACATAAGTCATGTCTTATGCCTTATAATTAAAAGGTGAAATTATTTCTCAAACAGAATATAGTCCAAGATGATGGTCATTCTCTAAACCATCCTAGGGCCACCTTTCTTCTAGTGTAATGGGTGAATTCCCTACTGATGTTGTTTATTCTGAAATAGTGGAAGCAAATCAACCACATTAGTCAGATCGGGTAGAGGATCCTCCAACAAAAGATGAAGACGACGTGCTAAACATGAAGAAACCACTAGCTAATGACAAAATTCCATTCATGATCTAACCTTTATATGCCACACAAGATAGAATTCCATAGGCATTATTGAAATATTTTTTTCCCGATATCTACCACAATATACGAAAAAATCATCATCACATGATACTGAAAGTATTACCATATGAAGAGTATCAAAGTCACATCATGGTAATATAAAGGATTCCTCTTCAAATTGATTTGGCATACCTCCTAGATTCTTCATATCCAAAGATACAGTAAGGATCCCTAAAATTTCCATTCCTCAACCCATTAAAAATCTTTTGACAACTTGTCTAAGATGCCCCATATGGTGTTCATATCAGAGAATGGGGTTCACATGAAGTGTTACATTTAACTATGCTACCTAACCATAAAATACCACCATAAGTGGTATCATGAAATTTCATAGCTTCAGGACAGCTTCAAAAAATGGATCAGGTCCATGATGAGTGATATTATCCACAAAAACAAGCATCGATTGACTCCCACCGACATCAGTCCAGAAGAGAGCATTCCATTGAGAAACATTTTCACCATGAATCTAAAAATATCATGAAATCCTCCCACTTGGGAGATGTTAGGCTTTAGATAGTTTAAATTTTATAAATAGTGAAAGGGTATTTGAAAATAGTTGATCTCAGTGCATCGAAATGATGCACTCGGCCCATGTTCCGAAAAAACTCCATAAAATCATAAGGGTGTATACAGCAGTTGCAGGAATGGTAGTTCAAGAGTAATGTCATCCCATAGGGTTGGGGGATTTTTTTTATCCCAACACTCGAGGCCATCCAAATGATCCCTAAGTGTTGAAGAAGTGGAATGGGAGTATCCCTAAACCTATGGTCTAGGGTATTTTCAACTCTAAAATATCCCCCTTAGTGGAAATCAGTCTTCTCCCGATTAGGGGAAAAGCCACAAAATGTGTCCTCTGAGTTCAACCCATCTCATTATCTAGTACCATCACTAGGAACAAGCATGACTGCACTCTTTAGAGATTCCCTTTGGAATACCATCCACCAAGAAACTCATTTAGAACAAGAAAATAAGAGGGAAAGGCCTCAGGGAGGTCAAAGAAAAAACTATCTTGAAATGATATTGATGAAATTCCTACCATGCAATACACATCAGTAAACGTCCTTAATACTACCATTGGAGACCCTACGAAATGTGAGTCCAATTAAGATGAGGATTTAGAGGAGGATTTTCTAGTTCATAATGTGGCCCATGCTAAAAAACTAGAGGCTTAAAAACATGGAATCAAAAGCTTTCCCTGAATCTAGGCATTTCCCCAAATAATCCATTCTTACCTCCTTGAAAGGAATCCACCAAGGAAATAGGTAAGCATCATATTGTGCCTAACCTACCTACTAGATATGTTAACCTTTCATTGGAGAGAATATTTTTTCAACTTGAGGAATAGATAAAATTATTGTGGAGACTCAATGAAGAACTACTTTGAGGTAGCCTTCCTACCCCATATACCCTATTAATAAATCCTTAGCTCACACCCCCCCAACTAAAGTACCTCATCCAAGATGGTTTACTGTAGAAACTGAAGTGGATCTAGAAAATCCAATCAATATGGGATACCAACCACCAATATACAAGGATCCTGCATCAATAGATTAAAAATTACAACTATTGGGTTCACAAATAGAACAAGGCCAGAAACATCCTCAAATAACTCTCATATAAGATACCCATTGAAGATACTAGTTGTTCCACCACCCATGGATCTACCAAATACTGCGCCAGCTCAATATTCGACCCAATCTCACATTCCTCAAGGGATCAAGAACTCTATTGAGTCACCCGCATCTCGATTGGAATCCATAGAGTAATAGAGAGAACTGATACAACCCAAAAATAATCCTTTCCTCAAATTGGTAGATTTTACCATTCCCTGACTAAAGTTTGGGAACCAACCATTTCCAGTTATTGCTGGCTCAGGAGATTCAGAGCAACATCTCACACATTTCATCTCTCATACTAATTTCAGGATAGGGACCCTAAAGAACTGGTGGCATTGAAGATGTGGTGATTTTGGAAATCACTTTAGGTTCCATACATTGTATGCTACACAAGTCTTTAGGCTTGGTCAATTATAGGGTCGGAAGACCATTCTTCCAATTTATCTTGATGCTACAAATGAAAATAGTATTCGATATCTCAAACTAAAAATAGAGATAAAATGAAACTGTATCTGATTAAATTTCTCAATGTAATGGATCAAAATACTCCTTAAACCTACCTCTCTCTCAATAATAATTGTTTTCCATCTTTACAGTGAATTTATTGACGATTTATGCACTCCATTGATTCCTATAAACAATAAAATAGGGTTTTGTGACCCTTCTATAATTACTCAAGAAATACAGGACTCTATTTCAGAGACTACGAAGAAGTCTTGAGTAATTCCATAAAATCATGGGAGGAGAATGAAAAAAATAAATGTACCCGCTCTTAATCCAAATCCTACACCGTAATGCTCAATTTCACCTCCTTGACATTAGCAACAATTCATGCCTCGTCAGGATGATCAAAAACAGAATAGGTGAAAATAGTTTTAGGAGATCAAAAACATGTACTATTCTTTATGAAATGACCTTGTCCATGAATACTTCATATTGGCATTTTAAAACAATGTAATGAAGTTACCAAATCCCATGAATCCTAGAAAAGAGCTTGATGAAGATATTGAAAATTATTTTCCATTCTATCAAGTACTAGGAAACAACATGTAGGGTGTTTTGTTTTCAAATACCTATTGTAAAATATGGTTAACTCTTGGAAAGTGAAGCTAAAGAATTCATCTTCTCATGTAGTGTGTGTCTCTACTGCCAAGCTAGGGGAAGAGAATGAATGGAAAGTTATAAATAATAAGGGTATGAAACATTTTAGAGACTGGATGGTTAGGAAAATGATCAAATGGATTCATGATATCCTATTATCATAATTTACAAAGCTGAATGTTCCTCTAGTCACTTCCTCTGTAACACATACTACTTCATCGACAGCTCAGTCCTCTAAAATCCATCCTTCCAAAAACAGACATGGCTAGAAAGGTCAGAAGAAAAAACATGAATATGCGATCCTTCCAAGCCCTAAGTTATCCTTCACCTTATTAGACTTCATATTAATGATCTAAAAACCAGGAGCACCACCCCGCCAAATGGTAAAACAAGGGTCCACCCACCAAAGATAATCTACATCAGGAAATGAGTTGATTTTTAGTTCAATTAATGTTATTCACATAATGGACCCCTTCTCAAATGATGAGAATGATTATGAAACTGAATTACCTACAATTGATTGGGTAACTAGGGGAAGAGGTCATCAGATTCGAGGATACAACGGAAGACACTGTCATTCCAGAAGTTCTACTTAACCATGCCCCTACCCGAACAATCTATGTGGCCAAAACTCAGGACAGATCTCTCTAGTGATCTTAGTAGGAGAAATGAATATCCCCCCTACAGGATTATATCTACACAGAGATTACCATCTAGGAAGATCAATTAAAGGATACACCACCACCTAATTAACCTTGACGTGTAAGAAAACCTAGCTGGCATAATACACCATGAGTTGAATCACATTAAACTCATGTCCCAAGGGATAGTCCATCTATAGTAGGGATAGAGTGTCTTAAATAACCTATGAAATAGCATCCCCATTGAAGTAATCACAGACCATTGGACTATAATTATGATATTTTTAATCAATTATCCTTGGTTTCAGCCAATTTTTCAATCCTATATGCCATGATTCTATCAAAATATCTCCAGAAAGAACATGTTGAGGTCTTTCCAATCCCTCATGAATTTGAATTCAAGGTTAATGCTTACTATGTTTATCATTCAGATAATGATTGGGTAGAATTTCATGTCGTTATCTGGTTCATAGAACAAGATGAAGAATTTGTAATAAAGGGTAAAGTTAGAGCCTTGTATATATATGGAAAGATGAATGAAATTAATATCCAACAAGCCTTTGTTTACAACATCTTAGGAGTCAACATCATCCCAATCTGAACACTTCATCAATTGGTTTTTAGTGAATCTCACTTGTACCAATCTACCATAACGTCCTAGGGTTATTACAAGAATGAGAAAAATCCTATAAATGAAATAAAACTCAGGACTCATTTTGGGGTTATCATGTATGACTCTAAATTTACGGTTATCGGGTAGGGTAAAAACTTAAGTGTTCTTGCTGGGAAGACCTTGTCCACATAAGCATGCAGTTATTCCCTCTTCATACCACCAATGTCTCAAATATTCTATCAATGTTCAAATTGGTACATTTCATTGTGATAATGTTGTTTTAATAGTGGATTCCCTAGACCCAACTATTCATTACATTTGATTTCCATATCATGTGTATAGTTAGTTATACATGATGTATTCTTACCATTGTAGTGTATAAATTTTTTCATCCACTATTTAATAGAAATTTCCATAGACTGATTTTCCTAAAAAATGTTATAGTTGATCACATGATATAATGAGAACCTTGAGAGAATATGACATTAATATTAAATATATTTCATATGGTCTAGATACTTCGTACTAAATGGACACAATAGATTTCCGCCTATCAGTTGTTGGGGGTCATAAGCAATGATACTTCTTCTCATGAAGTTTGTACTTGGTTATATCTTGTGGTGAGATCATGAGGATAAACTCGCTAATAAGAACACCACAGGTTTTGGTTTTCATTGGTTGTTCCTATATATGGACAAGTGTAATGGTCTCTTCCCTTGAAATTATTACCAAAGTGTGTCATTTGATCATGTAAAATGATGAATGGAAAAAATAGGTATCTTGTGTTGGTTACATCATTGATTGTATGAAATTGGATGAATGGTCAAAAATGATTTTTTGCTTCCAGATTTTGAATGTAATATATCATAGACCATGTTGATTAGGATCGTAGTACCTTCATAAGACCACGGTCATGAAATTCAAGGTTAAATCCATCCAGTTATATCAACAAATAATAATGCAATAAAAGGAAAATGACACGGTTGTGCGTACGACTTTATGATGTAATAAAGACAATGATATTATATTACATAGTGCGTGTTCATAGGTTGGTTTTCATTTCTATGAATATCTTTATCTCTTTAGGTTCCCGGATGGTTCAAATATCCCACTATTTTTATATGATTTGTATTCACTAGTATCGAGATACGGTCTTGAGGTTCACAGACAATAGAGTATTTTAGAATCTACTATATTCAGTTGAATAGGTATATAGGACATGGTGGGCAATACCATTGGGTTCCGTGTTTTCCCCAACAAAAATATGATCACCAAAGTAATAAATAAATTCATATTAATCATGTTAAGAATAATTTTAATTGAATTTATTTATTAAATGTATTTACACATTTTAACGTAAATACATTGAAAATATTATTTGATTGAATATTAGTTTAAAATATTCAAGGATCATTTAATATTTGCAGGAATGATGAGACAAGTTAATGGTTGGGTATTATCATATAATATATTTTTTATATTGAAATAATGTGATTATAATATAAATTGTTTTTATTAATTAGTACAGTAGTCATAATATACAGTTTATTTAGTGATAAATAAATATTTGGGTGTTGGGAGTGTATTCTGGATATTTATTATTACACTATATATAGAAGAGAGAGAAATAAAGAGAGGGACTATTGACTGCCTCTCTCTCTCTTATTATATCTTCCACATTCTAGAGAGAGGGGTTCTATGTCGAAAATTTCAGATCAAGATATCTCTTTACCATCGCTAGTATGGTGGTATGGTAATTGTCAAAGTGTTGAAATCATCATCAGATATACATGCTAGCACACATAATTCAAATATTGACACTCCTGTGGTTTCTTGAAGAACGTGTGGATGATCTAGGAGAATTAGAATTTGGATTCTTTGAGTAGTGATCTGCGATGATGAGAAGATATGGAGCAGGAATTCGGATCTAACCTAGTATTTATTGTCATTATTTTTTTTCTTAAAATTCCTCACATGGGATCCTTGGGAGGTAATCAGGTAGTCTTCTTCTACTAACGATGAAGATAGTTCCATCGTCAGTGGAAAAATATTAAAATCCCATATTTTGGGGATTCCCCTGCATGTTCGATACATTAAATTGGTATTATAATGATGCGTGAATATTTTAATACAGTGTTAAAAAAGTAAATTTTCACTAAATATAATAGAGGGAGTCATTCTGATTCTAACCCCGTAGATGGTGATTAAATCCGACATTAGATGAACAAGTTACGGTCATCCAAATTTTTAAATATGGACTGAAAATAATGAAATATTTAGAGTATTAGAATGAAAAGAAAATATAATTCTTATATTTTTATTATACACAAAAAAATAGTTTTGTGTTTTTCACCATTAAATCAAATCACCAGTAGGATTTTGGTTGTCAAAATAGTGATTTCAACCACAAGATAATTTTCCACATGTGTGACTTAAAAAATTATTATATTTTCTATGCCTACTAAATAGGATGTGTATTTTTTCCTATCAAACCAAAAAATAATGCTTATAGACCTCATTTTGAGGGAAAAAAGATGAGTTGACTTGTATAATGGGGACAATGATGTTTTAAAAAAAATTTATAGTTGAGGTATTCCCCCTTGTGTCCTCTCCCTATGGAGGCCCACCGAATCACCCTCCTTGGGTTCCACCGAACACCACTTGAGTAGTTAACCTCCTACACTACTAGAAATCCTAGAAACCACCACCTCCCTAACCATAGTTCATCTGCATCCCATCAGAGTGGCTCTTCCTATTGTTGTTTCCCACTTGGACCAATTTAGAACACCACTACTAAGCACCTTCTTGGTTGGCCATTCCATCTAACCACCTTTTCCCTTGGGAGCCACCTTCATCCAAACTCCACATTTTCATGTTGCACATCCCACCTACATACATCTCTGGCTCACACCACCACCATCAGATCTACAGATCCATCCGCCTCATCGAACCAAGTAGCGACACCCACTACTACCACCAATGATTCCTACCCATACTGAGCTCCCCCTACCGGTTCCTCATAGGTTCATCCACCGACAACCACCAGCCAGAGGTGGCTCGGTCCACCAGATCTCACTTCCTCTGATCTCTATTATATAGGAAGCATGCCTTTAGCTAGCCCAGATCTACTAAGACCCAGACTTGCACTAGCTGGCACCACCAAACGTCAATGGCTACCTGTACTAGAAACCTTGACCTACTATACTCCCATCACACACCTATTTCTCTCTGAAAATGGCCATGGGTAGGTCTTCCCAACTTGGAACATGTCTAGGCAGACCTTCATTTCCTTGAACACCCTTGTATGAGGTCTTTAAGGCCTAGAATGGGCCTTTACGGGGGTAGCCCGACCCACACATACCATGTTTGGGCTTTTTGGGGTCCTAAAATTTTATAATCAATAATTAAATTAAGTATTTAATTTAATTAGTTTCAAAATTAAATTAATGAAATATTAATCTTTTGTTCAAAATTAGTATTTCTAATAAAATTTATTTAATTTAGGTTCTAAATTAAATTAATTAATTAAAATTTTTTGGCATTAAAATTAAATTAATTAATGAATTTGAAAGACATAAATTGTTGAATTAAAATTTAGAGTGATTTTTTAATTAAATAAAATACCCACGGAAATATTTTTAATTCATGTTTAATTTTAATTTCTATATTTATTTCAATATTCATGTTTAATTTGAATTAGAATACTCTTGATCCATTGATTATCCAATGTAGGTCTGATGCTTGTTCAATTTATTTAATTTAATTATTTCCTAGTTTCTAATAAGTTATTTAATAAATGATCATATGTGTGTCATCTAAGTGTCATTATATGTATAATGGCCAGTGTGTCCATTTTTAGAGTTTTATTTTATACTCTTGAGATCCCCTCACCTGCGTATGAGTTTTTTTATATAATGATGAGATAAGAATAGATACACTTCACGTCATGTTATTGAGTTGCACCATACATGTGATTGATGCATTGGATGGGAAAGCATTACAACTCAAGTCACAAGAGAGACAACTCAAGATATATCCCCTAGGGTCTAGGTTGATCCATTATTCACTCAATGGATAAACCATTAGTATTGGCTCTTATCACATCATCAATATATTTTTTTCATGGTTTATTTTTATGTGAATGTGTTGTTTATGCACAATTTCATAGAACAATAAAAAAGAATTCATGGATAAAATGAACATTTGATGTGATGGATATTTTCTATTGCATGGTAAGTTGTGAGTGTGATCACATAGTAAATTCTTATGAAATAGAAAATGATTTTTTCTTCACTTAAAAATAATAAAACACTCAAAGAAATATTTAGTTTTAAACACCATCCATTATTTGAATTTGGAAAAAATTGGGTGTTCAGGGTACTTGGTCAGACATAGTTGAGGGTGCTTCTTACTTCCAGGGAGTTATTATGAGAGTGGTGGGTTGAAATAACTAAATTTATTAAGGATTATCCATATATAACTTTCTAACATTTTAGAGGAAACATTGAGTATATCATGTTATAATTTTAAAATATAGGACTTCACTCAACAAATCAAGAAACTGAGAGATAATGGGGTCGGTCAGTTAAAAACCTACCTTGAACCCTTAGAGTACTGAAATAAAAAAACCTTAGAGACAATGAGAGATGGATTGGTAATCCTTTCCACTAGAATACTCAAGTGACGGAGTATTCCAATTCTAGCATAGACGGTTACTATAATTAGATAAAATAGTGGGAGATATTTAATGATTTAATAAATTAATCAATAATATCTAAATCAGTAATCAAGATAAAAAGTACAAATATACTAGATTTTATTTTTCTATAAAATAGAAACTTATACCACAAGAAATACTTTGATAAATAATTGAAAATTTAAATGTACTCAGTGGGATTAATTTATAAGAATAGTAAAGGCACTTTTGGAAAACACTATGATATAGGAAATTTAAGGTGTTGGTGTCCCCAATACCAATTAAACTACCTCGGGAAGTGAGGGTGTAAAAATAATTTAGAGGAGACTCATTTACAGTGTATATAATGGTTATTTCATTATTATATCATCAACATCTGATGTCATTTGTGGTCAATACATTAGGGCATTAATGATATAACATGTAGTCTCATATCTGAGAAGTTTCTAAAAGAAATTGAAGCAATGTATGAATAAGGTGATAGTTACACTGGATGTATAAATTGAAATATGGTTCATGATATTTAAATAGATCCCTTTCTCATGAAATTTCCACCTATTTACTCAAGTTTCCTACAAGATCTACAAACGAACCATATTCTGCAAATGCTTTATTTTATTTTTAGGTATGGTTGACCAAGTAAATAAAAATATAAAAAAATTAATCTTCCATTCATGTGGTAAAAAAATGAAATGAAATGAATAAAAAGAAAATGTCAATTAATCATAGAAGCACATTTGAAACATATTTTGATGAAATATTTATTAACCCGGGGTTATTTTCTTTGCATATCATGAAATAAAACTATATATATTTAATCCCAATAAACTAAATTAAAGAAGAAAGTTATCTCTTCTCTTTCAAGTATATTCATCCTAAAAAAGTATTGTTTCAAATTTACATCTTGGGTATTAAATATAGTATTCCTTTCACATATGTTTATTTAAATATAGTAACTAATTAAGTATATAAAATTTACAAAAATTTGGTTGTATTCTATAGGCATCTAAGAAATGATGATCCCAAAGTCCGTGGTGAGTAGTATACAACATCTATATTTCCAAGTGAATTATTCATCTAGAACTATTATTGATTATAACCAAAAAATTCATCTCACATGTGCTTTAGAAACATGGATACATTATTCTCGTTTTCAAAATGAATGTTAATTTTGGTGTCCATTACTCAACCAATAGTTATTTAACACTTGAATCAGAGGTAATACCTGATGAATATAAATTTAAGACTTGTTTTCCCTGTTGTGGAAAGATAAATCTTTGTCAAAAAAAACTAAATTAGATGTAAATGATATACCTAGTATGGTATTTAGACTTACACAAGTTAAACACCATAGGAATTATAGATATATATACTTAGTGTTTGTAAAGGGAACCTTTAGAAATAAAGGTAAGCCACAAATCTATTAGAGTTAGTTCTACAAGTGAGAGTGAACTATTTCCAGGGTAACCTAGTGGTTTATATACTTCATTAGATTTATTTAAGTGATTAAGGAATTTAAAATTGAATTGTGACATGCATGGTTATAATATATGAGTTTCTTTGTGCTATCATGTTGAAGAATATCTTGACCAAACATTCATCAGTCAATATAATGTAGAGAGGAGTAATTACTAAATGAACATTACCTTATCTACAACACATCATTGATTTTAATGTGGAGGATTGATAATGAAGTCCTATATATCAAAATTGATAAAAAAAATGTAGCATGGATTAATTAATAAATGTACATTTAATACATCAGAGTTATGATGTAAGTAGTATCAATGTTGCAACTCGTTGAAACATCCATTATATTTCATGATGTACATCAAAAATAATGATGAATTCCCATAAAAAATTTTCCAACTCTAATGATAAATGGATATCTTATGAGTGATTTTATGATGGAAATCCATTATGTCATAAAGACATGTGTTTAAATTCAAAGAGTTTGTTAGGATATAAACAAAATTATAACAAGAACAAACACATTGTGAATCTATTTTAATTATCCTAAAAGTTTCTTAAGATATTACAAAGATCCCTAAGATAGAAAATTCATAGTCAAGTGAAAGACTAAATTTCTATATAAGGGTGAACATCTCTATTATAGATAGTGGGATCCAGATTAACTTAGGTTTAGTCAATGTTTAATATTCACATATAGTTGGCATAGAAACCAGTTCCACATGACAATGTGGAATATGAATTCTCTATAGAAGTATACGACCTAGGTAGGTTAAAACCTTTTTTAGGGGTTTTTATTCACTATGGCCAGTGATACATTATTCATTGTGGATAATACTTTCTTCAATTAAGCAGTATATGAAATTTAGCTAAGATTGGTTACAATAATTAAAATTCAATAATGGATTCCATGTATCAATATGGAAAGGGGATTATTATCATGAATATTATAGTGGGTATTCAAGTGATATGATACATCGATGGTATAGGTTTAGTAATAATAAGGTTTGATTGGTAATACCAAGTCATTATACCTTAATCCATTTGAATTTTACTTCCCATATAAATGTTCTATGATCATTTTATTAGGCGTTGGATGTCATGAGAACCAATTGTTGAAGTTGTTTATACGAAGAAACAAGAAACAGATGGTCATGTCCCCGAATGATAATATAGCTTTCAAGATACTTAAATCTAGTTTAGGATTTACGTAATAAACTAGATTATAGAATGTTCAATTTGAATGAATCATTGTCAAGTATCAACTAGAGTTTAATGGGATCAAATATGTTTTCCAAGTATAATATGTTCGGCAACATATGGAAAATGGATATTTTTATTAAGAGTTAGTTAATAGTAGAATGAAAGTAATTCTCTAGTGATGGGATTAAATTAGGAACCTAAGTTCTAGGGAATATGATCTACTAAGGTAGATCTAATTATTTCTTCAACCTAGTAAATTGTACATATAGTTACATGGTATTGAAAAATACAAGATGGATCAATTAAAGAGAGAATTGTTACCAAGGTCTTATGGCATAAATCCCTCAAATGAGACATGTCTGATACATGGTAGGAGATTAATGTGGTGAGTTCAAATCCGTATACTTTATTGATGGTTCAATATTTTATGCTAGCATATGTAAAAAAATTGATATTTGAAGGATATAAATTATAGTGGAAAGATATCAGTTATATCTAGGAGAACTATAAGAGAAGTAGTCAAAACTATCATATTGTACTTAGGAAAGTATAGAATATAAGTACTTGGTAATTGGATAAGAGATGATATAAGTTATGAGGGGACACAAAATAGTCTTATTTCAGTTAAATATGATCTAATGTTGCAGTTAAGCTAGGATGATGAGTGTGACAAGCTCATATAAGCCAGTTGTAGCCATACCTACAAATACCAAGTCCTTTGTAGCTTCCAAGGAAACTAAGAAGTAGTTAAATGGATAGATTTGTTCCAATTTTGGGAAACATGCCTAGAAAATGAAGTTTTATCATAATTTAAATTATGGTAATATTACTGGACAAGATGTCATGTTATGGCATTGAACAAAAAGGTATATACTAGGAGATACCATCCCCTGAGAAGTTTTAATCAAGGATTTGAGGTTGCATATAGGGGATTATCAACGTAGAGGAATAGTGGGAGACCCATTAACTAATGTCATTACTCAATAGAAACATGATCCTAATCATGTGATTGCTACCAAGTTTGATTATCAATTTGGATATAATGTTAGTGGGAGTGTTGTAACAGTGGTCACTCTAGAACTAACTATACATTAATTTTGATTTCCATATCATATGTACAGTTAGTTATACATAATGCATTCTTACCAGTATAGTGTATACATTTCTATGTCCACTATTTAATGGTAATGTCTATAGATTATTTTTAGCCGCAAAAGATTATAGAAAATAACATGATATAATGAGAACCTCCAGATACTATGACATTAATATTAAATATATATCTAATTTTTTAGATACATCATAACAATTGGAAAGAATATATGCTTGACTATCAAGTGTTGGGGAATCATAAGCATTGATACTTCTTCCCATTAAGTTTGCACTTGGTGATCTCCAACAGTGAGATCATGAGGATAGACACACCATAAGGAACACCGTATGTTTTGGGTGTCATAGGTTATTCCTTTCCACAGACAAGTGTAATAGTCTCCTAACTTGAGATAATTACAAATGTGTGTCATTTGATTATGTACTTTGATGCATGGAAAAATGATGGTAATAAAATCATGGTGAGGTAGATTATGTTGTGTGCATCAGGGGTGGTATGTAATTAGTTGATTTGTAAAGAAAGGATTTTTCTCTTTTGGGTTACGGAAGTAGTATATTGTAACATCCCATATCTGGATTATACTCAACTGGTTCCCTATACCTGATTGGATATATGGCCTAAAGCGCATTTCCCAAACCACCAGAGGTTTCCAACTAGCATTGAGGGACTAAGGTGTGATATTTTTGAAATTATACCCTCATTGGAAGAGTGTAACATAGCAGAATAAGAAATAACACAATAATGGAAGCAGTAAACATCATACAATAGAAATAAACAGAGGAATACTGATAAGTTAAATAACCAAGAATTATTACAAAAAAAATATGATGCAGTGTGTTATATGTTCTAAGAAAACACCCAAAAAAATTACACACTGGCCAAACATAATATATGTCTCAAAATAATAAAAGAAAAAAAGAGAGACTAGGAGTCATCGCAATCCTCTGCTCTGTCACATGCTCTCTTACTCCAGATCAGCATATCAAGTACCTATAGCAAGGCCCTTTCCTTGATCAACATCTATAATCATATAATCTGTTTGGGCCCAAAAGCATGACCCAAACAGTGCATGAGACTAAATCCCAGTAGGAAACCACCAAATATATGTGTCTATCTATCAGTGAGTATTTACAATAGGCAGTGAAAAGAAAGGAAAAATAGTAAATCATGGGTACTTAAAAACAAGAAAACAGATGTCCCAGAATAAAAAGTAAACAAGTATAGGTGAATAGAAAATCCAAGATTGTGTTTTTCTTTGGAAGACGCTTCGTAAGTCATTCCATTTCATTATTCAAGTTTCGTGAATTCTATAAAATCTCGAGGTACAACCTTGTCCCGACGAACCCTCATATAATAGTAGTAATCAACTCGTGATATAATAATCATTTATTCATTTTCCAATAGAGGCCTCCCTTGGTATCCCTCAATAGATCCTAGGTTCCCTTTTTATTTTAAATAATCCTCACTGACCCTGACCACCCTATCTTTGGCTCGCTCATGGCCTTTACATAATTAACCGCTTCAGCCCATCCATTGGCTTTTAATTGAGACAATAGATCACCAAAGGTATACAAGGTGAAATTAGTGACATGAGCCTGACCCTGTCTTTTAACTGAGACAGTGTCTTGTCCATTGAAAATTACCTATTTTTATCATTTAATTCAATTACACATTCCATCTCAAAAGAAACACATGAAAATAAAAATATCACATGGATTTAACCTAAACAACTCACATGGGATCAGTTTATATAATAACCAACATATAAAACATAAACTATTACATGGTTAAAAATGTATAACTCGCATGGGAAAAACATATAACAACCCTATTATGCAATTTAAACAATTACAAGTCTTAACAAAACAAGTATCTCATGTGGGAAATTCATATAATGAGAAAAACGTTTTTAACAACCCATGAATGGGAATTCAAGTCAATCCTCATAGGCATTCTTGGCCAAACATCCATACAAGGGAAATTAACCCATGGTGTGGCCCTAAATCAAGGTTCACAACCCTAAACAAGGTTTTAATCATCTAATTAAATACATAATCATAAATAAGAAAAAAAAAGGGTCCATTATTCAATCAAAAGATACCCTAAAAGTGGGCGTGTGGCACTACAACATATATAAACATCATGAAAATTCATGAAAGCCACAATATCATCTACCTCATACTCATACAACTCTCCTAGTCCAGTTTCGGGGTTTGATTCTTCCTAGAACAGAGTAGATCTACAAAATGATTAAAAATTATCAACCTTTGATAATTAAATTGAGAGAGAAATTTAGGAAGAAAGAATCAAAAGGAATTGATATCTCACTGAGTGGAATCCAACGTATCTAACGGTGTTTTAATTGGAGATCGTACAATGAAACCACAGGTAATTTCCCGTTCGGATTTCCTGAGTGCACTGCTTGTCGAATTGGGTTTGTTTCTATTCATTTGAAAAAATGACGCTGTGGCCCAACTTAATAATTAAAAAAGTACATAACGTGTACTTGAGACTACATTTCATGTCTTTACAACTCTTGGTAAGACCATTACATTGTCATGTGCTGGGATTACATGGTGTGTATCCTTCTATACACGGCTTGTACATAAAAGTACATGGCGTGTAGTCCCCATTCATGTCGTGTAACAGGACTCCAGCCATCACTTGACCTCTTTTCCCCCATTTTCATAAATATAAACTAAAAATGAATCATTTTTATCTAAAATGATGAATCGGGTTCTTATAAATTTCCCCCTTAAATCAATTTTTCCCCAAATTTTCCTTTCTAAGGGTGACGAAGAAATATCTAAGAACAACTCTAGAAACTATGATCGTACATCGGCCTCCCTATCCTAAGTCTCTTTCTGTACTCGTTCGTGCTGCCATAGCACCCATACCAAAAAAACACACTATCCATGAAGAACCTTAGTGCTATAATCAACAATTTAAATGGGATTCTCCTTAGAGGACGCAACTTCCTAAAACTCCACTTCCTAGTACTTAAAGATGTGAGAGATGTCTGAAATGTAACGTAAAAATAAGAAATGTTGGATACATCATGCATAGCCATGTACCTCTGAGGTAACTGAAATCTATAGGCATTTGGCTTGAACCTCTTCAATATCTCAAATAGACTGACATATCTTGAAGAAATCTTGCCATGTCTCCATATTCTCTTATGACCCAACCTCAGTGAAACATGAAACAAAACCCGATCCCTGACCTCGAACTCCAGAGCTCGTCTGCGGTGATTGTCATATGATTTATGATCAGAATATTTATTTTCTATTCACTTCTAAATCAACTAGACCTACTAAAGAATCTCCTTCACATGACGTAGTCCTAGTAAAGGTGCCTCACCTGCCTCCAGCCAACATAGAGGAAATCAGAACAGCCTACCATACAAATCCTTATATAGATCCATCTGAAAAGTATTCTGAAATATATTATTTAGTATAACTCTACCAAAGGTATGTGTATCTCTAAAGGAACCCCAAAAAATCCAGGACACATGCCCGAAGCATGTCCTCCACTTCCTGAATCATGCGTTCTGATTGGCCATTTGTCTGAAGGTGGTAAGTCATGCTCAGAAGAACTTGTACACCATGAACTCTATATTCCTTCCAAAAAAAGTATTAAATTAGGTGTCCTTATCTAAAACAATAGAATTCAGGACCCCATATGGTCATACAATCTCACAGATATACAACTATCCAAGCTTATCATCACAGAATGTTTTCTTGATGGGTAAGAAAAGTTTAACCTTCATGATCTTGTTAATAAAAAAGCATACAACATCATTATGACAACACATTCACCATTGGAAAACTGCCCAAATCATTACCCAAAGAATTCTAGAGATGATACAAGTGTGATTTCTTATAATTGGGAAAACTCGAACATAACAGGGGTCATAATAGCATCCTCACAAGGATGGTCAAACCCCGATTGACCAAATTAAAACTGGTCATGAAATCATCCATTGAAAGAAATTGTGGAATTTCACACCACACCCACCTTAAACTGGCGAAGTACTCAAACTCCCTCACTAGAACCAAACACAAAGAACAAGAATGATAATGAGTCAAACCATCACTTGATGACTTATCACTAAAACGTCGGGCTTAGAAGGCCGAAGTATTGCAACATAACACAACACCTACACCCAAGGCACCATAAACCCACAATGATCCTGCTCACTAAATCTCATACCTATATCTCAATGATGCCCATTTTTCATGCCATCCTTTCTTCAATTAATAGGTCATTCCACAGCATGAGTAAAAGTGTAATTCTAGATCCATCCCACTGGAACCATTACCTATTTTCTAATTATCACATCTGATCCCGAATATATGTTTGACATAAACTCATATTCACCAACCCTGAGATTATAGAACTCACCAAGGTGGTCCATACTCCCTGTTACAAGTGAAGCTTCGGTACAAGGCCAAAATTCCATCTAAGAACACTCACTGAACCTAGAGCGGCATCCGCCTAGCAGTCATGTCAGAGAAAATGGAAGGCATCCCTGATTCCATCCAATGTGTTCCTACACCAAAACCCAAGTATCACTCAGGATTCACCAAGCCTCATTTAGAACTATTCATCGGGTTCGCAACATAGAAAGTGATCATGAACCAGCCCAATGGCCTTTAACAATAGTATGACATAAAACTGATGCTCTCTTAGTGAATCTAGCATGATTCCAAGATAGGGGACATGTTTGAATCTTATGAAAGAAAACACTAATATGATTTCAAGGATCACCATAAAATGATAGATGAACCACTACTGGCCGACCTCCTAAAAAATTGGCTTCAATTGCCGACGCATCATCATTTAACCAACCATAATGCCTTTATCTTAAGGTATTTCTGTGATGGCTTATGATTAACCCCTTAGGTCTATCCATGATCATTGGTGCCTTATAAGGGTTTCACACAAAGTCAACCACAACAAATATAGTGCTATCAAGAAAGCATAAACATGAAACAAGACTCGCAAGCCTCAAAGGAATTCAAGTAGAACAAACATTTATGAATGGTCCTTGATTGTGATCCTTATACATGGAAGGACACATTTAAATAGAACCAACATGACACTCCCTTCCTTGGAGTGTCTTAAATGTCAAGAAGAATTAATAACCACTCTCAAACACACAAGCACAGAACAAACTTAAATTCACGAGTTTTGTTCCTCCAATCACGATCACCACTTCAAATCACTTGGAATGAAAGAAAAAAATTAAACCGACCAGTATATCAAAATACCCATGTCGGAGAAATTACTCCTAAGCGGTGGGATGAACATGGTTCTAAAACATTCAGGTCACTCTACTATGGGGATAATTGAGAATAGACGTAACACCTCAAAGCTCATTGATTTAAAATAATTCTACGGCTTTTCTTAATATTTAACACTTGATGGGTACCACGTATGTCAATATATAATACCCCGAGATTACAAGAACAAAAAGGAACATTCTTGGTATTATTCATAGTTTTTCATCCTACACATCCAAGTACCAGATGGCTCGTGCAAGGACTGGCTCAAAAGCACATCATCAACACAACCATTTACACGAATGAAGACATACCAAGTCACCCATCACTTAAAGAAAGAGGGGTTCACACAACCAACTAAGTGGATGACCATGCCCAAGGTACGTCTAACCTAAAAAATTGGGCATTCATCAATTCTCATCCCCATATCAAGGTTTAATATAGAACAATCACCCATTCTCACAAGGGATCCCTCTCAGGAAACAAAACATCCTACTAGGTACTAGGACAAAACAACATGTGAGTTTATTTTTTAACAAACTAGGAAGCCTACAAGGTTCTCTATAAACAAGAAAATATCACAACTCAAAATCACAGATATCAAACAGGGTTGGTATGCACCTTCCTATAAGCACTCAACCCTTTTAATTCCCCATGGGTCATGTCTAGGTGTCAAACAACTAGAGATACTACAAAAATCCCACTACTAAGTTTGGGTCTAGTCAAGTCAAACCTTGAGTGGAATCCTACATGGGATCCTCCAGGTAAACATGAAAGAATGAATCTTACTCGGGATCCTTAGCTGAAAGGAAAGGGATGAATCCTACATAGGATCCTCAAAAAAACCAAAAGAGGAATCCTACCACAGGGATCCTCTTTGTCGAAAATTATGAAGTGGAATTATACAGGGAATTCTTGATAACATCTGGTCGCATGGCCTCATAGTCTAGAAGGGAACATCTTGCAAGGGAGATATCCTAAAAACATAAGTCACAGGAGATAGCTCCTAGCTCATATTAGATTAAAGGTCACAAATAGGTTGTCCAGAACAACCAATCGATCATTCACGCCAAGCTTCACTCTTAGGTGACAATTGGAAATGATAACTGGAGGGAGAACCTCTCCATTTAGATAGAAGTCCCAAAACACCCATTAGGAGTCCTCATAATGCTACACGGGCTTCATTATCATGATCTAAACAAAAAACTACGCTGAAAGGACGACTCATGTGTCCAAAACTGACAACGAGAGATGTAATAGGAGAAAAAAACCTCAAAGGTTTACAAAATTTAATTACACTTTGTGTAGAAACCACACATAGTGTGTCCCTTTAAACTATCAGATGGGCATGTACCCCCATCCTTCCTTGGCATGTAAACATCTCAGGCACACAGTGTGTTATCTCAATATAAGGAGTGTCCATTTAAACACTCATATGGGCTTGTACCTGACCCCCCCCCCCCCCCCCCCCTCCCACCTTTCTGTGTAAGTATCCTGGGTACAGGGCGTGTTAGGATAACACACGGTGTGTAATCAAGTTCTACGTCATGGTCATGTACTTTCACATGGACAGATCCACATGGGGTCTACTTATGCAAAACTATATGATGTTTATTTATGGTACACGATGTGTTCAACCCAAAAACCAACAACCCATGTTATTTCTCACATGGCTGGTTACAAGGCCAGATACCACATTGTGTGTACATAGGGTACATGGAATATACATGATAAATGTTCTTTCATCTCAAACGGAAGAACACATGGTGTGTGTTCATAGCATCACATTCCATGCTGTCTTGGTTTCCATACATAAAGCGTCAGAAAATTCCCCAAAACCCTTATTTTTGAAAATTAAAGCAATGGTGTTCCAAATTTGGATCTGTGGGCGTACATATTCCCCGCAATTAAAATCATGGAATCCACATATAGCACAGAACAACACAATCTATAGCCCATGGTCGAAACATGATCCACTAAATTCTAATCCAAGAGGGCACATACTCCTCAGGGACCAAAGTTTGGCATCCATAAAATTCTACTATAACACTCACCAATACACCTATCAAAACATTATTCATATCTATCACAGTACTTATCACAAAAACATGCATATATAGCATTAAATCTATCATAATATCATGGAATCATTAAAGTTATCTAAATTCCATGGCAGGAATGAATGGCATGAGATTTATAAAAAGTGACTATATGATGCATGAGATGGTATACCCTCATCTCATCAGGTTTCAACAAAAATAGGACCATAATGATATCAATAATAATAGCACAAAACAACTGTGTCACCGAACGGTGAAATTGAATCAACTGTATTTTCTCAAAATCCAAAAATTACAATTTCATTCGAGGTAATTTCTATTTTCCCCATACATGGGGTAGCTACTCCCGGGAACAACTAATTACCAAATTCCACTTCCCTTATATCGTCTCCAAATAGTAAAGAAAACTAGGAAAGAAACCTTTTGATACCACTTTGTAATGTCCTGGATCTGGATGCCACTCAACTGGTTCCCGGTACCCAGTTGGCCACATTGCCTCAAGGGAATTTCCCTAAATGCCAGATGATGCTGACTAGTAGTGGGGGCCTTTGGTATGATAGTGGGGAAACTATTCCCTCATTGGTAGAGTGTAACAAGGAAGAATAAATAATAATACAATAACAGAAGCAGTAAACACCATACTGCTGAAATAAACAGTGGAAGACTGATAAGATATATAACCCAACATTATTCCATACAAAAGATGATGCATCGTGTTATATGTTCTAAGAAAACATCTAAAAACAATTACACTACAGCAATTCACAATAAATGTATCAAAAGCACAAAAGAAAAAAAGAGATACTAGGAAGCATCGCAAGACACAGCTCGGTCCCATGCTCTCCTAATCTTGAGTAGCACATCAAGTACCTATAGCAGGAGACATTCCATGATCAACACCTTCAATCGTAGAATCTGTTTTGTCCCAAAAGCATGACCCAAAAAGGGTTTGAGACTAAATCCTAAAAGGCATCCAATAAATATTTGTGTCTATCTATCAGTGATTATATGCAGTAGGTAGTGTAAGGAAAGGGAAAATATTAAATAGTGGGTACCCAGAAACAATCAAACAGATGTCCTAGAAGACAAGGTAAACAAATATAGGTGAAGACTGCATTCAAGCTTTTTCATTGTCTTGGAAGACACATCATAAGTCTTTCCACTTCATTATTCAAGTTTCATGAATTGTATAAATTCTTGAGGTCCATAAAAGGCCTGATAACCCCCATATAAAACTAACTGTCAACTCATGACTTAATAATCATTTAATAATTTTCCAATGGATTCTAGCCTAGGTATCCCTCAATGAATCCTAGGTTTGCTCAGTATTTTATATAAGCCTTAATGAGCCTAACCACCCTATATTTGGATCTCTCTCATCCCTTACATAATTAACCTCTTGATCCCATCCATTTTCTTTTAACCGAGACAATGGTTTTCCCAAGGAATACATGGTGCAATTAGTCACATGAGACTCACCTCTTCTTTTTTCTGGGACTATGGCTCACAAGTTTCCAATTAGCTCTTTTTATCAATTAATTTAATTACACATTCCATCTCAAAATAAACACATGCTAATTAAACTATCACATGGATTTAACAAATACAACTCACATGGGCTCAGTTTACATAATGAAAAATACATGTAAATTAAACTATTACATGGTTAAACAAGGATAACACACATGTGAAGAGATATAAAAAGACTATTATAAAATTTAAACAATTATAAAGATTAACACAAAAACTATCTCAAGTGGTAAATTCATATAATGAGAAAAACATTTTTAACAACCCCAGAATGGGAATTCAAGTCAAGCCTCACAGGCATTCTCATCCAAACGGTTGTCCAAGGGAATTGCACCCATGGGGTGGCCCTAAATAGAGGTTCAAAACCCTAAACATACTTTAAATCATCTAATTAATTACCTAATAAATCATAGGCAATAATAGGGTTCATTATTCAATAAAGAGACAACCTAAAAGTGGGTTTGTGTCACTCCGACATTTATAAACATCATGAAAATTCTTGAAGGGCACAAGAACACCTACATAATACTCGTACAACTCTCATTGCCCAACATCAGGCTTCGATTCGACCTCAAACAAAGTAGATCTACAAAATAATAAAAAATGCTCAACCTTTGATAACTCAATCAAGAGACGAAATCAAGAAGAAAGGACAAAAAATAAATAAAGAACTCGCCGAGGGGAATCCAATGCATCTTTCAGTGTCTAAATAAGATATCAGATGAAAAATGGGAGGCAATTCCCAGTTTGGATTTCCTAGGTGCGCTACTCATCGACGGGGGTCCATTTCTGTCTATTTGATAAAATGATGCTACATCCCAAATTAATAATTAAAAAAGTACATGGTGTGTACTTAAGACTACACGTCTTTTCTGTAAAACTCCTAGACATACCATTACATGGATGTGTACTAGGGTTACATGGCATGTATCCCTATATACACAACCTGTACATAAAATTACATGGTGTGTAGTCCCCATTCACGTAGTGTAACAGACATACATCTTGCCCTTTACCTCTTTTACCCCATTTTCTTAAAAATAAATGAAAACAGATTGATCCATACCTCAAATAAAGAATAGGGTTATAACATATATCTCAGACCATGTTGGTCTGGATAATAGTACCTTCATAAGACCATGACCATGGTAGTTGAGGGTAAATATATCTAGTTAGATCAAAAAATAATAATATAAGAAAAGGACGATGGTAGGGGGTGTACATCCTGCTTTATGATATTTTTGAAGACAAAGAGGTTATATCACATAATGTGTGTTCCTAGGTTGGTTTGAATTTCTATGACTATCCTTGTTCTTTAGGGGACATGATGGGTTCCTAGATCCCTCTCTTGGTTAGTGAATGGTATTCATTGTTATCGAGATAGTGTCCAAGAGGGTCACACAGATTAACATATTCTAGAATCTTCTTTATTTTTTTGAAAATTTATATTTGACATAGTGCGCCCCACCACTGTGGCCTGGGTTTTTCTAAGGAAATACGATCACCAAATTAGTAAATAAATTAATATTATTCATGGTAAGAGTAATTGGAATTTAATTTATTTATGAAATGTCTTTAAAATTTTAAAAGTAAATATATAAAAAAATATTATTTGAACAAATAATAATTTCAAATATTTAAGGTTCATTTAATATTATCAGGAATTCTCAGTCGAGTTTGTGGCTTGGGTATTAACATTTAATATTTTTATTTTATTATAAGAATTTGAAAATAATATAAATAGTTTTTATTAATTAGTACAGTAGTCATAATATACCATTTATTTATAGAGAAACAAATATTCTGGTATCTAGAGTCTATTCTAGATATTTATTGTTTCACTACATATAAAATAGGGAGACCTCAATATAGGGAATATTAACTTCCTCACCCTCTATTATTCTCTCTCCAAAATTCTAGAGAGAGAGTATTTGGATCCGTGAGTTTGGATCAAGCTCTATCATGTTCATTTCAAGCATGGGGAAGTGGTGATCATCGGAGTGTCAAAGACGTCACTGGATCTCTATTCTAGAACCCAAAATTCAATGATCAGTGCTCCAGTAATTTCTCAAATTGTGTGTGGAGGATATTTAGGAATTTGGGTTATAATTCTTAGAGAAATGATTGCCGATTTTGAGAAAACATTGAGTACATATTAGGATCTAAGCAAGTATTTATTATTGTTATTTTCTGCTTAAAATTCCTCAAATAGGTTCCTCATGAGGGAATCGGGTAGCGTTTCTCTACTGATGATGGTGGAAAATTTTAGAATACTACTATATGGGGATTTTCTACATGACCAGTACCATCAATGGTACAATTAAAATCTTGTGAGTCACAACACATTGATGTAAGATTATATAATAAGGAAAATAAACATTCCATGGATGATAATTTCACTAGGATCAATTCCCTAAATGGTTAAGATATGATTCTGGCCGAATCATTCAAGCATCCCATTATAGATTATGTGCTCCTTATCAACCAAATTAAAGATGTGGGTCCAAATGTGATCACAAAATCATCAACTTTTCTGATGTTAATTATGATAGATAGGATTGATAGCTTTGAAGGAGATGTCAATCCTCTAGGTAATAATGAATGCTCGGATGAAAATGTATTCGTTCCATCCCCGAGACTCCAAAAAACCATCTTTCATCAGCTAGGTTTGAAGAAGTTTTCATGAAAACAAGATAAAATTAATATACTTACCCTTAGTCTTTCATTTCTTTTTTGGAGATCAATGAAGGAATCAAACTAGTAGGCGAGCCAGAAATGTTTTCTTCATTATTCAGATGCCCAAATGTCAACTCTTCTCCTAGATTTGAGAAACTTTCTCCATCACATACTTTCTAGGAAAAAGTGAAAGAGGAAAAGTATAAGGAGGAATAGTAAGGGGAAGATCTCAGGGATTCCTCTCCATCATTTGATGAAGGTGTATCCACCACTGTCGATGAGCTCAAAGAGATAAATCTGGGTACATATAAAGATCCAGGATCCAATATAATTATTGTGGCCATGACTCCTGAATAATAGAAGGTATATATGTCCTTCCTGAAGAAAAACCAAGACATGTTTGCCTCAAATTACACAGATATTCTAGGCCTTGAACTAGAAGAGTCCACACATCACTTTGGTTTTCAAGAAAAAAATTGGGGATACAAGTAGGCAGCCAAATTTAGATGACCCTTGAGGATAAAGAATCCACCACCATTAGGTCCCCTAGAGATTACTTTTATATTAGGTAATTACATTTGGATTGATGAAAATCAGTGAAACATACCAAAGATCCATGCATCACATCTTCAAACATTTCTGGGGAAATTTTGTTGAATGCTACATTGATGATATAGTGGTTAAGTCCTACCAATGTTTTGACCACCTGGATAATCTTTTGAATATCTTCAACAAGCTACGAAAACATAACATAAAGATTGACCCATTAAAATGTGTCGTCGAGATAACCTTAGAGAAGTTTCTTGGCTTCATTGTATGCCATCACGGCATCAAATTTGACAATGAGAAAAAAAAATATATGCTTATAATTTCACCACCATGAAACCTCAAAGATATAATCGAATTTTTAGGACACTTGGCCTATATCCGACGATTCATAGCCACCCTTGCAGGAATTTGTTTTCCCTTCAATGGACTGATGAATATGGGGGTGGAATATCAATGGACCAGTGACTACCATGAAGCATTTGAAAACCTCAATATGTACCTCTTTATCCCTCTAGTGTTAATGCCACCCGATGAGGGAAAGTCTCTCATTTTATCTATAACATCTCTGGAACAATCACTAGTTTCCTTCCATTCAAATAATAATTATTCTAGATTTGAAAATCTATTTTATTACTTTAGTCGAACCATGTTCAATGTTGATATTCATTATTCAAATATCAATAATAGCTTCTTGGTGTTAAGCTTCATGGATCCAAAAATGAGGAAATGCCTATAGAACCATAAATTCCTATTGGTCTCTCGCAATAACCCACTCAAATATATCCTCCACCATTCTATATTGTCAGGACGTCTCACACGATGGGAGGTTATCCTACAATAGTTTGATATAAATATCATGACATAGAAAGAATTGAAGGGTCAGGCCTCGGTAGTTATCCATACAGAACACTTGTTTGCAGAAAAAACATCGTTAAATACTGAACTTACTAATGAATTTGTATTTTCAATTTAATATTCCCCCAAAACATGAGAAATTTATATTGATGATGCCTCTAAGAGACCAATGGGGAAGAGAATAGAGGACACTAAACTCAACAAATCCGGGTTAGGTATTGTTATTATCTCCCAAGTAAAGGTAGTTTTACTGTATTCTTTCTTACTGTTAGAAGGTTGTACCAAAAATGAGGTGGAATATTAGGCACTACTTGGGGGTCGGGAATTGGAACTCCAAATATTAGTGGACCACCTAGAGATGAATGATGACTTAGATATGAAAATAAAATAGACCAATGGGGATTATGTCATCAGAAAAGAAGAGATAATCACCCTTCTTTATTATAAATGAGGGTTTATGGAAAAGATCCCTTGGAAACAATATTGACTCACATCTTGATATTATAGAATTCCTATACAGATGCATTGTAAAATGAATCCACAACTCTAGTACATCCCAACTGAGAGTAATCAGCATTTCCCACTGCAGAATGGTTCCACCTTTTGTTCAAATCAGAATGAGGGAGATCAACAAAGTCATCCCTATCACTAAGATGTATGGTCCAACCATAAGATGGATGAATTCCCCAAAGGGATACCTCTAAAATGGATTAATTTCATAAGACAGAGCTAGGAAGGAGAAAATCTGGAGGAAGGAAATCCATTTCACTCTTTATAGTGGCCCAAATCACCAGAGAGTCCTCTATAAGAGACGCTTTATTGGATTCTTTCTCAGATGTATTGATATAGAAGAGGTCTTGGCTATTATTGAAGAAGTACATGTAAGATACTTTGGTTCCCACCAATTAGGGAATATAATTTCTGATCATATCCAATTACATGGATACTTATAGCCTTCGATTACATAAGATTGCATAGAATTCACCATGAAATTCCATTCCTTCCAGGTGCATGACAACTTCATCCACGAACCCATAGAGTTTATATGTATATCCAAATACTTTTGGACATTCTCCATGTGCTTAATTGATATTTGGGACCCCCTAGCTGTAGGTAAGTAGTTCAAATTCATCTTAACTGCTACTGATTTCTTATACAAATGGGAGGAGGAAATACCCCTCAAATAAGATAGGGAAAAACATTGTCATCTTCATGAAAGCCTACATCATTTACCATATTTGTTGTCCCTCCCGCAAAATGATAGATAATATGACAACCCTGCTTTTTATTACAACTTAAACATGATTAATTACATAAAACTTCACTTGATACAACAAAGATGATCGAGATTTTTAGTGTCTTTGGGGATTAGGATCATTACATAAAAACATAAAACATGAAATACAACATCTTTATTGAAAACTTCCTTTACATGACCACTACATTCCCTCGTACTTAGCATTGCATGGGATAACCTGAGGACATGCATAAGAAAAGGGTGAGCTATAACGCCTAGTAAGAGAGTACACATGGAATAACATGAGGAGTACAATATATGTTAGAAAATAGGCATATCAATAGAGAATAAAAGAAACATGAACATAAAGGCATGATAAATCATGATAATCATAACGTGGAGATGTGGCAACAACACTTATCATGGAATTAGCATGAACCAAGGATCATTTCACATGGAGCATGAGTAAACCCTCATTGCACATGAAGCACGAGTAAACCCTCTTTGCTCTTGAATTAGCATGAGTCAACACTAATTACACATGACGTATCATGATACTATACTTTACCCAATGCATTGGAGCGCTATAAGGGCACAGCCTTCTTAAACATTTCATTTCATGCATAAGTGTGCCACATGGATCATAAAACATGGATTCATAAAACACAATCATTTATTGCACGATAAAGGAATGTGGAATTCATACATGAAACTTTAAAATAAATAAGTAAATGTGCATAAATTTGAATACCCTTGATGGAGAAATGGGCATGGTATTCACTGCACAATGACATTGGCTTAGAAAATCGGTGTGATTTTGGCAACGTAATGACGTGACATAAGGTTGATGAGAGAGAAAGGGGTTCCTAATAATATTTAAATGTAATGGACAGTAAGGAGTTCATATAGATACATGTCTCAAAAATTGAAATGGAATTTAGATTCATGATACAAAAGCATTGCTTAAATGTAAAAGAAGAGAGAGAAGTTCCTTTCGGAATTTCGGCATAGTAACGGGTGTACATGGGAGGCATTAAATGAGAGAGAAAGGGGTCTCCCATCATTAAAACATAAATAGGGAAGAATGAGGGAGGTGCGAAACCGTACCCCAATATTCATAATTGAAATTAAAAGAGCAATACAACTTAAAGAAAATTGACAAAAATTAGAAAGGAAGAATAAACCCTTACTTGGAAGTGTGCTTCCAAAGGCTAGAGAGAGGTTTGTGAGAGGCTTCTTGGGAGCTTGGGGCACCTTGGGAGGATTCTAGAGAGAGTAGGGCAGAGGTTGGACGAACTCCAAGGGATTTTAGTGAGGAGTAAGTGGGAGCATGGTTGGGTTTATATAGGAAAGGTGAGAGAATTCTTTATTATTTAGGTTTGGGACCCCTTATATTAAATTAATCCAAACCACAAACCATCCCATGGTTTTTGCACATGGTTTCTGGAAAAGGAAATAGGAAAATAATATTTTACAAGGCCAAGGTCTGAACTTATTAAAATATTATGGTTTCTTAGGCGGAGGTGAGTCACACTCCCATGGAAATTAATTTAAAAAGGCAAAGTGTTGAATATGTCTTGAGGGGTTCATTAATGATTTGAAAAGTAAGTTAAACAAACCCAAAACCTCATTATTTTAATGATAAAACATATATTGGCCGAACATAAGGATTATGGTATTTTATTACATCACCATTGGGTCATTATGATGTCATAAAACACATTATATATTTAAACGGTATTTAATTTTTACCCAAAAATTTGACAGTCTCAGAAAATTATGAAAAATTCACCGTTGGATAATTTCGACATCCGGATTCCAGAAATTAAATTTATTTTATCTAAAAAAAATTCTAAATATGTTAATTTTTACTTTTAAAATAAAAACCAACATTTATCGAAAATTCACGGGTTTTGACAGAAATGGCTTTCAAATCATAATAAAAATTTTAATTGCAATCATAAATTTATAAGATCATTTATATTTAATAAAAATTAATTTAATATTAATAATAATATTTTATTAAAATATTATTTAATTCAAAAATCCCTTAATTTAATAAAATTGAATTCTTAATTAAATAATAACTAAAAACACCATTTGTACTTTAAAAACTATTTACAATGTATCAAAAATGACTATAAATTATATTCATTATTATATACAAAAAAAATAATGTACATGAACATAGTACTACATATTTGTTACATAACCCCTTAAAACAGCCGCATAAGACCTAAGGGTAAGGTGTGCGATGGTGACAGACTCTTGGGGTGGCTCGGATAACATCGCTCGAGTGGTAATTTCAATCAACTTCCACTTTTCCCGTAGACGGTCATGTTCGAGCTTGACATAATGAAGATTAGCTTGGTCTTGATCAAGGGCGAAGCCCAAAGATGCCACCTCTTTTCCTAGCTCTGACAAATGGGCTTTGTATGGGGCAATTCTACTGGATGAGGTCATCGCTTCCTTTGTCTGAGTAAAATTGGGTTCGTTAAAGCCTTATATTTATACTAATCATGTCATCACTGTTCAACGACTATAAAAGTAACGGTCACAACTATTATCATAAAACCAAAGAAGTTGACATCTTATAAAAACATTTTTTTTATAAAGAGACATTTAACTGGATCAGGAGGGATTTTCCATTAATGAAACTTTGGGTCGTTACAATATTCCCGCCTTAAGAAATTTATCCCTCGAAATTTTCATTTTCCCACACTAAAACAAATGTGGGTAACTCAGCTTCATCATATCCTCCAACTCCCAAGTTGCTTCTTCAAACTTGTGGTTTCTCCACAACACCTTGACAAGGGGCATTCTCTTATTTCGTATAATTTTTTCTCTAGGATCTAAATTCTTCACTGGTTGCTCCTCATAAGAAATATCATCTTCCAATTGTACCACATCGGAAGAGAGTACATGTGAAGGGTCCGGTATGTACTTCCTTAAGAGGGATACATGAAAGACATCATGCACCTTGGCCATAGTAGGTGGAAGTGTTAGTCGATAGGCCACAGCCCCAACACGATCAAGAATCTCGAAGGGGCCGATGTAACTTGGACTTAACTTCCCTTTCTTTCCAAACCTCATGACCTTATTCCACGGAGATATGCGTAAAAACACCATGTCTCCAACTTTAAACTCAAGGTCTCGTCGACGATTATCTGCATAACTCTTCTGTTGACTTTGGGATTCCTTGATATGCTGCTGAATGGTTTTCACCTTTTCCACCATTTCCTCGACCATTTCTGGTCCAAGCAGCTTATGTTCACCGAACTCATCCCAACATGTCGGTGTTCTTCACCTTTTCCCATACAGGGCTTCATATTGTGCCATTTGGATGCTCAAGTGGAAACTGTTATTATAGGAGAACTCAACCAGAGGAAGATGTTGATCCCATCATCCTTTAATGTCCATTGAGCACGCTCTCAACTTATCCTCAAGTGTTTGGATAGTCCGCTCGGATTGGCCATCAGTTTGAGGATGATAGGCCGTACTGAAGTTTAGTTCAGTATTCAGAGCCTGTTGAAGACTCTTCCAAAACCTAGAGGTGAATCTTGGATCTCGGTCAGACACAATAGATAGTGGTACTCCATGAAACATTACCACTTCCCTGATATATATCTGTGCTAGTTGATCCAATGAGAAATCCTCCCGAATAGCAATAAAGTGTGCAGTCTTTGTAAGACGATCCACAACAACCCAGATTGCATTGTTGCCTTTGGATGTCCTCGAAAGTCCTGTGACAAAGTCCATAGTGATGTTCTCCCATTTCCATTCTGGTATGGGCAATGGTTGCATAATCCCCTTAGACTTCTGCCTCTCTGCCTTCACTTGCTGACACACCAGGCACTTTGATGTATATTCGGCGATCTCCTTCTTCATATTATCCCACCAAAAGTTTTCTCGGAGATCTAGATACATCCTTATGCTCCCTTGGTGAATAGAGAAATTTGAACTATATGCATCATCCAAAAGTTCCTTCTTCAGCTCCAGACTTGATGGAACACATAGTCTTTTCCCAAACCGCACAATTCCTTCTTCATTAACATTAAACTCCGAGGATTTCCCCTTTTTGATAGCTTCCACTTTTTCTTGAATTCCCACATCATCCTTTTGAGCATCCTTTAACCTTTCCAAAAGAGATGGTTGAGAAATCATTTTTGAATGGATTGATGATGTTCCCTTATTTATGATTCCTACATCCATCTTCATCAAGTCTAAGAAGATTGGATCCTTCTCAATTCTCATCATTGATAGAATCACTGGATCCTTTCTACTTAGGGAATCTGCCACCTTGTTCGCTTTCCCAGGGTGGTAATGTATTGAACCGTCATAATCCTTGATGAGCTCTATCCATATTCTCTGGTGCATATTAGGCACTTTCTATGTGAATATATATTTAAGACTCTTGTGGTCAGTATATATCTCACATGTCTCTCCATAGAGATAATGCCGCCAGATTTTCAAGGCAAAGATCACAGCCGCCAACTCTAGATCATGCGTTGGATAGTTTCACTCATGGATTTTCAACTGCCTTGAGGCATAGGATATCACTTTATCATTCTGCATCAGCACACATCTTAAGCCCTTTTTTGAAGCATCACTGAATACCACAAAAAGCTCCCCACTTGTGGGTAAAGTGAGCATGGGTGCAGTGATAAGCCTCCTTTTCAACTCCTTGAAGCTTTCTTCGCATTCATCACTCCAAGAAAACTTTACTCCCTTTCGAGTTAGCTTGGTAAGAGGGATGAACAATCGTGAGAAATTTCTCAGAAATCATCGATAATATCCAGCTAACCCCAAGAAGCTACGGATATCCATTACCGATGTTGGCCTCAGCCATCCCTCAATTGCATCTGTTTTGGAGGGGTCCACAGATATCCCATTGCTTGTGATGATATGGCCCAAGAATGAGACCTCCTTCAACCAGAACTCACACTTTTTGTACTTTGCATAGATATTCTCCTTGCGCAAAGTCTCTAGTACAGTTCTTAAATTCTCCTCATGATCCTCCTTGTTTTTGGAGTATATTAGAATATCATCTATAAAGACTACCACAAATTTGTCAAGGTAATCTCTAAAAACTCTATTCATCAAGTCCATGAATATTGCTGGAGCATTGGTAAGTCCGAAAGGCATTACTATGAATTCATAGTGCCTGTATCTTATACGAAAAGAAGTCTTGGGGATATCTTCCTTCTTCACCCTTACTTGATAATATCCCGACCGCAAGTCCACCTTGGAGAAGTATTGTGATCCACGCAACTGATCGAACAAGTCATCAATTCGTGGGAGTGGATACTTTCTCTTTATCGTGATTTTGTTAAGTTCACGATAATTCATGCAAATCCGCATTGACCCATCCTTCTTCTTGATGAAGAGGGCTGGTGCACCCCATGGTGAAGCACTTGGGCGTATAAACCCTTTATCCAGATTCTCCTGTAATTGTTTCTTTAGCTCTTCAAGCTCTACAATAGCCATTCTATATGGAGTCTTGGATATTGATAGCGCCCCTGGTATAAGTTCAATTGAGAACTCAATATCTCTTCTTGGAGGAAGACCAGTCAGTTCCTCAGAAACACTTCCGAGAATTCCCTTACAATAGGCATTTCTTCAAGGATGGTTTCTTCTTTGGACTCAATCATCTGAGCCAGATACGCGTGCTCATAGGGCAGAAATATCCATGCTTGAGATGATGGAGCTAAATGAGATTCATCTTCCTCCTGAAACTTGTAAAGAATCGGGGGTCGATTTTCCATATGGAGTATGATTTCCCTCTCCCGACAATTTATGTTGGCTCTATATAAGGAATTCCAATCCATGCCAAGAATTTCATCAAATTCCACCAAAGGGAGTATGAAGAGGTTTGCCGGGAAATTCAATCCACATATTATAATAGGGGAAGACTTATATTCATGGGATGCAATGATTGCCCCATTTTCCGTACTCACTGACATCTTTACTTCCATGATTCGTGGTGGTGCTGGGATTGTTCTACTAAACTTTCGAGATATAAAAGAATGCGTAGAACCTGAATCAAAAAGTGTGTTCTCTATTCTTGAATGAATAAATAGCGTACCTGCACTACTAGAAAAAGGGGTATTTGCGACGGGGCATTTGCGACGGGATCCCGTCGCAAATGGCTTGTTGCGATGGGGGACCGTCGCAAATAGCCCGTTGCTGAAAACGCCATCGCAACTACACTTATTTGGGACGGGCCCTCGCTAAAGCCTCTTTTTGCGACGGTCATTCTCCCCGTCGCAAATAGTATTCCGTATTTTTGTCAAAAAACTTTTAAAATAGTTTTGGCGACGGGACCCGTCGCAAATACATTTTGCGACGGTAACGTCGCAAAAACTATTTATTTAAAAAAATAAAAAACTATTAATAATACTAGTATTTGCGACGGGCATAGTATCCCGTCGCAAATACTATAAATAGTTTTTGCGACGGGACCCGTCGCAAATACTATTTTTTTTAAAAAAATAAAAACTATTAATAATACTAGTATTTGTGACGGGCATAGTATCTCGTCGCAAATACTATAAAAAAAATAAAAAAAATAAATTATTAATAAATTATTTTAATTAATATAATAATAGAATTATAATTCACAAATAAAAATAATAAATTATTAATAAATTATTTTAATTAATATGATAATAATAGAATTATAATTCAAAAATAAAAAATAATAGAATATTAATAAATGATTTAATTAATATAATAATATTAGAATTATAATTCATAAATAAAAAAATATATTAATAAGTTATTTTAATTAATATAAAAATTATAGAATTATTTTACATTCAAATATTAAAATAATTGAAGTGTTACAAAAAATATAATTAAATTATAATATTATAAAATTTTAATATATATATAAAATTTAATATTATAAAATATAAATAATATTATTATTTATATTAATATTTTTATTTAAAAATATAATATTATTAATATTTTATAATGAGACAGAAACTACGAATAGAAAAAAAAATATTTTGATTTCACAAATTTTATAACATAAATACAATCTCTAATCTGAAGGAGGGGGGAGGTGGGGGATCTGCAGATGGTGGTGGAGGAAACTCCATCCCTAAAGCATGAGTGAGTCGGCGCATGTACTTCATCTGCTCCTGATGCTGCTGCTGTCACCGACTCGCCAGCTCCTCGTACAGCTGCTGCTGGCATCGACGCTCCTCCTCATGCTGTTGACGCATCTGCTCCTGCTCCTGTCGGAGACTCTCTATCTGTGCAGTCTGAGATCGCAACTAATCCTCATACTGTGTAGTAGAAGAAGATGCACGAGCTCCTCTCGAGCTGGACACCGACATCGCAACACTGCCATAATAATCTCCGGGAGTCAGTCGAGAGTCGATACCAACTACCCGGCCCTTCTCGAAGGCATACTGGGTGGCCTGCATCCATGCCGCTTCATCAAACTGACGGGAAGTGGTCTGATCTGATGACTCGGCCTGACTCTCAGGTCGGGCCTGTGACGCTGCGGCCTCATATGACTCCTATAGTTGCAATTTAAAATTAAAATTGTGAATATATTATATGCAGTTAATTTTTAAACTTGAAAACAAATAATACTGACCATGATGTGATGCTGACGATCACCTCTGAGCTCCCCAGTAGCAGGATCACTATACATCCTCCGATATACGTCGTACTCTGTAATATCGGGGTGATCGACAGCCTATATGAATAAAAAATAAACTGTTAATATTTACAGTTATATAAAATATTTATAAATAATGTACGTACCAGATGTTGTCTATGAGTACTGAAAGAACGACTCCCAGATCGATGAGTCACCTCCTGTCTCCCCCGATTCTGCCTCCCCACCGATGATCTCCTCTGAAAGGCACCACTCAACCAGTGCGCACATAATCCATCCCATACATGGGATGAAATGTACTCTGGTCGGTGTGCTCTACATGACTCCTCAAAATCTGACACTCCTGCTTTCTTCATCGCAGCTTTTCTTAAATTGTGAAAAAACTGACGAAGGCGATCACGTATAGCCACCTCCCATGCCTCGTGGATGGCGTCACGCATGGTATCCTCGATCGGATACCATAAACCCTACAAATAAATCAAAATATCAAGTTAGAAATGAAATAATTTTCAAAATAAAAATTATTTATTTACGTACATACCAACCAATGGCCGAACATGGCCTGCTGCACATCAATGGGAATCTGCTCCCATGTGGTCCACGGCTGAGAGAAATAGTTGCGCAAAATAGCGCTGCCCTGTCCGACTGCTATATGCGGAAAACTGAAAAAATAATAAACATTTATTATGTGAATAGATTAATGAAATCTTAGTCAAATCCACGATTATCACACAGGTTATCACACCTCCGGGTGCGCGGATCAAACCCAAGACGTGGACGTCGCTCGGGGACGGGGTCAGGAATCATCAATCGTGCAAGATCGCGCCCCCTCCGCATACTCCCTGGAGCACCTGCAGGCTGAGGGTCATCTGCCAGCAACTCATCCGCATCGAAAGGCAGGTCAGCATCCGCCAACTCACGAAATGTGGCCTCGTCCATCTGAAACAGAAAATGTTAATGTTAGCAAATAATTGATAATTACTATTATATATACATATATACATATTATGATTGTATATAAATACCATGGAATGCTATCAATGTTCATCTTCATCATCATCTTCATATATGTCAATGTCATCTTCATATTCCTCCTCAACATCATCGATATCCATTCGAGTTACAGTTGCTTCATCTCTTACCATTTCAAATTCATATGTGACATCATTAACATCATCGTCATCACCGACTCTTAAATGTGGGGTGTCGTCATCGATACTCATGTCTCTTTGTAAAAAAGATTGATTTTGAGTACTCTCTTGAAAAACTTCAATTCTTTGCACATCAGTGAAAGCACATTCACTTTGACTAATCTGATTGTCTCGAATTTTTATTTTTATTACACTCCACCAATCAGTCAATTCTCTTGATGTTGCACAGTACTTCGCGTAATAAACTTGATATGCCTGTTGAGCCAATAAGAATGGTTCATTTACTGCGAGAACACTTTTACATTTAATATCGATGATTCCATGAGTCGGATGAACACGCACGCCTCTCTCTGTATCCAACCACCGACATTTGAACATGGTTATTTAATGTTTTCCAAGATAACAGAGTTCAATGATTTCATCAAGTATGCCATAAAAGTCAACTTCATTTTCTCGATGATGAGATCCTCTCAAGCTAACTCCACTGTTCATTGTTTTTTTCGATTCCCCATATGGATGTGTGTGGAATCGAAATCCATTCACCACATATGCATTATAAGTTTTAACAAGTTTGGAAGGTGGGTTACTCAATACACACAGTCGTTTGTCAATTTTATCAGCATGTCGAGACACCTGAAAATTTGTGAAATAATTATCAATATAGTAAACTATACATTGAATGAGTTGCTAAAAGATAAAGAATTTATGTTACCAGTTTTTGAAACCACTGAGAGAAATTTTTCAGTCGACGTTCTTCGAGAGCAGCTGCTGTAATTTGTGGAATTTTTTTCTTGATATGATTATCATACAACCTATAAAAACCAAAGTTATTTACTGTAACATAAATGATAGAATAAGTGATATAAACACTTACAGTACAACTGATGTCATCTCTTCACAGTTGAGCAGAACATACGTATGAGCTCTCTGATGTTCATCATCTGAAAGCCAGCGTTCATAAACTCCACCAAAACCAAGCTCTGACTAGTTGAAAACAGATAATTGATTGTCGATTTCATCAATATTCCTCTCGTTCCGTCCCATTCGGTTGTGTTTTGAAGGATACTCAGATTCAAAATAATGGGAGCAGAAAAAAGATATTTCCTCTTGCAAATAAGCTTCTGCAATAGATCCTTCAACAGATTCTTTGTTACGTACTTTTCTTTTCAATTTTTGCATGCATCTTTCAAATGGGTACATCCATCGAAACTGTACCGGACCTCCACATTTGGCTTAATATGGAAAATGTAACATCAAATGTTCCATTGAGTCGAAGAAAGACGGCAGAAATATTTTTTCCATTTTACATATAATTACAACATCTTTTTCAAGTTTTCCTAGAGCATCATAATCTGCCGTTGCCGCACAAATTTCCCGAAAAAAAAGAGACATGTCAGTTATGGAATCCCAAATCACAGAATTCAACAGACCTCTTAATCCAATGGGTAGAAGTCTCTCCATTATAACATGACAATCATGACTTTTTAATCCAGTAATATGACCATTCTTTACACATCTACCCAAATTGGAAGCACAGCCATCTGGAAGTCTCAAATCTGCAATCCCCTGACAAAATAATAAACGGTTTTCTTTAGACAATGTATAAGCTGCTTTTGGTTTCAGTAACCTTTCTGTTCTGACATTCTCAAAGAGTTCCAATTCTGGACGCCTGCAAATTTGGGCAAGATCTAAACGTGCATTTACATTGTCTTTGCTCTTTCCTGGCGTATCCAAAACTGTATGAAACAAATTATCAAAATAGTTCTTCTCAATATGCATGACATCCAACATGTGGCAGACCAACAAATCAGACCAATATGGCAAATCCCAAAATATGTTACGTTTAATCCAATTGTGTTCTTTCCCAAATCCAGAAATTTTCTGTTGGTTTATTGTGGGACCAAAAGTGATGGGAGGTAATGAAAATAAAAATGATTTTAACTCCGCACCTGATAGCATTTTTGGAGGTCCATCCATTTCAACTGTTCCTTTTCTGAAATGAGATCTGTTTCTGCGAAAAGGATGATCAGCTGGAAGAAATCTGCGATGACAGTCAAAATAACAAGGTTTCTTTCCATGAATGAGCATAAATGCTTTGTTCTCTCCCATACAGTAAGGACATGATTTCTGACCATGTGTACTCCAGCCAGATAACATCCCATAAGCCGGTAAGTCACTTATTGCCCACATCAATGCTTCTCTCAGTATGAAATTCTGTTTCGTTGCAACATCATATGTACTGACACCAGTACTCCACAACAAATTTAATTCATCAATCAATGGCTTCAAATAAACATCAATATTTTTCTTCGGATGTCCTGGAATTAGTAAAGTCAAAAAGATATATGGATCTTTCATCAACATCCATGGAGGTAAATTGTACGGAGTTAAAAAAACAGGCCAACATGAATATTGACTACCATAAGATCCTAACGGACAGAAACCATCAGTGGAATGGCCCAGTCGAACATTTCTAGCTTCTAAAGCAAAGGATGGATGCACTCTATCAAAATGTTTCCATGAATCACCATCGGCTGGATGATTCAAGCTTTTATCGGTTGAAATATTCTCTTTATGCCATGACATCATCGTCGCTGTATTCTTAGACATGAATAAACGCTGAAGTCTGGAGGTAAGCGGAAAATATCTCAACTGTTTTACAGGAATCAAACCAGACTTCCCGTGTTGTCCTTCTTTATATCTCAGTTGCCCACATGTGGGACAACTATCCAACGACTCATTTTCCCCAGAATATAAAATGCATTCATTTGAACATGCATGAATCTTCTGACAAGTAAGTCCCAAATTTTGAACCAGCCTCTTACTTTCATAGTAATTTGCAGGTAAAACATTTCCTTCGGGTAACAGTGTTTTCAGCAAAGAAAATATCTGGTCAAAACAGGTGTTTGACATTTCGTTATCTGATTTGATGGCCATAAATTTTTCAACTGCTTCTAATTTGCTCATCTTGCAGCCAGGATATAATGCATCCTTAGCAGACATCAACAACTCATAAAATTCAGACGGTACCAACTCAGGATTTGAAGCTATATCAGCTGGAGTTTCTGTATGTTGAACAGATGAACCTGCAACATCATGTACTAAATCTTGAAACTGGGATGGATCCGGAATCAAGTTGGTATCACCTGCTCTGGAACTACGTTCACCGTGTTGATACCAAAAAACATAATCTGCTTGAAAACCAAAACACAAGAGATGTTCCCCCACTTTGTCAAACGTGTCAAACGTTCTCAATGCACATTTTCTACAAGGGCATTTTATTTTTCCTTCTGAAACAAATTCTGGATTTGATGCCGCAAATGATAAAAAAATCTCCACACCCTCTATATATACTGGATTTAAACCAGAACCATTTGGATTTCTATGTTGATTTATCCATATGCGGTCATCTAATAATGACTTTTGACGACCTCGTTGTTCCATATTTTTCTATAAAATATAAAAGCATTACTGATTTTGAATAATTTGTTAGAAAAAACACTCAAGCAAGGATTGAATATATTGAGAATAAAGCAAAACTTGTTAAAAATATTGATAATTTTAATATTATATTGATTTTTTATTTTTTTTAATAATACTAATATAATTTTTTCATAAATATTAATTATATAATAATAGCATTATTACATTATTAGTATATTTTATTATTAATATTAAAATAATATAATTTTCTATATTATATACAATTCTCCTTTCATCTGTGTGTTTAACATTCTGTCTCCACATGTAATATTGAAATTCACTTTCACCTCTCCATTGGCGAGTAGGTTGATAATTTTGAAAAAGAATGCCAATATTACATGTGGAGACAGAAAACACACAGAAAAAAAGAGAATTGTATATAATAAAGAAAATTATATTATTTTAATATTAATAATAAAATATACAAATAATGTAATAATGTAATTATTCCTAATTATTACTAATTATTGGTAATTATTCATAATTATTACTAATTATTCCTAATTATTAGTAATTATTACTAATTATTGGTAATTATTCATAATTATTGGTAATTATTGGTAATTATTGGTAATTATTGGTAATTATTACTAATTATTGGTAATTATTACAAATTATTGGTAATTGTTAGTAATTATTGCTAATTATTAGTAATTATTGCTAATTATTACTAATTATTGCTAATTATTGCTAATTATTGCTAATTATTGCTAATTATTGCTAAATATTGCTAAATATTGCTAATTATTGGCAATTATTGCTAATTATTGGCAATTATTGGTAATTATTGCTAATTATTGGTAATTGTTGGTAATTATTGGTAATTATTGTTAATTATTACTAATTATTGTTAATTATTACTAATTATTGGTAATTATTGGTAATTATTGGTAATTGTTGGTAATTATTGGTAATTATTGGTAATTATTGGTAATTATTGGTAATTATTGGTAATTATTGGTAATTGTTGGTAATTATTGGTAATTATTGGTAATTATTAGTAATTATTACTAATTAATCCTAATTAATACTAATTATTCCTAATTAATACTAATTATTCCTAATTATTACTAATTATTTCTAATTATTACTAATTATTCCTAATTATTACTAATTATTGGTAATTATTACTAATTATTGGTAATTATTACTAATTATTCCTAATTATTGCTAATTATTCCTAATTATTGCTAATTATTCCTAATTATTTCTAATTATTCCTAATTATTGCTAATTATTGCTAATTATTACTAATTATTGCTAATTATTACTAATTATTCCTAATTATTAGTAATTATTGCTAATTATTACTAATTATTGCTAATTATTATTAATTATTGCTAATTATTACTAAGTATTGCTAATTATTACTAATTATTGCTAATTATTACTAATTATTGCAAATTATTTGTAATTAATACTAATTATTAATAATTATTACTAATTATTGCTAATTATTGGTAATTAATACTAATTATTGGTAATTAATACTAATTATTGGTAATTAATAATAATTATTACTAATTATTGGTAATTATTACTAATTATTCCTAATTAATACTAATTATTCCTAATTAATAGTAATTATTCCTAATTATTGGTAATTTTTCCTAATTATTGGTAATTTTTCCTAATTATTGGTAATTATTGCTAATTATTGGTAATTATTGCTAATTATTGGTAATTATTGCTAATTATTACTAATTATTGCTAATTATTGGTAATTTTTCCTAATTATTGGTAATTATTGGTAATTATTGGTAATTATTGGTAATTATTGGTAATTATTGGTAATTATTGGTAATTATTGGTAATTATTGGTAATTATTGGTAATTATTGGTAATTATTGGTAATTATTGGTAATTATTGGTAATTATTGGTAATTATTGGTAATTATTGGTAATTATTGGTAATTATTCCTAATTATTCCTAATTATTCCTAATTATTCCTAATTATTCCTAATTATTCCTAATTAGTCCTAATTATTACTAATTATTACAAATTATTACTAATTATTACTAATTATTCCTAATTATTCCTAATTATTCCTAATTATTACTAATTATTACTAATTATTCCTAATTATTCCTAATTATTACTAATTATTACTAATTATCCCTAATTATTCCTGATTATTACTAATTATTACTAATTATTACTAATTATTACTAATTATTATTAATTATTGGTAATTATTGATAATTATTACTAATTCTTGGTAATTATTACTACTTATTGGTAATTATTACTAATTATTGGTAATTATTACTAATTATTGGTAATTATTACTAATTATTGGTAATTATTACTACTTATTGGTAATTATTACTAATTATTGGTAATTATTACTAATTATTGATAATTATTACTAATTATTACTAATTATTGGTAATTATTGATAATTGTTGATAATTATTAGTAATTAAATGAATAATTATCAATAATTAGAAATAATTACCAATAATTACAAATAATAACAATATTAATATATTTTATTATTAATATTAAAATAATATAATTTTCTAATTTATATACAATTCTCCTTTCATCTGTGCGTTTTCTATCTCCACATACAAATAATACATGTGAAGACAGCAAACACACAGATGAAAAAAGAATTGTATATATATAAAAAATTATATTATTTTAATATTAATAATAAAATAAACTAATAATGTAATAATGTTATTATTCCTAATTATTGGTATTTATTACTAATTATTAATATTTATTCTTAATTATTAAAAATTATTACTAATTATTCCTAATTACCATTAACTATAAACAATACAAATAATTTAAATTTATTAAGTAATAAAACAATGTAAACATAATTAAATTACAACTAATTAATAATAATTGAAACTAATAAAAAATTAAAAATAAATAAAAAATTAAAATGAACATAAATACCTTGAAAATTGATCTACTTTAATCGTTCTTCAAAACTTTATTATCAGCTCCAGAGAAAAAAGTTAAACTGGAGAAAAACTCAACTCTAGAAATATAATCTTGAGAGAAGGAGAAGATAAGGAATGAGAATGAAATGAAAAAAACTGATGGGGGTATTTATAGGTTAGATTATTTGCGACGGGCCCATTTGCGACGGGTCTCCCGTCGCAAATACCTTAGACAACATTTATTACGGTCAACCGGTAAATAGTTATTTGCGATGGGTCCCGTCGCAAATTACCACCTGCCGACATACTATTTGCGACGGGGGAATATACCCGTCGCAAATACCTTTTACCGCCGCCGGTTATTTGCGACGGGAATATTCCTCCGTCGCAAATAAGTTTCCCGCGATTTGGCGCGCAAACCGCGCCAGTCCTTTTGCGACGGGGAAAGCTGTCCCGTCGCAAAAGGCTACTTATTTGCGACGGGCAAATAACCCCGTCGCAAATAAGTTTTTCACGGGACTATTTGCGACGGGATTTAATCCCGTCGCAAATAACCCGTCGCAAATGCCCTTTTTTCCCGTAGTGTTGTCACCACTTCATTGTCGGAGTTCACTTCGGCAGAAGTGATGGCAAAAGCTCTTCCTTGTTGTCTTGGAGGTTGTTGGTTGCCTCCGATAACCCTTGGATTAGGCCACTGATTTGCAAAATGACCCGGTTCTTTGCATTTTTAGCATTGAACAACGCGTTGAGGTTCTAACGGAGCGTTCCTCTCCTCTGTCGCAGCTGCGGGTCCTTGCCAATAGTTAATAGCTAGGTGCCCTTCTCTTCCACACCTGAAGCATTTTCTCGTCCCCTTAAGGCAATTTCCAGGGTGCTTCTTCCAACACTTTTGGCAAGTGGGGTGCTGGAACTTCTTAGCACTGTTGGATTTATCCATCGGACCACCAGCATTGAAGTCCACCTTACGCTTCTTGTCCCCATGATACCCCTATGATTCCCCGATCTCCATTTCAACCTTGAGGGCACATCGGACAATTTCCTCATAGCTGTCGAAGTCACGGATCGCTAATGATTTCTGCATGCTAGGCTTCAGCCCACCAAAAAAGAGGTCAACATTGCATTCGGGGGTAATGACGAAGCCAGAAGCGTATCATGCAAGCCTTGTGAAGTTTTCCTCGTACGCTCCCACAGATTCTTCATCTTTTTTCTCGAGGGAAAGTAAGTCCCTTTCCATCTTAAGACGGAGGGTGCGTGGAAAATATTTATCAAAAAACATCTTCCGAAATTCCTTCCATTCCAAAGCATCGATCTACTCCTCAGGCTTCGTATTTTTGATCAATGTCCACCATTGATCAGCTTCACCCTCCATACGATAAGCCGCCAGGAGAACCTTCTCTTGTTCAGAACATTGAAGGATGGAGAAGATCTTTTCAATGGAGTTGATCCATTGTTCAGCGATCGTGGGATCAAATGATCCACTAAAAGTAGGAGGCCTTTGTCTCATGAAGCTCTTGATAGCAACTTGTTCTTTCTTAGGGGGGGTTGAACGTTCCTCTTGACCCATGTTTCTATTCAAAACTTGAGTTATCTGAGAGAGAAGCGTGACAAAGTTTGCGATTCCCGCTCCCATTGGATTGGGCATCTCATTAGTACAATCATCACACTGATCTTCACAATGGTTGTTAGCCCGAGTCCTCCTATTACCAGCCATTGGCTGGAATAAAAGGGAAGTTAGGGGTAACACATAAAGGGTAATCCAAAGACAAAAGTTGATTACTTATAAATAAACATTAATTTCTTTAACTCATGATTCTATAGGCTTCAATCTAGGCTTTTCATGATCTACTTTCTAACATATATTCTTAGGGGAATTTTTCCCTTAATAAGGGTTCATACTAAGATTGTGAATTTATCAAAACATATCCCCCAGGCGTGTCATAACCAAGAGTGTAGCAAGACCCGTTGTCGTGCACCAGTTCCCGTTCGAGTCTAGCTCAAAGCGGTGTTTTCGGGTTTTACCCCTAGGATACATATGTGTCAGAGCCGCCTCTACCTGTTCGTATCTAGACAGGGATGTATTTGTTTGATAATCCACTTACTTAGTATTTACCAAAACTTAGGTATGTTTTTATTATACTTAGTCTTATATCTAAGTCTTTACTAGGGTTTTCCTAATCCAAAAAATAACTAAACTTATCCTCTGATACCAACTATGACAACCCTTCTTTTTATTACAACTTAAAAATGATTCATTACATAAAACTTCACTTGATACAACAAAGAAGATTGAGAGGTTTAGTGTCTTTGGGGATTAGGATCATTACATAAAAACTTAAAACATGAAATACAACATCTTTATTGAAAACTTCCTTTACATGACCACTACATTCCCTCATACTTAGCATTGCATGGGATAACCTGAGGACATGCATAAGAAAAGGGTGAGCTATAAAGCCCAGTAAGGGAGTACACAAGGAATAACACGAGGAGTAAAATACATGTTAGACAATAGGAATATCAATAGAGCATAAAAGAAACATGAACATAAAGGCATGATAAAGCATGATAATCATAACGTGGAGATGTGGCAACAACACTTATCATGGAATTAGCATGAGCCAAGGCTCATTGCACATGGAGCATGAGTAAACCCTCATTGCACATGAAGCACGAGTAAACCCTCGTTGCTCTTGAATTAGCATGAGTCAACAATCATTGCACATGAAGTATCATGATACTATACTTTACCCAATGCATTGGAGCGCTATAAGGGTGCACCCTTCTTAAACATTTCATTTCATGCATAAGTGTGCCACATGGATCATAAAACACGGATTCATAAAACATAATCATTTATTCCACGATAAAGGAATGTGGAATTCATACATGAAACTTTAAAATCAATAAGTAAATGTGCATAAAGTGAATACCCTTTATAGAGAAATGGGCATGGTATTCACTACACAATGACATTGGCTTAGAAAATCGGCGTGATTTCGGCAGCGTAACGGCGTGACATAAGAATTCATAAAAAAAATGTTGATGAGAGAGAAAGGGGTTCCTCATCATATTTACATGTAATGGAAAGTAATGAGTTCATATAGATACATGTCCCAACAATTGAAATGGAATTTAGATTCATGATACAAAAGCATTGCTTAAATGTAAAAGAAGAGAGAGAAGTTCCTTTCAGAATTTCGGCATAGTAACGGGTGTACATGAGAGGCATTAAATGAGAGAGAAAGGGGTCTCTCATCATTCAAACATAAAGAGGGTAGTATGAGGGAGGTGCGAAACCATACCCCAATATTCATAATTGCAATTAAAAGGGCAATACAACTTAAAGAAAATTGACAAAAATGAGAAAGCAAGAAAAAACCCTTACTTGGAAGTGTGCTTCCAAAGGCTAGAGAGAGGCTTGTGAGAGGATTATTGGGAGCTTGGGGCACCTTGGGAGGATTCTAGAGAGAGACAGTCAGAGTTTGGACGAACTCCAAAGGATTTTAGTGAGGAGTAAGTGGGATCTTGGGTGGGTTTATATAGGAAAGGTGAGAGAATTCTTTATTATTTAGGTTTGGGACCCCTTATATTAAATTAATCCAAACCACAAGCCATCCCATGGTTTTTGCCCATGGTTTCTGGAAAAGTAAAGAGGAAAAAAATATTTTACAAGGACAAGGTCAGAATTTATTAAAATATTAGGTTTTCTTATGTGGAGGTGAGTCACACTCCCATGGAAATTAATTTAAAAAGGCAAAGTGTTGAATATGTCTTGAGGGGTTCATTAATGCTTTGAAAAGTAAGTTAAACAAACCCAAAACCTAATAATTTTAATGACAAAACATATATTGGCCGAAAATAAGGATTATGGTATTTTATTACATCACCATTGGGTCATTATGATGTCAAAAAACACATTATATATTTAAACGGTATTTAATTTTCACCCAAAAAATTGACTGTCTCAGAAAATTATGAAAAATTCACCGTTGGATAATTTCGACGTCCTGATTTCAGAAATTACATTTATTTTTTCTAAAAAAATTTCTAAATATGTTAATTTTCACTTTCAAAATAAAAACCAACATTTATCGAAAATTCACGGGTTTTGACAGAAATGGCTTTCAAATCTTAATAAACATTTTAATTGAAATCATAAATTTATAAGATCATTTATATTTAATAAAAATTAATTTAATATTAATAATAATATTTTATTAAAATATTATTTAATTCAAAAATACCTTAATTTAATAAAATTGAATTCTTAATTAAATAATAACTAAAAACACCATTTGTACTTTAAAAACTATTTACAATGTATCAAAAATTACTAGAAATTATATTCATTATTATATAAAAAAATAATGTACATGAACATAGTACTAATTATTTGTTACATAACCCCTTAAAAGAGATCCCTAAGACCTAAGGGTAAGGTGTGCGATGGTGACAGACTCTTGGGGTGGCTCGGATAACATCGCTCGAGTGGTAATTTCAATCAAATTTCACTTTTCCCGTAGACGGTCACGTTCGAGCTTGACATAATGAAGATCATATTGGGATTGATCAAGGGCGAAGCCCAAAGATGCCACCTCTTTTCCGAGCTCTGACAAATGGGCTTTGTATGGGGCAATTCTACTAGATGAGGCCATCGCTTCCTTTGTCTGAGTAAAATTGGGTTCGTTAAAGCCTTATATTTATACTAATCATGTGATCACTATTCAACGGCTATAAAAGTAACGGTCACAACTCTTATCATAAAACCAAAGAAGTTGACATATTATAAAAACATTTTTTTATAAAGTTACATGTAACTAGATCAAGAGGGATTTTCCATTAATGAATCTTCAGGTCGTTGCAGATAATGGAAAAAAATTATATTTGGATGAGGTTGAAAAGCTAGACCAGGAGTAAAATATCAACTACAACCATTCATTCTACTCTCATAAATTAACTAATGGAAAGATAGAGGCCTTCAACAAGACTTAGTCAAATAAAATCCAAAAGATGATGGATATAGATAAGAAATATTGGATTTAAAATGACCTTCATACCTTATGGGATTACTAGAAAACAACTCATACTGCCAAATGGGAAAACGTATACTCACTGGTATATGGAATAGAATCATTCCTAACCATTGAGGTCCATTTGACCTCACTCTGTGTTCCCATATGCAGCCAGATATCCATAGAAGATAGATCCCCTAAATGACTGGATGAACAAGAGAGGATTCCCGAGAAAAGATTGAACACCTTGAATCACTTGTAAGTCTATAAAAATTTGATATCATGGCCCTCTAATAAGAAGGTTTTCCACTATTCATTCCTCTATGGATAATAGGCATTGGTCTTCAGTACTTCAATGATACTTGGAATGAAGCTTCTAAAGCTCGAACCAAAGTGGAAGGGACCTTACTCCATACATAATGTCTAAACTAGAAGATCCCTCCCTTAATCTCAATGGATAGAGAGATCATTACAACCCCAACTAATTAAATGTTCCAAAATAAATATTTCATTTAATTACAAAATTTGTGCCCAAGTAGTAATAGGTTAAACTGTGTAGTTCATCTTTATTGCACGACCTTAAAAGGAATAAAATCACATTTGTGCCACATGTTTTTAAACTATGCGGTACCATCACCCTATCTCACGATGATAAAATGAACAACATATGGTTCTAGTTTTACAGCCTAAAACTCCAAGACACCATTCGGCATCACCACATGATATTAAACAACATGTTTAACATCCTTCTCATTCTTAGTAACATAACCCCTTAAGTACCATAAGACAAGAAAATACTAATGGTCCCTTCAATAAAAACCTCCATCTCAGGTGTATGTCCTGACCACATCCCTTTAACCCCTCAATTTGTTGAGGTGCCCACTTAGCCAGACATGGGGAAGAAAGGATGGGAATCCCTCATGAATAACCCCTACTCATATCATCGCCACCCTATTATGGAATTTCAAACCCCATTATGGGAATAAGTCCAAACACTATCAATTCCTCATCAAATGAAAATATATTGCGTGATCCTATCAAGAACTATGTGTAGACTGATTCTCATTCCAATGATATATGTATTAATTCCCGGGATTTGTAATGACACCTAAAACTCATGTTTTCGTCCCAACCATCATTCTATAAAATTATAAATCCCCCTTCCACATGTGAAATCCTTATTTAGTTGGGGAAAAATTTCCAAGAACAACATGTTTCTTCATTCTTGCTACATAAAGATACATATTAACACCTGAATCCTATATCCTAGTCGAGCTGCAATATTTCATTCATGAAAGGTGACCCACGTCCTTACTATAGGAAGTTAAACTAAATGGTCAGTATCCTAATAGAATGATGAAAAAATTAAAGATATTTTAAGAACTACATGTGGCTTGATTCTCATTCCAATGAGCTATGTAGTGACACTTGGGTCTCCAATCCTATGTCGAGTCACAACAAAATATGAAACAATTCCCTCACCCTATGAATGGGTCAAACCTATACCAAGAAATATTTTATTTAGAACTATGTTCAGAATTATTCTCATTTCACTGAGATACATAGTGATGCCCAGACCTCCAATATCTATTTTAGATGTAATAAAAAATCACTCACTCCTTGAGTATTGATCAGACCTTCACACTAAACCTTAAAAATACAATGTTTGGATGGATTATCATTCCTGTGAGATACATAGTGTCACCAATATTTCCATTCACAATCCCAGTCACAAAATTTACATTATTTCATGTTAGTTATCTTATGTCCATGCCACATGATAATAAACTACACGGATGTCGTCCAGACCGAATGATTTTACACTGCATAGAAGAAAAAAAACTATGTATAGCTTGATTCTCATCCTAATCAGATATGTAGCGATGCCTAAATCATATATATTGTCTCATCCAAAACAGAATCTAAATTCCTCTCATTTAAGTTGCCTTTGTGTTGTGGAAGAAAACTTTGTTTCTATCTGTTTCTCACACAGATCATAACACACCTGGGATTAAGAGGTTTTTAAAAATGATTCCACATGTATGTAGGGAATGTCAATTCAAATTGGGGTTACCATGATCCTAGATGCAACACCTTATTACGTTCACGAGATGTACTAATTTCATGATAATAAACTGAACAACTTTCCTTAAGAATTACATGCAACGTGATTCTCATTTCAATGAAATAAGAGTGCAGTTCTCCTTGGGTGGATAACAGGATTTGTGGGATATGATGTGATTCCCTTTGACTTCTGAAACATGTGGCGTTTTGATGGTTTTTCTACGGTGATGCTGGCTACTTTAGAATATTTTTGAATTTTTATTTCTGTCAAATTGTAATGTGTTTGTGTGACTTTATGCTGGTATGGTTGTTTTTGTGTTTGGTTCCCACTTCCCCTCAATGTGGTTTTTCAATAATATAAAAAAAGGATTGGGTAGTGTAGTGACGTTAAAATATTGAATCTTAGTCCCAAACACAACATAATATAGGAAACTCTCTAATTCTTCTATGTATGAGTTATATCTACATGAGAGGATCCAATATGGGTTATCACCCTATACTTGAACCCTCATTAAAATAAACCAATTTTCTACACACATGAATTCAATCAGTGTGGAGGGCCTTTATTTTAGAACTATGTGTGGATTGATTCTTTCTTCGATAGGATGTGTAGGGATTCTTGAGTCCCATGCCTTTGACCAACATCAACATGACCTCACTATTCAAATCAAGACACCCTCATCCTTACGGTATGATGTTAAAATACATGGATACTGTCATGAATGCATGACTTTAAACCACATGGTTCCTGAAGAACTATGTATGCATTAATTATCATTCCAATGAGATATATAGAAATTTCTAGACCTTGTTTACAAGTCCCATCCATAGGGTAAAGAAGAGTATACCCTCTCTTGTATACAAATAAAGATATTTACAGGATCTCTTAATATGGGTCCCCTCATTATCAGAGTCCACTGAGGAAACATAGATGTACCACTTTACATGTGAGTCAGACCTATGAAAGGGAATCCAAATTTATCGCCAATATCATTCCAAAAGTTTCCTTTAAGTTTAAACATATCATGTACTTATATCATACTCCTATTCTTGGACACTTTTATATCTTCATAATCACTCTCCAACTCCCAATGATAGATTGTCTGATACCTGAGCACTAATTTTCCTAACTATGTTGCAACATGCCTAGATGGATTTTCATAAATCATCCCATAAAAATTGTTTTACAACCCAAGGATTCCACTATTGACTATGCAGTAACACGCCCCTATTTTCTTTTTATAAAATAGCCCTGAAAACGGGGTCTTCAACCCATGGTAACTTCCAAATTAGGAGAAGAATATTCTATACTTTTAAGCCTTGAAGGAATTCTGTTGTAATTTGTGATTCAAATTACGTATGAGGTCATCCCTTTCATAATTTTCCAATATCTTTTATTTATATCTGAAAACCCATAATAATATGATTTATAATTTACCCCCTCATGTCTAAAGTGTGCTGGAGTGATCTTGGTCTGGCAGGAAGCATATCACCTATCATTTTCATAGTCATATGGTCCTTGATGTATGACCTAAATCTATCATCACTACATTCCCTGCTTTTGGTTCAAAAATTAATGGGAAAAATTTTCCCCCAATTCTTGGGTAATTTTTAATGGAAATTCCCCTCACTTATTCAAGTACCTCCTTCCACAAGGCAAACTCTATGCTCAAGGAAATATTAATCTTCATAATCCTTCTTTTTCCATGAGAAATATAATGTCACAATTCCTAAGGAATCCATTTCTTGATAATGTTGTAACACACCCTAGATGGATTCACATAAATTATCCCACAAAATGGGTTTGTCATCCATAGGATTCCACTATTGACTATGAATTAATGTTCCCTAGTTCACTTTGTATAAATAATCCCCAAAAAAGGGTTTTTAACCAGTGGTAACTTTATCCTCACGAGAGACATCCTCTATCTCCATAATCCCTTCCCTATAAAAGGTTTTAGATCTAAAAATCCCTATATTATAGTTTGAAACGTTTTTTCCCTTATATATGAATATGATCGAACATTCTTGGATAGATTAATCAAAATGGTAGAATTAGTAACCTTTCGATCAAAGATAAATACATTAAATTATAGCCCCCTATCATCCTTATTGTGTGAAAATAAACTATATATAATAATGCCCTTATTTTATGCCTTTAAAACTGTATATAATATGGTCCTACTCATAATACATTAAACTATACAATAATTTCCCCATCGTAATCCATTAAACCACATAGTCAATGTCCTATTCATATGACCTAAAATACATGATACTCTAACCCATTTTAGAAAGGGTCCTCTCCCTAAAATTGATCATTTAAAAAAGTACCCTCCTTCAATCAAGCCAAATTGTTGAAGGAGTGCTTTCCCATTCATGAAAAATGGAATTAGAGATGAAATCTTCATTATCATACACCTAATTATGGAAAAATCCACTTATCATAGTCTTGGGAAACCCAACTCTCCATAAACTACCATCATTCATCAGTGATACGATACTGTGATTCTGGGGAACTTCTTTTCCTGACTATGTTTTAATATTCCCTAGTTGGATTTAAATAAATTATCCCACAAAATAGGTTTCTTTATCCAAGGTATTCCACTATTGACTATATTATAATACATCCCAGTTGGATTTTCATAAAGTAGCCCCCAAAATAGGGTTTTCAACGAGTGGTAACTTCATCCTCAAGAGTGACCTCCCCTATTCCTAAATATATTATTTTATATTTTGAGAAACATAAAAATATGTCTCAAGATTCCCCATATGGTATATGAATAATTTTAGAACATTCATGGCCCACAAGACTAGTTTGGGTCATCATTTCAAAACATTTTGTCAAAGCTTTTCGACCTAAAACAGCAGCCTCACTTGTCCATATTTAATGAATATAAACTTCTCGCAAAAAGAAACATAGAACTAACCATATTTAATACCTAAAAAGGGAACTATGGATAAAATTTGAGTCTCATCTCACTGGACCGACACTCCTAGTGTTTTAGGAAAAATCAAGAAATAAAAAAAATAAAAGGAATGAAACTTTTTAGGCTAAAAACTAGAAATTGGTGGTATATACAAAAAAAATATCACCCAATAAGTCTCCTTCATATTGGGATTAGGAAAAAGTTAGGGTAGTAATGAAAAGGAGACAAACTGTGTGGGGTTGTCCACATAACCCCAGAAATAGTCAAACTACACTAGCTAGGCCCCATGCCTTTGAAAAAAGTTATAGTGTCTTCTCATCCCTATCACTATGGTTACAACTAGATGATGCAAAAACAATTTCTAATAATATTATTTTTAGTGTTATGTTATGACCCCATAGGGAGAATAGGGATGAATACAAAGATGATTGGAAGAAAAAACATTTAATTTATTAGACAATAAGATTGGAGGAGCATCCAAAAAACATAGTCTTTCCATCAAAATTTATGAAATACCATCACCATAAAAATCATTTCATGAACTACATCATGAGCACCCTTGGTAGTTTTTTAAAGTTCATCCAACTGAACAGATTTGGTCTCCTAATCATTTGAAGGTCCTCTGTTTCATTCAGGATAGATGTTTACCCTTTAGTTTATGCTCCTTCTAAGGAACAGTGAAGGTGTATGATATCCTCCTGAGCGGTATCCAATTCATAATGAAGGAATGATATTTGAGCAGTCTTATCATTCATTAATTGTTTAAATTCCACTATTTTATTAGCATAGTTTTCCTCCTCCTGGGAAAATGCAGCCCAGAAATCATTATTATTGACAAGAAACTTCTCCTTTATCTGGTCCTATTAAATCTCATGTTCTTTCTCCCAATTGTGGATTATATCCTTCACAACAGAAAAAATTAGGCATTAATCAAACCCATTGTATCCTAGCATGCCAAAATGGAATAGTAGTCCACAAAACCATGAAGCAGAGTCTTCCAAAGTTTTTTTAGATATTATTTTCCAAATGTAATACCACACTATGCATTGTGTCATATGAAGGGTGTTCTATGTATCTGCATCTGATGTAGAGAAACTATCATAGAGATAAATTTATTCTAGGATTAGAGTGCTCAAAGAGGCTCCTTGTCCCACTCCAACTAAGATAGTATAGGCTTTAACTTCTGATATTGACTAAATTAGCACAAATTATCCACCCTCATACCAGGCCACATAAGTTGATGAAACTGTACAATGGATAAGATTCTTTATTGGCCTAAAAAGTATAGAAAACTGAAGAAATGGGGTATGATTAATGTAGTAGGTAACTCCCACCCCAAATGGATCAGCATTTTGGTTATATTCTTCATTGTCATCACAGACATTAGTAGTTTGAATGGTAACCTCTTACCTATAAGCACTTTCTTGGGTCCTCCCAGAACTCACCAAGGAAGGACTGAGAAGACTACATGATTTAGGATTCAATTGAGTTAGTCCCCAATCAATAGTGGGACTGTGAATAACTTTAACTTCCTATTAATGAATCATCACTATGAAATTCTCCACGAAAAGAGTTGTGAATTATAGCTAGTACTGATCAAAGAATCAGACATAAAAATATCAGTGGCACAAAAAATAAGGACTCATGTCTATTTAATTCTCTATTAGGTTCCTAAAATTCGTCTAATGAAACAGGATGATTAATATGTTCCATAATTTCATCAAAGGTCATGAAAAATTTATTTGGGAATTTATTGATGTCCAAATAATCATGGTAACATCATCCATGGAAACACTTGGAATATTTATCTAGGGACTAGGTACATCACCCTCTTATAAGGACTTCGGACCCAAAATAGCTTCCTCGGTGACAACCGTAGGATTATCATCAATCATCGTAGGTTCCTCTATTTCATGAAATCAACTAAAAATTTCCTAGGGATGAAATTCAGAGATTTTAATATGATACATTATGATGGATATTTGACATTACCAGAATCTTCCTCCCCCACTACATTGGCGGGGGTAGTGATAAGAGTAAATGAAATATCCATTACCCTTGACACCTCTTCTATCAAGGGAGTTGACTCAATAGTTGGGATTCATGCTTGGTCAATAGCTCCCTCATCAATTCTTGGATGTTCATTAACAAGCCCCTTAAGATAGGAGAGGGAAAAGGATTCGACTACCAAAAAAGGGTTAGACATTTATGTTGTACGAAGCATGTATTAATGATTTCATGAAGTCTTACCATTATTGATGAGGTGTTTGGACAATGATTTTATTCTAAGAAGTTCCTTCCTTTTTAACAGAGGGTGGAAAGGAACGGCCTCCTCAAAGATAGGTATTAGAGGAGGAAATATAGATTCCCCCACTATCTCAACCTCTATTGTTTTCTTGGATGAAGATAGCTCTCCATGTTTAGGAGGTTATTCATCAATCCTAAGAGTGGTTCCATTTAGGCCATATTTCGGTGATGGAACTACAGTTGTTTCCCCTGGACCACTGTAAATCAATATACCCTTACCCTTAGAAAAAGTAATTTATCTAGATAGAATCAAGGGGGAACAAAAGTGGATACTATAAAAGGATAAATTAATTCCACAAGATTGACATAGTCAATCCATTCCTCATAAGAAGGGAGTTCAACCCCTTCAGTTGTGCCTCGTCTTGTGATATCCTCCACCTATCTAATGGAAGGGATATGGTCATCTATTGGAAAAATGAGAATATATAATTCTGGGATATAAATACTCAACTCATTTGGATCATCCTCAAAGAAATGATTGGGCATGGTTTGAGAATATCATATCCATAGAATCTATATCCCAGCACAAAAAGTGCCCATATGATCTCAACATCAGAGGAAATGTCCATCCAAAATTGGAATGTCTCTAGTCGTTTTAATTATATGGTCATATCAGCCTACCATGAAGAATATTCGATAACCCTCAATTTCATAGGCTTCCTGACCCTCTACATTATAGATGAAGTGTGATAAAATAGAACTCGAGTCTCTTCCTGATGGTGATGACGAAACCATCTAGGCTTAGCCTTGGTTGGCATAGCTGTTTTGATTTTGGATGGCAAATTAAACCTTACATGAGGTCATTCAGTGGAACTCATGACCTCATCATCAACACCTTCCAAGTGGGATAAAGCATCCTACATAAGAGGAGAGACAAATTTAGTAGGAGAAAAATCATTCCAAACCCAATTTTCATGCTTGGTTTTTTTCCCAGTATTGATTTAAAGGACATATTCTGCCAACACTCCCTTGGGATATTCTGCAATCCATACCTTGGCATAATAGGAAGTCAAACCACTAGTCACATATACGGTAGGCATGTATATTATCACTTGATTCAACTCCATTTTTGTAAGCATCTATATTTGTCGAGCTACCATCAGATGCTTTTCTAATCCAAAACACATTGGACAAGATATGGTTATCTTTTATAAGAACTTTAATTGGAGTGAAAACCAATATGGATCATAGGCCTTGAATATTACTTTGACATCGATTCAGGTCACTAGTATGCATCCCTAAAAGCCATAATGTGTGATATTAGTGCATCTATAGCCTTTAGATCATCAATAAACCGCTCAGTAGGTAGGTCTCCAAATGGGAATAAGTTGAACACCTTGAATTGGATCGGCCACATCAGGGTCTCGCTCGGCTTCGGGGATAAGGACTGAATACCAGATACTTCTAATACATACTGTCAAAACTATCTTCCTAGAATATCATCCCATATTAACACAATATATGTTCTAAAGTGTTTCATGAACCATCCCCACAATACCTATAATAGTCCAATAATTATGAATGGTTCCTTCCCCACATGAATAAGAAAGAGGCTTTGGTAACTTTTCACCAGGACAGGGTTTTCCAGCCCCACATGCTTTTCTCTATCAGCTTGGTTGCCACAAAAATTTCTCTAACCTCACACAATAATTGGAGTCATGGAAATGCAGAAGGTAAACACTTATAAATATAGAAAAAAACCTCCTGATACCTATCTTAGAAAGTACACTAGACTTGGATTTCTACCCCCATGTGTTGTACTCCACCTTCTCCAAAGTCGGGAACAATGTTCCAGGAGCACCCCACTTTTCTATCATAGGACACCCTATTATATGTTTTCAAGTGGGAACATTCTCTGTTGGAACTAGGAAAGTATTCATCCACACTTTGGCATGGATATCCTCCTTTGGTGGAGGGCCTACCATCATTATATCCTGGGTTGTTTTAAGTATCTCCTACAGAAGAGGTGGAATCCTTCCGACATTATACCACACCTCTATTTTAGATATTAAATTTTCATACATATCTCCAAGGATCAAAGACCCAGATACATTTTGGGTGTCCCACAAGTAGATACCAACTTCCCCATGCCTCAGGTGGAAAGAGTTCATTTGTAGACTCCATCGGCTTATTAGCTAAGGGATGAATTTGGCATTCTTATATACATAATTTTTGCCTACCCATATGGCCTCATATATTTGGACATCTTATAGCTCATTCTTATACTCTACACAAGTATAGAATACCGAGTATTCACACATTCACTCTGGATTAACACCCCCTCTGGGGCGGAAGTCCCACCCATTCCTCCAACCATTTGATTAATCTTTTTGGTAATCATTAAATATGGAAGTATAAGATTGTGGTTTCAATTATGGAATGTGTGGTATTAAATATGGAGAGAATTTTTTGTGATTCATGATGCAAGGTGTGGGGGATGTCTCATCATTAATATATGAACCCATGCTTAAAACATTGGAAGTAGTTAAGATTATATAGTATTAAAACCAAGATAGGGGTGTATAATTCATTGAATCCAATGTGAGGACATCATTTAGATGACTATGGCCATAGAGAGGAAAATAATTACCCTTAGGGAATTCACGGTGATATTTCCTTAGATGTACTTCTGGATTGGGTAGATTAGTATCGAAAACATCTTAGTAATCATGTTTTATATCTATTACCATCTCCTCAATGTGATTCTTAACCTATTCATCAGAAACTATAGTATTCTTAGTTTCCACTGAACTTGAAAAATAACTACCAATAATTTTTTTCGAGAAAAGTTCATTTCAAAAAAAATGAATAAATGAGAAAAAAATTGGATAAGGAATACATTTTCGCAGGGTACTTATGCAAGTTCTTTACACAAGACCCTCTCCCATGTTCCATATCCAAGTTTCTCACCCAATCATACACATTACATAGATAGATACATACCTTATCTTTTTTAATGATATTTTTACCAAATGAACTTTAGCAGAGGGACTACATGGGAAACTATCATGGTGAGATCTAAAATGGAGATGTGGGAGAAATATTCATCGAAATAAGGGGGATATTTATATAGGAGGAAACCCATCATCATGACCCATGTGTGGTCCCCACCTCCATGTGTGACCTAGACGGATGACCTACGAGGATGGAATCCATAATCCATCCACCCTTTTTGTTTGTTTACCTCAATATTAGACCCTCTTATTTCGATTAGATCCAATCCTGAGGTGGGATTTTATTGACTCTTTATTTTATCACATGGATAGAAATGTGTCAAAGTTAAATATATTAAAGGAAATATAAATAGTTAAATTAAGGAGGTAAAAAATCTCAAACCCCACTAGATAAGGTTTTCTCAGGTAACCCCATGTAGTTTCAATGCAAAGGGTACCCATACGTTGTCCTGAGTGAGAGACATGCGCATGAGCCAGCACGACACACCCTCATGGAATACTTGTTAGATATAACCCCTTCTCTATGGTTCTAATATTTTACTATAAATAGGTCATTGGGGTCTTCACTTTTATGAAAAATAATTCCCAAATGCCTCCTAACACTTTGATCACCCTATTCATTCGCACAAGCACTCTGAAATATTCTAGGTACTTCTCTAAGACATGAAAAGGATGGAATTAAAGGTATATAGTGGAACTAAAGTCCAATAATGGTATAAAACACATAACACCTATATGAGAATCCCCCTACCCCATGATTTAAAACACTAGAATGAGTTCCCCTTTGATAATTGAGGTCCTACGTGACATACTTCTGCGAACACCTGTAGAGACACTTGGGGGCTTAAACAAATACTCTCCCAAGTGTTGTTAACTAGGTGGTTAATTGCCCAAGGAAAATTCACTTAATACATTACTACCTATGTGATCCTCCATTGGTTCACCCTTGTCTACCTTTGTGAGACTCCATTGGCTCTCCCTACAATCTACCCTACACGATCCCCAAATAAGACCATCTTCAAAACCATACATGGTAGGGCCTCTCTTCCCTGAGAACCCTTTTCTAAAAGGTATTAAGTTTAAACCTCTATAAAATCTTAAAGGCTTGAAATACCATGAATATGGTCACACCATCATGTATCCCATTTGTATTTTCATTCCTACGGTCATGGGTTTCCCTCACTTTCCCTACCAGTTGGTTAGGGTCCTTGGGGTGCATTTGGTTTTTCATTCTCCTGGTCACGAGGATCCTAACCATGGGGCCAGTGTCAAGGAAATCATGGTCTCTAATATTAGTTTCAGTACAATCTAAAACCCTTTTGGTATCTAGACCCATAGCCTCTAGTTCTAGGCATGGAGGGTTAGGATTACACTAGAGTTTCTATTCAACATAGAATGATATCCTCCTCCATTGATGTAGAACAAATTTTAGGGAATCCCTCCCATAGTAGGCCCTTATCCTTGTAGGAGGTTACACACTTTGTCCTCCTCACTCCCTATGGGATGTATCTTTATGGGTAGTTAGAAAATACTATCCTTGACAGAAATATCAAAGAGGGGATGGGAACCAGAGCTCCTTCATCTCATATCCCCTTGGCCTCTTCCACCAGCGGTGGTAGTGAATTTTGTGGTCTTTCAGTTCATCCTCTTCCCCTGGTTTCTCAAATTTAATCATGAATCATTATGAAATTTTAGGATTAGGGGATAACCATGATTAGACTATCCACACAATTGGATACTTTTTTTTGGAAAAATATCTCTGCATGAATCTTTCTCTCGCCTTCCTTCAGAGTGTCTCCGTAAGCATGGGTCCTTAGGGCCCGGTATCCAACCTCTAGGAAAATAAGGTCATGTGATTTCCAAGATATTTTACCTTTATTTTACATACACCGACAGTTATTCACATGATCTTAGTTATAAACGATGGTCATGACATCCACATGATCCCAAACCTTTTATGGGATCCTACTTTGTATAATCCCTAGCATCTCACCCAATGGTCGTCCTCCTTAAGCGTAAGTCCTAGTCAGACCTATCCATGGGAAACATTCAAAGTGTAATTCCTAGAAAATCCAAGATCCTACTACTTATCATAAAGCCCCAACAATAACCTTACAATGGGAATCCTCCCCAAATGTAATCCCCAAATCAAAACAAATTCATTCATCAAGTCATCCTCATGAAGAGTAAGCCCCAACCAAATATCAGAAAATATGAGCATCCTCCTCATGAGTACTAAACAAACCGAACCTCTAATACCCATAATTCATGTCACCTATCATAACCCAAAAAAAATTTATTAGGTCGTCCTTTTTAGTGTTAATCCCTAACATAATCCTATCAAAGGGTCATACTCTCCTGCGAGACAAATCGGAGAGCCTCTATCAGAATTGGTCCATATAACTAAACTAAATGTTTTTTTTATTCCTATGAAAATGGGATATGTAGGAACCCTCCCTGAGGTCCATACCAAACATATCAAATAAACCATAATCTCTTTGGATGATATTCCCAAGAGGGTCTAGTTCAACCTATGAATTCATATCCCATCAAGATTTTGTGGTCCGTTTTAGTGCAATTCCCACACTAGACTTGGACTAGGAACCTTTTTCCTAGATTTCTATTCAATATGACACTAAAATACATGGTCTGGTCCATATCACATGAACATAAAAGGTATGATGTGTCCCGTTAAGTGGCACTAAACTACATGGGTCTTGATTCCTTCATATAGATACATATGAAGCCCATATCACGGGTATGATCCTGATACTAAAACAACTCTCGTCTTCCTAGACGATGATACACTTCATATCACCACCTTATGTAGCTATAAAACCAACATCATCATAATAATGACCAAAGAATATATAATCCGTATATAATATGATACCATTGATGAAAAACTTTGGATACATATAGATATCTCCAATGATTAAGAACATCAAATACATAAGGATGATTATAAATTCCATAAATTCCTGTAATTGATTTTTAATTCAAGGGTGGGCTGCATCATACTTGGAAATTAATGAAGTATTTTATAAAATATCTTAAATATATAAAAGAGTCCCAATGTATAAAACAATTCACCCCCCCCCCAAGGGTGTGATGGGTCGAGCCTCCCATCATCTTGGCCAATGTGAGTTCTTAAGCATCATTTTCCAAACTCCCCCAACTAGCACCTACCTTTGGAATATAGGCCCATATGGATACAGAACCATTGCTTCTTTCTGGTTCCACGAACAACCCCATTGGAACCCATTTGGAAATAATGAAACTAGCATGAATGATTACAAAAAACATGAGACCCTATAGTTGGATGTCGAGAGAAAAATGAAAATATACATCAAAAAAAATTATATATAAATTTATTTAGATTTAATCTTAAATTTTTGGGTTATATCTTTCTTGGGATTTATGGTTTCAGAGATACCAAAGTGGTAATGTATTTTTGTCACAATTTTCCTTCTTTGAGGATTATGTCATTTTATACATATATATTATTTTATAAGGTGTATATATTCCCCATCTGATAAATTATATCATGAATATCCTTATTTCTCTTGATATTATACTTCTCATTTAATAATTATTCCGTCATGGGGATTATGATTCAAAGTTACAAAAGTGCCAGGAATCTTTTGTTACAATCTCATCATTTATCAAGATTGTTTATGATTAAGTCTTTATTGTTGAACTATAATGTTCTAACTATAGAGAAATCTCAGGAATTTTTTTACCCTCTAGTAATTTTAGGAGAATAAGTTTTTTTCCATTCAATTTCCTCTCTTTGTATGCTCAAGAGTTCGAAATACATTTTTTATTAAAACAAATTCGGATAAAAACTCTTTTCTTCCAAAAGTATGATTTCTAAAAAATTTAATAGAAATATTTTTAAAAGGAAATTCAATGCTGAAAGGTCATTATACTCAATAAATTTTTTTAATTATTTTTGAAACATACCTTATATGTTTCCAAGGTTCTTTTCAAGGAAAAATATTTTCAAAATGTTTTATGTTTTTTAAAATGAAAAGGATACATTCCACAGGATTGTTTTAAATGGTATTTTGATGGTATTTCTATTCATCAACATCAAAAACCCTTGTTGTTACATATCCTCCATTGGGGAAATTTTGTATTGATAACATACTCATTATTTTTTCGATAGAATAATATTTTCTAAATATATTGTTATAGAACCCATTTCTTTTCCATGGGTTAATCATGATTCAAAGAGATTTTTATAAAACCCATCTCTTTTCCACAGGTTAATCAACTTATGAAAGGGATAATGGTTTTTACTATTACATTATGATGAAATGAAATATTTTATGTTTCATTACTATCTAATTGTAATTGTGAATTTGATGGGTGGTTCCCTAATAAAACGATGATGGGTGATTTCATGATAAACCAAGGATGGGTGGGTCTATAATAGAAATACAAATCATTGGGTTTAGAATTCGACAATATGGTTATTAAATTTGTAGGGTGATTGTTAGAGAAAAGTGAAAATGATTTCCAAAGTTATTTTCATGTTTTATTTATATTCTCTATGGGTTTATAATGCCTTTTCTGATTAACAGTGATGTCACATGGATCATGATTGTTGTTTCGGATGAATCCGAAATTCACATTGTTTTCATATTTAATGAACAAGTTATATATACATGAGTTCTTTTATTATTAACTCATGCACTTTGATTATGTCATCATACACCTATGCACTCTTATGCTAATTTATGGCATTCAATTGTTAATTCTTATGTTTACCCTTACAGTGAATTTGAGCTAATGCTTCTTATGTTTCCTTTCCCAAGGTTATAATTTATGAGTTTGAATGGATTATTTCTATAAAGGAGTTCATAAAGATGATATTTATGACCAAATGTGAAATAATAAAATCTAGGATAAATGGGATAAATGTACAATTGATGACTTGGGTATTGTTTATAATTGATTTTCCTTGATTCTCTAAAACTCTAAACCTAAAAGTTCCTCGAGAATATTAGTGATCCAAGTTTTACTTTGATTTTGTATGGTTTTTATGGAAAAGTATTTTCTCATAATTATCGGTATCATAGCTAGGAATGTACAGTTTACAATTTCAGCACATGATCTATGAGTGCAGGTCCTGGGTTGTTATAGTTCATATCAATGTTATGATTAGATTAAATTAGATATTATATTGTTTTCATGTGAGGTTTTCTTAAGAGATTTGGATAATGTCATGGGTTTATAAGTTTAAGAATGAACATATGTTTAATGTCTTAGACACACCTTAAGGTTTTAAGAGATGAAGTATTGATGTGATTAATGACATTTTGGGAGACTTGTTTTTGGTATTTTTACCCCTATCATCAACATGATGTTTTTTATAATGGGGATTTATTTTTCATGTTTAAAAAATTGGACATAATGTATGATGGGAGACAACATGCCACATCTAGTAAGGTGGTGGGGTTTGAACCCATGACCAATAGAGGATAGGGGTTTTCATTCCAACCATTGGCCTACAAGATGACCTAGTTAGTATGACATTTTTTAGGTAAATATTATGTTTATTTCAGAAACATATTGGATTTTATTTATTGAAAATAAAATATTTATCTTGGAAGAAAATATGCTCAAATACTTATAATATTTTGTTTTTAAACATAGTCTAGAATGATTAATTAATTTTAAGGATATATATTTATGTAATGATTTATTTTGAACCTGGGTGTTATTTTTTAAATTTTGAGACTAATTTCTGAAGGCTTATTAATTTTAGTAAATATCTTTTGATGAGCTATCCATTTTAGTTTTGACTAATTCCTCAGGACACTAGGAATATATTATTATCCATTTTATGGTAATGTGTTATTTAAAAGTTAATATTAGTGATTAATTCATTAAAACATCATATTTAATAGTCATTTTTGGATAAAAATATTATATTTTTGTGAAAATTAACTAAATGATTAAATTCTACTATTCATGTAAGTATAGTTTCGTGTTCTCTTAGTCAAGATGGTAAAATAATTCCTTAAAACTAGGAAAATGATCTTAAAAACAAAATTTTATCCTGGTACCTTAATTTATAAGGAACTTATTTCCTTTTTGATCATCATATATTTATAGATTTTTCTCCTATTTGGAAGAAAAGTTATGTTTTATTCCAATTGAACCTTTTTAATCCATTTATCTCCTATTATAAAAAATTTACTATCCCTTTTTTATGTGGGTTTACAAACAAAAATATTTTAAATTTTGGTCCTTTGATTACCAAGATAATGTTTAAATTATGTGGATGCAATTTATTAAAGGGGGTGATGTAACACCGAGAAATTTTAAAAGGAGAAAATTATATTAGATAAAATAGGGTAAATGAAATAATTATTTTAACTGGAATTATATTAAATGATTATTTTATATTGTGGTGCATGTAACCTAGAGATTTTTATGTTTGATAGCATATTCCGCACGCAACACCAAATATAAACAACCCATGATTAATATTACTATTGTAATATACCCATTATAATGGAGGGTATGAAAAGGGTTATATTAATTCTAAAAATATGGTTTTAAAATTTTTATATAATAAATTATTTTATATTCAATTATTTAGAAATTAAAATGAACCCGTGTTTAGAATATAAATATATTGTTTTTTGTAAAACATTCTAAATGAGAACATGTTTATTTTAAAACAATAAAATAAAAAAAACAACTTTATGTTTATATTAATTAACATTATATGTAATATATTCAATCAAACATTTAAAATTACTCTTATATATTTTCTATAGATTGTATAAAAATAAATCAAATTTTACGCAGAAAAAGTTGTATTTTTTTAAAGGTAGTTTTGCTAACTCTTGACATAAATATTGTTTTAAAACTAATATTTGAAACTTTTATAAATTTTATTTAACAAAATAAAATTAATTTTTCAAATCAATATATAAAAATTTACTTAGGTTGATTTTTTGTAATTTTTATGAGAATTTTAATTTTGTGATGAAAAGTGAAAAATGATGAATTTTAATTAAAAACTGACATTTCATATGAATAGATTATAATGCTATATTATATTTTGAATTTGTTTAAAAGTAAAAATAGTAAAATTATACATCAATTTATACAATTTTTTCATTTAAATCGTCATTATATTTAATTTGGATATATATTAGGGGCTTGGGGGTACAATTATATTCCAACACACACACACCACACACATAGGCCAGAGAGGTAGTCCATAGCCCCTACCCCAAGGGGATATCCCACTCATAAAGCCTTATTTATTTAGTACATGTATCATAGTCACAATATTCAAGAATCCAAATACAACTCCTGAAAGCCTAGTGCAACGTTATGCCTGCATCATCATGCTTGCATCACCAGGCTTACATCATGCCCACGTCACTGCCTCCCTATTTCATCATCTCCATCACATCGTAAATAATAATTAATAGTTCTTTTTCCAACATCTCTTAATCCCAGGACTTATTATATTTTAATAAGTATAATTTACAACATGGTTATAATCTCATTTTATTAATTTGGATATAAAAACATAGTAAACTTTTGAACATTTTCACTTTAAAAATAGGCTTTCTTGTTCCGTCTACAGGATTAGTTTTAAATTAAATATTTTCACTTATGTAAATTTAATTTGTAAAAATATATTGAATTTTATGAATCATAATAATTTACAATTTATAATTAGTTAAACATAGTTTTTTACAAAAAATATTAGTGAAATAAATTAAAATTAATTACAGTGATTAAGGTAAAAAGGAGCTTACTTAGTAGTTAAACATTAAACTTAAGTTGAAAAATGAACTAGAAACATTCTAAAAACATTTTTTTACTATTGGAGACATGTTATTTAATGTATACCTACTTATATGTTATGATGTTTGGTATTTATAATAATGTCACTCCTCCTCCACTACATAAAGGTACTCATTCTCCCCACTTCATCACACTTATAAAGAATTCTGGCTCATCTAAAGCCTGACCAAATAAACTCTAAATATCTCTACTATCATCCTAGAAGCATCAATTTTTTCATAAATCAATCCAAGGAATTATGATTGTGTAATCCAAATGTAGTTACCCAAATAAGAGGTAATGTTCATCAACAAGCACTTATGTATTACATCTTCCCCAAAACACTTAAATTATTTTTATGTAAAACTTATATAAGAACACTAGTATATTTAATAAATTAAAATTTTTTATGTTAATTTTATTACCTAAAAATACACACGCTTCCCTCAAATGGGATACACAATCATCACTCTTGTGTACAGCGGACTACCACCTCGCGAACTGATGTCATTCGTTCTAAAGTTACCAGCTATCAAGGTTACAAATAATGATGGACATGATATTTATAGATTATATATATTGTATTTATAATGTATTTATGCTTCTAAAATTATTATATATCACATGATTTTATTCTTTCCATTTTTTGATAATATGATAACATCATTTGTTTGTACGGAAGACTACTGCCTCATGAAGTGATTTGATTCATTCAGGCATTAAATGGAATATATTATAGAAGTGTGTAATAAAAATATTTTATATATATGAAATAATAATTATACTTTTAAAACAATAACATATATATATATCATTTTCTTTTCTTTCATTCAATATTATAATAAAATGGAAACAACATGCATGCATACATAGGGCCAACCATCTCCATGAACTATGTATTTTGTTTTATATTTATATATTTTATAGATTACAATAAATAAATATTTAAACAATATATATTATATTTATATCATGTTATATTTTATGTGAATTATAAAAAACATTATCAGTGTAAAAGGTCCAAAAATTAAAATCCAAAACATATATGAAAAACAAAGCACCTATTACACAAAACGTAACTTTAACATGGAATAGTTGATAAAAGGGTAATATAAAGTCAAAATAAAATCATATATGTTGTTATATATATTATTATGTTTATTTGAAAAATTTATAATAAACTTATATTTATTAAACAGGAGGTTTTAACAAGTACGACAAGATTCTTGACTTAAGGTAAGGGGATTTCTAGTCTCACTTTTATTTCTACGAGACTTATGTCATATTCAACACTTGATTCATTGGTTTGATTTATATAATATACTATGACATGTTATATAATTAATTTCATTTATTTTAAGATATTAAAAGTTTCAATTTATGTTATTCTTTCACATATCTCATGATTAAAATGTTACCAAATTGGTAAGAGTTCATCTCATCTCACCTATATTTTTGTGAGATATATGACATATTCACCACTTATTTTTGTTGTGTAGTTTATATAAGGCTCAGTAATGTATTATATTATTATTATACCTAAATTTATGGGAATTTAAATATCCATTTTATGAAATATCATTCTTGGGGTTTACAGATTCGGATTTACCATAGCGGTAAGTTATTTTTGTCACAATTTTTCTTCTTTGAGACTTATTTGATGTTATACACCTATATTATTTTATAAGGTGTGTATCTTACACTTTGAAATGTTATTTCATGAATATAATTATTTATAATGATATTATAAGTTTCATTTAATGATTATTCCTTCATGGTATTTATAATTAAAAGTTAAAAAACTGGTAAGAGTCTTTTGTTACAATCTCATCGTTTATCAGGATTATTTGTGGTAAAGTCTCCAATGTTGAAATATTTTGATCTAACTATAAATAATTATCACGAATTTTATTATCCTGTGGTATTTTCAGGATAATATGTTTTTCCCTTAATTTTACTCTCTTTGTATACTCAGAAGTTCAAAATAATATTTTTATAAAAAATTATATTTTCAGTTAAAAACTATTTTCTTACAGAAGTATTTATTCTAAAAAAAATTTAGAAAAAATTTTAAAAATATTTTTTCAAATATTTATGGATATTTTCGTCCAGAAATTATTTAAATTATTTTTGGAATGTCTTTTATATGTTTCCATGTTTTTTCAAAGAAAATTATTTTCAAAATGTATTATTTTTTTCAAAATGAAAAGGAAATTTTCCTCAAGATTATTTTTAACAAACTTTTTATGGTATTTCTATTTATAAACATAAAAACCCCATGTTATTACATATCCTCAACTAGTGATATATTTTATTAATACCATACTCATTATTTTATGGATATATTAAGATTTCAATGGATTATTACGGAACTTGTTTCTTTTCAATGGGTTAATCATATTTCAAAATGATTGTTAAAGAACTTGTTTATTTTCCAGGGGTTAATCAAGTTATAAAAGGGATAATGGTTGTTCCAATGATTTTATAATGAAATGAAATATTTTATTTTTTATGATTATGTAATTGTACTCATACATTTTATTGGGTGGTTCCATGTTAACCCAAAGACAGGTGGTTCCGTGATAAATGAAGGATGGGTGGGATTGTGATAGACCTTAAATACAGTGGGTATGGAATTCATCCATAATGTTATTCCATTTTTAGATTGATTATAAGAGTAAAGTTAAAATTTTGTCCCAATTTAAGTATATGTTTTCTTTATTCTTGATAAGGGTTTATAAGGCTTTTATGATCGATATGTATATCACATGTCTCATGATTATTGATTCTGATCACTCCGGGCTTTGCAATGTTTTAATATTTAATGATTAAGGTATTTATGGATATTATTTCCTTTATGATTCTCTCATTCAATTTAATTATGTCATCATACCCCTATGCACTTTTATGATCATTCGTTGCATTCAATTTTTAATTCTTAACTTTACCCTTACCGAGCAATTGAGATCACCATATTATCTTTCATTTTCACTAGGTTATGAATAAATAAGCTAAAGTATTTTTATATTTAAATGATTCCACAAGAAAAATGTTCATGACCTAATGTGAAATAAGAAAATATGGGTTAAATGGGAGAAATTCCCATTTGACAACTTGGGAATTCTTTGTATATGATTTTTTTAAATTATCTAAAACTATAAACCTAAATTCTCCTCCAAAATGATAGTGATCCATGTTTTCCTTTGATATTGTTATGGTTTTATGAAAGAAATTAGGTCAAAATTATCGATATCATTGCTAGGAAAGTTGGGTATGAGATTTCAATACAAGATTTAGGAGTTCACGTCCAGCGATATTTTAAGAGATATTTTCAGTTTCATCACAAATCATGTGATATTTTGGATATCGTATTCCTATTAAAGAAAGCACTTATTATTTTCTATTAGTTTTGCATATTTGGAAAAAAAACTAAAATTGATATTGTAATGATTTGTTTTATGTTATTTTAATTATTTATACATTACTCTTATATGGATGTGTAGTATCGCTATGGAATCGTCTCGAACATCCAATGGTATTTTTAGCTTCTATTATATGGTGATGCACCCCTAGAGTTAGGTGATGCTATGATATAGTTACTATATAGTGAGCTGATTCATTAAGTTACACAGTGGTTTCAAAGAATTGTTTTATTGAAATATCAATTTAGGGTATGGTAGAACATAGAAATGACTATTCAAAACCTGGGATGGATGTTATTTCAAGTTCATGGCTGGAAATTTCATGATATGAATTCCAAGTTACCTGGGAGTTGAGATTGTTCTTCTTACTTTTAAATATTATAGTTTGGTTACTTTTTGGTGGGAATAATTTTTTGATTTATTTGACATTTAGATTTTCTCTTGTCTTGGGGTGGAGAGAGGTGTTAGTTCATGAATCATATCAAGAATATTGTTTTAAAGGACATGTACATGTTTGTGTGTTACAAAGATATTGGTTATATAAGATAAAATTGGATCTTGTTATTTAAACTGTCAAAAATAACTTATTCGGTGTCTTCCAAAATAAATTATTTAACACATTATACTTAACTAAACCATATGGTTATGTTTTTTCTATTACATATCATTATAGGGTGATGTAAATATATGTGAACTTATATGATTATATTCCTCTAGTGGTGTAGTTTTGTATGTGGATACCGGATGAGAATTAATACCCTTGATTTGGTAGTTTACTTGAGTATGGGATCGTAGATATATATGTATTGGAGAACCCTAGAGTGGGTATAAAGTTGAGTATGATATATATTGTACTTACCCCAACCCCAATAGCCCATTATTGGTGGTTAATTTCACATATTGTCACAGGGTATAAGTGATCACATCCAGAAGGACCAAATAATTTAGTAGCTTTTCAAAAAAAGATGCAAACAAAATTTTTTCACTACAAAATGAAATGGAATGCAACATAGAAACAACATTTCAAACATATAAATTATACTATATTACCCCTACATATTAGTTATAATATGAATCTTGGTATCTTTACCGAATATAAAACATAATAATGGATAAAAGGTGAAGAATAAATTACACTACGGCATGGAAACGGCAAGACGTACTTACGCAGGCACAGTGATTTTTTTTCATGGGATGGATAAAAGGTGGAATATGGTTATACCATAGTCATAATAATATCTAATAAAATATAATATACTATATTTATTACTTTATTATAGAAACAACACATTAAGAGTAAGTACAAATAGAAATAAACTTGAATGAGTTGGTAAAATAATTACCACTTCTTTAGTGGACTTCCATTATATCTCTTCTTAAGGTATCATGATTTGGAAATTTTTAAATACCATGACTTTCATAACTTGACTAAGTATTTTTTTAGGATAAATTTTCAGGTTTTTTCGAACTATATGGCTCATATTCATGTAATGAAGTGCGGTAGGAGTTTTGCTTTTATAATTGAGGCGAGGGCCACTTTTTGAAACTCTCAAAATATTAAGTCAATATAAATTAATTTTCAGTTCCAAATGGATAAAAGGTGATTTATTTAAACTCTAATATGAGTATGGGTCTAAATAATTTCAAAAAATAATTTTTATACAGCTATAGGTCGCATATTTACCCTTATCATTTTGTTTTAAACCTTATTTAAACACTAACTATTACTGTGACAACATGTGTTTTTACTATTTGAAGGTTAATATAGTTACTATAAAATTACAAATGAACAAAAACTGAGTCATGTATGAAATTTTAAAGCTTATCTTAATCATTTGGATGACTTTTTTTTATTTTTATTAAGTTAATATCATTTAATAAAATATTATTTATTTTAAAGTATCATTAATATCAATTTTGACAATATTCATTTCATGACTTTTTAAAAAATATCAATAAAAAATATAAATTAAAAATAAAATATTTAATACATCCCTAATATGTCTAATTCTTATATAAAATTCATTTATGATCTTAATTATATTAAATTATTTTGTTTCTAAAAATTTTGATATATTTTATTAGATATTTCTATTAATTAAACAATTAGTGAAACATCATTTTCAAAGCCTTTAATGTAATTATTTATTTCCGAATCATGAAAAATAATTACCATGATGAATATAAACATTTTTTTTCAAATTAATATTTATATTCAAATATATCTTCTGAATAACCACATATAAATAATTTAATACTTATTAAAAACATGAGTATGACATATTGGACATCCCTTTGAATAAAATACTAAAAAAGGAATAAATCATCAAAGTGGCTCCAAGAGGCCATAAAATTGGAAAAATATGTGGTTGTGGTCTAAAATCACTCATATAATAAAATTAGTAAAAGTGTTAGGGAAATTTTCTAATATTTATAATATTATGTATACCCATAATTACTTGACTTACATTTAATCGTGTTAATAAAAAATCACAAAAATTATTATTCATAATATCCAAAAAAAGGAACATGTTTACAAAATTTTTAACTACTGATTCTAAATATTTAATCAATTATTCAAAAATCAAAACAATTAAGTTTCAATAATTAATTTAAAATTAATATCATTGATGAAATGAGAAAACGGGTTTTTAAAGTGAAAATGTTCAAAAGATTGAAATGTTTATATGATCAAATTCAATGGGAAATTGATTATAATGACCTTAATTGAATTAAATAATAAAAAAATAAACTTAAAATAAGAAACTGATTAAAATATAATTGAACACTATAAATTATTTAGATGAAAAATTTGTATTCAATTAAAGTGAAATATTTTCTCACTATTTATCAAAACATGACCTTATCAAAAAATAAAAAAATCAACCAAAGGAAATTTTGATATTACTCATTCAAAGAAAAATTTTATTTCATCAAATATAATTTATAAAAGTGTTAAAAATATATTTACTAAAGTTTCACTTTCAAAAGGTGATAAACTTCCTTTTGAAAAATATAGTCTTTTAATGCACAAAATTGCATTCATTCTTATCTTAAGCATATAAAATATTCTTGGATAAATATAAAATATTATAGGATGAATATCAAAATATTAAATATATAAGTATCAAAAAAAATTGATAATATTTTTTTCCTATATTTTAACTGTTATGTTATAATAGTCAATTACTAAAATATCATGGTGCTTTTGAACTCGGTGTTCCATGCAACGCAATCTATTAAATTTTAAAAAAAACGTCTCATAAAATCATGGGGTGTTACATTCTTCCCCCCATCAAAAATTTTGTCCTCAAAATTACCAGAATATCACCTCATAAAAATAGTTGGGTTTTTCTTCCTCATACTTTCCTCAGGCTCCCACATCACCACTTTTATTTTATGATTTATCCACAGTAACTTTACAAGATGATTCATCTGATTCCTTCACACTTTTTCTCTAGTATTCAAAATATAGATAGGCTTTTCATAGTAAGATAAATCATGTTCTAGTTCTATTTCTTCAAAATTGAGATCATTTTTTGGATTTGGCATGTCCTCCCTTAATAAAGAGATATGGGATACATCATGTACTTTAGAAATGCTATGTGGAATTGAAAAATGATAATCCATGTTTCCAATTTGTTCTAGAATTTAAAAATGTACAATGTACCAGGGGTGTAGTTTTCCTTTATTTATAAATATTATAAAACCTTTCCATAGAGATACCTTCAAGAAAAAATGATATCCCGCTTTAAATTCCAAATCATTCCTCCAGTTATAGTCATATAGCTTTTACCTACATTGAGCTAATTTAATATGGGTTTTCATAGTATTTACCATTTCCATTGTTTCCACAAATATTTATAGACCTACAAGTTTCCTTTCACCAATATCATCCCAACAAGTAGGTGTATGATATATCTTTCAATATAATGCTTCATACGGTTCCATTTGTATACTTTAATGGAAACTATTGTTATAGAAGACTTATACCAAAGGTAAATAATGATCCCACATACCTTGAAAGTCAAGTGACCAAGAATTAATCTTGTCTTATAAATTTTAAATATCACTTTATGTTTGTTCATCTATTTGGGGGTGTTATGTGGTGCTCAAATGAAGCTCAGTATCTCAAGCCTTCTGAAGACTTTTACATTATTTTGATGTAAAAATCGGATCTCTATTAGACCCAACAAATACAGGTGCACCATGAAATCCTAAAACATAATTAATATAGAGTCTTGATAAACATTCAAGATTAAAATATTCTCTTATAGTAAGAAAATGTAACAATTTGGTAAGGTGGTCAATAATAACCCATATTACCTCATTCCTTTTAGGATTCCTTGGTAGTCCTATGAAACATTCAGTCATAATGTCATCCCATTTCCACAAATATATAATAAGAGGTTGCATGACTTCTCTAGGATGTTTTCTCTCATCCTTCACTTGTTGAAAAACCAGACATCTTTACACATATTCATTAATTTTCTGCATTATATTATCTCGCTGAAAATTTTCCTTCAAATCTATATACATCTTAGTGCTACCATGTTGAAATGAAAAATTTTATCTATGAGAACCATACCATAATTACCTTTTTAGCTCGAGAATACTGGGAATATAGATCCTCTTCCAAAATTTCAAAAGGACATCTTCATATACAAAGTATACCAATTTCACATCACTAATAGATTTAATTTTCTTATAAAAATTCTCATAATCAAACTAAGAAAATTTCAAAATTTCTATAAAATAAGGTTTGGCAACCATTTGATAAAGTATTTATGTTTTAATATCCTTGATAATTCTAATATCCATATTTACTATTTCCATGAACACAAGATCCCTTTTAACTCTCATTTTGTTCAGAACTACACGATCCTTCCAGCTCAATGCATCTACCACCTTATTTTCCTTTCCTATGTGGCAGTGTATTGAAAAACCATAATCCTTGAGTAGCTTTGATACATACCCTTTTCCTCATGTTAAGTAATTTCTATGATGTGATATATTTAAAACTCTTTTAATCTCTATATATCTCACTTAATTCACCATAAATACAGTTTCTCCATATCATTAGAAAAAATATTACAACATCTAACTTAATATCATGTTTTGGATAGTTCTTTTCATTAGTTTTTAACTACCTTGATACATATGAAATAACTCTATCATTCTGTATAGTGACACAAGCAAGTCAATTCCTTGATGCATCATAATAAATCACAAATCCACTTTTTCCTGATGGTAATGTAAAGATCTAATCATTGACCAATATTCTATTCAATTATCCAAAACATTCTTCACATTATTTTTTCCATATGAATGTAACTATTTTATGTGTGAGCTTTGTTAACGGGAGGGATAATCAAGAAAAATTATGAAAAAAACATTGATAGTAACCTTCTAAAACAATGAAACTTTGCACCTCGGTTATGCTCATTTGTGCAGGACATTCTTGGATTTCCTTTGTATTTATAGGATCAATGGATATTCCAACGTTGGAGAAAAGGCCAAGAAAATAAATATTACAAATCCATAATTTTCACTTTATAAATTTTCCATATAACACTTTCCTTCTGATATTCTCAAGAATGGTCCTCATGTGATTTTCATGGCCCTCATATCTTTTAGAATACAAAAGAATATATTCAATTAAAATAAAAAAAATCCTAAATATATTCCTTGAATACATTGTTAATTATGTCTCTAAAAACTGAGTGTGCATTAGTTAATCCAAATGTAATTACTATAAACTTGTAATGTCCATACCTCATTTGAAATGTTGTATTCTCAATGTATTCCTTCTTCACTCATAACTTATGACATCTTAAATGAAGTTCAATCTTTGAAATAAATGGGGATACATGATGTTGACCAAATAAATCATTAATGAAAGTTAGTGGATAGTTTTTCTTAACTGTAATATAATGAATTTCTATATAAACAATAAACAGCCTCATGGATCCATATTTATTCTAAACAAATAGAATAGTGTCTCCCCATAGAGAAACACAATGAAGAATAAATACCTTTTTACCCAAAGCCTCTAATTGTTTCTATAGGTCCACCAATCCCACCGTGACCATTTTATATGTTTTCTTGAATATTGGTCTTGAATCATCGATTAAATGAATAGAAAACTCAATTTCACTCTCAAGTGGGTGTCCAGGTAATTCCTCAATAAATACATCATTATATTCCTTTACAATTGGTGCATATTAAATTTGAAGATTACCTTATTCATCCTTAAATGTTGTTTTCTATTCCTCTCTAAGAATTTTATTTAGTAGAGCTATTGAGGGTGGATCATGATAGGAGTCATATGATGAAGTTTCTACTCTAATGATAAGGAATTATACACGTTACTCAAAAATCATAATTTAATTCTTCTTGTAAAAAAATATCACATCATATTTTGAAAGCTAACCCATGCTGAGGATTATATCAAAGTCCACCATAGTTTTTATGATAAGTTCAAAAAGTAACAAAAGTTTATGTTTCATCAATGGTACTATCCAACACATCTTTTAAACAATGAGACTTCCCTTAATATTTCTTATTTCCAATTAATTTGTTAAATCAAAAGTGAAGTACATAATTTTATTAGAAAACTTGGTTGATATAAAGGAATTTGATAATCCATAATCAAATAAATCATTAACTAAATATTAAGAGATGATTAATGTACTTACCACCACATCATAAGGAACTTCAACCTCAGATGTTTTCATCACATAAGCTTGTCCATGCTCCCTTAGACATTTCTGGGGAAAATTTCCATGATTCATAAGAAATTAATGTTCATAGTGTCCCATGTCCTTACAAATGAAGCATTGCACATTACTAGCTTCATTATTTCCCTTCAAATCAGGATCCAAGTGGCCTTTTTCTTCGTACTTGTAATAAGATCTCATTCCCAATAGTAATGTTCCAGGATGTTTATTCTGAAATTTATTTTAGGATAGAAACTCAACTCTTCCCATATACTCCTTTTACTTGTTTCATTTTCAAGAGTACTCAGTAGACCTATCCTTATCTTTATTTCATTTAAATTCATAACAATTAGATAATTATTTCTCGCCCTTGATATCACATGAGACTATATCTTCACATAATGTGAAATTTTGGTAGACTAGTTCCCTTCAGGAGAACAGTTTTAACCCATAAAATAATCAGTCAATATTTCTCTCTTTATTACAAACATAATTTTTAGCATGACTATCCAGTATTTTAAAGTTATATTCATTTTTAGAAACATTTTCATCCGCCATTTTCATTTGATTCAAGAATTGTCTCGCCATAATCGTTAATTTTTTCAGAGGGAAATATTATTCTAATAAAAGTTCTTTAGAATCCTTCCATTATGTGTTTTCTATATATTCCTCCTCCTTTATTTTTTAATTCAACAACCACCATTCATCTACATCTCCCAGGAGACGATAAAATTCTATGACAACCTTCTCTTTTTTATTACTTTTTAGAAAAGGAAATATCTTCTCAAAGGAACATATACATTCTTCATCTACAAATGTATTTTTATTCCAATTGAATGTCATATTTGTTTTGTCTCATGAAGCTATGTAACATTATACCTCCCTATTTTGGATCAGGTTTCTCTATAAGAGTAAGTTTATTGCTCATATCCTATTTCAGTTGTGCCAGTATGGATATAAATTGTCCATAAACAATTTCATCTCTATCTCCAAAATAATTTTATTTTATTGGATGGAGATACCTACATGGATTACATGTATTGATATATTTTTCACTCCTTCCACTAGGATTCAATTCTAAATAATAGCATACACTTTCTTATGTTATGAATTATAACTCATAATTTCAATGTAGAAAACACAAACATAACATAAATTGAAAATTTATGTATAGATAATCTTAAAATAATAATCTTGGTTACTTTGGGTATATTCTCAACGACAGTTATAGGGTTACATTTCCTTAATAAATATTTTAAAAAATATATTTTCCAAAGTTTATAAAAAACTTTATTTGATAAAAATGGTAAATCCCCTAACCCCAGTAGCTTAGAGTTAGTGGTGATTTTATTACATTGGTACTAGGTACATGAGATCTCATCCCAAACAACCGAATTTTTTAGTAGATTTTAAAAACCAGATATAATAATAATTTTTACAATATAACATAAAATGGAATAAAACATAGAAACCCCATTGTAAACAAATCTATTACCCTATATTTCCCCTGCATACGAGTCACAATATACATCTTATTATCTTGGTGAAAAATAAAACATATGAAAGGGGTCATCTCAAACACTCAGTAAGGATTAAAATACAGTGGAAGCTATCATAAATAAACATATACAATAGGTTATGGTGAATTTCTAACAACACATTCCATTTAAAAATAATATTCAGCATAATATGATAGAAATAAAATATGGTCAAATAACACCATATAAATAATCACATGACAAAGATACTTAACCATTGATATTCTACTAGATGAATAATCACATATATTCTTAATAACTAATCTCATAAATAGTTTATTCCTAATATGTTGCATCATAAATATATCATCAAGATTTCATCCAAGGCATCATATCTAACTGGGAAAGGCATTTCTCAATAACCAAAATATTTTTTCACATAAGACATACTCATATATTAAGGGGTTATAGTGGGACTGCTCAACACATTATAATTCTAATTAATTCTTATTATTAAAGTATAAAAACATAATCAACATAAATATTCATCTTAAAACTATCATATTAAATGTAAATACTTTCACCATAAACTATGAATGGTATCCAAATAGAACATACATAAAAAAACTAAATCATAAACCATTGAATGAAATATACTAAATGATATCATAATACATCAACCTAAATTAATAATAATATTAAAAAGAATATGTCGAAATAGATGAAAATACTCTGACAAAATCATTGATTTTTTTTAGAGGACAACATTTTTATTTTTAAATGATTTATTTAAAAAGATGTGCATTTATAAATGAAGAAATTTTATTTGAAAATAATATGTAATCATGTAAAGTAAACATTAAAACAATAATTTATCAAGATGGTGTAAAGATATACTCATGTCATATAATAAAAAATACACTCCATCAATATGTTGTAAAAAAGTCATAAAGTACCCAATTTAAAAAATGATTCCTTTAAAATGAGTTTATTAAAACTCAAACATGGGTAAAATGAATTTAAAAATTCATATGATAATTATAAAAATCTTTCTTGAGAACTTTTTTTGAAAATATTGACATGGAAAAAAATATTCCCTAGTTGAGACTTAAACATAAATAATCCCAAATAATAATGAGATTGTGAAATAACCCTTTCCTTAGGTATTATTTACATTATACATATCTGAACCTCATATGTAATGGTTTAAATAATTTTATTAATTTATACCAGAAACATATTATTATTTATTATTTCATATATGATCCTATTATATTATCTTATCAACCTTTTGTTAATAATATTTCGTCATTACCCCTATTTTGGGTTTTTATTTCTTCGTTTTCTTATGCACATTTCATTATGTAAGCCATGATTCTTGCGTATAGAATATATTTCCATCATATTTAGGATTATATTATTGTCATATATATCATATTAATCATTATATAATTTATTATAATCACACCTGAAAGGTGAACATGGAAAATGATTCTCATCATGTTCTGGAGATGGTATATCTTATTTACGCACGAGCGACAGTATCATTCCCTTAATGGTGAACGTGTAATGAAGTGCATGGTATATTAATTTTTAATGAATAATTACCATTTCATATTTATTATGTATATCCATAACATACATCATTATATACATCCAAATAAACTGGTGATGAAAATAAAATTACACTACGGAGTGATGACGGTAATTCGTACGTACGCACTTCCAGTGATTCTGTTTTTCATAGGTTAGATAAAAGGTGGAATATGGTTGTACCATAATCATAATACCATATGAGAATATTTGTTATACTATATTTATTACTTTATTAGGTAATCAACACATTAATAGGAAGTATAAGAAGAAATAAACTTGAATGATTTGGTAAATAATTACATCTTCTTTAGTGGGATTCCTTTATATCTCTTCTTAGGGGACATATATTTTATATTTTTGGAAAAAAGGACATCTAGAACTTGTAAAAGGATTTTATAAGAGATATGGTATGGTTTTAGTCAATCTAGAAGGCTAAAAGCGATGTGAGGATGTGACGGAGGAGGTGCCCTTTTATAATTGTGGTGAGGGGCACTTTTGGAAAATCTCAAAATATTAAATTAATATAATTTAATATTCAATTAAAAATCGGTAAAAATTGATTTATTTAGATTATAATATGATTATGGGTATAAAAACTCTCAAAATATATTTTTTAGACATGTTTAGGTCACATTTTTACCCTTATCATTTGGTTTTAATCCTTATTTAAACCCTTTAACTTTCATCGTGACTACATGTGTTTTTACACTTCGAAGGTTATTATAGTTAGTATTAAATTCCAAAAGAACCATAAATGAGTCATGGATGATTTTTTGAACCTTATCACCATAATATTTATGATGTTTATGTTTTTATGAATTTCATATACTTTAATAAAATAATATTTATTTTAAAGTATCTTTAATGTCAATTTTTTCACAAATCGTTTATTAACATTATAAAAAAATCACAATACACATTAAAAATTATAAAAAATACTTTAATACCTCCATAATATGTCTAAGTAATATATATAATTTTTTGACATTAAATATCTAAAAGTATACTTATTTTTAAATTTTTAATATAACTAATTTGGTATTTCTATCAATTAAACAATTACTATATCATCATTGTATAAGACATTAAAGTAATTATTTACTTCAAAAAAAATAAAAATAAATTACCATGATTAATATAAATAGTTTATATTTAAAATTAATATTTATATTCTAATATATATTCTTAATAAATACATATAAAAAATATAATACTTATTAAAAACATGAGTATGACATATTGGACATTCCTATGAATAAAACCCTAAAAAGTGGATAAAATCATCCTAGTGCCTTCAAGAGGACAAAAAATGACATAAGGATTTTTTTTTCAAAAATAACTCATAAAAAATTATGACAATTGTTATAGTAATTTTATAATATTTATAATATTTTTATACCCATAATTAATCAATTTACCTTTAACCGTGTTAATAAAAAATTACTAAAATTTCAATTCATACGGTCCAAAAATAAAATAAATATATTTAAATAATTTGGACCCACTAATGAAATTATATAATAAATCTTTGAAAAATAAATACATGTAATTTTTAGTAGTTAATTTAAAATTAATCTCATTTTTGAAATGATAAAAAAGAGTTTTTAAATTGAAAACGTTCAAAATATTCAAATATTTTTATATCAAAATTCAATATTAAGTTGATTAAAACGAACTACATTAGGAAACATGAAAAAAAATTAATCTAATTAAAATTTAAAACCAATTAAAATAAAATTGAACACTATAAATCATTTAGATAAAAAAGGTTTCTTTAATTAAAATACAATGGTTTATCATTATTCGTCAAATCAAGAAACATATAAAAAAAACTAAGAATTAAACCAATATAAATTTTTATAGTCAAATTTCAAATAAGAATTATATTTCTTAAAATAGATTTTATAAAATATTAAAAAACTAAATTTAAAATTATTGCACCATCAAAAGGTGGTAAAACCACTTTTTGAAAAATATTATATTTTAATTCATAAAATTGGATTCGGTATTATCTTATTAAAATAAAATATTTTGTATGAATATAAAAATATTAAATATATAAATTTCATAGTGTTTTAAATATAATTCATTCCATCCATTTTAATGGTTAGGTTCTAATAGTCACTTATTAATACAACGTGGTGTGTTTGAACTCAGTGTTGTGTGCAATGAAAGCTATTAAATTTATTTAAAAAGAAAATGTATTGTAAAATATTTGGGTTTTACATATTATATATATAATAACCTTATAGTGGGTATATTGACCAATGATTTTATTTGTGGTATTTGAGATGGGAGTGTGGGTGTTTCTACGTGAGTTATGAAAATCATGTTGTATGGTTATGGGCTAGGTGGGAGATCCCAATTATATTTAGATACAAATCAGGGTATTGGTGAGTTGGGTGTTATAGTTAAATATTATAAAAAATTCCTCTTATTACCTGAGATGAATTTTGATATATGTGGGTAACTCGAGAGAGGAGTTATCCCTGGCCTGTGAGCACCTTATACAATGTTAATCATGGGTAGATAATTTTTGTTTAGATTGACTCATGGGAGGTACAATCATATTATTTCTACTGTCATTAATATGAATTGGATTTTGTGGAAGTGAAATCATGGGTATTGATTTTTTTGTGATGATTTTGACAAGAATGGGGGTTATGGTCATCTGGTTAATTAGACAATAAATACTTGAATTAATGAGATGGATAAGTGTGTGGCCCATGGTTAGCATGTGGATTATGAAACAAAAATAATTAAAGGTTTAGTGTCTTGGTAGATTAGATACATAAAAAACTTATGTTTCAACACTCATCCAAATTTCTTTATAACTTCTTGACTATAAACCCCCTTCTAAACATATCACATGTAATACCCCTATATGTATCATGGGGAAAGAGAACATAAGAAATGGGTGTGCTCTGATGCTCATTAAGGGAAACATAAGCAAAAAAATGTTGATCATAAGTGGAAAAAAGATGATTATATGTAAATGAGAGCATAATTGGGATCCATGAACATAATATTAAGAAAAAATACCAAGATAAAATATGGTTTATAATAAATGAAAAATCATAACATAAGTAAGTTTAAAAACATTATAATATAACACAAACATGATCATAGTAATCATAAAATATATGATCAATCATTAAAATCTATTTACTTTTGTGGATAGGGAATTAATCACATATTTACCTTGGTGGATTTGGTTTCACTCGTATGTTTATCATAATGGATCAGGATTCACTCACATATTTTCTTTGTTGGATCAAACATCACAGCTCTTTTTTCCATTATCTTTTGTGATTTAAAGACTTAAAAATTTAATTTGAGGGATATATAGGTCCCAATAATCACTTAATAAAAAACATTAAATATGTGTTCAACTTATAATGAATCATTCATGATATTATAAAGAACTCAAGGAAAGAAAAATGGGTTATACAACATTTCTATATAGTTTCACAAAAATAGGACTCAAGATTGTAAATGGTTAATATGAAAAATTTTATCACCCCAAAATAGTAACTAATAAGTACATTTAGAGGTTTATTCATGAGAAATAACTTCCAAGGATATAAATTCTTTAGAGATAAATATAAAAATGTAATTTAAATCATAAAAGATATTTTTTAAAATTATTTTATCTTTGGTATAAAATATTATGTTATAGTTACTATGAAAACTCATTTTTGAAATGGTGAATCTAAAACCAGTAAAAAATATTTACTTTTAAAAAATAATTCAATATTTAAACCTTGAAAAAGATATAAATATTACAAAAAAGTGAAGTAAAAAAATCTGGAAGACTTTTACTTTTTAAAAATAATCCTCAATAATGGATCCTTAAAGAAGATATAAAAGTTTCAAAAAAGGTTAAGTGAAAACTTTAAAAAATATTTACTTTTAAAAATAAAAATCAAAAATAGATCCTTTAAAATTCATAAATAATATCAAAAATAATTTTGGCGTGGAATACAACACATTTTATTTTTAAAATATGGAACCCCCTTTTTTATTATTTTGAAATACATTTATTAAAAACCCACTTTATAAAAAGTGTCAGAAAAAATCTATTTGACAATTTTTAATGGAAATATTAAGTTTATATGAGATGAAATATAATTGGCTTTTCAAATAGAAAGGATAACATTAGTTGGAATGGAAGATATCTAAATGGATGTAAAATCATTATTAAAGATAAAGTGAATTATCTTTACTAATGTTACTCTTTCATGAGGAAAAAATTAGTCAACGTGGATGATTTGAGTAAATAAATTAGTTTTACCATAAAAGAAAGTGAAATTATCATGAAATAATAGCTTAGGGTTGACGAAATAAATATTTGAATAAATAACATCAGGATAAGCATTATTACTCAATAAAGGGATTCGAGTTTATAAAAACTATTACAAATTTGGTTTCCATTGAATAAAAGTAAATTTACATAAAGTGCATTATATAAAAATTCAAAACTGATGAAAATAATATATATGGTAAAATACATTCATTTGGAAGTAATAAAATCATATTAAGGATAACATGGTTCACAATAATAAATATGTCTCAAGAAATTAAATTTGGGACAAGTAACCCCTTACCTTAATTCTCGACTTCCACTAAGGCACATGAACATTGTATATAAAAATGAAATTATTAATAACCAATTTCATAACCTTATTCACTTATTTATATTTTTATAAACATAATTTACAATAATTTTCTATATTTATATTACTATGTTATTTTCTACTTTCAATATCATATATGGTTAATATTGATTATTTTGAACTAGTTTCATAATCATGGTGTTATTGTTCATAATTCTACCAAAATATTTTCATTGTCATTTTAGATAAGGAATAATAATTAATTATTTATAATTATTTATAATTATATAATTTCATTCCATTGGATATTTTATGATCCCTTAAGATGAAATCAACTAATATAAATTTTCATTTATTTTTAACAAATAAACATAATTATATTTATTATTGAGTTTAATATTGTTGTTAAAAATATATAACCAACATAAAATTATAATTTAATAATTTTTATCACATAATATTAGTAATTAAGTTCTCATATTCATCCTTCATATTATGTGATTTCATTTTTTAGGTATGTAGTTAGACCGACAACAATATGAACATACCATAATTAATTGGATGATTATGATTATAAAAATGGGTAATTTTTTCATTATATAATTATTAGAGAAGAAGTGTTATATTTTTGTATATTATTTTAAGTTTTTAAATCTTATTTTAATTGGTTTTAAAAATTAATAAATAAATTGGACGAAAAATTAGATATGTTGCTCCATGGAGGCGGTAGCCTACACAATGCATAGTTAACATTTTCATTAATTAATGAATGAGTGGTAAACAATATGAATTATAATTTTCAATTAATAATCATAACTATATTATATGGATCAAATTTATTCCTCAATTTCACATTTATAATCTATGAATAGAGGTAATGGTGAAAACAAAGCCAACGCTTCATTGAGGCAGTTGTCGGCAAAATGCATAAATGGTGGTTTATTTTTTTTTATAGAAGAGGGTACAGGAGGTTAATATTTATTACCTTGGAATAATAATATTCAGTATAAAAAAATACTTATGTAATTATATAGGAATTAAAAATTAGATTTGGGAAGGTAAGGACGAAAAGAATGAAGTTATGAAAAAAGTACTCATGTTGAGGTCTTGGGTTTTCCCTTAGAATGATCCTTGGAAATAGAGGTCTTAGGATCAAGAATTGTTACCAAATTATTAATGAAATAAAATATGATCTAGGAGCATAAATTTGACATCCCATAACCAAATCACTCCTAAGTAATAGAGCCATATTTCCCATATGGCCTTAAGCACACCACCCCATATGCCAGAGGCTACTGACAAGTAGTGATGACCTTGGGTGTATTCATGGGGAGAATATTCCCTATTTTTAGAGTAGACCATAATGGTGGAAATTTAAATAAACAATAGAATCATAATAATAAGGAATAAGTTAGAATATACTATAATAGACATTAGAGAAATAAATAATAATAATAAATGGTAAATTCTATCTCATAAAAAAGATGATGGTACATCTCTACAAAAAGAAAAAATAGGCATACATGGAAGTAGGAATATAGTAAAATACAAGGTATAAAAAAGATTAAAAAAGTGAAAAACTATCAAATCATCCTGGGCACCATCTCATTCATCTACTAGTAAGATCCAATCCTAAAGAAGGAAGTTAGGTGTCTAAAGTTGGATGCTTCCCTTTTTCCACCCCTATAATCATATAATCTGCCTAGGTTCCAATAGCATCCCGAATACGGTGTGAGATAAATCCCAGTACTCCACCACCAATGTTGTCTATATAAATATAGTCTTTGAATATAAATTGTATGGTGGGCAGTTATATCAAAAGAAGTAAAAAGAAAACAACCCATACTTGCTTCAGCCTCAGCTGGTGCCTTTAAAAATCCATTGATTTATTTAATTAAATTTCAGTTTAATATAAGAAAATCATATACATATTTTAGTAGTGATGTGAAGTATAAAGATAATAACATAGGATCAAAGTTGAAACCAAGGTATCCTTGTCCATTATAGGGTTTTAAAGCTCGTGGTAGACAACCAAGAAACCTATCATAAGGGGATAAGTTTACTCTAAGAGGTATCCCAAAGAAATTCCACTACAAGAGTTTCAAACTAATTTTATGGATCACATCCATAGAATGTTCTACTCTAAGAATAACTATACCCAAGGAGAATGATCTAAGGAATCACAGGTCTATAAACATCAAGCTAAATTCCTGGAGTATATCAAAGGCATTCAAATTTCTAGAGATAAAGTGAACGGATCCCATGGTGCCATGTTGAACATCCACTAATAGAAAAAGACCATGTTCTAAGGAGGTAATCTCCCTTAGAAACTAGACTAAATAATTGGAATGGAATTCTATGAGTTATCAAGGAATTCCATTGGGAATCTATTGCTGGCGCATGTATGACCACTCTTAAAAATGAAAATAGTCAATATACAATAGACACCATAAGATCATGTTTATAAATAAATTAATCGGTCACCATATTATCTGTAAGAATCATTCCAATTTCCATTCCATGTGTTCATTTCATTACCTTCCATCCAAGGTGACACGATTAATAAGGTCATGAATCCAATTTTTGAATTAATTATATAGGATTAGGGCCAAGTGATATCTATACTTATGGATATGCACTTTCAATTTAATAGTTTAAGTTTAATTTATTTAATTAAATCACTTACTGTATTAACAGTCAATTGAACACACCCAAATGTTGTTCTAAATAATAAAAATATGGGTGAAAAATTTATACCATGGTACCCACCCAAAAGGGAGGTCGACATTTAGGTCACGACGTCTAATGGTAAAAAGAAAATGTATCATTAGGGATGTCTAATGCACATTAATTTTTTTTAAATGTATATGTATTTTAGAGGAAAATCCCAGTGAAACTAGAGTTTGTAGAATGATGAAAATTTATAAATGGTGAGACTTTGAGGGGAAAAAATTTAGTCCATCTACCTTATGCATGTATGGGAATACTCATTTTTTATCATCCTATAGTTTGGTCTTGATCAGAAGAAAACTAAAGAACAAAAAAATGACCTGAAAATAGGGTATGTTATTTTACACCAAAATAAAACCAAAGACGTAAAGATAAATGATAGAAATAATTATGTGGATCTAAGATCTTACCATAAGGGAAACAATAACATTTATTTTGGATCGATCAGATGTCAGAAAAATAAGATCCTTCAAAGCCAATCCTGAAGGGAGGTGGGAGCTTTAAATGATAGGATAAGAGGGGATCATTATGTGTGTGGAAGAGAGAGGAAAAGGGAGGGTGAGTTATAAAGAGAGGGGCGAAATGGTACTTTCTCCCAAAATTTGAATATTTGTGAGCTTTGGACACATGGTTGAACAGACTATGTGATAACCATGTAAACCCCATTATCAAGGGGAAACACGTTGTGCGGCTTATAGAGAATGGTTAGAACAACCATTCCTAGCCTGTGAACACCCTATGCCTCAACATCTCATGTACATATGGCCTATAAGCATCGTTAAATCAAACAATGTGGCCCTATTCTATGTAGTGGAATGGCTATAAAATTTTTTTCTAAATATTCGGATTGGTAAGTACAGTTTCGACTAATAATGCAGCCTAGCTGTTTCCACCAAAATTTGGGCCTCCGATCTCAGAAAAATCCCAAAACACCCTCTTTTCATCCACTATCTCATTAGGAATTCATGTTAGGTCAAATCCAAGGAATTATACTAAAAAGAGGGTTTATACCTCGATAAAAAATCGATTTCTTACATTCTTCCCACCTTAAAGCAACTCATCCTCAAGTTTCCCTTCTGAGGGTGGTAAAACCTCATCTAAGAAAAATTTCATCCATTGAGTGTGTACATCATCCTCTCTCTACCTAGTCTCATCATAAACTTGGTTATACTACTATATCACCCATACAAGAGGGATAGACTTATCATAGAGATCCTTCATGCTCTAATTGAGGAAACGGATAGAATACTCCCAAAAAGAATAATTGACATAAAATTCAACATCCTCAGGATTAAATGTATAAGATTGGTTGGAATGGTAATAGTGAATCTATGAAACCTGGAACATGGAATGCATTGAATAGTTCTAATGTGGTAACTACAGATGATATTCTATGGAAGTGAATCTCTCAAAAATATCAAAAGCCCGAAAAAAAAATTCAGAAACATTCCTTACCTCTGTATCTGCGCATGGATAAGCCTGGGATACACCCATAAGAAAACATGATCCCCGACTTCAAACTCCAAAGGTTTTTATGGTAATTGGAATATTATTTCTATTTATATTGAGTAGTATCTATCAACTTTATAATCAACTGCACTAGCTCTAAATTCTCATGCATGAGACGATAACCTAGTAGCATCGCATACCCTGGTTGTAGTTATCATAGAGGTGAATGGAATGTACATCCATATAGATCATCATGAGGATCCATTTGAATTGTTTTTTAAAATATATTATTGTAAGAAATATCGAAAATGAGAATATGTGTAGAGATATGAAGCTTAACGTACATGGACATTACATTACTTTTGTGTAATACTTAGTACATAACAAAAACACACACACAAGGACTGTAATAGTTTATTATCTTTGGAAACTTGGAATATAATCTTCAAATCGTGGTGAAAAATCTTTAACATCTCCCATAAAGATCTTACTTTTTTTTACCTAAAACCTTTCTTTATATCCTGGGGAAAAGAAAACATAAAAGGGTGAGCTCAAATTCTCATTAAGGGTAAACAAAAGAAATATCAATCACATCATATTCATAAGAACATAACATTTTGGAAATCTTAACCTGCAAAAGAGATCATAATATCATAACATGGGATAAATCATAGTAGTGAAATGTAATCCCAATAATCATAACTTAAAACATGAAACTTTGTGGCATACCCACATAATCATAGAGAATCATTTCTTATTATTCAAGACTCATTGCCAAGACTATCTTAGTGGACAAAGTCCATTTCTGAACCAAGTTCACTCCTCATTTCAGTCCTGTTTCACTAAACCGGTTTAATCTTCCGTTCCATCCATGTCTATCTCATGAGATATAAAATCTTTACCCAATTCATTGGAGGGATATATAGGTCCCACCCATATCATAATGATACCATTCTTATGTGTTCCACAAAATCATAAACCATACATCATGGCATAACCCATGTAATAAAAATGGGAATCTTAAACATCATGACATCATAAAACAATTCATATAAGATAAAGGAATTCATAAAAATAATTCCATCACAACATAGTCAAATCAATGTAATAATAGGGATAAAAGCATAACCCTTTATTATCTTATATGGAAAATTTTTTTGATAAAACACTTGAACTCCATTCTTGAGGAAAATATCCTTTCTACTTCAAAAACACTTTTCCTTTCTTAAAATGTCATACAATTATAAACTAAAAGAAGTTGATTAAAAATAAACTTGAAAACTTGTAAAGGAATCTTCTTGGAAATAATGTTTTAAAAATCCATTCATGTCGTATATGTTTAAAAAAACATTCTTTGTACTTTTGTCGGAAAAGTCAAAAAGTACTTCGTATGAAAAACGAAAAAAGATTCCTTTCATATCCTTTACTAAAAACTCACCGAAAAGTAAAATTGGATATAAAATATTGTATAAGGATATAAATATTACATATTGAGGAAACATGGATGTGGATGATAAATATTCCCCAGTAAATTCTGAAGTATAAACAATCTCGGATAAAAATTGAGATTGCGAGATTTTCCCTTACCTTAGGTCTGATTTGCTTCATAAGTGTCTGAACCTCCTGTATAATAATTTAAATAATATCATTGACTTATTCCATAATCATAATCATTGTTATGATATCATATATGGTTCACTTATGACTTTATATTACCCGTTCTTTTGTAAATTCCATGTTAAAGAGCGTTTTGGGTAAAATCGTTTCATTTGTTGTCCGTGTTTTGACTTGTAATTATTCATATGATTACTTAGATCATGATTACTTAATTCCAGAATATAAAACATGATTTATATATAATATATATTCAGAATATACATATATATAATAAATCAGTAAATGGAAAGAAATACACCGTTATTAGAGACGGTAGGTCGTATGTACGCATGAACGCTGTTTTCGTTTCCTTATTGAGTTGAATGGAATTAAGTAGATGACATACATATATATACACATAAATATAGTATCATTATTATGTCATATATTTCATGATTACTTATTATATATACTTTATAATCATTCATGAATGGTTAACGTGGAGAATGAATCTAATCGCGTCGTGGAGACGGTAGTCTATACGTACGCACGAGCGATGATATCGTTATCATGATCGTGGAATTGTATTGGAGTTTATGTATACTATTTAAGAATCAATATCACTTTACAATAATCATATATAGTTATTATGTACACCATTATACCCGTCCAAGTAAGGTGGTGGTGGAAAATAGATTATACCACGGCGTGGAGACGCTATTCCGTACGTACGCACGCGCGGTGATTTCATTTTCCGTAGGATGGATAGATGGTGAAATAGGGTTGTTTAATACTTATAATAACATATCAGTATATTAGTGATACTTATGTTGTTACTTCATAATGAAACAACCTAAGAAGAAGAAGTGGAAGAAGAAATAAAGTTGAAAGAATCGGTAACGGGCATTACCTCTTCTTTGAAGCGCCTCTTTGAGTCCTCCTCTTAGGACACTAAAATTGGTATTTGAAGAAGACCAGGACCTCTAGGATGTTTCTAGGGAAGCCTATAAGAGAATTGTTCAGGTTTTGGCCGAGATTTAAGGCTCATAGTGGTGTGAGGAAGAGAGGGAGGAGGTGCCCTTTTATAAGGGAGGAGAGGGGCACCTTTGGAAATCTTAAAAATATTAATTTATAATAAATCTAACCACACTTAAAAACCTCCAAAAATGACTCATATTCAAATATTAGATGATATAGGGTTGTAATATCATCAACCAATCAAATTTAGACATGTTTTGATTTTATTTTAAACCTTATCATTTGGATTTATCCTTATTTAATATATTTAATTTTATTTGTGGTAATAAAATTCTAAATATTAAAAGGTTACAAATAATCACTTATATGTTTTCAATTTTCCATAATTGGATACTTTATAATATTTTAGACCATATAAATTTCAATTGATAATTTTTAAATTTTTTTGTGATTTTTAAACAATTTAATAGTATGTTATTTTTATAAAATAACAATTGTGTCAATTTTGACACTATTCATTTATTTGAATTTAAATAAAATATATACAGAAGATATGTTTGAAATAAAATCTTTAACAGACTCATAAAAGGTCATATGTATCTAGAAAATTATTGGAGAACATTAAATAGTTCATATAGTATTTAGTTTATTATTTTTAAAACCATTTATTTGGTTTCTCTCTTAATAAAATAATTACTACATCATTTTTGTATAATTATTTAATATACTTATTTGTTGCATAAAAATTAAAACTAAAATCCTATTATGAAGATAAATCTATTTCCTTTCACAATAATACTTGTACTTGAATTTATCATCTTAAAATCATAATATTTAAATTGTTATATTTATTGAATTATGAAGGTGACAACTTTGGCATCATTTAAAATAAAATAATATAAGTGTCATAATCACTTTTATAAGGATCAAAATGGTCAACTATTCTACCATTGGATGATTATGGTTTAAATTTACATGACCAATAAGTTTTCGTCAGGGGTTTGTGCCTTTTATGGTCACTATTAGTCTAATAAAAACTATATTCTTGATTTTTCACTAGATAAACAATCTCTGCATCACTATTGTGTCACAATTAATGATAATTATTTATTACATTAAATTATAAATAAATTCATATTATGTAGATAATTTCATTAGATTTATGGATACTATTCATGTTAGAAGTTTCATGAAGTTTATCTCTAAATTAAAATTAATATACTTATAAGATTTAAGAGAGTGACATGTTGTCACTTTCTTTGGTTTTAATAATAATTAAGTTATTTTCATGGAAAAAAGTCTATTAAATGATTCTAATACGACACTTAGGTGATATGGGTCTACTTTTAGTCATCCAATAGGATTTTTCCAGGTGTTAGGGTAATTTTATAATCTTATATTTACCCTTAATTACCCGATTTACCTTTAACTATGGTAAATAAAATTTACCGTAGTTACTATTCATAATTCCCAAAAATAAAAAGTAGTCTATTAATATAATTTGGACCCAATGATTACAAATATGGAATCCATTTTTTAAAATTCAATACACATAAGTTGCAGAAATTAAATTAAAATTAATCCTGTTGTCGAAAGAAAACTGGTTTTTGTTTAAAATATTGCAAAATATTGAATTTGTTTAACCTACGAATTCAATGTAAAATCAAGGCTAATGAATTACATTATATTAAATGGTAAAAATATATTCTATTTATAATTTTAAACCATTCAATAATATAATTTAATCACATAAGTTATTACGATAAAAAAAGTTGTTTTTAATTAAAATATAGCGTGTTTTTACTATTCATTAAAATATGAAAGTTATTAGAATAATATGAAAAAATCATCCAATGTAAAATTTTATATCCCAATTCCAAATAGTAATTTTATTTTGTAAAATTGAACTTATAAACATGTCAAAAACTAGATTTAAAGTGGGTGCTCCATCAAAAGGCGGCAAAACTGCATTTTTTGAAAAATACTTATTTTACCCGAAAAAATTATTTTGTTCTTATACCATGTTATAGAAAATGTGTAAGATGAATAATAATGTTATAAAATTAAAAATTTAGTTTATACTATTCATAACGGCTAGTTCATAATAATATTATAATAATATATCGTTGTTTAGTAAAACCTGGTATTGCGTACAACACACGCTATCGAGAAAGGTCGCGTTTGCGGGTAATACAAGCCAAGTTAGGGTTGCGTATAGTGCACGACTCTTTTTCTGTTGCGTATAACAAAATACATTGAATATATATATATATACTCAATGTTTCTTAGAATAACTACTATCAAACAAACATGAAATTGTGTGTAACACGTTCCAAGAATAGTGTTGCGTATACTGCAAGCTAATACGGTGTTGCGTATAGCGCAAGATAATCTTGTTGTAGTGTACAACAGATGATATGAAAGAAATTAAAAGGAATATATCTTATAAAATCTCGGGTTGTTACATTCTACACCCCTTAAAATGAATTTCGCCCTCGAAATTCGTTGGGGTTATAAATCGTTTACTATTCATAGAAACCCACATCGTAAAAAGGAATACTAAAACATAACTTTAAAAAAAGGTAGAAACGTAACGGTCACCCAAGGTAACTCAGCATTGGGTTTCCACATAGGAGAGTATAGGTGAAAATATTGATATGGAGGAAAAATCTAACCATCAAGTTCTGATGGAGAGTGGTAGAGAACATGGCTATGAAATAGCCAACAATCACAAAGCCATAGATTTGCGATGATCTAAGGTACCATCTGATTCATCGGATATAAGAGCACTAGGACAATATTTTTGGTTTTCAGGATCATTTGTCTAATGTTGAAGAATTTTCGAATCAAAAGAAATACTTTTTTTTGTACAATCTCACCATTGTTCGTGCCTTGAACAATTTCCACTTCATGTCTTAAGGAAATGAAGTTGAATTTGCCATTCATGAAGTGTTAGTAGATCATGTGATAGAATGATGAGTCATTCCATCTATTTCAAACAAAAGGTTAGAAAAAGTTATCAAATATACATAAGTCCATCTATGGTGTGGTTAATCATATACGATTCCAAAAATGAACTTATACTTCATATATTATACCGCTTAATAAAATAAAACTAGTTTCTACTAACCAGGGATTTCATGTAGGCCATTGGTATGCGATAAAGGCCAGTCGCACATAGGTTGTGGGTTCGATTCCCGCAACTTTTTTTGAAGCGACGGGTTGTCGCCCATCCTGCAGTTTATCCTTTTTCTAAAATAATACTATTATAACAAAAAGTTCTATCCTTAAACAATACTATCCATTCCAATATTTAGGCTTATCCAAAATACTTCTTTCCAAACTCATTTTATAAAGAAAACGATTACTAAAAAGGTCATATAACAAGCATGTGAATACCATCATTTATCCCTCATATATCTTTTTGGTCACATTCCAGTCATGTGAATACCTTAATCATGTATTCTCTTGAAAAAAAATGAATACCCATTGAATCTTAGTGAAAACATGAGTGCTGTCAAAAGTTAACTCTTTCCACATACCAAAATCCTAAAAATTCTATATACTCAAACCATGATATCACTTTGTCCTTATATCAATCATGATCTCGTGAATACTATCAAACATATTAGATTCTCTGTATCCCTTCATTATGTGCATATCACCTACTTTCCAAAATATTTCAATCACTTTTCATGGTTACCAATTCCATATTCTTATGGAAAACCACAATGGACCCAGACATAGATATTCCAATATACCATAAAAGTACCTCAATAACATTATTCTTGAATACCAATACGTAAACATTTCAAACCATCATCTTCAATGATTGTCGTGGAATAAGTTCTTCCTTGATTTAGAAGTAACCTCTTAGGTCAAGGCATTGAGTTGGGTAATGCCCATGTTCTCCATAGATAAGACATTGAACTCCATAACAGTCCGTCACTCTATGACCCTTCTCTCCACATAGATAACATATTCCCCTCCATTTGAGGTATTCCTCAAGGTTCTTCTTCCCTTCTTTAGAAATCTCAATCTTCCTTTCTTTATGATCCTCAACATGCGAACATGCATAAAACTCTATCTTCCTCTTATTTGAGGAATTAGGAATACCACTAAATTTCACCTTGTTAATCATATATCGCGATGACTGATTCGGCATAATCATAATATCTTTCTCTCTATGCATTACACAATTTCGTTGCTCATAGTCACCAATTTTTCCATTGGATTCAATGTTAACCGAATTCTTTCTGGTTCCCTCCATTGACTAAAACATAAAAATAATTCTGTAAGAGGCAAAAATCATGCTAGGGAAAACAACATAGTAAAGGGGGAGTACCCTCAATATCTAACATCTTAGGTTAAATTCTAAGATCGTTACCATAGTCTTAGGACTATATGTTATACGTATACTTATCCTTAGGGACATCACTAGACATACCTTAGAAATATCTCTAGGGGTCTCATTAACTTTTTCGCATCCTTGTTTCCAAAGGTTGACTAAACCTTTCCTATGATACCAACTGTAGAGACCCGAAGCTTAACGTACATGGACATTACATTAGTTTTGTGGAATACTTAGTACAAAACAAAAACACACACACAAGGACTGTAATAGTTTAGTGTCTTTGGAAACTCGGAATATAATCTTCTAATCGTGGTGAAATATATTCAACATCTCCCAAAAAGATATTCCTTTTTTTAAATAAAACCTTTTTTTATATCCTGGGGAAAAGAAAACATAAAATGGTGAGCTCAAATGCTCAGTAAGGGTAAACAAAAGAAATATCAATCACATCATATTCATAAGAACATAACATTTTGGAAATCTTAACCTGCAAAAGAGATCATAATATCATAACATGGGATAAATCATAGTAGTGAAATGTAATCCCAATAATCATAACTTAAAACATGAAACTTTGTGGCATACACACATAATCATAGAGAATCATTTCTTATTAGTTAATACTCATTGCCAAGACTATCTTAGTTGACAAAGTCCATTTCTGAACCGAGTTCACTCCTCATTTCAGTCCTGTTTCACTGAACCGGTTTAATTTTCCGTTCCATCCATGTCTATCTCATGAGATATAAAATCTTTACCCAATGAATTGGAGGGAGATATAGGTCCCACCCATCTCATAATGATACCATTCTTATGTGTGCCACAAAATCATAAACCATACATCATAGTGTAACCCATGTAATAAAAATGGGAATCTTAAACATAATGACATCATAAAACAATTCATATAAGATAAAGGAATTCATAAAAATAATTCCATCACAAAATAGTCAAATCAATGTAATAATAGGGATAGAAATAGAACCCTTTATTATCTTAGATGGAAAATAATTTTGATAAAACACTTGAACTCCATTCTTGAGGAAAATATCCTTTCTACTTCAAAAACACTTTTCCTTTCTTAACATGTCATACCATTATAAACTAAAAGAAGTTGATTATAAATAAACTTGAAAACTTGTAAAGGAAGATTCTTTTAAATAATGTTTTAAAAATCCATTCATTTCGTATAAGTTAAAAAACATTCTTTGTACTTTTGTCGGAAAAAGTCAAAAAGTACTTCGTACGAAAAACGACAAAAGATTCCTTTCATATCCTTTACTAAAAACTCACCGATGGGTAAAATTGGATATAAAATATTGTAGAAGGATATAAATATTACATATTTAGGAAACATGTATGTGGATGATAAATATTCCCCAGTAAATTCTGAAGTATAAACAATCTCGGATAAAAATTGAGATTGCGAGATTTTCCCTTACCTTAGGTCTGATTTGCTTCGTAAGTGTCCGAACCTCCTGTATAATGATTTAAATAATGTCATTGACTTATTCCAGAATCATACTCATTGTTATGATATCATATATGGTTCACTTATGAATTTATATTACCCGTTCTTTTGTAAATCCCATGTTAAAGAGCGTTTTGGGTAAAATCGTTTCATTTGTTGTCCGTGTTTTGACTTGTAATTATTCATATGATTACTTAGATCATGATTACTTAATTCCAGAATATAAAACATGATTTATATATAATATATATTCAGAATATACATATATATAATAAATCAGTAAATGGAAAGAAATACACCGTTAATGGAGACGGTATGTCGTAGGTACGCATGAACGCTGTTTTCGTTTCCTTATTGAGTTGAATGGAATTAAGTAGATGACATACATATATATACACATAAATACAGTATCATTATTATGTCATATATTTCATTATTACTTTTTATATATACTTTATAATCATTCATGAATGGTTAACGTGGAGAATGAATCTCATCGCGTCGTGGAGACGGTAGTCTGTACGTACGCACGAGCGATGATATCGTTATCATGATCATGGAATTGTATTAGAGTGTATTTATACTATTTAATAATCAATATCACTTTACAATAATCATATATAGTTATTATTTACACCATTATACCCGTCCAAGTAAGGTGGTGGTGGAAAATAGATTATACCACGGCATGGAGACGCTATTCCGTACGTACGCACGCGTGGTGATTTCATTTTCCGTAGGATGGATAGATGGTTAAATAGGGTTGTTTCATACTTATAATAACATATCAGTATATTAGTGATACTTATGTTATTACTTCATAATGAAACAACCTAATAATAAGAAGTGGAAGAAGAAATAAAGTTAAAATAATCGGTAACGGACATTACCTCTTCTTTGAAGTGCCTCTTTGAGTCCTCCTCTTAGGGCACTAAAATTTGTCTTTGAAGAAGACCAGTACCTCTAGGATGTTTCTAGGAAAGTGTATAAGAGAATTTGGCAGGTCTTTTCCGAGATTTAAGGCTCAAAGTGGTGTGAGGAAGAGAGGGAGGAGGTGCCCTTTTATAAGGTAGGAGAAGGGCTCCTTTGGAAATCTTAAAAATGTTAATTTATAATAAATCTAACCCCACTTAAAAACATCCAAAAATGACTCATATTATAATATTAGATGATATAGGGTTTTAATATCATCAACCAATAAAATTTAGACATGTTTTGATTTTATTTTAAACCTTATCATTTTGATTTATCCTTATTTAATATATTTAATTTTATTTGTGGTAATAAAATTCAAAATTTTAAATGGTTAAAAATAATCACTTATATGTAGTTATTATTCAATAATTGGATACTTTATAATATTTTAGACAATATAAATTTCAATTAATAAATTTTAAATATTTTTGTGATTTTGAAACAATTTAATAATATGTTATTTTTATAAAATAACAATTGTGTCAATTTTGACACTATTCATTTATTTGAATTTAAATAAAATATATACATTAGATATGTTCAAAATAAAAGCTTTAATAGATTAATAAAAGGTCATATGTATCTAAAAAATTAGTGTAGTACATTAAATAGTTCATATAATATATAATTTATTATTTTTAAAACCATTTATTTGGTTTATCTCTTAATAAAATAATTACTACATCATTTTTGAATAATTATTTAATATACTTATTTTTTTCCTAAAAATTAAAAATAAAATCCTATTATTAATATAAATCTATTACCTTTCACAATAATACTTATACTCGAATTTATAATCTTAAAATCACAATATTTAAATTGTTATATTTATTGAATTATGAAGGTGACAACTTTGGCATCATTTAAAATAAAATAATATAAGTGTCATAATCGCTTTTAAAAGGCTCCAAATGGTCAAATATTCGACAATTGGATGATTATGGTTTATATTTACATGACCAATAAGTTTTGGTCATGGTTTTGTTCCTTTTCTGGTCACTATTAGTCTAATAAAAACTATATTCTTGATTTTTCACTAGATAAACAATTTCTGCATCACTATTCTGTCACAATTAATGATAATTATTTAATCCATAAAAATTATAAATAAATTCACATGATGTAGATAATTTCATTAGATTTATAGAGACTATTCATGTTTGTTGTTTCATGAAGTTTATCACTAAATTAAAATTAATATACTTATAAGATTTAAGAGAGTGACATGTTGTCACTTTCTTTGGTTTTAATAATAATTAAGTTATTTTCATGGAAAAAAGTCCATTAAATGATTCTAATCCGACACTTAGGTGATATGGGTCGACTTTTAGTCATCCAATAGTATTTGGTCTGGTGTTAGGGTAATTTTATAATCTTATATTTACCCTTAATTACCCAATTTACCTTTAACTATGGTAAATAAAATTTACCGTAGTTACTATTCATAATGCCCAAAAATAAAAAGTAGTCTATTAATATAATTTGGACCCACTGATTCCAAATATGGAATCCATTTTTCAAAATTCAATACACATAATTTGCATAAATTAAATGAAAATTAATCCCGTTGTTGAAAGAAAACGGGTTTTTGTTTAAAACATTGCAAAAGATTGAATTTATTTAACCTATGAATTCAATGTAAAATCAAGGCTAATGACTTACATTATATTAAATGGTAAAAATATATTATATTTATAATTTTAAACCATTCAATATTATAATTTAATCACATAAGTTATTACGATGAAAAAAGTAGTTTTTAATTAAAATATAGCGTGTTTTTACTATTCATTAAAATATAAAAGTTATCAGAATAATATGAAAAAATTATCCAATGTAAAATTTTATATCCCGATTCCAAATAATAATTTTATTTTGTAAAATTGAACTTATAAACAAGTCAAAAACTAGATTTAAAGTGGGTTCACCATCAAAAGGCGGCAAAACTGCATTTTTTGAAAAATACTTATTTTACCCGAAAAATTTATTTTGTTCTTATACCATGTTCTAGAAAATGTGTAAGATGAATAATAATGTTATAAAATTCAAAATTTAGTATATACTATTCATAATGGCTAGTTCATAATAATATTATAATAATATATCGTTGTTTAGTAAAACACGGTATTGCGTACAACACACGCTATCGAGGAAGGTCGCGATTGCGGGTAATGCAAGCCAAGTTAGGGTTGCGTATAGTGAACGACCCTTTTGTTGTTGCATATAAAAAAAATACATTGAATATATATATATATATACTCAATGTTTCGTAGAATAACTACTATCAAACAAACATGAAATTGTGTGTAACACGATCCAAGAATAGTGTTGCGTATACTGCAAGCTAATACGGTGTTGCCTATAGCGAAAGATAATCTTGGTGTAGCGTACAAAAGATGATATGAAAGAAATTAAAACGAATATATCTTATAAAATCTCGGGTTTTACAATATTTTTCTCCTAGGAACACCGTAATAAAGGATTCATGCTCAGAGAACATCCTCCATAACATGTATAGTTTTCTCCGACTGACCATCAATCTAAGGATGAAAAGTTGTGTTCAGAAGCACATGTGTACCCAGATCATTCTATACCATTTCCAGAAAACTCTATGTGACTGAAGAGTCTCTATTTGAAAAAATATTTTAATTCACACCATGTAGGCGTATAATCTCACAGATGTAAAATTGGATAATATGTTCCACTAATAAGGTCTCCCTAATAGGAATGAAGTGGTCTACCTTCTTGAGTCGGTTAATAAATTCCCAAACCACGTCACTTCCACAAGGTTACCATGGTAAAGGAGTCATAAAATCCAGCATTATTTCATCCAATTTTAATTTTCTAATGATTAAGGGTTATAACAATCCATCAGGCCAGTGGTGTTCAACCTTCACCTATCGATAAGTGGAACATTTGGAGGTAAAACCTAGAACCTGACATGTCTTCCTAGGGAACCACTACTATCAGTGCAGATCCTGATACATCATAGAGATGCCTGGGTTCTCTTCCCATGGATAATCATGTTATTCAAGAATCATATCTTCTTTAATGTCTTTTGGAACCTAGATATATCCATGGTTTTGCAAGATCTTATCTCCATCGATAAACTAATCTAGAGGTGGGTCCTTACCTAAATACTTTCATGTAGGACCAAACCTTCATGGTGTCGAAACTACCTCATATTCACCCTATCTAGGAGTGAATAGGTAACTACTATGGTTGTTATAAAATTCCTCTCATTTCTATCTTGAAACTCCAGATGTATCTCAGAAAAGAAGGTCATCAACTTCCTTTCCTCACAGGCTTCATAAACAACTAATGCCTGAGTTTTCCGGTTCAATACATCAACTACTGCATTTCTCATTCCAATAATATATGCAATATCAATGTCAAAATACATAAGGTATTCGACCCATATTCAGTTTATAAGATTCAATCCATGTTTTTTAAATAGATATTTGAAGATTTTGTGGTTCGTAAACACCAAAAAGATATCTCCTATAAGATAAAGTCTCCACCAATGAAAATCATGAACAATTACAGCCAAATCGAGGTCAGGCATTAGGTAATTATGCTCATGAGGTCTCAAATAGGGAGACCCATAAACAATGAATTTATCCTCCTGCATTAGTAAATAACATATAATTATTCTTGATTCATCAAAGAACACTGTACAGCCTCTATTGAGCTCTCACAGAATCAAGATCAGTGCTGAAGAAATTATTCACTTTAACTTATGAAAGGACTTCTCACATACTTTAGACTACAAGAACATCACAACCTTCTTCATCATATAGGTAATATGTGTTTCAATGCATGTTAATCCTGTATAAAACATAGGTAAAAGGAATTTAACACTAAGAGACTTCATATATCAATCACATTCTTCATCAACACCAAAGAAACAACAGAACTCTCCTTCTCTAGTTCAACTAGTACTTTTGATTCCGAAATAATATGACACAAGAAGTGAACTTTCTTGATTCATAAGTGACACTTACTGATCTCAACATATAACTAATTCTCTCTCATTGTATTCAATAAGAACTCATGATTTATTGCATAGTTTCTTTGAGAATGAGAATAAACCATGATTTCATCCATAAATAACCATGATGAAGGATTAAATATATGGGTGGAAAACCATATTCATCAAGGCTATGCAAAAAACAGGGTTTCTTCTTACAATCAAAAAAAATAACTAGGTACACATATAAATCATACTGAATTCAAAAGTCCATACATGGTATGTCTAAATATCTAACATTCACTTGATGATAGGCTGATCTTAGGTCAATCTCCAAGAACACTCTATCTCCTAATAGTTGTTTGAATAGATCATCTATTCAAGGAAAAGTATTCTGGTTCAGGATTATAAGATAGTTCAATCATCATTAATCCATGAAGATTCATAGGGTTCTATCTACCTTCTTGGAGAAAAGGATAGGCGAACCCAAAGGTAGATTAATAGGTTATATAAACCCTTAGATTTTAAATTCTTCAGCTATATCTTGATCTCCCATATCTCAATAGGTTCCATCCTTTATAGAGGAATATATACCGGAGGTAGCTCTAGAACATTTTTTAATGTAAACCCCACCTCTATCTTGGGGGTAGTCCAGAGAATATTTTAATAAAAAAATCCCCAAAATGATCCGCTTACAGAGAAAAATATATCAAATTCACTATTTGGTTACAATAAAAAAGGTTGGAAAATGGTTTTATCCCTCATCCCATTCCATGATGCTCAGGTCTGGCTCAACCATCCTAGACATCACATTCACCCTTGTGTACAAATATACCACCCTCATGTGATGTGAAAGTCACCCTTTGGTGATAACTATCATTCAGGAAATGATAAGGAATGACCTGATCCATCACAAGTATGAAATCAAAACCTATCATCTCGAGAATAAAGAAATTAAAAAACAACAGACAACCAAAAATCTCAATCGGAAAGTACTTTTATTGGAATAAACCCACCAAACATATTCCCAATGGTGTATCTAGGTTCATCACCCAAAAAAAGTATTGAAAATTAAGCTCGAGACATTCCAAGATCCATACACAGATAATGGAGTACAAGTCACCTATATTGAGTAAAGAATACATCATAGTAGGGTATTCTAGAATAGTGCATCACATAGTAGATGGCAATGCACTTTTCCCCTCAGGTATCTACTGTAATGTGTACAACTGGCCTAATGCATGGACCTAATATACAGTTGGACAAACCTAACCTAGTATTATATACAATTAATGAAAATCAAACGTCTGGCTACCTCACTCATGACCTCCTCGGCCTGCTTAGCTGGTACTAATCTACCTTCCTACTTAATGTGGATTAACTAACCCTACACCTAAATTTAGAGCTTTTTTGGGTCATATTACTCAATAAATAGGTGTAATTATCTGAAAAACCCGTTTGAAGATGACCCATATGGCCAAAAACATGTCACTCCAGTAGGTCTCTATCACACTGTGTCTTTATATTCTTTTATCATACACACTGATAGTATACAATAGAGATACCAATACAAATGCTCTGGGTTCCATTGTTCTGTCGAGAATCCTCTAGATGACACTTTTGAATTCTAGAAGAACTACCACCCAATCTCATCACTGATCCTCTGTGCCTTGTACTATAATATTACGCTATGTAATACTCAGTGATACGAACATGGTTTAAGATCTAAGAATATATATATATATAGGTATAAACAATTAACTTTAGAATGGATGGCATACCTAGTCCCATTCTTGAAGCATCTTTCTCATGAAATCACATCATTAGAAAGAATTGGTTTGAAGCATTGAAGCTTAGTGAAGCATAATAAATAGTCCATGACTGATATAGTACCCAACGATAGGTGTATGAACACCATGGATTGATCATATCTCGTTATATCATGGAAAAATTAATTGTTAGAGGCAGTATAGTAGTCCACCTAGACCATGCCCTGATGACGACCAGCCTGGGTAACCACATCCCACCAGCACTTGGAAGAATCACACATCATATAGAGCTTCACCCTCCTATCAATATGAATCTCCAAATTTCTAAAGATAGCTAAAATGGATTCTATCCATGAATCAATTTCCAGAGGACCACCATCCCATAAAAAGTTGTAGGATGCAACTACTGGAAATCACAAGTTTGGTCAGACATCATAGGTGAAAGACATGGATCGTCCTATATAGACTACATCATGTGTTGGAAACTCTCTTGAAGTAGAGTGTTAGATCCCACATCAAGAATAGAAGTTGGTTCCATATGTGGAACTTCTGTTGGTAATAATGGTGGCTCAGGACCCACTATATTAGAAGCATGATCATCACCACCCTCCTGGTGCATGAAATGAGGACTTTAAAATATAAAAATTCCAACCACATGCCTCATAATAAGATTTGATAAAATTATGGAGATAAATATCAATCATAATTAGAAAATACTAAAGTCCCAACAACCAACTTCCACTTATAGAAGCAAGATAAACATAGTGGCTCACTACCTTAGGCATATTATCCCAACTAAATGGGTATAAGGTCAAGGTACTGGTAAGTCGTTACGGTTTCAGCCATAGGGGTTCTAGTATATGGGATGGTTTAATTGAATTTTAATGAGTAAAACACTCATTATGTTTAACATACCCTTCCCATTAATTGGATACCATTTTATTTATAATACAAGATTTAAACATAAATTTTGTATGTGTGTATGTAAAATATATTGGGTTTAATTAAATGGATTATCATCCCAAGTTTATAATGGCACAGACACACGATAAATTGAGATAATCACCCATGTAAATGTAACCAAAACCTCATATATTCATTCTATGAATGTAATGGGTAAAATAAAATATTTTGTTTTGATTAATTACCCTTTCAAATTTATAAATCTATATACTCTTTAAAAATTACAATTGGTAATCATATAACCGCATCCAAATCTCAACACATGAAACCTGAGATATATATCTTACAAGGATTGAAATTCTCTTTTTAAGATTCCAAAATCAAGCTAAATGGGAAAACCCATTTAGGTTTATGATTAAATTTTAAATAACCAATTTCTCTTTCCTTCAGAGTACATTGGTGGAACATGAATATATAAAAACTAAATCACACTCAACAATTATCAGAAACATGGGTAATTTAAGAAACGAAATTCACTTATATGTCATGGAATATGCATGTAATGTGAATCCCAAAGTTACTATGATAATGCATGGATTAATTCTTTGTTCCTTATTGGGACATGGTAGAATCTATATAAAGCCTAAAAATAATAAAATTCATGTGCATTATCCAACAGTGAAAATTCACCAACTATAAGAGGTGGAATTTCAAACAAAAAAACCCATCCCCATGAAACATTGTGTTTTCCTCGAACATGGGTTAGCTACTCCAAGGAATGGATTATGAAAAAGTTATGACATATTCCTAATAACCTGTAAAAAAAATTCCCATATAATAAGATAAGAAAATAAACCCTCTAACACCACTTTGTTACGTCCCAGACCTGATTCACTCTTAAGTAACCAAACCCAGTTGGCCACATGACCTCAAGTTCACTATCCCACACCAGAGGCTTCTGACCTGAAATGATATCTTATGATGTTTCCAAGGTGAGACTATTACCTCTGTTCATAGGGAAGCAAAGTTGTTGAAATGTAAATTAACAACGGAATCATAATAACGATGAATAAGTAAGTGGATACAAGCATAAGAATCAAATAAATAAATAATCCTAAAAAAGAGTAAATTGTATCATACAAAAAATAATGATGGAATGTCTCTAAAAAATGAAAAATACGCACACATAGAGGCATCTAGATATTACAATACATTAGAAATAAAATAATCAAAAGGGGAAAAAGATAGAAGCATCACGAGCACTGGCTTACTCATCTACTGTCAAGATCCCATCCTAAAGAAAGAAGTCACGTGTCTGAAGTGGGATGCTTTATTTTGTCCATACCTACTATTATAAAATCTTATTGGGTGATAATGGAATCTTGGATAGGGTGTGATATAAATCATAGCAGACCACCACCAACGATGTCATAGAAATTTAGTTTGTGAATATAAATTGTATGGTGTGTAGGTATATCAAAAGAAATAAGTAAAAAAGTCCAAAACCCATACCTAATTAATCCTCTTTTGGTTCCTATGAAGATGAATTTATTTAATTAATTTTTTATTAGTTTATAATAAAGGTATCATATTAATATGTCAGTAGTATTGTAAAAAATAAAGATGATAACAGAGGATCCAAGGTGAAACCTAGGAATCCTGACCTTATAAGGACATGTCAGATCACAGTATACATCTAAGAAGCTCATCGTAAGGAAAAAATTTCAATACAAGTGGTATCTCAAAGGTATTACATTGGAATAGTTTCTAACTAATTATATAGATCACTTATATAGTAAATCTTAGGCTAATCAATTCTGAACCCAAGGAGAATGATCTATGGCATCACATGTCTATAAATGTCAAGTTGAATCCAAGGAGTGTATATAAGGTACTCTAATTTACCAAGATAAAGTTAAGGTATCTTATGGAATCATTCCACACATCCACTAATAGACAAGTACCATGTTCTAATGTGGTTATATTCCTTAGAAGACAGATTATGTTAGGTCCCGAGGCCCGCAGAAAAAGCCAGTGGGCCAGAGATTTTAAAATTTCTCATCGGCAGGACGATGGAACTTGTCATCGTCGATGATACGAGCCACGGAGAGGTCCTAGGATCCCACATAAATTATTAAGAGCACAAATTAAAAATAATAACGTACCCATTTCATATCTGAATCCTTGTTGGACTGCAAAAAGTCGATGGTGATCGTCTCTTGAAGGATCCAAAGTAGGATCCCTCTAGATTATCCACACTGCCTCTGAAAATCCCAAAAACCACTGGAACATAGATCATCAAATTCTAGGAGCTAGCGTGGGTATCCGAAGATGCTTTCGATGTCCCGACGATCACCGCATCGATATGATTTCGATGCTTGATGAAGATCTCGATCCAAGATCCTTGGATCGAGAGCTTCTCTCTCTAGAGAGCGGGAGGAGAGAGAGGCTCTAGATTTCACTACATGAAATTATTGAATAGTTAATTTCACACCAAGGGTGAGATCCTCCTCTCTTATTTATAGTAGAATTCCAAAATACACAGTTGGGTTCCCCGGACATCGTTTATTTCAATGTCCACTAAATAAATAATTTTGACGAACTAAACTATGCCAATTTTGTTTATTATTTTTATCACATACTTGTAATATATATATATATATAATATTACATGATAAAACCAAGTCATTTACTCGACTCGTTATCCCACTTAATATTAAATGAACCTTGAATATTAAAATAGAATTCCTTTGGTTAATATTTTCTCGTATTTACAAAACTTGTAAATACATTAAATAAATTCAATTACAATTATTCATAACATGAATAATAATGAATTTATTAAATTCATCGATGATTGATAACTTGGACAAAACTCGGACCCCGTGGTAGGGCCCAGTATGTCTATATACCTATTCAACTGAATAGGGCAGATTCTTGAATACACTATTGCGTGTGACACTCAAGGCCCTTATCTCGATAGTAGTGAATAAATCCATAGGCCAAGAGCAGAGTCTAGTAACCCATCATAGCCCCTAAAAAGATAAGGATAGTCATAGCAATGACTACCATCCTATGAACACTGACTATGTACTATAATCTCTTTCTCATTAAATATCTCATAAATCAGGACGCACTCTTGTGTCATCGTCTTTATCTTGATTTATTATTTATTGCTATATCTAGATGGATTTGCATTTCTATAGCTTTGGCCAAAGACTTATGAAGGCAGAACCATTCTGATCAACCAGGCCTGAGATATACAACTTCCTAAACATGAAAGTGACAAATCCTTTCTTGACCATTCAACCAATGTCATACCACCAACGATGCACCCAATACAAACTACCTCACAACGATTTCAATACCATGGTTTTATCCTTGTATTAAAGTATGCAATCAAATGATATACATTAGTAATGGTCTCAATTCAGAAGACCAATACACAAGTCAGTAGATAAGAAAGGCCAATAACACCCAAAACATGTGGTGTTCTTATTGGTGGGTCTTTCCTCATGATCTCATTACTAGAGATCACCAAGTGCGAACTTCATGGGAAGAAGTGTCAATACTTATCAACCCCCAACACCTGATATTCATACATCTACTGTGTCCAATCACTATGATCTATCTATACTATAGAACATATATTTTAGATCAATGTCTTTGTATCTTGAGGTTCTCATTATAGCCTGGGATCTGCTATAACCTTTCGATACGACAATTATCCTTTGGAAATTACCATTATTATAGTGGATGAAGAAAATTCTACACTATAATGGTAATATGAAATCTTGTATAACTAACTGTACACATGATATGGTAATCAAATGAAATGCATAGTTGGGTCTAGGGCACCCACTATTTCAGCACTCCCACTTGCACTAGATCCAACTTGCTAACTAAACTTGTTAGCTACTCACATGATAAATATCATGCTTCTACTGAGTAATGGGTTTAACTATTGGGCCTTCAACATTTTCACCACGTGGAATATCTACTGTATTTGACCTCATCTCCTTGAGTAAAACTTCTCAAGAAAAGGTATCCATGAGTATTTCCCTTTTTTCCATTATCATAACTTGACTACTTGGCTAGTAAGAATATCATAATTTTGATAATACTTTTCTCACTAGGTGTGAATCCAAGAACTAGAAAAAATCATTGTGATTTATAACTACTTCTTAGCTTCCTTAGAATCTGCAACATACTCGGTATTCGTAAGTATGGCTACCACTAGCTTTTATGGGACTGACTCGCTCATCGCCTTTGCCTAACTGTGATACTATATCAAACTAATCTAAGGATTACTAATTTAGGTCCCACAAAAACAATTATACCTTCCTCCACATATTCTAGGCTTATATAATTTGTACTCTTCGAAGTAAAAGATGATAGTTCTGACTGCTTCACTCGCAGGGCTCCTAGATATAATTGATATGTGCCTAATATAAATCATATTGTTTCAATATCAATTATTGTACATATTATGGCATGTGTGATTGATCCATCGCTAAAGCACATGGTGTCAATTCACAACATTAATCTCTACCCATTCTCCGAACATGTTAACCTAGAGAGGTTAACCCATGTGACATTGGCAACAATTCTGACCTTGAATTGTTCGAACTTGTATTTTTCAATACAATGTCACTAGATGAACGATTGACTAGGACCAAGAAACCTATGGATATACCTCATTAGATCATGTTCCCTAGAACTTAGGTTTCTACTTTCAGTCAATCATTAGAGAATTGCTTTTATTCTAATCTTCTATAACTGTAAGATAAAGATCTGTTTTCCATATGATGTCGAACATATTTCACTTGAAAAAACATTGGTGCTTCCATTAACCTTTGGTAGACACAAGGAAAAGATTCATTTATAATGAATACTCTAAGATCTTGTTGCTTACATTAATCAAGAATTGGATTTTAGTAACATGTAACCCTTATTGGCATCATGGGATGTCATCATCATTTTCTGGTTGCGTTGTATAGACACCTTCCATGAAAGATGATATTGACATCCAGTGACTAATAGAATGATCTTAGAAGTTAGCTATGACAAGTAAAATTAATATAGATTTATGGATACTGACATGGTATAACCAATCGAGCCTTATTGGTAACTGGATTTTACAATCCATGTATCATATCATTTGAATACCCACCGCAGTATTCAATATTTAAGCCCCTTTTCACTTTGATACATAGAATCCATTATTGAATTTAATCTTGTTAATCTTAGCTTACTTCCATATACTGATTACTTGTAGGGATTATTATTCTTAATGAATAATATATCATCGGATAAGGTGAACATAAAACCATCACCATAGTTTCATTCTTCTTACGCAGTATGTGTCTCTAGAACATGCTTATTCCACATGTACTTGTGGAACTTGTTCCAATGCCAACCATTTGTACATCTCGAGCATTGACTAAGTCCAAGTCAATTAATCTCCCATTATTTATAATATATATATTCACCATTATATGAAAATTTATTCTAATACTAGACTATATCTTTCCTATCTTAGTGATTTATGAAATATCCAAAGCAACTGTTAACATAGTTACTTAGATGCACCATGTGTTCACCTTGATGCATGTTTATTTGTTTTTTTCTTTTTAACAAACAATTTGCATCCTAAACACATGTCCTATGACATAATGTATTTTCATCATACTATGACTCGTACGATATCCATTTGTCATTTTAGTTGGCATATTGGTTATGGGTTTATGTCGTTATTGTAAAATCACATCCTGAAATAAAATAGAAATTTCTACAGGTTGCAACATTGATACAACTTACATCATAACATTGATGTATAAAGTGTATGTTTATGAATTTATCCACACTAAATTTTGTTAATCAATGTAAATATGTAAGACAAATCATTGATCCTCCTTATGAACATCACTATGGTGATTTAGATAAGGTAACATGTGTTTAGGAATTACTCCACACTACATTATCATGATCGATGATTGCATTGTCATGATATTATTCGACATGTCGATCTGAAGAAACTTATATCTTATTACCATGAAAATACATCACTATTGCATTCCTTATATTTTAAATGAATCATATGAAGTATCATTACCTCTAGGTCTCTTTTGGAATAGTTCACACTCTCTTGTTGAACTAATCTTGAAAGCTTTGTGGCATTCCTTTATTTCTAAAGGTTTCTTTGTCCAAACTAAGGATGTCAATAATACCAAATTTGTTTAGTTGTGTCGAGGCTAAATACCATACTGGGTTATATAGTTGACAACCACTTTTAGTTTTACATGACAAAGAATCATATTTCCACAACTGGGTAGGTCTTACATTTTTATATTCATCATGTATTGCCTTTGATACAAGTATGTCTGAACTATTTGTTAAATATGTTACTAGAAACAAAATTCATTCCAAAAATATGTAATGATGTCTCATTATGTTCAAAGGTCATGTGAGATAAATTTTTTGGTTATACTCAACAACGTGTTCAGTTTGAGTCAATTACTCGGCAATTTGAAGTTATCTGTTTCTCACTGTTGACTTATGAATCACCCTTTCTCATCTTCTTGGAGAATACACTTTACTCTAGTCATGTTTCTATACTCACTTGGATACTGTATTTCAATAAATATATGTGAAAGTAATATTTTATTTTAATACCCAAGAAGTATGTGAGAAAACAATACTTTTATTTGATGAATATTAACTGAACAAGAAGCTAGTACTTGCTTCTGGTATTTCAGTTCATTGTATTTTTAAACTTCCACCAATTTATTTCATTATGTGATGAAAATAACCTATTGTTAAATAACCAATCCACTTTTCATTGAAGGATAAGAAAAAGGTGCCTTTGGGGTAACTTTCCATAGGCCTTTCCGCCATGTCTTTCAATTTATTCACCATAAGAATAAAAGATGGCATTATCTCCAATAATCTTATTATTTGGAGAATGTTACAATAAAGGTAATGAAGCACTTACTCTATATCCTTTTTTTAAAACTTAAAGGAAACTATAGTAACTTGTTGTAAGGTATAATAATGGGATGACATGAATGATTGTGAATTGTCTTTCACTTTACATAAAGTGAGTGAAATCATCACATTCAAATCCCATTAGCTTTCTCCTAGAAACATCTTGGAGATGAGATGTAAGGAACCGACCCCAGTTGCCCAGAGCCAGTGCCTTATTTGATTACGTTGGAATACATACAAGGAATAAAAATTCCAGAAGACCGAGTAGTTGAATATTATTGGAAACAAGTTACATACATAAGGTTATCATTACAACATAAAGGGAAACAAGACGCTATTTTATTCCACTAGAAACATCACATTTCTTAGATTATGCTTGCACATCATTCATAAATTCCTTCTTCATGTCCTGAGAAAATGAAACATAAGAAAGGGGTGAGCTCAAACGCTCAGTAAGAGTAATAAATACAACTTAAGATAAAATAAACATTAGACATGTTGAATAATTGAAAACACATGCCTTTAATAATACACTTGAAACACATTATGGCAGGAATATGAGCTGAGTAAATAATGCCATAATAAAACACCATAATGGGTATTCTACTAGTCTAATAACCACATGAACTTTCAATTACTAGCTTCATAATGAGGGAAGTTCATATGTCAGACATCATAACCATACCGTCCAAGCCTTGTGCTAGGACCATAAAATAATCATTTAGTCAAGGCCTCATGCCAAGACCATTGTTTGTCTCATGAGACCTACCGATGCATAGAGGGGATATAGGGGGCCCCAAATGTCACATAATAAGTCTAATTACTTCCTCATATGAGCGGGGATCAACATAAACAACATATACATTCATATTGAAACTATCATATGAAATGTAACTAACTTTCCCCAATTACTAACCATTCGGAATAATATGATGAATGGTTTTAGGATAGATCATCCAAATTAATTTTAGTCATAAAAAATTAAATAAAATATGGTATATGACTTCATAAATTATTAAACCCAATAATAGCATGGAATCAACAAGAGTATTTAATGAAAATACTCTTATAAAATCATTAAGCAATTCTTGAGATAAAGACTCTTTTATTTTGAAAAGAAGAGTTATTTTGGAAAAATATTTGTATAAAACCATAAGTGAGGTAATATAGTATTTTCATAATAAAATGAGTGACTTTATAAAGAAAAATGATTCCAAAAACAGATCATAGAGTTCTCTTGAAAATAGGAAAGAATTTTAGAAATTCCCTTGGATCGAGCTTATATTTTGGAAACAAATTTGAAAGTTCCTTTAAAAAATGTGTAACTATCCATAAAATAAGGAAGGGTTATGGTTTGTAAACATATATATGATACTCACACAGAATATATGATGATTACGTAATAATACATAATAATTTCATTGAGGTAATTAGACAATGAAAGTATCCCGAAGGAAAAATGGAAGTTCGGGTGGAAAAACCCTTACCTTAACTCCAAACGTGTTCTTATCTCGAACTTAAGATCCTGGAATATGAAATTATACTTATTAATAACTTATTTAAAAACCTATTATACATTTATTTAGTTAATCATAATTCTTTTTAGGTCATTTATTACCTTATTTCTAAGTTATTATATTGAATTTTGTTGTTCCGGGGTGTTCATTTTCTTTATTTTCATAATCGGTTCACTTGTTTTTATGTAATGGAGTTCATGTGGAATGGTTATAAATATCAAGGACTTAGAATTGTATATTATTTAATAACATAAATAATTGGTAATGGTCGTTTATATCATTCGGTTATATGGAATGAGGATGAATCGTTAGATGGAAACCACTTCGATTATTTGGCAGTATTTGGATTATTATGAACTAGTTTTGTCATTAACTTAATTATATGTACATATTCTGGTTCCTGAATATTAATTATGTTATAATACATATATTATAGTCTGTTTAAACCATAAATATGGTTTCATTACCATTAATGAAGAAGTAATTGAAGAACAAAACTTCGTCGTCCATGAAGGCAATAAATTGGAACCTCATGGACATTGATTTCATTTATAAAAATAAAAGGGAGGGAGTAAGAATATTTTTTGTGGGTCTTCCATTAACATGAAATAAATAAAGTATATATATGTTAATGGAGTTATCATGATCATTTGGATAGAGGAGGTGAGTAGATAAAAATAAAATAGATGAACTTGAAAATAAAAGAAAAGTTAAGAGATCCCTTATGAAAATTCGGCAGCCTAACGGCGTCACTTAAAATTTCATAAATTCAAATGATGATAACAAAAGGGTATCTCATAATATCAAAATCAAAAGGAAAGTAAGAAGAATGAATAAAATCAAACCTCAACATATGAGAAAGGAATTTCAAATAGATAACATAAAATAAGTGCCGACTTAAAGAAGAGAATGAAGGATTCCCTTACCTTGTAGAATAACACAATATCTTTGAAGGATGGGACATTGGGGGCTTAGGGACACCTTGGGAGGAATAATAGAGAGGTAAAACCACCATATATTATAGTATTAGGGATTTAGAATAAAATAAAATGAATGGATGAGTGGGTATTTATAGAAAAAGAGAGGTAATTTTTTAATAATTTCAAAGGGACACCTCATTAGTGGTTTTTTCCAAACCATGGGCTTTCCCATAGTATTTACCCATGGTTTAAGCCACTTGGGACACCTAATTTCATAAGTTACTATAAAAAAGTCTACCATACATTTATATTTAATTTTTTCATCATTATGATGTCATTAAACTACAGAAAACTCAAAACTGTATTTTTACTATTCTTGAAAAATTCATGTATTTTAGAAAAAACCCAAAAATTCACCCCTACCATTTTTCGACATGTAGAATACAAAAGTGTAATCAATTTTTCAAAAATAATTTTCTAAATATTATTAATTTAATTTTTAAATAAGGTCATAATTAATTCAAAAAATTACAATCTTAAAGTGCAATTAGTTTTATGTGAGATTGAAAAATTAATTAAGATCCCATTAACTTATTTCCTTAAGAATATAAAATTATATTATTATTTACTATTCATAAGGGTCATATTACTATTCACATTACTATTCATAAGATTATGTTACTTTTCACTAAAAATTAAGTTTTTTCTATCCGACTACAGATGACTTACTGAACACAACTCTAGATGACCATTTTTTGAAATTCAAAACATAGAAGAGGAAAAGTTGTGTTTAATGGTTAGATTATAAAATTGAATTCTATATTTATTTTCAAAACCTTGGAATGTTACATTCCCCACTCCTTACAAAAATTTCTTCCTCAAAATTCACAGAATATTACCTTAAAATATTCCGGTATGTCTTTAACATAAGCTCCTCAGGCTCCCATGTTGCATCCTCCATCTTATGGTTCCTCCATAGAACCTCCACCAGAAGAGTCATCCGATTTCTCAATACTTGTTCTCTAGTATGAAGAATCTTGATAGGATCTTCACAGTAAGATAGATCGGGATCAAGTTCCACTTCTTCATAAGTGAGTACATGTGTTGGGTCTGGCATGTACTTTCTTAACATTGACACGTGGAACACATTGTGAACCTTGGAGAGACTTGGCGGCATTTCCAAACGGTAACCTACGACTCCAATTCGGTCCAGAATTTCGAGAGGTCAAATGTACATGGGACTTAATTTTCCCTTCTTACCGAATCTTATAATACCCTTCCATGGAGATACCTTAAAGAAATCGTGATTACCTTATTGAAACTCCAAATCCTTCCTTCGGTTATCTACATAACTCTTTTTCCTACTTTGAGCTATTTTGATATGGTTCTGGATAATATTCACATTCTCCATTGTTTATTCAACAAGTTCTGGGCCCACGAGCTTTCTTTCACCAACATCATCCCAGCAAGTTGGTGTATGACATCGCCTCCCATATAATCCTTCATAGGGTGCCATCTGTATAGTTTAATGGAATCTATTGTTGTAGTAAAATTCTATGAGAGGTAAATACTGATCCCACATGCCATGAAAATCAAGTGAACAAGACCTCAATATGTCTTCCAATGTTTGAATAGTCCGTTCGGATTGTCCATCAGTTTGTTGATGGTAGTTAGTGCTCAAATGAAGATTAGTATCTAGGGCCTTCTAATGACTTTTCCAGAATCATGAAGTAAAACGTGGATCATGATCAGAAACAATAGATATGGGTACTCCATGAAGTCTCAAAACTTCATTAATATATATTCTTTCTAGATGTTCAAGTGGTAGATCTTCTCTTATAGAAAGAAAATGTGTTGAATTGGTAATATGATCAACAATGACCCATATTGAATCGTTCCTTCTAGGATTCTTTGTTAGTCCCATGACAAAGTCCATCGTGATATTATCCCATTTCCACTCAGGTACGGGAAGAGGTTGCCATACTCCTCTAGGCTATTTCCTTCCAGCTTTCACTTGTTGAAAAACCATACATCTTGACACAAAATCAGAAATCTCCCTCTTCATGTTGTCCCGCAAAAAATGTTCCTTCAAATCTCTATACATCTTAGTGCTACCGGGGTGTATAGAGAAATTGGAACTATGAGCATCATCCAACAATTCCCTTTTTAGATCAGGTATGTCGGGAACACAAAGCCTCTTCCCAAATTTCAAAATTCCATCTTCATATACGAAGTCACTCAATCTCCCATCATTCACAGCTTTAATCTTCTTTTGAAATTCCTCATCATCATCCTGAGAACTTTGTATCCTTTCTAGTAATGGTTGTTTGGAATCCATTTGAAAAGGCATTGATGTTTCTCTATCCATGGTTATTCCCATATCCAACTTTAATAGATCCATGAAAATAGTATCCATTTCAACTCTCATCTTGTTCAAAACTCCATGATCATTTCTGCTCAAAGCATCTGCTACCTTATTTGCCTTCCCCAGGTGGTAGTGTATTGTGCAATCATAATCCTTGAGTAGTTCAATCCATTTCCTTTGCCTCATATTGAGTTCTTTCAATGAGAAAATATACTTCAAACTCTTGTGATCAGTATAAATCTCATATTTTTCACCATAGATATAATGTCTCCATATCTTCAAAGAAAATATTACAGCAGCTAACTCAAGATCATGAGTAGGATAGTTTTTCTCATGAATTTTTAGCTGTCATGATTCATAAGAAATAACCGTATCATTTTGCATAAGGACACAACCAAGTCCTTTCTTTGAAGCATCACTATAAATAATAAACTCGTCATTCCGCAATGGTAGAGTCGATAGAGGAGAATTGACTAATATTCTTTTCAGTTCTTTGAACCATTCTTCACAATCTGTTGTCCAAACAAATTTAACCCCTTTACGTGTGAGCTTAGTTAGCGGGTAAGCCAGTCGGGAAAAATTCGGCACAAAACACCGATAATAACCTTCTAATACAATAAAACTACATACCTCAATTATGTTTGTTGGTGTGGGCCAATCTTGAATTGACTTTGTCTTCACAGGATCAACTAGGATTCCATCCATAGAGACAATATGGCCAAGAAAATAAATCTCCTGAAGCCAGAATTCACACTTGCTAAACTTACCATATAATTCATGTCTTCTAAGGGTCTTCAGGATAATGCACAAGTGATTTTCATGATCTTCATAGATTTTGGAGTATACCAAGATATCATAAATAAATACCACTACAAATTCATCGAGATATTCCTTGAACACTCTATTCATTAGATCCATGAAGACATAGGGTGCATTAGTCAATCCAAAAGGCATTAATGTAAACTCGTAATGCCTGTACCTGGTTAGAAACGCTATTTTTGGAATGCCTTCCTTCTTCACACTCAACTGATGATATCCAGATCGAAGGTCAATCTTTGAAAAGTATTGAGATCCATGCATTTGATCAAATAAATCATCAATGCAAGGTAGGGGATACTTGTTTTTTATTTTTATAGCATTGATCTCCCTATAGTCGATACATAACCTCATAGATCCATCTTTCATCTTAACAAAAAGTAAATAGGCTCCCCATGGAGAAACACTAGGGTGAATAAATCCATTATTACTCAATTCCTCTAGTTGTTTCTTTAGTTTCACTAATTACACAGTGGCCATTCTATAAGGGGTCTTCGATATGAACCATAAACTAGGAACTAAATCAATGGAAAACTAAAATTTCCCATTCTAGAGGATGTCCAGGTAAATCTTCTGGAAACACATCAATATATTCTCTCACAATAGGTACATCCTCTATTTGAACATTCCTTTCCTCACCCACAGTTATTTCATTATCTTCCTCCCCAATAATTGAATTTAGTTGAGTTACTAGGCGTGGATCTGGATAAGAATCAGGTGATGACGATTCTTCTCTAAAGATAAGGTGTTCATTATCATTGTCATTAAAAATTGTAACCTCCTTATTCTTAAAATAAATTTATGCATCATGGTCTGAAATCCAATCCATACCGAGGATTATATCAAATTCAATCATGGGTATTACGATGAGATCAGCAGATAAAGAACATTTATATTCCCTAATGGTAACTGATTCACAGAACTTTGTAGCAATGATACTTCCCTTAAGAGTTTTTACTGACAACTCCCTTGTTAAATCAAATTGGAAATATCTAATTTTCTTAGAAAACTGGGATGATATGAAATAATGCGATGGTCGAGAATCAAATAAATCATTGACTCAACTCGAGGAAACAATTAAAGTACCTGCCACCACGTCATTAGGAACTTCAACCTCTGTAGTTGTGATTGCATAAGATTGTCCCTGATCCCTTGGCCTTCTCTATTACATATTTCCTTGACGTTTTGGACAATCATTAGCATAGTGTCCCATATCCCGACAACTATAGCATTGAACATCATTGGCTTCCTTCTTCCCTTGGCAGTCACCAGTAAGATGGACTTTCTGACAATATTTGTAGCATACACCTTATCTTTTTAAGCATGCACCAGGGTGTTTCTTTCCACAATTGTCACATGGTGGAAACTCAACTCTTCCCTTCTTCCCCGTTTCCTTATTTCCTTTCCCAGGGTTTTCAGCAGCCCTCTTCTTTTCTTGCTTTCCCTTTAAGTCATAAGACTTAGAGAATTCTTTTCCTATCTTGATGGCACATAAAACTATATCCTTATATGATGAAAAACATTGGGAGGCCAGGGCCCATTGGAGGAATGGCTTTAGGCCATCAAAGTATCAATCAATTTTTCTCTATGGATTTCATATGTAGTCTACAACAAGTCTTGCTAATATTGTGAAGTTAGCTTCGTACCTTGCAACATTCTCATCTTCCTTCTGCCTCAGATTCAAGAATTGTCTCTCCATAACTTCTCGCTGCTCACGATGGAAATATTTTTCTAAGAATATTTCTTTAAAACCCCTCCATTTTATCTCTTCTATCTCTTCCTCCTCCTTTGTGTTTTGGATTAAGGACCACCATTGATCTGCATCTCCCGATAGATGATATACTACCACGAAAACCTTCACTCTTTCATTACATCCTAAAGTGAGAAATATCTTCTCAAGGGAACATATCCATTGCTCTGCTACAAATGGGTTTTTAGTCTTGTTGAATGCTGGAGGTTGTTGTTGCATAAAGCGGTCCAGCATAGCTCCTCCACATGGTGGATCTAGATGCTCCATACGGGTAAGGTTATTATTCATAACCTGAGTAAATTTTCCTAGTATAGTTATGATTTTCTCAGCACTAGTCACAGCACTAGAGCCAACATCATTATCTTGCGTCAGAGGAAAATCCCTACAGGGGACACATGCATTCGTGCGACTTCCATTCCTTCCACTTGGAACAATCTCTAAATAATGTCATACAATAGATTAGGTTATGAATCATAATTTATAATCTTAACTAAACAAAATACTTAGAAAAAATTTGAGATCCTTCGAATGGCTAACCCCATATTCACAAATATGGTTTCTTTGAGGAATATTTTACATTTCAATCATTCGTAATGCATTGTAATGAAAATGTGAATTATCCTAAGTGTATCCCCTAAGAGTGTCATAACCAGGAGTGCAACAAGGCACGTTGTCGTGCACCATTTCCTGTTCGAGTCTACCTCAAAGCGGTGATTTTGAGTTTTACCCCTAGATACGTTTGTGCCAGATCCACCTCTACCTGCTCGTATCCAGACAAGGATGTATTCATTGAAAGATCCACATAATCTATTCCTTAGAAAATACTAGGACATTATTGTATGTATTTTCTAAAATAATAACTTAGGGACTCTTCCCTAATTCTACGTTTTCTAAATCTAGTTTCCAAATTTTCTACTAGACTTCCTCTGATACCAACTGTAAGGACCAGACCCCAGTTTCCCGGAGTTGGTGCCTTATTTGATAATTTTGGAATACATACAAGGAATACAAATCTCGAAATATCGACTTGTTTATAATTATTGAAAACAAGTTACATACATACGTTTATCATTACAACATGAAGGGAAACAAAACACTATTTTATTCCACTAGAAACACCACGTTTCCTATATTATGCTTGCACGACATTCATAAATTACTTCTTCATGTCCTGAGAAAATGAAACATAAGAAAGGGGTGAGATCAAATGCTCATTAAGAGTAAGAAATACAATGGAAGATAATATAAACATGAGACATGGTGAATAATTGAAAACACATGCCTTTAATAATAAACTTGAAACAAATTATGGCAGGAATATGAGCTGAGTAAATAATGCCATAATAAAACATCATAATGGGTATTCTAATAGTCTAATAACCACATGAACTTTTAATTAGTAGATTCATAATTAGGGAAGTGCATATGTCGGACATCATAACCATACCGTCCGAGCCTCATGTTAGGACCATAAAATAATCATTTTGTCAAGGCCTCGTGCCAAGACCATAGTTTGTATCTTGAGACCTACCGATGCATCAAGGGGCTATAGCAGGCCCCACTCATCACATAATAAGTCCAATTCATTCCTAATATGAGTGTGGTTCAACATAAACAACATGTACATTCATATTGAAACTATCATATGAAATGTAACTAACTTTCACCAATTACTAACCATTCGGGATAATATGATGAATGGTTTTACGATAGATCATCCAAAATAAATTCAGTCATAAACCACTAAAAAAATATGGTATATGACTTCATAAATGATAAAACCCAATAATACCATGGAATCAACAAGAGTATTGAATGAAAATACTCTTATAAAATCATTAAGGAATTCTTGAGATAAAGACTCTTTTATTTTGAAAAGAAGAGTTATTTTGGAAAAATCTTTGTATAAAACCAGAAGTGAGGTAAGATAGTATTTTCATAACAAAATGAGTGATTTTATAAAGATAAATTTTCCAAAAACAGATCATAGAGTTCCCTTGAAGATAGGAAAGAATATGATAAATTCCCTTGGATCGGGCTTGTATTTTAGAAAGAACTTTGAAAGTTCCTTTTAAAAATGTGTAACTATCCATAAAATATGGAAGGGTTCTTGTTTGTACACATATATATGATACTCACACAGAATATATGATGAGTACAAAACAATACATAATAATTTCATTGAGGTATTTAGACAATGAAAGTATCCTGAATGAAAAATGGAAGTTCGGGTGGAAAAACCATTACCTTAACTCCAAATGTGTCCTTCTCTAGAACTTAGGCATCGGGAATATGAAATTATAATTATTAATAACATATTAAAAAACCTATAATAAATTTATTTAGTTTATCATAATTCTGTTTAGTTCATTTATACCCGTATTGCTAAGTTATTTTATTGAACTTCGTTGTTCCGAGTTGTTCATTTTCATTATTTTTATAATCGGTTCACTTGTTTTTAAGTAATGGAGTTCATGTTGAATGGTTATAAATATACAAATTTGGAATTATATATTACTTATGAACATAAATAATTGGTAATGGTCATTTCTATCATTTGGTTATATGGAATGAGGATGAATCATTAGATGAGAACCACTTTGATTATTTGGTGGTATTTGGATTATTATGAACTAGTTTTGTCATATAACTTAATTATATGTACATATTCTGGTTCTTGAATATTTATTATGTTACAATACATCTATTATAGTCTATTGGAACCATAAATATGGTTTCATGACTAGTAATGAAGAAGTAATTGAAGAACAAAACTTCGTCATCCACGAAGGTTGTAAATTGGAACCTCATGAACGTTGATTTCGTTTATAAAAATAAAAGGGATGGAGTAAGAATATTTATGATGGGTATTACATTCACATGACATAAATCCAGTATATATAGGTTACTAGATTTATCATGATCATTTGGACAGAGGAGGTGAGGAGTGAAAAATTAAAGAGATGAACTTGAAAATAAAATAAAAGTTAAGAGATCCCTTATGAAAATTCGGCAGCCTAATGGCATCACATAAAATTTCATAAAATCAAATTATGATCAAAAAAGGGTATCTCATAATATTGAAATCCAAAGGATAGTAAAAATAATGAATAAAATCAAACCTCAACATATGAGAAAGGAATTTCAAATAGATAACATAAAAGAAGTGTCGACTTAATGAAGAGAATGAAGGATTCCCTTATCTTGTAGAATAACTGTAGTTATTTGAAGGATGGGACATTGGGGGATTAGGGAAACCTTTGGAGGACTCATAGAGAGGTAAAAACACCAGATATTTGAGGATGAGGGATTTGGAATGAAAGAAAACGAATGGATGAGTGGGTATTTTTAGAAAAGAGAGGTAATTTTTTAAAAATTTCAAAGGGACACCTCATTAGTGTTTTTTGCCAAACCATAAGCTTGCCCATTGTATTTTCCCATGGTTTAAGCCAATTGGGACACCTCATGTCATAATTTACTATACAAAAGTCGACCATACTTTTATATTTAATCATTACATCATTATGATGTCATTAAACAACCGAAAACTCAAAACTGTTTTTTTACTATTCATGAAAAATTCATGTATTTTAGAAAAAACCCAAAAATTCACCCCTACCATTTTTCAACATGTAGAATTCAAAAGTGAAATCCATTTTTCAAAAATAATTTTCTAAATATTATTAATTTAATTTTTGAATAAGGTCATAGTTAATTTGAAAAATAAAAATCTTGAATTGCAATTAGTTTTATGTAACATTGAAAAATTAATTAAGATCTCATTATATTATTTCCTTAAGAAAATAAAATAATATTATTATTTACTATTCATAAGGGTCATATTACTATTCATATTACTATTCATAAGGGTATGTTACTATTCCCTAAAAATTAAGTTTGTTCTATCCGACTCCAAATGACTTACTGAACACAACTCTAGATGACCATTTTTTAAAATTCAAAACATAGAAGAGTCAAAGTTTTGTTTAATGGTTAGATTATAATATTGCATTCTATAATTATTTTCAAAACCTTGGAGTGTTACATGATACTACATGTAACATCATCCATGTCATAATGTAGTTTCCAAAACTTACATCAGACCTTGATGATAGAATTATGACAGAACCATCATATGCTTGATTCATGAGTCTCCTATAAGAAGTTTTACACCCTCACTTACTGAGGTAGCTTAACAGGTTGGGACACAAGCACCTTGAGTTTCCATTATGGTAGTAATGTGTGCAAGTGCCAATACTACACTTGAAATTTCTTGCTTTTTTAGACATTAACTTTGTCCCAAATTTATCGCAGTTTTATTGTGATATTACTTGTCATTCTCTAGAAATTAAATTTACCAGATTGAACTTTTAATATTGATTACCAAATGTGACATTACTAATTATTTCATCATTAAATGTCTCCCACTAATTTTTATGAATTCTAGGAACCCTCTGTACTAGAATCATAATAATCTTGATTATTCTAGTGTCAAGGATCCCAAAACGCCTCATAGTCTACAAATTATGGCTACACCACTACTCGAAGGTTCCAAGGTAGGCTTTTTGCTATCCAACCGCATTAACTCGCGGTTCCTTGATCTGTTGAGTGAAGTCTTATAATAAAAAATCATAACTGATTTACAAAATTATTGCCTCTAAAATTAAAAAAGCTAGATATGGCTATTTCTTTGCTGTAATTTTAGTTAAGTCAACTCACCACACAAATAAGAACTCCCTGGTAGTAAGAGGCACCCGCAGCTATGGCATGACCAGAACCTTGAACACCCTGTTTTTTTCAAACTTGATTGATGGAAGGCTGTTGTGACTTAATATTTTCTTTGAGGGTTTTATTGGTTTCTCTCGACGAAAGTGATCCATTTATATTAAACTTGTTCATCTATGTTGTTGCACTCATAACTAAACTTAAATTGAAAAACAAACATCTCTTCTTTATGCATTTTATTATCTATTATTTTATGTATTTTACCACTATTCTAAAATGCATAAAATAATAGATAAATTCATAAAGGTAAACTACCACCTGACTGATCTTGTTCATCTAAACGACCTATGGGAATCGTACCTGAGTCGAATGCTTTACTCTTGATGGAGCTTGCCCTATCATGTATGTTCGCTGGTCTTCTGGAGTATCGCCACATCTTGGCATGGTCCAGGTGTTGTCTTGCATCGTCTTTGATCAACGTGCACCGCTTCTTCTTAGTGGGGTCCACGTCATTCACCGTCTTCGCCTGATGTACAACAATACTTACGCGCAGGTGAGGGGGACTAGTGGGATAAATGTACATGGGGTAAAAATTGGGCGTGCAGGACCTTATACATTTTAACAAAAAAATAAAGATGATGTGCATACCATCTATTCAATTAATTACAATCATCGGATGCAAATAAAATAATTAATTAAATAAAAGGCAACATATACGGGTCGATTCTCAAGACGAGCAGGCGGGTAAAATAAAGCACAATAAAAATTAAAATGCATTAATTAAGTATGACGGTTATCTAAATTAAATTAAACGAATTTAATAATTCAAATAATTTAATTATATATCAGTTCTCTAGTTTATTTAATTTTTATGGAAAAATTAAATTAAATAATTAATTAATTTAATTTCAAAATTAAATTAATTTATATTCCCTTGTATTAAAATAATTCACCAAAATTAATTTTAATTAAATTAACTAATTTTGATTAATTTTAAACGGTCAGCCTCCAAAACGTCACTCCAGGGCCTGTACGGGTCGGGCCAAACCTTCGCAGGACCCTACGAGGCTCTCCAGGGTCGAACTGGGCCAGGCAGATCCACCCAAACCCTTTCCGGGTTTGGCCGGTGCGCCCAGAACAGTTCAGGGAAAATATTTGTCATGTGTTATGGCTTTCTGACAAAATAGAAGTACCTCCCGGGCTTTGAACAATGGCGCGACGACGCGCAGTTCATCTACTCCCGATCTAGAGGTAGCGGGGATGGGAGAAAGGTTTTGTGCCCTGCTATGGGTGGTGGCCTAGTGGCCGGCGGCCTAGGGAAGGCCGAATAGATGGGAGGCCAGTGCTGATGCAAGGTCGGGGTTGTTGCAGGGAGCCCCAGGGTGGACCAGGTTGGGAGGTGCCACAGAAGGAGGCCCGAGGAAGTTGTGTCTATGTTGGCTCAAGGTGAAGAGGTCGTGGGGTTAGGTAACCGAACCAGTGGGGTGGCGCACTGTTGTGGGATGCGCGTTGGTGGAGAAGTGGGCTGGTTTTCGATAGGGGAGGATAGTGATGATGTTTTGTGCGGAGGAAGGATCCGGCTCGAGGAGCCCATCCTGGTTGGAGTTTAGACGTGCGGTGCCTATTGTGTTGTAGTGTTCTACATGGTAATAGGGCCGGGAAAAAACGGCGAAGTCGCGTGGGTGCATGCTGGACATTGCGGGGTGTGGCGCCTCAGCCTTGAGCCGTGTGAACTGGGAGGTGCCCAACAACTACCCAGAGAGGAGGCAGGTTGGTCGTCTGATGTCGGGTTGAGTAGGAAAGGGTGCTGGTCAGCCTTCTAAAACCGAGTTGGGGACCACAAGAGAGGAGACAGGATGCACTGGGTGAGGTCGGGGCACGGTGTTGTGGCTGCTGCTGCATGCGAAGACCCTGGTGTTCTTGGACGTCTTGAAGCGATGGTGGCTAGCAACGCGCCTGGGTAATTCAAGGCAGGAGTTGGAGAAGGTGAGATGGCTGGGTTGGACGTAAGGTAGCATAGGGGTGGTGGAGGGAGTGCTCAGCAGGTGGCAGTGGCTCTTGAGAGTGCACCGACGACTGGAGCTGGAGCCCGGTAGGGGCTCTAGTGCGCCTGGCTGTGTGCAAAGGGGAGGAGCCCAGAGTCCAGCGGCACACTATAGGAGGTCGGCATCCCTAGGGATACTCTTTGCAGGGGAGAGGGGTTCTTCTCTGACCCCTTGCAAAAAAATTCTTCCTTTTCCACGCGCCAGCCCTCCACCTTGTTGTTTTTTTATAAAGACTTCTTTTAAGTCTCTTTTACCCCTTTTTTTATTTTATGAGTCAATTCTCCTCCCAAACTTTTATTAAAATCCAAATGCTAACATTAGCCTTTAAAATAAATAATAATATAATTATTATAATGAAATAATAATTTATTATTATTACATTATAATAATAATTAAATAATTATTATAATAATAATAAAATTATTTCAAACAATTATATTATTTATAAAAATATAATTTACACAATTAATTTTATTTCTAATGAACAGACTGAATTTTAATCAGTTCAACAAGATGAAATAAAATTAGAACCCAAGATCAATCGGCGAATTTGATCCAATCAGAAAATTTAAACTGTTCATAACTTGGTCATTCAACATCAGATCACCACGCGGTTAGAACCATTGGGACCGTTTTTGAACCCTCTTCTTAATTTTGTGAAAAATAATTTTATTTGGCTCAGAAAATTTAGGCGATCCCTTTCATACCACTGTTAGGTTCCAAGGCCCACAGAGGAAGTCGGTGTGCTGGGGATTTTAAAATTTTTCGTTAGTGGGATGACGGAACTTGTCATCTCCGATAATCTGAGACCTATAGAGGTCCAAGGATCTCGTGTAAATTATTAAGAGCACAAATTAAAAAGAAAAATGTACTTGTTTCATATCTGAAGTCGCGGTCGACTGCAACTAGTCGATGGCAATTTTCACTGGAAGGATTCAAATAAGTATCCCTCTAGATCATCCACACACGCTCCAAAAATCCACTGGAACATCGATCGTCAAATTCTGGGTGCTAGCATGGTGATCCGATGATGCTTTCGACGTCCCGATGATCACCACATCGAGATGACTTCGATGCTTGAGGAATATCTTGATCCATGCTTCATGGATCGAGAGCTTCTCTCTCTAGAGAGCGGGACGTGAGAGAGGCTTTGGATTTCACTCCATGAAAAGAGTGAATAGTGAATTATATACCAAGGGTGAGAGCATCCTCTCTTATTTATAGTGGAATTCCAAAATACCTGGTTGGGTTCCCCAGGCCCCGTTTGTTTCAATGTCCACTGAATAAATAATTTTGACAAACTAAACTGGGCCAATATTATTTATTATTTTTATCACATACTTTTAAAATATATATAACAAATTACGTGATAAAACCGAGTCATTTAACTCCACTAGTTATCCCTCTTAATATTAAACTAACCTTGAATATTAAAATAATATTCCTTCGATTAATATTTTTCTCATATTTACTAAACTTGTAAATACATTAAATAAATTCAATCCCAATTATTCATAACCTGAATAGTAATGAATTTATTTAATTCATCGGTGATCGATAACTTGAAAAACACTCAAACCCCGTGCAGGGGCCCTCTATGTCAATATACCTATTCAACTGAATAGGGTGGATTCTTTAATACGATATTGTGTGTGACCCTCTAGTCCCTTATCTCGATAGTAGAGAATAAATCCACAGACCTAGAGTGCAGTATAGAGACCCATCATGGCCCCTAAAGTGAAAAGAATAGTTATATAAATGACTACCGTCCTACGAACACTGACTGTGTACTATAATCTCTATGTCATTAAATATCTCATAAATCAGGACACACTCTTGTTTTCATCATCCTTATCTTTATTTATTATTAGTTGATATATCCAGATGTATTTTCCTTTCTACTGCTTTGGCCAAAGACTTATAAAGGCAGCACCATCTTGATCAACCAAGCCTGAGATATACAACTTCCTGAACATGGAAGTGGAAAATCCTTTCTTGACCATTCAACTACTGTCGTACCGCCAATGGTGCACCCAATACAAACTACCTCGACATGATTTCAATACCATGGTTTTCGCCTTATATTAAATTACGTAATCAAATAATATGGATTGGTAATTGTCTCATGTTAGGAGACCAATACGCATGTCTGTAGATAGTAACAAGCAATGACACCAAAAACATGTGGTGTTCCTATTGGCGGGTCTATCCTCATGATCTCATTACTAGATATCACCAAGTACGAAATTCATGAGAATAAGCCTCAATGATTAGGATCTTCCAGGACCTAATATTCATACATCTACTGTGTCCAATAAGTAAGATGTATCTAGACTATAAAACATATATTTAAGATCAATTTCATTGTATCTTGAGGTTCTCATTATAGCCTGGGATCTGCTATAACCTTTCGATATGATAATTAACCTTTGAACATTACCATTGCTATAGTGGATGCAGAAAATTATACACTATAATGGTAAGATGAAATCATGTATAACTAACTGTACACATGATATGGTTATCAAAATCACTGCATAGTTGGGTCTAGGCCACCAACTATTTCAACATATTAATGAATCGAAATGGTGTCCTCTAATTTCTCATGGAAATCCCTCAGAAATTTGATGATGGATCGAGTCTGATTGATCCTATAAAGAATAAAAAGGTATATAATAAATAGGCATCCCGTACTCATGTTCACAAAAAAAATTCATAGGTCACCATGATCCATGTAAAAATGATTCCAATTTCCATTCATTACGTTCATTTCATTACTTTTTATCCTATGTGACAAGTTCAATATGGACATGCAACCAATTTACAAATTTATTATTAAGGATAAGGGATAACTGATATCAATACATATCCATATAAACTTTTCATTCAAAATTTTATGTTTCACTTATTAAATTAAATCACTTACTTTATTAAGGGTCAATTGATCACACCTAAAAGGTGTTATGAATAATAACAATATGGGTCAAAAAAATCATACCATGGTGCCCACACTAAATGGGTGGTCGGAGTTGAGGTCTCATCCTCCAATATAAGAAAGATGAAGTTTCATTATGACCTTATGATACACATTAAAATTTTAAATTAAAGGTATAATAATTTTAGAAGTTAGGCCTAGTGAAACTGGAGTACTCACAATAAAGAAAATTTATAAACGGTGAGACTTTGAGGAAAAATTCATAGACCACCTATCTTATGCCTATAGAGGAATACTCATCCACAGTCATCCTTTTTTTTGGTTTAGATTGAAATCAAATGAGATAATATACAAATATCTTGAAAATAGGGCATATGGGATCACACCAAAATAGCACCAAAGATAGCATGATAAACAAGGTAAATAAAAAAATGGGTCGATGCACCTATAGAGAGTGATATAATGAGAATAATTGTGGCTTGATTGTATTTTAAATATATAATATAAATCAAATACTATCTTTAAGGGAGGAGGGATATTTGAATGAGAGGAGGAGAGGGGATCCAAATATAAGTGGGAGATAAAAGAAAAGGGAGGGTAAGTTATAAAGAGAGAGGGGATAGTGATCTTTTGTCCTAAAAACTAATATTCTTGTGTTCTGGTCACACGGTTTCCCTAACCATGTGACAACCATGCACACTCAACTGTCTAGGGGACATGCCTTGCATGAACTACAGTGCATGGTTCGAAAAACCATGTGCACCCTCTGCCTTAGCCTCACAGGGTCGTGCGGCCTGGAAACATGGTTAAATCAAACTGTGCTACCCTCTATTATGTACTAGAATTCCCCCACAAGATATTTTTTAACTGTGTTTACTAGTCTACATTGTTACTATAGACCATGTTTCCCATCTTTTTTATCCAAAATTTTGGGCTCTCGGCTTCGAACAAGACACGGACACCCTTATTTCCTCTACTACATCATTATGTTATTTCAAAAAAAAAGAATTATACATAAAATAAATGGGATACATACCTTGGTGAAAAACTAGTTCCTATAAGGGAAAAGATATGTATTCTAAATAGGAATCCTAATTTTTTTAGTTGTCTTGATGGGATGGTGAGAGGCCCCTTTAATAAGGTGTGAGAATGCCTTTTTTGTAAATATTTTAACTTATTAAAAAGCGAGCACATGTTAAAAATGCCAAGTGGATTCAAAATGGAAAATAATGGAGTGGTTTGTGAGATAAGGTTTATAATACCACATTCATTCCTTTTAACAAATGTTTTAAACATGTTTTTAAGTCCCCTATTCATTGATTTTTTATATTTATGATTTTTTTGTTTTATCAACTAACTAATTTTTACCAAAGTTACTTTTAATTCCCAAAAATAAAAATTATCTTATTACATAATTTCTACCTACTAATTATAAATAAAAAATCCATTTTATCATATAAGCCTTCTATGTGTGAAAAAAATTAATTTTAACATTAGCGCATGTAACGGGTAAAAACTCATTTTTTAAAAATTATATTTTTGTGATTAAAAAAATGTGTAGGGTAAAATTATCAATTTATTTGGTTTTACTAATATAAATTGGTTTATATTAAAAAAATTAAAAAATTAATTTCAAATCAAGCCAAAAAAGATTTTTACTAAAATAGTATTTCATTAAAAGAAAATAACAAAAACTATTTTTATTGAAAAATGTTTCTTAAGTTGTTAAACATGGGTTTTATAAATTTATAATAATATTTATGAATTGTATAGTTTTACTCCAAAAATACATCTCTTATCATGAATTTTTTTTAATATGTTTTTATGTCATACTTAATTCTTGATATAGTCATTAATGATATGATATTTTAATATTTGTATTTTATATTATTTACATAAAAATCAATTATTTTAGAAAAGAAATCAAAACATCATATAAGGATAATTTTTATTTGAACAATTAAAAATTTATGATAATTTACTAAAATTAAAATAAAAAATATATAATTTTTTCATTTAAATGAATACTGAAAATATAAAATAAAAATTTTTTCATTTTGAAAAATGATGATTTTAAACATTAATTTTTCTTAAATTTATTTCATATTAGTTTATCATTTAAATAACTTTGATATATTAGTTTATATATTTAAATATCATATATAATAATAATATCATTTAGAAATGGTTCGTTTAATTTATTAAAACTTTAAATAGTTATTTGATAAAGAACAAACTTTTTTAAAAATTAAAACATAATAATTATGTATCCTCTAAATATAAAGAATTTAAATTTATTAATATAATTTTATTTACATGAAATTCTATTTATCTTATAGCTTCTCAATCATATTCATCTAATATTTCATGGGCAGTTTTGGTTCGGTGTTGCATGTGAAGTGAGATATTGAACAAAATATTTATTTAAATAAATATATTCCAAATTTATAGTGTATTAAATTAACCCCCCCCCCCCACACCAAATAAATTAAATCCTCAAAATTATATTTATCACTTAATAATGGAAATTAGTTAAGCGTATCTAATAGATAAACATAACACAAGATATTATTTAAAATGGGATGTCTACCATAATATTTTAGATATGAATGTGAAACACATTGTTACCTTCATTTTAGTAATATATTAATATTTTCAACCAAATTTGTGAAATATAATTTCATATAAGGTAATGATTGATATGATTTTCTAAAGGAACTCAACTTTAAAATGATGCTCACTATGTAATCCACTTATTTGTCACTTTGTTAGGCTCAATGGTGTATCATATCACATCCATGAATTGACATAATGCATCATATGTTTTTTAAATTCTATAAATTATTATTACCAAAAAACATGGGTGGAATCCTTGTTTAAAAGAGTGAAAAAAATGAAAAATAGTTTTATATAATTGTGTATTTTTTACATATACTTTTTAAATTTCATTATGAAATTTCTTTCTATAAAATCATCTGAAATGATTCGATAGGAATCGATAAAAAAATGGTTGGTTGTATAACTATTAAATCATCCTATAAATTATAAAATAAGGTTAATATAACCAACAAGTGTAGTCAAAAGGAAATCTTTTGACCATTTATTAAAAAAGAAATAAAATAGTACAGATAAGAGGTAGAAAGGATAGAACAAATAGAAATGTCCACATCCACATAACAACATGTCTATATATCATAATATGACATATAATCTCCATAATAAGAGCCACTAGAAGCCTCCCACTCAGATTGAGATTTATCCAGATTTAAAATCTTAATAATTTCACTGTCCACCTTCCTGAGAATGTTCGAAGATGCTCTCGTAGACAAATTTCTAGAATGGGTAGAGAGTTGGATATATTGTAATGTTACATTCAAGTGATCAGAATTCTAGAAAATGTGTATGGATCACTCAAACTATATTTTTCAATAATGATTAAAATTTAATCATTTTTTAGGGATAAGAGAGTCTTGTTATTTTCCATTTCATACATCTTGATAATATATCCTTAATATGTTAGAAAAAAATTAATACATGCTATCAACTACCCACCACCTAATTATAATATAATTAGATACCTTTTATCCTTGGTTATCAAATTAAAATAATAGTAAATCATTTGGGATCAATAAAATATAAAACGAATTCGAGTAAAAAATATATATAAATTAGTAATATTCAATCTTATAAATGTCTAACAGACCCATATTTAGAATAGGGTACATTTAATTCAACCTATATCACTCTAGATTCAATATAAGTTTCATTAGTTTGGGTTCTCTCTTATTTTATAACCAAATTACTTAACGTAATAAATTGTTCAAAATGAATTGTAAATTAAATGTGATTAAACAATGTATATTAAAGGGAGTTTCAACCTGGTGTGTAGTTAGGCCTCTCTATCATGCATTGGGATAAGATTTATTTAATACACAATAAGTAATTTTATATATTACTACCCAAAGGTATATCTGTTTCATATCCTACATCAACACATAATATTCATAAAGGGATGTTATTTCCATGAAAAGAACTCAATCTTGACTTTATCTAAGTTTCATGATGTTATCTTATACCTAGACTTATCCTTAGTGTTTTATCTAAATTTATCTAAACTAATCCTTAAATTTACTAAACCCTTATTTCATACCAACAAAGGTAAACAAACTAAATAGACACTTTAATTTCGTTATTTTACATGTATAATAATTTCATCTCATAAATAGTTTCCAAAACAAAATAGCAGAAGTTTTAGTGTCTTAGGGCATTATCTACATAAAAAAATATTTTGAAACACTCATCAACATTTCATTAAAACCCCTAAATTGTAGACACCCTTTTAAATTTATCACATATAATACCCATATTTGTATCTTGGGTAAAAATATAAAAAAGGGGTTTTACTTGATGCTTTGTAAAAGAAACATAAGACATAACTAATGATCATAATAAATATGAAAATAATAAGTATATAACTATGATTTCATAATAATGATTCATGAACATTATATTACTAATAAATACACAGATAAATCATGGAACATAATACATAATAAAATGCAACCTAATTTTATTTCAAAATATTAGAATTTGGAATAAACATAGGATTATATATCATAACAATGTGGATCAGGAATCACAACCTATTTCCCTTAGTGGATTAGGATTTACTCAACAATTAACCTTAGAGAAATAGCATTTACTCACATGTTTACCTTGGTGGATCATATTTCACTCACCAATTTCTCTTAGTATATCATGCTTTACAACTCATTTCCCATTATCTCATGAGATATAAAACCTTAACCAATTCATAGAAGGGATATATAGTTACCAATCATCACTTATTGAAAAAAACATAAATATGTGTGCCACTTTAAAATAATAATTGATTATATCATAAAGAACCTATGGAAATAGGTTTCACAACATTTCCTGATTATTTCACCAAAATTGAACTCAAGAATGTAAATGGTCGATACCCTAAATTCATTCATATAAAAAGAGTATATAATAAATAATATTATAGAGTGATTTAAGAGAAATAACTTCCAGAAATAAAGATCTTGTATATATAAAGATAAAAATTGAAGTGAAATCATAAAATAGTTTTTAGAAAATACATTAATCTTTGGAATAAAAATTATATTATTAACAATTTAAAAACTTATTTTTTTAAGGTGAGGTGAAATTTTTTGAAGAAATTTACTTTTACAAAACATTCAATATGGGATCCATGAACAGGACAAAAATATTTCAAAAATGTGAATTTAAAAAACCTTTAAAACATTTACTTTTTAAAAAGAATTATCAAAAATGGATCCTTCAAAAGTATATAAAGGTTTCAAAAAATTCAAGTGAATATGGGTTATATTGTCATGATATCATTATTAAATAATAATAATTGTATTATTTTTACAATTTTAATTTATATAATTATATTTTAATAGGGTTTAGAAAATTATAAAGAAACTAGATGAAAAATGATATACGTTACTTCGTGGAGGTAGTAGTATGCACAACGCATAGTTAATGTTTTCATTCCTTGAAGAATGAGAAGGAAATAATATAGATTATAATATTTCCCTTTATAATCATAATTATTTTATATAATTCACATTTATTCACCAATTTCACTTTTTAAATCATTAAATAGAGGTGGGCGTGAAAAAAATGTGTCGCTTCGTAAAGGTGGTGGTCCTCACAATGCGCGAATGAGGGTTTAATTTTTCTTAAAATAAAAGGTTAAATGTGGTAAATAGTTATTATATTATAAAAATATTTTTTCTTAATATAAAATTTTAAATGTTGTAAATATTAATTCTATTATAAAAATAACATTAATTATAAAAACAATACATATTTCCATACATAGAAATTAAAAAATTATATTTGGGAAGGTAAGAAAGAAAAGAAAAGAATTTACTAAAAAAGTAAAAAAGTTGAAGACTAGGGATTTCCCTTAAAAAATGCCCCATAAATAGCTAGCGGCCCAAGTAAAATTAATAGTATTATAGGTTAAGGAAAAATGGAGTATTTTTTAGAGGAAATTGAATTTTTTTAGTATTCCTGATGGGGTGGTGAGATGTCCATTTTATAAGTGGTGAGAAAGGATTTTTTGTAAATATTTCAACTTAATATTAAGGGAGAACATCTTAAAATTGTCAAGTGGATCCATAATTTAAAATAAATTAGTGGGGGTTGAGATACTTTCAATAATTCCTCGACCATTAAGTTTAAGACATTGTCCGAACATATTTTAAGTCTTTTAACTGTAAATTTATTAATTTCACCATTTTTGTTTTATCGTGGAAATGAACTTTTACCTAATTAATATACATTTAATAAGTAAAACTAAAATTTACCTTATTAAATATTTTTTACTAAAATTAATTTGTGTGAGAAAGATTAATTTTTACATTAGCATATGTAATGTGTAAAACCCATTTATTTTGAAAATGTGTATTTTTAAGATTAAAAATAACATGTAGTGTAAAATAATAAATTTATTTAATTTACATGATATAAATTGGTTTATTTTGAAATAAATAAAAGTTATTTGGATTCAAAATCAATCCAAAATTGAATTTTACGAGTATAATATTTCATTAAAAGAAAATTACAAAAATAATTTTTATTGAAAATTGTTAATTAATTTGTTAATAAAAGGTATTATAAATTAATTATAGTATTTTTTAAATGTATAGATTTACTCCTTAAAAAATATTCGATTTTTAAAAATTATTTATAAGTTTTTAAGTCATACTTACTTCTAGCTATATTCATAAATACTACGATTTTAGTAAAAATTTAATTTTTAACAATTCACCTAAAAATAGATTATTTTAGAAAAAACACAAAAATTCATAATAAGATAATTTTTATATTCTAAATTAAATAATTTGGTTAAATTTTTTCAATAATTAAAAATTTCTAAATTTAGATTTTAAAATAAAATTGAAAACATAAACGAAACTTTTTTATTAAACAATGATGTTTTTAAACATTAAGTGTTCTTGAAATTATTTCATATCAATTTATGTTATGTACCACATTTAATTTTAGTTTTTTATGGACTTTTATGTGTTTTTTTAGTTTTCCCAAGGTTTTTAGAGTGTTTTCCTAAGGTCTAAAGTCGGCCTGGACCGAAACCTACTGTTATAGGAGCTATAGATGATCCATTGGATAGCTAGTGAAGACACCAGCCAAATGATGTGACTTTCTAGTGGTTTCAGTGTTTTTATCACTAGCATAAATTTTGGTCACATTTTTCCTATCATTGGAGGCCAAAAACTAGTCTATGGAGGCCAGTAGTTAGCGGGTGGTGATACTGAACACGAGTTTTAGTAGAGAATGTTATATCTTTTTTCACTAGAACCACCGTTTTATTATTTCTCACTTATAAAATGACCTTAAATAGATTAATTATAACATTATAATTATCTTGTGAAATTTTTTCTCTCTCAAACTCAATTCTTTGTGGATCAGAGGTTCATTCATTATGGTGGATCCCAATTGGTAAATCTAAATCCTTTTAGCCTCTAATCTCTATTATTTCTATTAGTTTTTCCTTAATTAATGATAACGCAGTAAAAGGATTCATTATATAAGAACTATTTATAATGTATTTATGTTTTTAGGCTTCTCTATATCCTCTCCAAACATCTCTCCACCGTGATTTATATTTTTCCATCGAAGTGGATACATTTTGGTTTCATTGTGGTTTGATCACAAATTTTCAGAGGTAGTTTTCCCAGTCATCTCACTTTATAATTGAATATATTATTTTTTTGTTTTAATCTTTTATTTTCTATGTATTTGAATGTTTTATAATTATACCTTGTATATATGTCAATGGTTGAAGATTTATTATACTTTTGATAAATGTTTGGAAAAAGAGTTTGGTTTTATGATTAGATTTGAAAACTATTCTCATGGAATGAACTTTTATTTTGGAAATAATAATACTTGGTAAGTTATTGTTATTTTATCTTGAATTAATTTGTGACATTGATATCTAAAAATATATGAAAGGTTCTGTTTTCTAAAAAATATGGGTGTATTGGTCCTTTTCTGAAAATATTTGAAAGATGTGCTAATTGGGAGAATAAAATTTTGGTTTTTATATTTGTCTTAACAGAAGTGATTTTCATGTATCTTCAATCATGAATGACTTTAAGGTGTGATTGGAACTTTAAATGGTTTGTTTAAAAAATGAAATACTATTGTTCATGCCCCTTTATGCCTGTTGGGACTTATAAATGATTGAACACTTGGAAAGAAATGTCCCTTTAGAGGGATGTGGAAAAGTATTGTTATGATTGGATAAAGGGGATATTTCTATGTGGATGTTCAGAGTTATGAATAAGATAAATGGTTTTATTGTGAATTTATTATATGTTATGTTTATTACTATGAAATGATCACCTCCCTTTTTTACATTCCATGGGAAAACCTAGGTAGCTAGGTCAGAGTTCTAGGAACACATATACACTAGTTTATAATTACACTCCATCTAGGGGATCTAGGTGGGACATTGGTCAACCAATGAGATGTTTCCCATTGGTTAGGATTGATAGGGTTAAACCAAGTATTTTTGGAAGGTCGGTTGATGTGTCTTAATTTTCTGGTATGCATTCTTTATTTCATAAATGACTATGTTATCTATATTCTATATGGTTTACCATTTAGGACCATGAATTATATGATTATGGTATCTATATATTTTCCAAAGCATTATTATTTATGAATCCATAAAAATATTCCCTATTTTCAGTAGTGTTTCCCTTAAAAGGTTTAAACTAAAAATTTTTATTTGTCTAGTTAAAAGAATATAAATTATGGTTTTTTTAAAGAACCTTGGTTTTAAGAAAATGGGAAGTTTTTTCATAAAGTTGTTTCATAATTTTTTTTAAAGAAATGAATATCTAAAACCAATTTCCATGTCCTTATTTTCAAACATTCATGAAATAAATTCTATTTTAAAGTGTTATACCTTGGTTTCAGGGTTGGTAAACTACTGAGATTTTATATCATGCCTATATATCATATATTCTTAATAGTTTTCTCAAAAAGTTAAGTATTCACATATATCTAGGTTTAGGTTTTGGAGAAGGTGTGTGTATAATTGACTCACATAAACAGAGAGGTGCTAGAAAATTGTTGTTAACTTTTTTAGTGTTCCTTGTTTTGTTTTCAGATACCCAAGTATTTTTTGTTTTTTTTACTTTTTGATGTCTCATATTATTCCTTTTTTGGCTTCTTATTCCAAGATTTATTTTTTTATGATTGTTTTTAATGAGTTTAATTATTCCCACTTTATTCTTTTTTTAGCCCCAGATCTTGTCACTAGCCAGTGGGGATCAAGAACACCCTTCATGCCTTTCCACAGTTGGATAGCTTTTCTTGTTAGGGGATGAATGAGTAGGTTTTTATAAAAATATCAACAAAGGATTTTTCCTTATGGTTCTAGGATGTCCGGTATTTTGGAGTTAGGACTCTCAGAATTCAGGTAGTCTATCATCAGAGGGTTCTTGGTCACCACCCATTTGAGACAATTCCTGAGTGACCATGGTTTTCCAAGATTATTTTATCTATAATTTGATATTGGTTGTAAAATATTTTTGAGAATTTTTTTTAATTTAAGTTTTTATTTATGTTATTGGGAGTATATGATCTATTTTGTGAGAATCTATGTTTTTGTGTTGATATTGTGGGGTTTTTTCTATACCCATTTAACTATTAATAAGCTGTAAAACAATGCGCAGACCAAGAATATCCCTCAATTTAACCTTCTCTAGACTTATCAGAATTGTCACACGGTCAATAAAACCATGTATCCAAACATTGTGTATCTTTTTATTCTTTGGAAATTTTTATTATTTTTATTATTTTGGTCTCAGGTTTCATTATGTGTCCATTTCTATTGGATTATTTTTTTTAAGGTCTATTTATAATATAAACAAACTTTTGGTTTATTTAAGTTAACCTTTAGATAAAAACATTGGGTTTTTTTAAAAATATTTTGAAATTGCATTGTGTTTTTAAAAAAAATTGATAATAATTTTTCTTCCTTGAAATGGAAGTATGAATTTTATAAAATTATAATTTGTTCTCAAAATTAATTAAATTCAAAGTGGTGTCAAGTTTTTAACTTTTCAGAAAATTTTTGATTTAAAATGATGATGAACCTTTGATATTTTGTTGTTGCTTTGGCGAAATAGATATTATCCCGGTAACTTTAATCATTTTCATGTGATGTTAATAAAGTTTATTTATAATATTTAAAAAAAGTTTTATATTTCAATATTATAAAAAAAATTCAAAAATATTTTACTATTAAGGACGTTTTATATAAAGGTTTCTAAGATATTTTGGGTATTAGTTAAATATTTAAAATAATTTTTGAAATAATGTTTGATGAAACCCTCATTGTTTAAAGTGGATAATTTATTTCACTTATTTTATGAAAACAATAATTGGGTTTATTAATATAGAGTTTGTTTTATGTTGAATTTAATTTTTTTTAAATGTTTTGTTACATTCTTTAGTAAATTTATAATTTAACTTATGGGGGTTTTTAGGATTTTTTGTATGCTCCTTATAATATTTTAGAGTGTTCGTCATTAAAATTAAATGGACTCATTGGTCAATCAAGATCTTCTTAGGAGAGTTTCTCGGTCTACTCTAGTCTCAGGGCTTTGTTCTCTTCCTCTCATTCCCTAATTTGATGTTTAAATTCCATAATTGCAAAACATAATTCACCCTAATTTCATTAGGGAATAAATTATTTGGAATAAGTGATGTGGATAAATGGGATTATATTTTCATCTATCTTGGGCTTCCTGGATCTCTTAATGTAACTTTTGAAACCTTCATGCTAAAGGGTCTGGGATGGAACTGGTTGACGTTTATCATCTTGACTAAACCATATAAGTACTATTCCAAGTATTCTTTCAATGTAAAATTAATCCAAGAATTATACTTTGATTTGGTAAAGCTATCAAAATCTATGTAACTTTACAGTCTCCAGAAAGAAGTAAAAAAAGTGTAGGAGTGTGCAGGTTGTTTTATCAAGTTGGAATAATATCTTCTTCCACTAACCATGGTTGATAATAGGTCAGTACTTTTGGAAAGGCCTTTTACCAGATCTTTCATATGCTATGTTTCCTATCAACCATGACACTTATGAAAAAATGGTGAGGAAGGATATCATAATTATAGGATTGGTAAGATAACCCGAATCATTGGAGGTTTTTCAAATTCATGAATGTGTTGGAGGATCATCTAGTAAGGGAAAAATAAATTTCACAAAGTTAGTCCCTATAAGTAGTGGTATTAAAAGGCCACATTGTTTCCTTTTTTTAGTTTTATTAGGAAACAGGAATTTGGTTTTCTATATATTTATATAGTAAGGACATAATAAATATTGTTTTTGGAAGGATCTTAAGGCTTTCCATGCATGTGGTCATCTGGATCATCTACAAAGGCTCAATAGGGGAATTAATTATAAGAAAGGTGGTCTAAAATCAACCCCATTAGAATCCATTCCAGTAGAATCTACCCCATTAGAATCCTTTCAGTCAGAATCTACCCATTTGAAATATCCTATTATATAACTAGTTGTTCCCTGTATTAGAACAAGTATTGTTTATGTTTTCATTGATGTAATCTACTCCTAATTATGGACCGTTAATTTTTGGGAGTTTTTAATCTATTTTAGAATTTTATTGGTGGTTATTTGAAATATTTAGTCTTATTGTTGGATTATATTTTACTAATTATATAATTCAATTTATTTTCCTTATCAAATTATCTTTATCTCATATTTAATCTTTAAATATTTTTGAGTTGATTTAGTAGAGTTTGAATTTCAGATAAAAATATCGATAATATTTATATATCGAATATATTTCTTTTATTGAATCATTGTGTTATTTTGTCTTTAGATTTGGGAAAAAGAAGGAAATAGAGTTCTTGCGATATTGAAACACATTACTTCAATTTTTTGTGGTTGTTTTCTCTCGTTATCGTTAACATTTTTTTTATTTAATTTTGGGTTTATCAAGATTACTCATGCCTCATATGTTATTTGTTTTCTCTTCATCTTGTTCAACATGAGACTTATGTAAGCCCTTTGTTTTTTATTTTTTGTACATAGAAAATATTTTGTAGGTGTTGTGGAAATTAGGATTCAATGATAGTTTGGATCTAATGTTTCATTGGGTTCACCTAGATCTGGTGTTTCGAAATAATTACCATAGGTTTATATCACTTGACCTAATACCTCGCTATATAGTTATTGTTGAGGCATGGTTTTATTTGATATTTTTTCCAATTGTTCACAGTTTTTTTCCTTTATTTTTTTAGTGACTTAACTTAAAGTGGTAATATTTTCTAAATCCATTTTATAATGTGGGATATAAGGAATAAAATGTGTTTGGTTTTTTAGGTTTTCTTTTGATGTTAATGGTTTTTTCTTCATCAATTGGTTCATTGAGTTTCTATCATTTATTTTATGAAGATAGTTCATTTGATGAATCTTCATTAGAGAGTTTCTAATTCTTTCCAAAACTAGTTCTATGGTTTGCTTTAGAATTTTAGTTACACAAATATAGACTTTGGAGTTATTTCTTACTATTTTTAGTTTCTCACTTGGTCTAGTTTGGAACCAATTTCAGTTTCCATTTAAAAAAATTGAATTTTTGGATTCACCCTGGTGTTTTGATCCTATAGTGTATCCTAGACCATCATGTTCTCCCTGAGTCATTTTCTCTTTCCACTTTGTAGAACATTTTCCTAGAAGATTTCTAGGGGTATAAATCCGTATAGTGGGAAGAATTTTTATATCCTATCTTTTTTATTAGATTTGGATGGACTTTTAATGTATGAATTTGTGTTTATCAAGATATTAGACGGTTTTCAATAGGTTCGGAGTATTTGTAGACAAGAATCTAAAGATATAATAGGTATATTAGTCCATTTTTTCATTGGTGGGGGTTGAAAATAGTTATAACATTCTCTTATAGCCAATGTATAGCCAATGGGTTCCTATAGGTTTCCCAGTTGGTTACCACTAGCTAATTGTCAAAAGCTAGTAGCTCTTCGGATGGTTACCACTATCCATCTGGAAGATTCTAAAAAACTCACTAGTGGCATCACTAGAAATGATTTTTAATAAGTTTTTTTATGTATGTTTTACCCAGAACCCCCATTTTATTATTTCTCCCCTCTCCATTGACCCTAACTTGACCCATTTTAACATTGGGAGCCTTGGAGGTGATATTGGATCTCTTAACCTCAATTCCTGTTGGATCAAAGGGTCTTTCATTTTTGTGGTTTCTGATCTATAGGTATAATTCCTTTTGGAATTTCATCTCTCTTCATTCTCAATATTATTACTTAATAAAGGCTACCACATCTAAAGGATTCCTTGGAACCAAAATATTTCTTATATTATTATGGTTTTGGTCTTCTCTATTACATATCTAGAGATCTCTCAACCTTGACTTGGTGTTTTCCATCAAAGGTAACACATTTCAGTTTCATGTCATATAAACCCCAAATTTTACCATGTAAGTGTCCCAGTTATCTCATATTTGAATTGAATATTTGATTTCTTATGTTTTAATCTTGTTATTTATATATCATTCAATGTTTTCCACTTATACCTAGTATATATGTAAATGGTTGTTGTTTCTTGATCGTTTAGTATAAATGAGGAAATGGTGTTTGGCTATATGATTTGATCTGAAAACTTTTTGAAGGAATAAACCTTCATTTTTTAAATAGTAATGACTGTTTGGATCTTCGTAGTTAATCATTAATTTTTTTACGACATTAATTTATAAAATAATAGGAAAAGTGTTTTTTCTAAATATTGGTTGGTTTGGATCTTTTGATGATAATATTTAAAAGACGTATTAATTGGGATAATAAAATATCAATTTATGTTTTTGGTTTTCAATAATGTATTTCCATGGATTTTTCATCATGAAAGAATTCTTGGCCCAATTTGAACCTTAAACAATATTTTCAGAAAAGGAAAACACATAGGTCATTCCCCTTTATGTGTGATGGGATATATGAATGATTATATGTTTGTAAAAAAAATTACCCTTTCAGGGAATTTGAATTGTATTATTATACTTGGTTAAAGGGGATGTTTCTACGTGGGTGTTCAGAGGGGTGAACAAGATAAATGGTTGTTTTCTGAATTGATTATGTGGTATGTTCAAAATTTTTAAATTCTCACCTTTCTTTTTTATTTCATGTAAAAATTTATATGTGCACATGTTCACTACTATATAATTACCCTCAAGATAAGGGATAAGGGAGTACTTATTTCAATCTATGGTATTTTTCTTCTTAGTTAGGTCAGGAAGGGTAAGACTAGATTTTTGGGCAAGCTCAGTTGATGTGTAGTTTTTCTCTGATACAAGGTATTTTCTTCTTCATTGAACATGTTATATCTATTCTATATTGTTTCCCTTTTATTACCTTGTATTCCATGATGATGTTATGTGTACATTTTCGAAACAATGATTGTTTGGAAATTTCTGAAATAATACCCTATTTTATTTAGTGTTTTCTTCAAAACCCTTTAAATAAAAATTTATGATTCATTTTTTAAAAAGAATATAAATTGTGGTTTTATTTTCAAAGAACCTTGGTTTTAAGAAAATGGTTTATTTTTAGGGGAACGAGTTCAAACCATATTTTAAACAAAGTAATCTAGATAATTTATTTTTATATCCTTATTTTCACACTTGCCTGAAATGGATTCTATTTTAAAGTTTTCTTCCCTAGGTTGGTGACTAGTAACATACTTTGATTTTATCTCACACCTATATATATTATAGTTTTATATTGTTTCTCGTTATAGTGGGCATTCCCATATCTCTAAGTCTATGTTTTTGTATAGGTGTGGGTGGCGTTTCCACACTTCTGCATCGAGGTGTAAGTTGATTGTTGTTATTTTTTTCTTGTTCCTAGTTTTTTATTTGGCTATCCTTTTAGTAATATTGTTTCTTCTATTTATATATTCCTTAGATAAATCCTTTTTGGAATTTTTACTCAGCTTTTTATCATTAATTTTTTATTTTTTATTGGAGAAATCGTTCTAAATTCACTCTTGTTAATGCATAGGAACTTGTTTCCAACCCATGGAGATCAGGAACTCCCTTAGAGCCATCCCATGGCTGGATTAGGTGTATTGTTTGAGGATGGGATGGGTTGGTTCAAGAAAATTTAAAATTTAAATAATGCAAATATATTATTTTATATATTTAAATATCATATAATATCATAATAATCAATTAAAAGTGGTTGATTTAATTTATTAACACTTTAAATGGTTAATTAGGAAAGAACAATCTTTTTTCATATTAAATAAAATTTATTAATTTTCCTCTCAATGTTAAAAATTTTAATTGAATACTAAATTTTTTTACATGATATTTTATTCATCTTTCAATTTCTTAATAATTTCCATCTGATTTTTTATAGCTTGTTTTGGTTTAATATTTCTTGTGAATAAAGATACTAAAATGGTATTTATTTAAATAAATATTTTCAAAAATATCAAGGTTTTATTGTCTACACCTACTTGGCTGTGCCATGTTTGGTAACAGGGGACATTGAGCACCATTGTGTTGTTGGTTTGATGGATAATTTCCTTACAGAGGTTAACATGGTGATCTCATGTTTAACCAACATGGAAAATGTATTGGTTTAAGCAAAGATTACCCAAAGGAAGGTAAGAATGGTGTTTGGTTAGGCGTTATTGGACTATAATTACATATGGGACAAGTTAATCGGTTAATTTTGTGGAAGTATTCATTATATGGAGATCAGTTTTATATATCATGTGACCTTTGGCCAGATTTTAGGATTACAGATGGAAATTAATGGTTCTTTCATGTGACACATTTCTAGTGTGTTGATATGTTGTTGTGTGGTGTACATGTTTAGTGCCTTGAGATTCTTATAAATTTTGTAACCTTAAGAGGTTATATTATATTTTGAAGTAGTCCAAGACTCATATGTTTCTCAAATACATATATTGTGGACATAGGTTGTTGAGGAGATCAGTGAAAGAATGGGTGTATGTGGTGATTAGAGATAAGGTGATAGTGGAAATGTATAAGAACCCTTATTATGGTCGGTGAATGGATAAATGGTGTAGTACCATAATGTTATGATTTTTTATCAGAAAAGAGGTTTATCTAGGATATGCTCAAGTGTTGTTGGATTGAAAAAGTCTGGTAAATTTTGAAATGATCAGTGTGTGAGATGAAATCTATGTGCTGGGATGAAAGGATTAATAGGTGGTGATGAGGATTTTTTTTATTTGAATGGTAAAATCATGTGATAAATGATTTTTTACCTTATTTAAAGTGTGAAATTTGGTGGCTTCACCATTTGGTTTTGTGAAGCACCGAGGAGTCAAGTGGTTGATTGTGATGAATAAGAAATCAAGAGGGTTCCTTAACTATAATGAGTTGAGAACCAATGTGATTGTTAATTTCCTGTGGGACTGGTTATGTCCTAGGGTGAGATGGAAAGTTAGAGTCATATTATAGTGATAACGGTCAAAGAAAATGAGTTGGATCCATCGGTATTGGGGTTACATTGTTATATTATCAGTGGATGTGAGGTAGGATAATTCTCATGGGCCTATGATACAAAAAATACAATGTTAGAGAGAACACCATAGATTATATAAGCAAGTGATACTCATTTTGAGTTGTTTTTTGTAAATTTTAGGAGTAATTTTTTATTTGACCCAACCGAAGGTGGTCTCTATTTTATGATGACTCTTGGATGAAATTTGTGAGTTTATTTGTGGTAAATAGGAAACAATACACAAGTGTGGATATTAGTTGACAAGGATAGAGAAAATTAAATACATATTGTAAATCGTATCTACTAATTTTTTAATTATGGTCATGTGGTATAAATAGGTGTGTGTTTTAGGAGAGAGGCGTGTGGAGTGACTCATTTTGTGTAATGTCTATTCTCATGGATATCATGTCGACATATGAAATGATATCGGGTCTTGTGTTATGTATAGTCTTGAGAGTGAGATTATGAGTTCTGATGAGATTGGTTAGGTAACGGTTGAGTGCAATGTGGATAAAGAGATGGTACAGGGTAAACCAATGAGGTCAATATATTGTGTGACATCGATAAATTGGTAATTTTTGGTTTCCACTAGGAGTAGGGAATTATTGAGGATTTTGGTAAAATAATCTGTGTAGTGATGCATGGGAAAATGGGTTTTTGATTCATATATCTAGTTTGGGTGTGGTGTCAGTATGACCATAATGAGAGATAAGGGATTTTGGTTATTCATCAAGGATTGATGACCATGATAGTGTAACGAAGATTCTCAAGATTACTTCCCATATATGAAAAGAATTATAGTAGGGGTGTAATGAAGTTCTTCATTATGGGTTGGTGAAAATCAAGGGAATTTTGAATATTTGGTTCTGAAGAAGGATATATTTTTATAATTCTGTTTCTAATCCGAATTTAAAGGGTTGGAACAACACTATAAGGTGTTTTGAATGTGATCAGGGGCTGTAGATGTGTCTCGGATGGTAAAGTGATCATTGAACTAGAGTTAGGGAATCATTGCTCTGAATTTTTTCAACTGGAAGAAAGTGTCACAACATATCCAAAATGAACTATTCCATGATGGTTGGAATGATGGTTTTAGGTAAACAAAATTAATGGATCTGGATTTATGGGTTTTTTCATCAAAGGGTAAAACTTGTGTTTATCATAGAATGTGACACATTAAATACCATGGGTTTTTTAGTGATATAGGATATGGTATAGGAGATTTCATAGGCTATAACTAAAATATGATGAGTTAAATACTATAGTAAAATGTTATAGTATCAGTTTTATGGGTCCTTAATATGTAAGGGTACTCTTACAAAAGGGTAAAATCCTAATGTGTAGGATTATATAACTCGGCTGGAAAATTAGTAAAGCATTAATGTCACTGTGATATATAAGAGTATATAGATGATACATATGAATCACTAAAAGATTTATGGAAAAATAAATATTTAATGATACCCAGAACTGAAGGGACATTAGGGTCACATAATGGTCCATAATGGTACTCTAGATATTTTAGAGTATTTGGAAGGCTATTCAATTCGATAAAAGTTATCAAGTCACCCTATAATGTGTAAGGGTAAACTTTGTGATACATAAGGGTTATAAAATGTAAGGTTTGTTTATGAAAAATGAAATGCGTAAGTGCAACCCTATAGTAAAGTTGGCATGTAATGGTTTATCTAGAAGATAGATAAGGGTTACTATAATATATTAGGGAAATAAAATCATAATGTACCCTATACATAAGGGTTACCCAATAATATTTAAGAATTACTCTGATGTGTTGGGATTGGAAAATGAAAGTAACTAATGTTGGAGTTGGTTACTCAGAACAAACTTATTTTTACTTTATAATAACCTATATTCATAGTTTTGAATATTAATAAAATCCTTATCACATCATGATTTTTCTTATACGTAACATAGTATTTGATAATGTCCTAAGATTAGTTGTCGTACTGAAAGGTCATAGCAATTCCTCTCTATGATGATAACTCAGAAGTGCTATGACACTATTATTAAATATTTTTTCTATATTTATATGGTATCATTTTAGGGACACAAATTTTATATACTATCAAGGGTGTATACTCATAGGACTTTGAGGAACCTTTTCATGGTGTACGCCCTTGGTAATATCTAGTAGGATATTATGAGAAAGAAACCCACCTGTATAAAATTCACATTCATATATGTCATTGGATATTCTTATATGTGGATGTTTGTATTGGTATATAAACTTTAAGATTATTATTATCGATTATTATGAGTCGTTTACTTTGATGTATTGATGAAATCTATGACGATAAATGTTCAAAGTGGGGTAGGATACGTTGGGTGAAACACAAGTAAAATAAAATTATTGAATAATGCGAGAAAGGATTTTTCCCTTCTATTCTTTAAAGGAATTTGATATCTCATGTCCATTGAGGGAAATGATATAGCTTAAATAAATACTCAGACATGGTGTTCAATAGGAAATTTCAATTTCATTGATGTCAAAGAAATATACATTGATCACATAGGTTAATGAATTGGCATGAAACATGCTTGATTTGATATATCATGATAAAGGGATTATATTACACAGTAAGTGTTCGTATGAGGCATCATGTCATCATGGCGTTAACTTCTTTAGATATGGGCGCTTTGGATTGTTTTTAGACACTAACCTTGGACTTTAGTCTTCTTCACCTATTTCCACTAAGAAATTGGCCAAGAGGGTCACACACTAAGTGTATACAGAATCTCAGTTAAATAATATATTATTATTTATTATTTAACAAGTTGAAAAATATTATTCCTGAATGTTTTTTTACAATTAATCATATTTTATTGATCACATATAAATATTTATTTTCTATTTAGTGAATATAATATTTATATATTTATCAGATAATAAAGTAGTGATATTTATTTAATAAATAAATAGTCATTGTTCAAGGCCTAATAAATTTTATGGTGGAATGGTGTACCTTGTTCAATGGTCCAGTGAAAAATAATAAATATTTAATATTATTTTATTAAATGATATTTAATTTAATTCGCAAGTTAAACATATTTCAATAAATAATACTATTATTATTATTTTACATGGGGTTATGCATAGATTAAATAAATAATAAAGGGAACTTGTGTATCCATAATCTCAGTTAAATAATATATTATTATTTTTTATTTAATAAGGTGGTCACACTAAGAAACTTTTCACGACATCCACACACTATGTGTATCCAGAATATGAGTTAAATAATATATTATTATTTATTATTTAACAAGTTGAATAAATATTATTCTCAGATGTGGTTTAACAATTATTCATATTTTATTGATAAAATAAAAATATTTATTTTCTATTTAGTGAATATAATATTTATATATTTATCGAAGAATAATTTAGTGATACTTATTTAATAAATAAATAGTCATTGTTCAAGGCCTGATAAATATTACGGAGGAATGGGGGAAAGAGTTCAATGGTCCAGTGAGAAATAATAAATATTGAATGTTATTTTATTAAATAATATTTAATTTAATTTTCATGTTGAACATATTTCAATAAATAATACTATTATTATTATTTGACATGGGGTTCTGCAGGAATTAAATAAATAATAAAGGAAAATCGCGCAATTATTTTATTTTAACCCTAGTGATATATGAACCCAATTATATTATTTTCTCAAAAATCCAATTCATTTATTTGGTTGTGCATGGAAGATTTGGAGAATCCTCTCAAGACCTATAGAGATCCCTTCTCTAAGAATGCTCCCAAGAATGGAGAGTGATAATCCTCCACCTCCCACTCTATAGTCAAGAGAGATCTATGAGAACAGTTAGGAAGAGGTTCTCAAGGTGATCAGAGGTAGAAAACTCAAAAACTAGTTTCTACCATGCTAGAACCCAGAGATCCCTATGATGACATTCAATGATTTTTAGAACACATGTGGTTGACCGCTCAAGGGAATGTACTTTTATTACAATAATTAAATGATGGAATAACAAAAATATTTTTGTCAAATCCATCAATGGGAAAATAATTCTGTCAAGGTAATTGTTTATTTAATTAAATTAATTATAAATAATATGTGATGATCCCCTATCTTAGTTCTGGAATACTATCCCTTTTCTATATTCTTTGATTCCATTCCATAGATCATGATGTTTATCATTGTGTAAATCTTGGATGGATCATCGATAATTGAAAGAATCAAATTTTATCATGACCCATCACACACTTACACTATCCCAAAACCTACACATAATATATAAGGTCTGTATAAGTATGATACACAAGGGTTTATGGGTTAAATTGTGATGGGTATGGGTCATTTTTCTTATATATTATGGTTTAAGAAAATGGTATAATTGTCGATATATATGGATAGAAGACTCTATAATATGTAATGCAAATACATAAGGGTAGGCTATGATGTGTAAGATTACTCTATCATATGTCAAGGTCATGTATAAAGGTATTCTGAGATATATAGGGATACATAAGTGTTACAATATATAAGATTCCTATCGTAATAGATGATAGGGTTATCACTCGTAAAATATGACTAACATAGCTTAAATTTATTAAGTACGGTCTCTTTATCACTCGTATTTTATAACTCCCTATATATCATTAAATATGATTGGAAAAGAAAAAATAGTTTTCAAAATTTCAATTATGAATTGATTTGTATGTACAATAATATGTTTATAAAAGTGTATATAAATTAATTAATTACAATTTAATTATAATTTTTTATTTAAATATTTGTGAAATGGTTATAAATAAATACTCTATAATTTTAAATTTTATTATTAAAATGAATTCTAAATTATATAGAATGAATTTTGATATATACACTACGTAGATAAGGGTCACGTCGCGTTGAGTTCTTCTTCTAGTTTCACTTTATTCAAAGGAAATATTTACTTTTGGGCATTTGAAGTTGGAAACCTCTTTGGAATTATTAATTTTCCTGAATATGAAAATAGTGGTGATGTTGGGATCAATTTACAATCCCTTTATTATTATTGAACCCAATGATCCATGGTATCTTGGGGGATATTGGACTATTAGTGAAGGTTAGTTTCTCATAATTCTCATCCCTCTCAAATTTTTTCCTTTCCTTTCCTCTAATTTCCTCTAGTGGGGCATAGTTATTTGTAAATAATTCCAATGAGGCATAAATTAACTATTTAAATATAATGGAAATTTTTTATGGTTGGCCAGAGATGTTTTTGTAAGGATTAATGAACTTGGTTTCATGAGTTTTCATTAAAATAATTTGGATTTACTAAATCATTTATTAATTTATAACAATGTGTGTGAAATTGATGGATGAATTGAGAAGGATTTTGGTGATTTTTTGTCATAAACCATCCCACTAAGACCCCGCATGGGCTTGTAGTAGGCTGAGGGTGACATGCGAAGCCCTCCTAAAATAGGATAGGGTATGAAGACAAGGGATGAGTAGGAATATGACTAAAATATGAGGCCTTACACTAATGTACTTTTATTCATGCACACAACTAGATCCATGTAATAGTGTTGAGACATAATAAAATATTGAAACATCTAGAGTGTAATCAATTCATGCAAAAACCACTATAAAATACATCAAAGTGTAGCAATGTAAAAGATATAAAGGAAAAAATACATTCCAAACCGAAAATGAGATCCAAACATAACAAAAACTAAAAAGGGAAAAAACCAAAGACTACCAAGATCAAAATCTCTGAGGCTGACCACTGAACTCGGTCATCACCTCTAAGTACTTATTTGGTCCACTAATACTAGGTCCACCAAATTAACTATCGATATATTTTTTTCCTATGTAAGACACGACACATATGAGAAAATCCCACACAAGTGTGAGTATATACATACCTTGTAGGACACCCTAAAAACCAATAGAGAATAAATTAAATAAAAAAAGTAAGCTTAAACCATAAAAAAATAGGGTAATGAAAATATGACAACATGTATTGTAAATGAAACCTAATCAAAGGAAGGAAGGTGAATCTCTATCATCCAAGCCAACTAATAATCAGGATTCTTCCCACAAATTAAAATTTTCTATATCCTATCCAAACATCATGTTAAACCTATCTAGGATGAGTATGGAGGGACCAAACCTTGCCATTGTGTGGCGCAGCTAAGGGAGCTTAACTCCAATAGAGGAACCACTCACCACTAGAGCTCAATGATGGGGAGTACCACTCTACACATAGATAAATTTTACCCTCAATAATATGGGGGATTTACATATATACTTGTATAAATTATATGGGGGACCAACCACCTTGAGATATAAGGGATTACCTAACTCGATAACTCTCTAATAAATTCATCTGATCACTATCATCAGCTAAGAATCATTAAAATAATCATCTTGATTATGTCACCTAATTTATTAACTATATTTTTTAAATAAAATCCACCATTTTTTCCCATGTAAAAAACTACTTAGTATAGTCTACTCACGATCCCTAATATGAGTCCCAAAGAATGAGATATGCAAGGTATAAGTTTCTGGAAAAAGTACTTGGCATGTACATAGGGTCACATGACATGTGACTTTACTAAGAAATAGGGATGTTTCCTCACCTAAACATGGAATAGAAATCCATGTGGATCCACATAGCTTGTCCCTATGTAGAAATGATGTGTATCATCACCTAGGGTCATATCCTTGTGCTCTGACACATGGATCCTCTAAACATATACCTACACACGGTGTGTCCGACCACCCAGGGTCCATGGCATGTTCCATGGGAACATGTCTTGGATTCCCAAGTATAGTCACATGACATGTGTTTCCAAATACATAGAATTTAATATTTATCTTGGTATAAACCACTACATGTTTCCATAACCGTAGATACACAACGTGTGCTGCTTCGGGAAAAATGGTTTGTAGTCACATTTTTTTTCACAAAAAGAAAAGATTGTCTTCACTTATAATTAGAACCACAATTTCTAATCCTCATTCCCCTATTTAACTCACTCAAAATAGATGAATGTAAAGGTTACCATATCCAATAATTGGCCTCAAGTATTTGGAAAATGAGATTCTAGTTACCCATGAATTACCCATTACAGCTCTCGTCATTGGTCGGGGTCCCGATCCATGAATTTTTCACTAATTTATATAAAATCCATCTCAATAAATCTAAAAAAATCGATCTACATGTATTTCAGAAATACATCATGGATATAGGGGTTTGATCATGCTTTAATTTGACTAGGAAATGTCAAATCACAACCACATAGGTGAATAATGAAGTATGTAAATAAATATGGGGAGAAAGGAACAATAATAATGTGATAAACATCGTTGGCTAAAGTAATCCTATCCAGTGATCATAAATAATAGAAACAAAAACTTTGAATTAAAGGGAAATGTATATATATGAAATTTGGTTCCAAAATTCTTAATTTTAACTATGCTCATGTGAAAAATGGAAGCTCCAAAAAAATAAGTAGATATGTGATTATTTATTGAGAAATAAATCAACAGGTGGAAATCCACAAAATAAAAAATCCCAACTAAAGAATAAATCAATCCTTTGTAAATAACATGTCAAGTAGAGATATAGATGGAGACCCTGCTACATTTTTCATTTTCCTCATGAATCCCCTCAGTCTATTCCTTTTATCAACATTATCATTCTTGATAATTCCAATATAGCTCCCCTCCTACTTCTCCACTATCTCTCAGCGTTACGTAGTTGAGCCTAGAGATTTTGTTGAATGAAATTTTTATAGATTTGTATCAGGTTTTAGTTCATTAAGTAAATTAAATAAACAAATCATTTAATCCACTTAATTCACTACCCAATGTTCTCCTTCCATAGATCATCAGACACCGACCAACCTTATGTCATTCATAGGGTAATCTCGAAGTTCCAAAAATAATCAAGGTCACATATTTTCCATTTTTGGTCTTGATAAATATGAAAAAATTATTATGAAATCATTTTAAAGCTTTGTTTAATATATATATATATTTTTCATATATAAATTTTGAGGTTATGCAACACCCAAAACATAACAAAAACTCCATGGAAAACTTCAGATATATATATAGAAAACTTCCACGGATAAAACTATAGAAACTGAAGTTGTAACATTCTATAGTACTTCAATGATTTTCAATTAAAAAATAATATGTACACAAAAAGTTGTGGATACTAATCCCACATATGGATATCATGCTTCCAAAAGATCTCTTTTACATTCCCATGACACAAAAGAAATATAACCATTAGAATGGTCCATGCACCTAGTATCATATCTTAGTGATCCTCAATCACCATCAGGTACATTGAGAAGGTGGCCCTAACTTCAATTTCCAGCTTGCCCCAGTTAATAACATGCATTGGTCCATGAACATATCTCCTCAGCTAAGATACATGGTAGAAATCATGCACTTGATCCAATTATGAGGGAAATCCCAATTGGTAAACAACCTCATCAACCCTCAAAAGAATCTTAAATATCCCGATGAACCTTGAGCATAGATTCCTACCCTGACCAAATACCCATAATATTATTTGTGGGGAGACTGTTAAGAAAACATGTTCTCTATTCATCAACTCCAAAGGCACATGATGTCAGATTGTCTATGATTTATGTCGTCTCTAGGATATTATCATATGCTCATGGATTAGCTAACCTTTATCCATTGTCGTATATATATGCTCTGGTCCAACTAGATATATCTCACCAATCTCATTATAGAAAAGGGTGACCTTCTAAGTCCCCCATAAAGGACCTCAAAAGGCTTCATAGAACTCTAACAATGAAAAGTGATTCATCTAGTTTTGGGTGAAGTCTAACACACATAATCTTATCATATACTTCAAAAACAAGATGCTCAACTCATTCTAGCCAATCATCTGGGGATGAAAATTCATGTTAATTTATTATTCGGTCTTGAATTCCCCATTTAAGACTCTTCAAAACAATGATTTGAACTAAACATCATGTTGATACATAATTTTTGTGGTTACCCCATGAATTCATACAATCTAAGACACACAAAAAAAACATAATCTATCCACCAAAATCTAATCTAGTGTGGAAGGAAATTGTTCAAATTTTTTAATTCATTCAACAATCACCTTGATTGATCTATATCCTATCATTTTTCATATAATCCTTTTCATAAAAATCATTTACACACAATATGAATTCTATTCTGGGATCTAAAGAGGTCAATTCAAACCCATTAGAAACTGATATCCATCCTTTTCCTTCTGAAATGAAAGAAACTTAGAAACTACACACCAATGATCCATCTCATTCAACCCCACCAAAACTTCTTCTGATGTTCCTTGAACATATTTTCCACACTAATATATATAGCTAAGGGGGAGGTATGGAACTCTCTCAGCACCTCCACATGAACTGTGATCAGAAATTCCTTCAATCCCTTGAAAAATATTATGTGATCCCCAACTTCCAAAAATTTATCTATTGCATATTCTAAGGATATTTTAAAATAGAAAACATCATAATAAATATCTCTCAATTGATCTTCTCCAAAACACAAAATAAGAAGTGGAGTAACCACCATCTATGGAAGCATATATTCACCTCTCTCCTTCACTAGGGTCAGCTTCCCTGGGGAAGAAATGCTCTGACGCCTCCTCCAAAAAGTGAGAATGGTATTTACTGCTTACGCAATTTTTCACCATATTTCCCTTCCATATAGTGTATACTATATTGGATTCATAGTCCAACAAGAACTTCTACCAATAAATCTATCTCGAGTTGAGATATCTATGGGTTAAGATTTAATTGATACTCTAGTGGTATGATTAAACAATGTAAAGCTTAACTAGAAGAGAGTGCCTCCACATATTTAACTTATTTAAACCCATGTAAACACTAAGTCGTTCTTGCATAATTATTATCATGGGGTATTAACTTCCTCAACCCATAATCAATTACTACCTACCTAAGAATCAATTATCACTATGTCCGTAGCTATAACTTTCTTAGAGATGACATTCCTCATAAATTGAATCTCTTTTATCCAAAATTAACACTTAAAGAGCTTATCAAAAAGTTGGTTATACCAAAGTATGACTTGGACCATATGAAATGATATATATGATCCTCAATAGATACAGAGTATATGATAATGTCAATGATAAGTAAAACTATGAATTGGTCAAAGTATGGGTGGAATATTTGGTTCATATGTTCCATGAACACAAAGGGGAATTAGTCACATGGAAAAAAATCACCAGGAACTTATAGTGCCCATAGTGACATCCGAATGCCATCTTTATAATATCATCCTTGTGAACTCTCAAATAATGGTATCTGAAACTATGATCGATCAATGATAACCAACTCACACCTTTCAAGTAGTTTAAAAGGTCTGAAATCCTTGGTAATGGGTTCTTATTATTAATTTTTCCGAAACTCATGTCACGTTAATCACTTAAAATACTCAATATCTTATCATCACTTTTCATGAAAAACACTAGATACAGCTAAGGGGACACACCAGATCTGATAAAATAAATCTCCCAATGGTTTTATAATTTCACCCTAAGCTCTCAAAGCATGATAGGGGTCGTCAGATATATCATAAAAGTTATCGGTGTGGCCCTTGAGTGAAATTTGGTGTGGTATTTTGTATACTAAAACTGTAGCTAAATTGGAGAAGTCACAAGTCTTACCTTGGATCACCACTAGTTCCTCCCTATCATAATACTCTACTACATGATGTAATCCTTCCCCTTTCCCATTGGTTCCCCATTTATAGGGATTCACTCACCTACATAGCTTAAAATTGTGTCACAAGTGAATGCATATTAGGTGGGAGAGTGTTCATATTCCTTTCTTAATCAAAGTCACATCACAGATCACCAACATAGGGATAAAGTACAGAACAAGGGATTGGTACTAAAAAAATATCTAAAGTAAAATATAAAAAGGTGATATAGACTATACCTTGTACCATGTATAGAACCCCTAGATATGAAGCTTCTATTGTCTATCTCCAACTACATCATGACAGGTCGGAAGGTCCCATGAAAGATGACTTTTCCTTTTATGGGAAAGGTTTCTCCCATGCTGGATATGTCTAGGTATTCTAAAAGAGCTCTTAAATGAAGAACCTTCAAGCTGACTATGTATACCACATGATTACTACATAGAAAATCTATACATCTAATCTTGAGCATGATCATTAAACCTTCTCTAAGACCCTAACTGATGCCAATTTTTAGTTACTACAAATGAGTTAGCTTCATTATGTCCACTTCCAAATCTATTTTCTCAATGATCATTTCCCAAAAATCTATCCAAACCCAATACTTCTGAAAAAAAATATTATACTTAAATTTTGGGATTGGTAGATAGATAATACCCATTATGGAATAGGAACTCAAACTATACCCAAGAGAGTTTATCCTAATAAAATTCATAGATTTTCAAACCCCAACAACTTCTCACAACCGCACCAAATAGCCTAGTATCAAGAATGACCATAGGTTCATGTTGTGTTCAAATAAAATAGAAATCTAGGACTGTAGATTCAAGAAAAATCTCTAATATTTGAGGGCATATCTCACCACATAATATAAGTGTCCCTTAATCTTGTAACTCTAGAAGAATTATCAATCCATGTGCAATGACATTCTGAAAAACTAAAACTAATGGTTATTGAATCCATTTAGAAACAATAAAATTACACACTGGGGGTGGGTAATATCAATAATTATGGGTTGAAACAATGCTCACTCTCTTAAAATTGAAACCAACTCATGAATTGGATCCTGAGATGAAGCATATATATTGATCATGCGGACACAAATACCCTTCAAAGTTGCACCCTCACTCAACTGGTCATCAACACAACTAGCTGTCATCATGGAGGAATCCTGAAAGCAGCAACATGTATCATGGTTAGATGAGGATATCTAGGGGTATGGATCAAAAAAGAAATGAAATTAAAAATACCCAATCATATATAATACATGTACCTTTAGTTCCCTGTAACCAATACCTCGGTATTCTTATTCCATAAACAGGTTGTTAGAATCTTGATGTATGGATTTTTCGGTCATCACACCATCAATGGGTTACCTAGCCTAATATCCAAATCAAATACACTCTGAAATAATTTCCCAAAGTTCTCAAACCAAACCGCATGATGTGTCCATCTCTAAACATCAACTCAATAAAAAACCTCCTTTGATGTCACTCTTTCATGACCCAACTCACTGGGACCCCACCAGGGCCAGCAATAGGTTAAGGGTGAAACCCCAAGCCATCCTCCAATAAGACATTGGTAGGAGACAAAGATAAGTAGGAAAATCACTAAAATTGGAGGCCTTATCTTAATGTTTTAATATGTACACACACAACCATCTCCACTCAATATTATAGAGACATAATAAAATACTATATCATATAGACTGTAATCAATGCATTCAACAAACTCTATGAAATAAATCAAACTGAAATATGGTAAAATATATAAAGGGAAAAATGAACACCCAAAAATGAATGAGGTTCCAACCTAAAAAAAATAAAAAAAGGGGGAAATAATGAGATATCGACTCAAAATCTCTAAGGATAACCACAAAACATGGAAAGTAACATTTATTACCACAATTCTCCATTGATACCAAATCCACCAAAGTCGTCATGGATCTATCCATCATCTACTTTAAACATGATACATGTGGGTAAATCCCATGCAGGGATGAGCATATACATACCTAGTAGAACACCCCAAAAATCAAGAGGGAATAAATAAAATAAAAAAACTAAACTCAACCAATAAATAAGGATGGTAATAAAAAAACCTCAAATATGATCGAATAAACTCAACTAAAGGAGCAAAAGGTGATCTCTATCATCTAAGATGGCTAAGAATGAAGAGCCTACCAGTAAATCCAAAGGAATCATATCCAAGACAAAAATATTGTGTAACCCCTAAAGAAGGAGTATAGAGGACCCATACCTCACTATTGTATGGGTAAGTTGGGGGATAAAAATTCCACTAGAGGACTCGCTCAATGCTAGAGCTCAATAAAGGGTAGTACCACTCTACAGATAGAGGACATGTTCCCTCTTTAATGTGGTCGAGTTCTATCTCTACCTATATAAAGTATATGGGGGAACCAAAACCTAGTGAGATAGTAGATTATCGACCTAAGAAACACTCTGATAAACAAACCTAATCACTACCATCAACTAAGCATCGCTAGAACATGAATCCTACTTACATCACCTCATTTCATACTTCTGATTCTGAAACAAACTCAACCATCAAATCCCATGTCAAAAATAACTTAATATATGCTACTGATTGTCCTAAATACAAGTCCCATAGAAGAATATATGAAAGGTTTAATTTTATAGAAAAACTACATGACATGTACATAGGGCCGCATGGTATCTAAATTTTCCTAGACACTCAGGCATGTCTACACATGAAGATGGTTTGGCCAGCAACGTGGCTCAACATGGTATCTCCCTAGGTGGACTCAATGTGTATGTTAAACTGGGGTCTAGGCGTGTTCTCTTAGAACCTAGATCATTTATCCATGTAGCTATACTTGGTGTATCCCTAGGGGGACATAACATGTATGTTCACTTGGGGTCATCGGTGTGTGTACTTCCCCAAGCTGAGTGAACCACTGAGAGGGGGTTGAATAAGTTTTTTGTTTTTTATTAATTATTTTTCTTTTAAATTCATCCTCTTAAACTTGTTAAGGTTCTTCATCAACTCAATATTATCTCTCAAACTCACATTTTTTGTAGTTATAGAAATTGATAAAGTAATGAATGAGGATTTAAATGGTTCATCATAAAGTAATACTCCTTACTACAACTGGTTATCCCTCAATTACATATTCATTTCTATAATCACAAGTGAATAAAATTGGTTACACAACCCATTGATAATCTTCTTGTTATAATTTGGTTAAACAACCCATATCCTCTCTTCTTGTTTAATGACTATCCTGATATAGAAATATCTTCATCTATATATTTTTTCCACCACAAGAATGTTTGACTCCCTTTACTTGTGTACTACTTCAAGATCTTGATTAGCAACTAATAAAGATTTGTTCTATTGTTCTCAAAAATAACCTTTCAAATCTCGTGAAATCTAGATACTCCAAAATTTCTTCAAAAACTCAAACACATGAAATTGTTTTCTTATAGTATTTCTAAATGTTAACTCCTATAATAGATATATGAATGTATCTATCTTCTTAAAGTATGTGTTCACAATTGATTTAAATCACCTCAATTTTCTTAATAACTCATCATACCTTCAATACAAAAGGATATTCTAAAAGTTTTGTATTAGAGAAATAGCTCTTCTTCTCTCCCACATATAACATTTATATGTCCTACAAATATATATAAATATCATAAATAATAATTTCAACATAAAATTTTTTTCACACACTTTTTTTTCCTACAACATGATATTTAAATAACACCCCATGATCTCTATAAATGTTTCATGAATAATATTTCATAATATTTTTGTATCCAATATTTCGGAAAACAACACAATATCTAATTACATGATCTTATAATTCAAATTCATTAATTCCCCATGATTTCACTCTTAGTATTTTTTAGTGTAATTAAATCACCCTTAAAAATATCTAAAGGACCTTCTCATTTAAATATCTGGGAGACTTGATTATTATATCTTTTATTCACATGGTATAAAAAATTCCATAACTTATGAAAATATACGCTTCCCAAAGTGTAAAAAATACACCACAAAATGAAAATTACTTGGTTATATAAAATCAAAATTCTTATGTAGCAATCAGCTATGTGATTCCTTCCTTCATACATTCGAAAATCTGAGATATTTAGATACATAGTAAATTGGCTATGTGGATCTATTTTGAAAATGGATTTATATCAAAAATTCATACGTGAATGAATCAGATATTTCATTTGACTCTATAAATGGATACATATAAAATAGCTATATGAATTATCTCATAATTATTCATCTATATGATCCTATTCTGTAAACTTATATGTATAAAAATAGGTATGTGGATTCTTAATTCAATATAATTCATGTTCTTCATCTTATTTCAAACAATTTTTTATCCATATTGACACATTTCTAGAAACTTATTCTTAGTTCAACAATATTCTCATTTTTTTACAATATATCTTGAACTATTTGTATTTCATCTTTAACCTAGTATCCTCAGATTCCTTTTCCATAGACATTACAGACATAAATCAACCTACAGATGCATTATAAATCCTAACATCAAATACATTTTCCTCATCTTGTCACCAAGCATAATTAACAACACATATTAAACCTTTGAAAAAAATTAATAATTACTTTACTACTTGGATGCTTCAATCTCCCCATTTTAATTTGTTGTAAACACAAATACTCAATATCAATATCTGTGCATCGATAGATTCTCTATTTATCCCCCATATTGACAATCAAATAAAAAGGTTTATGTTGGGCAGACTTATAATCTCTTCATTTTCATTTGAATACTTACCCATGTTATTCCAATTATTTTTAAAGATAAGTATGATAAAACATGGTTCCATAGTAAGGTACCTTTAATTAGTCAACTCTAAGTCTAAATGTGCTAACCTAGTGTAAAAAAAAAGAGATACAAAAAATGTTTTCAATTCATTCCATAAACTACCATTCATGTGATATCATTCTTAGAAACTCTAATTTCTCAAATAGGGACTATGCATGATAGATTCTTTCAAAAAAACATGTAACCTACACACATATCAACAAACCATCAAAATAGTTTATGTTCAAGTCATGTTACTCAACTTTTTATCAGGTTTTGATATCCCAAAACTCCCCCTTTATGATCACATTTAATACTATTAAGAATAAGGTATGGTAGTGTGATTAGAATATAACAATCTGCATTTTTTCTAGGATATCCAGAAAAATATTTATTCATATAATAAACAATTATCAACCACCTTTCTTAGCTTGTCTCCCTCTCAATGGAATCATAGGAAAACATCTTCATGATGGTGAATATTTTCAAGAATTTATTTTAATATATTACAATATTAGAACATTCCAAAATGGAATTCTTTATGTGGCTGTCTAGTTTTGAAAGCTTCCATAAATCCTTACCATCTAAAATAGGATAGCACTCACAGCGTCTGAGGATCTCCCCATGATAACTTTATTCACCTTCAATTTCCCAAGTTATAAGAAAAAATATATTACACAAAATATAAAAAAAATAATATGGATTTACTTGTTCTTCAATGTGAAAATATGGTAGAGATTTTTTTCTCAACAATGTTTCTCCACTTTCTCCAATATTTAGGTCTATATGTCTGATTTTTAAACCTCATTAATCATTTTGAATAATGTATCTAAACCAACCGACCTTTTCATTGTGTTTGATGGTTATTCTATCTTTATCTATCAAATCATATGCATCCCATGATGAAAGATTCATTCTCTTCAAGGATTCTTCTTATATTGGCGATATGGTTAAACATCCTCTTGGATTATGTATAGATTTATTTCATCTCTCACATAGAAATTTTTTAACACTGGAGTTATCCTTTGTTGATAACTTCTTATGAAATTTATATTCTTCATGTGGAATCTTTAATTCACCTTAAGAAATAATGTTTTCTATGTATAATGTGGCCTTATATTCCCATTATTTATTGATACATGTTTACATGTACATATATCACCATTGTGATCACTTTTTTCATAGACATCATAGGTATAATCAATAACTTCAAATCTATTTAAACCTGAAAAACATTTCCTAGTTGGTGAATGTTATTTAATCTTTTTCTTTATATTTATCCTCAATGATATATGTTTACTTTTTTATTTATCATTTAAATTATTGTACTAATAATCCAATACATAATTCTGAAATTTGTTTTAGGACAAACAGTTACTCACAAACATTTATCTTCTTTTATTTATTTCATGTTTTCCAAAATTTCAACCATAATAAGCTTGATGTGTTTATGTATTCTTCACCACCTAATGGATTCTTCTTGGGTAACCAACACTTATAAATCTTCTATTATCCACCATGGACAGGTAGTAGGATCTTATCCATTTATTATTATCCATATTTGTACATTATTTTTATTTAATCCTGCATATTTTGCAAAAACGGATTTGGAAAATATATTATATTGAGATATGGATAGTACAACTTTTATTATGGTTACTTATGAAATATCCTTACATGATATAATGATATTATTATAATGTGATGAATGTAATTTATAAATATAATCCTATAAAAATAAATGTCTCATAGTAGAAACACACATCTTTGATTGTGAAATATCAACAAGTTTCTTTCCAAAATTGGACAATTTAATTTCCATTTCAAGACATGTCATGTTGAGCTCATTATTTTAATATTCAGAAAATGAAAATTGATCTTCATATTCATTACTGGTCTTCTCAACACCAACTTAATACAATGAAACATTTTCCCTCAATAATGGTTGAAACATATTTATCTTGGTGGATTTTATATCTATTTGGGAATCCTTGAAATCCATAGAAACAATATAAAAATTTTCAAATTCATAGAATTGTTATATAAAAATAGTCTTAAAGAAATTTTTCTAAAAAATATTACTTTGAAATTATTCAAAAATTTGACCATTTATTTCATTGAAAATAGATATTTTTTTAGCCTTTTCATTCACAATTTTTGTGAGATTGTTTCATATTCCAACTTTTTTCCCAATTCCTAATTGATGGAAATATCTTATTATTCCAACATCAATTATTCTTTCTAAACACACTTGTATTTCAAACAACATAAATTTTCACTTCTTTAGGATCCTTCTTCATATATTCATTAAGATCATAATTAATATCACTAGGTGGAATATCATCATTATGAATTAAAAAAGTTTCATCATAAGATTCATAATAAAAAACAATTCCTACTTATACCACATTGATAAATTTCAGTTGGTGGTATTTCTTCATTAACATTTTGATTCTTCTTCAACTTCCTTACATATTTTTTCTTTATATTCTTATAAGTCTTGGAATAAATGTTTAGTTTTTTATCATCATTATTAAGTTAATTTTTCCCCATTTTAGGAAACTCAAACACATCCTATAATCATCACTTTATAAATGTTTTTAAAATCAATCAGGGAAAACATTTCGATATTTAGAGGTAACTTACCCTATAAAACCACTTATAGTGCACCAAGATGGGTGAACAATTGATAAGGGAGAATTAGTGATTTTATTTTTTATTAATTCTCTTTATTTTAAATTAAACCTCTCATACTTGTTAAAGATTTTTAGCCACTCAATGTTATCTATCAATATCACCTCATGTGTAGTTTTAGTAATGGATAAATTAGCAACAATAGATTTACAAGATTTGTCTTGGAATAAAGGTCTAATCCTTGATATAATATATTATCTCCCCCCCCACAGTTATGGATTCTTCACAATACCTAAATGTTAATAAAACTAGTTACACACCCCGGTTACAATTTTCCAATCATCAACTTGTTAAACACTCGTGGTCCTCTCTTCATCATTAATGATGATCCATATATAGAAATATCTTCACATATAGACGGTATTCCTCCACAATACTATTTTATTCCCTTTACATGTTAACACCTTCAATATCATTAGTAGAAACTAATGATGATCATTTCCACTAGTCTCTAAAATCACCCTCTAGATCTGGTCTAATATGGATACAACTCAAGTTCTTAAAAAACATGGACACATGGAATCTTATTCTTATATTATTTCTAGAATTTGACAATGTATCACTTTGATAAATGCATATATTGGTCTTCTCAAATTATTTTATCATAATGGATGAAATATCTCTTAGTTTTCTTAGTAACTCATCATACCTTTGATACTATAAGATCTTCTGGAAGATTTTAAATAGAGAATCCTCTATTATTATTTCTTATATATAGAATTTATATTCCTGAAAAATATATATATGAATATCATAAATAAAAATTTCATTATCATATTACTTTTCACACACTTACATTTTTCCTCCTCTATGATCTTTTAATAATGGCCCATGGTCTCTATAAATGTGTCATGAATAACATTCTAAAAATATTTCCATATCCAATATTATAGAAAACACCACAATACGCGGTAGTATGATATTCCAATTCAAATTAATTGATGCCCCATTATTTTTGTTTCCTTTTTTTAACCATAATAAAATCATCCATTAAAATATCTAAAGGACCAGCTCATTTAAATATCTTGAAGACTCGGATATTATTTTTTGTATTCAAATAGTACTCAGAAGTTTGTTGCATCTTCCAATCAAAAATTCCCACATCATAAAAAATACACTGAAAATTCAAAATCCCTATATAGAATGAACTCAAAACCATTATGTAGAAATCATCTACATGATGCATTCCTTCATGCATGTAGTTGTGTGATATATTTAGTCATGTGGAAAATTGGCTATGTGGATCTCTTATGAAAATTTATATGAAGAGAAAATTCATATGTGAATGAATCAATAATGTCTTTTTATTCTGAAAATGGATTCATAGAAAATGGCTAAAATAATGCTCTCATAATCATTCAGTTATTTGTTTCACATATGTAAATAAATATGTAGAAAAAAACATTGTGTATTTTTACTTAAATAGAATTCCCATTATTCCTCTTATTATAACCAATATTTCATCCATATTGTCACATGTATTGAAACTTAAGCTTAGTTCAACAATTGTCACATTTCCCATGACACTATGTCTGAAATTGTTTCTCTTTAATATTCAATCTAGTTTCCTCATATTCCATTTTCATAGACATGGAAAACCCAAATAAAACAACTGATTCATTCTCAATCATGAATTTCCATGAATTTTCCTTCTCAATTCACTAAGCATCATCAAAAACATATGTTGGACTTTTGAGAAAAAAATCAAATACTTACTTTATTACTTTGGTACTTCAGTGTGTGTCATCAGTACATGGCTTGACTACCGAGCTAGGGTCACAAAGTATGTGGTCCTGGACACAAGGAATGTGATATTTAACTTTGACCGAAACCCTATCCACCATGTGAGCCCGTGATACATGGCAAGTGTTTCTCTGAGAGACACACAAAATAGTAATGTTTTTTGTAGAAACTAAATTATGTCTTCACATAGATTCCAGATCCACCATTTCTACTACTCCCTCTTCCACTAGAATCATCCAAAACATCCAAATAAAAACGGTGTAATTCTATATCATCATTTATCAGCATTTGGTGGCTAGAAAACAAGATTCTAATTACCTAGGTAGTATTCATCACCCCACTCATCATCGTTTGAGGTCCTGATCCACAAATTTATTACCAAAATCCAAAAAATACATCTCAATCCATCTGTAAAACACTAATCTACATGTCATTGAAATAATAATCTTGAATATGTATTTTCTCTCATGCTAAAATTTGACCTAACAATGTTGAATCGTGACCCCATAGGTCAGTGATGAAGAACGTAAAGAATGATGTGAATAAAATCCCAATATTGAAGTGATAAAAGTAATGAGTTATTTTGATCCTGGAAAGAGATCCTAAATCAAATAAACAAAAAATCAGCAATTCAATAATACAGTAGATATGAGAAACTAGGTTTCATAATGATTAATATTTACCTGGATCGTTTGAAGAATAGAAACTATAGAATAAATAAGAATATATTTGATCTATTATGGAAGATTAAATCAAAGATAATAAATACACAAAATAATGATCCATACCTCAATAAGGGATAGATCATCAGTGAAGAATGCATCCTCCAATAATGAATATGAGGATCATGTTGTGTTCATCATTTGTCTCACAAATCCCCCCAATCGTTGTTGTTCATTCACATTCTCATTCTTGACAGCATCAATAGAGCTCTCCTCCCCCCATTCTCCTACCTCCCATGTTTATGTAGATAACACTAGATATTTTCCATAATAGAGTTTTTATAGAGGTATATTATGATTTAGGCCATTATGTAAATTAAATAAATAAATTACATAATTCACTTAACACACCTACCAATGTCCTCCTTCCATGGATAATCTGACACCGTCCAACTATATGTAGCACCTAGGGTAAACCCTATATTCTAGAAATAATTGTGATCTCATATTTTTCATCTGAGATCATGTTCAATGGGAAGACCATTTATTATAAAAATATGTGTGTGTGTATTCTTCAATATACTTTAATATTTTTAATATATTTTTTATGGGGTACTACAACACCCAAAACATGATTCAAACTCTGATGAAAAATCCAAATATAGATATAAATGTAAATATTAAAAGTATCAAACTATATAAATGAGAGACATTAAATTTTGTTTGATAGAGTTCTTGGTGTATTATATGGTTTTTTCCAAGGATTAAGTTGTGGGAGATCACTCGGTGATTAATTATTTTATTATACCTAAATAAATAGGTGTGGAATTAATATCATTTGATGTGTAAATTAATTATAATTTTTTATGATTAATTTAGTATTTATTGAAAAATTATGGGCCCCGGGTTTAGGGGTGATGGTTGGTCCATCTTGGATGAGCTTGGGAAATAGTTGTTGAGCCTTCTCAATGAGAATAACTCATATTTAGATAGGTGGTCACTAAGTTATCACAAAGGCATAATATCATTTAATATATATGTGTATGATTTTTTGTAACACTGACCTAATGTTCACTTGAACTAAAATTTAATTAAATGGTTTATGCCAAAGTTTTATGTGACAATCACATCGGTCGGGCCATAAGCAGTCTATTAATAAATATAAATCATAAACCTTTTTCCACCAAGTGAGGCATTCCATGTACTAACTAAATTTTAAAATCCTTTGGCTACTTAATGGATTCACACAAAGGGAATTGTGACCTAATAAGTGGTCCATAGATGCATTAGGATGGTCATAATGTTGTTATCACAAGGTCAAGTGAGCTACCACAGTGGTAGATTTACGTAAGAATGGGTGGATACCTTATTTGGGTGATGTGGAATTTTACAGATTCTTTTCTCCACATGTTTATTTAGTGTTAAATTGGTATTTAATTCCAAAATATGCTTTAATTATAGTATTATTTTTTTTGGATCAATTTGATGTATAGTTTTTAATTTATTGAATATTGCTATGATAATTTTAATTTTTGGGCTTAATTGTTTTAAGATTTTTTTATTTAAACTTTTATATTTTTTTAGAAACAAATTTTTATAGTGATTTTGATAAAACATTCATCAAAATAATTTTATAGTAATGATTTTGATGTATTTTTTTAACATTTCCAAGTTCTAATCATTTTTTTATTGAATATAATTTTTGGAGAAATTTTCAAATTTTCATTTTTTAATTTGGAATTCAAGATTTAATTTTGGTTTTAAGTTTTTATCAAATTTTTCATTTTTTAAAAACTTAGGATCTTGTAATTTTGTGTAATTTGGAGGACCTTAAAGTGAATTATAAGCTACCATGATTCAGTTACCTCGAGTGAAAATTTTAACCTACTACAGCATACCAATATACCATGATCAACCCTAAACCTATTGTATCTCTTTCAAGATACCACATGAGGAAACTCTGAGTAACTGCCTGAAGGTTTTTAAGCTAGAACGGGGTCACAAGATACCGTTTATGTGTCGTAGCTACCACAAGTGGGAAATTTCAAGCTGTTGTGTGATTCCCAACCTACCATGACTGATATTATCAAGCTGCCATAAGACTAAATCTAAGATTGGTTGTAGAATTGAAAACTGCCATGAATAAAAGGAAGTTATGTTTGTGCTAACAATCCTAAATAAAATTTTATTTTATGTTCTTGAGAATATGATCAAAATTATTTTGATTGAAGAAATATGATCATCTGAAGTTGATTGATGAATTCAACCAATGTTCGAAGGAAGCCTGAATATTTAGAATTGTGTCCTCTAAAATTAAAAGGGATGAAGAATAATGTGGTCGAACCATGGAGTGATTGATCCTACCGAGCTCCATTGAAAGATCGATCTCTAACATTTGGGCTTCATGAGAGGATCTGTTATAGGATGATTAGGAGCTTGAGGTAATGAATTTTTGAAGAACCATGAATAAATTTGACATTTTCAAGGATACTAAGTGCATGATATCAAGATTCAAACTTTAAAGGACTCTAGATTGAATATTTTTCATCTAATGTGAATATGGACAACCAATAGTCATTGAATACGATATAGAGAACCATTATGATTCATGTTTAATGAACATAAGATTCAATGATATAACTTAGTAGGATTCATTGTTGGTGATAGATGAATATGGATGGGTTAATGATTTTAAAATCAAGCTCGAAAAAATCTTAAGGAACTGATCTTGGTTAGACGTTTGATGAAGAATTAGATTTTGAAGTAGTGTTTTTAGGTTTATTTATTTACCATAGGTTTGAAATTCAGAAAAAAAAATTAGGGGCCTAAATCACACAAATTTTGTGATGTTGTTGTTTGATATCAATACTCACCATGTGTTCAGAAAATGACAGAATTCAGCTTACATCACTCCATGTATAACTGAAGATCGATTGAAGCTTTAAGCTATTTTTTATCATTAGAGAGGAAACTCAATCAGGACAAGTTTTGATGCCCCTAAGAAAAGAATATTGGTGGAGTGTGTTTGACATGAATGAAAATTTGTTTAGGTGGCTCATTTAGTGAGACTAAGACACACCGAAATAAAATGTGGATATCTTTATCAGAGAAGGAAGTAAGTATGAAGGTTCTTATGTCTAGGGGAGTTAAATTAACAATCCATGTTGAAGAATTAATATTTTTTGAAAGTTCATCCCAATTTTTTAACGGCCCCAAAAGGTAAATTATTTTTTTCTAAAAGCAATATAAATGTAACAGGCCTATGTTTCATGAGCTATGGAGTGGTCACTGACCTTTTTTTCAGCCCATAGAAGGGTGGAGATTTTATCACAATATTCACATAAATTTAATCTTAATGGGACCTAAACTATGTAAAGGAATGTGTAATTAATTAAATTTCATGTAAAGACTTACTATTCTAAAAAAGTAAAATTAATTTCAAAGGGTTCCTAAGCTTTCCAAGAAGAGTTTTAGAGATTCTATAAAATATTCTTCAAAAAACCAATTAATAATGAATTGTGACTATAAACGTATCATGGATCATTGTATTTGAGGGAAATATAGAGAATATGGGCCCACCAGCATTCTATTGGAGTGTTTTCCCTCAATTCATGTGACAGAAGATTTAGATCAGTGGCTTGCACCACATGTTAAACGGGGGAGACCATTCTAATGTTGTTGATTGTGAGTGATCCAGAAGAACTACATGAGAGTTGATTCAAGGATAGGACCTAGTCATTTTGGAAGGGATTTTTTAAAAAGGATAGATGAGAGATTGGATCAGGAACTATAAGAGTGATACATCACAGCATGATTGGGAGTAGGGACCTTAACTTCTTGAAACTAAAGGGAAAGAGCTCAGTGATAAGAGCTAGAGATATAAGTTGATATACTCATGAGAGAAGATTATTATTCCTTTCTATTCTTGCTTTTTTTGTTCTTTTTTACTCTCATAATGAATTTATTTAATATTTTTTATACGATTATGGTTAATGGATAAATTATTTGGGTGAATAATATTGATCTTCCATTCAATCTACTTCATTTTTAAAAAACATTCTTGGATGTTTCTCTCACCCTCAGTTTGTAAGTTGTTATTCTATCAAAACATAGAGGATTAATGAAAATTGACCTTGATTTAATTCAATATAAATAATTTAATTTTTCCTAAATTAATATTGGGGGTAACACAATAAGTTCAATAAGTACTTAGTGAATCTCACTTCATCATTTTCATAAATGAGTGAGTAATGTAATAGAAACACTATTGAATTCACCCACTCAAATGTTTATCATTTGAAAATAATTTTCCAAAAAATACCCTATCAATATAGTGAACATCAATCAATAGAAAAAAAAATGTACAATCATTTAAATTTTCCAATATAATTCCTGTATCTCATTATTTATTTCACCTTCCTCTGCACTGCTCTTCCCTCTCTAAAATTTATCCTTGTATTCCCACTACTTCATCATCATTGTCATTTCTTGATATTAATTTTTCTTTTCATGATTTTTCTTTTACTCTACCAATCACACACACAAACACTTTTCCTGTGGGATCAAATAACATTCGTTTCTTACTAGTTTTAAATAAGAAAATAATTAATAAGTTTTATAAGATTGGATTACAACTAGTTATATTTTGGCATCATGATAGGCGAATAAACAACAGCCACCCATGTGTTGGGAGTTAATACTCACCATTATACTATGAAATTAAGTTTAATGGTGAAGTAAAGATGTTATAGTTTAGTGATTATGAATAATTTAGAATAATTTCCTATGAAATTTTATAAAACAATGAAAAAAAAATCCTTTCATGATCATATAATTCAAAATAACAACTTTAAGTTTGATTAGAGAGTTTTGATTTTCAGCTCCAGGATTAGTAATTTTCTAGTTAAACTGAAAACCAATTGGTTCTCTCCCATCAGTATCTTGAGAGTTTCAATAGAAAGGGAATTTGAATTAGTATTATAAGGGGATAAACCATTCTTTGTTAATGGTAAAATGGTTAGACACTATTTTCATGGGTAGCCTAAGGGATTTATTGTTATCTCATATATAGAGAGTTAAGCCTCCACCGAGTCTAACTAGGAGCTCAAAACTTAGTATGTTATGGTAGTTAACCCATGATCCTTGATATATTTTTCCTCTCTTTGGATAAATTCAATAAAATTGGTTATATACTTATCTTTTTTAGGTTAGTTGTTCCCTATGCTCCCCATTTTTCTTTGTGTGGTCAGTCTATCTAATTGTATATTTTTAATTAACCTTTAGTCAATTGGATATTCCATAACCTCTTACATTAAATCCTAGATTTCTCCTAACTTTTATGTATTGTTCCTTCTTCATTGGATTCAATACTTGTTGAATTTTCATCGTGTGGTTGGTTGGTAACAATAAAACTAGGCTTTTTGAATGGTCCGAAGAGAAATTTTTAGATGAGGGACACTTGATGTTGAGATGATATTTTGAGAAGAATTCAACATGTATCTCAAGGTAAAATAAGAGATAAATACTTGATATTTCTATATAAAACTTCCTGAAAATTAACCTTCAGTTTCAATTTCTTTTTATATTATATTTCTAAATTTTTTTGTTAAATTTGTATGTTTTTATAACGTTAGGAATAGATCAAATAAAAGGATTCATTCTAGGGAAATGAGGGGAACATCTTTTAATTAACATCATTGAAATATTCTACATTAAACTGAAATTTTTCATTCAAATATTCATTTCTTTATTATTCTCATTAAATTAATTTGGAGCATGTGGCTGGGAATTAAATGTCCTTATTTTTTTAAAATTGAGTGAATCTATACCTCTTCATTTCAGTATTTAGCTATTTTTTGTGGATGTTGGAATGTAGTATGAAATAAATTTTAAAACATTCATGTATCCTTTAAAATTAGTTTGGATTCAAAATGTTTCATTATGTGTAATCATATTTTATTTGTGCTACTTATGTTAGTTTTTTTGAAAGTACATTCTATTGTTCTTAAGGTACATAGAATGTGATATTCATAATTTATTCTAAATGTTGTGGGAAACTATTTTGAACGTACATACAACCATTAAAAGAGTATATTAACTACTTATTGTAAATATATTTTGAGTTTAATAGTCTTAATGATTCCTCCCATATCAGGACTCAGTATTGGAAACCATGTCAGGTTTAATTAGTGGTAGAGGGGTCTTATGTTTGATTAATTGTAATTCATTGTTTTACACATAAAGAACCATAAAATTTTTTATAATTTATTTTTATCAAACATTAACTATTTTTCCCAATGGTTTAAATTTTTCTGAAGTATGACATGTTTTCAAATTTATAGAGCTTATTTTTTTAACTTTATCATAAATTTAGTTATATTCATAAATTTCATTTCTATCATGATTATTTTTCTTTTTTCCAAACATTGAAATTAGGAATTAAAATAATTTTTATCTTTAAACTTTTTTAATGAGTTTTAAATTTTAAGTTATGCATTTAAATGAGCTAGGAAATGAAAATCATAATCTCAGTTAAACTATTCATTATTTATTATTTTATTTATGGATGGTTTAATTATAAAAAAAATTATTTTATTCTAACCCATTAATTCATATTTATTTATTCTCCATTAAATTATTGAGTAATTTTTCAAGGAGGTAAAGTGAAGTTTGTGGGTTTAAATTTTATTTAAAGTGATGATTATTTATCCCATTTCAAAACGTTCAATATCAATCATTTTTCATATAACAAAAACTAAATTTTTACTAAAATTACTTATCTTTAAGAGAGAAATCACTTCTTATACATGAAATAAACCATATGAGAAAATAATTTTGAAAACTAATACATTTTGGCACTTCACTTTTTCATTTTGTATATTTATTTTCTTCCATAGAGTTTGTAGAATACATTTCTTTAGTAAAAGAAAAATGATATGTGTTGTGAGATTTGATGTGAACTTTTATGTATATATGTTTTTAAAAATATATTGGGAGTAAAATGACTTTCCAATTAAAAGAATAATATTTAATTGTAGGACTCTTGATTTTGAATCAATTTCATGAAGAATGTGTTTTTAAATTGAATATTTTTATGATGACTAGAATTTCTAGGATTAATTGTTCTAAAATATCACTATTTAAATTTTAATAGTTTTATGAACAAATTTTTGTAGTGATTTTGATAAAATGTTCTTCATAATATTTTTTTTGGAAGTTATTTTGATGTATTTAGATTTAATATTTCCCGGTTATAATTTTTTTTCTTGAATATAATTATTGAAATGAATTTTTAATTTTCATTTTCAAATATGGAATTCATTATTTAATTTTCATTTTAACATTATCTTGAATATCATATAGTTTAAAAATACAAATCTTATAATTTTGTGTAATTTAGAAGAACTCAGAGTGCATGAAAACCTACCAACAGTCAGTTACCACAAGTGTATATTTCATTCTACCAAGATATTGTACCTCACCCTAAACCTACCATGTCACCATATAACTATATCAGGAGGAAAATTATAGTGACTAAATGAAGGGAGTGAAGGTATCATAGGGTCATAAGATACTATTCATATAGTAAATCTACCATAAAAAGAAAATTTCAAGCTATTCTGCCAAAGTCCCAACCTATCATTAATTGTATTCTCAAGATATTGTATTAAAAAATATGATATTTTTTATATCATTCCAAGCTACCCTGAAAAAAATAAGATTCAATTGTACTACCAAACCTAAATAAAATATTATTTAATGTTATTTAACTAATGAACCAAATTCATTTGACTTAAGGAATATGTTCTACCAATTTCAATTGGTTAGTTCATTTGATGTTTGAAGGTATCCTAAAACTTCTCCATTTTCAATTATTATCTCAATAGGGATAAATTAAAATTTGAACGAACTAAGGTGTGAATGAACCTACTAAGCAACATAAAAGGATCAAGTTTTGTTAGTGGTTCTCAAACAAGATAACACTAATCATGAATTATTCAATTATTTGAGGAGTGCTAAGATGAGATTTTACAACCTAAAGGATACTATGTAAATGGTCACCAGATTAAAACACTGAAGGCTAAGAGATTGAATATTTATCATCTGATACTAAGTCAACTGTCTGAGCTTGATCAAGGAAAATTGATAGTGCCACTACGTTTCATGTCTGATGAAACTAGAAACCATAACGAGAACACAATAGGGTTAATTTCATGTGATAATCTAAGGTCAATAGGTTAAATGATGAGAAAATCATATTTAACCAAAGATAAAAGAACTTATATTGGTGTTACATCTGAAGAGGAATGATATTCCAAAGAGTCAAATAAGATGAGTATTCACTCATTTAATTTTTTTATACACTATTGAAATTCATCAGAAGGTGGTCCTCTAATCATCCAAACATTGTGACTTTTTTGTTAGTGAACAATTGTCATTGAATGTTTGAAAAAATACCATAGTAACTTCAAATTATATTAATACCTGATCTATATGAAGTTTGACCAAAGCTATGAGCTACTTTAAATAATCTGAGAGGTAACGTAATCTATTCAAGACTTGATTCCAAGACAGATTGAAGAAGATTGTCGTAGTGTGTTAAAAAAATAAAATAAATTTTTCTTGATGACTCATTTAGTGAGACCAAGACACACTAAATTGAAAATTGGATACCTGGGTCTTATAAGGAAGTCAATCGAAAGGTTTCCGTACCATGTGGAGTTCCTTTCACTATTTGTATTGAATATTTAATATATGATACAAATTTCATGCCTATATTTTAATTCCTATAAAGTGGTAATTATCTATTTATAAAGTATATATAAATGTAACAAGTCTCATCCTACACTATTCTATATAAGGTTCACTAATTTATTTTGAATCTCTTAAAAAAGTAGATCCTGCATCACAATATGCATAGAACTATAGTCTTCAAGGATATTAAGATATATAATTATCAAGGTAATTAATTAAAATTCATGTGAATCCTAAATATTATAAAAATGGAAAAAAATTACAAAGGGTATCCTGATATTTTAAATAAAAGTTTCCCAAAGTTTCTAGATAATTATTAAGGAAGCTGATAAAGAATAAATCGAGCCTGGGAACTTTCCTAGGATTATATTACTTGAGAAAATGCAAGATAATGTGGGTCTATCGGTATTATATTTAAGGGTTTTTTCTAGGATCATGAGACCTTATATTTTGTTCACTGACACACATCACATGGAAGTTGGAGGAATGTGGGTCTCATGCCACTCATTGTGAGTGATCCTTAATAGATGTGAAGGAATTAATTTATAGATAGGGATTGTTCATTTGAGAAGGAAGTGTTTAGGGAGGATATATGGGATAGTGGATCTGGAATTAGAGGAGACACATATCAAATAATAATCAGGAGATGAGTCCTCGGCTTCTTGGAACCAAAGAGAAAGAACTGGGTGATAGGAGTTGGAGCATAAATTGGATATTATCAAGAGAGAAAATTACTCTACCTTTTTTACTTCGATTTTCCATTATTTTTTAAAATAATAATGAATTTGTTTAATATTTTGGTATTAATTATGATCACTAGTGAAATATTTTGGGGTAATAAGATTTAGTTTGAGTTCTTTCTTCTTTATTTGTGAAACGATTTCCTAGATGTTACTCTTGTTATCATTTCTTAAGTAATTATTCCACAAAAACATCTAGGATAATGAAAATTGACATTGATTGAATTCAATATAAACTATTTAATTGTTCCAAATTCAATATTGATTGTGGAACACTATGTTAGAGAATTTATTGGTCCTAGTGAATATAACTTCATCATTTTCATAAATCAGTCCATTTTGTTGTAGAAATATTATATGATTCATCCACTCAGAGGTTAATCATTCAAAAAAAATGTCCAACTACTCTCTTATCAGTCTGGTGAAATTTTCAATACACCAAAATGAAGGAAAATTCATTTAAAATCGGCAATAAAATTCCCCTATCACATAATTTATTACTCCTTTCACTATTGTTCTCTTCCTTATCTCAAATTTCTCTTTTCATTCACACTATTTCTTCATCACTGTCATTACTTGCTAAAAAATCATTTCTTAAGTTTTAATTTGTTATCTTTGTCACACACACATAAAAATTACCTATGGGATCAACAATTATTCAATGCATAATAGTTTTAAATAGAAAAATATTTAATTAATTTCCTTAAATTCAATTATATCTAGGTCATTGGGTATGTGATAACCTCTTGAGAACTAAATTATTAAGCTTATAAAATGACATGTTTTGGAATGAATGTAAAATGGGGGATGTAAATAATTTGGTTATATTTAATTTGTGAAACGTTATTCGTATCTCATATTAAACTATCAAATTGAATGTTCATATATCTAAAGTGGATTCGGGGTGGACTGATCATTCCCCTTGGGTGTGGGTTTTTATTTGAAAAGGTTCTATGTTATAATGTTAAACATAAGAATTTATATGACATGGAATAAAATTGATGTGAAAAAGGTACACTCTTGGTTGGGTTAAAAGAGATAAGATATGGTTGATATCTCATTGTAAACTGTGAAAGGTGGATAATGATTTATACAGTGACAATGGGTTGGCTACTTATCCACCCAATGTTATATGGTGGTCCTACAGAGGGGTGCTGATCGCACATGGGTGTTAATATATATATATAACTGGTTCTGGGGTGGATAGATAATCCCCCCTGAGTGATGATATATATATGATATAGTTATGAAGTGGGGTGTTAATACCTACTGGGTATTGATGTGTTTGAGTGAGTGTGAGTGTGTGTGTGTGTGCATGTGTGATGGTTCTTGGGTGGGTTTCTAATTACCTATGGGTTTTGATGTATACAACATGGTTCTAGGGTGGGTTATTATTCCCCCTAGGTATCTATTTTTATGAGGTGGTACTAAGGTAAGAAACTAATCCCCCTATTGTTGGATGATTGAGATGGATATCTTAAGAGGAGTTAGAAGATGTGATCGTGTTTGGACTCGTGACCAGTTCGTGGTTATTTTCATATTTTTTAACTTTTGTTCTAGATTTTATATGATCTTCCCAGAGGAGATCTCGTTGGTGGCTAGATAACTTTCATGGAATTTTATAAAGATAATTCATATCATAACATATGTATGTTATTTATTTTTTATAGGATTTAGATATGATGTTTGTTTTATTAAGTTTTTTTTATGATGATTGGTTGTAAGTTACTATAATTATTTATTCTCCACACTAATATGACGTTATAGTCTCCCCATTACATTACCTCATACCATCATTGCTATTTGATATCCTCTAATATGGTTACTATAGTGCATTTTGGGTCAAATATTACATTATCGGAGGTTCATACAGATTTTTTCTCATATTATGAATCCTTTATCATCTTTTACTTATAAAAGAAATGTTTTTTATTATAAAAAGAGGTTTCAGGTGGCTTTTAAAATTTTAAATTAGAAGTTAATGAGTTCTCCAATTCTTTGAATATTTGTATAGTTCATTCATTTTGAGTTATATTGTAGTATATACCATAAGGGTCTTGGATGTTTCTTAATACATTAGAGAGTGTTCATTTCTTATGTTTCTAGAAAGTTATGTCCTAATGGAAAAAATTATGTTATCCAATATTTAGAACATATAGTTTTGGTGTTTATGATTTAGATTTGGACGCATTATTTTCCTAAGGAACACTTGATGGTTTACACAAGTCATAATGACTTGAGTTAAGTATTTTATAAAATGAATTTAAATTTTTGAAGATAAATTGGTTTTTATTTCATTAACATAATTACAAACATCAATACCTTTAGAGATTTTTTTAATTGGTAATGGTTTAAACAACCGCTAATTGTTTTCAAGGAATTTTATGAAGAAAGATCCAAAATATGGTGTTTGTAAATATTTTTCATAAATTTTATGAATTTCATTATGGTTTTTCACATGTTTCAAGAAATATTTTTTTAGCAGCAGTTATTAGGTTTTTGGTGGCAGTTTTTCATCAAATACCTTTGGTTAATATATAATATACATATAATGGTGGTATTAACCATTGCTATTTTTTAAATGTTTTAAACTGTAGATATATGTAGTGACATATGTAGCATTTTTTTAAATAGCCGATATATATATAAGTTCAAAAAAATGATATCCAGGTTTTTTTTACCAGATAAAAACAAAAACCAGAGAAAAAAAATATCAAAAAAACTCATATTGAAGTAGAAACCACAATAAAATTTACATAAACAGTTATTTTATGTTAATCACAAAATCCATTACTATAAAAATCATACAATAAAACTTCTCATTAATCACATAACACATTTTAATTAAGTTATGTTTATTTATACTGTAGGAAAAACTCTTTAAGAAAATATAGAATCCCAAAACATGATATACAAAATATAATAACAGGACATGAAATCAAATTAATTTCATCATTTTATGTTGTATTATACCACAATAAACATAGAGTGTAACATCATATGGTATAGTGAATCCACATTATAGTTTATATGAGAATAATATATACATTTGATCATAAACATATAATTACTTAAATCTTTACACACAATAATTATCATCAAATATATCAATACACTTCATTTCATTTATTCCAATATTATTCAATAACTATGATAAAATTAAACATGAATCATGGCATAAAAAATTAAATGATAAATTAACAAAGAAATAAACCCTAATAACTTTATAAAATTTTATTATCATTTTGGATAAACTAATTATACACATTACATATACACAAAATCAAATCCAAATTCAAATAAAAGAATTATTGGAATAATACTTTCATGATTCTGGAAAATTTAAAAACATTTTTCTTTAGTTTAGTTATAAATACACACTCTTTAAAATACTAAATTTCATTGAAATTATATCTTTTCATTTATAGATACCTTCATGATGCTTACAATATAAAGTGGGTCTTTATGATTCACATAGGAATTTTTTGGGTTAAGTTTCTTTGGTTCTAATTAATTTTTTCATTAAGTTATTCCTCAAGAATATAGATCTTTCCCACGTTTTTAAGATTAATTCTCTAGTTTTGTTTCACTCTAAAGAATTATTCCTTTCATATTTTATTTTTTGAGAATGGCCCTCATAGAAAGGCATATGATACTATTGTAAAAATTTATAATCTATAAAATATATTTATATCAAGTAATTAAAACTTTAAATTAATATTCAATAATGAATATTACAAAATATACTCACATTAGAAGAATATTTTTAATTTCAATGGGTTAAAATTCATATTTATTTATCCTTACATCAATTTTTTTTAATCTCTTAAGGAATTATTTTTTATAGAGATAAATTTTTTCTTTCTATGCAAATTATAATATTATATAGTAAAAAATGGATTTAAAATAAAATAAATTTATATCAAATTAAATAAAATATGTTATTAATAATTAGTTTAGTTATACAACGTCATCACTAAGTTCAAAATCAATCCTCATCGCTAATTTTTTATGATCCCAGGCCATATCAATTTCCATTTACATCTCCATATCTATATCCTTCTCTACTCCATTCTCTTGGAACATGAATGAAAATTTTTATAAAAAAATAAATATCATTTATATTTAAATTTCAAATTAAACCCAATAAAAAATTTATGCTAAATGATTATGAAATTGTTCTATTTACCTGTTTACTCAAACCTACCATTGAAATAATGAAACTGGGGATATATCCATCCATATTTTTATATAATTGACCTAATGTTTTTTGTAGATAAATGACCTTTTCATCCTGTATTTGTATATGTAATGACCTGAACATTTATAAATAAAATTACTCTTATGATTTAAATTAAATGTCTTATTCTGTAGTATGGTTATAGAAAACCCATGAACTTATTTGGTTTTATTATCTTCTAATGGATTCAAAAAGTTATTAATAATAATTTTCATTTATAATATATCCATTTAATATTGATTGTATGATTACTATAAATATATGGTTTTAAAAAATCCAATTGACTTAAACAATGGAAGTGGTGGCCTCAACCATTAGGATCATACCCAATGAGGCCCATTTATCATAAATTCTGAGAGATATACCATCTTTGGTGTTTTCCCTTGAAAAATCCCAAATTATATCTAACAACTTAAGCATAATCAAAACCATTTATGGGGGAAGTTCAAGGTCATCAAGATCATGGTCAAAACCATGTACACCGAACCACCACATGAAAGTCTCATCATCATAAACCTTACTGGTGTATTAAAGAGAATTTTCTAGTGTATTAAAGATATTTGTATCAAGACCATAATAATATGAATATGAATATTCAAATTTTTAATAGAATAATGTTTATATTTTCTTCTTATCATTACTTTATAAATGATTTGGTTTTTTATACATTAAAAAACAAATTGTATTTTTAATTAGTATTAAACTTCAATTAAGACATTAATTTTGATTAATTAAAGGATTTTTGAAATAAATTATATTTTAATAAAATATAATTATTAATTATTTTTTATTAAATATATATGATCATATAAATTTTATGAAGTCAAAGGTAATTTCTAAAAGGGTCTGAAAACTGATATTGTCAAAAAACCCATCATTTCTCAATAAATGTTGACTATTCTTTTAAAAGTAAATATAAAAATATTTATAATATTATTATGATAAAATTAATATTATTTTCTAAATCTGAATGTCAAAATTATCCAATGGTTAATTTTTCATAATTTTTGAAGATAGTTGAATTTTTGGGTAACATTATGTACCGTATAAATATACGGTGTGTATTATGAAATCATAATAACCCAAAAGTGATGAAATTAATAATATAATTGTTATCCAAAAAAATATTTTTTCCATTTAAAAAAATGTGATTTTATATTTATTTGATTATTTTTATATAGACTTTATGAATCTTACAAAACCATTAATATATTTTATGTTTTTAAAATCATTACTTTAAGAGTATGACTCACTTCCACATCATAAATGGTATTATTTTATTAATTTAGGACCTTTAATTTATAAAATAATGAAATCCACTACCATTTTTTGAAAATCCATTTGCAAAAACCAGGTTAAGGTTTGTTTGATTTTTCGTTATTTTATTATATAGAGTCCAAAACCTATGTTTCATAAATAATAAAGAATTCTCCAATCATTTCCTATATAAACACACCCAAACTACCATTTATATTCACTCAAAATTCTTGGATCACGTCCTTACTCTTAAATTCTCTCTATGGAGTCCTACCAAGGTGCCCAAGCTCAGAAGAAGCTCCTCCAAAGCATTTTGAGTCACATTATTAAGGTAAGGAATCCTCACCTTATCTTCTTTATTAAAATTTCTTTATTATATTATTCCTTATATTTCCAATTAATAATTTTTGGTTATATATTTACATATCCCCATTACATCCCATTTTATTTCAAAATTATTAGAGGCCAATTTTTATCTCATCGACCAATTTAATATATTTTTTTATTACATTATGCTACCAGAAATTCACAAGAATTTTCCATACCAAAATAATTTTGTAATGAATACCATACCCATTTCCTATCAAGAGTGTTCAGCTTTATAGACTTATATATAATTTAATTGATACATACATGCAATTATTCCATACTCATTGATTTTGGAATAAAATATTATGATGAATGAATCCATGTTTTATGATCTATGTGGAACACTTAATCATGAGAATGAAATGAAAACGATAGGTTCACCCAAAATTATATATTGCTCCCAGGCATTGGATAATATTTAGACTCCTGAGATTTCAGGTTTAGATAGGGAGTGAGCATCATTCCATTATGGGGATTTTTCCATCATGATGTATTGACAATTATCCTTGACCTATGTTCATAGTATCGTGTTTTAAGTTGTTTCCAAATTTACCATGTTTCCTTTGTGATTATCATGCTATATCATTCATTATTATTCATGTTTATTAATCTCACACCTTTTATTCCATATTTATAAACCAATTTTCTAAAATTTAGTATTTTATTCATTTTATGCCTGGCTTATTCTATTAATCATATTTCTAGTTCACTGCTTTCACATATATGTCCCCATGTTATCCCATGTAGTTTTAACTGTGAGCATATTAAGGAAGTTTTCAATAAATATGTTTTTATTATTATTTTAAATTGTTATGTAATTTACCTAATTTACAAATAACCTAGAATTATTGATCTTCTAGGTTCTATTAAGTGTAATCTTATGTAATAAATCATGTATTAATATGTAATAAGGATAGGGGTTGTTATACTTGGTATCAAAGGAAAAGTTTAGTTATTTTTGGGATTATGATTAGAAAACTATAGAGAATTCTGTAAAGAGAATACTACGTATAAGAAAGAATCCCTAAATTTTTTAAGTATATATAAAATGTTCTATAAATAAAATAAATACCTATCTTGATACTACAAGTGGACGTGGCTCTAGAACATATGTACATAGGGGTAAACCGGAAGGCACTAAGGTCATCTAGACACTATAGGGAACTGGTGCACGACAACGGGCCATGATGCACACTTGTTTTGACACTCCTAGGAGATATGATTTGGTAAATTCATAATATCAATACAAAACATTATTAAGGGACAAAAATACCCCTAATAAAATATATTAGGAAATATATCATGAGTTGCATAGATTAAGACCTGGAAATTCATAAGTTAAGAAAATAAATGTAATTTATAATTTATATCGTTAATGACATTGGATTTTCATTTATGTGTTTAATAGTTTAAAAATAATCATCCATAATTTTTCCTTTACTCTTTCCAATATCCATAAATAATAGAAATCAGGTAAATAATAAAGGGGATAAGCAATGTGATGACTTCCCTAATGAGTTTCTTAACCTGATGAGAGAGGGAATCACGAACTTTATGACGATAATCTCTTAGGTGAATCTAGTTCTGAATAAAAACCTATATCATGAGGAATTTCCAAATCCCCCTAAGAAATAACAACCTGTAATTGTGAGATTTATACGACAAAGGCCCCTGCCTTTCAATGGATAATTTGATCCCTTAATCGCGGAATAATGGAACCACTCCATTTAGAAGATCTTCTCTATCCTCCAATGTTTTAAACAAGACATGGACCAACTAGTTATTTATCATATGAAGGGTTAATATGATAAATGATGGACATTGATCAAAAATAAAAATCCTAAGGAAGAGAACAAAGTGATGATGTAGAAGAAATTTTTGAATAAAAATTAATAAATATTTTCCACAAGATCTAAATTAAAATGGAAATGGATTTACATTCCCTTAAAAAAGATAATGAATCTATTAGGGATTGTGAGTAAAACATAACAAGAATTTCATGATACGGATATGTCTTTATCATTACCCATGAATGAATGTTTTAGTTCTTATTTGGTGGAATAAAACCTAGTCTCTAGAAATCCCTCATGATATTAGAGTTTGATATCTATGAAGAAATTTTTTGATCGCCCTCAAAATAAAAATGGAGATAGAAGAACCACAAGGGTATCATAGTGATAAGAAGTGGAAAGTAGATTTTAATTATAGTGGTTTGATGGATAAATCTAATGATTCCATGAAATATCAACATCCCACTTGTCAAAGGTGTGTAAAGAAGTACCTTGGAAATTACCTAAGTGGGATGAGGAAATGCTTTAAGAATGGGAAGGACTCCTAGCTAATGATTTCTTGTAGGCGAAACCCACTAATTATTTGGAGAAGATTAATTATCTGGTCAGCCCTTAGTTCATTATTCATTTCATCAACAATAATGAAATAATCCACTTTGAAAAAAAATTCACCAAAATAAGGGTTTTTAGAGACAACCAACAACATCAAAGGTAGAAAGGATGGTCTTTTACATCATAATCGATGAGATGGATCGTGAAAATAATGTAGTGACAGGTATAAGGGTTATTCATTCAAGAATAGAATAAATTATTTTTTATTCTGGTTTTACACATTCCTTCAAATCACAAAAGTTTATTATAACTATTCAAACACCACCACAAATCATCGAATTAGAGCTATAAATGAAAATGGAAAATGGGAAAATTAGTGCATCCTAAGTATATAAATCTTCCCCTATAAAAATTTATGTGTTGAACTTCCCATAGAACCTTGTCATACTCCCTTTAGTAGAATTGGATTCCATTATTATCATGGATCATATTTACCTATATTGATCCAATATAAATTTTTTGGATATTGAAATCACTCTCTATATCTCAAATAGGCCCCTGATTCTGTACAAGTGAAAGGAGGGGGATGAATCTTCTTTTGCACCAACATCTCAAGAATGTATATTATTTACCTATGATAAAACATATATTATTCAAATAATTTAGTCTAAGTAATGAATCAACCTCTAATACATTTACATTAGGAGGGAATACGTTGATGTGTTTCCTGAGGAATTGTCCAATCTTCCTCCTATCTGAGAGGTCGAATTTTCAATTGATCCCATACCTGGGGAATTACCATTATATAATAATATATATAGAATGTTTGTTGTGGAACTTGAGGAGATGAACAGACCAAAATAATAGAATTTGGATTACGGCTTTAAATACCCAAGTGCTTCCCCATGGGGTGCACTAGTCTTCTTTATCAAGAAGAAGTATTGGCCAAGGCACCTTTGCATTGAATATTGTGATATCGACAAGATCATGATAAAGAAAAATTATCCTATTCCATGTATTGATGACATGTTAAATCAGATATGTGGAACATAATAGTTCTCCAAATTGTATCTATGTGTTGGGAAATAACCATGTTAGGTTGAAGAATGAGGATATCCACAAGACCAATTTTTGTACAAGGTACGGGCACTATGAGTTCATAGTAATGCCTTTCAGACTCTATAATGCTCCAAAAATATTCATGGACTTGATGAATAGATTCTTTAGAGATTACCTCATCAAATATTTTGTTCTATCCATAGATTATATTCTAACACACTCCAAAATCTAGTAGGATCGTGATGGGAATCTTAGAAATGTGGTAAAAACCCAACGAAAGGATAATATTAATGCCAAGTACATCAAATGAGAGTTCGGGTTGAAGGAAGTATCATTATTCTAGAATATCATAACAAGAAAATGGATATCATTGGAACCCTAAAAATATAAGAAATTAAAGTATAGGTGAGGCCAACATCTGTGAAAAATATCTGTTTTTTCCTTGGATTATCTGAGTACTATCATTGATTTTGGTGAAATTTGTTGTGATTCTCAAACCCTCAAACCCTCAAACCAAGATAACTCAAAAAGAAGTCAATTTTTATTGGAATGATGAATGTGAAAATAGATTAAGTAGTTGAAAAGGAGGATTATCACTACACCTATGCTCACACTACCCACATGTGGAGAAATGTTCATAGTATTTAGTGACGTTTCAAATAAGGTCTTATTTTTTGTATTAAAGCATAATGAAAAAGTGATATCCTATGCTTCAAGGTAGTTTAAAGTTCATGAATAAAACTAAAAAAATTCATTATCTAGAGTTAGATATAGAAATATTCACTTTGATGATATGGTTACATAAACTCCATGGGAAGAAGTGTGAAATATATAAGGACCACAAAAGCCTTAAGTAAATATTCACACAGAAAAAGATGAATATGCACTAACGAAGATGGTTAGATCTGATCAAGTACATTGAATTCTTAATTCACTACCATCCTAGGAAAGATAATAAAGTGTTATATGATTTATGTAGAAAGGATCCATAAATTATATCATGGAAGTGAATTTCGAGGGATTCGGTCTTCTTATATTTGGAAAGGATGGACATGGGAATCATAAAGTAAGTAAAATCATCAATCCTTTCAAAAAATTATTTCTTAGCCATTACTTCATGAATAGATAAAGGATTCCCAAAAAGAATATGTGTGAATTCAGATGAAAGTGGAAACTATAGGAAAGGTAAGTCCTCAGAGTTCAATCTTAATAAATAATGAGTTGTGAGATTTGGGTCATGACTATGTGTACCATCAAATCCTGGGTTAAAGGAGTTGTTAGATGATGTGCATAGTCCAACCTTCTCTATCCATCCTCAAAGCAAAAAGATCGTGTCGATATCTCTGATAGATTAATTTTTTGGACTATTATGAAGAATGAGATCATGGATTATACATCAACATGTCTTGTATGTTAGAAATTGAAAGCAAAAAAGTATAAAAATATAAGTGGATGATGCCACCATTACCCATCCCTTCATGGAAATTGGAAAACATCACCATCGACATTGTCACTGGTCTTATGAAGAAATCAAGAGGAAATAATTCTATATGGGTTGTGGTGGATCATCTTATTAATACTTCTCACATTATTGTGATTCAAGAGGACTTCCCACTCGATCAACTTATAAGGATATAAATCATAGAAGTGGTGAGGCTGTATGGAATACCACTATTGATTCTAATCGATTCAGAAACAAGATTTACCTCCATGTTCGAGAAGAGTCTCCAAAATGCTCTGAATACTGAGTTAAACTTTAGAATATCTTATCACCCTCAAACCAATGTCTAGTCTTAATGAACTATCTAGATAATTTAGGAAACATTGAGAGCATGCTCAATTGACTTCAATGGATGATGAGATCAACATATTCCTCTGGTTGAGTTCTCATACAATAACAGTTTCCACTCAAGCATCCAAATAGATCCCTATGAATCCCTTTAGGGGAAGAGGTGTAGAAAAACTTCATACTAGGATGAAGTTGGGGAAAGAAAATTGTCAGTTCCTAAAATGGTTAAGGAAATAGTGTAAAAGGTTAGGACCATTTAGCAACACATCAAGGCTGTTATGAGTTGACAGAAGAGCTATGTTGACAATCTTCGATGAGACCTAGATTTTGATGTTGGGGATAGGTTATTCCTCTTCATATCTTGATAGAAGAACATGACCAGATTTTGGAATAATGGAAAGCTTCATCCAAGATACATTTCCTCTTTAAGATCCTTGGTCTCATCGGATCAGTAGCCTATTTACTAGCACTCTCACCTGACATACCTCAAGTACATGATGTATTCTATTTATCCCTCTTAAGGAATTAGATACCAGACCCCTCACATTTAATCAATCCTGAGGCGTTACTATTGGGTAATGATATTTCTTATGAAGAGTATCATGTGAGACTCTTAGATCATAGTGACAAATTTCTACAATATAAGATAATGCACCTCATCAAAGTGTTGTGTTGGAACCACAAGTTAGAAGGAGTGATGTGGGAACTAGATGAGGTGATGAAACAGAGTTACCCTCATCTATTTTAGTGTTGGAAGTGAAAAGTTTGAGGGAAAATTTTCAGAATGGGGGAAGATTGTAATGACCCAGGCATATATAAATAAAATTACTCTTGTGATTTAAATTAAATGGATTATTACATATTATAGTTATAGAAAACACATTCACTTATTCAGTTTTATTATATCCTAATGGATTTAAAAGACCATTAAGTATCATTATCTTTTATAATATAGATATTGAATAGTAATCATAAGATTTGAAAAATATAGGGTTTTAACTAATTCAATTGACATAGGAAAAGGTAGTTATTGAATAAATCATTAGGATAATACACTATAAAGCCCATTTATTAGAGATTTTGAGGGGGACAACATCTCTATAATTTTCCCTTTACAAAAACCAAGCTGAGATCCAATAACTTAAGCATGATCGAAAGTATTTATGGGAGAATTTCAATATCATCGAGATCGTGGCCCAAACAATATATGTGGAACCACCCCATGAAAGTCTCAATGTCATGCACCTTACTCTTGGGGATTTTTCTGGGGTATTAAATGGATAACTATCAAGAGAATAACAATATGAATATGTTTATTGTATTTTTCAATAGAATAATGTTCATATTTTCTTCTAATCATTACATTATAAAAGATTTTTATTTGTATACAATAAAACACCAATGGTATTATTAATTAGTGTTTAATTTTAATTAAGAAGTTTATTTTGATGAATTAATGGGTTTTTTTAAATTAATATTATTTGAAAAAAATATTATTATGAAATTATTTTTGTCAAATATAAATGAGAATATAATTTTTATGAATTCAAAAGTAATTTTTCTAAGGGTTAAAAAACTATTATTGAAAAAAAAACATAGAATTTATCAATAAATGTCAACTCTTATTTACTAAATTTAAAATAAAATTATTTAGAAAATTTTTTTTGTTGGAATCAGAATATTTGAATTTCCTAAGGGTTAATTTTACATAATTTTTTGGGAAAATCGAATTTTTGAGTAAAAGTTAATGACCTTATAAATATATAGTGTGTATTAAGAAATCATAATGACCCAAAATTGGGGTAATAAATACTATAAAGGGTATCCAAAACCAAATATATGTTTCCCCTTTACAATAATGTTATCTTATGACTATTTTATTAATTTTATAAATCCTCTATGAGTCCTCCAAAACCATTAATATATTTTAAGGTTTTAAAATCATTTTTTAAGAATATCACTCACTTCCTCATCATCAAGGGTTTAATTTTATTAAGTTCAGACATTGGAATTATAAAATAATTAAAACCACTATCATTTGGGAGAGTTTTTGGAAAACCCATGGTAATGTTTGTGGTTCTTGTTATTTTTTATATATAGTCCAAAACCCAAGTTTGAGAAATAATAAATAATTACCCACTCATTTTCTATATAATAAAACCCAATATACCATTTATCTTCACTTAAAACCCTTGGATGACAACCTTACTCTTCCCTAACCTCTCGAGAGTCCCCCCAATTTTCCCACAAGCTCTAAAGAATCTCCTCCCAAACATTTGGAGTCACTCTCTCAAGGTAAGGGATCCTCACCTTCTCTTCTTTATTCAGGTTTTTTAATTATCTTGTGACTTATATTTCCAATTCCAAATGACGATATATGTTTTTACATATCCCAATTACATTCTATTTTATTTCAAAATGATTAGGAACTTAGTTTTCTCTCATCAACCCAATTTATGAACTTTTAAGTGACGTCATTATGCTGCCAAAATTTCACTATGATTTTCCATGCAAAGAATAATTTTTAGTGAATACCATACTTATATCCCATCAAGGGTGTTCATTTTCATACTATTGTACATATTTGACATGGTAATTACATATATGTATTCCATAATCATTTATATTAGAATAAAATATTATAATGAATGAATTTATTATGATCTATGTGGCACACTTTAGCATGAGAATGAAATGAAAGTGGGAGGTGCGCCTAGAATTATATAACATTCCAATGATTTGTGTAACGCTTAGTCTCATGAGACGTAATTTTTGGATAGGTAATGAACCTGATTCCTTTATGGCACTTTTTCCATCATGGTGTCTTGGAAGTTATCTTTTACCTTTGTTTATGAGGAATTGTTTTACATTTTTTCTACATTTCCAATATTTCCTTTATGATTATCATGTTATATCGTGACTCATTATTAATTTTTATGATCCTCACTCCTTTCATACCCCATTTATATACCTATTATCTTAAATGTATTGTTTTTTAAATTTTATGCCATTTTTATTCCCTTAGTGGTTTTTATATCTCACCCCTTCTTTATGTATATTTCCAGGTTATCCCATGTAGTTTTAACTACGAGCATTTTAAATAAGTTTTCAATAAATATGTTTCTTTTTATATTTTAAATTGATATTTAATGTACCTAATTCCCAATGATTCTATAATTCTCTATCTTCTAGGTTTTATTAAGTGTAATCTTATGTAATAAATCATGTGTTAACATGTAATAAAGAGAGAGTTTGTTATAGTAAAAGAGTCCCTAATTTCTTGATTGTGTTCCCTTATTTTGGAATTATGTTTTTCATTGTAATAAATTTCCTTTGACATTATTGAGGGAGAGAATAATTATAACCACAAGTAGATGTTGTTTCAGTCCCCATTGGAATGTCAATGATCTACAATATTAATGGGTCAGAGAATATCATGTTTACATGATTATGATTCTCGTTCCCAATGAAGTGACTAACTAGATAATCGAGGGATACCGAGAAAGATTTTATGGGAATTGAATACCATTTTTATTTTATTTTTATCTATAAATAAAATATCAGTCAGGTTTAAAGTAATAAATTTTAAAATAAAATATAAGATAATTGATATCTACATATCATAAAAAATTATAAAGTAAACCTAGCCTAGAAATGATAATGCGATAATGTGAAACAAATATATATATACACATATTCAAATCACGTTTCATGATAAAATACACAACTCTCTCACTCAAAAATAATTAATAACAAATATTAAGTATTTTTTGAATTTATTTTAAAATAATAAATGGATAAATTTTAATGAACCAACATAACTCATCATTTAATAATTAAAATATTTATCCATTAATGCAAAAAAAATAGATCTCCTTATACACATAATCATAAATCATGTATAGAAAATATATAATATTCCATTTGAAACTAATAAAACATAAAAAAACTAATGCAAATTTCAATCTTATAATGTAACAAATTTTATCATGTATGATTTTTTCTTCAAAGGAAAAATATATATTTTTTATTTATTTGAGAGTTTTTATTATTTTACGAAATTTTTAGTATTTTTAAAACATCCATGAATCTCTATTCTTATATAAAAACTTTTATGATTAAGGTGTATTTAAATTTTAGTTTTTTCAAAATTTTACATAGGAATTTCAAAAAAAAATCAGATCATTCATTTATCATATTTATTTTTATTAAAATTAGTTTGAATGGAATTATAAAATGGTTTAATAAAATTTTAAGGTATTAAAAGGTTTTTTTAAACCATTAGATTAAAAAATAAATTCGTACCCCCTATGAATTTGGTAGGTTCATTCACATAACTCCCATCAAATTTTCTATAAACATATAACAAGACATCAGACTGGGATACATGGCACCCTAACTTCTTCGACTACATTAAAAATATATAAATAAATATTATAGTATAAGATACACATAATATTATCATATAAATATTTGAAATGATGAAAATATTACCATATTGGATCTATTTCTCAAAACCCATTGAACTAGATGTATAAGGGATGATCTATTTTTCTCGAATTGATACATTTTTTCTTGAATATTACTAAACCAAATAAAAATTAATTTTATAATAACATATAAAATTTCATAATATTTTCATATTATTGTATAAATTTAAAATTATGTTAATATTGTAATATATTACTCAATACCATATACTTTTCCTAACGATGAATATCAAAAAAAACATTCCACCACTCTCGAGGTACACCTTCTAGTTCTATATCATACATATTTTGATAAGTTAATAATGTATTATTAAACTCATTCTAAAATATACATTTAAAATATTTCTATTTATTATAAAAAAAAATAACATCTAATTACATTGGATAAAATCTCCTATAATAAAGTGGAAGAACTTATTCAAATAAATTCATCAAAAATATTATAATTTAATTAAATAATGAAATTCAATTGATCTAAAATGAATTAAAATTACATTTATCTATGAATAAAATACTAAACTCTTAAAATAGAAAAGAATATGTCTTCAATCATAATATGTTATGAGGAGGGACTCTAGCTTATATTCCAACTAGGCTAGGAGTGAACAAATATTCTCATCAAACTCTCTGTCGGGGGCCAAAAAAACAAATGGGTCAATTTTCATCAATCCATTCAGACACTACACTTTTGAATGATTAATGTTTGTCTCTATAGTAGTATAACTTATATATATTATGAAGAAAAAAATTAGTACAGAAAAATCAACAATGTTTTTAGATTAAATTTTGTGCCTATAATTATGACCCTCTAATAACCTCGTAAGGAAAATGGATTGACCAACTATTCCCTAACTCCATGAATATTTCATGAAAAACATTGTGAATTAGTTGACAACTTTCCATATGCTTTGGGAAGGGAGATAGAGGGTGTCCTAGATGTCATAGGGATGGATCTAGAGTCTATAATATGATTCATCAATATTGAGTGAATGGTGGTCTTATATATAGTAGGTGATGGATCATCAGGAGACATCAATGATTTATGCATGGTAGGGGGAACATCAAGTGAAAATTTATTGTTGTTAGGGAATAATTTTTTCTTCAACATTCCAGACATTTAAAAAATTAAAAATATCTTTATAATATATATTTTAAAAAAATTATAGCATTTTATTTTTCACAAATAAACAATACATGCATAAAAATGAGTTTATACACATTAACATATTCATAATATTAAAAATAAATAGAATAATGCGAAGTTAGTTTATAATTAAATATATAAATACATATAAAATTTTTATAAAATTTTATTTTTCAAAATTAAACAATTCATTTAAAAAAATAAATTTAAAACATTGATAAATTCATGGTACTAAAAATGAAAAATATAATACATAGGTAAGATTATGGATGATGAAAAATACAATCAAATATAACATTTAAATTTTTTAAAATAAAAATCTAATATATGGAAAGAAATTTAAGTATGATAATATATGCATAGTACTGAAAATTAATAAAATAATACATATGTAATTGATAAGTTAATAGATGAAGGAATATATAGTCATTTTCTCCATCAATCATATCATTATCATGCTCTATCCTTACTTATTCTACTTTATCAACCCTTAAAATATCAATATTACCAATATCATCATGGATAAATAAGTCATTTTATTATCGTTGATTAGATTCAGTTTTAGTGGTCAAGTTTTCCACTTCATCACACATATCATACAAGTCTCTTTATTTCATGTGAACAACTACACTTCACCCTTCATCCATTTCATATTCCATATAATATTCTATTTTTTCTTGTGATGTGAAGATATATGGATCATATGCTTCATGGTAAATGGAATACATCAAGTGAGATAGGTTCACATAAGTAAATTATAAGGAATATATTTTAATGCCCCAAGTAAGATTAACTAACTTGAATTTGAATAAAATTACTGAAAAATAACCATGGCAGTTTAAGTTAACAATATCGGTAAAATTTTCATAGTATCCTAATTAAAAGAAATCTAAATATACCACAATAATATGGTTCTAAACCCTCTCACTAATCAACTCTTTGAAATTTTAAAACATTGACATTATAAGTGTCAAATTTTCTAGCTTTATTTAGAAGACTTTGAGGTAGAAAATTTAAATTATATGAAAATTATGCTTGAGTATTGATATTCATGATCGATAGAAAATAAAATAAAATATTATATTTAAAAAATATATTTACCCACATAATTAATATCTATAATGATTATAATATTTATGAACAAGCACGATGTGAAAACCACACTAGACACTCTTTATTAATAGATTTTGTTACATTTGTCTCATTTTGTGTTTGACTTATCATGCATTATTTGATTGTATCATAAGATCTTAAATGAATATATATCTAATTTTACTATTTAGTAGCACATATCTATGTTCTTGTAATAATTATAATTATTTAAATGTAATATTTGGGATCCTCTTAACTAGTCAGTCAATACTAAGAAAGATTTTTTATTTCCCGTGTAGTTGAGATAGATTTGAGATGTCTTCAACACATCCAACTCGGTTAAATCTTTCCTTAATATTATAAAAGTATCTAAAATAGTGTGGAACTCATTTTCTAGGTAACCATTAGATATCCATCCTTCTTGTTGGGATTTATTTTTCACATGTGATTTGAAATGGATGAGGTATCTATAAAAAATTAATGAATCATAGTTACATATTCAAATGTTAGGAATGGTTTAGTTATGAATGAAAACATATAAACCCATTTGAATACATACATCAATAGAGTACGAGAACTCCTAATTTATTTTCCTATACCAAATGTATGGTTAAGTGCATCTAGATAGTAAAATATTAGATAAGAAAGTTCATTTACAATGAAAAAAAGTGTTAATAAAAATATTTCTTGAATCTTTTTATGCTAAACTGATTGTATATTTTCTTGAATAATTATCTAAAGAATGTATGTAACTCAAGTATAATAGCATTTAGCATTTTATATCAAAATATATTCAATGAAAAAGCTTATAACTTCTGTATCAAAATATTTTAATAATTAATTTTCAATCCATGAAAAATATGATGCCTTAATTTAACACACATTTATATGTTACTTAATTCCCATATGGTAGATTCACATGTTTAAAAATTAAAAGGAATACATTTTTATCTTTAATTTTCATTGAAAAAACTAATGCAGTATACTTTACATTCTCATCTATCCAGAGATCATGCTTTATATTCATTTATTTTTATCCTTTTTAAGAATTAAGATGGTCGTTTGATTTTCCATGATAATTAAGTGATGTCAGGATCAAATTATCAAAAAATTTCTACTCAATAAACATAATATCAAGATTATGATGGAAAAAAATAAATTCTTAATATGGAAGTTTGAAAAATATATTTTTCCTTCCACTGTTGTCTTATGACTTCAACTAATGATGTACTTTGAACTCATTTCCCACCAACATTTAACTAATGTACCTTCCTAAATTCTCTATCAATATTTACTAGTTTTTTCAATATTTTAGAACCCATTAGTAACTTTAGAGGTAGTATACGATAAATGAATCTAATAAATATGTAATTGTTCAACCAAAATCTATGATATGTGTGAATAAAAATACAACCCTATAAGAAGCACCACTTTATACTATAAGGTATTCATTCAAGAGTAACATAAAAGTTAAAAATGGGACAAACCAAGACCGTGTAATTTTTTCATCCAAATAATATCCCAAGTATAGGAAAGTCATTCATGGTCCACAATAGAGGAGCATTCATATTAATAATTTTTGTAATAGATGCATCATACGTCTCAACATTGTTACTCCATAACTCTTATAATTATTCAAATATAGGTTGAAAGTATAAATCAATATCATTTCAAAGAATTTTTTTCTAGAAATAATCATCAAATGAGTAAATGAATTTTTTCCATACACATCAATGGAAGTGGATTGTAAGGGATGGAAACAACTATCCAAAATCTATAACAGTCACTCAATGTCCAGAATGGGTTGAAACCATTAGTATGAAATTACAATCACACATTCCAAGGATCTTATGATAAATTTATATGTAATGAATCAAATGTATTCTATGATTTTTTATCTCTTAAATTTTTCATTATAACATTATTTTTATTATCTCTAACATGACATTTCATGAGATTCTTGGTTTTTTATGACATTAATAATCATTTCAATAGGGGTATTAAAGGTAAGTAACACAAAACCATTGTAGAAGTGTTATTTTTCCTTCTTATCCATATTAGAACATTGATTCAAACCACAAATATTACTTATTAACTTCCACCTAGAATATAAAAAAATCACTTCTATCTACATGAAACCTCTATCCAATAAATCAAATAATCATTGTCACAAGAATTTATTTTATTACAATTGAGGATAAGCTTGTTAACAACTTTTTCATGTCACAAAAAGACTTAGGGATATTATCTTAAAAAAATACATCAAAAAATCAAATATAATAGACATTGATATATTTGTAATTCTGCATAGGCATTTGGTATGGTACATCTTCATTAGAAAAGAATGTTTTCAGTACTTAAGACATTGTCCATATATATCATGATTTCCATTATCAACTAAAACATGAAATGAATTTTTCTTCTCAATAAATTTATCTCTTTCATTATTCCCTAAAATATCATGAAGATGATCCACTGATATGTTACAATCTTCATATTATTTCCTGGAGGCCCCAAAGGTATCATTTTTCAAGTTAATATTTATAGCACCAAAATAATTTGTATCAGTATGTTTTGATGTTGATGATGTTGACCTGAAATGATAAAATAATCATTTATAAAGTTCTAAATTTTATTTTCTATGGTTTAGGAAGTTCCATGCTCATTCTGTTAACATATATTACTAATCAAACTTTATTTAACATTTGATTGTCCATGAAAAATCCAACACACATATTGAGTATGGAATTGCTTGAATATCTATTTTTCATAAACTTTATGCCTCTTTAACCATCTTATGAATTTTCATTTAAAACATTATTATCTTATTCTACCATCAAAGGATCAATTGAAAATTGATAAATCTAAAAAATAATAAAAATAATTAGCATATTTAGCTCTATTCCTAGATAATGTGATTCACCTTTTATCCATATATCACCAAATTCCTATAATTTCTTAAAGAAAATTAAACTTTATAAGTGGTATAACTAACAAATATGAAAATAAACATATAAAAAATTTTGTTCCATTTAAATGATGCATTTTAATTAAATGATTGTTGTTTAAAATATAAATCAATATAAATAATATCATTTTTTATAAAAAAAATATAATAAAAAGAAATCATCCACTTAATATATTTAATTATATTCCAAAATAACAAATGTTTTATAAATAAAATGTTAATGAACATAAACATATGTTTTACATCCAAAAAAATAAACTATTTCAACATTTTATTTTATTCAAGAAAATTTATTTGAATTTAAATAAAATCCCAATATTTAAATTTAAAAAAATTAAACATATAACATTTGTTTAATACTTTGAAAAAACAAAATTTAATTTTTTCAATAATTTTTTTAATATTAATGAGAGAGAAAATAGATATTTTTACATAGAAAACCACAATAACAATAAATTATTTTCACACTAAACCAAAAATGTCAAAAGAAAAAATATTATGTAAATAAAGGATTCATAATCTAAAAAATTCAATATATCTTTACCGTGCATGTTTTTCAATGATTAGATCAGTTGGGACAACCAAAGGTTTTCATTAATAATGAAAACATTAATTAAATTATATCATCAATAATTACCATATTATTTTTCTAATAATATTATGTGTTAATCCATTACTTTGAGATATATTTTTTATAGTTTTTAACATCACAAAATTGGTATGTTCCAATGATAACAACTTTATACATTAGAATAAATACATACACATCATATTAAAAAAATTCAAAGCCATGTATCCTCCCTCCACTTCACATATGGAACAACAAAAAATACCTAAAAACGAGCCACACCCAATATTTTTTATCATTAATAGTTGGATAGAAATGATATAATTTTTCTAGGTACTATTATTAATGTGATATCTAATAATATTTTTGACACTCATGATCATTAAGGCACAAGAAATCAAATCTAGTCTGAAGTAGAGTAGAAGTAAATTTATAAAAAAATATTTTAATTTGTTTTATTAATAATTTTAATCTATAATATAGGGAATACTCTTAATATACCATGAAATAATATAATTATATTTTTGCATTCATCAACATCACAAGAATAATAACATAAACATGGATATTTAATTATTTATCAATTAAATAACTGATAAACTTTATCATTCTATATAAGAGTATTGAACACACATTCAAATAAAATAAGGAATATATTTCACCTTTATTTGAACTCGTAGGGGATTAGCTGGGTAGAAATGATGATGATGAAAATGAGGTAAAGGGTGATTGTGATGGGAGGGATTCAGAAAATTTAAATTGGGTGAGGGAATCAGTGGGTGAGGAGGAGTGAAAGGGGGAAGGTAATTTGGGAGGGGATAGGGGGAATGGGTAAGGGAGATGTGGGTGATAGATTGAGGGTGATGGATTGGGGGTGAAGACATAGGGGGAAGATGTAAAGGGGGTGATGGATTGAGGGAGATAAATTTGGGTAAATGGGTCTATGGATTAAGAGATACTCAAAACACATTTCTTTTCAATTTAAAAAAATATTTAATTGTGGTTTTTAAAAGATGACTACTAAAAAATAAAATATTATTTACAAATAGTTTATAAAACTACCACTAAATAAACACCACTAAAATATAAAAAATTTCAAGTGTGACATGTTCTCAAGATAAAATATATCCCTAGAAAGGTAAATTTAGTGGCTAATTCCCTGATTCATAGGTCTCATGGTGAGGATACTGGACATGAGAGTAAGAAATGAAAATAACTGGATTTATTATCATCTATTTATCTTTTTTATGAAAGTATAAATGATAGATTGTATCGTTATAAAATAAAGGTGACATATTCATTGGTTTAAAAGGTGGGATATTCTCTACTGGGCCACCCTTAGGTAGAAGTATAGAGATATGATATAATGAATGGATATGATTTATATTGTTTTTACAATGATGAGGATAATTGGGTATTTTTGCATAGAAGGTAGTCTGTTCCAAAAATTATACGTGGATTAGTTATGTGTTAGTTATATATCTTATTATTAGTAGTGATATTGTGTGTAAAAATATCATATCAGAATTTATATAGGTTGTTTTTGTGATCTTGTATAAATAAGGTGGTAGTTGAGTATATTTCTCGGTATTTTTTTTCCAATAGAAGAAATTTTAACCTTATGTTCTTTCCATATTTTTTCATCATTTACAAATTCCTCAGTATAAGTGGGAGGAAATTTTTATGGATATTTTATAGTTTTTAATATACATTTTAAGGGTTTGATTCTATTTAGGTTTCCATTGATAGATTGATCAAATTTGCTAATTTCTTGTCGACTAGGTAATTCAAATTTTTAGAATGTTTGGTGAAGTTTTATATGATGGAGGTGTCAGTGATTTAGAGTTTTTCATAGATGATAGTAACTAATCATTATTATTGGTATACATGATTAATTTAGAGGGTATTTAAGTGTGATTTTGGTACCTAGTTGGGATTTAACACCACATTCAATCCAAAGAATGATGGAAAAATGATTGAACATTTAAAACATTAGAAGATATGTTAAGGGAGTGTATTTTTGTTATTGGTGGATCATTCATTTGTTAAATTTTATTATAATAATTTTTGTCACACCTCTATTTTTATTTCATGATTTGTGGAATTTTATTATTTATCAAGTTATACATCACTTTATTGGGTTGGGGTGGTTGAGGCTTATGTAGTTGGGCCAAACATGGTGCATGAAATGATGGAATAATTGAATTTTATTTAGGATTTCATTTTCCACATACATTACTTATTTTAATGTTATTTTTTCATTTAATTATTATTCTTGATTTGTTTTTGGGGTTTTCCCATGTAGTTTTGGAGGAAAGTGTGTGTTATCATGTTTTGGGTCAAACTGTGAACACATTTTTTGTTTTAAAAACAAATTTTGTTTTTTATAACTCCTTAATTTTTTAACATTTTACACACATTACACTTGCTTATTGGCATCGCCTGGTATATTAAAACCACCATATCCCTTTGTATATCACAGGAATCCATAATCACGATGGATTTGGGTTTTTTATTAAGTTATTGGGCCAGCCTGTAAGCTCATTTCCTACTTTAAAAAAATTAATTATTTAATATATAATTCAATTTTTAAGGTTTTTCCATGATTCCAACTCTCACCTGAGCCCACTTACCCAAGGCACTATCCATGCTCTTTTCCCCCTCTTTAGAGCTCATATTCATCATGAATTATGTAAAAACATTTCTGAATTTCTCAAATCATCCAAATTTGAAGAGGTAACTTGTTTCTTTCATAACTCCTTCAATTTTTATTCTTTTCCCTCTATTTTAGTTATCAATTGACCTAATCAACCTTATTCTAACCTAAATTTAATTATTATCTGTTTCTAAATTTAGCTAATAGTGTATTTGGGGCGTTTTATTTAATATATCTCAAGTAAGTGGGTTTCCTTCCTTTCTTCACTCATTTTATAAGGGTTTCTTCCATTTTATTAGGGTTTCATCCATATTTTCTTGAAGTTAATAATTTCCCGAAAGTATGTATTCGAACCTTGGCTTTGATATTGGTTTTATTGGTCTAATATTGTGGTTTTAGGTTTTATTTAACTCCCTTATGGTACGGCGGTGATGTGGGTGAACTTTTGCACTAGGATTTGGTGTTTTGACATTTGTGGTAGGTGATTCTAGGTGTAAGAATTTCTTGTTGAGTTTTCTTGCTTGATTGATTTATTTATAATGTTACTGATGTTATTAATATTTTCATGACTTATTATATTCCCCCTTTACTTATTTTATATGAAATGTGCATAATTTGTGTGAAATATTAATGTTTTAATATTAAGTATAATATTTGAGCATTTTTAGAAGTAGTCAAATTGAGTCAGTTTAATGTTTTAATTATAACTATCACTATACTGATCCACATTGAGTGGTTATTATTTTTTAGTATTCTCCTTTCAATATAAAACATTTCATTAGAAGGTACCATGATCCAATTCTGCCATTTGAAGGGTCATATGGTCCTCACAAACAAGACCAAAGAATCTGTGAAGAAACCGGACTATTCATGAAGATTGATTTACTGGGCTCAATCCAGAAGTCCAAAAACCTTAACACTCCACCATAATTCTGGGGACACTACATGTAATCTTAGATAAAAATTTCAAGGCCCAAATCCAAAAACAAGGGGCCCAACATATGCTTTGAAGTCCAGCCCACCATTCTGGACGAGAATTAAAATAAGTATAGTATGCATGACATATCTCCTGATTTATGCATCCAAGAGAGCTGAGATTTTGCAGTGTGAAAGAGGAGATATAGGCGGACAACTTTGTTGAAAAAACCATTCGGATTTGAAGGCATCGTAATATTCAAAAACCCTTTCACATTCTGGACTTCAAAAAGACTGGATTGAAATGGACAGTTTAAGTTTGTTTATTAAACCGGACATAACATTTTATCCTTACGTCCAAATGACTCCAAATTTTGAGATTAGTCGGACAACATTATTTTATACAACTTTTAAGAAGGAGATATTTGATTATTCGGCTTTCTGAATTGCCAAATTGGCGATGCAATTGGAGGGACAGATTGGGAATGCAAACAGTCCACTCCTTGGGCTATAAATGCTCTCTCCTTCTCTCCTTGAGAGGGGTTGGCATTTCAGAAGAGAGGAGATCATATTGGCACGACCAAAGCTTTGACAAAGGCTTGGGAGGACCTTCCATACTCAAGTTTTTACTTGAGAGACCTTTCCTCCTCTCTTTGTTTTCACTTACTTTTGTGTTCTTCGTTTTTGTAATTTTGTAAGTCCTTTCTTTGTAATTCTGTTTTAATGCAAGTTACTTCTTCAATATCTCTTATTCTCATCCACCTTATGTAGTTTAATATTTATGTTAATAAAATAGTTTAAATTCAGTTCAATCCCCTTCCCTTCTTTTGCTTCCTCATTCAATCGAAAATCCGTTTTTAATTATCATCATCGTTCGTGTGTGTGTGTCAACGTACCACTCTTTTCTAATCCCTTTCTTTTTCTTCTATTCTTAATTTATCATCATAATTATTTTAACCAGATATATTAAACATCAAAATGGCTGAGTAAATATCCCATTGGGGTGAGTTATAATTCGGGGATGTTAAGTGATTGAGAGTTTTGCTCGATGAGTATTCTTTAAATTAATATTGTGTATGTTAAACTTAATATGTCATGGATTAATGATATGTTTTGTTTAACGATTGGTTTCCATGGATTATTGGAATCATAAATGCACTACCATAAATAAGTTTTGATTGAGATTAGAACCCTAAGTTAAGTTAAGGCTTGGATTAAAGCCTTCACACTTAGGAATTACAATCAACGTCAACTTATGACATGGGTGTTAATTTAATGCAATACAAAGTAAGGCTCAAGGATATCACATGCTTAACTCCCCAATAATGAACTCACCCCAATAATTATCAATTTTGTAAATCAAACATCATCCATAAATCATTTCAATTAAGCTCTGCAAACAAACCCCCCTAATCAAAATACAATCAACTAAAAACAAACGACTATTACAAAGTATCATCGCCGAGGATTCGACCCGAGTGCTGCTATACACATTAGCAGAGCACCAGAATTTTGACCGGTCGATAGGTGACAATCGGCTGTGCGTTTCAAATAGTGCCGTTGTCGGGGATGGTGCTTTAATTATTCTTTAGTTTCTGGTTATTGTAAAAAAAACCCAAAAAAAATCAAAAATTTTGAAAAAAAAATTGAAAAAAAAACACAAAGAAAAACCCGTCTTCCTCTTAAAAATCATAAACTGAAAAAAATACAAAGAAAACCCCATCTTCCTCTTTCTTCCAAAATCTCTCTGAATTCCCCGTAGCCTTCCAAACAATCCCTCGGATTTGTTTGACCCTGAAATTGATAGAACTCTTCGTCGACTTAGGAGGACCATTAGGGATAACCAAATCACCCAAGAACCAATCATTGCCCTACCAATTGAAATTGAAATGGCCAATCCTAGGGAACAAACCCTAAAAGAACTCGCTGCCCCTGATATGAATTATCAACCTATGGGTATTCAATATCCAAACATTGAAGCTGACTTCGAACTCAAATCGGGTTTGATTCATCTTCTTCCTCATTTCCATGGTCTAGCTGGTGAGGATCCTCATCTTCACCTCAAAGAGTTCCAAGTGGTCTGCTCAACCATGAAACCTCAAGGGGTTTCTGAAGAACAAATCAAGCTTAGAGCTTTCCCCTTTTCCCTAAAAGATTCTGCCAAGTCTTGGCTCTACTACCTCCCACCTGGTTCCATAAACTCATGGGTTGACATGAAGAGACTTTTCCTTGACAAGTTCTTTCCCGCTTCCCGAACAGCTTCTATCCGAAAGGAAATAAGCGGCATACGTCAATTCCCTAATGAATCACTCCATGAGTATTGGGAGAGGTTCAAAAAGCTTGTGACAACTTGTCCACACCATCAAATCCCTGACCAACTCCTGATCCAATACTTTTATGAGGGGTTATTGGCTATGGAGAAAACTCTCATTGATGCCGCAAGTGGCGGTGCTCTTGTTGAAAAAACTCATGCAGCTGCACGAGAACTCATAAGCAACATGGCTGCAAACACGCAGCAATTCCATACTCGAGCACATGCTCAAGTGAAACAAGCCCAAGAGAATCAATCCATAGAGCCCAACAAGATGACTGAGTGGATGAGTGAACTTACAGGTCTTGTGCGTCAACAAGCGGTGGCTACCAAAGCCCCAACCTCATCTTCTCCACAGTCACTATTCCCTGGACCTATCAAGAATTGTGGAATCTGCAACTCTCCATCTCATCTGACTGACACATGTCCACAACTTCAAGATGATCCATCTGATTCATCTAGTCCAATGGAGCTCAATGCGGCATTTTCTCAGCGAAACTTCAACCCTCAACAATCAATTCAGTTTGTTAGAAACTTCAACCAACCCCACTCTGAGCCCTTCTCTTCTACCTTTAACCCACCTCTGAGGTATGGTAATACCATTTCTCATCCTCCTCAGTTCCCTCATCATAATCCAGACCAGATCCAATATGGTCAAAGTGGTGGTAACATCCATCAACCTTATCCTTTTGTTCCTCAACCCCAAAGGAACAATCCTCATAGATTCCACTATCCTAACGAGCCTTCCCAATTCCCCACCCAATACAATCGCTTTCCCAAGAACCAAAATCAAGGCCAACCCAATTTGGGACAAGCCTCTTCTTCTAAACAACCATGGGAAAGTGCTATAGAGGATATTGCTTCCTTCACCCGTTCTAGCCTCAAGAACATTGAAACCCAAATAGGTCAACTTGCATCCCACCTTAGCCAGCAACAACCATCCAATTCATCCCAACTCCCTGCTCAACCATTACCCAACCCTAAGGGTAATGTAAGTGCGATTGCACTTAGATCGGGAAAGCAAATTTCTATGCCCCATGATGATTGCTCTACCTCCCTTTTCGATGTTGATCTAGAAAATGAAAAGAACAAAAATCTGGAAAAGGAACTTGAATCCACTCCTTCACCTCCTTCCATTCCTCTAAGGAACCCAATTCCTTTTCCTCAAGCCATCTCCAAGCCTAAGAAGTCCTTTGAACCTGATCCTGAAATGCTTGACATGTTTAGACGTGTTGAAGTGAACATCCCCCTCTTAGATTCCATCAAACAAATCCCTAAGTATGCCAAGTTTCTTAAGGAATTGTGCACCCATAAGAGGAAACTTAGGAACATTGAAAATGTTTCAACCCAACAGTCCATTCCCATGAAGTGCAAAGATCCAGGGACCTTCACGGTTCCATGTCAAATAGAGAGTTCCAACTTTGATGATGCACTCATAGACCTTGGAGCCTCAATAAATGTCATGCCCAAATCCATTTTCTCCAACCTTGGTCTAGGTCCCTTGCACCCAACGGGTGTTGTCATTCAATTAGCCAATCGAAGCACTGCCAGTCCTGAGGGGATAATTGAGGATGTTCTTGTTCGGGTCAATGATCTTATCTTCCCAGCTGATTTCTATGTCCTTGACATGGAAGGTGAGACGAACTCTTCTCGATCTCCCCTAATTCTAGGAAGACCATTCCTTATGACATCTAAAACCAAAATTGATGTCCATGCTGGCATCTTATCCATGGAATTCTGTGACCAACTGGTCAAGTTCAACATTTTCCAAGCCATGTGATACCCATCTGAGGATCACTCTGCATTCTCAATCCATGTTTCTGAAACTCCCTCTGAGAGTGTGTTGAATCCTAATCCATCATGTTCTTCCTGTTCTACTAATAGAGGAGTTTGTGAATATTGTATCCTCATTAACCAAGTGATTAATGGTGAAATTGATGTTGACATTACAAATGAAAACTCCATTGATCTAAAGGATATTGAAAACTCTTTGGAATCTCATCTCACCTCTGACCTCCAATGCTCCAACATGGATGGTATTGAGAAAAATGAACTAGAATGCTCATTTTTTGATTCATATCAGATTATACCACATTCATACTTTCCTATCCATGATTCTGAAAATTCTGTTATATGTGAAGTGAACCTTGAACCAATGTGTTTATATTGTCCTGATGGTAGTGATGTTTGTGATATTTGTACCCTAATTAAAAAAGTGATCACTGGTGAGGTTGAAATTGACCATTCTTTGGCGAACAACATTGAAGTAAAGGATATTGAAAATTTTATTCAGTATTATGACTCCACTAATCCTCATTACTCTACATCGGTAAGTGATGAAATAAATGAGTCAAAAACAATTGGGATCTCATACTCTACTTTTGTGTTATCCGAACCTTACATAAATGAACCATCAGAATTGAGTCATCTTCCTGAATTTCCAAGAATAGAAAATCATCACTTTGTGGATAAAATCATTCCTCACATTGAAGACCAAAGGGAGGATAGTCATCTTCTATTTCCACCCCCATTGAATTGCAAGCACACCAACAAGGATGGGAAGAAATTATCTAATGAATCATCAGGACTCCCAAAGAAAAAGTTTTTCTGGAAGCACACTGGAGTTGAGAAAATACGATGGCCACCGTTAGACTATGGGTAGTCCACTGCAATTGTCCAACTGTAGACAAATAAATGCAGCGCTTCTTGGGAGGCAACCCATGTTTTATTTTACTTTTATGAAATTTCAATTTCTTTTTAGATTTTCATTATATGAATAATGAATTTTATTTTTCAGGTAACTTCCCACTGTCCTGGAAGCACCTCGACTTCCACCGAATCCCCAAATTCTCTAGCCAACCCACCACTAGATGGAAATGGAGACCCACCAAATCCAAACCAGGGGGCACCTCTTTCCCTTTAACTCTCTCTCTCCTCAATCTCTCTTCCCTCTCTTCTTCTCTCTATTTCTTCTTCTTCCTCTCTCCCTCTCATTTTTTTACAACATTCTTCCACAACTTTTTTTTTCTATTTTCTCTTTTGTGTGTATGTGTCATTAAAAATAAAATAAATTTAAAAAAAATTAATTAAAAAAAATGAAAATTAACAAAAAAAAGGGGTGTCATAATTACTCATCATCCAATATTGAAATTCTGTCCAACCATTTTGGGGAGTCAAAAGGCTTGTTTTAAACTCAAATATATTGAATTTTTATCTCAAACTTGGGTAAACAATTTTGTGTCAATAACAAACATTTTGAATGAACAATTTTTGGTGGAAAATGATTCTCCCCTACCGTGAGGAATAACATTAGCCTTCATGCCAAGGTCATCTATGGCCATCTTTTTCATTGTGTGTCTTCACCACTGATTGTGAGTCTTGAGTTTGTGGACCTTCGAGCTGAATTTCCATCTTTTGTGTGCATTAATATGATAGAGGCATTTTCTAAGCCACATGAGAATCAGAATAGCCAAATAGCCTCCCGTTACCCTTACATTGATCCTACTTTTGAAAGCCCCTTTGATCCTATGAAAAACTTTCTTTTGATAGCCACATTACAAGCCTAATACCTTGTCCCACCCAACATCTTCTTGGATTTTCATTGTACAATTTATTGAAATTTAAGTGTGGGGGGAATGGACTTCATTTTTGGGCATACTTTCATTGATTTCAAATGTGTCATCATATGCTTGAGGGCAAGCATCCATTCAAGTGTGGGGGAGAGGTTGTAATTCTGTGAGCTTTGGGGTGTACATGTGTAATTGTCATTTGTACAAAAGTCATTGAAAAGTGTTCAAAAAAAATGAACAAAATTATATAAAAAAATGAAAAAAATAAAAAAAAAGGAATGGGTTGTGTCTTGTGTGGGTCAAAAATCATTCATCATCAACCTTTGTTGGTGTTATAAATTAGTTCTATGTGGAGATCAAGCATGGGTTGGGAGATGACTGTGAGACTTGTTTCAAGCACAACTTTCAAAAAAAAGAAAAAAAAGAACACTTGAATCATCTTGTATTGTTTCATTATTGGAAGTCTTCCATGTTGTACATATTCCATAATCTCACCCTATTCCATTTTCTATCTCCCTCACTTTTCATTCATCACACATTCATGCCCTTGTAAATATGTGTTTCTATTTCCTTTCAAATCAAATTTCAAAAAAATGTGCATTGATTTTTCCATGTTGGTGTTTTTAACCCCTCTTTTCCTTTGGACATTATATACCTACCGTCCCATAGCCACTGAAAAACCCCTTAAAAGACCTCTTGATTCTTGTACACATTAAATTTGGGAATGGAAGCTGAGAGCTCTTAAAAACTCTTGATTTTCACTTTTTGTTGGTGAATGAGTGAACCTCCTAAAATACATTTTTATCATCTTGAGAGGAGTAAGTTTTGAGTAACTACATTTTCCAATTCAAACCTTGAACATGAAAAAATGAATTGTTTCTGATGCATTATTGTGAACCAAATTTGTGATGGAATTCAATATGGATGAGTGAAATATTCTAAACCTCCCCTGATTGGAGAAAACAAAATTTTAATATTTGTTGGTGAGTGAAAATGATTTTGTCATGTTTTTATATTTGTTGCACATGAGGACACGTGCAAATATAAGTGTGGGTGATTTGATGTTATTAATATTTTCATGACTTATTATATTCCCCCTTTACTTATTTTATATGAAATGTGCATAATTTGTGTGAAATATTAATGTTTTAATATTAAGTATAATATTTGAGCATTTTTAGAAGTAGTCAAATTGAGTCAGTTTAATGTTTTAATTATAACTATCACTATACTGATCCACATTGTGTGGTTCTTATTTTTTAGGATTCTCCTTTCAATATAAAACATTTCATTAGAAGGTACCATGATCCAATTCAGCCATTTGAAGGGTCATATGGTCCTCACAAACAAGACCAAAGAATCTGTGAAGAAACTGGACTATTCATGAAGATTGATTTACTGGGCTCAATCCAGAATTCCAAAAACCTTAACACTCCACCATAATTCGGGGGACAATACTTTTAATCTTGGATAAAAATTTCAAGGCCCAAATCCAAAAACAAGAGGCCCAACATATGCTTTGAAGTCCAGCCCACCATTCTGGCCCAGAATTAAAATCAGTATAGTATGCATGAAATATCTCCTGATTTAAGCATCCAAGAGAGCTGAGATTTTTCAGTGTGAAATAGGAGATATATTCGGCCGACTTTGTTGAAGAAACCATTCGGATTTGAAGGCATCGTAATATTCAAAAACCCTTTCACATTATGGACTTAAAAACGACTGGATTGAAATGGACAGTTTAAGTTTGTTTATTCAACCGGCCATAACGTTTTATCCTTACGTCCAAATGACTCCAAATTTTGAGATTAGTCGGAAAACATTATTTTATACAACTTTGAAGAAGGAGATATTTGAATATTCGGCTGTCTGAAGTGCCAAATGGCGATTCAATTGGAGGGACAGATTGGGAATGCAAACAGTCCACTCCTTGGGCTATAAATAATCTCTCCTTCTCTCCTTGAGAGGGGTTGGCATTTCAGAAGAGAGGAGATCATATTGGCACGACCAAATCTTTTCCAAAGGCTTGGGAGGACCTGCCATACTCAAGTTTTTACTTGATAGACCATTCCTCCTCTCTTTGTTTTCACTTACTTTTGTGTTCTTCGTTTTTGTAATTTTGTAAGTCCTTTCTTTGTAATTCTGTTTTAATGCAAGTTACTTCTTCAATATCTCTTATTCTCATCCACCTTCTGTAGTTTAATATTTATGTTAATAAAATAGTTTAAATTCAGTTCAATCCCATTCCCTTATTTTGCTTCCTCATTCAATTGAAAATCTGTTTTTAATTATCATCATCGTTCGTGTGTGTGTGTCAACGTACCACTCTTTTCTAATCCCTTTCTTTTTCTTATATTCTTAATTTATCATCATAATTATTTTAACCAGAATATTAAACATCAAAATGTATGAGTGAATCTCTCATTGGGGTGAGTTATAATTCGGGGATGTTAAGTGATTGAGAGTTTTGCTCGATGAGTATTCTTTAAATTAATATTGTGTATGTTAAACTTAATATGTCATGGATTAATGATATGTTTTGTTTAACGAGTGGTTTACATGGATTATTGGAACCATAAATACACTACCATAAATAATTTTTTATTGAGATTATAACCCTAAGTTAAGTTAAGGCTTGGATTAAAGCCTTCACACTTAGGAATTCCAATCAACGTCAACTTATGACATGGGTGTTAATTTAATGCAATACAAAGTAAGGCTCAAGGATATCACATGCTTAACTCCCCAATAATGAACTCACCCCAATAATTATCAATTTGATAAATCAAACATCATCCATAAATCATTTCAATTAAGCTCTGCAAACAAACCCCCCTAATCAAAATACAATCAACTAAAAACAAACGACTATTACAAAGTATCATCGCCGAGGATTCGACCCGAGTGCTGCTATACACATTAACAGAGCACCGGAATTTTGACCCGTCGATAGGCGGCAATCGGCTTTGCATTTCAGTTACTAATATGTTTTTTGTGGTGCGAAAACAATTTTTGGTAGCATTGGTTGAGCGGTTAATTTTAAAGTGTCATTTTTGTGTAAAAATGTGTGTTTGTCTTGTGTATTCAGGTTGTACCACATCGAGCTATTTTATGGTTCATGAAATGATTTTTTTAAATTGTTATAGGGATTCCATTTCTGGTTTTAGGTTATATTGGCATGATTTTGGTTTCAAAATAGGTTTTTTTGAAGGATTTTATGTGAAAAGGTTGGTTACACTCCTTGGAATTGTTTTATGATGGTTTTAAATGGTTTCTTGATTTTTTGTAAGAGGTGCAACAATGTTAGAAAAAAAATTTGGTTGGAGTGTACTTATGAAATAGTCTATTTTAATGTGAAAGGGTTTTTATGTGATGTGTACTATCTTGGAAATGTTTTATAAAAAAATTTAAAGTATTTATTTAAGTGTGAAAGAGATGTGAAACGCGTTGTGGACTATTATGGTGTGAGTATGGTTTCAATATGAATTTGAATGAAAAAGGAAATTATCTGACATGTGTGTGAAATTTTTGGTGTGTGTGTGATTTTTAAATGGTATTTGAATGTGAAAATAGTATTTCATGTCTTTTGGAAGTTGTTTGAGCACAAGAGGGAAAACCCAGGTATCTTGGTGGGTGGATTTGTACTCATATGCTAGTGATCCTGTGGGGTTTGGCCCCTATTTCACGTAGCAAGTTTTACAATGACAAAACTAACTAAACTAAGTTTATGATGATGTTAAGGGACCACTAGGTTATGGGTATGATCCCTACTAGTGTTTCGTGGGCATGATAGTGGATATTTTTATGGTTACTTTCAACAAGATACGAGGTACCTGGGACCCACAATGAGCTAGTTCCTAGGGGTGTTCCCATTGCTAGTGCTCATTGGAAATTTTACACTCATCGTTAGCATAAGATGATTATATCTATTAAAATTTAGTATCTTGTGAATTTTATTTATAAGTTTTTATTCTTTAAAATATCCCATTTGAAAACTGGTTTTATTGAAACTTGTATTTCCTGAATATTTTTACTATCATTTCTTGTTTAAAAAACTTGAAACTTTTTGTCTTAAAATGATTATCACATGGAATCTTTTTGTGGTGTAATCCTACTGGGATTTGTATCACATCCTAAATACACCTTTGGGTGTAAATATACTTGGTAATTTTTGTTGTAGGTTTGGGTAAAGCTCTTAGAACTGGTGATCTGGGTTTCGAGCGATCCTCCGTGGTGTGGTATTGTGCAGATGGCTTGAGGGTGATTACCCCTTGCCTTGAGGTGGTTCTTGGGTAGTCCATTTTGTATTTCATCTTTTTTGTAGTCTTTAGTATTTTTATAAACCTTGTTTCACAATTCTGAATTTTATTAAAGGCTTGTTTGGGGTAAAATTTCAGATTAATTTTATTTATTGTATTTAGTTGTCTTATGTTTCTGAACTCAGGTAAATTGTTCCCCAACACTCAAATATGATACCTGAGAACTTGTGCCAACCAATGGGGATCAGTAATACACTTAGGATTTATCTATGGACTGGGTTTTTTGCCAGTATTGAAGGCTACCAGATTTGGTTTCTGAAAAAATGGTATCATAGGAGTTTCTCTCTCTTAGGTCATGTTATTTGGGGAAGATTCGGGATAGTTTGGGGCTAGGATTTTTGGGACTAGACATTAAAATTAAGATTATGGTTCTCAAATATCACACCACGTGATGAGATTAAATTCACCAAGGTAAGTTGGGTTTTATCTGATTTGTTTTTTTCTCATGGTTCGTTGATGATTTGGGGAAATGAAAGAGAGTTGGGTCGATGGTCCCAATGATATCACAGGGACTACCAAGCCATGTGGAGTCAGGGATATTTCCCAAGAACACTCTATGATATGGTGAAGTTATTATCATATGGATACCAAACGTATGTCCAATTCACCCACCGACACTAGTTTCCACTCATATTTTATTGTGTCTTTTTGTTTTGGAATCTTGGAAATTTGGTTTTAAAATAAAAATGACATGGTTTTAAGAAAAATGAAAATTTTGTGAAATGATTTTCAAATAAAGTGGAAGTCGTTTCATTTCATAAAGGTTGGAAATGAATTTTTAGAATTGTTTTGAAATGGTAAATGGTGTGTTTACAAAACCTTTTAAAACATAAATTATGTTAAAGTGGGTTTTGAAAATCTATTTCAAATAAAATTATCTGAACTGTTGAAAATTGTTTCGAATGGAATAAAGTGATTTATAATTTATGTGTGGGGTTCAAAGATGGATATTTATTTAGTTACTAATAATCATTTAAAAAATATGAAATTTTAGAACCTTTTTTTAAAATGAGAAGAGTTGAGTTCTTAATTAAATGGAAATTTATGAAATGGAGATTTTCATGAAATTAGAAGTGTTTGGAAATAGATTGAAATGTTTTTAAATGGTTGTTCAAGGAATGAAAGTGAGTTTTTATTGAATTATGGGTTCTTTTATCTATTGGTTTGTAATGTGTAAATTGGTTTTTAATTTAATTGTTAGAAATTTTGATAAAGGGAAAGTGTTGTTAAAATGTTTTGATTTTGAAAAGAGGAAAGGTTTGGTTTTGGTAATTGGTATTCTCAATGGTGGCCATATTCCTGGGTTTATATGGGAATATAGATGGTTAATGGCACTACTGGATGAGTGTCAGGATATAAATTAGTTTGGTGCCCAGTGTGGCATGTAAAATGAATTTGTGAGGCTCATGAGATAACATTGGTAAATGCGCAACCCAATAACATTATTTTTTTACAAATTATTTTAAAGGAAACTATTGTTTTTTGATAATGTGTGGTTAGGAGGTGTGGATTATGTGTTTTTATGATTTTTATTGAAGGGTTTTTTGAGTTCAATAACCCATATTTTTAAAATGATTTTTTAGTTTGGTGTTTTGTTGATAAGATTGAATGAAGCATCGGTTAGTGGTTTCTTTTGATAAAAATTTTGGGAGGCTAATGTTGTGGCTTCCCCTATGTGTTCGTTTTTGGTTTGTGGTATGTTGTGACCAAATGACCAGCTTGGTTGGGTCCTTGGGTTTTCTTGTTGGCTAGGGTAATCCCCCATAAAGTGTTAGTTCATGACTGATGTGTGGCCCATGGTGATTCATTGTTGGATGATCCAATAGTTGATCAACATAAGGACTTTCTTATTGATCTTTCAATATTGGGTTTACCCCTCTTCTTTTTTAGATATGTGGATCCCCTTGTAGTGGGAGAGTGGTTTTGGGACGTTTAAATAGACCTTAGTTTCTTAAGTTTCTTGAGTCATCGAAGGTGAATGCAGTTCCGGGATGTCAATTTAGAATGATGTCTCAAAGGACCTTTGGGTATTTCGTCAGTCTCATTGACGCAAGAATTCATGTTAGTCCACCAGTGTGGAAAATCTAGCCAAGAGTGGCTATTGTGGCCACTTTCTAGAATCGTGTGTTGTTTAGGAATTAGTATAAATTCCCTCTCCTTGTGTTTTTTTATTAGCTTCAATGGTCATGTTCGGTGACGCCTTATGATGTCATGTGTTCGTTTGACCATAAGGGTGAAGGTTGTGAAATCTTATGAGAGTTTCTATTTTTTTGAATGTGTGTCTCCCTTTAGGGAATTCAAAAATATTATGTTCTAGAAAAAGGTTTTTCTAAATTTCCTTTCATTCTATTTTTTCCCATCTAAAAAACAAGGGGTTATGTGCGTGCATCCTAAATCCATTGTTTTGGTAAAATTATGTGTTAGGGTAAAGTGAGTTTGAAGTGTGTCATGTCTCATTGAGCCCATATGAGATCATGGTGTAATTGTTTGTGGCACTGGAAGAAGAATTTCCATTCAGGGGTTTCTAAAGCTGAGAAACAAGGAAAGAGAAGCTTCAATCATCTGATCTATAGCCATAGGTCTTGGAGTGAAGCTGGCACATAGTCATAGGAAATCCCGGGGTCATTAAAACCTTTAGTCAAAGTCATATCCTCAGTATGAAATATGAGAATATTTAAATATTTGATATCATCGTCTTGTTCTAGTTATTCCCATTCAGTGGTAGAGGTGGAGAACCTCATTTCCTTGTTATATATTGATTTCATTTTATTCCCTTGGGTTTCCTTTTAATTTTTAGAGAATGGATGAATTTTGGGATAGGTAGTTTGAAGAGCACGATTTGTGCACGGTTAGTAGTAACTCTAGTCAAACCTAGGAAACCATGAAATAATAGACAATAACTAATGAACATCCATGTTCCTTGGACCATGTAACTGTGTGAAGCTTCCCCTTTGGTTAGAATTCTCCAAACAGTTAGCACATGGTTTCCCAAACTGTGCAGACTAACCGTGTGGTCATGCCAACTCTTTAAATTTTAGGGTATTTTTGTGTCAGTTCGTGATGGTCGGTTAAAATGGTTGGTTATTATGGCGGGGATACCCACTATTATTCTCATGTAAGTTATTTTAGAAAATTATAATGAAATTCTACCCCTTATGTTAGGATTCTGTTCGGGCCTCCCCCTGTTGGTGTCTCAATTATATCTGGGAAAAAAATGAAGTTGCCCCTTATAGTGGGCAGTCTGTTTGTGTCTCCCCATACTAGAAACTAGGTTTTGTCCCTAGTATTGGTCTCACAATAGGTAGTCTCGTTCAGAATTATTTAACATCCAACTTCCTAATTCAGTAAATGTTGGTATTGGAGTGCACCTAATGGTTTTGTTGAAGTAATATGGTTGTGACCTTGTTCATTTTCATTGTTCATTCTAGGTAAGTTCATGGAGTCTTGTTCTGATAGTTTTGAGGTTTTGGTTTTCGGATGTAGTTTGAATATGATTGATCATTTCAGGAAGTAGTATATGTTTTTATTGGTGAGATTATTCATTTATTTATTGATCAATTTGAGTTGTTTTTGACTTTTGGGGGTGGGAAAAACATGGCAAAGGATTCCATTTTGGCCTTTCGATTGGGTTTGGTTTTTTCTTTTGGCCTTGCTGTGATTTTCCAAGGATAGAATGTTTTATGGTGGGGAAAATTATCACATCCATTAATTATTTTAAAGGTATTTTTTCATTTAATTACTATTCCTTATTTTTTTTTTGAGGTTTTCCAAAGTAGTTTTGGAGGAAAGGGTGTGTTTTCAAGTTTTGGGCCAAACTGTGAGATCATTTCACGTTTTAAAAAAAAATTATAACTCCTTCATTTTTCAACCTTTTATACCCATTCCACTTCCCTATTATAATACACTATTATATTAAAACCACCATATCTATTTGGACCTCATAGAAATCCATAATCATAATGGATTTGGGTTTTTTATTAAGGTATTGGGACAGCCCGTAAGCCCATTTCCTGCTTTAAAAAATAATTCTTTAATATCTCATTCAATATTTAAGCTTTCTCGATGATTATAACTCTCACCCAAGATCACTTACCGAAGGCACTCCCCATTCCCTTTTCCCCTCTTTGGAGCTCATATTCATCGCAAATTAGGGAAAAAATTCTCTGGATTTCTCAAATCATCCATATTTGAACAGGTGACTTGTTTCTTTCATAACTCCTTAAATTTTTACTCTTTTCCCTCCATTTAAGTTCCGACTTGACCAAATCAGCCTTATTCAAACCTCAATTTAATTTTTTGATGTTTCGAAATTCAGCTACTGATGTATTTGGGGCGTTTTATTCAATATATCTCAAGTAAGTGGGTTTCCGTTCTTCCCCCATTTGCTTAGGGTTTCCTCCTTTTTCTTAGGGTTTCATCCATATTTTCATGATGTTACTAATTTCCAGAAGTAGGTATTCGAACATAGGGTTTTATCTTTGGTTTATTGCTCTAATCTTTTGGTTTTAGGTTTTATTTAACTCCCTTGTGGTGCGGAGGTGGTGCGGGTGAACTTTTGCACTAGGATTTGGTGTTTTGACATTTGTGGTAGGTGACTCCATGTGTAAGAATTTCTTGATGAGTTGGATTGCATGATTTATTTATTTAGGACATTACAAATATGTTTTGTGCAGTATTGAAACTATTTTTGGTATCATTGGTTGAGCGGTTATGTTTAAATTATCATTTTTGTGTAGAAATGTGTGTTTGTCTTGTTTATTCCATGTTGTACCACTTAGGGCTATTTTATGGTTCATGAAATGGTTTTACTATATGGTTATAGGGATTCCAATTCTATTTTTATGTTATATTGTCATGCATTGGGTTTCAAAATAGGTTTTTTATAAGGATTTTATGTACCAATCTTGGTTACACTCCTTGGAATTGTTACATGATGGTTTTAAATGGTTTCTTAATTTATGTAAGAGGTGAAACTATGTTGGAAACCTATTTTGGCAGGACTGTACTTTAGAAATGGTCCATTTTAATGTGAAATGGATTTTATGTGATGTGTAATTTCCTGTAAATGTTTTATAAAATTGTTTAATGTATTTATTAAAGTGTGAAAGAGATGTGAAACATGTTGTGGGCTGTTTTGGTGTGAGTGTGGTTTCAAAATGAATTTGAATGAAAAAGGAAATTCCATGACATGTGTGTGGGATGTTTGGTGTGTTTGTGATTTGAAAATGTTATTTGAAATTTTAAATTGGTATTTTGTGGATTGTGGAACTTGTTTGAGCACAAATGGGAAAACCAAGGTATCTTTGTGGGTGGGCATGTACTAGTATTCTAGTGAACCTGTGGGGTTTGGCCCCTATTTCACGTAGAAAGTTTGATGATGAATACACTAACTAAACCATGATGATGATGGTGTCAGGGGACCACAAGGTTATGGGTATGATCCCTACTAGTGGCTCGTGTGCATGAGAATGAATATTTTTATGGTTACTTTCATCGAGAAATGAGGTACCTGGGACCCACAACGAGCTAGTGCCTAGGGGTGTTCTCATTGCTAGTGCTCATTGGACATTTTACACTCATCGTCTCCATATGGTGTGTTTGGAAGGAAAATTTAAGTAGATTTTGCATTTTATTTTAAAAAAATATTATTTAAAATAGCCAACTTGAAAACTAATTTTATTTAATGTTGAATTTCATAAAGATTTTTACTATCATTTCTTGTTTAAAAAACATACAAGATTTTTGTCTTATAATGATTATCACATGGAATATTTTTGTGGTGGAATCCTACTATGATTTTTTTCGCACCCTACTTACATATTTGGGTGTAAGTATACTTGGTAATGTTTGTTGCGGGTTTGGGTAAATATCTTTGAACTGGTGGTCTGGGTTTATAGTGGTCATTCGCGGTGTGGTATTGTGGAGATGGATTGAGGGTGACTCCCCATTGCCTTGAGGTGGTTTTTAGGCTGCCCATTTTTGCTTTCTTATTTTGTTGTAGTCTTTGGGCTGTGTATAAACCTTGTTTCCAAATTATAAATTTTATTAAAGGCTTTTTTGGGGTAAAATTTCAGATTTAGTTTATTTATTGTATTTGGTTGTCTTATGTTTCGAAACTCAGGTAAATAATTCCCAAAAACTCATATATGATACTTGGTAACTTTTTCCAACCCATTGGGATTGGGAAATCCCTTCGGGTATTGCTATGGACAGGTTTGGGTGCCTTTCTTTAAGGCAACCAGATCTGGTTCGTGACATCATGAGTACTGATGAGAGTTCAAAAATTAAAGTGTAGACAAAAGGAGAAGATCATTGGAGTTTATGATCAGAGGTCATGTGTTCTTATGAATTTATATTTGGCTTGGATAATGAAGATTAGGAAACTGAATAATGTTATTACCTATATTTTTTTAATAATTCTGATGTCATGGAATCTTATGTCTATGCTCAGAAAACCTATCCAACTAGGCTCTGAACCAAATTGTGGAATGACTTGAAGTGAATTCCCAATCCCCATGGTCTAGAAACTAACATCAGGGTGACCAACAACAACCATATGAAACAAATTTATTAACTTGAAACTAGACTCATTGAATATATATTAAAATAAAACCATAAAGTAAATATTTCATAAATAAAATAGTTCCAAAAGTAACGATACCACCATAGAAACGGACACACCAACCTTCCATCATATCCTCTCACCACCATCTACCCTTTCCCAGCTGACCAAAATCCTCACTGCATCCCTATGGAACCTTCCCCTTTCCTTTATCATATAAAACAGGGTTCACACACCCCTAATAGAGTGTGAAAGGTTTGGGGAAAAAAGGATCAATTGGATCCCACCATGGTGTTCCATAACAATTCACTGTACAATAATCTAAATATAATAATTTTAAAGAAAACATGGAAATATAAGCAGTTACATTGTTTTATATCAATGGCATGGTGAATAATTTCCCTTTTTCCAATTCCTTTACAAAACCATTTTATACAATTTCAAAATATAATATCTTTAATCCAATTTCATTAATAAAATCATGTATCATATCAAATCCAATATAGTATAAAGAGAACGTACAATGGTTAACACCCCTATGATAAAAAAGATTATTCGAACAATGTCACCCTTACCAAACTCACAAACAATGACTAGTGTGCACTTGAGTACCTAGAGACAATGTATACAAGAAATAGGGAGGGAGCAACACCCTATAAATTAAACTCCATAAAATATAAATATAAAGTTCCTAGATCCAATGCATCTACATCCGAGGAATGAATCACCCCAATAAGTTAACACCCTTACAATATCAATTTATAATGACTAATAATAAACACTCCACCTAAGTACCTAAGGCCCCCATATGCATGATATATAAAATAAATTTCAAAGGCCTTTCTAAATTTCACAAAAAATTCAAACAAAACCATTTTCATCAATAACATTATTTGAAAACCAACTTCATAATCCATTTAATAATTCTTTGAAAAACATATTTATCTTACCAAAGTGGGGAACCCAAATTTTCTAAGAAAACTTTTTTAAAAACACATATCAAATTATTCAAGAATCATTCTAATTCATTTAGAAAACCTTTTATAAAGTAAAATTCATTAACATTTTGTACAACGTAGGAAAGAGAAGGAACCACCTACCTCAAATTCGTGTCCCATACCAGCCATAATGGGATCCACACATTGAAAGGAAAGGAAATTCTTGAGTAAGTTATAAGAGGTCCTAAAAATTATTACCACAACCTAGGATCGTGTTTCCATGATAAAAATGGTTGGATGAGATTTTTGATCAACACATACCTCAAAAAACACATGTCTCACCACTATCGATGGGAGAACTGACCTTTAGAAGAAAACAATCATAAATGATCTATATGAGATTGAATAAAGATCATACCATGATCAATAGATCCCTAATAATATCATAGATCTTCTACCAAAACCAATATAAGTGTAGGAAAAAACAATATATTTATTTACTTACCGAATCCTTAACAACTTATCGAACTAGGATTGAAATACCAAGTGAAAGAGTTATAAAGAGAAGGATTCACTCAAAAATTCCTATAGAAGACCTCGGTTTTGAGGAATGGTTAAGGGAGAAATATGATAAAAGATATTTTTTCCCAATACATTTAATATTCTAGAATATATATGATTCATTACGTGAATCATTGGATCATGATGTGAACTTTTGGAATGGCTAATATGATAAATAACAAGCCACCTTAGCTTTAAATACCAAAATTCCAGTTCACTATGTGAATAATATCTCACATCATTAGCAGTTTTAATTTCCTACAAAATAAATTATTCCAAAAATTCCTTCACATCTTGGATATACATTCATGGTGTAATCTGGATCCTATATCCACTTTTACATCTTTTGAGTCATCTCCTCCTCTGAACACTACTAACATAAATCAACTCATTTCATCACACACTTTAACATGCCTCAATGATTAAAATGAGGCATACCATAAAATTGATGATGTTTCAATTCTACACACCATAGGACTTTTCATCACCAATTAGTCATTTAGATGAAGGATTCTTTCGAAAGAGGTGAGGCCACTACTCCCTTAAAAAATATTTTTGGCGCCAAGTTTCATTATAATTTGAATAATGCCATCACAACACATTGACCAATAGAATATTCCCAAAAAGAACATTCATCAAATAATCAATTATCTCCATAATATCCTCTATAATTGAAATTTAAGGATCTAACTCAATATAATTCCAACTCAGAACATGGGAAGAATCTAAGTGGTACTTCTTGAGCTAATATATTTGGAAAATATCATGAATACCTATCAAATAATTAGGTAATGTCAACTGATAGGAAATCTATCCAACCCCTTAGTCATATCTAGTGGTTCAATATATCTCAAATCCCACTTACCATGTTTCCCAAGTCAATGGTATCCCATCCAAGTAGAAACTTTCTAAAAGACCTAGTCACCGACAAATAACCGTAATGAAAATCATTGATGATACATATTTGATTTCGACTGACTCTGAACTGTAACCAAGTGTCAATATATATTATAGATCCTTTATTATATCTCCTGGATGGGGCTTGGCCCTGTAAGAGAGTCCTTACCCACCTTTGAATAATAAATATTTGTCCTACATAGGTGACCATACAAAACCTCGAATGGATCCATTCTAAACAATGACTGGTATCTTTTATAATAAGTGAAATTGAACAGTCCTAGATGGTAGTCCCAAGATATAAAAAAAATTAAATATTTTCACAAATAATATCCTCCATAATTTGTATATAATACTCCATCTTACCATTCATCTATGTATGGTAATCTATACTCAATCTGACCAGATTCATCATGGCCTCCAGGATAATATTCAAGAACTTTTTGGTAAACCATAGATCCATGACAACAAAAATTGAATAGGGGGGCCCATGAAACCTCACAATATCCTATACTTACTTTTTACAAAGATCTCTAAGTTTGGTGGTGTCACAATAAAAAAATGATCTTATTTCATCAATGGATCAATCATCACCAACATGGCATTCTTTACTTGGGAGTCTATCATAATCCAACAATGAATTCCACATACACCATGTCCCATTTATAAGTTGGAACTATAAGTGGAAGGAGTATCCATAAGTATTTAGTTACTCTTAATTGAATCTTTTGGCAGGTGTAATAGTAGGATACATAGTCAGTGATGCCATGGTATATACCCAGCCACCAGAAACTATGTATCATTTTATAAGGAATCTTTGTAGTGATGTGGTGAACGGACCATGAAAATTTATGAATATCATGAAACACTATATTCTTGATAGATTTTGGGATGAAAAACTGATTCCTAAAGTTTATAATCTCATAAAAGGTGAGATAATAACCAGAAAAGGTCTCCCCAATATATAGAGATTTTTAGAATCCTCTGAACTCTTCATCATGCTACTGGTCCTAAATAATAGACTCAATGGTAGATTATGACAAATAAATATTCGTTATAACCATACTAAAATCATCCTACTACATTTCTAAATGAAACTGAATGAAAATCACCATATAGTTCCACTCCTCTTTCGATTCTATAAAAACATAAGATGGGTAATTTCTAAAGAGAGAATCAGCAATAATATTCCCCATTCCCATAGTATAGTTTATTCCAATGTCAAATTTTAGGATGTATCCCACCCATTACCTAGGGAATTGGTTTAGGTCCTTATAATAAAAGATATACCTAATTCTATTATGGTCAGAAAATATCATGTACCGTTCATAGAATATGTAGTGTCACCAACTCTTAAGAGCATACATAACAGTCACGATATCTAAGTCATGAGTGTGGTAATTCTTCCCATGTGGCCAAAGAGGATGAGACCCATACACCACCACTTGATAATATTGTATAATCACCGTCCCTATACCAATTCATTAGGAATCATAGTATACCACGTATTTCTTAACATGTTCCATAAATATCAATATGGGTGCTAATGTCATATGACATTTCAACTCATCAGAATAAGTCTATAACTTAGCATACAAAGTGCATTTCAACCCTTTATTTGAAAGATAAATCAATTTTGATTCCATCTTTGAGAAATCCTTGAAAATCACTAATAATATCTATCCAAATGTTATATGATCTTTATGACGAAAACATTTTGTTATTCTTCCCAGGACAATAGAGCCTTCACCTTCTTCAGATTAAATGAAAGTCCATGTCCCAAAATTATGTGGCTAAATAAATTCACTTCTTGGATCCATAAATTGAATTTAAATAGCTTCCAATAAATGTGGTGACCCTTTAGGATTTATATAACGAAATTGAGGTGGTTATCTTGCTCATGTTCCGATCTTAAATAAACTAGAGTATCGACCACAAATACCATGAAAAAACTGTTGAGATGCTAATGGAATATCATGTTTATAAAATCGATAAACACTATAGGAGAATTAGTTAATGAGAAGGTAATTAAAAGATATTCATAATTCCCATAGTTACTCTTTATGGTGTTCTTTATGATATCTAAATTTTGAACTCTAATATGGTGATACACTGAAAAAAGATCAGTTTTCTTAACCCACTTTTCACACTTTAAATTTTTAAACAAGTCATCTACATGGGGAAAGGGTATGCATTTTTAAAAATTTCCTAATTCATCTTTTGATAGTCTATTCAATAATGATAAGTACCACCCAACTTATTTGAAAAGAGAATAGGGTCCACCCAAGAAAAAACACTAGGATAAATAAATACCTTATCTAGCAGATCCTCCAACTAAATATAGATCTATTTTAGTTCTACAGGTTCCATATGATTATATGATAAAAAAATTAGTTGTGTACCCAACACCAGATCAATCGAGAACACTACCTCCCTCTCTTGAGGTGGACTTGAGAAGTCATCTAGAAAAAAATTGGGGAAGTCCAAAACAACATAGGGAAGATCATCAAGAGATGAAAAATCATCAGGCTCAACGACAATGGAAGAAGACAGACTGTTGAGTTCTAGGCTAAAATTTCCCACTCGGCCAGACCTTGGGTCCCACTAACACCTAAGATCCCTCCTCAAAAGTAGAGAACCAAACAAGATAATGAAAAAAATCAATCTTAGATTTTTCAGACACCATTCATTCAACCTATATGGTGACATCAAAAAGTTCTATCTTAAGAACCAATAATTCCTTAATAACCCCAAGTTTTCTATTGAAAGAGATCAAAAAGAACATATAAAACTCTATTCTTTCCTATTTCCAAGTGTCATATATAGATTTATAATGAAGTACATGACACCTGTCAGATGTTTTTTCACACCAAAAAAATTTGAAGATATGAAACATTGAGGGGCACCTATATCAAACAAATAAGTTTCTATAGAAGATGAAATAAATATATTATCTCTCACTATAGTTGGTCATGCATAAACCTCTATCGTAAACTCATCCACTACATGAATGTGCTTCACTCCTTAGGCTTGTGGATGGAACCCTATGGATTTGATGCTTCTAGTTGCGTTGTAGTGTCCTTTAGAGCTAATGATCCCTATCTATAATGGGGAATAAAACAATATTAAAAGAATTTATTCATATTCCCTAAGTGGAGATAATAAATTCAAATATTCATTGAGTGGTAAAATACTTTTGGGTGTTCCCTACAATTCCACACTACTAGTAAGTTTTGGGAATAGGACTGGTAATCACTGAAGGTATGTACAAATCCTGATACTGAGAACCACCTCTACCACTTTTGTGGTTATCATGGAACTTACCCTTCTTTCTCTATGTTCACTTACAACTACCATTCGGTGGAAAAGAAGATCTAGATAATATAATTTTACCCACCATATCTATTTATTTCATAATAGCTTTGTTAACTATCTCATCATAGTAGGTGAGATTTAGTATATATACATATGATTCAATATCAGGTCACAAATCACATTGGTATTTCTAAACATCCAGTTGATCATTCATCACTAACTTTGGAGAAAAATTAACTAGCTTTGCAAAAAAATTTGTGCACTACAACACCAAATAATCTCCCTATTACAAGGACATGAACTGCAAGTACTTCTCTATCATTAAAGATTCTAGAAAAATCTACTGAAATAAAAGGGTCTTAAATACCTTACACAATAATCCAATGTATCTATTTTACTAAACCATGGAATCCCACCACTTCTTTATAGGACCTTTAATCTTGAATGTTATGCATTTCATCATGAAAGACTCTTGTGTATCGAGGAATTTGAAGACTTTATCAATATGTTTTTATCCATTCCTTCACCTCTTGGGGTTCATTCGTACCCTTAAATGATAGGGTATTCTCATATTGGAACTCTCAAACTCGATCCCTCACTACCACAACACTGGGTTTCTGCAGCGCCACCCTTTATCAGTTCTTTTTTAGCGCTGTTATAGGGGACACCTTTATCAGCTCTTATTTTAGTAGCGCTCATAAAGGGGGGGATTTATCATCACTTTTTCCTAGCGCTGATAAAGTGTATATTTCAAAAAAATAAGTTTTCATTAAAAATAATATATTGATATATAAATATATTTATATTGATATAAATATAATATATATTTTTTAAATATGTTTTAGACTAGTATAAATAGACTATTACATTTAATATATAATAAATTTAGTAAAAATGGCTTTAAAATATTTTAAAAAATATTATTAATTGATAATTTTATAATTATCATTGACCAAAAACCATTTAATAACAATTAGAAGACACAAAAATAAAAAAAACTAAGAAAAGATCTAAAATAAGTTGAAAATGTAACTCAAACTTCAAACGACCGTGATTTTTTAGCCGGGTGTCCATTTGATCTCTACAACATATCAAATCGAATCTTGTGACGAGTTCTACATGCTAGTGACTGAAGGGAATATTTTGTCACATTTTTAAAGGCCAAAAAGGCCCAGAAGGCCTCCAAAACTGAGTTTTTAGTCAGGATGCGCTGATTTTTTAATATTCTAACAGCTATAACTTCTGATCCAGATGTTATCTAGGCCTATAACACATATCATATTTAATATTGTTTCATTTTCTTCTATTTGAATGGTTGTGGAGTTAAAATAGACTTCTATATTAGAATTTATGGTCGTTTTAACATTCTATGGCATTTTAGATACACATAAATATGTATTTATTCATAAATAAATTTGTGTGTGTGTGTGTCTTTGTGTGTGTCTTTGTGTTATGTATTTGTATGTATTTATTAATTATTTTATTTATAAACACACATAAAAAAATATTTTATAAATGTATTTAAAACTAATGTTCTAAATATATATTAATACACAAATAAATATACTGATAAAAAATTATAACTAAATATATATATATAAATAGATATAAATATATATTAATATAAGAATAAATATATATATATATATATGAATAAATAAATATTTATTAATATAACTAAATATATTTATATTATTATGAATCTATATTAATATATGAATAAATATAACTATATATATAAAAATAAATAGATATATCATTAAATAGAGAAAAAAATAAATGGCTTAGTGGTAAAGATGCAGGAACGTAAGGGGGGAGGTCGCGGGTTCAAGTTCTGGTAGAACCAAGGGCACATGGGCAAGTGGGAGGGGGTTGTGCGAGTAAGGTCATCAGGCGGTGAGAGGAAGGGGGCTCCGCCTAACATAGATAAAAGGGGGGTCAAGTGCTGTTAAAAACTCCCCACATTATTTATACTTTTTAACTTTTTTGGACTTTTATCAGCTCTTAAAAAACCGCTGATAAAAGGGGTCATTTATCAGCGCTAAAAAAGTGCTGAAAAAGGACGGTTTTATCAGTGCTTTTTTTAGCATTGATAAAAGACCCCTTTTATCAGCGCTTTTTTTAGCACAGATAAAAGGGGCCTTTATCAGCGCTTTTCTTAGCACTGATAAAAGCAACCCCTATCTTTGCCTCGATTAAAAACACTTTTCTAGTGCTTTTAATGCCCTTTTATAGCACTGATAAATGACATATTTGCAGTATTACCTATCTTCTACAGCACCTCGTTATGCCTCAATGGAAGAGTTATGAACACACAATACATTCTAGTCAATGAAATGAACTGCTTGTATAATAGCCTCTAAGGGATTTTGATCTAGATTAGTACTCCCTTGAGGATCATCTCTCGCTTCACCTTCCAATAGAAACCTTGAAATATGTCTTAGAGGAATGTTACTAGATACCAAAAATAGAAGGAAATGCTCAAAAAGGAAAAATCTAAGTTTAAACTATAAAGATATAATAATAAACTAAGTTCAAGGTCAAAATCTAACACAGAAGACACACATCCCAATATCCTATGATAACTTGAGGCTTGTCACAAAAATGGATGGTTGGGAACTCATTAAAATCTACCTCTGAAGTCTCAAAATTCCTATATTATGTCTATTGACTTCCCTATAATTAATAGAACCATTCTCTAATATAAAATTATCAAGACTTTTCCTAGATAACCAATTCAACTATGCTCTAAACTAGGCTCCAAAAAGACCTGAAGGAAGTTTCTAATCCCCATTAGCTAGCTACAAGTAGCTCGACCACCAATAATAACCAAAGGGAATGATTTTACCGACCTGAAACAAGACACATGGCATATATATTGAAATAAAACCATAAAATAAATATGGGAAAAACAAAAAAATTCAAATGTTATCAGTACAACAAAATGAAATGAAATCCAAACTATCTATTCATGTTCCTTGTGATATGTAGTCACATCCCATAATCTCAACACTAGCTACCCATTTCGAGCTAACCAAAAACTATGTTTCCTCACTATGGAACCTTTCCCTCTACTGCATAAAATAAAATAGATCCTACACATCCCCCAATTTATTTTTTAGGGTGTGATCTAAACAGACACTATAGGATCCCACTCATGTGTTCCATAAAAATCTTTTATAAAATAATCCCAATATTATCAATTTAAAAAAAACAAGAAATTAGGACCAGTTAAATAATTATATATCAAAATGAAGATCAATAATTTCCCTTTTTCAAATTAATACACAAAACTAGGTAATAAAATTTCATATAATAATTTCTATTGACAATTTTCATTAATCAAATCATGTATCATATCAAATACAAAATATCTCAAAGCCAAATCAAAATGGTTAACACCCCTAAGATAATGAAGATCAGGCTATCTTGGTCACTCATACAAAAATCATAAGAAATGACTAGTGCACACACAAGTCCTGATAACCAATGCATCCATTAACTATGGAAGGAGAAACACCATAGAAATTGAACCCCATATAATTTCATGATTAAGTTCCTAGTTCCAATGTATCTACATTCTAGGAATAGAGGACCTCTTAGAAAGTGAACCCCTATAAAATATCAATAGAAAAGGCCTAATAGTAAACCTGCAACCAAAGTACCCAAGTATCCCATGTTCAGAACATATTAAATTAATTTTCAAGTTCTTATCACATTTACCAAATAAATCCAAAAAACCCTTTTCATCAAAAACACGTTTTGAAAACCAATTTTGTAATCCATTTCACTATGATTTGAAAAACACCATTCTTTTACCAAAATGAGGGGGAATATTTTATCAAATAAAATTATCACAAGCAAATATAAAATTATTCAAGAATCGTGAAAATTAATTTTTAAAACCATTTATAAAATAAAGAGAATTAATGGTTCATGAAATATTTGTTAGACACATAACCACCCACCCCAAGTTCAGGTCACACAGAAACCAAAATGGGATCCAGAACTAGGAAGAAATTAAATTGAGAATAAAGTGAGAGGATTCTATAAATTTTTATTCCCATAACATAGAATCAAGTTTCCATAAAAAAGGGGTTAATGGAAAATTTTGAACAATGCATACCTCAATAATCACATGTCACACCATTATAGATATGATAACCGAGATTCAGAAGAAAAATGCATAAGGATCTAGAAGACCTTTAAGAAGGATCATATCATGATTAATAGACCCAAAAAAGTTAGCCTAGATCCACTTCCAAAATCAGGAGGATAAATGGAAACAAGAAGATATAGATCAAACAGACTAAATCCTTGAAAACCGATCGAACTAAGATCAAAATTCTAAGTGAATGAGTTTGAAATATCATGATGCAACAAAAATTACTAGGAGAATACCTATGGTCTGGGGAAAGGATAATGTAGGAAAATGAAAAAAGATATGGGTGACTAACTAATTTAATCTTCTCAAACATACATGATTCATAATGTGAATCATTGGTTTATGATGATAACTTCCATAATGGCCAATATAATGAAAATGTTCCTCCTTGTCTTAAAATTTCAAAATCCTTGTTGAATACATGAATAATATATCACATCATTAATATTTTTCACATCATCCACACAAAATCAATTCACAACCTGAACCAATTCATGTTGTGAATATACATTCACAACATGAACCAACTCATGTATCCAGTTTTCCATTTTTTAATTCATTACCACATCTAACCACTAATAAAATACCTCAAATCATTTTATTACAACCTCTTAGATGATTCAAATCATAAAATTAGGTGTACCTTAAAATTTAATATGTTACATGCACCATGTTAGAGAGGTATATTTTAGGTAAACACTGTGTTCACGATTGGAAAGTGTTCATAACATGTTCTACAAGTCCCAACTTTGGTATTATTATCATTATCCTTTATATGTGAACGATTTAAATGATTTGGATATAAAGAAGCCTATGACTATTTATTAGTATCCAAGGGAAATTGGAGATCAAAAAAATAAATTTTTCCATGAATGAGTTATTCCCATAGTGAGAGTTACATAAAAGAATAGTGGGGTGGAGAAAAGAAATTTGGAGAGGAAATCAAAAATTCAATCACAATATCCTAAATTATTTTGAATTTTTTTTATTGTGATTGATGTGGAATACTATTTTAATGATTAATACTTAATAAAAGTGTTTGAATGGTTGTTTTTTATTTATTTTATTATGGTTTAATTTTTTCATAAAAGAAATGTTTTAGAAAGTGTGTAATACAAATAATAATATTTTCCAATTTTAAGACTTTGAAATTTTATGGATCTTTAGAGAAGGAGAGTAAATGATAATTGCATAGTTCTATAAATGAAATTTTGAGAAAACCATTTAATTTTAGGCATGAAATTTGAAATTGACTAGGTATTTTCTAATTTTATAATGCCAATGATTTTCCTGAAGATGTCAAGTTTCGGTAGAATAATATAATTATTCATTTATTTATAATTATAAATTTAAAATGATTGTTTTTAATTGAATAAATAATTTTCAGTTGAGATATTTTGGTTCCGATTAAGTCGATGGGGTAATGTAGTGACATGCATAATTATGAGTAGTGAATTTCATGGGAAGTTAGAATTTGTGGTCCCGAGGTAGGGGTATTCTAGGAATTTGAATTTGCATCTAGAATCTGATAATTATAACATATAAAGGATATGTTTTCAGATAATGAATGATCTATGGGTGGAACTATTGTTTCTTGGTTGTGTTGTAGAGAAGGTATGGTGTGACTCGGATGTTGACTATGGCTATAGGCCACAGACCACATCATAGCTAGAGGGGGTACGATGTGGTGTGTGTTGTAGGATTTTATTTCTAGAAAGGTGGAGAACACTATTTCATAAAGGAGAGAACTATGTTATATTGGTTTTTTCAAGGGAAACACTATGTTTAAACCTAAATTTTATTCCTTGGAGGGATAAAATATGGGGGATACCATACAACATGACCCTTAGGGGACAATACAGCGAGAGTAGGTCATCAGGTTTGTGCCCTCTGCCCCTTTGTAGATGATTGAGCCAAAACCCAAGTAAAACATCATAAAATAGCCCTAGTTGAGGGAGTAATGAGAATTAAGACAAAATTTATGCCATGGAGGGTCATTGTGAAGCTGTTCATTACCCCCCCCCCCCCATCATTAGTTGAACCATAGAGCATTGGGATACGCCACAAAGGGGAAGCTGCTGTTGGAATTGCATCATAATCCCTTAGGTGGCACCATAACTAACCCCCTAAGAGGGGTTCCATGATAAAATTTCATGGGGTCTCACCATAATAGACACCAATTATATTTTTTTAGCGATAGTGGAATGGTAATTTACTAGTTATCCCTTCTTTGATTTTAGTGGGTAAATCGACATGGGAGGGGCCATTTCAGTCAGCCTCTCATCTCTCCTTTTTTTGATTCCCTATGGAACGGGTGGTTTTGGATGTGATTTCACAAAGACTTGTTTTATGTTAATCATCATCTATTATTTTGTTTTATTTTTCACTTTTTATCTATTAATTTTGGATAAACCATCTGGGGTTTTTGTGATAATTCCATTAGAGCATGGTGGAATCAGGTGAGGAGGATGGGGTTTTCACTCAGTTTGGCTAGATGGAATCCATGGAGGATGATCACAAGATATATTTTACTATTTTTGTTGAGGTGTGTCACTACCCTTATTTATTTAGGCTATTTAGTTAAATTGGATCAAATTATCAATTTACCAATTGTAATCGTTGTTTAATATTCTATAACAAACCGAGTCAATAACCCTCTCAAAATGGTACCAGACCCGATCCGCCACATACCCAAAGGGTGTTCCCAATACCCACAAGCTAACAACTAGAACCTAAGCATCAAAACAACTAGAGGGAATTATTTCTCCCAAATTTAAGTGAAAAAAAAATGGAATATATACACATAATGGGAATAATAAACAGAAGATAAAATATTATGCCATAATAGATAAAGAACAATAAAAGAGATATCATTGAATAAGGTAGAAAATCAGTCTCTAAATGACAAGTATAACCATAAAGGAATAAAAAAACAAATATAATCTCCAAAGGATCTATGGTTAACATGGAAAAACTTCTATCATCTCACCACCAGCTACCCAAAACCCAACTGACTGAAAATATCACTGCCTCAGTATAGTGCCTTGCCTTTACCTGTATCAAAATACATAACCAGGTCAATTCACCATTGAAGGGCTATGCTGGGTGTAAACTATTAGGATCAGTAGTGTCCCACCCTAGTGTTTCATATCATGTCTCTTAACAATAATAAAATCATCATCAACTTCAAATAAAATAAGGAATGATAATAGTTTAACAGTTTTTATACCAAAAGCATGGAAAATATTTAAATTTATTTTTTTCTATATTTCCAAATAAAACACATAAAAAAATTCAAAGATTTTTCTAACCATATATCATAGTAGATATATCATGTAAAATTAAATCAAATCAAGTGTCATATCTCATATCAAATCCATAATCAAAATAATACAAACCAAAAGCAGCCTAAATTAGAAAAAAGAAAAGCTCACATCACACTATGGATCACACTAGATCAGGATAGCTAGGAAACTCATGAATGACATATAAAATAACATATGCATCAAGACACATGTGTTTTCATTGAGTTTGGAGAGAATTGGAAAACCCCAACATGTGAACCCCCCAACAGATCTAACAAGTCCCGATAACAAAGGGCTTAGGGAGCAGAGGTAAGCCCCATGGGAAAATCCCTCGACAGTGGATGAGGCCTATTACTATACCTTAAACCTAAGTATCCAAGTCTTCTCAGTTGATCTATTTTCCAAATAAATTCATCAAACCATTTTCCTCAACCCATACTTTGAAAACCAATTCTAAATGCTTTAAAACCCCTTTCCATTTACCAAAAATAGGGGAAATCATATTTTATAAAAACCCATTTCCACACACATAAATAAATAATTCATATCATTCCATTTCATTTAATAAAACAATTTATCAAAAAAAAGAACAATTCAATTCACCAAAAAAATATAGATATGGAACCACCTACCACAAAACTCATATCACACAGGCCTGCAATGGGATTCACCAACAAGGATAGCCACAAAATAAAAAATGAGGCCCTAGAATCAATTTATAAATATTAGAGTTGATCCAATTCAACAAAAGTTTTGAAAAAGAAGAGTAAAAAACATACTTCAAAAAAGAACACCCACTGCACCACAATGAATAAGGAAATGTCCCCCAGAATGAGATTATAGAGTGGATATATAGAGAATCAAGAATAAACATAAACATCGGTCAATGAATACAATAGTTCAATGAAAAAATATAACCCTGATCATAGGAAATTATGAAGAAAAATGATTACTCTTCAGTAGAAATGAAATCAAACCAAAATGATGATCACTCTCTAAAAAAAATCAATCCAGATCAAATAGAGACACCCAAAATCACTAAAGAAGATCTCTAGGTCAAGAACAAGGAGGTATATGGAACAATGAAATAACATATCACTCATATGATTCCCTAAATTCCCAGTCGATGAAATTTACATGGCATGTAATCCCTTACACGTCATTTAATCCTCAATACTCAAATACTCTAAAAACCCATCACTTTTTATTAAAAAATCGATCGTTTAAAATTACTTGTTTTGTAACCATTACATAGAGTGTACACATTTCACATTGTATACACTGTTTATGAATTTTTTCTGGATACCAAGTACACATCATGTAACTGCTTTACACACCATGTAATCTCCTAGAACACAGCAAAAAACCCATATTCATAAAAAAAACCCAAACCAACTCGTTCATTTTCCCGACTCAGGGAGAACCCCACAAATCCATTAACACATTTATACCCATTCTCTATTAACTCAAAAAAAACCTAAGTCCCCAAACATTGCGTCATTTTTTTATAAAATGGTCTCCATCTTTTGGATTCTCGATGTATAACCAATTAAAAGTGAAAATAATCAAATTTAAGGGAAAATACAAGAAAGTGGATAACAAGATGTTAAAAACTCCCCACTATAATAATTTATGTCCCAAGGAGGTGATGTAGAAGAATAAAGTTTGGTAAATATGTGAGGCCACTACTCCCTGATCAACTATTATCACTCCCAATTCGCATGAAAATCTAATCTATTTTTACCATAACACTTAGAAAAATGGAATATACTTCCCACAGAAGACTTTCACTTGATATTAAACAACCTCAACTAGATAATCTAAAATACAAACATGTGGATATAACTCAATCTCCTCCAAAATCAAAACATGAGAAGGATCTAGATGATATTTTCTGAATTATGATATGTGAAAAACAACATGAATTCCTATCAACTAAGATAGAAATTCCAACTGATGATAAACCTTTCCCAGATGCTCAACAATCTCAAATGTTCCAACATATCTCATATCCAAATTTCCATGTTTTCCAAGCCGATGGTCACTCAACCGAGGGGAAACATTCATAAAAAATTGGTCACCCATAGAAAACTACAAAGTATGACTTCATTTATCTGTATAAGATTTTTGATAACTTTACACTATAATAGTATGCCGATGTATACCATGAATCATCACAAATGTGTCCTAAACCAAACTAGATCCCACCAAAGAAGATTCACCCACCTCTTCCCAATAAAGAGGTGATCTTCACCAGTGACCATACAATGCCTTAAAAGGATCCATTTTTTCTGATGAATAATAACTATTTTTATGAGAAGACTCAATCAGTCCCAGATGGAAATCCTCGGATGCCCTAAAATATGAGACATGGGCATAGCGCATATCTTCCAGAATCTGAAGAGTACACTCTATCTGATCATTTTTCTATGGATAACACGTTTCACTCAACCTAACCTAATCCACCATATCCTCTTTGAAAATTCTCTAGAACCTCGAATTAAACCTAGTATCCTTCGAAATAATAGTACAAGGAACCCCTTGTAACCTCATGAATTTTTATGTATGGAGCATACAAATATCTTCAAATTTTGAGGTGACTTTCATCAGAATGAAATTATCTAACTTTTTCAACTAATAAATATCCACCTATATAGAACTAATCCCTTAGGGATACCATGGTAATCCAAAAAAAATTCCATGGATACCTCATCCCATTTACAAACTGGAACTAAAAGTTTTTGGAGAAAACCATAAGGTTTCAAATGTTCTACCTTAATCTGTAGGAAGGTGTAATAGTAGGACACGTAATCAATAATTTCATTCATGATAACCATACACCATAATCATCATCTCATGTCATAATACATATTTATAGTTCTAGGATGAATTTCCTATAAGGAACAATGAAAATCAAAGAAAACTGAGCTTCTCACAGATATTGGGAAGAAAAACTGATCCCCACAACTAAGCATATCATCTGAAGAGAGAGACCAACCTAAAATAGTCTCCCCCTTAATATAGGAGTTCTCAAATTTCCTTAAACTCAATATTATACTAAATAATCTATAGAATATACTCGAGAAAATCTGATGATAACTTAACATTGGTCAGAACCATACCTGAAACATCCTCCTGAGTATCTAAATGCAGTTGAGAAAAAAATCCCCATAAATTTCTACTCTATCTTAAATTCCAAAAGAGATTATGATTGTACATTCCTACTAAGATAATTTGTGACAACATTACCTTTCCCCAAGGTATAGGTAATGTTGAAATCAAACATCTAATAGTAGTCCACACACCACCTCTGTTTAAGAATCAATTCCTTCTTTGAAAAGATATGCCTCAAACTTTTATGGTCATAAAAGACCATGAACATTTCCCCAAAAAGATCATTCCTCCAACACTTAAGCACATAAATAACTACAGAAGGCTCTAAGTCATGAGTGGGGGTAATTCTTCTCATGTGGTAAAAATTGATGAGAGTGGTAAGCTACAACCTGAATATCCTTCATGATCACACAACCCAAACAAGATATTTATGCATCATAGAAAACCACACACCTCTTACCAGGATAAGGTAAGATAATAATATGAGACAATCTCATAAGTCTTTTTATATATTCAAAATAATACCAGATCTTTGAGTCCCATATGATTTTAACCTATTTCCAGGTAAGAGAATTCAAATATGATGCCAACATCGAGAAACCCTTGACGAACCATCAATAATATCCAGCAAGACCAAGGAATCTTTGAATCTCAAATATATTCTATGGTTATTCCCAAGATAAAACATCCTTTACCATCTCAGTATCATTTAACCAACCATTATCATAAATAAAATTACATGTGAATTTAAATTCTTGAATCCGAAAGTTTCATTTTGAAGTCTTTTTATACAAATGGTTACTCCTCATGATTTCCAAAACAAAACTCGGATGGTACTCATTCTCATGTTCAGATCTCGAATAAACCAAAATATCATCTATGAAAAATACTACATATGTGTCATGATACTGAAGGAATATATAATTCATCAAATCCATAAAAACTACAAAAGATTTAGTCAGACCAACACAACATTACAATATATTCGTAATGGTCATACATATACTTGAAATCTAGTTTTGGATTATCACACTCCCTAACTCTGAGCTAATAATAACCCAACCGAAGGTCAATATTCGAAAAACACTTTTCACCTTTAATTGATCAACCAAATCATCAACATGAGGAAATGGATACTTGTTATTAACCATTACCTGGTTCAACATTCGATGTTCCATGCCCAATTAGAGTAAACCATCTACCTTATTGGAAAAGATCAATGAGGCCGCCCAAGGAAAAGCACCAGGGTTAAAGAAACCCTTCACCACCAGGTCATCCAATTGAATATTGATCTCTTTCTAATCTAATGGTTCCATGCAATAAGAAGGTATCAAAATCAGATGCGTATCTAGTACATGACACCCTAAAATCCATATTTGTGACATTCACATAGTGAATAATCCATTTACACGTCGTCTCTGGGAATATAATCCTTCGGGTTGGATTTCTCCTCTCCAGGAATATAATCTTTATGGTTTTTCTTTTTTCTTTGGTTGTGGTTGTGTTTTTTCCTATGTATTTTTGATCAAGTAGTGGTTTCTATCAATACTTTTAATTTTTTGGGTGTGTCTTGTCTCTCAAATTTTGTTCTCTTGGTTTCCAGTCACCATTGTTGAAGGAGGTTAGCTTTCAACCATGTTTTGGTTAGTGCTTCTATAAAATGGGTTAATTTGATGAATTTCATATTGTTATTGAAAAATTCCTTCGGTTTTTTCATTGATTGGATGTGATAATTTGTTTCAAATGATTTCAGGGAAATGGTAAATGTTTTCAAAATGAGGTTTTTCATTGAAAATGGATTTTCATGATTTGGAAATGGGTTTTTAAACTTCAAAAAGGATTCACTACAAAAAAACTCTAATTATTGATGTTTTTTTTCATTAGTGACATTTATAAACTTTGATAATTAATTTACTGATATTTCTGAAAAACCTCGCTAAATGAGGTGTTTCTATTTATTAACGCCTCATTTACCGATGTTTTTAGAAATGTCAGAAAATAAATATTGGTAAATGAAATCTCATTTATTGACATTTCAAAAAAACATCTATAATTATATATATATATATTTATATATATATATATATTTGAATATATATATATATTTTTTAAAAAAATTAAAATGAAAAACTACAAGTACATCCCATCCATCTGATACCCATTCAGTTTCTCTACACTACCCACAACCCCCTCTCTAGTTATGTCTGGTTCTCCATTACATCACATCACTAGTCCACATCTGTTTCTCCAGTATATATCGCATCATCAATCTCATTCTAACACTTACCAACCAATCAAGTTATCACCCCAGCCTAACACCCAAACACACACGACGTCACCAGGTAGCCATGCCCCAACCATGTGCGTAAATATTCCCTCAGCAGGATTCGAACACCAGATGCCTCAATCTAAGTCCAGAAGAACATACCAACTCATCCACCTTCAATTTGAGTATTTTATTATATTATACTTCATTTTTATATATAAATACATTTTAGTATTTAAGAAATTAACATTATATATATATATATATATTAATATGTGTGTGTATATATATATTTATATATTAATATGTGTATATATATATTTACTTATTATTATGTGTACATATATATGTTAATATTTTATTTTTTATTTTTTATATTATATTATATATGTGTTGATATTATATATATATATATATCTATTATATATTATATTATATATATATATATATTTATATTTTAGGTCTATTTATATGTTTATATTTTATTTTTATTTATATGTTTATATTATAGATATATATATATATATGTGTTATATATATATATATATATATATATCTGTGTGTGTGTGTGTGTGTGTCTGTGCGTGTGTGTATACATAAATATATATATATATATATATAATTACCCACGTTTTTGAACACTGATAAAAATATCACTAAAATAGCCATGTTTTCTGAAAAATGTGACTACATTTAAAATATATTAGTTTTTATATATAAATATATGATTCTGTGTTTATATATTTAAATATATATATTTTTGTGTGTCTATGTTTATATATGTTTATATATGTGTATGAGTATTTAAAAAAACAATATTATATATATATATATTTATATATAGATATACATATATTAATATATATATATATATATAATTTTATATTATATTATACATATATGTTTATATTTTAAATATATGTTTATATTATATATATATATATGTTTAGATGTTTATATTATATATGTATATATATGTTTATATATGTTTATGTTTTATATGTTATGGATATATATGTTTATATTTTATGTTTATATTTTATATATATCGTATGTTTATACTAATATATATATATATATGTTTATATTATAGATATTTATATTTATATTTATATTTATATTTATATTTATATTTATATTTATATTTATATTTATATTTATATTTATATTTATATTTATATTTATATTTATATTTATATTTATATTTATATTTATGTGTGTTTATATATATATATATCTGTGTGTGTATTTACATATATGTGTGTGTGTGTGTGTCTATAAATATATATGTGTATGTATACAAAATTATAGTTATAATTATATATATATATATATATATATAATTAGACACGTTTTAAAACACTAGTAAAAATGTCACCAAAATAGCCATGTTTCCTTAAAACGTGACTAAATTTAAAATATATGTGTGTTTTTATATATAAATATATTTATATTTATATATTTATATATTTATATTTATATATTTATATATTTATATATTTATATTTATATATTTATATATTTATATATTTATATATTTATATATTTATATATTTAAATGTGTGTGTGTTTCTTTGTTTATATATATATAAATATTTATATTTTTATATATATGTGTTTGTGTTTATATATATTAATATATATATATATCTAAACATATATATTTATATCGATGCCGGAGAATGATCTATATAAATATATATATACTGAAATTTCTTCAAAAACACTGCTAATTTAGCAATGTTTCCTTAAAAAATTTGATAAATTAGCAACATTTCCTTAAAAAAATCAATAAATTGTCAATGTTTCATGAAAAAGTCCCTAATTTAGTGGCATTTTTTCAGAAATAACGTTAATTTAGCAATGTTTTTTGAAAACATACCTAGTTTATTGAAGTTTTTAAAAAACTTCTCTAAATAGCATCACTAAATTGAGAGTTTTTGTAGTGATTAGATTAGATTTGAAAATGTTTTTTAAAATTGTGAGAATGGTTTTGAAAAGGAATTTGGTCAATTTCATATTCGGAACCATGGGTGTGTCAGAAAAGATATATGGGTAGATTTAGTGTGTGTTCAGCCACTAGGAGGTAACTTTTGTGATATCAACTGTCAAGATCGATAACTATTTCATCTAACGTATGCCTATATTGGTTTCTGAGTGTATGGTATGCATTGTCCCATACAATAGGACTAAATACGAGGTTTTTTTTATTTTTCATTTATGGTTATTTATCACATGATTGTTTTTATCACGGATTGTTGCTCAGAAATTTTATATGAGGTTCAACCATGTAACTCCGCTTGATAGTTTATTCCATGGATAATTTACCACTTGATGCATAGATATTATTTCCTATTTTTATCACTTTTACTTGTCATATTTATGGTTTTATAATATGAAAAAAATTATTAAACCGAAGGGGAAATGATTTTTAAATGGTTTGGATTTATGAAAATCCTTTGTAAAATAGTTTTGTTTTAAAAACTAGAATTATTGGATTCTTGATATTATAGATCTTATAGAATCCATATTGGTATCCTATTGGTATTGGTCTAACACCATTCTTATGTCTTTGGGCATTTGTATATGTTGTATTGCAGGATTCAGGTAAAGGGAAGTGCATCTTTAATCATGTTGGATTCTCTTGTTATTATAGTTTTTGGTTCAAGTTGTTCTTTAGGTGACTGTTGCTCATGTGGGAACTTGATATAAATCCAATTTTAGCTTATTTTGGCTTTTATTTTATGTTTTTGTGGTTTCTTTCATATTTTTTCATTGTACTCCACTTTTATGTCTTTTTTTAATGTTCAAGACTAATTTTTGTTTTCTTGTTTTACCTATATCATGTGACGGGCCAGTTCGGGTCTATTTTCCATCTAACCTGGGTTGGTTCCTTAAACTTTGGTACAAAGGGATTGTTCAACATGAAGTGTGTTAGCACTGCCTAAGCTTGGTTCTATGTATTGGGTACACAGGAGTTAGTACCATAAGAATTTGGATAATAAGAGTGGAAAATGGGTCTGGCCAGCTCACTTTCGTGACGGAAACTGAGTTAACATGGGTGGTCTGACATTTTTTCTACCTTGGAGACTTGGAGTTTTATGTTATTTGAATAAACTATATGGGAAGTTTATTTAAATTGAATTTTTCTTTTTTATGTAAGGTTTTTCATGGTTTCCTTAAATTCTTAATGATTTAAAGGTTTTCTATCAATACCTAAAATTGCCCTTATGATTTTTGAATTTTCTCATGGATTTTTGGTTTTTTAATTTCTTAGATAATGACAATGATAAGATCTCTTCTAAATCCAAGAGAGGAAGCTACAATACTGGATCTACAATAGAATCTTCCAGTGGACCCTACTTTGGTAGAAGTTGTTATCTACAATATTCTGACTCTAGGTCAAGTGTGTTTCAGGAACCCCGGATGTGTAGTGGATCATGGTTGGGAATTTACTAATCACTATCCACCCATATTTCATGCTGAAAAAGGACCCCGGGAATATGATGAGTGGATTGAGTGGATACAGAGTATATTCAACATCTGGAAGACTCCTTAAGACTCTAAGGTGTCTTTTTTCTTGTATATGCTTAAGGGGTCGGGATGGAGATGGTGGGACAGTATTGTCCAAGCTAAGTTTCATGAGGACCTTACCTGGGATTCTTTTAAGAAAATATTTAACCATTATTTTTATCCTAATACATTTAATGTGGGGAATACCCAGGATTTTATGACATTAAAGTAGGGGTAAAATACCATTCTGTAGTATTTTAACAATTTTTATGAGTAGGTGCATCTGGAATCAAAGATTATCACTAATGAGTACCAGAAGGCTCGAAGGTGTGAGTAAGGACTAATTCTTAATATTCATTCAATTTTTATACTCATGTTCCTTCTATCCTTTTTGGAGATAGTTTATAAGGAAACATTAGTTGAGTCATACATAGCAGGGAAGATAGGTTTGGGTGGAGCTCGAGTGGGTTTAGTGGTTAGCTATGGTGTATCTTTTGGATAGAAAATGAAGTGTAAGAGTGGTTAGTTTTCTTAAGGACTAATTAAAGTGGGTATGATGGGAAACAGTATGTTTTATTCAACTATTTTTTAATTTGATGTCACACCAAATCAAAATGTGTAGAGGATCCTAATAATTTTAATTTTTTTGGATGATCTATCCATCTGTGCCTATTTTGAAAAGATAATTCAGGGCAGTGGGGCAGGATCCACTTTCACTAAGGGTTATTAAGTTTACATAGATGCTTCCAAGGGTCTTGGGTCTAATCCTTAAACCAAGGGAGATGTTAATGTGGCTAAGACCAGCAAACTTTATGTAGAATAGTATGTTCCAGAGGAATTTGAAACAGGACTAGCAACTATAACAGGTAAAGAGTTTATCTCATATTTTATGTTGCTATATTTTTTTGATATAGGTGCTACTCATTTGTTTATATCATAAAATTTAGTTGACATGATGGTCTTGTATTTTGAACCTATTACATTATTTTATAATCTTTTAGTTTCTTTGTAAAAGATGTCTGGATAAGGTTTCTGATGTCCCACATGTCAGCTGATTATGGTCGAATTGGAGGTGGAGTGGGACTTTTTAGAGATCGATCTTAACATCATAGACTATATTGTTGACATCGATTAGATGAGAAAAGTTAAGGATCATATATAATTTTATCATCATTGGATTTAGTTCTTATCAGTGGATGGGGTCACTCATTTTTTCAGGGTGAGTGGGAATCTAGATCGGTAAGTGAGGGGAATATTGTTCTTTATGTTTGGGTAATCTTGTGTCAGTTTTCATATATGTTTCTTAATACATTTGAACCTTTCTTGGGTGGTCAAATTTTTTTAGTTGTGTGTGCATACCATGAGTTATTTTAGGATTAGTTTTCTAGTTTTCCACTACATTGAGAGGTTGAGGTTACTATTGACCTTCTCACTAATACAATGCTCATTTATAAATTATCTTACCACATGGAACCTACTGAATAGGTATAACTTAAGGTCCAACTTGAGGACCTAGAGACTAATGGATTTATTTATCCTAGCATTTCACCATGGTATTCTCCATTCCTCTTTTGTAAGAAGGTATGTGGGAGACTTATACATTATATTGATTATAAAAAGTTGAATAGGGTGATCATTAAGAACAAATATTCTTTTCTAAGGATTTATGATCTCTTTGATCATCTTAGAGGGGATCATTGGTTTTCTTAAATTGACCAACGGTCTGGGTACCACTAGTTTAGAGTTGGAGAAGAGGATATACCTAAGACATCCTTTAGTATTCGATATGGACATTTCGTGTTTCTGGTAATTCTATTTTGTCTCACTAATGCTCCTGCAGAGTTTATGGCTTTGATGAACTGGATCTTTAATTAGTTCATGGAATCTTTTGTTGTTGTTTTCATGGTTAATATTTTTGTATAATCCAAGTCCAAGGATGAGCATACATAGCAATTAGATATAATTCTTCAAACCTTTAAATAACATTGATTTTATAAAAATATTTCTAAATTTGAGTTTTGGATCTGAGAAGTCAAGTTTATGGGGAATGTGAAATCTGAGATGGAAATGTCAGTAGATCCTGAAAAGGTGTAGGAAGTTATATCTAGGGAGTATCCCTGAAATGTTTTTGAGATATGGAGATTATTGGGTTTGTATTATTACTATAGATTGTATTTTCATGAATTCTCTAAGATCACATCTTCAATGGCATCTTTAACTTATAATGGAGTAAACTTTTAATGAAATAACAAGGGTCAGGTATCATTTGAGGAGTTGAAGGTTAGGTTGTCTTCAGCACAAGTTTTGATTCTTCCGAAGCTAGGTTCAGGTTACGATGTTTTCTATGATGCTTCTAGTATGGGTTTGGGATGTGTCCTGATGTAGGGGAAATAGGTTATGGATTATGCATCACACAAGTTACACCCTCATGAGAAGAACTACCCCAACCATGATCATTAGTTGTCAGTGGTTATGCATGCACTAAAAACTTAGTGTCACTATCTTTTTGGGGATCAGTTTAGGGTATATTCATATCATAAGATCCTAAAATATATTTTTAATCATAATTATCTAAATTTTTTATAGATATGTTGGGTATATTGTCTTAAAGTCTTTTGATTTTGATATTGCTTATACCCCTTGTAAAGGAAATGTGGTTGTAGATGCGTTAAGTGTAAAATCACTCACACATGCCTTGAAGGAACTAGTTAAGGAGTAGTCTATGATGAGTTTTTTTGCTGAGATGATCTTAGAAGTCAAATAGGTTGGTGGAAATATGTTCTTAGATTTTATGAAATATGACTCATCTTTTGAAGAGAGAGTTTTGATCAAGAAGTTATCAAACATCTAGTTCCAATTATTTAGTGAAATCCTTTATGGTTAGGAGACCTAAGGTGAGTGGTATCAGTGTTCCAGTAGAGATTTATGCTTTGATATTTGGCTAATTGTTCCATTTTCCCTATGATGGGAGTTGTTGGACAGTGGTAAACATTATTTTTTGTCTATCCACCCTAGTGAAACCAATATATATCATGACTTGAGGCATCGGTATTGTTTTTAGGGGATGCGATGGTCATGTTCAGATTTTGTATCATGATGTCGTACTTGTCAAATTGTAAAGGGGGGGAACTAGAGACCTACAGGGTTGTTACATCCCTTACCCATTCTATTATGTGAGTGGGATGAGATTTCCATGGACTTCATTATTGGTTTTCCTAGGAATCCTAGTGGGAAATATTTGATTATGATGATCATTGATCGAACCATGTAATCATCACTTTTCTTACCAATCATGGAGACAATGAAAGTGGAATCGCATGGGTACTAGTATGTTTGAGAGATTGCGAGACTTCATGGGGTTCCTTATTAAATTGTTTCTAATAGGGATATAAAGTTCACATCGAGGTTTTGGAATGATTTATAGGAGGCGATGGGTTCCCATATTAGATTGAGTATGGATTACCATCCGAATTTGGATGGATAGACGGTGAGGGTTATCCAGGTTTTAGAGGATATGCTTTGGTATTGTGTTCTTGAATTTGGAGGATCTAAGGAAAGGAATGTTCCTTTAGTTGAATTTTCATATAAATATAGTTATCATTTTTTAATTAGGATGGTTCCCTATGAGGCTTTTTATGGGCAACCATGGAAATCTCCCTTGTGCTGGGTTGTGTTGGGAGAGACGCCATTGGTTGGGATGAGTGTTGTTCAGGATTTGATAGAGATGGTAAAGATGATTTGAAAGATATTGATCATAGAATAGTGTCACCATAAATCCTATGAGGGGATTTATTATCGACTGATAGAGATTGACATTGGTGACTGGGTATTTCTCATAGTTTCACCTCACTTGGAATATCATTGGTTGGATAATTAGGGTAAGATGGAATGAGGGTTTTTTGGTCCCCTTTAAGATTGTTATATGAATGGGGACAGTGGACTATCAATTTGATTCCATCTAGATTGACTTCCATCCATGATTTTTTTGATATTTCCTGGTTGAGGAGGCATATACCTGATCGTTCCCATGTAATTATATGGGAGGATATTGATCTTGAGCCTAATACCACTTTGGTTGAGAATCCAATTCAGAATATGGATCACTGGGATAATGTACCACATGGTAGAATGAGTGGGAATACATTCAATGTAATACCTTTACATTTCATGTAATACTAGGGTTTTTTATTAAACATGTGATGGTTTTTTAGGTGTATTGGAGCCTCAAGGATTACACAATATGCAGTGGGATTACATGCCATGTAATTGTCGTGAATAAGGACTTTAGGGTTCTGCATTAGTTGATTGTTATTTCATTCTTCCACATATCTCTTCCATATTGACCTATATCTCTCTTTCATATATTTTGGGAGTCTCCATTCAATTTGGATTGATTCTCTCGGTGATTTATCACCTTTTTTTTGGATTACTCCTCTCCGGGTATATAATCCTTATTGTCTTTCTTTTTCTTTGGTTGCGGCTATATTTTTGGCTATGGATTTTGAAGGTTCCGAGCGCAGAGGAAACGTGGTTGGGACGACACCCAAAATTTATTTTTACCATGATCAGTGATTATTCCGAGATCAATATGACAATGAACGCCAGTCTCCACAGAATATAATCAATGATTTAGATAAATAAGAAAGAGGGCTGAAACCTTTAGAGAGGATCTTGCACATAATGTTTATAATTAATTCAATTAATTTTATAAAGAAAAATAATACCTGGATCTTTGGTATTTTTCTTTGTTGATGATGTTGATCGTCCGGAATGACCCTCCCAGATTATCACATTGTTCTTGTAAAGATCCAAAACTAGAATCCGTCCAATGGTGATCCACACATGCTATGATGGCCTCCGATCAACACTACTCGTTCTCTGGGTGCTACACGATTAAGCGAGTGTCTTGTGTTGGTCGTTCTTGATCGCTTGTTCTTCAGCCTTGAATAACGTCTCTTGTTCTTGACAGGGGAGAGAAGAGGATTCAACATAGAAATTGTTTGGCTCAACAATTCTCAATTTACCAGGCATGTGGTGTTGTGTATGGCACAATAGGGTTACTTTCCTATTTATATACATGGAATTTCAGTTAAAATATTTAATTTCATAGCCACAATTAAATACATTCATGAACTAGGAGAAAACTCGTGCATTTAATAATAATATCGCACCATTATTTATAGTGCGCCAACTTGCTCAAAATGGAATTATAAATAAAATTCAGCATCACAAAATAATATCAGTGTTATTTTAATTTTTTCCAACTAGTTAAATAATTATTTACCGTCTTGCAAATAATTATTTTACTATTGGACAGAACTTGGTCTGCTCGAACTCCAATTCCATTTATTGAACACCCGATAAATAAATAAATAATTTATTCTCTTAAATAAATATTTTATTTACAAACTCGTAAATAATATTTATTAAATGTTCAATAAAATAAATAAATATATTTAATTTAATTTATGCGATCATTTTAACTTGAATAAAATTATTCCACAGTCTTGAGAATAATATATATTTCATTAAATAAATTCAAATAGAATTTAACCGAGACCACCAAAAACACTTAGTGTGTGACCCTCTAGGATTATTTCTTGTTGGCTTTAGGTAGTCTTGCCTAAAGTCCAAGAGTACTCTCTAGAAATGGGTCAAGGCACCCAAGAGAAAGAACGTAAAGTCGCAACAAAGACATCAACATATGAATGCTCACTGTGTAACATAATCCCTTTGTCGCAATATCTCATCAAGTAGGTTTCATGATTGTGTCATCATCTTTTATGCTTGATACATCATACTTTGACTACCTGAAATAAACTCATCGTTACACCATGGCCATGGAATTTCACGTGATGGTTCTATTTCAATCAAAGGTCCAAAATATCAACTTCCATAAATGGAAGGGACAAATCCTTCCTCGACTTATCCATTAATAACATGCCACTCATGACGCACCCAGCATACCCTACTTCCCGCCAACTGTCTGCGTGATGGTTTTCGTCAGTAAATCAAAGTGCGTACATTGTGACACATATTAATGATAATCTTAAAGTCTAAGTATCATTACACATGCTCACAGATAGAAATATATGATGACACCAGAACATGCAGAATTCCTACTAGTGATTTTGCTCTCATAATCTCTTATCTTGGAGATTACCAAGTGAGAACTTCATGAGAGGAAGTCTCATCTTCTTACGAGTACTCGCACCTGATGGTATGTATGCTATGGTTACCATCATAGCATGTCATCCAACCGTGGAACTATATTTAAGAATATTGTTATAGCATTTCAAGGTTCTCATCATAGCGGAGAACTGTCATGACCTTACCAATGCAAAAAAAAATACTCTAGGACATTATTACATCATAGTCATTCATAACAATGAACAATATGTAATAATACATTAAATATTATTGTAATAAAAGTAAAACTAGTTGGTTCTAGGACACCAACTCTTACAGACTCCCACTTGGACTAGACCCAACTGCCTGTGACTTTCAGTCTGGTAGACCTCAAATGATGATCATGTTTCTGTTGGGTCAAGGATTATTCAAGGGTTCATACACATTGTCTTCCATGGAAATATTGTTCACTAAAACTTCACCTCTCTGATAAAAATCCCTCAATAGATGATACTTCCAAAGTATGTGATTTGTCTGCTGATGTGACCTGGGCTCTTTTTCAAGAGACACCGCTACAATATTATCACAGTACAGTGTGATGGAATATTTATTGCTAGGTATCACATCTAGATCCTGTACGAAGATTCACATCCAAACTGCTTCTATAGTTGCCTCAGAAGTTGCGATATAATCGGACTCTGCTGTAAAATCTACAACCACACTCTACTTTGAGCTCTTCCAGCTCACTACACCTCCATTAAAAGTGAAGATGCATCCTGTTTGCGACTTCATTTCATCTTGAAAAGTCTGGAAACTAGCATCTACATATCCTCTGATGACTAGTTCCTCATCTCCTCCATAAAATAGAAACATATCCTTAGTACGCCTCAAATAATTTAGGATAGTATTAACTGCCATCCAAAAGCTGTCACCTGGGTCGGCTTGATATTTTCCTACCCGCACTCAATGTGTAGGCAACATCCAGCCTAGTACATAGAATTTCATACATTACTGACCCAATCGTTGATGTGTATGGAATCCTTTCCATTATCTTTCTTTCCTCATGTGTCTGAGGACACATTTTTCTTGGAAAGATGAATGCCCTGTGACACTGGAAAAAATCCCCTCTTGGATTGTTACATACTGAATCTCTTCAGTATCTTATCAATGTATGTACTTTGACTTAGGCCCAGCAATCTCTTAGATATATCACAATGTATATTTATCCCAAGAATATACGCTGCCCCACCCAAGACTTTCATGGAGAAGCATTGATTCAACCATGCCTTAACAGAATGCAAGACTGGTATCTCGTTTCCAATGAGTAATATGTCATCAACATATACTATTAGGAAAAAGACTGCACTCCCAATAAATTTTTTATAGAAACAAGGCTTTAATTCATTTCTGTTAAAACCAAATTATTTTATGGATTCATCAAAACGAATTTTCCATGACCTAGATGCTTTATTTAATACATAAATGGATTTATTCAACTTTCATTCCTTATTGGGATCCTTTGGAGTCACAAACCCTTTAGGTTGTGTCATGTATACATCTTTCTAATGGTTCCCATTAAGGAATGTTGTTTTGACATCCAATTTCCAAATCTCATTTTCATGATAAGCTACAATAGTAAGTAGAATTTTTATGGAATTTAGCATTGCAACTGGTGATAAGGTTTCATCGTAGTCAATTCCTTGATGCTATTTAAAACCTTTCACAACCAGTCATGCCTTATAGGTACTGAATTGTCCTTCGATGTCCAGTTTCTTCTTGAATACCCATTTGAAACCAACAGGATTTACATCAACTGGAGGATCTACCAAAATCTAGACTTGGTTTTGGTATGTGGAATCCATTTCAGAATTCATGGCTTCACGCCACTTTGAAACATATGTGCCACTTACTGCTTCCTTGTAGGTTAGAGGATCATTATTATCAACTAATAATGATTCACCATCCTCAGTAACTAGAAAACTGTATCGTTGTGGTTCTCTAACCTCTATTTTACTCATATGCAGTACTTGTGTCTCTGGAAGAGATTCTTCTTCCACGGGGCTTTGTGGAATCTTTTCTTTTACCAACTCTTGTGAACCTTGAGCCTCGACTTCATCGAAGTCTATATTTCTTCCACTATCTCTTTTGGAGATGTTCTCCCTCTCAAGGAATATGTCATGTCTTGCCACTAAAACCTTTTTTTCTAAGAGGTTGTATAGGTAATATCCCCTTGTTTCCTTGGGGTATCCTATAAAGGTACATTTTGAGCCTCAGGGTGTGAGTTTACTACCTGGAGAGGCCTTAAAAAACACTTCCCTACCCCACACATGTACATTTGGTAACAAGGAATTTCTTCCACTCAAGAACTCATATGGAATGCCATTTATCGATTTAGTTGGTACTTGTTTTAGTATGTGTGCCGCTATTTGTAACACATATCCCCAAAAGGATAATGGAAGACTTTCATGACTCTTCATTGATCTCACCATGTCTAACAAGGTGTGGTTCCTCCTTTCTCTCACACCATTCCACTGGGGTGTGTTTGGAGGAGTGAGTTGGGATAGGATCCCAAATTACTGTAAGTAAGCAATGAAGTCTTGATTAATATATTCTCCACCTCAGTCTGAGCAGAGTTTCTTAATCTTCTTACCAATCTGGTTCTCAACTTCATTCTTGTATTCTTTGAACTTATCAAAAGAATCTGACTTATACCTCATTAAGAAGATATATCCATATCTACTAAAATAATCAGTAAAAGTTATGAAGTATGAGTACCTTCCCCTTGCTTCAACTAGAAATGGTCTACACACATCGGTATGAACCAATTCAAGAATTTCTTTAACCCTTTCACCTTTTCCACTAAATGGGATTTGGTCATTTTGCCTTTTAAACTTGCATGACATACGCCAAGTGGTTTTAGTTCGAAAGAATCTAAATATCCATCTTGATGTAACTTTGTCAAGAGTTTCTCATTTACACATCCCAACTGGTGATGCCAAAGTTGGGTGTGGTACGAGTCATGTGAAGTATCTTTGTTATCTATTTCTATTGCTTGGTTTGTGTAATCCAACAAGTAAATCCGTTGTATAAAATTACCCTACCCTAACAAATGCTATCTTTGTAAAAGAAGCAACATTCATTTCCAAACTTGAAAACAAATCCATCTTTATCTAATATGGATACATAAATAATTTTTTTAGAAATAGAAGGCACATAATGACAACCCTTTAACACCAAGATCATCCCAATTGGAAACGTGAGGTGGTAGTCCCCGACAGCTACAACAGCAAGTCTGGCCCCATTGGCTGCTCATAGATCTACCTCCCCTCGATTAATCTTCTTGAACCTACTTGGTTCCTATATTTGGATACATTTGTGAGAACCACAAGATGTATCTAATACCAAATTTGTAGAAACACATAGATTTCATTCAATAAAAAGTTCACTTGAAGCTTCCCCTTGCTTCTTAAGATGGGTGTAGTTCTTCTTCTAGTGTCCCTTATTGCCACATGCAAAAAAAACAGCCTCATGTTCCCTTGCCTCCCCTCTGATCATCCTTTTCTTGGAAGGTTGTGAAGAATCTTTGGGCTTAAATCTCTTCTCCTTCCATTTCCTATTATTCAACATATGGACAGAAGGATTTTCGCGCTTCATATATTTTTTCACTTGGAAAATGAGGATAAAAAGATCAGATTGAGACTTCTCAATGTTGTTAATATTGAAATTGACAGCAAAGTTAGAGAATCTATGAGGGAGTGACACGAGAATGAGATCGGTGCCCATTTATTCAGGGAGTTTAAACCCTAGAACCTCTAGGCCTTCAATGTGTCAAATGATCTTGACTATATGAGGCCTAGCTAGGGAACCTTATCCAAGCTTACTCTGAAAGAGTACCTTAGATATCTCAAACCTTTCTTGTCTTTCTCTCTCCTGGTAAAGAACACGGAGGTTCTTGAGCATTCTATAAGCATCCCTATTTTCATGAGACTTCATGAGGTCACTAGAAATTGATGATAGTATCAAACATTGAATGTTGACTGTGTCATTCATATGTTTCTCATAGGCCAAGAAATCCTCATCACTTTCCTCCTTGGAAGATGGATCAGGTAATGATAACTCCAGCACGTAAGACTTCCGTTAATGGAATAGGATAACTCGATGGCGTCTAAACCATTCATGGAAGTTACTATCGGTGAGGATGTTGTCTTTATCCATAATTGATCACAGAGATAGTGTGGTTGATGAGCTTGTCATTTTTTATTCTACAATTAAAATATTAGATCATTAGTACTTTCTTGATTACATTTTATGAGAAATGATAAATTTTATCAAGTCTCCCACTATTTTATCATGTCTAAATGGCACTCACCATTGAACTCGGAATGTCTAGTTGTCATGACATTCTAGTGGCAAGGATCCATATTCCCCTTCGCATAACCCTAACAAGGGTTGGTCAAGCTATTATAAGATATTTAGGTAGGCTGGTCTTTGCCAACTGTGGGCTTGTAGTTCCTTGATTTGTTGAGTGGACCCCCCAATCCTGAAATCATGACTTTGGATTTCCTCAACTTTTTCCTCCAATATTACACCAAGTCTAGCAAGGGCTACTCCTCTTGATGTAATATGGTTAGGTCAACCTGAAAACATTTCATAAGGGATTCTTGTATAAAATTAAGTGTCCCAACAAGGGTTGGTCAAACACATAGTTTTATTGAGATTTTCCCTTAATCAAGTAACGGAAGGCTTGGTCTGACCTAATATTTTATTTGAGGTATTTTTATCTCTTATGCGCGAATTGATTATAATCACATGTCTCTTAATATTAAGTGGAACTTACTTAAGTGATTAACCGTGTCTTGATAATATTTACGCATAAGTTTGGTTTATTTTAGTTATATATTGCATGTTTTTTTAATTCATTAATTATGTGATCGTAATAACACATCCATAATGATAAACTATGAAAATTACAGAAATAAATTAAGGTAAATAGCATGATAATGTGCTTTTATAATGGTTAGTTTATCTAGCGGTTGATAAACTAACCCTGGACTAGGGGAGAAACACCTTGAACCTTTTGGGTTCATGTTTACAGCTTCCACTTATCCTCCTCTGTATCTACTGGGATTGGTTTCATCTTGGCTCCAGCTTGAACCACCTCCACTAGCTTGGGAGTTCCGTCCATTTCATATGCCTTTTTTTAACTCACATGTAGGTGAGGGGTAAAAGGGGGTTTTAAATAAAAGAAACCTTGGGAACACAGGCCCAGCATATTAATGAAGAGAATTATCATGAACAAATTTAATTCAAATAAATAAATTAAAAGAAATCATCCACATATAAAAGTCTTAGTCTAGATCATGATCATCCATACATGCAACGATATTTACGCATAAATAAAACCAACATTCAATTCTTTAATCATTCTTGTTTAAGATAAATCACACTCAAATATCTTAATTATCATCTTTAATTAATCAATCCTTTTATCTTAAATCCTTTTTTTGAATTTCCTTGAGATTCTCATCCATCATAATTTTAAAAAAATAAATTCATTTAAAGTTATCTTTGTACGTAACATCTACCTTGGAGGAAACCCGATGAAATCATATTCATAACTACCCAATGAGTATAAATGAACATTACGCATATGTTAAATTGAATACATATATATAAAACACCTATCATGTGTTGTGCCTCAGCTTTACTCCCACGCGATGGTACACATCTCTAGGGTTTTTTTTAATATAATAAGAAATCTTAATAAATCTGCATAAATTGGATGAGTACACGATGTGTAGTTCCAACTACACGGCGTGTACTATTTTCACGATCTATCAGAAGTAAACTCTTGGGGAAACAACGTGTGAGTGTACTTTGGACATATTTAGAATGCACGGCATGTCCAGTGGGCTACATGTCGTATAGTTCCTCGTTACATGGTATCCAGTCGGGTAAGCCGCGTATGGGTACATGGTCCAACCCTAACCCGAAGGGACTATTGGAGTTGGTGGCCTAGAACCAACTACTTTGTACTTTATTCATTAATAAATGCCTTATCACATCTTGATTTTTCTTCTTTGTGACAATGCATGTGATAATTTCCTAAGGACAGCTGTTGCATTATTGGGTCATAGTGGATCCCTGCTATGATGAGAACCTGGATGTGCCATAACATTGTTCTTGAATATATGTTCTATGGTCGGATGATGTTATTTGAGGGACACAAATAATACATTCCATTAGTGGTGAGGACTCATAAAACTTTGAGGCACCTTCTCATGGTGTGTGCCCTTGGTAATATCTAGGAGGATATTATGAGAACGAGACCCACCAGTAGGAAACCCACATTTCATAGTGTCATTGGATGTTCCTATCTTCGGACGTGTGTATTGTTCCTTAGACTTTAAGATTATTATTAATGGGTATTACAACTCGCGCACTTAGATGTATTGACGAAAACTATGACGACACACTGTTCGCAGCGAGGTAGGATACTTTGGGTGTGTCACGAGTAATACTGCATTAATAGATAATGTGAGAAAGGATTTGTCCCTTCTATTCCATAACGGAAGTAGATATATTAGGCCCTTTGATGGAATTGATATAGCCTAAATAAATCCATGGCCATAGTAAGGTATGGGTGAGTTCAAATCTGGGAATTCAAAGAAAGAATAATCGAGAACAAGGGTTGATGGCACTAGCATGCAACCCGCTTGATTAGAGATATTGAGACAAAGGGATTATATTACATGGTGAGCGTTCGTAGGAGGTGACACGTCATTGTGGCGTTAACTTCTTTCTCTATGGGTGCCTTGGCGTGTTGCTAGACGCTAACCTTAGAATTTAGGCAGGCTCTGCCTAATGCCACTAAGAAAGAGGCCTAGAGGGTCACACACTAATTGTGTCCATGTATCTCAGTTAAATATTAACTTAACAAGCTAAATAAATATTATTCCCGACTGTGGTTTAATAATTATTTAAGGATGCCTGATCGCATTTATTTCCACACTAGTTATCCGAGATAATATATTGTGGGAGAAATAATATATTTATTAGCGAGTAATGCAGCTACATTTATTTAAGAAATAAATATCCATTACTAAAGGTCTAATAAATATGGTGGAGAAAAATGGAAAATAAAAGTACATGCCGTGTAGTTTTATGGAAAAAAAGTACACGCCTTGTATTAATTATTACACTCCGTGTAGTTTTCCAGTCGGCATTTTGAGGATATAATATTGTTTTATTAAATGATATTAATTATAATCAGCATGGGTTCATTTCAAGGAATTAATAATTTGACATGGGGTTTCAATAAGAGTTAATAAAATAAATAAAACGCGTAACGCATTTATTTATTGCCGTAACTCTATTAACCTCAAACCCGATTATAAATATCCTCACAACCCCAACACTTTTCCTGAGCCATTTTTGTTGTGCACAACGGATTTGGAAATACTCTCAATCCAAGAGAGAATTCCCTTTCCACCAAGAACGCCCTCAATTTACGAGAGCGAGATCCTCCACCGGATCAAGGCAGTTGAAGGCAGACATCGCAAGCGAATGATCTTCCGCACTATCACCCGGAGATCCCTTTGGCGACATCTAGAGATACGTGGAACACGTGTGGATCGCCGCTAGAGGAATCCTACACTTGGATTCTACAACGCAATGACGGATCACAGGATCGTGAATGGAGACATCAACGAAGAAAGAATTCCACCAAGGTAATTATTGTGAATTAATTAAATAAATATAACCAACATATGATGATCCTATATATATGGTTCTAGGATTCCCTCTTATGTTTTTTCGTTCTTCATTCTATTCTGAAGATTCAGTGTTTTAAATCGTGAAGGATCTCGGATTGAATGTTGCTTAACGTTAAAATTAAAGTTGGGAAAACCCTCCAACGCGCTTCCGCTACGCCTGGAACCTACAAGTGGTATCAAAGGGGTCATATCGTTGATTATAATTATTTAGTTTTTCATTGGTAATTTACGCATTTAATAATTTAGTTATTTCAATTCAAGTTTAATCATTCTGGAAATCTGAATATCGAGATCCGTTCCTCCTCCCTCATTTCTCGTTCACCTCACAGAAATTAATTTTTCTTTTAATTTTGATTAAAATAATATAGAGGAACTCATCCGGAGGAGACAAAAATTTCTAGTCGTACAACACCAGAATACACGGTGTGTATTCGGAAGTACACACTGTGTAGTCTAGGTTCAATGCATTGACTGATCCACCAAATCAGGCTATGTGTTGGATTATTTCTAAGAATTTCATACACCGTGTGTTGACCAGAAACAGGTGGCACATGGTTTCTGGATTACACGCTGTGTGGTCCAATGAACACGGCGTGTAATCCCTTCAGGTTAGTGTTGGGTCGTGTACCCCATACACGGCTTGCCCAGCTGGAAACCGTGTAATGCAGAGACTACACAGAATGTGTCCCACAGAACATGCCGTGTACTCCGAAAATTTCCGAAGTATATAAACACGCCATATCCCTGGGCCTGTACTTCAGGTGGATGGTGAAGAAAAGTACACGCTGTGTAGTCGGAACTACATGTCGTGTACTCACCCAAATTATGAAGATTTATTAATATTTATTATTATATTATACAAACCCTTGATAAGTGTACCATGGTGCAGGTGTAAAGCTGAGGCACAACACATGATAGGTGTTTTATATATGTGTGTTTAATTTAATATCTGCGTAATAAATGGGAATTAACCAGTTTGCCTCTAAGGTACAAGTTACGTACAAGGATCATTTTAAATGAATTTATTTGTTTAAAATTATGATGGATGAGAATCTCAAGGAAATTCAGAAAAAGGTTTTAGGATAAAAGGATTGATTAATTAAAGATAATTAATTAATTTGACTGTGATTTATCTTAAACAAGAATGATTAAAGAATTGAATGCTAGTTTTATTTATGCGTAAATATCGTTGCATGTATGAATGATCATGAGCTAGACCGAGACCTTTTTATGTGAATGGTTTCTTTTAATTTATTTATTTAAATTAAATTTGTTGGCCTGCGATCCATCTCCTCATTAATATGTAGGGCCTGCGCGCCCAAGGATTCTTTTTTGTAAAAACCCCTTTTTAATCGTCATCTGTGTGTGAGATAAATGCATATGTAATGGATGGAGCTCCCAAGATAGTGGAGGCGGCTCATGTCAGGAGCCAAGGAGAAACCAATCCAAGGAGATACAAAGGTGGACAGGTGGAAAGTTGTAAACAAGAACCCGAAAGGTTCAAGGTGTTTCTCCCCTAGGTCTTGGGTAAGTTTTTCAACTGATAGATAAACTAACCAATATAAAATCTCATGATCATACCATTTATTTTATTTCAGTCAGTTGCATGGTTTATTTATTGTGGGTGTGTTGTCACGATCACACAATTAATGTATTAAACGAGCATGCAAGATGGAACTAAAATAAAACCGGCTTATACGTAAATATTATCTTAGACATGGTTAATCACTTAAGTATATCCCAATTAATATTAACAAGAATGTAATCGAAGATAATAAAATGGAAATTTACGTATACGGATAAAATCCCTCAAAAGAAATATTAAGTCTGTATAGCCTTCCATAATCTTGGTTAGAATCGAACCATAGTTCAAAGTGCTTGACCAACCCAAGTTGGGGTGCTTTCAATTATCAGGGAATTCTAATTCAAGGTTTTGGGTTGACTTGACTTGGTTCACATCAAGGGTTAACTGCCACAACAGGACTTGGTGTGACCAAGAGGAAAAGGTTGAGGAAATCCAAAATAAAAGGATTTCAGGATTGGAGAGTCCACTCAGCAGATCAAGGAGCTGCGAGTTAATGAAGTTATAATTTGGAATGCCTACCTAAAACCCTTCAAGTTTCTTGACCAACCCTAGTTGGGGTAATGTGAATGGCAATATGGATCCTTGCCACTAGAATATTCAGGAAACAGAATATTCCAAAATCAATGGTGATGTCTATTGGATTTCGATAAAATAGTGGGAGACTAATAAGTATTAATTTATTTATTTGTCTCAGTTTTTTAATAAAGTACTAAACCTTTTCTCATCTTAATTTGTAGAAATGGTAAGAAAATGACTTCAAACATATCATTGCAAACCAAAATCGAGAAGGAAAACCTTCTCACCGGCACCAATTTCCAAGAGTGGAAGAGGCGTTTACGCGTTATCCATCGCCACGAGAAGAAATTATATGTGCTGGAAGATCCTGTTCCAGTTGCTCCTAGATCGGAACTTCTACCCTTAACTAACCAGGTAGATAAGGACATGGGGCGTGACAAACCTACAATCCTTATGGTGAATAAGAAAAGGAAGGACAAGGAAAAGGGGCCAAAGACTTATAAACAGTCTAAAGCCCCCGAGCACCGTCCCTCCAAGAAGGGGAAGATCCAGAGGCAGGGCAAGGAACAGGAGTCAATCTGTTCTGTATGTGGAAAGCAAGGCCACTAGAAGAGGAACTGCACCCAGAAGCTTCGGGACGCTAATGGTGCATTCATTATCGAGTGTAACCTTTCTATTTCTACACATTGGGTATTAGATACAGCTTGTGGGGCTCACATCTGTATTCAAATGCAAGAACCAAGTAGATTTAGAAAGATTACCAGACTAGAGGTGGATCTTTGAGCTGCCAATAGTGCAAGGCTGGCTGCATTGGCTATTGGTGACTACCACCTCTCATTGCTGACTGGGATGATCTTGGTTTTGCATAACTGTTATTATGTGCCTAGTGTTACCAAGAACATAATTTCTTTATCTTGTTTGGATATGGATGGATTTATTTTCAAGTTCAGAAATAAGGGTTTTCTCTTTTATAAGAAAAACATATGTTATGGTATGGAACATTTGAATAATGGTTTGTATGTATTAAATTACGAAAACCAAGTGTCGAAAATCGATAATGAAACAAACACACATGACTCATACATCACCCAGTTGTGGCATCACCGCCTTGGTCATGTAAATGAGAAGCGCTTGACAAATCTCTACCAAGATGGTTATTTAGACTCTACTAAGCTAAAACCACTTGATAGATGTTATTCTTGTTTACAAGGAAAAATGACCAAGCTGCCTTTTGGTGGACAGGGTGAAAGGGCCACAGAGATCTTAGGATTGGTACACACGGATGTATGTGGACCATTTCCAATAGAAGCTAGAAGTGGATATTCATACTTCATTACTTTTACAAATTATTTGAGTAGATATGGATTTGTCTACTTAATGAGGTATAAGTCATAAGCCTTAGAGAAATTTAAGGAATTAAAGAATGAAGTAGAGAACCAGCTTGCTAAGAAGATAAAGAAACTTCGATTGGATCGAGGTGGAGAATATCTGAACTAAGAGTTCATCAATCTTCTACGGGAGTCTGGGATTCTATCTCAGCTCACTCCTCCTAATACACCTCATTGGAATGGTGTTAGTGAAAGGAGGAAGTACACCTTGTTGGACATGGTGAGGTCGATGATGAGTCATGCGGATCTTCCATTATCCTTTTGGGGATATGCATTACAAACTGCAGCATACACATTAAATCGAGTACTAACTAAGGCGGAAATTGGAATTCCCTCCGAGTTATGGAATGGAAAGAAACCCATTTTGTCACATACACATGTATGGGGATGCGAAGCATTAGTTAAGGCCTTCTCAGGCAATAAACTTGCACCCCAGGGCATGAAGTGTATCTTTATAGGATATCACAAGGAAACGAAAGGATATTACCTATATAACCCTCTAGACAAGAAAGTGATTGTTGCCAGACAATCCATCTTTCTTGATAGGGAGCACATCCTCAAGAAGGATAGTAGGAGCAAGATTGACTTAGACGAAATTGATGCTCAAGATACACAAGAGTTGGTACAGGAACAAGTTCCATAGGTCCCCGTGGAAGAGGTTCCAGAAACACAAGTACTGCGTAGGATCTCAAGAGAGGTAAGGGAACCAGGGAGATTTGGTTTCCTAGTCACTGAGGATGGTGAATCATTATTGTTGGAAAATGATGAACCTCTCTCCTACAAGGAAGCAGTAGAAAGTTCAGAAGCTGTAAGATGGCTAGAAGCTATGAATTCTGAGATGGATTCCATGTATCAGAAAGAAGTTTGGGTTCTGGTCGATGAGCCAGTTGATGTAAATCCTGTTGGATGAAAATGGGTATTCAAGAGAAAGCTGAACATGGAAGGTTAAGTTAGCACCTATAAAGCAAGTTTAGTGGCTAAAGGATTCAGACAGCGTCAAGGAATTGACTATGATGAAACCTTCTCTCCAGTTGCCATGTTTAAATCCATAAGAATCATACTTTTCATAACATCTTACCATGACTACGATATTTGGCAGATGGATGTCAAAACAGCATTACTTAACGAGAACCTTCAGGAAGATGTCTATATGACACAACCAGAAGGGTTTGTGACACCAGGTGAAGCCAAGCGGGTTTGAAAGTTGCAGAAATCCATTTATGGATTCAAGCAAGCATCCAGGTCATGGAACATTCGATTTGATGAAGCCATAAAGGAATTTGGTTTTATTAAGAAAGAATGTGAGCCATGTGTTTATAAGTGGTTTAATGGGAATGTGGTTATTATCCTAGTAGTATATGTTGATGACATATTGCTTATTGGAAACGACGTACCAGCCTTACAGTCAGTTTAGGACTGGTTGAACAAGTGTTTCTCCATGAAAGATTTAGGTGAAGCAGCCTACATTCTAGGGATCAAGATCATTCGTGATAGATCCAAGAGGCTGGTTGGACTAAGTTAGGGTATATACATTGACCATATACTAAAGATATTTAGTATGGAACAATCCAAGAGAGGATTGGTTCCAGTGTCACATGGCTTACATCTTTCTAAGAAAATGTGTCCTCAGACACAACAAGAGAAATATAGGATGATAAAGATCCCATACTCCTCGGCTATTGGATCCATCATGTATGCCATGTTATGTACCAGGCTCGATGTTTCCTATGCACTGAGAATGGTAGGAAGATATCAAGCAGATCCAGGAGAACAGCATTGGACTGCTGTTAAGACTATCCTTAAGTATCTGAGAAGAACTAAGGATATGTTCTTGGTGTATGGAGGAGAGGAAGAGTTTTTCATCAGAGGGTATGCTGATGATGGTTTTCAAACAGATCAGAATGATCTGAAGTCGTAATCTAGATATGTTTTTTGTCTCAATGGAGGAGCTGTGAGCTGGAAGAGTTCAAAGCATCCAGTTGTCGCAAATTCTATAGCGGAGTCTGAATATATAGCGGCTTCTGAAGCATCCAAATAAGCCATCTGGATTCGACACTTTATCTAGGAGCTTGATGTGGTGCCTAGCAGTAAAGATCTCATTACATTATATTGTGATAATACTGCAGCGGTGGCTCTTGCAAAAGAACCAAGGTCACATCAACGGACAAAGCACATACTCTGGAAGTATCACCTATTGAGGGATTTATATCAAAGGGGTGAAGTTGCAGTGAGCAGAGTGTCCACAGAAGAAAACATGGTGGACCCCATGACTAAAGGCCTATCTCAGCAGAAGCATAAATATCATGTGAGAGCTAGCGGTTTAAAGGTTGTTAGCAGTTGGCTCTAATACAAGTGGGAGTCTATTGGAGTTGGTGGCCTAGAACCAACTACTTTGTACTTTATTCATTAATAAATTCATTAACACATCTTGATTGTTCTTCTGCGTGACAATGCATGTGATGATGTCCTAAGGATAGCTGTTGCATTAATGGGTCATAGCAGATCCCTGCTATGATGAGAACCCAGAAGTGCCATAACACTGTTCTTGAATATATGTTTTATGGCCGGATGATGTTATTTGAGGGACACAAATAATACAGGCCATTAGGGGTGAATACTTATAAAACTTTGAGTCACCTTCTCATGGTGTGCGCCCTTGGTAATATCCAGGAGGATATTATGAGAACGAGACCCGCCAGAAAAAAATCCACATTTCATAGTGTCATTGGATGTTCCTATCTGCGGACGTGTGTATTGGTCCTTAGTCTTTAGGATTATTATTAATGGGTATTACAACTCACACACTTAGATGTATTCACGAAAACTGTGACGACACATTGTTCGCAGCGAGGTAGGATACGTTGGGTGCGTCATGAGTAATACTGCATTAATAGATAATGAGAGAAAGGATTTGTCCCTTCTCTTCCATAACGGAAGTAGATATCTCGGGTCCTTTGATGGAATTGATATAGCCTAAATAAATCCATGTCCATGGTAAGGTATGGGCGAGTTCAATTCCGGAAAGTCAAAGAAATAATAATCGAGAACATGGGTTGATGGCACTAGCATGCAACACGCTTGATTAGAGATATCAAGACAAAGGGATTGTATTACACGGTGAGCATTCATAGGAGGTGACACATCATTGCGGCGTTAACTTCTTTCTCTATGGGTGCCTTGGCGTGTTGCTAGATGCTAACCTTGGACTTTAGGCAAGCTCTGCCTAATGCCACTGAGAAAGAGGCCTAGAGATTCACACACTAAGTGTGTCCATGTATCTCAGTTAAATATTAATTTAACAAGTTAAATAAATATTATTCCTGACTGTGGTTTAATAATTATTTAAGGATGCCTAATCTCATTTATTTAGACACTAGTTATTCGAGAGAATATATTGTGGGCGAAATAATATATTTATTAGCATTAATGCAGTTACATTTATTTAAGAAATAAATAGCCATTACTCAAGGTCTAATAAATATGGTGGAGAAAAATGGAAAATAAAAGTACATGCTGTGTATATTAAATATACACACCATTTAGTTTTATGGAAAACAAGTACACACCGTGTATTAATTATTACACTCCGTGTAGTTTTCCAGTCAGGATTTTGAGGATATAATATTGTTTTATTAAATGATATTAATTATAATCAGTGTGGACGCATGTCAAGTAATTTATAATTCGACTTGGGGTTTCAATAATAGATAATGAAATAAATAAAACACATAACGTGTTTATTTATTTTCATAACTATATTAACCTCAAACCCGATTATAAATATCCTCACAACCCCAACACTTTTCCTGAGCCATTTTTGTTGTGCACAATGGATTTGTAAATACTCTCAATCCAATAGAGAATTCCCTAACCCGAAGGGACTACATGTCGTGTCCATTGGGCCACACGTCGTACAATCCAGAAACTGTGTGGAACTTATTCCTGGTCAACACACGGAGTAATTTAAGACTTAGAAAGACTCTAACACAAGGCTTGTTTTGGCGGACCGGTCTGATTCATTGAATCTTGACTGCATGACGTGTACAGCTGAATACACGTCATGTGTTCTGGTGTTATATGGCCAGGAAGCTTTGTCACCTCTGAATGAGATCCTATTTTTTATTTTAATAAAAATTAGAAGAGAAGATCGTTTTTGTATGGTGAACGAGAAATGAAAGAGGGGGAATAGATCTCGAGATTCAGATTTTCAGAACGATTAACTTGAATTGAAAAAAGTAAATTATTAAATGTGTAAGTCATCAATGAAATATTTAAATAATTATGAACTATGATATAACCGCTCTGATACCACTTGAAGGTTCTAGGTGTTGCAGAAGCGTGGTTGGGATGACGCCCAACTTTGATTTTTACAATGATCAATGATTATTCTGGGATCAATACGAAGATGAACGCTCGTCTCCACAGAATATAATCAATGATTTAGATAAATAATAATGATGTGTGTAACCTTTAGAGAGGATCTTGCAAATCATGTTTATAATTAATTTAATTAATTTCATAAATAAAAATAATACCTGGACCTTTGGTATTTTTCTTCATTGTTGACAGTGATCGTCCGGAATGACCCTTATGGATTATCTCGTTACACTTGTAAGGATCCAAACTAGAATCCCTCGAGTGGTGATCCCCACGTGCTCTGATGGCCTCTGATCGACACCACTCATTCTCCGGGTTCTATCATGGTGAAGTGAGTGTCTTGTGTCAGTCATTCTTGATCACTTTTTCTTTGTCCTTGAAGAACATATCTCATTCTTGAGAGGGGAGAGAAGAGGATTCGAGAGAGAAATTGTTTGGCTCAATAATTCCCAATTCACCAAGCATGTGGTGTGGTGTATGGAACAATAGGGGTACTTGCCTATTTATATACATGGAATTTCAGTTACAATATTTAATTGCATGTTAACAATTAAATACATTCATGAACTTAGATAAAACCCATGAATTTAATAACAATAACGTGTCATTATTTATAGTCCGCCAACTTGCGCAAAATGGAATTATAAATAAAATTCCGCATCACAAAATAATAGCTGCGTTATTTTAATTTGTGCCGACTAGTTAAATAATTATTTACCGTGTTGAAAATAATTATTTTACTACCAGACCGAACTTGGTCCGCTCGAACTCCACTTCCATTTATTGAAAACTCGAATAAATAAATAAATAATTTATTCTCTTAAATAAATATTTTATTTAAAAACTAGTAAATAAATATTTATTAAATGTTCAATAAAATAAATAAATATATTTAATTTAGTTTATGTGATCATTGTAACTTGAATAAAATTATTCCACATTCTTGAGAATAATATTTATTTCATTAATGAAATTCAAATAGAATTTAACCGAGACCACCAAAAACACTTAGTGTGTGACCCTCTAGGATTCTTTCTTTCTGCAATTAGGAGGACTTGCTCAAAGTCCAAGAGTATTGTTTAGTAATGGTTCAAGGCACCCAAGAGAAAGAACATAAAGTTGCAACATTGACATCCACATATGGATGCACACTGTGTAATATAATTCCTTTGTCGCAATATCTCATCAAGTAGGTTTCATGATTGTGTCATCAACATTTATACTTGATATGTCGTTCTTTGACTACTTGAAATAAACTCATCATTACACCATGACCAAGGAATTTCGCGTGACAGTTCTATTTCAATCAAAGGGTCGAGATATCAACTACTATAAATGGAAAGGACAAATCCTTCCTCAACTTATCCATTAATAACATGCCACTTGTGACGCACCCAACGAACCCTAATTCCCGCCAACTGTCTCTGTGACAGTTTTAATCAGTAAATAAAAGTGTGCAATTCATTACACATATTAATGATAATATTAAATTATAATGATCATTACACACAATCGCAGATAGAAATATCTGATGACACCAAAACATAAAGAATTCCTACTCTCGGGTCCGTTCTCATAATATACTATCTTGGAGATTACCAAGTGTGAACTTCATGAGAGGAAGTATCCTCTTCTTATGAGTACTAAAACCTGGCGGTCTATATGCTATGGGTCCCATCATAGCATTTTATCCAAACGTAGAACTATATTTAAGAATATTGTTATAGCATTTCAAGGTTCTCATCATAGCGGGGAACTGCCTTGACCTTTTCAATGAAACAGATACTCTAGGACATTATTACATCATAGTCATGTAGAAAAATGAACAATATGTAATAATACATTAAATATTCATGTAATAAAAGTAAAACCAGTTGGTTCTAGGACACCAACTCTTACAAATTTTTGATCAAGTAGTGGTTTATATTGATACTTTAAAGTTTTTGTGTCTGTTATGTCTCTCAATTTTTTTTCTCTTGGTTTCGAGTCACTGTTGTCAAAGGAGGCTAGGTTTCTACCATGTTTTAGTTGGTGATTCTATAAAATGGGTTTATTTTATGAATTTCATATTGTTCTTGACAAATTCCTTTGGGTTTTCCACTTATTCGAAGTGATAAGTTGCTTCAAATGATTTATTGGAAAAGGTAAAAGTTTTCAAAAGGGGGTTTTTCTTTGAAAATGGATTTTCTTTATTTAGAAATTCGTTTTCAAACTTAAAAGAGGATTAAATACAAAAAAAATGAAAACTGGGGATTTTTTTTTTCATTAGTAACATTTATAAACATTGATAATTCATTTACCAACATTTCTGAAAAACCTCAATAAATGAGGGGTCGCAATTTATGGACACTTCATTTACCGAATTTTTTTTTTGAAATGCTGATAATAAACATCAGTAAATGACATCTAATTTACCGACATTTCAAAAAAAACATTGGTGATTTTTTTTGAAGTTGATATGTATATATATATATATTAATTTTTTATTATTTTAAAAAATATATTTTTTTTAAATGAAAACCTCCTTGTACATCTTGTCCATCCCATACCCTTCCAATTCCTCTACCTTTCCCACAACCCCCTCTCCTATTTCGTTTGGTTCTTTATTAAATCGCATAACCAGTCCACCGCAGTTTCTCTAGTATATATTGCATGAACAATCATGTTCCTGACACTTACTAACCCATCCAGTTATCACCTGTTCTCGATGCCCAAACACGCACGACGTTTCTAGGTAGCCACACCCCAACCATTCCTCTAAATATTCTCTTATTGGGATTCGAACACTGGATACCTCAATCTAAGGCCAGAAGACCATACCATCTAATACACCTTTAATTTGAGTATTTTATTGTATTATATTTCATTTTTTTATATAAATAAATTTTAGTATATAAAAATTAACGTTATATATATATATATATTATTTTTTATTTTTTATTTTTTATTTTTATATTATAATATGTGTGTGTGTGTTTGTGTTTATATTATATATATTTATATATATGTTTATATTATATATATATTTATATTATATATAAATTTATATTATATATATCTCTATTTTATATTATATTATATATGTGTGTTAATATTTTATGTATATTTATATGTTTATATATTATTTTTATTTATATGTTTATATTGTAGATATATATTTATTTATTTATATTTATTAATTTATTTATTTATTTATGTTATATGTATGTCTGTGTATACATATATATAATTATATATATATATATATATATAATTATCCACGTTTTAAAATACTGATAAAAATATCACTCAAATAGACATGTTTTCTTAAAAACATGACTACATTTAAAATATATATTTATTTTTATATATAAATAAGTGTATTTATATATATATATATATATATATATATATATATGTATGTGTGTATATTTATATATATAAATATATATATGTTTTTGTGTGTGTCTGTGTTTGTGTATGTTTATATATGTCTGTCAGTATTTTAAAAATCAATAATATATATATAATAATAATATATATTAATATACATATATTAATATATATATATATATATTAATATACATATATTAATATATATATATTTATTTATTTATTCATATTTATATTTTATTTTATATATATGTTTGTATTTAAAATATATGTTTATATTATATGTTAATATTATATATATTTGTGTGTGTGTGTGTGTGGATTTTATTACATATTTATATGTATGTTTATATTATATATATATATATATATATGTTTATATATGTTTACATTTTATATTTAATGTATATATATATTTATATATTGTGTTTATATTTTATGTTTATATTTTATGTTAATATTTTATGTTTATATATATATATATATGTTTATATTTTATATATATCGCATGTTTATATTAATATATATATATATGTATATCCATAAATGTGTTCGTGTGTATAAATATATATGTGTATGTATACATAATTATAATTATAAGTATATATATAATTAGCCACATTTTAAAACACTAGTAAAAATATTACTAAAATAGCCATGTTTCATTAAAAACCTAAATAAATTTAAAATATATATGTGTTTATATATATAAATATATGTATATATATTTTTATATTTATATGTTTATATATTTATATATTTATATATGTGTGTGTGTTTATATATATATATGTGTGTGTGTGTGTGTGTTTATATATGTGTGTCTTTGTTTATATATATTAACATATATATATATATATTGATGCAGGTAAGTAATCTATATAAATATATATATTTTTAACGATGTTTCTTGAAAAATATCGCTAATTTATCGACGTTTCTTTAAAAAATTGATAAATTAGAGACCTTTCCTTAAAAATGTCACAAAATTGGCGACATTTCCTGAAAAAAAGTCCCTAATTTAGAAGTGTTTTCCAGAAATGTCGTTAATTTTATGATGTTTTCGTAAAACATCATTACTTTAGTGAAGTTCTTTAAAAATGTTTCTAAAAATAATTGCTAAATTAATGTTTTTTTGTAGTGATTGTATTGGCTTTGAACACATTTTTTAAAATTGTCAGCATGGTTTTGAAAAGGTATTTGGACAATTTTATATTATGAACCATTATTGTGTGGGGAAAGAAATATGGGTAGCTTTAGTCTATGTTTCACCAATAAGAGGTAACTTTTGTGACATCGATTTTCTGTAATCAATATATGTTGGATCCAATGTATGCCTATATTGTATTGTGAGTGTATAGTATGTATTGTCTCACAGGATAAGACCCAATACATGGTTCTTTTTCATTTTTCATTTATGGTTATTTGTCACATGATGGTTTTTATCATTGATTTTTGCTCACATATTTTTATATGAGTTTGTATCATATATCTTGGCATGATAGGTTATTTCATGGATATGTGTACATCTAGATTCATGGCTATGATTTCCTATTTTTATCACTTCTCCTTTCATATTTATGGTTTTATATTATGAAATAATTTTATGAAAATCAAAGGGGAAATGATTTTTAAATGGTTTGGATTTATGAAAATGCTTTGTAAAATAGTTCTATTTTAAAATCAAGAATTATTTCATTCTTGATATTAAATATTTTAAAGAAACTATAGTGTTATCCTACTGGGATTTCTCTCTCACCCTCCTTGTGTCTTTATGGATTTTTAAATGTTGTATTGGAAGATTCAGGTAATGGGAATAGCATCTTTAAGCATGATGGATTCTCCTCTTATTATTTCTTTTGGATTGGGTTGTTCTTGAGGTGACTATTGGTCATGTGGGGACTTGATATATATCCTAGTTTAGACTAATTTGGATTTTATTTTATGTATTTGTGGTCTCTTCTCTATTTTCGCATCGTACTCTGCTTGTATGTATTTTTTTATATTCAAGACTGTTTTTTGTTTCCTTGTTTTTCCTATATCATATGACGGGTCATTTCAGGTGTCTTGTATATTTGACCTAGGTTGGTTTGATTAAATTTACTATCCAAGGGTTTATTCAGCATGAAGTTTGTTAGCACTACCTAAGCTTTGTTCTATGTCTTTGGTACACAAGACTTAGTACCATCATAATTTGGATAGTAAGAGTGGAAAAGTTGTCTCGACAGCTCACTTCTGTGACTAAAACCAAGTTAACATGGGTGTTCAGGGAATTTTTCTAGTTTTGAGACTTGGAGGTTGAGGTCATTTGAATAAACTGTACGGGAAGCTTATTTAAATTGATGTGTTCCTTTTTAAGTAAGGTTTTTTATGGTTGCCTTAAATTCGTAATGTTTTAAATATTTTCTATTAATACTTGAGATTTCTCCAATGATTTTAGAATTTTCTTATGACTAATTGGTTTTTTAATTTTCTTAGAAAATTCCAATGAGAATACCAGAAGTTTTATCGTATTACATTTCATTTGGGAAAGACCCGGTATTTTATGGCACTAGGGTAGGGGGAGAACACCTTTCTGTAGTATTCTACCAATTTTTATGAGTTGGTGCTTCTGGCATCAGATCATGTCACTAATGAGTATCAAAAGGTTCAAAGTTCTGAGTTAGGAATAAGGCCTGATATTCATTCAATGTTTATATTCTTGTTCCTTCTATCATTTTTAGAGGTATTTTACAAGGTAACATTGGATGAGAAATACATAGCTGGGAAGATAGGTTTGGGTGGATCTTTGGTGGGTTTAGTGGTTAGCTGTGGTGTATCTTTTGGCTAGAAAATAAATTGTAAGAGTAGTTAGTTTTCTTGAGGACTAATTTCAGGGTATCCAACAAGGAAATAGTAGGTTTTCTTCTACAATTTTTTAAATCTAGGTCATACCAAACCTAATTTTTTAAAGGATCCTAAGACTTTTCATCATTGCGGATGATCTGCCCATCTATGACTTTTTTATGAAAAGATGTTTCAGAGCAGTAGGTTAGGACCCACTTTCCCCAAGGGTTCGTAGGTTTATAGTGATTCTTCCAATGGTTGTGGGTATAGTTATCAAACCAAGGGAGAAGTACATGTGGCCAATACTAGAAAAATTTATATATAAGAGTATGTTCTAGAGGAATCTCAAACATAACCCGCTACTATAAGAGGTATGGTGTTTATCTCATCTTCTATGGTGCAAGATTTATTTGATATAGGTACTACTCATTATTTTATATCATCTAAGTCTGTTGACATGTTTGGATTGTGTTCAAAACTTATTCCATTCTTTTTTGTTCTTTTGATGCCTTTGGGAAAGAGGTCTAAACAAGGTTTCTGATGTCCCACATATTGGGTGATGATAGCCGACTTTGAGGTGGAGTGGGACTTTTTAGAGATCGATATTGACATCTTCTACTAGATTGTAGACATTTATTAGATGATCATTGTTAATTATCAGATATATGGTTATCATCATTGGGTTTAATTCTTATTTTTGTATGGGGTCACTCATATTTTTCAAGGAGAGTAGGAATTTATTTCGGGAAGTGAGGGGAATATTATTCCTTATGCTGGGTTAATATCATGTCGTTTTTCAAAGATGTTTCTTAAGACAGTTGAACCTTTCTTGGCTGGTCAACTTCTGGCAGTTGTTTGTGTGTAACCTGAGGTACTTTAGGATTATTTTTCTAGTTTTCCACCACATAGATAGGTTGTTGTTACTATTGACCTTCTCCCTAATACAATGCACATTTCTATGTCATCTTATTATATGGAACCTTCTGAATAGGTGTAACTTAAGGTCCACATAGAGGCTAAAGGATTTATTTAACCAAGCATGTCACGATGGGATTCTCCATTACTTTTTTATAAGAAGTTATGCGGGAGCCTTATACTTTATATTTATTATCAAAAGTTGAATTGGGTGACTGTTAAGAACAAATATCCTTTTCTAAGGATTGGTGATCTCTTTGGTCAGCTTAGAGGGGCTCGTTGGTTTTCTAAACTTGGCATTAGGTTAGGGTACCACTAGGAAGTAAATTTTTTTATATCAACTGGAAGGAATCAATATTTTTTGGATCCAACATATGCCATTTTAGGCTTGTGAGTGTCTATTATGAATTTCCCCATAGGAAATGGAACAATACGAGGTGATTTTTCATTTTTCATTTATGGATATTTATCACATGACTGTTTTTATCATTTATTGTTGGTCACATATTTTTATATGAGGTTGTATCACATAGCTTCACATGATGGGTTATTTCAGGGATATGTGTACCTCTTGATGTATGGTTATGCTTTCCTATTTTTATCACTTCTACTTTTCATATTTCTAGTTTTAGAATACAGAATTATTTTATGGAAACCAAAGGGGAAAATGATTTGTAAATGGTTTTTGATTAATGAAAATGATTTTTAAAAATTTTTTGTTTTAAAATCTATAATTGTTGAATTATTTGTATTAGACATTGATAGAAACTATGGTGGTATCCTAATAATATTTGGATCACACCCTACTTGTGCCTTTTTGAATTTTTAGATGTTGTATTATATGATTTAAGTAAAGGGAAAAGTATCTTATAGTATGTTGGCTTATCTTGGTGTTCCTTATTTCGGTTTGGATTCGTCTAGAGGTGACTGTTGGTCATGTGGGGACATGACATACTTCCTAGTGTAGCCTATTTTTGGCTTGGATTATATGCCTTTTTGGTATATTTTTCATTTACACTTAATCCTCTGGTTGTATGTATTATTTTATTTATAATCAAGAATAGTTTTTGTTATCATGTTTTACCTATATCATGTGACTTGCTGGTTTGGGTGTATTTTCTAGTTGTCATGGGAAGGTTTGTTATAGTTAGCGGGTGTGCTAGGGGAATGTCATGGGTGTTCAGTGTGTAATTTCTTGAGGCTTCAGTTATTGGACACCACTCTATGATTTTTTTGTCCATTATTCCTCATTGGATTAAATTAAATAATTAATTATTTTTATTTTTAGGTGTCAGATAATATCCCAATTGGTGACATAAGATTTTATGATGCATCTACAAGCAAGGAAAATAGTGTATAGAGTATGAATTGGTTGGTAACTATTATATGTAGGTGGTCACTTTAATATAGAGAGATATTATTCTTTATGTATCATTTCTTTCCATTATGCATGTTTCATGGGACTTGGTAGAAAAATAGATATCGAGAATACCCTAGATTAAAAGATAGATTGTGGCATTGAGCTTCCTAAAGTTGGAACAAGTTCTCTTTTAACTTTTGGTGGTTAAGGAACTGCTCAGTGGCAATGTTTCCCAGTAGTTGAGTTAGTGGGATACCTTAGGTAGGTCTTGGGATATGATACATGATTTGGGAATCCTGATTTGATTCCTTGGGTAGTTGGGAAGGAATGAGGGGGATTATGCTAATTAGTGATGGGAGATAAGATTTTACATATCACGTCCGGTGAGTAATTCCCTCCTAAGTTTGGATTAAGGCTTGGAAAGTGCTATGAGTGGGATGAGTCCTTCGAGACTGGATGAGTTGTGATATAGATGTATTTCAATTGAGTGGTGGGTTTAGATATCTTTCAAGATTAATGTGAGATGAAACCAGAGTGATGATTGTGGTATTGTAATTGGAAGAGGATGTGGATCGACCTCTCAAGGCCTGGGTTAGATGCATCCTATGGGTTGTAAGAACACCATGGGGTGTTATATATGGATTTTTGTTATTTAGAAGAGACTAAGAAGGGTATTAGGGACCCTAATTTATTAACTAATGGGTGAGATAATAATTATTATAGGATTTAAACTTTTTGGATGGATGATGAGATACATTCAATGTGAGGGGATAGGTATTGAGGGACTATCACCCTATGAAGAGCTAGTGAGTTCATGATATGGACTATATACCCTATTTGATGATGTATGTTTGAGCCTATTGAAACCCATACAAGAGTGATATAGTGTTGGTAGAGCTTCCAAGAGTGATATAGGGTCCTAAATGTGTGTGATAAGGGCCATTCCTTGATTGAATTGGTAGTGTTTTCTACAACTTTAGTTATAATGGGTCCTGAAAATGATGTGAATCAAGACTGGATTTGTGGACCCACCTTGATAGGGATGGTGTCAATAGGCAGACACCTTGAGTTTGAATGGTTATGTATTGAGATGTATCTTTATTTGGGTAGATATACCTTTCCTTGAGAGATAAAGTAGGGGTTTGGATATATATTTTCTCACCTAGAGTGAGAAGGCATTGAAAGGACTAACCTTCAGTGGGACAGTGAGTCAAGAACATGGCCAGAAGATCATACCATGTTCCTTCAAGTAGCGGTTGAGTTTTAGTGGATTGCATACCCCAAGTTTCAGGTATAGTATTAGTTATGGGTTTGTTGGTACAAATAAATGAGTGATTTAGAATATTATTTCAAAGAAAGTATAATAAGATTTCATGGTGGTCTAGTTTGCACACATTTTCTGACACGCTTGTCTGACATGTTAATTTTCCTCATTTATATATGTATATGATGGATTATCCTATAGGCACTTGGTAAGACCATACATATATGTATTTATCACACCCTATATGGACAATTCGGTGTGTATACAAACCTTATGTTTGCTATATAGGTCATATCATGAGTTGTGTATAGGATTTTGCAAGATTAGCTCGATGGGTATTGGATAGGGGGTTTTTGAGGCCTAATGATGGTAGTAGGGAATGTTGTATATTTTTTTATATTATTTTTTATATGAGATCAGAATAGTGGGTGACTAATTAGGATATATGATTCTATTTTTTCACATGAGACATTTTCTATATCTATTTTTATTTATTTATAGATACTCAGTACAATATTTTTGATGATATTTTATTTAATTTCCATTTTTATCATACTGTAATTAAATTTCATAGAATCAAAATTATATGTATTAGGCCCTCTATGCTGGTTAGAAGCCTTTGATGTGTGGGGAGGTGTGTCTGATGGAACATATCACCTTATCCTAGGAACTACTGAGTGAGCCACATGTTGGGTCCTTACAAAGTGGTAACGGAGAATTTTTTTTTAATAGGTCTACTATTTAGGGAGGTGGTAGATAAGTGGTCGAGGAATGGTTTAGACATTATGATGGATCTCAAAATTAGTGAATCATGAATTTTTTTATGGGATTTCCTAGTAACTGGGGGTACATGATTATTGTTCATGGTTTTCCCTATTATGGATTAGATGTTATTCAAGTATGATGTGTTTAACAAAGTTATTTATTTATTTTTTTAGATCTAGGACCATTGGAAATATTATTATGTACATTAATAATTTTTAGAAGATAGGATTAATAATTAATATGTGTGTTTTTATGTTATTATCTTATTGATCGGGACTTCAGTTGTTTAATGTTTCAATAAAAATATATATGGAATTTTCCAATGTAATTTATTGGTGACATTCTACTTTGTTGAACCACAGTATCATTTCTCATGGAAGGTCAGATGGATCCTTGTTTAGGACATTCTCTAGTGACGACTATAAAATACCTTTATATAAGGAATGTATAGTGGCCATTAGTGGGTTACTGTGGGAATTGAATGCTTCAATGATAAAATCTATATGGGTTCAGTGGTGTAAATTTATTCCTAATATATGATTTGAGGATTGGTATGGGTTTCCTTAAGTATTTGGGGTCCATTTAATAAGATTTTCATCAAAAATATTTAGGTTGTTTTACTATATTGATTCATGGTGTAGTTTTATTTAACTGAACCATGTGGTTACATTTATACCCTTGTGTGGGTTGACTAAAGGAATTTGAGAATTTCTTGGGTTCTTTAGATGTGAAGCACTCCAAGTGTTTCTAGTATCAATGTTTCATATAAGGTAAATATGAGTTGGATTCATTTCCCTACTACATCTAGTAACACTTTCAGTGGCATGGAGGGAGTGAGGGTAGATTATCATGGTTATGGGATAATTATTATGCAGTGGGTGATCATATAGTTTTCCTTGGAATTATTGGTATGGAATAGTTAATTGGATGAGATTGACCAGTGAGAGGATCATGGTCAATGGGTTAGGTACATGAGACTAGGTTAAATGGGATGTTACTCATTTGATAATAATACAAGTAGTGAGATCGAGTGGTATGATAGAATTCACCCATTGGGTTTGAAACAGATTGGTTTGGGTAGTAGGTAAGAACCAATGAGAAGGTACTTTATAGGTCCACTTTTACATTGGAGGTAGAGAGTTATGTTGTTATGGAATTTTGAGATAATAATAATTGTGTTATGGATGTTGTGTGTTGGTTATGCTTGAATCCCATGTGGTTCATGGATCATTGAGTGGTCACATATGAGATGAAAACTGATGTGACTGATGACACTTGTGGGCATAGATTCCTGGGGTTTTGGGAGAAAATATGAGGTTTTAGGTGTTTTTATGGATGAGTGAGCATGGAATAGAGGTGTGTCATGCATGAAATGGTGTGACCCAACTTGGTTGGTGCTTGAGTTTTGTAAGGGAATCCACATGGTGGGGAGTACATAATTGGATATTATATAATGTGAACCATATTCCATTTGGTTGTTGGAGGATATTGAGAATGGCATTCCTAGTTATCCTATAATGGTGGGATTTTTGCTCTATATTGGTAATTTATATGGAGTGGGATAGCCATGTACAGTCCATACATGCATTAATGGATGGAGTTTGGTCTGTGGAGATCAATTTTGAGTTCATAGGGAAAAGATAATGATACTCCTATAGTGGAGATCATCTTATTGGTCACAACTGTAGGACCTTTGTGTTATTAGGGCTATGGATGTGGTGAGATCGCTTGGTGGATAGTCGAGATATCACTATGAGTCCAGTGTGAAAGATAATTTAATATGATCTAGTCCCTTGTGGATACTAAATTTGGGATTAGGGTTCACAATTTTTTAGATTGGGAATTTCAGTATCGAGCATAGGATGGATTTAGTGTGATCTGGGAGTGAATCAGATTAATGGTGTACTGGTGCTTCGGGTGAGAGCATGATGGAAAAAGTAGGTGGTTCATGATGAAAACATGGAATCGCACTAAACTTCAAGTTTATACTTTGGTTTGGGTGTTTGGTGATTTTTTATTCCTATATGAGTTATGGAATAAGGATTGGGTGAGGTGTCTTGTTGATTCCTCAGTGGATGAGGTTGCACATTTTTGGGAGAGGTTGGTCAGAGGAGGATCAATCAGTTCTTTGGAACAAAATTGGATGTGGTGAGGTGAAAACTGCATCAAGAATAACATGGGACCATTTGAAGTGTATTTTCTATAGGTAATTCCTATGTTGGGGAGCACTATGGCTCAGTATTTTCTGTTGTAACAAGAGCCTTATGGTGGGGTGTAACAAACCATGATTTTGGACCCTTTAAAATAATAATATCTTTAATATCTTTTATCACACACAACACTGAACTAACGTGACACCCGATAAAACAATTATGGGATATTAAAAATAATTGAAAAATAAAATCAATAGTAGTTAAAAAATAATAATCACTTATAATAATTACATATTATTATACTTATTTGTATAATATTTATTAAAAGTATGCCTTTTGAAGAACCAATAAGAAATGAATTGTATTTTACCTTGTGAAATTAAATTGATCATGGTTAAAAGTTTATTATAATAGGTAATATTTATATTTGTAAACTAATATATTGACATTCAATTATTTATAAATTTATATTAAATAAAATAAAATATACCTAACCTTTCAAAAGGTTATATTTTATATCAAAATAGTTTTCCTTTATATATTGTAGTTTCATTGTAAAAATAAATTTTATAATTTTATAATTTTGAATAGAAAAAAAATATATATATTATTATACTAAAAATTTCAACATTATCCAAGGATTATTTTCAGATATTTTTTGAAATAATTTATGTTTAGTAAAGTAGTTAAAAATACATTTTTTACTAAAATCGTAGCGTTTATAACTATATCAAGAAGTAGAACATAAAAACTTATAAAACTTTTTTCATGATCATATGTGTATTTAATAAGAAAAAATATATATTTCAATATATTTTTATTAATTTATAAAACGTATCTTTAATAACTTAAGTAATATTTTCATTTTTTTGCAAGTTAAGTAATAATTTCCATGAAAAACTATTTCTCATGGTTGCAAATAATAAAATATTATTTTAGTAAAAAAAATTAGATTGATTTAAAAGAAAAATAATTTTTTTAATAAACTAATTTATATTATGAAACAAAATTACATGGATATTTTTACCCTACACATAAATTTTATGCTTAAAAATACACTTTTTATAAAAATGAGTTTGTACGCTTTGCATGTGATAATATTAAAATTAAATTTTATTATACATGAATCTTTTATTTGATAAAATGTATTTAAAATTTGAAAATAGTAGATTTATATTATTTAATTATTTTCAATTTATTTAAAGGCATTAAAAGTAAATTTCCTATGTAAAAACTTGTTACCACGGTAAAATCTAAAATATTTAAAGTAATAAATCATAGGGTAATAGGATTAAACAAGATAAAAACATGTTTCTAATTTATGTTTTGAGATATTATTGGCCTTATATCGTACTATAATCCATTATTTATCATATTTGAGCCTCTAGACATTAGAAACATGTTCTCTCTTTATATTAATTTGAAATATTTAAAAAAATGTCATTCTCACCATTTACAAAATGGGCCTCTTACCACACCTACAAGAACACTCAAATAATTATGTTTCCACTAAAAACATTGACTATTATCCTTAATTTATAACCCTGTTAATTTTTCTTGAGCCTCAATTTAGGTTTAAGACCTCCATTTTCAAGGAGTCTTCCGAGGGAAAGCCTAATTTCTCAATGTGAGTACTTTGTTTTCCAAAAATTATTTTCTTTTTTTTATTAATTTAAAAAATCTAATTTTATAATTAATATATAATTAAAATATAATTTTTTTTATATAATTTATTATTTTAATGGAATAAATATTAACCACTTTTTCCCTTTTCTATTAACAAAAACGAAACGGCCATTAGTTCATTGTGCGGACTATCGCCTCCACGAAGCGATGAAACCTGCTTTTCACCACCCCCTATATTCACTAGATATAAGGATAAAATTAAATAATAAATATGTAATATGTAATATAATTATTATTATAATGATACAAAATATAATCCACCTTATATTATTCTCTTTCATTGAGAAATGAAAACATTAATTGTGCGTTGTATGGACTACCGCCTCCACGAAGTAACGTATTCATATTGTTTCGTTATTATTTATTAAATCATTCTAAAATATTATTAAAAAAAATAAAAAAAATTTAAATAATATAATTATGATTGTATAATAATTATATTATTCCAAAACAAACAACTTTCATAATCATAATCATACATTAAGTATGGTATGTACATGTTTGGGTCAATCAAACCGCGTACTTGAACAATGATAAAAAATAATGTAATGAATGACTATGAGAAATTAAATAATGATTATATAAGATATAAATAAGTAAATAGTGATTTTATATGGTTATTTATTGGTAAAATTACTATTTAACTCATTAATTAAGATACCATCGTTCATTTCTTAAAAAAAATTGAAATATTTTTTTCACTAATTTCATCAACATGAATCATAAATAATACTCTCATATGATGAAATTATAAATTTTTAAACTATCATACAAAATAAAATATAGTACCATATTTTATCTGGGATTGATTAACTTTGGGAGAAAAATGAATAAAAACACCACCATTACAAAACTAGTTTAAAACAATGCGGATTACTCACACCCAATATTTAAAATAGATAATAGATAAATAATATAAATGTAAATAATAATTATAAATTAAGTTTATAAAAGTTATATATGTGAAAAAATTTATAAATTAGGTGAATGAGATATATTTTTTACTATTTTGGAGGCTAGAGCGCATTCAAGTAAGCACGATTACAAGGTAAGAGTTTCTCTGTCTCATTTTCAAATTCATGAGACATGTTTGATATTTCACACCATAATTTATTTTATATGGTGTGATTACTAAATAATTAAATTATTTTTAAACATTCATTAAATTCATGGTATTTGAAGATCCCTATTATTTTATTTCTCTGTATGGACTTCAATTCAAAAGACACCAAAGTTGTAAGGATTTCTTGTATCAAATTTTCACCCTTGAGGCATAATTTTTAGTATAATGCTTGTCTTCTTTGGAATGGTGTATCTAATTCCCCATTATTATTTTGTATAATTATTCTTGTATTTTAATGTTTCATTTGAAATCATATCCTTCAAAGGTTTTTGGATTGAAATTTTCTAATGATGTAAGTCGTTCTTTGTCTCATATTTAGTTTCATGCGACACATTTAATATTGCACACCATTATTTATCTTACATTGTGTATTCACTACCACATCACTTTAAAATATTAAATATCTTCAATTTCATGAGAATATAAACCATTTCATGTTATTCCTCTCAATATCCTTTGATTATTATGTTACCCATACTGTGAGGGTTTCATCCCCAATCTCATTTTCAAATAGAGATTTATTTTTCAAGATAATCAATCTGGTGAATTTCTAAAATTCTATATCTAAAACCCCTATCATTTTAATATCCCATATTAATTTTTGGTGTTTTTTTTGTCTTATCCGAATTTTATTTCCCCCTTGGATCTTTATTTACCCACTATAAGGAAACCACCCCAACATTTTCTTTATGGTCGAGAGTCTCCTTTTCTCAAAGTCCATGTTCTTTGGATGATTTTGTGAACATACATTACTATTATAGAAAACCACCTTTTTATTAAATGAATATTATATTATTTTTAAGACAAAGAACATTATAGTGATATAATTGAGGATCAAAAGGGTTAGTATCTTGCAAAAATTTGGCTCATACATTACTTTTTATAATAAAAATTATTCATTATTTTAATCATTATTCATTAGCCTATTAAAAGATCTAAAAGTCACCTTAGTACTTGTAATCACTTGAGTATTTAAATCAAATAAATGGGTGAACTAAAATCCTTGTAAGGAGAGGAATGCCATGGGAGGCATAATGGACATGAAACAATAGTGCATAGGTGAGGATAATCAATATCATCATATCTTAAGCATTGGATCATCATCATAATCATGAGGGAAATGTTTGATAAATAAATGGAATGTGGTATAAACATAATAATGAAACATCAAAACATTATAGTCAAAGATCACAGATAGTTTTGAATAAATCTTGAATCATGATCATGCATAACATGTGTTCATAAATCATATCATCCTTATTATGAACAAATATAGAATCATGTTCAGGAATAGTACACATAATATCATGGAATATATCACATTACCTAGTTAATTGGAGGGATATATATTTTATTTCCCACCCTTCACATCATAAAATTATCATAATCATGCATGCCACATGGAAGGAGAACATATATCAATCGTAGTCATGAATTAAACCCATGGAAATAAACCTATTTCATTAAGGATTTCACATGTCATACTTCATGGAATAGCCTTTGGGGTTCCCAAATGAATAATTTATATTATACTTTGTCATCAAATGTCATTATTATTTTAAGAATAAATAGCTCAATAGGATTCAAAGATTTGTTTTGGAAAAATAAAGTCTTTTTTATAATAATTTGTATTTGTCTTAGAAATCATTTTGGTAAGGTGAAACCATTTATATCCCAAGAATGAGAAGGGAAAGAAAATTTAAAGGAAATTTTAAGGATATTAAATTATTATTCATATGGAAAATTATATTAAATAATCCATGATCTAAAAGAGAGGGAGTTGGGTTTTAGAATACCCATACCTTAAATCCTTCTTTATTTTGTCTCTTTTTCGCCTCCTGAATAATAAACAAAGGTTTACTAAAACATGGAACCAGAAGTTAATTATGTTTATTTTTTTACTCTTTATTAATTATAATTATTTTATTCAATTCCTTAATTACATTTTTTAAAGGTGAAATGTTTTGATATCATATTTTCCTTAAAATATCTTTTTTTCGATTTTTCTATTTTTGTTCAATTATTTTATATATAAGTATAATTAATTCTAGAAGATTAAAATAAATATAAGAATATATTTATATATTTATATATAATAAACAAATTATTATAACCATAATAATTGTGGGGGTAAGAAAATAATTGTAAAAATCCTTGTTTGTGGTTAACCGGCCATTAATGTGACATTATCCAAAGAGAGGGTGTGAGATATACAATATGAGATTATATTAAAATAAAATTTTTATAGTATATAAACAATATAAATATTATGTTAAAATACTATTTAACTATTTTATGGTGGTTTTATTATAAAATAAAAGGATGATATGAAATTAGAAAAGGAGAACAAAATAAGGGACAAACAAACGTTACCTCTTTCTTGAAGTTGTTCCTTTTTTATAACCCTTAACTTCTTTAAATATTGTAGTTTTATTACTCTAGAACATAAATAATGATGATAAGTGTCTTAATAAAGGTTATTCTGAAATATTTTTGGCTTTGGTAAGAAAGGGAGGAGTGGTTTTCTAAGGGAGGGGTAAGGGTTATTTATACTTGAGTTGAGGGGTATTTTTCAGTTATAATATTGAACAAAATATTTTATCCAAGGAAAACCTTCACATTATAATGTTTTTTACATGATGAAATATATTTTAATTAAACAACATGATTTAAAAACATTAAAACCATTATAATACAATTTTATTTGTCTATTCAAAATAAAAGTTGGAGAAATCAAAAAATATTACTTTAATGGAATGCTTTAGACTTTAGAATTTGGAAAATAATTTCTAGGTTTGGAATGCATTTTTATAGTGTTTAAATGATTAATTTATCAAAATAAATATTATTTTGTTCAATTTAAAATTTCTATAATTTTTTTGGTTATTATTGCATTGTGAATTATATAATTTAAAATACACCGGTTATTAAAAAACTATATTTTTACTCTTCACATAAAAATTAAAGTATTTGAGAAAATTACCAAAAAAATAACCCATGAAAATTTAAATATGATTATTCCAAAAGTGACATTAATTTTATTAAAAATAATTTTATAGCATTATTAATTTTTATGTTTTATATAAAAAATTATCATTTTTTGAAATACATTAAAATACAGTTTATTAACAATTTTATAATATTTTATTTGAGTGTTTAATCTTGATATTTATTTAATTGAATTATTATAGTTATATTTTTTGAAATTACTCATGATAAATGTTATTTATATTATATTTTATTATTTGGAGGTCAAATTACTATTCAAATTGTCATTTTACAATTATAATTCTCTCACTAAACATTCACTACAATTCTTTCATATTCATGGTTCCACCATAGTATGGTCATGTTTCAATGATCACAATACCTCATATAAATACCACGTCATTCTTTCATTAAACATTCACTACAATTCCTCCCAAATTTCTATATTTGCTTTTTATAATATTTTAATTGGTTTACTAATATTTTGTTTCTTTTATATAGTATTGTTCATGGAGGAAATGATTTTTGTAGATTGGAAATATCCAAATTTTCTCAATAAATTTTTCTTATTTTATATTTTCCCTATTATAATGTTTTATATTTTCATGGGTTTGGTTTCTAACTAATTTAATGATCTCCATTAATTAAATAAAAGGCTTTTGGTTTATCTTTGTGTTGTATGTGCATAATACTATATAATAGAACACACATTTATTCAAGAAACAAATATTATTTATAAAGAATGTGGCATTACATTCTAACCCCCTTTATAAATTTCATCCCTTAAATTTCAACTCATATTATTCGTTGATAATATGTAAGTTTACTTTTGTTTCATTGTTTTCTCTAGTTCCCATGTCATCTATTCATATTCATGGTTACACCATAGTACATTAGCAAAGTGAGTTATCTTGCTGTATAGAACGTTGTCTCTACATTCTAAGATCTTCACCAAATTATCCTCATAATAGAGGTTAAGCTCTAGTTGCATCACCTTTGATTTTATTATATGTGAGTGATCAGTTATACACTTCCTGAGGAGAGATATGTAGAACACATCATGAACTTAGGCCATGTTTAGTGGAAGAGCTAGCTGATAGGCCACTTATCCTATGTGATCAAGGATCCCAAAGGGTCCAATGTACTGTACCATATGAATTATTCCATATTGATATTATATGGAAATCTTTATCTCCAACTTCAAACTACAAGTCCCTTTTATGATTGTTAGCATAGCTCTTCTACCAAATATGAAAAGATTTTATGTGTTATTTGATGAATTGAAACTTTTTGATCATATATTTCACAAGATCAGTCCTATATATATTTTTTCACTAAATTAATCCCAAAAAATTATGATTTTTACGTCGCTTCTCATAAAGAGCATCAAAAGGGTTCATTTGAATAATCGAGTGAATGTTTTTGTTGTATGAGAACACAACTAATGGGATATATTGATCCCATACACCTTTAAATTACATTTAACAAGATCTCATAATGTTCACAAGTGTATGAATAGTCCTTTCATATTGAGAATCAGTGTGGGGGTGATAGTCATACTAAAATTGAATTCAGTATTCATATCATATTGAAGACTTTTGAAAATTTTATAATTGAACTTTGGATCACGACTGGAGATGATATAAAGTGGTTCCCGATGTGGCCACACCATTTCCTTTATTTATATCTTATCAAGTTGTTGAATCCATAAATATTCCCTAATAGTGATAAAGTGGAAAGTCTTGGTGATTTGATCCCCCAAAACACATACCACATTGCTTCCTTTGAGTTTTATCAGTAGACCAGTGACAAAGTCCATGGTTATGTTCTCCCATTTTCATGTGGGTATGTGAAATGGATTCATCATCCCCTTAGACTTATGTTAGTTTGCATAAAATTGTTAATATACCAATCACTTTGAGCTGCACTCCACAATCTCCTTCTTCATGTTGTCCCACCAGAAGTGATATTGAATATCATGGTACATCTTTGTACTTCCAGGATGGATGGAGAAAGATGGTATATGTGCATTACCCAATATATATTTCTTTATATCAAGTTATAAATTCACACAAATTATATTTCCAAACTGAATGACTATAGTGTCCCTATCCTTTTACACATATTATTACATGATTTTAGTGTAAAATTATCCATCAAATACAAACCAATGATCATAAAGTCTAGTGCCTTTGGAAGATTAGGTACATAAAACTAAAAACATGGAAGTGTAAAAACAATATTTATTAATATTCCAAAATGAGTTTATAACTTACTTTGAGCTCCTATATTTTTATAGGATAACCTATGGAATACATGGACAAATGGACAAGCTAAAAACCCTATAAGGGAATAAACATGGGAATAAACCATAACAAATGAGTTAAAAGACCAAAAATGGTAACATAAAAGGCTTGGAACATGAATAATAATATGGAATAATATAACATATAACATATAATCAAATGATCATGGGAAAATAGGAATACGACAGTGATATATAACATGAAATAAACATAAGTTTATGCTAACGTCCAAGATTATATCATAATGTGGACAAAGTCCCATAATGGATTAAGTTTACTCTCTAATATCATACATGAAGTCTCATGAGACTAAACATTAACCAGTGAATTGAATTGATATATGGGTGTTCCAATCATAACATGTTCATGAATATTTATGCCACATGAATAATCAAACATAAGGATTAAATAGAAGGGTTACCCATAGAAATAAATTTGTATCATAATCATATCATGTGGCATAACCAAAGGGCATATCATAGTGGTATAAAATAAATAATGTATTTAAATCATAATTGGACATTAATAAGGTAAGATAGGCATATATCACGATATATTATGTCCAACTAAAGTGAAAACATGTAAAAATTGTTTTTAAGAAACTTTAGAAATGAACCAATTTAGTGAGGTTTAAGGGAAAATATTAAAGAGTCATTAAAGAAGACAAAGGCATAATTTTTTTTATAAAAATAAAAATTAAATAAGATATTTTTTAATTCTGAATATATTTCTTTTATAAAAATAATTTTGTCTTAAAATATATTATGTAGTGAACTTGAAAATGGGTAAGAAATTGGGAAGTTCCCTTTTATCGGGGTTGTTTATCAGGATGAATTGAAAAGTGAAACTTATAAAATATGTATTTCCTTATAAAGGAAGGATTAATTTATCTAGATACATAATTTTTTAACATATATACATAATTTAGAATAGTTATATAAGAATAATTAAGAAATACATTTAGGTAAAGAGAGAAAAAGCGTAACCCGAACGAAAAATGGAGGTTTAGAGAGATCCCTTACATTATGTCTAAACATGTTCTGCACATGCACTTAAGTTCTTGGATAATAAAATTTTATTATTTAATAACTTAATTTATAACCTTATAAACACATACTTTATTTATTAAAATTTTATTAAGTTCATTTATGAACATTTCAATGAGTTATAATGCATAATTTTGTCGTTTCGGGAGAGTTTGTTTCAAGGTTTTCATGGTCGGTTTAATTATGTATAATTATAGAAGTTATTATAAAAAGGAATAAAAACTCTAGAAGAGTAATGAAATGGTATTAATAAACTTACATAATTTTAAATTTTCCCATTTATCAGTTTGTTTTCAAATATGATAAGGGTTCATTAGATAAAATGTTAATGAAAAATGATTAGATTATTTTTTGCGGTTTTTAAGACCACCATGAACTAATATATATTTTTTTAATATTATTTTTATATATGGGTTCTGTAACATGAGATAAGTAAAAATATATTGTAAAACAAAAACTCGTCATTCATGAAGGAATTGAATCGACACATCATGAAAGATGTTTTAATTTTTAGAATAAATAGAGAATAGAATAGATTTTATTATGGATATTCCATTAACAAAATAACATTCAATTGAATGTGTGATACTATAGTTATCATGTTACTTTGGATTGGGGAGGTTATGGGAGGATAATAAAATAAAAGAAATTAAAAAGAGAAATATGGAGTATTTACCTCTTGAATATTGTCTCCATGAGAACCACCTTAAGGTACTAATAATTGGTCATTTAGTGAGACCAAAAATAATAGAACGTGGGGAAGAGGCTTGTAATATGAATTGGGGAAAATCAAGACAATATTTTGGGATAATAAGTTGTGATGAGAAGAGGTGGTGATGGGTGGTATTTATAAGGGGATGAAAGAGTTGTTTTTCATTATTTTATTCATTTATTAATTATTTTGGCTTAATATTATCAATAGTATTGATTCCCATGACTAAATATAGTAACTAGAGCATGTGAGTTCGATATAATGGGCACTTACATCAACCATGACTCAGAAATTCATTTATTTTCTAATAATTTTAAATACTTTAAATTATCGTATTTCACTATTCACCAAAAAATCAACTTTTTTATAAAAATCCCAAAAATTCACCCTAACCATTTGTTTATGTGTAGTTTTAAAAAATGGACTCCATTTCTTGAAAATAATTTTTTAAATATGAAAAAAATTAATTTTAAATTAAAATCATCATTTATTTGAAAATTTTCGATTTTAATATTATAACCGATTTTATGATTCTTTAAAAACATAATTAAGGTCTCATAAAATTATATTATAATTTTAATAAAATAATATATTTATTTATGAATCTATTTTATGCAAATAAATTTTATGTTATATCATTACATTAATTATAAGATTGAAAATAAAAAATTATATTTCACAAAAATACCAATACTTAATTTATCATTTTTTAAACATTTATTTACTTATTTTGTGGTATAAATATATCAAATTTTTATTTATAAGATACCAAAATTTTATTTATACTTTCATAGGTTAGTTTACAATTCTAACGGTCAGATTACTATTCCTAACTGTCACATTACTATTCTAATGGTTAGGTTACAACTCCATCGGTATAGGTTCCTTAATTTCTATAAATACCACTTATTTCATTATTGATTTATTATAATAATGTTTATATTGGGTTATCTATATTATTTGTGTGATTTATACTACAAGAAATAATTATAACAAGGGAAATTTCATTGATAAAATTCAGGGTCGTTACATTCTTCCCCCCTTATGAAATTTCTCCCTCAAAATTTTATTTTACATACTAAGGTTAAAAGAGGTAAGGGTACTAATACTTCATCACTTACTTTATTTCCCATGTCAACTCTTTATACTTATGGTTCCCCTATAGTACTTTGACCCAGTTAGTAGTCTTATTGCGTAGAACTTCATCTCTACTGTCCAAGATCTTAACCGGATACTCTTCATTAGAGAGATCCTTTTCTAGCTATACCACCTCTAAATTCAGTAAATGTGAGGGATCTAGTATTTAATTCATCACGATGGATATGTTTAATAAATCATTTAATTTATACATGGTTAAAATAAGTGCTAGTTGATAGGCCACAACACAAAGATGATAATGAAACTCTAAGGGGTCGATATACCTAGGACATAGCTTTCCTTCCCTCTAAAATTTAATGAATATATTCTATAGAGATATGTAGAGGAATACCACATCTACAACCTCAAACACTAAGTCTTTTTTGTGATTATCTTCATAGCTCTTTTGTCGACTTTGGGCCACCTCGATGTGTTGTTGAGTTTTTTTCAATCTTTCTTCCATTTCTTTGACCATTTTCAATCCCAGCAGCTTACGTTCACAAACATCATCCCAGCATGAAGGTTTTTTGCATCTTTTCCCATAAGTGGATTCATATGGAGCCATTAATATGCTTTATTGGAATCTATTATTGTAAGATAACTCAACCAGTGGAAGATTCTAATCCCATCCTCCATTGAAGTCCGTTGAGAATCCTCTCAATATGTCTTTCAGTTTCTGAATGGTTTTCTCAGAATGACCATCTATTTCAGGATGATAATTCCTACTGAAGTTTATTATAGTTTTTAGATCATATTGGAGACTTTTGGGAATATGGAGGTAAATATTGGATCTCGATCAGTTAAAATTGATAATTGTAATCCATACAGCATCACCATTTCCTTCATATATATATATATATATCCATGAAAGCTGGTCGACTGGGAAGTCCTCTAATATTTTAATAAAGTGAACTATCTTTATTAGATAATAAAAAAAACCATATATAATTGTTTCAACTTGATATATTTGGAAGTCCAGTGAAAAGGTCTATGGTGATATTTTTCCATTTCCATGTAGGTATGGGTAGTGGGTGCATCATCCCCTTAGTATTTTTTCTTTCATACTTCACTTTTTGACATAATAGACACTTTGGTGTATATATAGTGATATCCTTCTTCATATTTTCCCACCAATAGTGCTCTCAAAGATCTTGATACATCCTTGTGATCCCTATATGGACAGATAAGTTTGATATATGTGAATCATTAAAAATCCCTTTATTTATCTCCATATTTGGTGGCACACATAGTCACGACCCAAATCTTATGACTACTTCCTAATAAATTTTTTACTCTGACGATTTTTCTTTTCTGATATCTTTCACTTTTTCTAAATTTCCCCATCATATTTTAAGGCATCCATTATCTTATTTAAAATTTATGGCTGAGTAATAATTTTTTAAAGTAGTTATGATGTACATTCCATTTTTATTCTAAGGTCCATCCATTGAAAATACAAGAATATGGGATCCTTCTCAATTCTCATCATAGATAAAGTTTCAGGATCCTTTGTACATGGAGAATATGCCCCTTTATTTTCTTTACAATTACGGTAGTGGATTGAGTAGTCATAATCCTTGTTGATATCTATCCATAATCACTAGATCATATTAATTTCCATCTGTGTGAATATATATTTTGGGATCTTATGAACAATATATATCTCACACTTCGATCTATAGAGACAATGTTGCTAGATTTTCAACATGAAGATCATAGCCTCCAACTCCGGATCATGCATGGGATATTTTTCTCATTATATTTTAGCTTCCTTGAGGAATAGTCTATCAATTTATCATTTTGTATACGTACATAGCTGACACCCTTCTTTCAAGCGTTTTTGTACACCACAAAGAGTTCCCCACTTGTCAAAAGTGTAAGTACTGGAGCAGTGATAGGCCTCTTTTTCAAATATTTGAAGTAGTGTTCACATTCACTGGTCTAGATAAACCTTACTCCCTTCCTATTCATCATGGTTAGTGAGTTTGAAAATCATGAGAAGTTTCTCACTAATCATAAATAATACCCAACTAGACAAAGGAAACTACATATCTCTATTACAGATGTTGGCTTGGGACACTCTTCTATTTCCATTATTATAAAAGGGCACTACAAGAAATTAAAGATATATCCACACTTATATAGCCATGGTTTTTTAAACCATGGATACATCCTATGATATCACCACGGTTATTAAAAAATAGTGTCTTTAGCCACAGAAATTCCTCTCTCACTCATGGATTTCCTCTCTTACTCGCCGACTCTCCCTCGAAAAAATTCTCCTCTTCCTTGCGGCTTTTTTCCGATCATCACCTGACCAGTGAATTCTCTCTTGTTCATCCTCGTCGGCTTCGGTTCCTCCATCTCTCACCATGATTCCTTCATTCATAGTTCTAGTTCTCTATTTGAGGCCTCTCCACTAGTGGTTCCTATTTCCCTCACCTGTGTCTCCATTTGGTGCATCGATTGAAGCTTTCCTCCCCTCTATTCGGGTGTTCCTCCTCCATTCGGGTGTTACTCCTCCATTCAGGCATTCATCCTCCATTCAGTGCATCGGTTCTTCAGGCGTTACTCTTCCATTTGGTGCGTTGGCCAAACCATTTTACTTCATTCTGTTTTGTGGCTTCTATTTTCATTATTCCTTATATTTTCAGTATTTTTAACCTATTTTATGGATCCCTTATGTTTGCAGGAGGAGTTTACAGTATTCATTCTGATTCAGAAGTTTTCAATTGTAGGAGGAGTTCACCAGAGGAGTTTGTGTTTATTGTCAACTATTTTGAGGCTCCTCTTTGTTGACTGGTATCCTATCAACTATTATTCACTATAATTTCATGGTTTATAATTCAATATCATTCTCATAATTAATCTGGTATTCTGATAATCATGGTTTAATAGGTTTACTATTTTGTTATCTCGTTTTTTAAAAGGGAATTCCCCGATGTGGCCTTTTCGAATCCTCTAAATAGAGAAACCTCCCTCCCCCACGAAGGGGTAGTACCCGAAGGCAACTCCACAGCCGGGGAAGGAGTCGTTGCCAGTCAAGATGGCAGAGCGTCCTGGAGGTTAATGTCCCGGAAGCGATGGTTCATCACAGCGATTCGTCAGTAATTGGGTCGCGCCTCATTTTTCCCACCCAGATGAGTCCAGGAAACCCGGCAAGGTGGGTGGATCATGGGGGAGAGGTTCGCCCCGAAAGCAGACTCCCAGGATTCGAATCCATAACCTCCCAAAGAACAACATGTTTCGGAAACTCACCTTCACCACTACACCAACACCGAAGTGGCTTACTATTCTGTTATTTATTTACTATTATGGAATTAATATGTTTCTATTTACTATTCTAGAATTATTAATCTGTTTCTAAGTGTTTTGTGTAATAGAATTTGTATTTCTGAAATTTATAGAATTTATAAGTTTGATATGAACATGCATCACTTATGTGACCACAACAATTGAAAACATCATAGATTTATTTAAGCATTCCAAATTGGTTTGATGTAGACATATTATTTTCAAACTATGGATGTTTCTTTTTCTCTAGCCTGACCCCCTTTGAAATTTTCTTCCTTTGTGCTTCAAGTATTGTTGGATTGTACTGAAAATCCAATGAAAAATTCCCAAACCTGGTACACTACCATCATTTTCCAGCAAACCTAAATCTGCTATTCTTTACAACATGTTGTTTAGAATTTCCATATTTTAGAGCATGTTGTTTTTGGGATTCTTTTATCACTAGTTGGGTTCTTCTTACAGAACAAGCTTCCACACTCATTCCTATATCCACTATAGACATGGTGTAAATATTGTCTTCATTTTTATTCACCCATAATTTTATATATTTTATTTTCAAACCTTCACTTACTATGAAAATATATTTAGAAAAATTATTACATTAAGTCTACTTGAGAATAACAATTAGATCACACAATGATCTTATATTCAAACCTTCACTTTATAATGCTTTAGTTACATATAGTTATAATGATGAAGATCATTATATCTATGTGAAGAAGTTTTGAATGCATTCCAGAATATTTTGAAGTGTTTTAGAGGATCTAAAAATGTTTAGAAAAATTTGGAAATTATATGTATCAGGATACTGATGAAGTGAAAAAGGAAATGATAGGTAATATATTACCTTGTTTTAGAGAATTTCTAAAGGATATTACCAACTAACCTGGCATTCATCAAAATTTCACAATCTTTTACAAACCTCACTACCACCCAAATGAATCCTACATCCATTTCCCCAGTAAAACTGAAGAATCCTTTTAAATTTACCATTTAGGGTAAATTTATATATTTTGAGAACATTATTTACCAATCCTAACAATCTTCAACCTAAATACTACTTCAATGGATTCATGGTATCCTCAAAAACATTGGAAAACATCACCCACTATACATATACTATATTTAATGCTCCTATTTATTCTTTAATCTATTCACCCATGCCCAATTAAAGCATAATATTGTCACATTCTCTCAGGGAATAATGTTTTTGTGAACATATATTCAATATTCCACCATCAAATTATCTTCTATATCCCAAACACTCTATATTCAAGCAATATTAATATATAACGGTACTTTAGGTTGATGTGATTCATCCTCACATAAAACACTAATATCTAGGCCAAATGAATCACACTCGGATTACCAAAGTAGAGTGATTAATTTTTTTAGATGATTTCAAGCTCCACACAGAGAAATTTAGTCTTGGTAGAAATAGAATATGAATCTAAGATAGATAAATCTTTACTAAAATTGAACATCATTATATATTAGGAATAAAACCTTCAAATATTTAAAATAAAACAACCTTTCAATCTTTAAAATAGAAATTATTATCTCTTGAATAATATTGTAAAGCTTCCACTTATCATATCTAGAACTGCTAGAATATATATCAAATATAGCATCACCGGTTTCTTCTTTTATATCATTCACTAAACCACATGAATAATTTGGATTAAAATCTCCCTAAATTAATGGAACTAGAATTTCACACTCCATATCTTTATAACCATTTTTTTGGTCTTATCACTCTTTTACAAAGATCGAATAAATTATTCTATCTTGAATAATAGTTTCAAACTTCCACATGTCTCTATTTCGAATTGCATTAATACATCAAATATAGTAGCACTAATTTATTCTTTTTCATCATTCACTAAACCACATGAATATTTTGGATTCAAATAACCATGAATTTCTAGATCTAGAATTTCCCCCTCCCCCCACCCACCAGCCCCCTCCCCCCTACCCAGCCCGTCCCCCTCCCCCTCCACCCTGCCCAGCCCCCCCCCCCCCTCCCCACCCAGCCCCTCCCCCATGCCCATCCCCCCCTACCCATCCCCTCCACCCTCCCCCTCCACCCTGCCCAGCCCCCCTGCCCAGCTCCTCCCCCTCCACCCTGCCAGCCCACCCCCTCCCCCATGCCCCCCCCCACACACCCTCCATAACCAGCCCCTCCCCCTCCACTCCCTTCCCAGCCCCTCCCCCTCCTCTCCCTGCCCACCCCCCCCCCCCCCCTCTCTGTTGAGACCCTCCCCCTCCCTACACACTATCCCCTCTCTTATACACATATTAAATCCCAATATTCTTAGAAAAATCATACTTAATATATAAACATCATGGTCTACTCTAATTGTGTCATTCTAATATGATTCATTTCACTCGAATCCAATATTTGATTCATTTTCCACTATATAAGTATCTAAGAATGATACCCTTTGTACGTATTATTATATTTTCATTACGATATAAAATTTTACCTCCTCTTATATATCATGCATTTTAGTATATCATGTACTTTATTATCTTATTTTTAGATAATGTAAATCACTGATGATTATGATTGATTCATTTAGAATATTTACCAATATCTAGAAATCTGGGAACTTGCTAGCAACCCAAGGTTGACCTGTCATGGTGTAATAATTGATAGTAAGAGATTTAATTATGTATTCTCTTAACATGACATAAATATAATTTAGTAGATATGGGTATAGTTATTATATGATTATTATTTAGAGATCTCATATACTTTAGTAAATGATAATGTTATAATTGATGCATTTAGCTTAAACATTTACTTATGTTTCTCAAGAAGCATGTAAGGAATAAAAGCCTATGAATGAGTCCATATACTAATTTTCTTAAGAATGAATGAGTTTCAATGTTGTTATTTACAATCAAAAATTTTAATAACTGTTTGTTTATTCATATTAGAATGGATAGAAGCTGGATGTATAATATTGATCGGATCACTGATGAGTTTCAAAAGGAGTTGAGAATTTTTTTTGGATTTTTCATTCAATAATGGTTCATATGGTGGATTGATTTGATGCCCATGTTTTTATTGAATTAGAAGACCATGGTTAACATGTGAGTAAGTAAGTTACCACGTCACTAAAAAATGTTTTCAAAAAGGAAATCAGGTTTGGTAACACAATAGAGAAAAAGCTCAAACGGAGAATGACGTTGATTCAGCTGAAAGAATCGGAATGGAAAATTTGATTTCCGATTGGTTTCCATTTTCTTATCAAGACAACACTTCATGTGGAGCAGTGGAAGAGGAAATGAATATGGGAACACAGTTTTCATCTAATGATCAGTATGATGACGTTTAGCATGTTAGAAAGTTGTTAGAAGACTCGAATATCCCAGTTTACCAGTCATTTGAAAAAATGACCAAACTAAGGTTTTTAATGTGACTGTATCATGGGAAAACAATGTATGGATTTAGTAATACTACTATTGACTATCTACTTACTCTTTTTAAGGACTTGATACCTAATGATGCATGTATTCCTAAAAATAATTATATGGCATCAAAGTTTGTTGAAAAATTTGGATTTTCAAGTAAGAAAATCCACGCATTCCCTAAATATTGTTGTCTATTCTGGAAGGATAATGTCGAGTTAAAAGAGTGAAAACAATGTGGTACATTGATATGGAAGACTAATAAAGATGGAACTCAATACCGTATACCAGAGAAAGTCATGTGGAACATTCCATTGATTCCCAGACTTTAGAAACTTTTTATGTCAGAACAAATGGCTAAGAATATGAGATGGCATAAAGATGAAAGAAATAAGGATAATGATGATATAGTTCATCCTGGTGACGGGTTATCTTGGAAAAAATTTGATTGGTTACATCCTAATTTTATAGCTGACCCACATAATGTTATATTGGGATTGTCATGTGATAGCTTCAACCCATTTAAGCATATGCATACTTCACATAGTACTTGGACAGTTTTCATTCATATTTATAATTTTCCATCATGGATGTGTATGAAAAAGCCAGTTACTATCATGAGTATATTGATTTCTGGACCAAATGATCCTGAAAATGCTATCGAAATATATTTGGAACCATTAATAGATGATTTGAAGGAGCTTTGGTCTATTGGGGTGCAGACATATGATGCATTTAGAAAGGATGATTTTATGTGTTGCGCAGCATTATTCTGGACAATAAATGAAATCCCTGTATATGGAATGATTTCTGGTTGGAGTACCGAGGGGATATTTTCTTTAGCTATATTTATGGAAAATACACATTCTAGGAGATTAAAGTTTCTATGAACTTTCATCTTCATAGGGCATCGATGATTTATACAAATGGATCATACATACAGAAAAAATCAAAGACAGTTTGATAATTCCATAGGGACAGATGAAATACTTCAGTGAATGTTGGGGGGTGATATCCTTAATGAACTTGATAGTTTCAATTTTCTTCTTGGAAAGGGTTAGTTAAATTCAAAATAGTGGAATAATGTTCCTTTTAATTCCAAAAATAATTAGAGAAAGAAAATTATATTCTATGAGTTGATGTATTAGTAATCAAATTTGTTGCATCACTGCTTGGATGTAATGCATATTGAGAAAAATGTGTGTGAAATGTTACTTGCAACACTTTTAAATGTATAGGGAAAAACAAAAGATGATTTTTTTCTCAAGCCGTGATTTAAGGGATTGGGGTGTAAACCCAAGACTTCATCCAGAGTTAATTGGCCAGAATTAGTGGAAAGTCCCTTTTTCTTGTTTTTTGATGAAAAATGCAGAGAAAAAATAATTTCTTCAAGTCTTGGAAAGTTTAAAGGTTCCATATGGTTATTCAAGTAACATTTCTAAATGAGTTAATAGATGATATGTTAAACTAAAATCCCTCAAAACCCATGACAACCATGTCCGATTTCATGAATTGATTCCTATTACCATTCGAAATTTATTATCCCATAATGTCAGGGTCGCTGTGATTAGATTATGTCACTTTTTTCGAGATCATTTTGCTAAAAGATTGAACAAAAATGTTGCAAAAAAACTAAAAAAAGATGAACCGATCATTCTTTGCGACTTGAAGAAAATATTCCCCCCATTGTTTTTTACATGTATATTACATTTGACCGTGCATCATCCAACAGAAGTTCTTTTTGGTGGTCCCATTTCTAGTCGTTGGATGTATCCAATTGAAAGAATGATGTTTACATTGAAATCTAATGTGAGAAATAAGAATCATCCTAAAGGATTTATTGTGAAAGGTTATATAGTGCAGGAATGCATGGATTTTTGTTCAATGTATTTTCCAAATGTCACTACTAGATCTAATTTTCAAATTAGAACTGAATATGAGCAATATGATCCCATTGAGCCAACATTTCTGTCACTGCCTCAGACTGTAGGGATATCTGGATCATACAAGTTGTGTAATTTGAATAGGGATGAGTAGGAAATGGCTCATCGTACAATATTATATAACTATGGCATGGTTGACAATTACATCAAGTAAGTAAAATTATAAATATTTATTTATTTTTTGGTTATTTATTTCATAGTTCTTGACATCATTAAATTTTTATATTTGCAGAGAACATAGTGAAATTATAAAAAGAGCACATCACACTTTATCTATTAATAGGCAGGAGCAATTACACGGTAAAGAATTTCCTGCTTGGTTGAAGTCAAAGGTAACAAATTATTTTTTTACATTACCAAATGATTGGTAGTTTTTCAATATTTATTGTCGATATATTTTAGGTCCAAAGTTTACCGATGGATGATGTATCTGCAGAAATAACGGCATTTTCATTTGGTCCGAACAATGTGGTTCATGATTATAAAGTAGTGGTTATCAATGGTTTTAAATTCATTATAAATAGTTGTGCAACAAATATGGCAACACAGCATGACAGTGTCACGATAATCTCTACAACGGATTGTTATGATAGTGCATCAGACAGACAGCCTCGATCAGAAAATATATTGTATTATGGGGTTGTTGAGAGAATTTTTTTATTATATTACTATTCACATGGTCATGTCACTATTATGTAATTCAAGTGGTTTGATTTAATGAAATGACAAGTCTTGTATATAGGTAATTGTGGTTTTAGAGTGATTGATATGAAACGTCAGCTGCGAACAGATAAGACTTATATTATTGCATCACAAGCTTGACAAGTATTTTATGTAAATGACCCTTTAAAACCGCAATTTGGTGTTATTATTGATGTTATTCCCAAAGACATTTTCGATGAAGTATTGGATGATAATGATGTTTTGGATGAACCGTTCGGTATTCAGTCAAATATATCATTTGATGATACAGATGATTCAATTGTGAGAATGGATTGTGAACCGGAAATTATAACAAAGAATATGTAGTGTTACATGTTTCAAAGTATTCAGATTATATTATTATGACCTAGTGCATGTTTTTTTAACTTTTAAAGTAATAGCTTCTTTTTTTGTAATGTTTTAATTTAGAAAGTAAACAACATAATGAAAAAACTTAATGTAATATGTAATGTTTTGAAAAATAATATGAATTTTTTTGGAATCATTATAGTTATTTAATGATTTGTTATATTTTTAAAATTTTCACATCACTTTGGGAATTTACATATTATTATGTCTTACGAGGAGGTTCGGAGAAAAAAAATGGAGGAAAACGATTGCCGACTTAGAGAAGTTGTCCTGACAAAAATGGTTGTTCCGATGAGTCCTTTATTTATTTATTTATTGATTATGTATGAACTTTCCAAAAATCTTATTTAATATGAACAGGAATCATCGAGGAGGAAACTTATGTTCACTAAAGATGGTTCAAGCACTCTAGATTATAGGACCGTCCCTACATGCAGCCCCCCTACATGTATCGCCTAACAGTCCATGGCTCTGCAGTCACTGGGATAGTTTCTTCCCATCATGACCTTCCCTTATATGCCTTATCCATACATGGGCGGTCATCCTTTTTATCCATTTCCTCCTCATACCGTGCTGGGTAGTCCATCTCCTTCTATCCCTTAGCCTTTTTACCCTTATCCACCTTCATCTCTACAGGGTACACCAACATTGGTTATGCCACCTGTATACCCATACCCTCCTACCCAACCTCAACATCCACAGTCTAATATGGATGGTACACCTCCATTGGTTATGCCCCCCATATACTTGTACCCTCCTACCCAGCCTCAACATTCACTGTCTACTATAGATGACACTTCTCCAGTTGCGGCCCCTCAGTATAGTGTGCATGATCGAGCAACAACAAATAGTGCTACTAGTAAATGATTAAAAAGTAATGAAATTAATAAATTTTTATTAAATTTCTGTTATATATGTGTAAAATATTTGTTTCTTTTTTCATGATACTCTTCTACTAAAAGACATGGTAGTACAAAGATGCATAAAGTGTGGAATAGACATACGTAAATTATGGTTCAATATAACAAGGAAATGAAAATTATTGAAAAAATGGTAAAGAATTGCGGAGTTTCATGGGGACACTCAGTAGACATAGAAATATTTTTCTAGTTCAACCAATTTAGTGGAGAAAATGTGGACAAGAATTAAAAGAAAAGGCTTGGGCTGAAATTTGGGTAATATATTTTTTAAAATTAGTTTTCAAATTCTTTATAAAGTATTATTGATAAATTTTTTTGAATATTCATCTTCTCTATAACTTCTTGGATGGTCTCCATGCTAAGAGAGCTAGGTTAATGGAACTGGGGGAGATGTAGCGGGCCTACAAGCATGACCTGCATGTTGGTTGGAGAAAACAATAGGTACTCCTCTTAAAAATGAACCAATCTTCAATGAATGCCCAATTTCACATTACAAAGAATTAATTACATATTGGAGTTGTTCCTCTTTCAAGGTAATTTATAATCTTATTTTTTTTAATAAATTGATTTTTTCAGTAATCCTAGTTTTCTGTAGTGGATGATTTTATTATATGTGATTGTGTTCAATTTTATTTTCCAGACTTGGTTATTTTAGTTATGTCTTGAACTCGTTAAATTGTTAACTTGAAATTATGATTTTTTATCCCTTTTGACGTGTTGAAAGGCTAGTTTATTTTTGTTTACTAATAGGATTCATCTGAAAGAAACATAATAAATAAGGTCACCATGATATATAATCATACTCTGGGGTGAACTACACTTCCAGATCATGAACTGTCACAGGTAATATATTATTTAACATTGAATATACATTTATTTATTTTTTTGAATTATATTCAATTTTCATATAGAAACGGGCATTAAATTTTGAAGGACGTGTTCCCCTATCATTATTATTTTGTTTTAGTAGGAAAAAGAAATATGGAACTGTTGTGAATCAGGCAACTCAGGAAAAGATTGTAAGAATGTTTTAAAATTTTTAGCTTTTAGTATAAAGTTTCATTCATTGAAAATTATATGAGTTGTGTTTTCCTTATAAAGAATGATAATGCTTGAGTCAATTATATCACTTTTTCTTGAGGTATTATATAGGACAAGACATTATCTTCCACTCTCTTTAGTATTCTTAATGATAATTTGACAAGATCAATTCTTGATAAGGTTTAAAAAGGAAATCTGAAATCAATTCAATTCTTGATAAGTTTTAGACTCTCAAATAGGTCCATAACCACTACTAATATATCTGTAAACCCAAACAGCATCCCAAGATACATATATAAGTTATACCAACTCTTAAAATTAGTATAAATAATATAAAATGACATAAGCTACTTTTGTTTTGGTCTAGATTTCATCAAAAAAGAAGGTTGTAGACATTTTACTCATAACACGTATGAGCATTTCAATGGAATTTTTTTTTTGAATATCTATTAAAATGGTAACTCCATTTTATAGGATGCTCTTCAATCTCTAATGGAAAAGGAACCGGACACATTTGGGCCAAATGATTATTTACATTAGGTTCTTAGCAATGAGCATAGTGGCAAAGTTCGTTGTAAACCCGGAAAGATAATCGTGACATCTAAATATTGGTCATCAGGTATTGAATCTTCTAGAAATATTGTATGAATGGTTACCGAAGAACAATTACATGCTTCCATTGAGATAGAAAAGAAAGAAGTTAGACAATAGTCTCAAAAGACACGGAAAAAAGAAAATGAATAATTGTTCAAGTTTATATCAGCTATATGTTCTTCACTTCCGCCAGAGGGTGCAGCAATAGTGGATGGATGTTTATCGATTTTGCGCTCAATGTATGAGAATGACAATGATTTTGTAGATGAAGATGCTACTGATGGTGGAGAGGCTAAAGATGTTGTTGATGGTGGAGAGGTTGAAGATGCTGCTGATGGTGGAGAGGTTGAAGATGCGGATGGTGATGATGATGATGTTGATAGTGGTACACACGTTGATGTTATTGATATCAGTGCTGATGATGATGAGGATTCAGATGACGTTTTGGAGTGGAATTATTTACAGTTTTTGTATCTATCATTTTGTTTTCATTGTTTATAAAATTTCAATTTTATATGTATTAGTTGTTTTTGTATTTATGTGGAAATGAGATGCTGCAATGGTTTTTGTAATTCGTTGCAGGTGTATGTGTATGGTGTTTTTGTATACTGTAGGTTTTTGCAGGGGGAGGGGGGACTAGTAGGGGTGGGGCAGGACTAACAGGGGGTGGGGGAGAGCAGGGGGTGGGGGCGAGTAGGGGGTGAGGGGGGAGGGGTGGGGGGGGGGGGGCTGGCAGGGGCAGGGGTGGGGGTGAAAGGGTGTATTTGGATCCAATTCACATAAATGTTACATAATCTATATTCATTTCTATAATAACACAATCAAGAATTGTTTCTAAAATGTTTTTTTTTAAAAATTTGTCTACTGGGGGTTGGGTACAAGCACATATAAAAAACAAAAGAATACTTCAGTGAGCCCCAAAAGTACAAGAAGGGATTGTTGTGGGTCAACAATGTAGATGGAAATGCAATTGAGCTTGCATTCAGTAAGAAAAAGATAGAATTTAGAAATAATTGTCTCCAGTATTTTGAGGTTTGGAATTGACTTTGATAGGTGATTTCTAGGGTTGTATGCATCTTACCTTATTATATTATCTGTTTCTGCAGGCTGACATTTACCACGGGTAGACCAACCTTGGTGGTACACTAGATCCAAGTATTCTCACCCTCAAATCCCATTTTTCATTTTTCAATGATGACTTTCAGGTATTTACGATGTTGTTTTCCTTTCAATTTGATGGAACTTCACCTGAATCTGAAGTTTTTGAGAGCTGTGCAGGAGACTCTCTAAAGTGGTGGTAGATATGGTCTAGCAGCTTCCCAATGAGAGAAAAATGTGCACCTTGATAATATCCAAGCATCAAAGGTAAATATTGTATTCAATTTTTTTATTCCATTCTAGTTACAATGAAAGAAAAAATATTCTGTTTGTAGTTATTGGTGCAAGGGGGCAGGAGTGGGGGACTGGCAGGGGAAGGGGGAGCAAGGGGGAGGGTAGGGGGAGGGGTGAAAGGGGGAGGGAAGAGGGTGGGGGTGAGGACTGGTAGGTGTAGGGGAATTGGCATGGGGGAGGGGGACTGGAAGGGGGATTTGCAGGGGGCAGGGGGTGGGGGACTGGTAGGGGGAGGGGTGCTAGGGGGAGGTCAAGGGGGGACTGGCAGGGGCAGGGGGGCTGGCAGGGGGAGGGGTTCAAGGAGTGGGGAGAACTAGCAGGGGGTGGGGGTGCAAGGGGGGGAACTAGCAGTGGGGGTGGGGAACTAAATGGGACACTGGTATTCTGGGAATGTGCATGTTTTATTCCATATTGATATCATTTTCAATTTCTGATGGATACATTATATGTTTTTTTATTGAAATTTGATTTGAATTTTAATTAGTTATATTCATGTGCACTATCAAACTGAATTATAATTTCTAAATCCTGAGTTTGTTTCTAGTTTCAACAATTGTATATATGGTAATAAGATTCTAATAGGCTGTTATTTCCTAGTTTATAGGTGATTCCATTTTTATACCAGATTTTTTTCAACAAAGATAAATATGAAAGAGTCTTGGTATTGGAAGCTATCACTCAGGGGAGTATTCTACCTCATTTACTTTTCTTCTCTCTTCTTTCCACTTAAATTCAAAATGCATGTTGAGTTTATTTTTTACTTCTTTTATGTGTTATTTTGATTCTTTGTTTCCATATTATTTTACTATAGGTTGTGTGTTTATAGCATATTATAACTGAGTTTGAATCGGTTCGATTTACTGGATTTTTGTTGATAATGGGATTTTTCACCCTCATTTTTTTATTAATTCATCCGGTACTGTAGTGGATGAAAATGGATATTTATATTTTTTATCTGAAATAAATCAAACTTTTCACTTTGGGGGGGTTGGGGGCGGGGGTGGGGGTGAAGGTTGGGGGGCAGGGTGGGGGGAAGTGTGCAGGGGGTAGAGAGTGGGGAGTGTGGGGGGCAGGGGGAACTATGCAAGGGGCAGGGAGGAGGGGAGGGGGTGTGGGGGGAAAGGGGCAGGGGGTGAAGGGGTAGGGTGGGGGAAGTGTACAGGGGGTATGGGGTAGTGTGCAGGGGGGTAGTGTGCAGGGGGTAGGGGCAGGGGGAAGGGGGTAGGGGGCAGGGGGTGTGGGGTGTGGAGGGTAGTTACAGGGGGCAGGGAGGGGGGGAAGGGGTGGGGGTAGTGTGAAGGGAGTGGGGGCAGTGTGCAGGCGGCAGGGGATGGGGGCAGTGTGCAGGGGGTGGGGGAAAGTGTGCAAGGGACAATGTGCAGGGGGCAGGGGGTAGTGTGCAGGGTGAAGGGGGCAGTGTGTAGGGGGTAGGGAGGGGGGCAGGGGGTGTGGGGGTGTAGGGGGGGTGGGCTACTTCAGGGTGGGTAGGGGTGCAACGGGCTATCCAGGGGTGGCACGGGGGTGTCTGGGGGGGAGTGTGCAGGGGGGTAGTGCAGGGTGAAGGGGGCTTGGGTTGCATGGAATCTAAAACAATAACACACTTTTTTATATGTTCTATTACATTATGTGTCATTTTAAAGTCTTGTTTCAGGTATCTAAATTATGATTGCATGGATTTCATGGGTAGCATGGGTTGCATGCAACCTTTATCTTCATTTCTTCTTTAATGTATCATGCAAAGCGCATGATCTAAGAAACGTTATGTGATCTGTTGACTACCTTCATGTGTCCCCAAGTGTGGATCACCAAATTTCATCGCATAAACAAACAGATGATTCACATGATATCAAGAACACTATGTGATCCGAAGATTTCTTGAATAAATGCTTTTCATGACATATGGTGTGTCTGTGAGTTCTCTTTCACCTCTTCGCAAGACCCAGTATCTTTCAGGTTTCTCCTTTGTGAGACAGTAGATATGTCTACGGGATCACCTTCGTGGGACTATGGTTTTTTCGTGGGTTCCTTCTTACCATCGCATAACCAAGATTGTTTTTTGAGATCTTCTTCATGTGATTCACTCATTAGTTTTGAGAGTTACTATTGAGTTCTCAGAAAACCAACAACTCCCAAACTCTTCGTATTACCTTGGTTTATATAGGTGGTGTTGCTTCTTTTTTTAAGGTGTGTCACGGACCTATTCAAATGCCCGAGGATCTTGGGATCTTATGAATGTTGATATTCTCAGCATCTCTATAATTTTTGGAATTATGGGGCAGGGGTAGGGGGACAGGAAAATGTGAAATGGAATATCGAATGATGATCAAATTGTAGATTATGTTTGGTATTTGAAACTCCCTAATAATGTTTAATTCTCTCCATGCTTAACTTGTAGATATTATATTTGTTTGAAATTAATGTTATGGTATTCTGGGAATGTTCATGATTTATGAAATGTTGATATCATTTGAAAGTTGTGATGGACACATTACATGTATTGTTTGTTGAAATTAGATTTGGATTTTAATTAGTTATATTCATGTGCACTATCAAGCTGAATTATAATTTCTAAATCCTGAGTTTGCTGTTGGTTTCAACTATTTTATATATGGGAATAACATTCTAATATGTTACTATTTCTTGGTTTACAGGTGATTCAATATTTTTAACAAATTTGTTCAACAAAGATTTTGGAGAGAGTCCTGGGATTGGAAGCTGTCACTCAAGGGAGTATTCTGCCTCATTTACTTTTATGCTCTCTTCTTTCCGCTTAAATTCATAATCCATGATAAGTGTATTTTTCACTGCTTTCATATGTTATTGTGATCTTGTTGGGTGAATAGAATTTTGTTTTCATATACTGAAAGTGAAGTTTATATCAATAAAAATGAAATTTCATTTAATTATTATACAAGATATTTCTGTAGGGGGCATGGGGGGTAGGGGGCGCACGGGGTGTTCAAGAGGGTGCAAGGGGGTTGTCTAGGGGGGTGCACTGGGTCTGTCCAAGGGGTGTTCAAGAGGATGCAAGGGGGTTGTACAGGGGGCCTGGGGGTGCATGGGGGCTATCCAGGGGGCATGGGGGTGCAAGGGGTTGTCTGACTGGGGGACTGAATTAGTTTTTTTATACCATCTGAATTATACCACCAAGTTTTTAACAGTTGTGTAGGGCCCCAGTTCCACGGTTAAACCGTGGCATTAGGGGGTATAGTGCCACTTTTTTAACCGTGGCAGTAAAGCCTACTGCCACTATTTTAACCACGGCCTTAACTACCCTAATGCCATGGTTAAACCCTGGCACTATTAGCCTATTGCCACAGTTAAAACTGTGGTAATATGCCCCTACTGCCACAGTTAAAACTGTGGCCGAAGGTAAGACCTACTGTCATGGAGATAGTGTCCATGGTTTCAGAAAACTATGGCCATATGCTATCGCCACGGTTTTTGGGCCTACGGCCATGGTTTCAAACTATTCTCGTAGGTTAATTTTCTAGTTGTGGGGTCCACATATATTCCTTTTCTTGTGATAACATTCCCCAATAATGATACTTCTTCCATATATAACTCACATTTACTATATTTTTCATACAGTTTATCAATTTTCAAATTCTTTAACACAATACTCAAATGATCCTCATGTTCCTCCTTACTTTTGGAGTATATCAGGATAACATCTATAAGGGATAACACATATTTTTCAAGGTAGTATCTAAATACTCTATTCACTAAGTTCATTAAAATCACTGGATAATTAGTGATTCTGAAGGGAATCACTATGAACTCATAATTTCCATGCCTCATTCAAAAACAAGTCTTGGGAATATCTTCCTTCCTCGCCTTTAATTGGTGATATCTCGAACGAAGGTCCACGTTATAGAAATATTTCACCCCACGTAGTTTTTAAAACAATTCATCTATTTGTGCTTGAGGTACTTTTTCTTCATCATGATTATTGTGATATCATGATAATTAATATAGAGGCGCATTTCTTCATAATTCTTTTTGAAAAAGAGGGTTAGTAAACCTGATAGTGAAGCACTTGGGCATATGAAACCCTTGTCCATATTATCTTGTAACTACATATTCAGTTACTCAAACTCAATGGTGGACATTCTATAAGAAGTATTTGATATATTCACATATGGAGGAATAAGTTCAATTAATAACTCAACCTCTCTTTCAGAAGGAATACCAGGAAATTCTTTAAGGAACACATCAATGTAGACCCTCACAATGTGCATGTCTTCGAGCATGATCATGTCCTTTGTATCAATTATTTGAGCCAAATATGATTTCTTAAAAGGAAATAATATCCATTCATGAGAATGATATTCCAAATGATATTCATCCAGCTCATTACACTTGTATAGAATAGGATGATTCCTTGGGATGTGAAGAGTGATCTCCCTTTCCTGACAGTTGATATTGGATTGGGATAAAGATATCCAATAAATGCCAAATATAGCATGAAACTCTACAAAAGGAAGTAAGATGAGATTTTATAGGAGGTTCAGTTCAAAATCACTAACTAGGGAGGAGTTATATACTCTGGTTTCAATAATTTTATCATTTTATGTTTTTATAGATATCTCAACCTCTATATTTTGAGGTGTTGTTTGAATAGTTCTACTAACCTTATAGGATCTAAAAAATGCATAAAACCATAATCAAATTGTAACACCCCAAGGTTTTGAAAATAAATATTGAATTCATGAAACACTAAGTCTCTAAAAAAACACATTTTATAATCTATATGTTAAACACAATTTTACCTCCTCTATGTTTTGAATTTCAAAAAACAGTCATCTAGAGTTGTGTTTAGTAAGTCATTTGGAATCTGATAGAACCAAATTAATTTTCTAGTGAATAGTGACATACCCTTATGAATATTAATATGAAAAGTAATATGACCCTTATGAATAGTAAATAATATTATTATTTTATTTTCTTAAGGTTATAAGATAGTGAGATCTTGATTAATTTTTCAATGTGATAAAATGAATTATGGTTTTAAAATTGTCATTTTTCAAATAAACTAATTTTATTTAAAAATTAAATTTATAATATTTAGTAAATTATTTTCAAAAAATTGATTTCATTTTTGAATTCTACACTTCCAAAAATTGATAGGGTGAATTTTTGGGATTTTTTTGAAATACTTGAATTTTTGATGAATAGTAAAATATGGTAATTTATAGTATATATAAATTATCTGTTAAATTAACTATTCCAAGAATCATGGATGATGTAAGAACACTTATTTAGAAATCACATGCACATATTACTATTAGAGGTCACATGAATCAATACTATTTGTTGTCATTGGAAAAATAATAAAATAATGATTAAGATATTCAAAATTCACTCGTCTCCTCCACTATAACCCCCCCCCCCCACTCCCTCTTCTCCTCACTCCTCTAAGCCTTGAATATTGTAACACCCCAAGCTTCAACGGTACAATTCACTTTGAATAATATAGTAGTGTGTGTTGTACGCAACTTTGAGTTATAACACACACCACAATCAATCAAACTAGTCTTTATGAATAGTAATTGTAACACCCCAAGCTTCTACAGTACGTTTCCCTTCGAATAATGCGATAGCGTGTGTTGTACGCAACCTCGAGTTCTAACACACACCACAACTAATTAAACTAGCCGTTGTGAATAGTAATACCTAATTTTTGAAATTATATATATTTTATATTTGAAAATGGACTTCATTTTTGGACTCGGAATATCGAATTTAGCCTAAGGTGAAATTTTGGTACTTTTCGGATAACTTTCATATTTTGATGAATAGTGAAAATTACTAAATTTTAATTAAAAACAACTTTTTTAATCAAAATAATTAATAGTGATAAATTGTGAATTTGAGTGGTTTTAAAGTATATTTAGAATATATTTTTACCATTTAATATAATGTTGGTCATTGGACATAATTATACAATTAAACCGAACATAAACAAGTGTCAATCTTTTGATAGTTATTATCTCTTAAAAACACGCTTTTTGTTTTGACAGCGGGAATTAATTTTAATTTAATTTCTGCCACTTCTGTGTTTTAAATTTAGGAAAATGGATTCCATATTTGGAATCAGGATGTTCAAATTGTGTAAATAGGTAACTTTTATTTTTAGACATTTTGAATAATTACTGCGGTAAATATTTTATTTACCATGGTTAAGGGTAAATCCGGTAAATAAGGGTTAAAAAATAATATGATAATAATACTAAATTACCCTAAAACGTGTCTTAACCCTATTGGTTGATACATGGTCGACCATGGGCATCTTTGGGTCTATTTTGGGACCCCATGGATCCACTTGTAAGTGATAATGACACATTATATTAATAAAGTCAAAATAAAAATAAAAATGACACAAGCATATATCTTTTAGAACAACAATTTTTACATAGGGTTATATATGTTGTATTTTAGATTATAAATATTAATTAGAAAGCTAAAAAGATTTCCTACATAATTATATTTTATTTATAATTTTTAGACATTGAATAATTTATTTTATTTATGACACAATGATGATGCAGTAATTACTATAATAGTGAAAAATTAAAATAATTGATATTATAAATACCCAAATAAATATAATATGAAACTTTTAATGAATTAAACTAATTTTCTATGATAATATGATATATTAGGATTGATTTAATTGACTTTGTTCTAAGTAATCAATCTGTTAGGAGTTTCACAAAAATCAACTATTGAATAGTGTCAAAATTGACATAAAAGAGTTCTTAAAACAAATATTATATTATTAATTGATATTAAATTCCTAAAAATATAAGGATCGGCCAAGAGACTTATATTATTATAGGTTCCTCATTAATGGACCACTTGGGGGTCGCTTGGATGTATATAGTAAGTTTATTAACCATATTATATAAAAATACAAAGAGACATTGTAAAAGTGAAACTAATTAACTTAGAGTTAATACTTAAAGATAAGGTCAATATAAGTACCCAAACCTGTCTAAATTCTATTGTATGAGTTGTTTTCGACCTATCCCCACCTCATCCTTTGAATAGTAAACTTTGGAGCCTTTAGAAACCGAATATGAATTTATTATAAATTAATATTTCTAGCTTTTCCAAAGGTGCCCCTCACCCCTCTTATAAAAGGGAACTCCTCCTTCTCATTTCTTCACACCTTCAAAGCCTTTTGGTTCGGCCAAACTCTGCCCAAATAATCTCCCAACATCCCTCACTACAACCTAGAGGCCTTAGTTTGATCAGAAATCCAACCTAAGGAGCCCTTTTGATCAAATCAAAAGGAAGAACCCGAAGAAGAGGTAATGATTTCACCACCCTTTTCTAAGTTCATTTCTTCTTCCACTTCTTCTTCATTTGTTCTTACCATTCTAAAATAATAACTCCAGTATCTCACATATACTGTGATGTTATTATAAGTATGGTACAACCATATTCAGTATTCTATCCACCCTTTGAATAACATGTCACCATACGTGCGTACGTACGGCTTACCGTCTCCACGTCGTGGTGTAATTGTTATTCAATATAATATTATTTGGATGGGTATAATAATGATGTGTAAATCATGTAAATAATAAATATAACATGTTAATTATTCTGTATATATGATATACCATTCATTTATATATTATTTTAATATCAAAAGAATGATATTGTCGCTCGTGCGTACGTACGGACTACCGTCTCCACGAACGCGATGAGATTCATTCTCCATCGTATCCATTCAAGTATAATTATCATTTTATGATTTAAAAATGATGTTTAAGGACTTGATATCATTCTGGATATGAATAAGATACAACAAACATGGATTATGTAACAAAACATATAAAAGAAAATGAGTAAGTTAACACCCGAAACGATGATAATTCTAAGATATTATTAATAAATCAATGTTAAAAGATCATATATGATATCATATTAATATATATGATTCTTGTATAATTTAATAACAATTATTTCACCATTATACAGGAGGTTAACCTACCCCAACCAAGGAAAAGTACAAGGTAAGGGTTATTTCACAATCTCTTCATTATCCGAGGTTGTTTATATGTAATAATCTACTGGGATCTCTTTATCATCCACATCCATGTTTCTTAAAAATGTATTTCAAAACATTTTTACTATTTACAAGAATATGGGTTAAAGTCATTTATACCCTTTTTTGACTTTTTATAAGAGGTTTATAAAGGAATCTTTCCGTCGTTTTCAAAACAAGGTCCTTTTTAACCTTTTCGACAGAATTGAGGTAAGAATGTTTTTTTTTAACTTATACGGCGGGTGCGGTTATTTTACGCCGTTATAAAATCTTCAAAGCTTTCCTTACAAGCTTATAAGAATATTTTCAAAGAAAATGTTTTATTTTATATGGATCTTAAATGATTTCAAAATAAAAGGAGATACTTCTTTAAAAAGAATTTTGATTTCATCTATGTCAACATCCTTTGATGGATTTTAAGATTATTTGGAGTTGATTTATTATGATACAAAACTTCTATATTGTATTGAAGGTTTTGTGATATGTTTGACTGTGGATGTGCTATTTTTATACCATTCATAGTTTATGGTGAAATTATTGACATTTCGTATGCTAGTTTTAATACGAATGTTTATGTTATGTTTAAACCTTTTCATATGGGAATGCATTGGACTTAATAAGTGACGGGTGGAGCCCGCTATAGCTCCTCGATGCATCGGTAGGTCTCATGAGACAAACTAGTGTCTTGGCACAAGGCCTTGACAAAATCTTATTTGTAGTCTTGGCACGAGGCCTTGGCTATGTGGTTATGATAGTCTGGCATTATGCATTCCAACATTATGAAAGTGGTTATTGATTTTTGCATGTGATTATTCGATTAGTAGAATATCCATGTGAATAAGTAAATGGCATTATTTCATTTTATTTATGCCATACTATGTTAAATGTTCAAGTTTAAAAGGCTTTTTTTTAGTTATACATTGCCTTAAATGTTTATTTTTATTTATGAAAGTTTCCTCTATATTGTTATCCTTACTGGGCATTTGAGCTCACCCCTTTTCTATGTTTTATTTTTCCCAGGTAGTGAAGAAGTAAATTATGAATGACTTGCAGGGATATTATGAGGGGTTAATAGTGTGGATATGAAGACTTTGTTGTTGTAGTAGTTTTTCACTTTGAAATGTAATGTAAAACTTTATGATTATATCTAATGTTTCCAAGGCTACTAAACCAATCGGTCTTTCGGGATTTGATCTTTCTTGTGATCATGCCAATGTTATGTAATTAATGCACCGACTCTGGGCAGCTGGGGTTGGGGCGTTACAGTTGGTATCAGAGGAAGTTTAGTACAAACCTTGGAAGCTAGATTTAGATAAACTCTGATTAGAGCACGTAGACTTAAGATGAACTTTGAGGATTAGTATAGAAGAACTTCCTAGAATTTTGGTATTGTAGAGATTTTGTGAGTTTTCCGAGCAATACATCCCTGTCTGGATACGAGCAGGTAGAGGCGGCTCTGGCACAGATGTACCTAGGGGCAAAACCCGAAAACACCGCTTTGAGCTAGACTCGAACGGGAACTGGTGCACGACAACGGGCCTTGCTGCACTCTTGGTTACGACACTCCCGGGGGATATGCTTAGGATAACTCTCATTTTCTTTACAAATCATTATGAAGGGTTTATGAGTATATACTTCCTCAAAGAAAACATTTTTATGATTATGGATTATATCCATAAATAGTTCAATTTATGTTAAGTGTTTTATAAGTATGGGATTATGTATTTTGATTCATAAACTGATCTAGTTTATGCCATTGTTTAGAAATGGCGCCTAGTGGAAGAAATGAAAACTGTATCAATGCACGCACTCCATGTAGGGATTGCCCTCCTGCTCAAGATAATTATAGTGGGGCTGGTGATGCAACTGGTTCTGATCAGCTAATCACCGTACTGGGACAACTTACTCAGGTTATGAATAATAACCTTACCCGTATGGAGCACCCTGATCCGCAGCGTGGAGGATCAATGTTAGATCGATTCATGAGACAACAATCACCAACGTTCAATGGGAGTACAAATCCCTTAGTAGCTGAGAAATGGATATTTTCCCTAGAGAAAATATTTCAGGCTTTGGGGAGTAGTGAAAGGGAAAAAGTTACCATGGCAGTTTACCGCCTCACTGGAGATGCTGATCAATGGTGTTCATTGATTCAAAACATGAAGGAAGATGATGAAGTATCAAACATGGAATGGAGGGAGTTCAAAGATCTGTTTTTAGAAAAATACTTTCCTCGCGACCATCGAGTAGATATGGAAATGCAATTTCTGAGTCTGAGACAAAAGGAGGATGATAATGTCACAAAGTATGAGGCTAACTTTACAAGGTTAGCGAGGTATGCTGGAGATTATATTCGCAACCCAAGAAGTAAGATTGATCGTTTCTTTGATGGGTTAAAACCATTTCTCCGTCGAGCATTAGTCTCACAATCCTTTTCATCGTACGAAGACATTGTCTCATGTGCTATCAAGACCGAAAAGGAATTCTCTAAGTCTTATGACTTTAAAGCAAAGAAAGAGAAGAAGAGACCTGCTGATCAATCTGGGAATGGAAATAAGGGGAAGAAGGGAAATGTTGAATATCCATCTTGTGGTAAGTGCGGGAAGAAACACCCCGGTGCTTGCCTGAAGGGAATGGGAGTCTGTTACAAGTGTGGTGAAAAAGGCCACCAAGCTCATGATTGCAAGGGGAAGAAGGAAGCTACCAACGTTCAGTGCTACAATTGCAGGGAGATGGGGCATTATGCAAATGCATGTCCTAAGCGTCAGGAGAACTTACCTCAGAAAAGGCCAAGGGATCAAGGCCAGGCTTATGCTATCACTACTGCTGAGGTAGAAGCTCCGAAAGACGTGGTGGCAGGTAATTTAATGGTTTCCTCAAGTTTAGCAAATGCATTATTTGATTCTGGATCATCGCATTGTTTCATATCTTCCCAGTTTGCTAAGAAAATTAGATATTTCCAATTTGATTTAATAAGGGAGTTGTCAGTTAAAACTCCTAAGGGAAGTATCGTTGCAACAAAGTTTTGTGAATCAGTCCCCATTAGAGCACATAAATTTTCTTTATCTGCTGATTTCATCGTCATACCTATGATTGAGTTTGATATAATCCTCGATATGGACTGGCTTTCGGACTATGATGCGAAGATTTATTGTAAGAAGAAAGAGGTTACGATTCTTGATGATAATGATAAGGAGCACCTTATTTTTAGAGCAGAATCGTCACCACCTAATTCTTATTTAGATCCACCCCCTGTAGCTCAACTTAATTCAATTATCGGGGAGGAAGAGAATGAAATAACTGTCGGTGAGGAAAGGAATGTTCAAATAGAGGATGTACCTATTGTGAAAGAGTTTGTAGATGTATTTCTGGAAGATTTACCTGGACATCCTCCAGAACGAGAAGTAGAGTTTTCCATCGATTTAATTCCTGGATCAAGGCCTATATCGAAGACCCCTTATAGAATGGCCATTGTAGATCTAGTCGAACTAAAGAAACAACTAGAGGAATTGAGGATTTATTCACCCTAGTGTTTCTCCATGGGGAGCCCCTGTTCTTTTTGTTAAAAAGAAAGATGGATCTATGAGGTTATGTATCGATTACAGGGAGATCAATGCTATAACGATAAAGAACAAGTATCCCCTACCTCGTATTGATGATTTATTTGACCAACTGCATGGAGCTCAATACTTTTCAAAGATTGACCTTCGATCTGGATACCATCAGTTGTGTGTAAAGAAGGAAGACATTCCGAAGACAGCATTTCGAACCAGGTACGGGCATTACGAGTTTACTGTAATGCCGTTTGGATTGACTAATGCACCCTCTGTATTCATGGATCTGATGAATAGAGTTTTCAAGGAGTATATCGATGAATTTGTGGTGGTATTTATTGATGATATCTTGGTATACTCCAAAACCTACAAAGATCATGAAAATCACTTGCGCATTATCTTGAAGACTCTGAGGAGGCATGAATTATATGGAAAGTTTAGCAAGTGTGAATTCTGGCTTCAGGAGATTTCTTTTCTTGGCCATATTGTCTCTAAAGATGGAATCTCTGTTGATCCTTCTAAGACCAAGGCAATCCAAGAATGGCCAGCACCTACGAGTATAACTGAGGTACGTAGTTTTATTGGTTTGGCAGGTTATTATCGACGTTTCGTCCAGAATTTTGCCCGATTGGCTAACCCATTAACGAAGCTCACACGTAAAGGGGTTAAATTTGTTTGGAAAAAAGAGTGTGAAGAATGTTTCGAAGAACTGAATAGAAGATTAGTCAATGCTCCTATATTGACTCTACCATCGGGGAATGATGGGTTCGTTATTTATAGTGATGCATCAAAGAAAGGACTTGGTTGTGTCCTTATGCAAAATGATAGAGTTATTGCCTATGCATCACGACAGTTGAAAATTCATGAACAAAACTATCCTACTCATGATATTGAGTTAGCAGCTGTGATCTTTGCTTTGAAAATATGGAGGCACTACCTCTATGGTGAAAAATGTGAGATTTATACTGATCACAAGAGTTTGAAGTATATTTTTTCACAAAAAGAACTCAACATGAGGCAAAGGAGATGGCTTGAATTACTCAAGGATTATGATTGCACGATACACTACCACCCGGGGAAGGCGAACAAGGTGGAAGATGCTTTGAGTAGAAAAGACCATGGAGTTTTGAACAATATGAGAATTGAAAGGGATCCAATTTTCATGGATCTAGTGAAAATGGACATGGGAATAACCAGGGAAGGTGAAACATCAATGCTTTTTCAAATGGTTGCCAAACCATCTTTACTAGAAAGGATTAAGAGTTCTCAGACCGATGATGACGAATTCCAAAAGAAGATTAAAGCTGTGAATGATGGGAGATTGAGAGACTTTGTGTATGAAGATGGAATTTTGAAATTTGGGAAGAGACTTTGTGTTCCCAATATACCTGATCTAAAAAGGGAATTGCTGGATGATGCTCATAGTTCCAATTTCTCTATACACCCTGGGAGCACCAAAATGTATAGAGATTTGAAGGAACATTTTTGTTGGGACAACATGAAGAGGGAGATTGCTGATTTTGTGTCAAGATGTATGGTTTGTCAACAAGTGAAAGCTGGAAGGCAACAGCCTGGAGGAGTCATGCAACCTCTTCCCATACCAGAGTGGAAATGGGACAATATTACGATGGACTTTGTCATGGGGCTACCAAAGACTCCTAGAAGGAACGATGCAATATGGGTTATTGTTGATCGTCTTACCAAGTCAGCACATTTTCTTGCTATAAGAGAAGATCTACCCCTGGAACGTCTAGCAAGACTATACATTAATGAAGTTGTGAGACTTCATGGAGTACCCCTATCGATTGTTTCTGATCGTGATCCCCGTTTTACTTCAAGATTTTGGAAAAGTCTTCAGAAATCCCTGGATACTGAACTTCATTTGAGCACTGCTTACCACCCTCAGACAGACGGACAATCAGAACGGACTATTCAGACCTTAGAAGACATGTTGAGATCTTGCTCACTTGATTTTCAGGGTATGTGGGATCAATATTTACCACTAGTAGAATTTTCCTATAACAATAGCTTCCATTCGAGTATTCAGATGGCACCATATGAAGCGTTATACGGAAATAGATGACGTACACCAACCTGTTGGGATGACGTTGGTGAAAGAAAACTTGTAGGCCCAGAACTGGTGGAGGAAACGGTGGAAAAGGTGAAGGTAATCCAAAATCACATTAAAGCAGCTCAAAGTAGGCAGAAGAGCTATGCCGATAATCGAAGGAAGTATTTGTAATTTCAAGTCGGTGATCATGTTTTCCTGAAGGTATCTCCGTGGAAGGGAGTCATACGTTTTGGTAAGAAAGGTAAATTGAGTCCCAGGTACATCGGACCTTTCGAAATTCTAGAACGAATTGGGGCTGTAGCTTACCGATTGGCAATGCCGCCAAGTCTCTCCAAAGTTCACGATGTGTTCCACGTATCTCTATTGAGGAAATACATGCCTGATCCGACGCATGTACTCACCTATGAGGAATTAGAACTGGAACCCGATCTGTCTTATTGCGAAGAGCCCGTCAGGATTCTTGATACAAGAGAACAAGTACTGAGAAACCGAACGACGCGTCTGGTAAAAGTTTTGTGGAGAAATCATAAGATGGAAGAGGCAACGTGGGAACCCGAGGAACTTATGATGAAGAACCACCCGAGTCTTTTTATGCAGTAATACCCTAGAAATTGCGAGGACGCAATTATTTGAAGGAGGGGAGAATGTAACACCCCAATCTTCTACGGTACGTTTCCCTTCGAATAATGCGATAGCATGTGTTGTACGCAACCTCGAGTTCTAACACACACCACAACTAATTAAACTAGCCGTTGTGAATAGTAATACCTAATTTTTGAAATTATATATATTTTATATTTGAAAATGGACTTCATTTTTGGACTCGGAATATCAAATTTAGCCTAAGGTGAAATTTTGGTACTTTTCGGATAACTTTCATATTTTGATGAATAGTGAAAATTACTAAATTTTAATTAAAAACAACTTTTTTAATCAAAATAATTAATAGTGATAAATTTTGAATTTGAGTGGTTTTAAAGTATATTTAGAATATATTTTTACCATTTAATATAATGTTGGTCATTGGACATAATTATACAATTAAACCGAACATAAACAAGTGTCAATCTTTTGATAGTTATTATCTCTTAAAAACACGCTTTTTGTTTTGACAGCGGGAATTAATTTTAAATTAATTTCTGCCACTTCTGTGTTTTGAATTTAGGAAAATGGATTCCATATTTGGAATCAGGATGTTCAAATTGTGTAAATAGGTAACTTTTATTTTTAGACATTTTGAATAATTACTGCGGTAAATATTTTATTTACCATGGTTAAGGGTAAATCCGGTAAATAAGGGTTAAAAAATAATATGATAATAATACTAAATTACCCTAAAACGTGTCTTAACCCTATTGGTTGATACATGGTCGACCATGGGCATCTTTGGGTCTATTTTGGGACCCCATGGATCCACTTGTAAGTGATAATGACACATTATATTAATAAAGTCAAAATAAAAATAAAAATGACACAAGCATATATCTTTTAGAACAACAATTTTTACATAGGGTTATATATGTTGGATTTTAGATTATAAATATTCATTAGAAAGCTAAAAATATTTCCTACATAATTATATTTTATTTATAATTTTTAGACATTGAATAATTTATTTTATTTATGACACAATGATGATGCAGTAATTACTATAATAGTGAAAAATTAAAATAATTGATATTATAAATACCCAAATAAATATAATATGAAACTTTTAATGAATTAAACTAATTTTCTATGATAATATGATATATTAGGATTGATTTAATTGACTTTGTTCGAAGTAATCAATCTGTTAGGAGTTTCACAAAAATCAACTATTGAATAGTGTCAAAATTGACATAAAAGAGTTCTTAAAACAAATATTATATTATTAATTGATATTAAATTCCTAAAAATCTAAGGATCGGCCAAGAGACTTATATTATTATAGGTTCCTCATTAATGGACCACTTGGGGGTCGCTTGGATGTATATAGTAAGTTTATTAACCATATTATATAAAAATACAAAGAGACATTGTAAAAGTGAAACTAATTAACTTAGAGTTAATACTTAAAGATAAGGTCAATATAAGTACCCAAACCTGTCTAAATTCTATTGGATGAGTTGTTTTAGACCTATCCCCACCTCATCCTTTGAATAGTCAACTTTGGAGCCTTTAGAAACCGAATATTAATTTATTATAAATTAATATTTCTAGATTTTCCAAAGGTGCCCCTCACCCCTCTTATAAAAGGGAACTCCTACTTCTCATTTCTTCATACCTTCAAAGCCTTTTGGTTCGGCCAAACTCTGACCAAATAATCTCCCAACATCCCTCACTACAACCTAGAGGCCTTAGTTTGATCATAAAGCCAACCTAAGGAGCCCTTTTGATCAAATCAAAAGGAAGAACCCGAAGAAGAGGTAATGATTTCACCACCCTTTTCTAAGTTCATTTCTTCTTCCACTTCTTCTTCCTTTGTTCTTACCATTCTAAAATAATAACTCCAGTATCTCACATATACTGTGATGTTATTATAAGTATGGTACAACCATATTCAGTATTCTATCCACCCTTTGAATAACATGTCACGATACGTGCGTACGTACGGCTTACCGTCTCCACGTCGTGGTGTAATTGTTATTCAATATAATATTATTTGGATGGGTATAATAATGATGTTTAACTCATGTAAATAATAAATATAACATGTTAATTATTCTGTATATATGATATACCATTCATTTATATATTATTTTAATATCAAAAGAATGATATTGTCGCTCGTGCGTACGTACGGACTACCGTCTCCACGAACGCGATGAGATTCATTCTCCATCGTATCCATTCAAGTATAATTATCAATTTATGATTTAAAAATGATGTTTAAGGACTTGATATCATTCTGGATATGAATAAGATACAACAAACATGGCTTATGTAACAAAACATATAAAAGAAAATGAGTAAGTTAACACCCGAAACGATGATAATTCTAAGATATTATTAATAAATCAATGTTAAAAGATCATATATGATATCATATTAATATATATGATTCTTGTATAATTTAATAACAATTATTTCACCATTATACAGGAGGTTAACCTACCCCAACCAAGGAAAAGTACAAGGTAAGGGTTATTTCACAATCTCTTCATTATCCGAGGTTGTTTATATGTAATAATCTACTGGGATCTCTTTATCATCCACATCCATGTTTCTTAAAAATGTATTTCAAAACATTTTTACTATTTACAAGAATATGGGTTAAAGTCATTTATACCCTTTTTTGACTTTTTATAAGAGGTTTATAAAGGAATCTTTCCGTCGTTTTCAAAACAAGGTCCTTTTTAACCTTTTCGACAGAATTGAGGTAAGAATGTTTTTTTTTAACTTATACGGCGGGTGCGGTTATTTTACGCCGTTATAAAATCTTCAAAGCTTTCCTTACAAGCTTATAAGAATATTTTCAAAGAAAATGTTTTATTTTATATGGATCTTAAATGATTTCAAAATAAAAGGAGATACTTCTTTAAAAAGAATTTTGATTTCATCTATGTCAACATCCTTTGATGGATTTTAAGATTATTTGGAGTTGATTTATTATGATACAAAACTTCTATATTGTATTGAAGGTTTTGTGATATGTTTGACTGTGGATGTGCTATTTTTATACCATTCATAGTTTATGGTGAAACTATTGACATTTCGTATGCTAGTTTTAATACGAATGTTTATGTTATGTTTAAACCTTTTCATATGGGAATGCATTGGACTTAATAAGTGACGGGTGGAGCCCGCTATAGCTCCTCGATGCATCGGTAGGTCTCATGAGACAAACTAGTGTCTTGGCACAAGGCCTTGACAAAATCTTATTTGTAGTCTTGGCACGAGGCCTTGGCTATGTGGTTATGATAGTCTGGCATTATGCATTCCAACATTATGAAAGTGGTTATTGATTTTTGCATGTGATTATTCGATTAGTAGAATATCCATGTGAATAAGTAAATGGCATTATTTCATTTTATTTATGCCATACTATGTTAAATGTTCAAGTTTAAAAGGCTTTTGTTTTAGTTATACATTGCCTTAAATGTTTATTTTTATTTATGAAAGTTTCCTCTATATTGTTATCCTTACTGGGCATTTGAGCTCACCCCTTTTCTATGTTTTATTTTTCCCAGGTAGTGAAGAAGTAAATTATGAATGACTTGCAGGGATATTATGAGGGGTTAATAGTGTGGATATGAAGACTTTGTTGTTGTAGTAGTTTTTCACTTTGAAATGTAATGTAAAACTTTATGATTATATCTAGTGTTTCCAAGGCTACTAAACCAATCGGTCTTTCGGGATTTGATCTTTCTTGTGATCATGCCAATGTTATGTAATTAATGCACCGACTCTGGGCAGTTGGGGTCGGGGCGTTACAGTAATACCCACTTTTTGAAATTTTATAAATTTTGTCTTTCAAAATGAACTTCATTTTTGGATTCGGAATATCAAAATTATCCTGGGGTGAATTTTTTGTATTTTTCTGAAAACTTTCAATTTTTGATGAATAGTGAAAAAACACTGAGTTTTAATTTAAAACTAATTTTTTATTTAAATAATTATTTATTTTATTTAAATTTATTTTAGGTAAAAATAGATACATAATACCTATATAAGTTCAATGTAATTCATTGGAGTTAGTTTAGAATAATTTTAGATATATAAAAATTTTATTGAACTTTTCACCGTCTTTTACCCACCTCCTAGGAGAATTTGGAAATTCACATAAAACTTAATTTCACAGCTTCTGTGAGTGGAATTTCAAAAATATGAGAGACATGTTTCATATCAAGTATTAAAATTTGGTTCAATAATATACATATATTTTTTTGTGACCAGTAACTTTTTGCTTTTATTTACCACGGCTAAAAGTAAATAGGGTAATTAAGGGTAAAAATGATATTAATATTACCCTACCACATGTCCTAATTCTATTTTACAAGTGTATATTGACAAAAAACAACCTTAGGAGTAAAATAGTCTCATTTAGTTCCACTTGGATTAGATTAGGACATTTATTATTCTTTAATTCAAAGAAGAGTTAAAAGAGTTAAAATCAAAGTTTAATAACTAAAACATTTTTAATATAGGGTTATAAATAATATAAATTAGATTATAAATATTCATTATCAATATAAAAGTATTTAATACATAATGGTATTTTATTTATAATTTTTAGACATTATATAATTTAATTTATTTATGACACAATGGTGATGCAGTAATTACCTAATTAATGAAATATCAAAATAATTGATATTATAAATATAAAAATAAATGTAATTTGTGACTTTTTAGGAATTAAACTAATTTTATAGGTTAATATAACATATTAGGGTTGGTTAGATTAATTTTTTTCTAAGTAATAATTCTGTTATAAATTTAGAAAAAACAAAATACCAAATAGTGTCGAAATTGACATAAAAGACTTTTTTAAAAAATATTATATTATTAATTCATATTATATTCCTAAAAATATAAGGCTCCACCAAAGGACTTATATAATGATAGTTGTATCATTAATGGACCACTTGGGGGTCACTTGGAAGTTTATAGTGAGTTTATTAACCATATAATATAAAAATACAAAGAGACATTGTAAATGTCAAACTAATTAACTAAGAGTTAAAACTAAAAGATAAGGTTAATAAAGTGACAAAACCTGTATAAAACCTATTGTTTGAGTTTTTTTTGATACATCCCCATATTAGCCTCGAAATAAATCATTTTGTATCAATTAGAAACCGAATATGAATTTATTATAAAATAATATTTCTAGCTTTTCCAAAGGTTCCCCCCATCCCTCTTATAAAAGGGCACTCCCCCTTCTCTCTAATTCACACATTCAAAGCCTTTTTTCTCTGAAAAACCCTACCCAAATATTCTCTCAACCTCCCTCAATTCAACCTAGAGGCCTTATTTTTATTAGAAAGCCAACCTATGGATCCCTTTTGATCAAATCAAAAGGAAGAACCTGAAGAAGAGGTAATGTTTTCAACACCCTCTTTCAAGTTCCTTTCTTCTTCAACTTCTTCTTTATTTGTTATTTCCATTCCAAACCAATAACTCCACTATATTCTATATACTGTGATGTTATTATAAATATGGTACAACCATATTCAGTATTCTATCCATCCTTTGAATTACATGTCACCATACGTGCGTACGTATGGCTTACCGTCTCCACGTTGTGGTGTAATTGTTATTCAATATATTATTATTTGGATGGGTATAATAATGATGTTTAATTCATGTAAATAATAAATATAACATTATAATGATTCTGTATATATTATATACCACCCAATTATATATTATTTTAATATCAAAATAATGATATTATCACTCGTGCGTACGTACGGACTACCGTCTCCACTAACGCGATGAGATTCATTCTCCATCGTATCCATTCAAGTCTAATTCTCATTTGATGATTAAAAATAATGTTTAAAGACTGGATATAATTATGTATATTAATAATATACAACTTATCCATAACAAACACGTCTTATGTAACAAAACATATAAAATAAAATGAGTAAGTTAACAACTGAAACGACGATAATACTAAGATATTATTAACAAAGAAATGTTAAAAGATCATATATGATATTATATTAATGTATATGATTATTGTATAATTTAATAAAAATTATTTCACCATTATACAGGAGTTTAACCTATGCCCAACCAAGGAAAAGTACAAGGTAAGGGTTTATTTCACAATCTCTTCATTATCTGAGGTTGGTTATACGTAATGATCTACTGGGACCTCTTTATCATCCACATCCAAGTTTATTAAAAATGTATTTAAAAACATTCTTAATATTTTATAGAATATAGGTTAAAGTCATTTATACCCTTTTTTAAGTTTTTATAAGATGTTTATAAAGGAATCTTTGCATCATTTTCCAAACAAGGTCCTTTTTAACCTTTTCGGCAGAATTAAGGTAAGAATGTCTTTTTTAACTTATACAGTGGGTATGGATATTTTCCACTGTTATAAAATCTTTGAAGCTTCCATTAAAAGATTATAAGGATATTTTCAAAGTAAATTTTTTATTTTATAATTATGTTACTTTTAAATGATTTAAAAAAAGATATATTTCTCTCAAATAGTTTTGATTTCATCTATGTCAACATCCTTTGATGGATTTTAAGCTTATTTGAAGTTGATTTATTATGATACAAAACTTCCATATTGTATTGAAGGTTTTGTGATATGTTTGACTGTGGATGTGTTATTTTTATACCATTCATGGTTTATGGAGAAAGTATTGATATTTCGTATACTAGTTTTAATACGAATGTTAATGTTATGTTTAAACATGTTAATATGAGGAATGCATTGGAATTAATAAGTGACGGGTGGAGCCCGCTATAGCTCCTCGATGCATCGGTAGGTCTCAGAAGACATAATAGTGTCTTGGCACGAGGCCTTGACAAAATCTTATTTGTATTCTTGGCACGAGGCCCTGGCTACTTGGTTATGATAGTCTGGCATTATGCATTCCATCATTATGAAAGTGGTTATTGATATTGCATGTGATTATTCGACTAGTATAATATCCATGTGAATAAGTAAATGACATTATTTCATTTTATCTTTGCGATATTATTCTGAATTTTATGTTTAAAAGGATTTTGTTTTAGTTATACATTTCCTTAAATGTTTATGTTTATTTGTGAAAGTTTCTGCTATATTGTTATACTTACTGAGCATCTAAGCTTACCCCTTTCAATGTTTTAATTTTTTTCAGGATGCGAAGAAGTATTTTATGAAAGACCTGTAGGGAATATATGAGGGGATATAAAGAAAAGATGTTGCTGTTGTTTTTTTTACTTTATGATGTAATGTAACCTTTATGAATGTATCTAGTGATTCCAAGGCTACTAAACTAATCGGTCTTTTGAGACATGATCTTTTGTGATCATGCCAATGTTATGTAATAATGCAATGACTCTAGGTAACTAGGGTCGGGGCGTTAAAAATATCCTCAAAGTTATACCCAAATACCCTTCCCTAATCGCTCCCCATATCCAAGAAGATATTTTTCTTTCCAAAAAACAAAAACCCCACCACTTAAGAAGGTTCTCAAGGAGGTGGATTCAAGAGGTAAATTCACATTCTATTTATTTCAATTTCATTTAAATTTCCTTTATATTGTTATATTCTCCTCACCTCTTATATCCAAATGACCATGATAAACCCAGTATCATATATATATACTATAATTATATAATTTTAATGTAATAACCATCATCAATATCCTTACTCTCTCTCCCTTTTATTTTATAAATGAAATCATCATCTATGAGGTGCCAATTTACAACCTTTGTGGATGATGAAGTTTGGTTCTTCAATTTCTCCTTCATTACTAGTCATGAAACCATTTTTATGGTTGAAAAAGATTATAATATATGCATTATAACCTAATTTTTATTCAGGAACTAGTATATGTACATAATATTAATTCATATGGCCAAAGTATTCCTAATAATCAAAATACCGCTTAAATAATATAAGTGTTTTTTATTAATATTTCAACTAACAATTCATCCTCATTCTATGTAACTGAATAATATAAATGACCATTAACAATTATGTATGTTTGTAAATATTTTTGAAAATTCAATTCTGTAGATTTAAATCCATTCCACATGAACTCTATTACCTAAAAACAAATGAACCGATTAGGAAAATAAAAAAACAAACACTCTGGAACGACAGAATTAAATATTATAACTTATCAAAAAGGAAATAAATGAACAAAAAAATTATTATAAACTAGATAAATGTCTAATTGGTTTCAAAATAAGTTATCAATAAGTCTAATTTCATATTACAGGACTTTAAGTTAAAGATCATAACACATTCAGACTTAAGGTAAGTGTTTTTCACCTGAACCTCCATTTTCATTCGGGTTATTTTTATTATATAATTACCTCAGTTAAATTATTATTCATTAATATTTAATACTAATAATTTATGTGTTAATTATCTATATATATTCCAACCATAATCATACCTTCATTTATGGGGATTTATATGTTTTAAAAGGATCATTCAAAAATTCTTCCTAAAATACAATCCTGATTCAAGGGAGTTTCTCAAATTATTACTTATTTTCAAGGGCATTCTATAATCTTTTTTTAAAAACAAATATTTTTGAAAAATCACTCATTTTATTATGAAAATACTATCTTACTTCATTTATGGTTTTATACAAAGTCATTTCCAAAAGAACTCTTCTTTTCAAAATAAAACAGTATTTATCTCAAGAATTACTCGATGATTTTATAAGAGTATTTTCATCTATATCAACACTCTTGTCGATTATTATGTATTATTGGGATTAATATTTTATGATATCATCTACCATATTTAATTGTATGTTTTATGACTAGTTTTATTATGGATGTGCTATCCTAAAACCATTCACAAATTTACTCTCAATGTTTAGTGTTTAAGCTTAATGTTCAGGGAAAGTTATTTACATATCATATGTTAGTTTTAGTATGAATGTATATGTAGTTTATGTTTATACCATCTCATATGAGGAATGAATTGGACTTATTATGTGATGGGTGGGGCCCGCTATATCCCCTCGATGCATCGGTAGGTCTCATGATACAAATAGACATGGACTTGGATGAGGCCTTTCCCATTTTGAGATTTGTTTTTGGCTAAGGCCTTAATAATTTTTAGACATCTTGGTCGAGGCATTGATGGTATGTTTTAGAATTTTTGGAATATTCACTTCCCTCATTATGAAGCCAGTAATTGAAAGTTTTTGTGTTTATTCGACTAGTAGAATACCTGTGATTATGGATTATTTTGGAAATATTTACTCAGCTCATATTTCTGCCATATTATGTTCACATTTTTCATTTAAAGGCATGTTTTTCAACTATTCACCATGATTAAGGTTTATGTTATCCTTAGTTGTATTTTTTACTATTACTGAGCATTTGAGATCACCCCTTTCTTAGGTTTCTTTTTCCTAGGATATTAATAAGTAATTTATGAATGACTTTTAGGAATAATCTTGGAGGAATGGATGTTTATAATTGAATTAATTAGTGTTGTATTTCTTTTAATGATGCAATTTTGAATCTACTAAACTATTCTTTCCTTTGGGATATGAATTTCTTATAATCATTCCAATGTAATGTAATAAGGCACTGGCTCTGGGAAACTGGGGTTGGGTCTTTGCAGTCGATATCAAATGAAGTTTAGTAGAAAACTTAGAAACTAGATTTTGAAAACATATATTAGAGAATAAATCCCTAATATAGTCTTTGAGTATAAACATACAATAACATCCTGGTATTTTGGTAAGGAATAGATTATGTGGATCTTTCTAGAAAATACATCCCTATCTGAATACTACAAGTGGATGTGGTTCTGGCAGAGATATACCTATGAGTGAAAACTCTGACAATAAGTTTTGGGATTGACCTAGGGTATCCCGGTACATGACAAAAGGCCTTACTGCATACATGGTTTGACACTCCTCTGGGATATACTTAGTATAATTCTCATTTTATTTACAATCCATTATGAATATGAAAATGTAAATTTTCCCTCAAAGAAACCATTTTTTTGATTATGGGGTTAGCCATGTGTAGGATTTCAATTTATGATAATTATTTGGTAAGTTAAGATTATACATTATGATTCATAACCTAATCTAGTGAATTGCATTATCTAGAAATGGCTCCTAGTGGAAGGAATGAAAACCGCATGAATGTGTGTGTCCCATTTAGGGATTTCCCTTTGACACAAGATAATGATGTTGGATCTAGTACTGCGACTGGTGCAGAGCAACTTATAACTATACTATGACAAATTACTTAGGTTATGAACAATAACATTACCCGTATGGAGCATCTAGATCCACCCTGTAGAGGAGCTTTGTTAGATCTCTTTATATGACAACAACATCCATCATTCAATGGGGACTACGAACCCATTTGTAGCTAAGAAGTGGATAAGTTCCCTAGGGAAAATATTTCTCGATTTGGGACGTAAAAAAAGAAAATTTCATCATACAATTTTATCATCTATCGGGAGATGCAGGTAAGTGGTGGTCATTAATCCAAAACACAAAGGAGGAGGAAGAGATAGAAGATATGAAATATAGGGAATTTAAGGAAATCTTCCTAGAGAAATATTTTCCTCGTGAACAGCGAGCGGATATGGAAAGGAAGCTTCTCAATTCGAGGTAAAAGGAAGATGATAATGTTACAAAGTATAAATCTAACTTCACAAGTTCAGAAAGACATGTTGTGGACAACATACTAAATACAATGATCAATATTGATGGATTTTTTGATGACCTAAAGTCGTTCCTCTGACAATCATTGGTCCACCAAAGTTTCTCATCATATGAAGATATAGTTTCATGTGCTATCGAGATAGAAAAATAATTCTCTAAGTTTTATGGATTTAAAGGAAATAAAGAGAAGAATAGGGTTGTTGAAAACTCTAGAAAAGGAAATAAGAAAATGGGGAAGAAGGGAAGAGTTGAATTTACACACTATGATAATTTTTGAAGGAAACACTCTGGTGCCTTCTTAAATTGAAAATGAGTAGGCTACAAATGTGGACAGAAAGTCCATCTTGCTAGTGATTTTAAGGGAAACAAAGAATCTATTAATGTTCAATGCTATAATTGTAGTTAGATGGGATACTATAAAAATGATTTTCCAAAGCGTCAAGGAAACATGCCACAGAAAAGGCCAAGGGAGTAGGGACAATCTTATGTGATCACAAGTGCTAATATTGAAGTTCCTAATGATGTGGTGGCAGGTACTTTAATCGTTTCCTCAAACTTATCCAATGCTTTATTCGATTCTGGATCATTTCATTCTTTCATATCTTCCCAGTTTTCTAAGAAAATTAGATATTTCCAATTTTATTTAATAAGGGAGTTATCAATCAAAACTCCTAAGGGAACTATCATTGCAACAAAGTTGTGATAGGAAGTCCCCATTATGGTATATAAACATGATTTATCTAATGATTTTATTGTCATACCCATGATTGAATTTGATATAATCCTTGGTATGGATTAACTTTCGAACCATGATGCGAATATTTATTGCAAGAAGAAGGAGGTTACAATTTTTTAGGACAATGTGGAATCCCTTATCTTTAGGGCAGAAACATCACCCTCTGATTCTCATATAGATACACCCCCAGTAGCTCTGCTGAATTCAATTATTGTGGAGGAAGGGAATTCAATAACTATGGGTGAGGAAGGGAATGTTTAGATATATGACATACCGATTGTGAAAGAATATGTTGATTTGTTTCTAGAGGATTTACGTGGACATCCTCTAGAGTGTGAAATTGAGTTTTCCATGGACTTTATTTCTGTTTCAAGGCCTATATCAAAGACACCTTATAGAATGGACACTATGGAATTATAGGAACTGAAGAAACAACTAGAACAATTGAGTGATAAAGGATTTATCCACCCTAGTGTTTCTCCATGGGGAGCCCATGTTCTTTTCATTAAAAATAAATATGGATCTATGAGGTTGTGAATTAACTACAGGGAGATCAATGTTATAAAAAAAAGAACAAATATCCCATACCTCGCATTGATGATTTATTTTATCAACTTTATGGAGCTCAATTTTTTTTCAAATATGGACCTTCGAAATGGATATCATCAGTTTCTTGTGAGGAAGTAAGACATTCTAAAAACAGCATTTTGAACCAGGTATATGCATTATGATTTTATAGTAATGCCTTTTGGAATGACTAATGAACCCTCTGTTTTCATGGATTTAATGAATAGACATTTCAAGGACCATATTAATGACATGGTGGTGGTATTTTTTTATGATATCTTGGTATACTCTAAAATCTATTAAGATCATGAAAATCACTTGCACACTATTCTGAAGTCTCTTGAAAGAAATGAATTATATGGGAAGTTTAGAAAGTGTGAATTTTGGATTCAATCTGATTCCTTTCTGGGCCACATTATCTCTAAATATGGAATATTTTTTGATCCTGCGAAAAAAAAGGTTGTGCAAGAATGGCATACTCCAACAAACATAACTGAGGTATGTAGTTTTATTGGTTTAGCAGGTTTTTATCCGCATTTTGTTCAGAAATTTTCCATTTATCCAATCCAATGACAAAGATTACATTGAAATGGGTTAAGTTAATATGGACAAAGAAATGTAAGGATGTTTTTGAAGAGTTTAATAGGAGATTAGTGAATGCTCTGATCCTAACCGTACCATTGGGGAATGATGGGTTTTTGGTCTATAGAGATACATCAAAGAAGGGACTTGGTTGTGTCCTTATTTAGAATGATAGAGTTATTGCCTATGCATCAAGGTAGTTAAAAAATCATAAAAAAATTATCCCATACATGATCTTGATTTAGCAGCGGTAATATTTACTCTAAAGATATGGATACATTATCTCTATGGTGAAAATGTGAGATATATACAGATCACAAGAGTCTGAAGTATATCTTCTCATAGATAGAGCCCAATACGAGGAAATGGAAATGGATCGAACTACCCAAGGATTATTATTATACTATACACTACCACCCAGGAAAGGAAAACAAGGTAGCTGATGCATTGAGTAGGAAGGATCAAGGGGTTCTCAAAAAAATGATGATTGACGGGGATCCTTTGTACACATATCTAGTGAGGATGGATATGTGAATTATAAAAGAAGGTGAAACATCACTAATTTTTCATTTTTCCCCAACCATATTTATTATAAAGGATTAAAAGTTATCAGCTTGATGATGGGAATTTAAAAATAAAAATAATGTTGTAAAATAGGGGAAGTTGGCTGACTTTGTATGTGAAGATGGAATTATGAAATTTGGGAAGAGGCTTTGGGTTCCAGCTATACCTGAGTTAAAATGGGAGTTATTGGATGATTCCTATAGTTCAAATTTCTCTATACATCTGGGTATCACTGATATGTATAGAGATATTAAGGAACATTTCTAGTGGGACAACATGAAGAGGGAAATTGCGGATTATATATCAAGATATTTATTTTGTCAACAAGTTAAGGCAGAAAGAAAACATAGAAAAGGAGTCATGAAACCTATACCTATTCCTACATGAAAATGGGATGACATAACCATGGATTTTTTCACTATATTTCCCATAACTACAAGGAAAAATGATTTTATATGTGTAAGTTTGGATCAACTTGTGAAATCTGCACATTTCCTCGCTATAAGGGAGGATTTTCCACTGGATTTTATAACAAGACTCTATATCAATGAAGTTGTGAGACTTCATGGAGAAACTATCTCAATTGTGTCTAATCGTGACCCATGATTTACATCGAAAACCTGTAAAATTCTTTATAAAACTTTGGATACCGAACTTCGATTGAGTATTGATTACCACCCACAAACTGACGGGCAATAAGAAACGATGATCCAAAACTTAGAGGACATGTTAATATCATGTTCACCTGACTTACAAGGCATGTGGGATCAATAATAACCTTTAGTTGAGTTTTCCTATAATAATAGTTTCCATTCAAGTGTTTAAATGGAACCTTATGAAGCATTGTACGGAAAGAGATATCGTTCACCAACTTGTTGGGATGAAGTTGGAGAAGGGAATCTTGTGAGCCCAGGGCTTGTGAATGAAATAATAGTGAAGGTAAAGACTATTCAAGGACATATCAAAATAGATCAAAGTAGACAAAAGATCAATGATGATATTTGAAATATGGATTTGGAATTTCATGTGGGAGATAATGTTTTCTTAAAACTATCTCCATGGAAGGGTGTTATAATATTTGGGAAGAAAGGGAAAATGATCCCTATGTACATAGGCCTATTTGAAATTCTTGAGAGATTTGGATCTATTTCATATTGTTTGGCTATGCCACCTAGCCTGTCCAAAGTACACTATGTGTTCCATGTCTCCTTTCTGAGAAAGTATATTCCAGACCCAATGCATATCCCCACTTCTGAAGGTATTGAGTTGGAACATGACCTATCATATTGTGAAGAGACTATACGAATTTTGGACACTAATGAACAATTATTGAGGAATCAGACAACTTGTCTTTTAAAGAAACTTTTGAGAAATCATAAAATCGAAGAGCCAACATGGGAGCCTGAGGAGATTGTGAGGAAGGCCTACCCAAATCTTTTTGTGAGGTAACATTATATGAATTTCGAGGATGAAATTTTTGTAAGGAGGTGAGAATGTAAAACCCCAATGTTTTGAAAATAAATATTTAATGCATAAAACACTGATTCCATACAAAAAAACACTTTTTATAATCTATCCATTAAACAAAACTGTTTTTCTTCTATTTTTCTAATTTCAAAAAATGGTCATTTAGAGTTGCGTTCATTAAATCCATTAGAGTCTGATAGATCCAACTTGATTTTTTAGTGAATAGTAACATACCCTTATGAATAGTAATATGACCCTTATTAATAGTAAATAATATTATTATTTTATTTTATTAAGGTTATAATATAATGAGATCTTGATTAATTTTTTAATGTAATATAAAACAAATTATAGTTTTAAAATTGTTATTTTTAAAATAAACTATGATTTTATTTAAAAATTAAATTAATAATATTTAGAAAATTACTTTAAAAAAATGGAGTTCATTTCTTAATTATAAACCTGAAAAAATGGTTAGGGTGATTTTTTGGGATTTTTTTGAAATACTCAAATTCTTGCTGAATAGTAAAATACGGTAATTTACTGTATATATACAATATCAGTTAAATTCACTATTACTAGAATCAAGGATAATGTAAGCACACTTAGTTCGAACTCACATGACCTTATTAATATTAGGATTCACGTGAATCAATTCTATTGGTTGTCTTTGAAAAAATAAAAAAATAATGACTAAGATATTCAAAATTCACTAATCTCCCCCACTATAACCCCCCCCCCCCACACACACTTCCTCTTCTCTTCACTCCTCTAAGACTTTAATATCCTCAATTTTCTGCACAAATACCCTTTCCTAGTCACTCCCCACATCCAAGAATCTCTTTTCCTTTCCAAAATACCAAAACTCCTTCCCTTAATGAGGTTCTCAAGGAGGTGGATTCAAGAGGTAAATTCACATTCTATTTCATTCAATTTCATTTCAATTTCCTTTCTATTGTTATCTTCTCCTCACCTCCTATATCCAAATGACCATGATAACCATATTATAATCTATATACTGGAATTATATCATGTGAATGGAAGAACCATCTTCAATATCCTTAAACTATCTATTTTATTTTATAAACAAATTCATGTTCCGTGAGGTGCCAATTTACAACCTTCATGGATGATGAAGTTTTGTTCTTCAAATTCTCCTTCATTACTGGTCACGAAACAATTTTTATGGTTTAAATAGACTATAATATATGCATTATAATCTACTTGATATTCAGTAACCAATATATGTTCATAATATTAATTTATAAGACCAAAGTAGTTCCTAATAATCAAAATACCGCTAAAATAATCTAAGTGTTTTTCATTAATATTTCAACCAACGATTCATCCACATCCCATGTAACCAAATGATATAAATGACCATTAAAACCTATGTATATTATTAACTATTTTTAAAATTAAATTCTATAGTTTTACATCCATTCCACATGAACTCCATTACTTAAAAACAAGGGAACTGATAGTGAAATTAAAGAAAACAAACACTCCGGAACAATAGAATTAAATATTATAACTTATCAATAAGGACATAAATGAACTAAAAAATTTATGATAAACTAAATAAATGTATAATAGGTTATGAAATAATTTATTAATAAGTCTAATTTCAAATTAAAGGACCTTCAGTTCAAGATCAGGACACATTCGGACTTAAGTTAAGGGTTTTTTCACCCAAACCACCATTTTCATTCGGGTTATTTTTATTATCTAATTACCTCAGTTAAATTATTATTCATTCATATTTAATCCTCATAATTTATTTTTTAATTATCTATATATATGTTCCAAACATAATATTACCTTTATTTATGGGGATTTATATGTTTTAAAAGGATCTTTTAAAAATTCTTCCTAAAATAGAGTCCTGATTCAAGGGAATTTCTCAAATTATTACCTATTTTAAAGGGCACTCTATAATCTGTTTTTTGAGACCAATATTTTTCTAAAATCACTCATTCTATATGGAAAACACTACCTTACTTCATTTCTTGTTTTATACAAATATTTTTCCAAAAGAAATCTTCTTTTCAAAAAAAAAGAGTATTTATCTCAAGAATTACTCGATGATTTTATAAGAGTATTTTCATCTATTTCAACACTCTTGTTGATTATTTTGTATTATTGGGATTAGTATTTTATGATATCATCTACCATATTTAATTTTATGTTTTATGACTAGTTTTATTGTGGATTTTATATCCTAAAACCATTCACCAATTTACTCTGAATTCTTAATGTTTAAACATGATGTTCAGGGAAAGTTATTTACATATCATATGTTAGTTTCAATATGAATGTATATGTTGATTATATTTATCTAGGCTCATATGAGGAATCCATTAGACTTATTATGTGATGGGTGGTGCCCTTTATAGCCCCTCTATTCATCATTAGGTCTCATGAAAAAAATAGACATCGTCTTGGTCGAGACCTTTCCCATTTTGAGATATGTTTTTGGCAGAGGCCTTAATCATTTTTAGACGTCTTAGTCGAGGCCTTGTAGGTATGTTTCAAAATGTCAAGAATATGCACTTACCTTTTTATGAAGCTGTTAATTAAATGTTCATGTGGTTTTTTGACTAGTAGAATACCCATGATTATGTTTTATTATGGAAACTTTTACTCAACTCATATTTATTCCATATTATGCTCACATTTTTAATTTAAAGTCATGTGTTTTCAACTATTCACAATTCCTAAGGTTTATGTTATCTTATGCTGTATTTTTAACTCTTACTGAGCATTTGAGATCACCCCTTTCTTATGTTTATTTTTTCCAAGATATGAATAATTAATTTATGAACGATTTTAAGTCATAATTTATGAGGCATGGATGTTTCTATTAGAATTAAATAGTTTTTTATTTACTTTCAGGATGTAATGTTTTGATTATATATATATATTGCTTCCAAATCTAAAAAACTATTCATTCCTTCACGATACAAATTTCTTGTATTCATTCCATTGTAATTTAATAAGGCATCGGCTCTGGGAAACGAGGGTCAGGTCTTTACAAAAATAGTATGATCCCTATTCTTGAATGAATAACCAGCGTAACTATAAACACAACATTTTTTGGCTCCACCTCAGCAGTAGTGATTGAAAATTCCATTCCTTACTAACTTGGTGTTAGTTGTTGTCGATTTCCTCTGACAACCCTTGGCTTAGGGAATTTTATTACATATTGAACATGATATTTATATTTAAAGCACTGAACAGTAGGCATAGTTTTCATTTAAAACTTATTTTCAACTTACTCATTAGTTGGTTTTTTATTTCACTTAGTAATTTATTAGCTTGGTTACCCGCTCTTAGTCACTTGAAGAACCTTATGGATCCTCATAGGAAGTTTCCAGAATGCTTCTTCCCACACTTTTGACAAGTGAGATACTAGGTTCTATTTACTCTATAATATTTTTCAATTGGACTTCCTAAAGAGAATTACATATTATGTTTCTTGTCTCCAATCCCATGAGACCACATAGAATCACCAATATCCATCTGAACTTTAATGGAACAATGAACAATCTACTCCAAAATATCAAAGTTATGAATTTTCAAGGCTTTTTTTAGACTCTTCATTAATCTAATAAAGAATCCATCCACCTTTCTTTCAATGTTCAAGATAAATCCATATGCGTATTGTGCAAGACTTGTCAATTTTTTCTCATACACCCCTATAGACTCATCTTCCTTTTTATTCAGTTCGGGGAAATCTCTCTCCATCTTAATATGGATAATTTAGGGAAAATGTTTATTGAAAAATATTTTCTTGAATACTTCCCAATCAATAAAATCAATTTCCTCCTTATTCTTTGTATTTTTGATTAGTTTCCACTACTTATCAGCTTCCCCATCAAAACAATAGATCGCCATCACAACTTTGTTTTCTTCTAAGCATTGGATGATAGAGAATATATTCTCAATGGAGTTAATACATTATTCTATGATAAGTGGATCAGAAGACCCACTTAATATATAAGGCCATTATTGCATAAAGGATTTGATCAATGTAATTCCCCAACCCCAGAAGCCCAGAGTCGGTGAATTATTACATAACATTGTCATCATCACAAGAGATCAAGTCTCTAAAGACCGATTAGTTTTGTAACCTTGGAAGTACTAGATACATACATAGGTTTTACATTATAATATTAAATGAAAATAAACAACATCATGAATCCTTTGAACACACTCATATCCCTTAGAGTATTCCTGAAGGTCAATCATAAAATACTTCTTCACATCCTGGAAAAAATAAAACATGGAAAGGGGTGAGCTCAGATGCTCAGTAAGGGTAAATAATATAGAAAAAACTATAAACTTTTAAGGAAAGATGTGTAATAAAAAATACTTTTAAAATATAATCTTGAACATAATTGGAAAAAAAATCAAACATTACCATATAAACATGCACATGGATATTTTACTAGTCGAATAATCACATGTAAGGGAATGAATAATGTCAGACATCATAACCACATAGTCAAGGCCTCGTGCCAAGACTACAAATAAAGATTTTTTCAAGGCCTTTTTCCAAGACACTAATTTTTCTAATGAGACCTACTAATGCATTGAGGATCTATAGAGGGCTCCATTCATAATTTACTAAGTCCAATGCATTCCTCTTATGAAAGTGTAGAAACATAACCTAAACATTTGTATCAAAAATAGCATACAAAATGTCAATACTTTAACCATAAATCATGATGGTATAAAAATAGCACACTCACAGCCAAACATATCATAACTCATTCAATACAATATTGAAGACTGTATTTATAATAAATCAACCTCAATCAAGAATAATATCCAGTAAAGGATTTTGACATAGTTGAAAATGATCAGTAAAACTCTTTGAGAGAAATATCGCTTTTGTGAAATAATTTAAAAGTCCCGCATATATAAAGGAAGTCATTTAAAATATATTTTTGAATAAAAGTGTCACATACCGCTTTGAAATTTTTTAAAAGAATTAACATTTTCAAACAATCATGTCCATATAAATAAATTGTTAAAATCATTTTTGAAAACATTGACATTAATTAAAACAATTTAGAAAAATAATTAATTAAAAGATTTAAATGATTATCTAGTTAACTAGTACCTTACATAAAACTTAAAATATTCCTTTTGAAAACGTTTTTATGATACATGGACATGGATGATAAATATGTCCCTGAAAATACTTACACATATGAAATCTCGGATAATAATGAGATTGAGGAATTAACCCTAACCTTATTCTTTCCTTTAGTAGAGGGTACGTTTAACCTCCTGTATAATGACCATTGTATGTTATTAATTTATACTAGAACCATAATAATTTTTATGATATCATATATGATTCATTTATGACTTTAAACCACCCATTTAATAATAATTTTCATGTTAAAGTAACAGTTTGGGTAATAATCGATTTCTTTAGCATATGTGTTTTAACTTGTTATTCTTGATCGTATCACTTAGATCATGATTTAAATACTAAAATAATATAAAACTTGATTTATATATCATATATATTCTGAATATAAATATGTATAACATATAGATATATGAAATGGTAATATCGTTCATGGAGACGGTAGTTTGTACGTACGCATGAATGTTGTTTCTATTCTTTTATCATATAGTATGAGAGTAAGTAGACAACATATATTTATCTAAAAATATATATATTATTCCAGTAGAAATATTATTTATTATATCTCATATTTAAAAATATATATATTTTTATAAAAATTCTTGAATGGTGGTCGTTGAAGATGAATCTCATCGCGCCGTGGAAAAGGTAAGTCATACGTACGCACGAGCGACAATATCATTCTATTGATGGTGAAATCAAATGTAATTGGATGTTATATTATATATACAGAATAATTAAAATGTAATATTTATTATTTACATCAATTATACTCATTATTATACCCATCCAAATAATGAAGTGTTGGATAACAAACTTCACCACGACGTGGAAACGGTAAGTCGTACGTATGCACGTATGGTGACTTTGTCATTCATAGGAAGGATAGAATAATGAATATGATTGTACAATATTTATAATAACATTACATTATTTAAAATGTATTGGGTTTATTATTTTGGTACGGAAAAAAAATAAATAGGAAGTGGAAGAATAAAATAACATGAAAGAGGTGATGAAATAATTACCTCTTCTTCGGGTTCTTCCTTTTTTATTTGAACAAAAGGGATCCTTAGGTTATCTTTATGATCAAAGTAAGGCCTCTAGGTCTAATTTAGAGTAGTTAGGAGGAAATTTGAGTAGGGGGTGTCCGAGGAAAAGTTCTTTGGAGTTGTGGAATTAAGAGAAGGGGAAGTACCCTTTTATAAGAGAGGTGAGGGTCACTTTAGGAAAAGCATGAAATATTAATTTTATTATAAAATAATTTTCAGTTTATAATGTCTACAAATAAATTTATTTCGTGCCTAAGGTGGTTATGGGTATAAATCCTCTCAACCAATATGTTTTAGACAAGTTTAGGTTACCATATTAACCTTATCTTTTAGATTTAACTCTTGGTTAAATAATTTCACATTTACCATGTCTCCTTGTATTTTTATATTATATGGTTAATAGACTTACTATAAAATAACAAGACAACCCCAAATGGTCCATTAATAAAATATAAAACCATATATAATTCCTTTGTACGAATATTATATTTTTTTGATTATTATATCATCTAATAAAATATTATTTGTTTTGAAATAATCATTTATGTCAATTTTGACACTATTTAATATTTGGTTTTTTTGAAAGTCATAACAACTTGATTATTTAGAAAAAAATACATTTAATGAACCATATAATTTAATATTCACCTATAAAATTCTTGTATGGCATCAAAACTTTAAAATTATATTTATTTTAATATTTATAATATCATTTATTTTATTCTTTCATTAATAAGAAAAATATTGCATCATTATTGTGTCATAAATAAATATATTTATTTTATGTCTAAAAATTATAAATTAAATATCAGGATGTATTAAAAAATTTTATATTTATAATTAATATTTATAGTCTAAAATATAAATTATACAACCTCATATAAAATTTTTTTTTCTAAAAGATATATTTTTAAGTTACATTTTCCTTATCTTTAAATTAATTTTTATAATGTGTCATTTTCACTTACAAGTTGATCCATGGGGTCCCCAAATAGACCTAATGATTCCCATGGTATAATATGTATCATAAAATAGTATTAGGACATGTTTTAGGGTAATTTAATATTGTTATAATATTATTTTTTACCCTTATTTACTAGATTTACCCTTTAACCGTGGAAAATAAAATATTTACTGAAGTTACTATTCATAATTTCTAAAAAATAAAAGTTACCTATTTACATATTTGGTACCTCCTGATTCCAAATATTGAATCCGTTTTTTAAAATTCAAAACACAGAACTTTCAGAAATTAATTTAAAATTAATTCTCATTGTCAAAACCAAAAAGCGGGTTTTTAAGGAGTAAAAACTATCAAAAGATTGACATTTAAATTTGAAATTACATCCAATGACCTAAATTACATTAAATGATAAAAATATTATCTAATTATACTTTAAAACCACTCAAATTCATAATTTAACAGTATAAATTATTTCAATTAAAAAATTATTTTTAAATAAAATTTAGTATTTTGCACTATTCATAAAAATATGGAAGTAATCAGAAAAGTGCCAAAAATTCACCCTAAGATAATTTTGATACTCAAAATTCACAAATTATGTATATTTTACGAAATTAAAAACATAGAAATTGAATTAATTAATTTAAAATTAATTTCCTTTGTCAAAACCAGAAAATGGGTTTTTAAGATGTAAAAACTAGCAAAAGATTGATGTGTGTTTATGTCCAATTAAAATGTAAAATTACTTCCAATGACAAAACTGGATTTAATGATAAAAATATAATCTAATTATACTTTAAAATAATTAAAATTTATAATTTAACACTATAAATTATTTTGATTAAAAAATTTGTTTTCAATTAAAATTTAGTATTTTTTCACTATTCATCAAAATTTGAATGTTATCATAATAACACCAAAAATTTATCCAAAATAAATTTTTATGTCTCTCTTCTAAAGAAGAAGTTTTTTTGTCAAATTTAATATATAAAAGTGTCATATATTGGATTTAAAAAGGGTTCTCCATTAAAAGGCAGTAAAATTTCATTTTTTGAAAAATACTTCTTTTATCTGAAAAACTAAATTTGTTATTATATTATGTCTAATAAACACATAATATGGATGTTAAAATTATATGTATTATATAAAATTTAAAATTCAGTTAATACTATTCATAACGGCTTTTTGAATGGCTAATTTGGTAAGTTGTGGAGCGCTCGAACTCAGTGTTGTGTGTGGCGCAAGCTATTGAATTACTTTAAAAGGATAATGTACTATGAAATCCTAGGGTGTTACATTCTCCCCTACTTCAATAAATTGTTTCCTCACTATTCAAAATTTTTCTTCAAAAATAAAAGGTTAAAAATATAAAATACCTTTATGGAAACCCCACATCAAAAATAGGGTTGATAAAATTTAGTCTTAATAAGAGGGAAAGGGAAATGAAGAAGTCACCACCAAATTATAATCTATAATAGGAGAAAATTGGTGGAAATTAGAGACACATAATTGGAGGAAAAACATAAATATTTATACTTGAGTTCATCAATCACAAACATGTGTAAAATTGAGGGCTTCAAATCCATCAATCTATGATGATTTAAAATATCATCGGTTCCACAAAACATAAGGTATTAGGATAACACACTTTTGGTTTTAATATCCCTTCCTTAACGTTTAAGAATTAATTTTTTTCATAGAATAAGATAAAAATATATATACTTGACAAGTAGAGTTTGATCCTTCAATTAATTTCTACCACAAACTCATCTTTCACTCCAAAATATTATAGAATTCAAAAATATTATATTTATCCTAATCGTATAGGGTTCCAAAAATAATTAATTTATAATTCATTTTTCAAAATATTTAAAAAAACAACATTATAGAAACCAGGACATCATGTAGTCCAGTGGTAGGTGATTCACCCTTGTCACCCTTTAGTTGCGGGTTCATCTCTCACGGCCATGCCGGATGCGACGGGTTGTCACCCAACCATCAGGTTGTCCTTTTTATAAAAATCAAAAAATAATATCAAGAAATGTTTTAACCTTAAACAATAGTATCCAATGTCCAAATTAATTTATTCCAACCATTATCCATATCCAAAATAGTTCTGTCCAAACTCACATTCTAAAATTTATAAGTAAGGTAAACATAATGAAGATCTCTTTTTCCATGTAATAACATGTGAATACCTTTATCATGTATTCTATTAAAACATGGAAACACCCTGAATTAACATAAAACCTTATTGATTACATTCATGCTCCCTTGTTCCTTAAAGAATATTGGATATACTCTTTATATCCAAAAAAATGTTGTAAACTTCAACAATTATGGAATAAAAAAATAATTAATTAGTTTCAAGGTAGTCAAGAATATCCAATATAATTTATCCAAATCAATCATATATTTTTATGAAATCATTATCTCAGTTTCAGAAACATATTAAGGGTTATATTTCCCCCAACCATATATATTTTCAAAAAAAAATAACTTGAAACTACATCACTTTACTTGATACCATACAGTCTCAAATCCTTAATGAAATAGTACTGCATTACAATCCTTATATACTCTATAATTCTTATAACTTGTACATAATTAAGACAATACTCAAATCACACAATTCTTTAATAACAATATAATATCACTAATCATTTATCTTTATATTTGGTAGTATCATGACTTGATTATTATCCAATAGAATCATTTATGGTATACTCTAATGATTTGGACATTGATTTGTATAGTGTCCCAACTCCTTGTAGATGAAGCATTATACATTTGAAACCTTTTTCTTACCCTTGAAATCACGAATGTGGTTTCCTTTTTCTCCACACTTATAACATACTCCCATTCCCTTCAATCATTTACCAAGGAGATTATTTCCATAGTTATCACATGTGGGAAAATCCTTATTTCCCTTATTCCCTTTATCCATCTTTCTTTCTACCATCCTTTTCCTTTCTGGCTTCCCTTCAAGGCCATAGGACTCAGAGAATTATTTACTTATCTTATTAACACATGATACTATTTCATCATATGATGATAATACATGGGAGGCTATTTCCCTTCGAAATTTTGGCTTAAGAACAAGAAATATATGATCCTTCTTACTCTTTGGGACATGCGTATTGCTGGATTTCTCATTCCTTCTAGTGGGCACCATTTCTAAATGATTTCATACACTAGGTTAGATCATATCATAATGTATAATCCAAAAACTATAAAAATTATCAACATTAATTGAATATTTTCACACATCTAGCCTCATAATCATAAAAATAGTTTCTTTGCTAACATATTTACTCATAAATCCTTCATAATGGTTTTTATAGAAAATGTGAATTATCCTAAGCATATCCCCCCGAGAGTTTCATAACCAAGAGTGTAGCAAGACCCATTGTTGGGTACCAGGATTCCTCGGGTCAATCCCAAAACTCCTTCTCATAGTTTTCACTCCTAGTTACATCTGTACCAGAGCCGCCTCTACCTGCTCGTATCCAGATAGGGAAGCATTGCTTGTAAAACTCACAAAACCTATACATTACCCAAATTCTAAGAAGTTATTATATACTAATCCTCAAATTATATCTTAGGTTAATGTTCTCTAATCATAGTTTTTCTAAATCTAGTTTCCAAGGTTTGTACTAAACATCCTCTGATACCAACTATAACGCCCTGAACCCAGAAGCCTAGAGTCGGTACATTATTACATAACATTGGCATGATCACAAGAGATCAAGTCTCAAAAGACCAATTATTTTATTATCCTTGTAAGTACTATATATGTATATAATTTTTACATTAAAATATAAAATGAAAATAGACAACATCGTGACTCCTTTGAACACACTCATATCCCTTAGACTATTCCAGCAGGTCGATCATAATATACTTCTTCGCATCCTGGGAAAAATAAAACATAGAATGGGGTAAGCTCAGATGGTCAAAAAGGGAAAATTATATAGCAGAAACTATAAAATTTTAAGGAAATATGTGTAGTAAAAAAAAAATCCTTTCAAACATAATATTTAACATAATATGGAAAAAATAAATCAAACAATACCATATAAACATGCACATGAATATTCTACTAGTTGAATAATCACATGTAATATCTAATTTTATAATGAGGGAATGTATAATGTCGGACATCATAACCACATAGTCAAGGCCTCGTGCCAAGACTAAAAATAAAGATTTTATCAAGGCCTTGTGTCAAGACACTAGTATGTCTCATGAGACCTACCGATACATCGAGGAGTTATAACGGGCTTCACCCATCACTTACTAAGTCAAATGCATTCCTTATATGAAAATGTTGAATCATAACATAAAAATCCCTATTAAAACTAGCATACAAAAAGTAAATACTTTAACTATAAATCATGAATGGTATAAAAAGTAGCACATTAATATCCAAACATATAATAACTAATTAACATGTTATGTTTATTATTTACATCAAATATACTCATTATTATACCCATCCAAATAATGAATTGTTGAGTAACAAGCTTCACCACGACGTGAAGACGGTAAGCCGAATGTATGCACGTATGGTGACTTTGTCATTAATAGGATGGATAGAATAATTAATGTGATTGTACCATATTTATAATAACATCACATTATTTATAAGGTACTGTGGTTATTATTTTTCTATTGAAACAACAAATAAAGAGGAAGTGGAAGAAGAAAATAACTTGAAAGTGGTGATGAAATAATTACCTCTTCTTCGGGTTCTTCCTTTTGATATGAATAGAAGGTCTCTTTAGATTGTCTTTATGATCAAATTAAGGCCTCTATGTTGAATTGAGGGTATTTGGGAGGATATTTTAATAGGTTTTTTCTGAGCCAAAAGGTTTTGGAGTTGTGTAATTAACAGAAGTGGAAGTACCCTTTTATAAGAGATGTGAGAGTCACTTTAGGAAAATCTTGAAATATTATTTTATTCTAAAATCGTTTTCAGTTTATAATGGCTCATAATGAAATTATTTCGGGCCTAAAGTGGTTATGGTAATAAATACTATCAATAAATAGGTTTTTGAAAATTTTATGTTACCATATTAACCTTATCTTTTAAATTTAACTCTTGGTTAAATAGTTCAACATTTACTATTTATCCTTGTAATTTTATATTATATGGTTAATAGACTTACTTTAAAAAGATAAGACAACCCAAACTGGTCCATTAATGAAATATCTAACCTTATATAAGTCATTTTTCTGAATCTCATATTTTTATGAGTATTATATCATCTAATAAAATAGTATTTGTTTTAAAAATTCATTTATGTAAATTTTAACAGTATTTAATATTTGGTTTTTGTGAAAGTCATAACAACTTGATTTCTTCAAAAAAAAATACATTAAATCAACCCTATTATTTTATATTCACCTTTACAATTCGGGTATGGCATCAAAATTTTCAAATTATATTTATTTTAATATTTATAATATAATTTATTTGATTCTTTCATTAATAAGGAAAATAATGCATCATTATTGTATCATAAATAAATATATTTATTTATGTCTAAAAATTATAAATAAAATATCATGATGTAGGAAATATTTTTTAATTTATAATTAATATTTATAATCAAAGAGATAAATTATATAACCTCATCTAAATTTTTTTTACTAAAAGATATATTATTATGTTACATTTTCCTTATCTTAAAATTAATTTTTATAAAGTGTCTGTTTCATTTAAAAGTGACTCCATGGGGTCCCGAAATTGACCCAAGGATTCCCATGTTCAGAAATGTATCATAAAATAGGTTTAGGATTCGTGTTAGCATAATTTAATATTATTATAATACTATTTTTTACCCTAATTTACTGGATTTACCCTTTAACCATGGAAAATAAAATATTTAATGAAGTTACTATTCAAAATGTCTAAAAATAAAAGTTACCTATTAACACACTTTGAAACTCCTGATTCCAAATATTGAATCCATTTTTCCAAATTCAAAACATATAAGTTTCATAAATAAATTTAAAATTAATTCCCGTTGTCAAAACCAAAAAGCGGGGTTTTAAGAAGTAAAAACTATCAAAAGATTGACATGTGTTTATGTACAATTTAAATGTGAAATTATATCCAATTATCTAAATTAAATTAAATGATAAAAATATAATCTAATTATACTTTAAAGCCACTCAAATTCATAATTTAACACTATAAATTATTTCGATTTAAAAAATTGTTTTTAATTAAAATTTTATATTTTTCACTATTCATCAAAATATTAAAGTTATCAGAAAAGTGAAAAAAATTCACCCTAAGCTAATTTTTATATTATCAATTAAAAAATGATGACTATTTTAAAAAATTCAAAACATAGAAGTTTCATTAATTAATTTAAAATTAATTTCCGTTGTTAAAAGCAGAAAACGGGTTTTTGAGAAGTAAAAACTAGCAAAAGATTGATATGTGTTTATATCCAATTTCAATGTAAAATTACATAAAATAACCAAAATTGGATTAAATGATAAAAATAAAATCTAATTATACTTCAAAATATTTCAAATTTATAATTTAACATTATGAATTATTTTGATTAAAAAAGTAGTTTTCAATTAAAATTTTGCATTTCTCACTATTCATCAAAATATGAATGTTATCAGAAAAACACCAAAAAATTATACAAACTAAATTCTTATGTCCTTCTTATAAATAAGAATTTTGTTTTGTCAAATTTAATATATAAAAGTGTCAAATATTATATTTAAAAAAGGTTCACTATTAAAAGGCGGTAAAATTGCATTTTTTGAAAAATACTTCTTTTATCTGAAAAAATGAATTTATTATTATATTATGTCTAAGAAACACATAATATGGATTTTAAAATTATATATAGTATATACAATTCCAAATGAAGTTAATACTATTCATAACCGCTTTTTAAACGGCTAGTTTTGTAAGTTGTGGTGCGCTCAAACTCGGTGTTGCGTGTGGCCCAAGCTATTGAATTACATTAAATAGATAACGTACTATGAAATCCTGGCCTGTTACAATCAAGACTTTATCTTTTTTAGAATAATGAGTTAGTTTCACAAGATTCAAGTTATTATTGATTACTTGATCTAGTTTCTCTAGTACTGTTATGAATTTTGGGGCACCTCTTCCCATCATATTTTGAATCTAATTAGGGAAATCGTCACATTTCCTGTGACATTGAATATTGGAATGGGTTATCCTATTTTCAACCATTAACTAATAAATGTAATTAAAATAAAATTATGGGGGCTTGAATACTTATCCAATAATCATATAGAAGGAAAGTTTTCAACATAGAAGGATAAACTTATAAATGAAAAGTATATCCTAACTTGTGATTCCCTAAGTTTTAGTCTTGATTATTCATGGTGATAGAATTATACCAAGGGTTCTTACTATAGTTTTCTAGTCCTAATCCACAAAATAACAAGACCATTCTCTAATATCAACTATAGAAACCCTGTACTTTCACATATATTTTTACATGATTTTAAGTATAATTATCCATCAAATAAAAACCAATGATCCTAAATTATAATGTATTTGTAAGATTAGGTACATAAAACTATAGATATGGAAATAGAATAAAAATCTATTTATTAATATTTCATAATGATATTCTAACTTCCTTTAAGATTCTATTTCTACATAGGATAACCTGTGGAATACATAAATAAAATGGATGGGCTAAAATGCCTAGTAGGGGAATAAACATGATAATAAAGAATGAAACATGAGTTAGAAGTCATAAAATGATAACATAAATGGAATTGAATATGAATAACTATTTGGAATCATATAAAATATAATATCAAACCATACGATCATGGAAACATGGGAATGTGGGAGCAATATATAACATGACATAAACATGAGTTCAGACTAATTTCCTAGACTATATCATGTGGGGGATAAAGTCTCATAATGGATTAAGTTTACTCCCTAATCACATACATGAAGTCTCATGAGACTACAAATTACCCAATTAATCTAAGTTATATCTAGGTGAACCCATCATTACATGTTCATGAATATGTGTGCCACATGAAGAATCCAACATAAGTAATAATCATAAGGGTACCCATGGACATAAATTGGTATTATAATCATACTATATGGTATAACCAAAGGGCGTGTCATAATGGTGTGCAAGAAAGAATGGATTTAAATCATACTTTTACATTAATAAGGGAAAATAGACATATATAATGATATATGATGTCCAACTAAAGTGAAAACATACAAAAATTTTGTTTAAGAAATTTTAGAAATGATCCACTTTAGTGCGGTTTAAGGGGAAATATTAAAGTGTATTTAAAGAGGAAAAAGGAATAATTATTTATAGAAAACCATAAATGAAATAAGATATTTCTTCATTATTAAATGAGTGACTTCAAAAAAAATGGATTAAAACATACTATGGTCTGTACTTGAAAATGGGTATGAAATTGGGAAGTTCCCTTTAATCGGGCTTGCTTATTGAGAGGAATTGAAAAGGTAACCTTATAAAATATGTATTTACCCCTTAAGGAAGTTTTAATTTATCTGGATAAATTATTTTTGAATATTTAAATAGAATTTATAATAATTAAATAGAAATAATGAATAAATACATTGGGGTAAACATAGAGAAAGCATAACCCGAAGGAAAAAATGAGGTTTTGGAGAGATCCCTTACCTTATGTATGAATGTGTTCTGAACTTGCATTAAAGTACTGTATAATCAAATTAGATTAATTATTAACTTAATTAATAATATTATCCAAATATATTTTATTTAATATAATTTAATTAAGTTAATTTATATCCATTTTGATGAGTTATAATGTTTAATTTTGTCGCTCTCAGAGCATTCGTTTTATGGTTTTCATGGTCAGATTAATTGTGTACAATTATGAAAGTTCTTCTAAAGTGGAAGAAAAAATAAATAAGTGGAATGAAATAGTATTAATATACATCCATAATTTTAAATTATCCCATATATCATTCTTTTTTCATATATTATAATGATTTAATAGATAAAACATTGATGAAGAATGATTAGTTTATTTTTGACGGTTTTTACGACCATCATGAACTAGTATCGTTTTATTGAATATTATGTTAATATATTTGTTTTAGAACCATAAATAAGTTAAAATATAAATATTATAATATCATTTAGTAATAAAAATGGTTTTATGACCAGCCTTGAAATCATTAATGAAAAATGAAAACTGCTTGGACATGAAGGCGGTGAATCGACACACCACGTATGATGTTTTCATATTTAAAATAAAAAATAAAAGAGAATATATTTGATGATGGGTATTCCATTAACACAATAAAAATATATTACATTTAGGATATTTTATTTATCATGTCACTTTGTTTAGGGGATTTTAGGGTAGGTTAAGGAAATAAAATAAGTTAAAAGTGAAAGAAGGAGGATTTTACCTTGTGAATATCGTCTCATTGAGAAACTCATTAAGGCACTTGGAATTGGAATTTTGGTGAGACCCCCAAGATCAGGATTTGGGGAAGATTCTTAGAAGATGAATTTAGTATAATTTAGACAAGCTTAAATCCATATAAGGTGCAAGTATAATAGGTTGTGGGGGGATATTTATAAGGGGAGGAGAGGGGTGTTTTTTATTAATTTATTCATTTGTTTATTATTTTGTCTCAAGACTATCAATAGTTTTGATTATAATGAATAAATATTGTAACTAGTTCATTTTATTTATAGATAATGGAAACTTACATCATCCATGACTCAATAGTGACTCAAAAATTTAGTTATTTACTTATAATGTTAAATACTGTAAATTGTCTTACTTTATTATTTACCAAAAAAACTATTATAGAAAAATAAATAAATTCACCCTAACCATTTTTTTATGTGTATATTTAAAAAAAATACTCCATTTTATGAAAAAAATTAAAAAAATTATAAATTTAATTTTTAATTAAAATCATCATTTATTCAAAAAAATAACGATTTTCATATTATCACCAAGTTTATGAAACTTTGATAAAATAATTAAGGTCTCATAAAATTATATTATAATTATAATACAAAAAAATATTAATTTATGAATCTATTTTATGAAAATAAGTTTTCTTTTAAATCATTATATTAATTATAAAATTGTAAATAAACATTTTCATTTCACAAAAAATACCAACGGCTAATTTATCATTTTTAAAACATTTATTTTCTTATTCCATGATATAAATATATCAAATTTAAAAGATAAATATATTTTATTTATACTTTCATATGTGAGGTTACTATTCTAACATCTAGATTACTATTCCTAAAGTCACATAACTATACCAATAGTCATGTTACTATTCCTTTGGTATAGGTTCCTTAATTTATATAAATACAACTTATTTCATTATTCATTTATGAGAATAAAGTTTTTATCGGGTTATCTATGTGATGTATGTTCTTTATACTACATTAAATAATTATAAGAAGATAAATTTCACTGATAAAATCTTGGGTCTTTATAATGACACCATCTCTATACGTGTGGAATTGATGAAGTTTCCCCTCCTTTACTGCTTCCACCTTCCTTTGAAGCTCTAGATAATCCCTTTGTCTCTCCTTGATCTTTTCTTGAATAGATAGTTATGAAATAATTTGGGTACGGTAGGATGTATTCCCTACCATTATCATTTCTAAATCCATCCCTTGTACATCCATGAACATAGGGTCTTTCTTAATCCACATCATGAATAAAGTAGCAAGTTCTTTTCTGCTAAGAGAATCAGCTACATTGTTTTCCTTTCTAGGATGCTAGTGAACTATGAAATTGTAGTCCTTGGCTAAATCTTACCATAGTCATTGATCAAATATTTCTATGTGAATATATCCTTTATACTATTTTTATTTATATATAAGTTACACTTCTCACTATAGAGGTATTGAAACCAAATATTCATGGAAAAGATCACAGAAGCTAACTCAATATCATGCATTGATAGTTCTAATCATCGATATTTAACTATCATGAGGCATATAATATCAATTTATCATTCTCCATGAGTACGCAACCTAATACTTTTTTTTTTGAATCAGCACTATATATTAAAAAACCTTCTCCACTTGATGATAGTATGAGTACATGCACTGTAACTTTTCTCTTATTGATCTCCATAATGTTTTACTCACATTCTTTCTTTCATATCCCATGCCAATATAGATACTCTCTTCATTCTCATACAGCTACATTTGGAAAAATCCACTCGTCATGGTCTTGAGAAACCTGAATCTCCATAAACTCCCTTCATTCATCAATGACAGAATGTCGGAATTCCTAATAACTTCTTTTCCTGACAATGTTGTAATAATCCCCAGTAGGATTTGTATAAATTTTTCCACAAAACCCATTTTTCAACCAAAGGATGACACTATTTACTATCTTGTAACACGCCCAAGTTTTATTTGCATAAAGTGGCCCAAAAAACAAGTTTTTCAACCAGTGGTAACTTCATCCTCAAGGGTGACCTACTCTATTCCGGAATATTTTATTTTATATTTGGGAAACCAAAAACTATGTCTCAAGATTCCCCATTGTGTATATGAATAATTTTGGAAAATTCTTGGCGCACAAGCTTGTTTGGGTCATGATTTCAAAAAATTTGGTCAAAGTTGTTTAACCTAAAACACCAACCTCACTAGTACATCTTGAATTACTCTAAACTTACCACAAAATAAAACAAACTACTCACTAGATTTAACACCTTAAAAGGGAACTCTAGAAAAATTTTGAGTCTCAGCTTTCTATACCTACACTCCTTATGGTTTAGGAAAAAAATAAAAAATAAATAAAAAAATAAAAAGACATGAAAATTTTTAGGCTAAAAACCTAAAAAGGATGGTCTATGAAAAAGATGAATCTCCCCCACTAAGTCTCCTACATATTGGTCTTAGGAAAATGTTATGATGGTAAGGAAAAAGACACAAAGTTTCTAGGGTTGTCCATATGAACCCAGAAATAGTCCAACCACACTTGATAGTCCCCAAGTCTTAGGAAAAAGTTATAGTATCTTCTCATCCCTATCACTATGGTTATGACTAGATGACACAAATATATTTTTCTTAGAACATTAGTTTCATTGTTATGTTATGATCCCAGAGGGATAATAGTGATGAAGACATAGATAATTGGAAGAAAAAATCATTTTATTTTTTAGACATAATGATTAGAGGAGCATCCAAAAAATGTAGTTTCTCCATTATACTTTATAAAAGACGATCAACATAAATTTCATTTGATGAATGGAATCTGGATCCCCCTTGTTAGTTTTTCAAACTTCAACCAACTTAATAGCTTTTGTCTCCTCATATTGGGGAAGTTCCTCTATCGTATTCATGATAGATGTTGACCCTTCAGTTTGGGATCCTTCTAAGGAATAGTGAAGTTATATTAGCTCATCCTGAGTGGTATCCAATTATTACTGATGTAATGATATTTGATCAATCTTATCATTAATTTTTTGTTTAAATTGTGCCAATTTTTAGCATGGTTTGCCTCTACCTGGGACAACGCAACTCATAAATCATTAGTATTGACAAGAAAATTCATATTTATTAGGTCCTATTGAAGCCCATGTTGTTTCTCTGATTTGGGTATTATCTCCTTCACAAAATCAAGAATTATTTGGTAATCAAACCCACCATATCCTATCATGATAAAAAAGAATAGAAGTCCATATAACCATGAAGGTGGGTCTTCCAAAGTTATTTTTGATATTATTCTATAAATGTCTCACCAATATATGTGATGTGTGATACAAAGGGCATTATTTATATCTGCATATGACTCGGAGCCATTTTCATAGGAAAAAATGTATTCTAGGATCAGAATGATCAATGAGGTTCCATAACCCACTAATACTAAGAAATTATAGGATTTACCTTCTAATATTAACAGAATTAGCACAAATGACCCACCCTTGGACCTGGCCATAGAAGTTGGTGGCACTAGACAAAGGATAATAATCCTTATTAACCTCAAAAGAATAATATGAAAAAGAAATGGGGGACTTTTAATGTAGTAGTTAACACCCACCTAAAAATGGATCTTAAGTTAGGGTATATTCATCCCAATCATCGCTAACATTAGTAGTTTAAACTAGAACCTCTTTCCAAGGATCACTCTTCTGGTCCTCCCAGAACTCACTAAGTATTAAGAAGATTTCCAGTTTCAATATTCAACTGATTCAGCTCCCCATAAACAGTGGGACTAGGATTAACTTCAACATGTTGTTCATGAATCATCACTACGACAATCTCTATGTATAGATCTTTGAATTCTAGCCAGTAATGATCAGAGAATCAGACATAAAAATATTGGTTTCACAAAACATAAGGGTGAACGTCTATTCAATTTTGTATTAAGTTCATCAAATTCTTCTCAAGTAGTAGGAATATTAATATGTTCAAGAATTTCATCAAAGGTAATGCCAAAATTTCTCATGAAATGTGTTTATGTCAAATTCCTTGTGGTAATATAACCCATGGAGACACTCAGAATATTTAGCTCAGGACCAGGTACATCAACCTCTTCTAACGACTTGAGACCCCCAATAGCTTCCTCCGTGAAAGTTTTAGGGTCATCATCAGTCATTGTAAGGTCCTCTGTTGCATGAGATGAACCTAAAATATCATAGGGATGAAATTTAATGATCGGTATATGACACCTTATAAGGGAAATTTGATATCTTCAGAATCTTCATCCCCCTATACATTGGCAGGGCTGGTGATAGGATAAAATGATATATCCTTGACCATCATGCTTCTTCTGTTGAGGGAGCCAACTCACCAGCTAGGATACATGCTTGTTGATATCTCCCTCCTCATTTCTTGGATGCTAATTAACAAGACCCTTAAGAGATGAGAGGGAAGGAAATTTTGCAACCAAAAAATGGAAAAATATTTATGTTGGATGAAGCAGGGATTAATGATATCGTGAGGTCCTACCATTATTGACGAGGCTTTCGGACAAGGATTTTAATCTCTGACATTCCTTCCCTTTCAATGGGGGATAGCTAGCACCATCCTCCTCAAAGATAGGTATAAAAGTAAGAAATATATTTTCCCCCACCATCTCATCCTCTATTATTTGTTGTCCCGATGATATATCTCCCTATTTAAGAGATGATTCATCAATACTGAGTGGGGTGCTAGTTGGACTATATTTCAGTGATGGAACCTCAGTTGTTTCACTATCCCACATTAAATCAACATAACCTTCCCCTTAGCAATAGTTATCTTTTCCAGATATAAGGAAGGAAGAATAGAAGAGGATACTATAAAAGGATAACTTAATTCCTCAGGATTAACATAATCAATCGATTCCTCATAATATGGGTGGTCAACCCCTTCAACAGCACCCTATCTTTCCATATCCTCCACTTATCTCATGGAAGGTATATAGTCATAAGTTTCATAAATTAGAATGTATAATTATCAGATATAAATCATCACTTCATTTGGATCATCCTCGAATAAAATATCGTGTGGGGTTTGAGAATCTCATATCCCTGAAATCTGTAGCCCAGCACAAAGAAGTTCCCATAAGATTTCAGCATTAGAGGAAATGTCCATCTAAAATTGGAATTCCTATAGTCATATTAATTCTAAGGTCATCCCATCCTACCATGAAGAATATTCAATAGCTCGAGATTTCACAGGTTTCCCAAACCTCTCAATCATAGAAGAAGGGTGATAAAATGGAACCCAGGTCTCTTCTCGATGGTGATGACTAGACCGTCTAGGCTCAGTATCAGTTGGAATATACCTTTTGATTCTAGATGGTGGACTAAACCTTGCACTAGGTCATTTGGGTGAACTAGAGACATCATTATAAGCACCATTTGACAGGGATGAAGTGTCCTCCATGGGAGAAGTGACATATTCAGTTGGAGCAGAAGCCTTCCTACTCTGGTTTCCATGCTTTGTTTTTTCCCCAATACCGATTTGAGGAACAAATTCTTCCAAAACTCCCTCGGGATATGATAAAATCCATACCTTGGAATAAAAATAAGTCAAACCACTAGTCACATCTATGGGAGGTAGGTTGATTACCACTTGATTCAACTCCATTTTTTGTAAGCATCCATAGCTGTCGAGCTACCATCAAATTCATTTTTGATCTGAAACACACAGGAAAACATACGTTTATCTTTTACAAGAACAAGAATTGGTATAAAAAATATATAGAGAATAGGCCTTTAATATTACTTTGAAATCGATGTGGCTCACTAGTACGCCGTCCCTAAAATCCATCATGTATGATATCAGTGCATCTATACCCTTTTTTTCAATGACAAACCTCCCAGTAGGTAGGTCCCCATATGGGAAGAATTTGAGCACCTTGAATAGGATTAGCCACATCAATTCCTCACTGGGCTTTAGGGACAAGGGATGAATACCAGATATGGTTAAGACATACTATAAAAACTTTATCCTAGGAATCCCCTCCCTTCTTAACACACCATAGGATCTAAAGTGGGTCGCGACCCATCCCCACTGTACCAAGAATGGTCCTAAAATTCTGAATGGTTCCTTCCCCACGTGAATATAAAGTAGGATTTGGTAAATTTTTTCCAAGATAGGGATTTCAAACCCTACATGGTTCTTCTATACCATCTTTGATTCCACAAAAAAATTCTCTAACCTCACACCATCATTGGAGTCATGGACTAGCATAAGGTAAACACTTATCCACATAGCTAAAAATCTCGGGAGCCGTATCTTTAGAAGTACACTAGATGTGGATTTTTCCCCCATATGTTGTACTCCCCTTTGTCCAAAGTTATACAGAATGTACCAGGAGTGCTTCTCTTTTCAATCATGGGATACCCTATTCTATATATTTTTTCAATTGGGGCCTTGATATGTTGGTTATAGGAAAATATTCATCCACACTTCAATATGGATATCCCCCTTCAGTTTAGGGTCTTCCTTCGTAACAACATAGGATGTTTTTAGTATCTCATATACTAGAGGTGGTACCCTTTAAGAATCATCCCATGCCTCCCATGGAGAGATTAAATTATCATACATATCTTCAAGGACCATATCCCCTAAGTCATTTTGGACATCCCATAAGTTAATACCAAATTCCCCATGCATCAGGTGGAAAGAGTTAATCTGTAGACTCCAGCGTCTTATCAACTCAATGATGTATTCTACATTCTTATATACATAATATTTCTTACCTAGATGGCCTTATATATTTGGAAATATTATAGCTCCTTCTTATACTCTACCTAGTTCTGGCACACCCAGTATGCCCACATCCACTCTGGCTTAACACCATTTCTCAGAAGAAAGTCCCTCCATTTTCCCCAACCATATCATTGATCTTTCTAGGAATCACTAAATACATAAGTATAAGAGTGTGGTTTCAATTCAGGTATGTGTGGCTTAAAATTCAGAAAACATTTTTTGTGATGAATCAAGAAAGAATTGGGGGATGTCTCTGCATTAATATGTGAACCCATGATTGAATCATTGGAAATTGTGAAGTTTCTATAATCTTGAAACAAAGATAGGGGAGTATAGTTCTTGGAACCCAATATCAGAACCTCCTTTAGATGATTGTTTCCATATAGTAGTAAATAATTACACTCAGGGAAGTCATGGTGATATTTCTTTAGATGTATTTCTAGATCGAGTAGATTTGTATCGTAAGCATTATAGTAATATTGTCCTTTAAATTTTACCATATAGTAAATGTGATTCTTAACCTGTTCAGCCGAAACTATAGTCTTCTTAGTGGCCATTGAACTTTCAAAATAAGTACCAAGGTTTTTTTTAGAGACAAGTTCATTTCAAAAAAAATTGCAGAAATAAGAAAAAATTGGAAATGGCGTGAATTTACGAAAGGTACATACACAAGTCCATTACGTATGGAATTCTCCCAATATACCTATAAAACATACTCACCCAGGAATACACATCACATAGATAGATACAGACCTTATATTTTGAATGATTTTTTCAACAAATGATCTTTAGTGAAGGGTCTGCACAGGAAACTATCGCGGTGACACCTGAAATGCAGAGGTGTGAGAACTGGTCATCTAAATAGGGGGCCTATTTATAAATGAGAAAACCCCTTGGAATGACCCAACTATGTGCCCCACCTCTATGGGAGACCTGGAAGGATGACTTACATGGATTACTTCTATGATCCATCCACCCTTTTTATCCATTTACCTCATGATCATACCCCCTTCTTTTGATCAGATCCAATCCTGAGGGGGGGGTTTGACTCTCTATTTTCTCACAGGGATGAAAATATGTCAAAGTTAAATATGTTAAAGAAAATATAAATAGGGAAATAAAGGAGGCTAAGAATATCAAACCCCACTAGAGAAATTTTTCTCAGGTAACCCCATGAAGTGTTAGGATATAGGGTACCCACACATCATCCTGAGTGAAAGTAATGTGCATGAGCCGGTGTGAAACACCCACATGGAATAATTGGTGGAAATAACCCCTTATCCATGGGTCTAATATTTTCCAATAAATAGTACCTTGGGGTCCTCATTTGTATGAAAATTACTTCCTAAAGACCTCCTGACACTCAGATCACCCTAGTCATTCAGACGATCCCTCTGAAATCTTCTAGGTACTTCTCCAAAATCTAAAAAAGATGGAATTAAAGGGAAGTAGTGGAACTCTCGTAGGTTATATAACACATAGAACCTAGGTGAGTATCCCCCTTCCCCATGGTTTAAAAACACTAGCACAAGGTCCCCTTCTCTAATCAAGGACCCATACGAGATACTTCTGGGAAGACCAATGGAGACCCTTGGGGGATTGAACAAAGACTCACCCAAGTGTTATTACCCAAGTGGTTCATTTCACAAAAAATATTCACTTCATTCAGGACTACCTAGGTGGTCCTCCCTTGGTTTTCCCTAGTGTACCTTTGTAAGACTCCCTTGGCTCTCCCTACCCTCTACCCAGTTTGAGCCCCTAATCAGACCCTCTTCAAACCCATCCATGGTAGGGACTCTCTTTCTTTGGCTCCATTTCTGGAAATGAACCAAGTTGAAACCTCCAAAAAATCCAAAATACTTGAAATAACATGAAGAGGGACACAACTTCATGTCTCCAATTTTTATTCTCATTCCTACGGTTAGTGGTTTCCCACACTTTTCCTTTCAGATGGTTAGGTTCTTTGGGGTGCATGTGGTTTTTCATTCTCATGGTCATGAGGACCCCAACCCTAGGGTTTGTGTCAGGGAACTCACGATCTCAAAAACTATAGTTTGTAATATGTCCTACCCTTATAGTTTCTAATACCCATAGCCTCTAGTTCTAGTTGGGGAGGGTTATGAATACACTTACTTTCCCATTCAACATGGAATGAGATCCTCCTCCCTTGCTGTAGAAGCAATTTTAGGACATCCCTCTGGGAGTAGGCCCATATCCTTTCTTGTATGAGGTTAACTCTTTCTCCTCCTCTCTCCCTAAGGGTTGTGTCTATATGGGTAGTCATACATCACTATCTTGGACAGAAATATCAAAGAGGTATGGGAACCATGGCTCCTTCTTCTCCTACACCCATGACATCTTCCACCTGTAGTGGTGGATAAGTGTGTATTATTCTAAATCATTCTCTTCCTAATGTTTCTCAAATTTAATCATGACTCATAATGACATTTTCATGATTAGGGGATTTCCATGATCATAGTATACACACCAATGGATTCTTTTTTTGGTAAAATAGCTCCACCTGAATCTTTCTCTCTCATTCCTTGAGAGTTTCTCCATAATCATGGGTCCTTAGGGTCATGTATCCAAACTCTAGTTAAAGCAGGTCCTATGATTTCATAGATATTTTCTTTCCTATCTTTTCTCACACTAACCATAACTAATTTGATCTTAGAGATTAATTATGGTCCTGAAATCCACATGATACTAAACCTTTTATGGTCCTCCTACTTGGTAAAATCCCCAACATCTCACCCAATGGTCATCCACCTTAAGAGTAAGCCCCAGTTGAACCTATCCATGGAAAAAATTCCTAGTGTAAGTCCCATATCATCAATAGGCCTCCTCCTTAGGAGTAATCCCCAACCATAACCTCCCCTTGGGAATCCTCCTCAAGAGTAATCCCCAAATCATACCAAATTGATTCATCAGGGCATCCTCCTTAGGAGTAAGCCAAAACCAAATATCAAACAATCAGAGCATCCTCCTCAGTAGTAAGCACTAAACCATACCTCTAAATATCCATGAGACAAGTCACTTATCATGACCCCAAACCTGTCTATTAGGGAATACTTCATAGGATTAAGCCCTAACTTAATCCAATAAAAGGGTTATACTCCCCTATGAGACAAATCTGAGGGACTTCATTGGTGTAGGTACATATAACTGAACTACATGGGCTTTGATTCCCATGAAAATGGGATATGTTAGAACCCTCTCTAAGGTCCATACCCAAAATCTCAGATAAACCCAGCTCTATTTGGATCATATTCCCAATAGGGTCTAGTTCAACCTAGAAATTCATATCCCCTCTAGATTCACTGGGAAGCTTCGGTACATGTTCTACACCATACTTTGACTAGGCACCTTTTTCCTAGACGTCCTTGTTACATGACACTACACTAATAGAAATTAAGGCTATAGCCACGGTTTGAAACTTTGGTTATAAGCCCAAAAACAGTGTTTATAAGTTATAGCCACTATTCCATGGATCATGGCTAGTATTGGCGTGGATATAGGGAAATAACAATATCCTCGATTCAAAAAGTGGATATATCCCTGTAGCCATGGTCTGAAACTATGGAAGAACCTCATTACACAAAAAAACTATATCCACAATTTGAAATCATGGCTATAGGACTATATCCATGATTTCAAACCATGGAAATAGGCCTATATACACAGTTTAAAACTATGGCTATAGGCCTTCCAATTTCATTAAAAAAACCCACAACCCCCCCCCCCCCCCCCACTCCCCCTTCATCTCCTCACTTCCCCTGGACAGACCCCCTAGCACACCCCCCCCCCCCTTGAGCACCCCCATAGATAGACCCCCTGCACCCCCCCCCCCCCACGAACACCCTCTCCACCCTAGACACCCCCTAGATACCCCTTGTACACCCCCCTTGGACACCCCCTAGACACCCCCTCCCCCCTAGACACCCCCCCTGGAAACCCCCTAGACACCCCCCACTAGACACCCCCCACTGGACACCCACCAAGACACCCCCTGGACACCCCCCTAGGACACACCCCCTGAACACCCACCTTGGACACCCCCTCCCCCCTAGAGACCCCCCTTGACACCCCCTAGACACCCCCAATGGACACCCCCTAGACCCCCCCCCCCCCTTGGACACCCCCACTAGACACCCCTGGACACCCCCTGCACATCCCCTAGACACCCCCCCCCCCCCCGACACCCCCTCGACACCCCCATGCATGCATATACGTGCAAACATGCATATTAAGGAAAGGAAATAAGAAGAATGAAAAAAAGAAAATTATAAACTCAGAGAATATATAAAATATTTTTTCTAAAAAAATATAAAGGTACTGGATTCAATAGATCATACCAGGTGATCAACTATCCAACCATGATACAGAGCAATTACAAGAAGATCGAATATTACACACTCATAAGTAAAGTCAAAACCATCAATTCTGTAAGAATGGGCTATGTTTTTTGTTGGTTCTCTACAAAGAAGGCATCCCTATCTTGCATAAAAATACAAGCCACCAAAATCAACAAATGATAAAAAAGTAAAATCCATCAGGAAGCCAAAAATAGAGAAATTAATTTGACATTACTGTTTGAATCGATTAAGCATTCTGCAACCAGGGAGAGCAAGTTTTCCTGCGATACCACCACTGTGTCGGAGTTCAAATTCAAGTTGTTTCCCAATAGTAGAACATTGCCTATCACAAATCTCAATAAAGTAATTAAAATGCAGAAATAGTAACATTTTCATTGTACGCAAGACCATCCCAACTTGATAGCGATATATTAATTTGCCTATTATTTGAGATTAATATAATATATTCGATAAGAGGCCAATTAAAGAATAAAATCATGGTCAATCAGGTGTCAAACTACCATATCTGATGGGAGGAAAACAATATAATGTCAAAAATAAATTAATCACACAATTAAAAAGATATTGCAAATTAGAAGAGAAATCAAGATCCCTAGAAATTGATAGAGTGGGAGAGGAGGGCTTAACATCCCTATAAATGGATAAAGTGGGAGAGGAGGGGTTTGCAGATGGTGAGGAGAAACACCCTAGACACCCCCCTGGACACCCCCCCCCCCCCAAACACTCCCTGGACACCCCCTACCCCATAGACACCCCCCCTAGACACCCCTCACTATACACCCCTCCCCGGACACCCCCTTCCCCCTAGACACCCCTCTGGACACCCCCCCCCCCCCTCCCCAGACACCCCCTGGACACCCCAATGCATAAATATACATGAAAACATGCATATTAAGAAAAGTAAAGAAGAAAAAGGGAAAAGGAAAACTATAAACTGATAGAATGTATAAAATATTTTTTCTAAAAAAATATAATGTTATAAGATTCAAAAGTTCATACCTGGGGATCAACTATCCAACCATGATACAGAGAATTGTCTAGAATATCGAATATTTCACACTTCAGAGTAAACTCGAAATCATCAATTTATCAATCATAGTGTATGCCAGGTCAATTTGATTAAATCACAACAAATGGTTACTAATTTATTGCAAAAAATGGTATAGAATAACCATTACCACTTAGATTTTATACTCACGTAAATCCTGGTGTCAAGTTGTGGTAGCAAATCAATTTAATTGGCTATGTTTTGTTGTTGGTTATATTCATAGAATACATACCTATACTATATACCAATACAAGTCATCAAAATAAATAAATTATTGAAAAGGAAAATCCATTAGAAAACCAAAAACAGGGAAATTTCTTTGAAATTACTGTTTGAATCGATTAAGAGTTCTGCAACCAGGGAGAGAAATTTTTCTTGTGACACCTCCACCATGTCAGAGTTCAAATTCAATTCATTTCTCAGTAGTAGAATGTTGCCTATCACAAATTTCAATAAAGTAATTAAAATGTAGAAATAGTAACATTTTCACCATATGAAAAACTAGGCCAACTCGATAGCAATATATTCATTTGTATATTCTTCAAGGTTAATATAATACATTTTATCATGGAAAATTCAAGAATAAAATCGTGGTTAATCATGTGGAAAACTATCATATCTAATGGGTGGAAAACAAGATAATTTCAAAAATAAAGTAATCATGTAATTAAGAATATATTTCAAATTAGAAGAGAGATCAATATCCATAGAAATGGATAAATTTAGAGAGGAGGGGTTTAAAGATTACAACAAGACCCCCCGTGGACACCCCCTCCCCCCTGGACACCCCCCCAGACCCCCCCCCCCTCCTGGACACCCCCTCCCCCTGCACCCTCACACCCCTTGCCCCCTACCTGCCCCCTGCACACTACTCCCCTCACCCCCATGGACACACCCCCCTCCTAGACAGCCCCCCTCCCCCTACACCCCCACACACCCTACCCCCCTCACTGCCCTCTACCCCCCTATACCCCCACACCCCCTACACACTACTCCCCCCCATCCCCCTTCACCCCCCTCGACACCCCCTCCTTGAAATTCCCCCTCCCCCTTCACCACTACATGCTCCCCCCCCCCCCAGCCCCCTTAACACCCCCCACCCCTCATGGACACCCCCCTTCCACTAGACACCCCCCCCCACCTCTTGGACACCCCTCCCCCCAGGACAACCCCCCCCCACCCAGGACACCACCCTCCCCTCTGGACACCCCCCTCCCCCACACTCCTAGACACCCCTTGAACACCCCCTGGACACTCCCTCCCCATGCACCCACTACCCCCACCATGCCCCCAGCACACTGCCCCCTCCCCTCACCCCCACTACCCCCTACACACCGCCCCCTTCCCCCATCCCCTCAACTGCCCCCAACCTTCACCCCCCCCCCCCCCACCGCCCCTCGTACCCCAACTTCCTAAAAGGGTATATATTGGCTCAGGTTACTAGGATCTGACTACCAAACATGTTCAACACCACCATGAACTGCTAATCTCCACTAATACCAGGTCCACTAAATTGAAATCCAAAATTTCTACCATCTATAAAATATATGAAATGTATCGGAAAATCCCATATAGGTATGCGTATATACATACCGCATACGACACCTAAATAATAAAGAGGGAAGAAAAAGAATAAAATGGTTGGATCAACCCATAAGGTAAGATGGTAATGAAACCAAATTCCAACAGCTATCCAACGCATCAAATCCAATGCCTAGATCATAACCATAATATATCACGAATCCCATCACTAAAACATACCCAACCCTCTCATAAACAATCCTACATATCTCTTAATGTCTTACACACCTCATACTAAGACACATATAATGGAATTACCCTAAAAAGAAACATTTTTCCCCCTCTGCTTCCCTCAAACTTCTCTCTACACAATCCAAAATTGAAGGACATCGTTCTAGGGGAAGAAAAAGTATTGAAAAATAATGAATAATCTCAAGTTACTAATAAAAACTCCTAATATCTCATAAATATGGTAATTATACCTCATCTAAACTAACCTTTTTAATATTAAATGAAGTAATTGTCATTCTCAGCATGAACCAGCCCTCAAATTCATCTCAAGAAAACAAGAATTAGAAAAACATTTCCATGTTATTGAATCTATTGTTCCTGTATTTATATTAATTTAAATTATATTACCATTATTAAATAAATTCTTGGTACACATACAATTCAACATAATATCATCAATTTAACATTACATCATATATTCAATAAATAATAACTGATGATAGTATAATGAAGAATCCAGTTAAAATGTCATCTTTCCATAAACTTTATCATCATTCTGGATTTTGTTCATCAATTATTTTTCAAAAATACATCCCATTTACCATAGGATAACACATATTATTGGTATTATATATATTCTTCATTTCATTATAATATATTTGTATAAGGATATCATGATTTTAAATAAAAATTTGAAGTTAGAAAACTTTATAACAATAAATGCATGATAAAACTAACAATTTGGAATTAAAAATAATCATAAACATACAACATCCACTACCCTCAAAACAAAATCATAACACCAACCCCAAGATAAGGGAGTCATACATGGAATATAAAAAAGCATAAAAATAAGCCCATCCCCCATACCAAAACAAAAATATTAGGCCTTAGATAATAGGATGGTAATATAAATAAATAAATTAAATAGAAGCTCGTATGCTCAGAATAAACCATCTCTAATGATCTTGAGAGAAGAGTGTGATCTTTCCATTTTGTAAGAAATTTTAGAAGTTCGGTAAAGTGGTAGATTACCAAAGGTTAAAGTGGAACAATAATTCATGGATTATAAGGTTTAATAGGAGGATTAAAATCTAATAATTATGGTTATCTAATACATTTTCCTCTTTTAAAAACTCATTAAATTCATTTTTAATTTATATTTATCCAACCATGATGATTTTTGTCTAATCACAATGAAAAATCCAACTTTGAATCTGAGTTAGTGATTATAATTTTGTATGATAACATATGTGACATCTTGAATCATGGATGTTTCTATAACATTTAGGGAAAAGATATTCATGTGGGATTTAGAGAAGAGAAAATCTGAAAAATAAAAGACAATGTTACAAGAATTCATGAGGGGAGAATTTTGAGAAGTAGAACTGATACACTATAGTATCAAAGAAGAATTACTATGAACAACCTATAAGATTTATATGATAGGAATAAGAAAAATATTGTTATATTGAGTCTATGTGTTGGCCTGTATACTCATATATGACTATTATACTAAAGTAGTTCTATGTTCTAGTTTATATAATGATGCATGTAACATTGAATAAATATGATAATATAAAGGTGAGTTTGACCAAAACCTTTGATGAATTATTCAATAATCTTAATTCTTTTGATTAATACATGAATGTTCTTGGAGAATATATTATTGACACCATGATCCTGAAATGAATCATGAGGATACTTCAACGATGGTTTAATCCCAAAGTTTCTATACTTGAGGACAAGGATCTAAAGGATGTATTTCTTTATATCCTTCAAAGAACACATGTCACATATAAAATAGGAAATGATGATAATGATAACAATGCAAAGAAAAATCATAGGAAGTTTTATTCAAGGAAATGAATACATTCTTTATTAATGTTGTTCTAGAAGAATATGAGGTAAAATATGTGATATAATTTTTTCAAAAAACCCGAAGAGGGTAAGATAAAAATTCAAATTCAAGTTTTCAGTTGATTGTTTCCGATGTTTCAAGGAAGGCCTCCTCCTTGCTAAGTGTTTTAAAAACCTTCAAGATGATTATTATGAGGTGTTCATGAATATTTTTTAATTAAAAGTGATAAAACCAGGAGATAACTGAAATGAAAATCCATCAAGAAGAAAAATCTTTTGTCTTGTGAATATGGAAGTTCAGATGAGTCTAAAGTGGAAGAATTTGATAATTCTAGGTACCATGGTTAAGATTCATTAGTGAATTTTATCGATAGAACATTAATTTACAATAGTGATAGTAATAAAAAAATTTTATTTGAGTGAGTTGATCTGAAAGTGTTTTTTGAGGTATCCCTTCAATAACATCACAAATATAGGGATAAAACCATGAAATAAAACATATTATTTCCTAACCCAGATATCTATATACAACAATAAGAGGTTGAGAAATCATAAATAATATCATAGATTTAAAAATTAAAAAATGTAATTTTGGTAACTTAGAAAAGGGGTGGATCTCAAGCTCAATGTAAAGGAATGAGTATGAATCAATGATGGTTTGGCCAATGCTGTAAAATAATAGGTTATGAGGGATGAACAACATGATGTAGAAGTTAGTTTTTGGTGGTGTAAGTTTAATGAATGGAAATTACTCTTTACACTTAACATGAAATTTGGTTACTCAAAGAAACAAGTTCTAGTTGAAGAAAAATATATCCCAGTAGTTTTTGATAAAGTGAGTATTTCCATTCCAAAGGTGTGTCACCATAAAAAAAATGGTAAATATAATTTGTAATGTGATAAAATGGAGTATAAAACCACACCTCATGATAGAACATGGGCATTAAATATCTCGAGGAAAGTGAAATTGGGATAATCTTAATAGCCTAAATATAATGTTTTTAAAAATAGGAGAATGACACAAATATTAGGTGTTTTTGTTGTATAAAATTTAGAAAAATCTAATATGATTTCTACATGGAAAATGATTTTTTAGAGAGAGAAAAACCCAAAAAATAGGTAATATTTTTTCCATCAGAATCTTATTATTTTAACAGTTATTGTTTTGGTGTGATGTATATAGACATAAGGATTCCTACAATGCCACTAGGATACAACGAGAGGTGCCTCCTAATACCCATAAACGAGGATATCAGTAGCTTAAAAAATATTCCAACACGTATAAAAAAATTAGTTTTTCATGATCAAATGGAGTGTTCTGAACAAAAATATCCTCAAAAGAATCAAACATCAGAAGAAGTTACTCAATGATCATATAAGAAGATGAAATTTTATCAGAAGGAAAATGTATCTAATATTTATTTGAATGATATATATATTCCCAATTTTTTGTTTTTGGATAGAATATGTACCTCACACAAGACCTGAAATAAAAATCTTATTAAAGATATCAAATATGATAAAGGTGGATTGGTTCTGTTTTCCAGTGATGAATAAATCATGATCATTTGTTCTGCCAAGGCCAAATTTAGTGGAATAGATCTTTGTTATATGAGAGTGAGATTTAAATCATGATAATTTAGCCTATAGTGATCTATTGTGACAACAAGAGTGTGATTGAAATCATAAACAAACCCATAAAATACTGTGGAGGGTGGCATTGATTAGAAGCATCGGGGAGTAGGTCACCGTGGTGATAGAGGTTTTTGGGGAGGAGGGCGTCGTGGTGAGAGAGTTCTTTGGGGAGGAGGGTGTTGTTGTGAGAGAGGTCTTCGGGGAGGAGGGTGCCTCTATGAGAGAAGCATTAGGGAGGAGAGGGATACGGTGACAGAGGTCATCGTGGAGGAGGGCTCTCTAGTGAGAGAGGTCATTAGGGAGGAGGGTGCCACTATGAGAGGTAGTCAGGGAGGAGGAGAGGTCGTCGAGGAGGAGGACTGTGAGGTGATAAGGTTGCAGATCGAGGGAGGAGGAGGAGTCTGATATAGATTGGGAAAAAATGACATCCACATACACCAACATAGGTTTAATTAAACCTTGGAAATAAAAAATCTATAGCCACAGACCAATAAAAACATAGCTATAGGTCTATGTCTATGGCCTAAATTTCTAGATGTGCTAACTGCATGATTTGGTTATTATCACAAGAAATTGAAAGGTATGATGTGTCATGTTAAGTGATATCGAACTACATGGGTTTTTATTCCTTTCACATGGATACATATAAATCCCATATCACAGGAATGATTCTAATACTAAAACAACTCCCATCTCCCTATATGAAGATACACTCCAGAGCACCCCACTGTGCATCTAGAAAACCAATATCAATGTAATAATGACCAAAGAATCTCTAATCCATATATAAGAGGATACCTTTGATGAAAACCCTTGCATACATACAGAAATATCCATTGATTAAGAACTAATAATACATAAGGATTATTCTAAAATCCATACATTCAAGTAATTGATTGTTAATTCAAGAGTATAAGTGAGTCCCAGAGTAAGAAAATCCCCCCCAAAGGGTGTGATGGGCCTAGCCTCCCATCCTCTCGACCAATGTGAGTTATTAAGCACCATTTTAAAAACTCAAAAATGATCACCTACCTTTGGAAAGTAGGTCCCTTGTGGATACAAAACCATTGGGTGTTTCCAGTTCCACGAACAACCCCATTTAAAACCATTCAAAAATAGTGAACTCGTCATGAATGATTGCATGAAACTTGAAACCCAATAATCAATCGTTAGAAGAACAACGAAAATATCCATCAGAAAAAATTATACATAAATTTATTTTGATTTACACATCAATTTTTGGATATATATTTCTTGGGATTTGTGGTTTTAGAGATACCAAAGCAGTAATTTATTTTTGTCCCAATTTGACCTCTTTGAGGCTTATGTAATATTATACACCTATCTTATTTTATAAGGTGTATATACTAACCCTTTGAAAATTTATATCATGAACCTCCCTATTTCTCTTGATATTATAATTTTCATTTAATTATCATTCCTTCATGGGGATTATGATTCAAAGTTACAAAAGTGGTTTCATGATAATCCAAGGATGGGTCGATTTGTGATACACATCAAAATCATTGGGTATGGAATTCAATTGCATGGTTATTACATTTGTAGTTTGATTGTAAGAGTAAAGTGAAAATTATTTCCCAAGTTATATACATGTTTTATTTATATTTTCTATGGGTTTATAATTATTTTTATGATAGACATTGATATCATGTGGATCATGATTATTAACTCTGTTGAATCTTTAATTAACCATGTTTTCATATTTAATGAACAAGGTATTTATGGGAAAGAATTTCCTTATGATTTATACATTCACATTGATGATTTCATCATACACCAATGCACTCGTATGGTCAATTATGGCATTCAATTTTTAATACTTATGTTTACCCTTACTGAAAATTTAAGCTCTCCCTTATTATGTTTCCTTTTCTCCATGTTATAAAGGATTAGGTTGAATTATTTATTTCCATAAAGGATTTCACAAGGATGATTTCTATAACCTAAAGTGAAATAAAAAAACTAGGATAAATGGGAGAAATGTGCAATTGATGACATGGGTATTGTTTATAATGGATTTGTCCTGATTCTCTAAAACTCTAAACCTAAAAGTTCCTCCATAATTTAAGTGATCTAAGTTTTCCTTACATTTTTCAAGGTTTTATGGAATTATAATTTATCAAAATTATCAGTATCATAGCCAGGAATGTGAATTTTATGATTTCAGCATAGGATCTATGAGTGCGGGTCTTGGGATTTTATAATTAGTATCAAAGTTAAGTTTGGATTACTTTAAATATCATAATTTTTCAATGTGAGGTTATCTTAAGAGATACGGATAATGTAATGGGTCTATAATATTTAGAATGATCATAAGTTTAATGTCTTAGACACCCCTTGAGGTTCTAATCTATTAAGTATTAAAGTGACTAATGACATTTTGGGACACTTTTTTATGGGGTATTTTTAACCCCTACTATCAACATGAAGTGTTTTATAGTGGGTAGTTAATTTTAATATTTAAAAAAATGGACAGCCTATATTTTCAGTGACAACCTGCCACATCTAGTAGAGTGGTGGGGCTTAAACCCATGACCAAAGGACGATAAGGGTTTTCAATACTACCATTGGTCTACAGGATGTCTTGGTTAGTGTGACATTTTTAGGTAAATATTATGTTTATTTTAGAAACATATGGGTTTTTATTGGTAGAAGAGATTTTTATTTATCTTGGAAGAATGTATGATCAAATACTTCAAATATTTGATTTTCAAACCTAGTCCATAATTGATTGATTGATTTTAAGGATATATATTTATGGAATGATTTGGTTTTAACATGGGTATTATTTTTTAAATTTATAAATTAATGTATGAAGGTTTATTCATTTTGGGAATTATCTTTTCATGAGATAACCATTTTAATTTTAGCTAATTTCTAAAGACATGAGGAATATATTATTATCCCTTTTATGGTAATTTGTTCTTTATAAGTTTATATTTGTGCTTAATTCATGAACAAAAATCATCTTTAATACTCAGCATTTGGATAAAAATATGGTATTGTTGTGTAAATTGACTAAATGATGAAATTATAATCTTCAAGTAAGTATATTCCCAATTTATCTTAGTCTAGATGGTTAGAGAATTCCTTAACAATTGGAAAGGGATATTAAAACCAAAATGTTATCCTAGTACCTTAATTTCTGATGAACTGATTGTCCTTTTGATTATCATATAATTATATATTTTGAAGCCCTTAACTTTCTATTGATAATTCACTTATTTTTGATCAATTTCATCAATCACTCTCTATAATTATTTATACCTATACTCAATTCCCACATATGTTCTTCTATTTGGAAATCTAGTTATGTGTTATTACATATTAACCATTTTATTATATTTATCACTTATTAATAGGAAATTTTATTTTCTATTTTTCAATGTGGGTTTACAAAAAAAATCAAATGTGGATCCTTTGATTACCGAGATAAAGTTAAAATTGTGTGGATGTAGTTTATTAAAGGGGGGTGATGTAACACCACAAAATTTTAAAAAGGGGGAAATTATATTGGATATCAGAAGGGACATGAAATACTTATTTTATCTTACATTATATACAACACTCATTTTAGCTTATGGTTCACGTAACCCTGAGATTTTTATGTTCGATAGTGTATTCAACATGCAACACTGAACTTAAAAAACCCATGATTTATATTACCATTGTAATTATTGGCATCCTCCTATTTGATCATGTTTTAATGTTCACAAATCATTCCATTCATGGAAATTATGCAAATCATGTTTACAACTCATGTCTCCTTATGATTCTATCCTTACTGGTTCTAATTCAGAATATCACAAGTTATACTTAATCTTGTTATATTATGTTTTATTATACCAATGATTAAGTTTAATCCATTCTGTGAATATTACAACTTAATAATCTTTACATATATTTGACTAAGTTTGAGAAACTGTAACCCAGACACCGTGACCCTAATACAGTGACCCTGATATCGTGACCCTAACACCATGACCCTCATGTCGTGACCCAGATATTGTGACCCTGATATCATGATCTGGATATCGTGACTCTGATACCGTGACCCTGATACCATGACCTTGATACCATGACCCTCACACCATAATTTTGATACCTTGACTCAAACACCATTCAAATTTTTAACAAAGGACTATACACTGTTACCAAATACACCGTGATCCTAACATCGCATTTATGATAACAGTTCAAGATGTCAATGCAGTTTTGGAACCGTGATTGTCTCATCGATCAAAGAAAAATTAGAAGACACTGTTTCCAAGTGACACCATTTCAAGACAAATTGTGACACTGTTCCTTAATCTTTTTTTGTCATTTTCAATTTAATTTATAACGGTAATATTTGATTTATTAAATAAAACTAAAATTATTAAGGTTTATTTGTAGACATGTCACATGAAAATAGGAGGTACGAGGTGCAGAATACATGCATCTTGTCAGATCCAACATGTGCACCCTTAATTAAAAGGAAGATAAGCGTGGATCAGAAAGAGAAGAGAAGCAAGAGTTTAAAAATATAACTCGTGCATGAAACAATATACTATTGAATAACACATGAAGCACTCTATCAATCCCTGAAGGCTGAAATACCATAGATAAGAGCCTCAAACATTTTCATAGTACAAAATCAATTAATAACATGAGCTACATAGCTCACTTCATCGAACTAGAAACCAAAGCACCATACTTGTGATACCCTATTTTCATAAGAGAACTCAGAAATCACATATGTGACATCCTACAAGTCTAGAGATACATAGAATAACACTAAAAACACTTCTAACCCTTTATAATAATATTTTATCTATTTTTTATTGCATTTACTACTTTTCGAGTAGTGTGTGTATTTGTATTACAAACACACATTTTCTATTACATTAAACTGAAGGATACAAAATATACTCTCTCCAATATTGTTTTACTCTTTTCTTTTCCCATTCATAATTGTGGAAGAGGTCCTACGTGACCAGGTTGTTTATTTTTCCCACGAATTATAGTGGAAGAGGTTGTGTGACCTGGACAGTATGTGTACTATTGTTTTACCCTGATCCAGAGTGTGGGTCAAGTTTATTAATTTAAACTACTTGGTGGAAGGTGATCTCCAAGTGGAGTAGATTAAGTCTATACTTGAGACTAAACCACTTGTTTTATCCACTGTGTCTTTTAATTTGGTTTTTCAATGCTTTAATATATATTTTAGAAAACTATATTTTACTTTGATAGTTAGTCTTGGATAGAAGTTATAACTATTTTCCCCTATTATAGTAGCTTCAAAAGTTGTATTAATAACTCACATTGATATTACTGAGAATTAATCAAGCTTTGGAGGAGTTATTTGAACAATCAAACTATTATAACCATATTACCTTTATTAACTGGCATGTATTCTTTTTATTGGGGAATATTTTTAAGTGAACTTTTTAATAGAAATTTTTATAGATACTCAATTCAGCTCCCCCCCCCCTCATGATTACTCTACTCCAACCAACATTTGGTATCATAGGAGTTTATTCTTGTTAAGAATCTATTTTAAAATATTTTCAACTGTGATTTTAGTTTTACTTTAAATATCTATAAAGTTATATTAGTTATAAATCTCTAGCTCCTTAAAAGTATTTCTTTATTATGGATACTATACTAGAAGGTGTTGTAAAAAACAGACCTCCATTTTTCAATGGAACCAATTATTCCCAATGGAAAATTAGGATGAAAATTCATTTCGAAAGAATTGGTTTTAAAATTTGGTCTTCAATTTTAGACTATTATAAGATTCCTACTACCACTAGAACTAATTAGGATGACCTAACTAAGGATACTTACAATAATAATTGAAAATCCATGAATTACTTATACTAATCATTAAGATATTGGTAATTTAACAAAATTTTGGCATGTAAAACAGCCCATGAAATTTGGAACACATTTTCTATTTCAAAAGAGGGAACAAAAAATGTGAAAGAAATGATACTTAATACATATACTATTAAGTATAATAACTTTAAAATAAAACATCATGAGCCTATTTCTGACATGTATCTCAGGTTTAACGAAATAGTGAACATTATGATCTCTCTGGGAAGAGACATCACTGCCAAAGTACAAATCATGAGGATTCTCATATGCCTACCTGATAGATGGAGAGGAACTTCTATATCTATTAGATAATCATGTGAAATCTAGAAATTACTATCAAAGAAATCATTGGGAAACTAATGATGTACAAAGAAAAGATGAATGTCATCAAAAAAGAGGAGGATAAACCAAAAAGAAAATCTATAGAATTTAAGACCACTACCTCAAAACACAAAGAAAATGAGAAACTACAAGCCTCTATTGAAGTTTCCAGTAGTGAACAATCATCAACCGACAGTGATGAGGAGAAGGATCAATTATCCAGAAGGTTTAAGAAATTTTACAAAAGGAATACATTATTCAGAATTCTTAATTTCAAAGGAAGATATGATCAAAAGGGAATATAGAATAAGGATTGGAAAATAAATGACAATTATGAGGAGATATTATGTTATGAATATAAGATAAAGGTATATGTAAAGACAGACTATCCCAAGCTCAAGTATAAAAGGAAATATGAGGAAAAATATAGAAAGTATAAAAAGGAAATGAAAGCAACTTGGAGTGCTTTTGAGGATAGTTCAAGTGACTCGGTGTCTTCATATGATGAATAGGCTAACAAAGACAATATATGTTTCATGAAAAACACATATGAGGTAACCGTGGAATGTCCTATAAAAAATTCCTATTATTCTGGAGATGAAAGTGATTCTAAAAATATGCCTAAAGAAGAAATGTTTGAGTATTTTAATATTCTTGAATAGACATGTAATGAACTAAAAGATAAATACAAGTCCATAAAGAGACGGTATGATCTTAACTCAATAATTAAATCTAAACTTGCTATAGAAAGATAAAAATGTTCCATTACTCAAAGAAAAAACTAAATTAAAGCTATCTAATGAGAAATTGAAAAAGAACCTTGAAATGTTTACTAATAGTAAAGATATCTTGGTAGAAATTCTTGGTAAAAAAATTTACCTTAAATACACTACTAGTATTGGATGTAAATATGGTGAAATAAATTTTGGAAAAACCAATATTGTTTTTAATGTACAACATACATCTTTATTCTTAGTTCAGGAAAACATTCTGCTAGTTCATATTATGATGCATCCTCTACTATTTCGAGTTTTTCTGGACCAAATAAAGTTTATTTCTCAAATATTTTACATAATGCTTATAGGAAACATATAAGGAATATTTGGGTTACTAAAGTACTAGTTACTAATATCACAAGACCCAAACAAATATGGGTACCCAAGTCTATTTTTATTTTACTATTTTAAGAAAATTTGTTTGAAGAGATCCTGTAAAATCTTGTGGTACTTGGACAGTGGGTTTTCAAGACACTTGATATGATACTATTCATGTTTCAAGAACCTAATAAAGGTTTGTGGTGGGCATGCCACTTTTAGTGATAATTCTAAAGGAAAAATCATTGGCCTAGGACAAATCTGTAACTCTAACTTATTTTTAATTTCTAAAGTACTTTTTGTTGATGGACTGAAATATAATTTTTTTAGTATTTCACAACTATGTTATGATGGATTTCATGTTAAATTTAAAAATGATGCTTGAAATGTTTTTAATTCTAAAAATAAACTAGTATTTTCTATATTAAGAAATAAAAAATGTATATTCTATTAACTTAGATTATTTAGTTTCTCAAAATTCTTCATGTTTAAGTGTATTTCACAAAGATTCTTGCCTTTGGCATAGAAGATTAGGACACTGTAATATTCACTCCCTTTGAAATCTAACTAGAAAAATTTTAGTAAAATATCTACCCAAACTAGAGTTTCCAAATGATAAAGTGTGTAATCCTTGTCAAAAGGGAAAGTAACATAAAATTTCCTTCAAACTAAAGAATGAATTATTAACTTCTCAACCTCTCAAGTTGGTTCACATAGATTTTCTGTACAATCAAGAGTTTATATTTTAAATGGGAAGCACTATGTTTATGTTTTTGTAGATGACTTTTCTAGATATACTTGACCTTATTCTTGGCTCACAAAATTGAAGCCTACTCTCATTTCACCATGTATGCTAGAACTGTAGAAAATCTTAGTGGACTTAGAATAAAATCTCTAAGAAGTGACCATAGCCGTGAGTTTGAAAATCAAGATTTTGAATCCTTTTGCTCACAAAATAGCTATAGTCATAATTTCTCTGCCCCTAGAACACTTCAACAAAATGGAGTTGTACAAAGAAGAAATAGGACATTTCAATAAATTTCTAGAACCATGCTTAGTGAATATGACTTACCTATTTATTTTTGGGCTGAAGTTGTAAATACAGCATGCTATATTATTAATAGAGTGTTGATTAGACATATTCTTAAAATAAATCCATATTATTTGTGGAAAAATAGAAAAACCAAAGTAAACTACTTCAAATTATTTGATTGAAAAGTCTATATCCTTAATACCAAGGATAATCGTGACAAATTTACATCCAAAAGTGATGAAGGAATATTTCTAGGACATTCAATCTCAAGTAATCCTATTGAGTTTTTAACAAAAGAACTAAATGTTTGGAGGAATATATCCATGTCAAGTTTGATGAGATAGATCCACATGAGCCTAAGACCTCTCTAGAGAATCTTGAGGATGATATTTCAAATCTAGACATTAATGATAAATCCTTTAACCATCCTATAAAGGAATCTGTAAAAACTTCTAGTTCTATAAATTCTCTAGATTCAAGCCATAATGAACTGAAACCAAGTGATTAACATGAAATAACCATACCTACCTCTACTAGACCAACTAGAACCCTTAAGAACCGTCCTTTATATGTTGTAGTTGGATATCTAGATAGAAGAACACAAACTAGAGCTTCTTTGAGAAATCAGGTTAAACATGAATATTTCTTGTCACAAATTGAACCTAAAAACCTCAATAATGCTATCAATGATGAATTTTGGGTGATGTCTATACAAGAAGAACTTAATCAGTTTGAAAGGAACAAAGTTTGGAAACTTGTTGATATACCCAAATACATTTTTACCATAGGCACTAAGTGGGTGTTTAGAAGTAAATTAGATTAAGCTGGTAACATATTTAGAAACAAATATATATTAGTTGCATAAGTTTATAGTCAAGAAGAAGGAATTGACTATGAGTATACCTTTGCACCAATAGCTAGACTTGAAGCCATTAGAATATTTCTTGCATATACAGCACATCAGAATTTCAAACTATATCAAATGGATGTCAAGAGTGCATTCCTAAATGGGTATATAGTTGATGATGTTTTGGTTGAACAACCCCCTGGTTTCACAAATACTCACTTTCCAAATCATGTTTTTAAATTATCAAAAGCTTAGTATGGTTTAAAATAAGCTCCAAGAGCTTGGTATGATAGATTAAGTAATTTTATTATTTCCAAGGGTTTTACAAAAGGTATAGTTGATCCTAATATTTTTATAAAATGAATTTCCAATGATGTTTTAGTAGTTCAAATTTTTGAAGACAATTTTATTTTTGGATCTTAAAAAAATTATTTATGTATTGAGTTTTCTAAAATAATGCAGAATGAATTTGAAAAGAGTTTAATGGGTGAACTAAAATTCTTTCTTGGGTTTAAAATCTTTCAAAATAAAAATGGTATTATTTTAAATAAAAGAAAATATACTAAATATATGTTAATTTTTTTTGGATTGGATAGTACTAAAAGTAGTGATACTCCAATGAATACTACAGGTAAGTTGGATCTTGATAGAAATGGAAAATATGTTGATCAAACCACTTATAGAGGAATAATTGGAAGATTACTCTACCTAACACCTAGCCGACATGATATTATGTTTAGTGTATGTATGTGTGATCGATTTCAAGAAAACCCTAAATAGTCTCATTTAAATACTATTAAAAGGATTTTCAAATACCTCAAACATACACCCAATCTAGGACTGTTTTATCATTGAGGATAATCATTTGAGTTAGTTAGCTATTCTGATGCTGATTTTGGTGGTTGTAAGTTAGATAGAAAAAAGAACATTTGTAACTTGTCACATTTTAGGAAAGTCTCTAGAATCATGGTGTAGTAAGAAACAAAACTCTGTTGCATTATCTACTGTCGAAGCTGAATACATAGCTACTGGTAGTTGTTGTGCACAAATTTTTTTGATGAAACACACATTACTATAATATGGATATCAATTCAGACATGTACCTATAAATTGTGACAATATAAGTGCTATTAACATTTCAAAGAATATTATTTCTCTATCTAGGATAAAGCATATTTATGCAAGGAATCACTTTTTGAGAGATCATTATTTAAAAGGTGATATCAATTTTGAATTCATTGGCACTGAAAATAATCTTGTTGATATATTCAATAACCATTAAATTATGAAAGGATAAATTACATCATACAAGAATTAGGAATGATAAATCTTAAGTAAAAAGTTTACCATCTCACATGTTATGTATTTGGAATTATTGTTTCACTTTTACAGTCTCACATGTTACGGCTTTGGAATTACTGTTTCACCACTATGGTTTCACAAGTCACTATCTTGCACATGCAGCCTCAATGTTATGGTGGCATTGTTTGCTATCACACCGTAATAATGACATCGTGTTGACCCGTTTCAGCATCACAGTAAAGACCTATATGTTTTTATTATATATTTATTTCCTTCATCGTTGTATCCAATATTTCACATTACCACACTTTTTTTATGACGTTTGGACTTCCTGAATGATAAAACCCAATATTTTCATCTCTCTCTTCACTCGAGCTTTACTCTATCAAACCTAAATCCCTTGACTTCCAAATATCCTGATCTCCTTTAACTCATTATCCTTCTCGAACATGAAAGTCAATTCCCAGAATGAAGTGACCCTCTTCGTTGACTCCAGATAAGCGAAAGGTCTCACAAGAAATCAATAAAGGTTCCAGAAATAGCACCTAAAGGACCGTTGAAACATGGTCTTGTTAAAAGAATAGTAGTTCCTGAAAAGGAAGTATGTCCGAAGTGGCTACTGTCAAGCAAGTCACTGCTCTTGAAATTTCTGACCGAACAAGGCTAGTTGGATTGATTTACAAAGGAATAGTCTCGCATGTTATGGCTTTGGAATTACTGTTTCACCACTATGGTTTCACAAGTCACTATCTTGCACATGAATCCTCAATGTTATGGTGGAATTGTTTTCTATCACACCGTAATAATGAAATCGTGTTGACCCGTTTCAGTCTCACAGTAAAAACCTATATGTTTTTATTATATATTTATTTCCTTCATTGTTGTATCCAATATTTCACATTATCGCACTTTTTTTATGATGTTTGGACTTCCTGAATGATAAAACCCAATATTTTTCATCTCTCTCTTCACTCGATCTTTACTCTATCAAACCTGAATCCCTTGACTTCCAAATATCCTGATCTCCTTTAACTCATTCTCCTTCTCGAACACGAAATTTGATTCCCAGAATGAAGTGACCCTCTTCATCGACTCCAGATAAGCGAAAGGTCTCACAAGAAATCAATAAAGGTTCTAGAAATAGCACCTAAAGGACCGTTGAATCCTGGTCTTGTTAATAGAATAGTAGTTCCTGAAAAGGAAGTATGTCTGAAGTGGCTACTATCAAGCAAGTCACTGCTCTTGAAATTTCTGACCAAACAAGGCTGGTTGGATTGGTTTACAAAGGAAAAGTTACCCATCTATCCAAATATTGTCTAAATTTTATCAGTATCTTTAGTTCTCCACTGATTCAGAAGATAATTTGGTTGTGAGAACTTGGATAAAGTGAAAAGGTTTCAATTTTTCATTCAGGCTATGGGCTGCCTTTTTGGAATACCACATGAAGGAATATGTGAAGATCATTAGTGAGGACCTCCTCCTGAAAGTGATATTTTCAACCTGGAAGAAGATTTGGGAAGTTTAAATGGAAATAATAAGAGAGTAAGGCCAATTATAGTATATATAGATGCATAAACAATGATAATGTTCAAATTCATTCAGAATCATATCTTCCCAAGGAAGGGAGATTTTTCAACCTTGAAGCATCAATATATTTTTCTAATACATATCATGAATAATGGTAGCAAAATCAACTTATGTAAGTACGCCATTCTACATATTAGTGACTTGATCAAGACTACTTCAAAATCAACCTCACTATTTAATGAAATATTTATTTCTACTATGCTGGTTGACAAAGGAGTAGTTGGACCAAATGATGAAGTCATTGGGGGCTATGAGTTATGTATCTCTAAAGATACAGTCAGAAGAATGAAAATTAGTTAGAATCCTTGGAAATAGTCTTGAGTGGAAGACAACAAAAGGCTATATGAAAAGTTCAACACCATTGAAAATACATCAAGACCTAAAGACAAGTGTGACCTAGGCCTAGAATCTGATGAGTTAGTGGAATACTCAAGTCAAGAAGAATAGGATGCAGAAGATGCATCTATGGATAGAACTTTCATAGAAGAAGAGAATAGTGTCTTACTCGAACAACAAGTTGATGAACAAAATGTTGGTGAAAAAATAGTTGATGAAGTCTTTGTTGATAAAGAGGGACCTTCTGCTGGTTCGGAAGAGCAAGATGTTCCTGAGGAACATCTATAAGAACCGTTTGTAGAGAAAATTTCTGCAGTTGTGGAAAGTTCTGAAGAACAAGTTCACCCAGAATTAATCCTGTCAACAGATGAAAGAATGGACCAAGACTTTCGGAAAGCTAAAAAGAGATGGGTAAGTCTGACATTGATGCAAGTCTGGAAATGGAGAAATAGAATGAGTCTCTCAATCTTAGAGCTAATGCAAAAATTGAGGGGGAGAAAAAATCCATTCTAGAACGTACTCAAGTACTAATTTCTGTTGAGACAAGTCCTATGAACAATTTTTATAAATTCCCTGGCTATTTTGATGTCTCAGAATCTCATGTGGCTTCAATGAGAATAATCAATCTTACAACAGTTTTCAATTGAAATCTTTTTCTCTAATAGGAGTGACACCTACTAAGTATCCCAAAGCTATTTTTATTTCTGAACCAGATATTGAACAAGAATATCCAAGCTCTGTAATCTAAGAGGAATTAAAGTTGTTTGGTGAAAATATGATAGCTGGCCTTCAGAAGCTTTTGAAATCTCAAAATATTCCTATAACTCATCTAAGTGAACTAGATTCTAGTATTCTTTTGGATAATCTTATATGGAAAAATCAACCTCGGATGTTGCATGAAATTCAAGAAGAAAGGATTGAAAATTTGAAGCTCAGTGAGGAAGTGAAATCTTTAAGGTCATTGGTTGAGGAACTGAAGAAATAGTTTAAAACTGTTGAACCCCGTGTTGCTCGATTTATCATAGAAGATGATGACAGGATAGCTAAAAATGTGTCCACACTTATCCGACAAAATCAGGTCTCTGTTGTTGAGAAAATAACTACAAACAATGACAAGTTGGAAGAAGAAATTCAAAAATTGGCATCCTCCATTGATGTATTGCCTGGTATTTTCAAGGACTCTATTGAAACTGTTATCATGAGTCTTCCTGCACCATCTGCAGTTATCTCAGCTCTTTCCTCCTCGACTAATCCTAATAAATCATCTCAGTTGTCATAAAGTGCAGTTCTAAGAAAGGTTATTCAAGAACAGCTTAAATCTTTGAAAATTCCATCTGTTCAGGAAAGCCTCTCTAAAATTATTCAAAACAGTGAGCATGTCCATGACATGGTTCGACTGTACTCTAAGGAAGCTTCTACAGACTATGATGAGATTACAAAGAAGGTGGATTTCAACTTCAAAATAATCTATACAAAGAATGAATTGACAAGTAATTTCAAGTACCTTGTGGAAAATTTAAAAATGCCTCATGTGAATCAAGCATTTAGGGACCAAGTGCATAAAATGAAAGAGTTCACACCTACCTTGGAGATGTTTATTTATAATAAATATGATTTTGAAAAGGCTATGAAATAGGTAGGTTAATTCATTACATACTTTATCAATTTGTTGAATCCCTATATCTACGTGAAAATTACTACTATAATAGCTCCTACAGCTACTCCCTTGAGGCCTGGTTCCACATCTTCTTCATTGTATGCTTTTAATCCTACTTCCATGTCTATCTCTCAGGCTCTGAACCACATTATACCTATAATTATTGAGAATTACTTGCCTCAGTCTTCGGCCAAACCCACTCTTGCACCTTTTGTTTTTTAAGGTGTGCATCTTGCTTATCTCACCATTGGATCACTGTCAGCTACCATGTCCTCTTCTACTCTTGTGGCTCCTCCTGCTGATTCTTCCAAGGGAAAAGATAATTCTGCTACCTCTGAAGAGAATTTATGGATCTCTATTTGATAGTAATGTTCTATATTTTGTTTTTGTCCTATTTCCGTAATGGATTATATCTTATTTTTTCAATGACATGTTCCTTATTGAACCTTTTTATTTTCCTTTTGATTATCCCAAAAGGGGGATAATGTTTTAGATAGTTCATACATGTCGTGATTTTTTATCATCAAAAAGGGGGATATTGTTGGACTCATCTAGTTTGATCATGTTTTAATGTTCATAAATAATTTCATTCATTTAAATTATTCTAATCATGTTTACAACTCATGTATCCTTATGATTCCATGCTTACTGGTTCTAATTCATAATATCACAAGTTATACTTAATCTTGTTCTATTATGTTTTATTATACCAATAATTAAGCTTAATACATTCTATGAATATTACTGCTTAAGACTGTTTATAGATATTTGACGAAGTCTGAGAAACCATAACCCAGACACCTTGACCCTGATACCATGACCCTGATACCATGACCCTGACACTGTGACCCTGACACCGTGACCCAGATACTATGATCCTGATATCGTGACCCTGATACTATGATCCTGATACCCTGACCCTGATATCGTGATCCTGATACCGTGACCCTGATACTGTAGCCCATACATCGTAATTCTGATATCGTGACTCAAACAATGTTCAAAGTTTTAACAAAGGACAAGACATCGCTACCAAAGACATTGTGATCCTAACACCACATTTGTGCTACCAATTCCATATGTCAATGTAGATGTGGAACAATGACTATCTCATAGATTAAAGACAAATGAGAAGACATTGTTTCCAAGTGAAAATGTTTCAAGACAAACTGTGACATCGTTCCTTAATTTTTTTTCATTTTCAATTTTTTTTCTAACAGTCATATTCGATTTATTAAATGGAACTGACATTATTAATGTTTCTTCGTAGACATGTCACTTGATATTAGGAGGTACGAGGTGCAGAATACATGAATCTTATCAGCTCCAACATGTTCACCCTTAATTAAAAGTAAGATAAGCATGGCTCAAAAAGATAAGATAATAAAGCGTTTAAAAATATAACTATTTCATGCAACAATACACTATTGAAGAACACACGAAGCACTCTCTCGATCCCTGAAGAATGAAGTTCCATAGATCAGAGCCTTAAACATATTCTTAGTACCAACTCAAAGTATAATACGAGCAATATATCTCACTTCATTGAACTAGAGACAAGATCACTAAACATGTGATACCCTGTTTTCACAAGATAACTCAGAAATCACATCTGTGACATCCTACAAGTCCAGAGCTGCATAGAATAACACTTAGAGCACTTCCAATCCTTTCTCATCATATTTTCTCTAATTTTTACTACATTTAATACCTTTCTAGCAGTGTGTGTATCTATATTACAAACAAACACTATATTCTGGATTAAACTGGAAGATACAAGATATCCTATCTCCAATATTGTTCTACTCTTTGCTTCACCCACGCAGAACTATGGAAGAGGTCCTGGGTGATCTGGTTGTTTATTTTTTCAATGAAGAATAGTGGAATAGGTTGTGTGACCTAGAAAGTCTATGTACTATTGTTTTACCCCGATCCAGTGTGTGGATCATGTTTATTAATTTAAACTTCTTGGTGGCAGGTGATCACCAAGTGAAGTGGATTAAGTCTCGGCTTGAGACCGAACCACTAGTTTTATCCACTGTGTATTTTAATTTTGGTTTTCTATACATTAATTTATATTTCAGAAAACTAGATCTTACTTTGACAGTTAGTCTTGGATAGAAGTTGTAACTATTTTTCCATATTAGAGTAGCTTCAAAAGTTGTATCAATAACTCACATTGATATTATTGATAATTAATCAATATTCAAAGATGTTATTTGAATAGTAAAACTATTATAACTGTATTACCTTGATTAATTGGCCTATATTATTTTAATTGGGGAATATTTTTATGTGAACTTTTTAACAGAAAGTTTTATAGATACTCAATTCACTCTCCCCCCTCTTGAGTACTCTACTCCGACCAATAGTAATCCACCAGCTATAATGGAGGTTATTAACAGGATTAAATGAACACTAAAAATATTCTTTAACAATTTTTATATAATCGATTATTTTATTTACAATTAATTAGAAATTAAATTAAACCCCTTTTGAGAATAAAAATAAATTATTTTCTGAAAAAACTTAATAAATACACACAACTTTGTTTTATACTAATAAAATAAAAAAATCACACTTTCATTATTATATTATTGATATTTATATGTAATATATTCAATAAAATGTTTTACATTCATCCTATGTGTTTTCTAGAGATATAAAAATAAATCCAATTTTACACATAAAAAGTTGTATTTTTCAAAAGGTACTTTTTATACCTTTTGATGGCACACGTTTCTTATAAATAATATTTAAAACTTTTATAAAATTTATTAAAAAATTAAATTAATTTTTTAAATAAAAATCTAAAAATTAACTTTGGGTTCATTTTTGGTATTTTTCTGAGAAGTTTCATTTTGTGATGAAAAGTGAAAATACTAAAACTGCCACTGGGTGGAAAAGAAGAGCTAGAAAATCCAATTTTACCCACCATATCCATTTATTCCGATATAGATCTGTCAACTACCTTTTCATATTTAGTGAGATTCAGTATATATAACTATAATCTAATATCATGTCACAAAGCCCATAGGTATTTTTGAGCATTTAGCTGCTTATCCATCACTTCCTTTAGAAAAAAATGAACAAGATTCACAAAATGTTTGGTTCACTTCACCACCAAATATTTTCCCTATTTCAAGGATAAGAACTCCAAGGAATTATTTATCATTAGATATTATATAAAATGATACTAAAATAAAATGGTCTTAAATACCTTGCACTATAATCACATGTGTCGGTTTTCCTGAACCATGGAATCCTACCACTACTTTCTAGGACCTTCAAGCATTAATATTATACACTTCATCATGAAATACTCACGTTTCTTGAGGAATTTGAAGACTTGATAAATCTTGTTTATCTAGTCCTACACCTCTTGGGGTTTATTCATACCCTTAAAGGATGGGGGATTCTCATATTGGAACTCTAAAACTTGATCCCTCTCTCCTACAACTACCAATTCTTCCACAATGTCATAGTTCTGAACACACATTACATTCTGGTCCATGAAATGAACTTCTTGTAGAATAATCTCTAAGAGATTTTGATCTAGATTAGGACTCCCTTGAGGAGAATATCTCACTTCTCCTTCCTATGTAACCCATGAAATATGTCTTAGAGTCATGTTTCTGGATACCAAAAATAGAAGGAAATGATCAGACAAGGAAACAATCTCAACTTAAACTAGAGGGATATAAGCAAAAACTAAGATCAAGGTCAAAACCCAATATAGGAGACACACATCCCAACATCCTGTGATAACTTGAGTCTTTTCATAGAAATGGATAGTTGTGAACTCATTGAAATATACCTCTAATGTCTCAAAAGTCATATCATATGTCCACTCACTTCCATAAAATTACCATAACCATGCTCGGATACCAAATTATAAATACTTTTCCCAAATAACCAATACAAATAGGCTCCAAACTAGTTTTTGGCAAGACCCAAAGGGCATTTATAATCCCCATTGGCTAGCTACTATCACTTGGTCCCCCAATAATAATGAGAGGGAATGAATTTTCCAATCTGAAACATGAAACATAGCATATATATATTGAAATAAAACCATAAAATAAAAATGGAACAAACAAAAAAGTTACAATGGTATTAATAAAACAAAATGAAAGGATACCCAAACTATCAATTGATTCTCTATGTGATATGTGGTCACATCCCATTATCTCAACACTATCTACCCATTCCTAGCCAACCAAAAAGCATGTTTCCTCACTATGGAATGGGTAAATCTCTATTGGTATTCTATTATTGCGAGAGTCAATATTCCAAAGGGTGAGCGTCTATGGAAATTTCAGGATTGGACTAAGAGGGTTGCAGAAGTTTGGGGTTTTGATGATTAGAGAATGATTGTGATGGGAAGGGGATATTACCATGTGGTATTCCCCACGGATGAGGGTAAGCGGAAAGCATGGAGTAAGGGCACTGTCTCCTTGAACACTAGTTTTCTGAATGTGCAGTAATGGGATCTGAATTTTGATCCCATGAATGTTCGGAACACTCACACTCAATTATGGATCCGAATTTACAAGATAAATTGGTTGTATTTGCACCCAAGGATCCTATGGGACATTGATTTTTCTGTAAGAAACCCCATTCGCATGGACCGACATACAAACAATCTGAGGCTTGGACACTATGCGCGAATCTTGGTGGAAGTTTACATGTCGAGTACGCTAGTTGAATTGGTGGTTCTTACAACAAGGGATGATAGCATGAAGCTTGATATTTTATATGAGAGGAAACCAAAGTTCTATTTGAGCTGCTTATTCTTTGGGCATAGGACTCCTGAGTGTAAATGGGACAAGGAATGAAATATTTTTAAGCTGAAGGGACATGATGAGAGTATGTTCAGAAGAAGGAAAGGGAAGGAGAAAAGTTCTCTGGAGCCCCTTGAGAACAAGGGAGATGGACAAGGAATTGGTCCTAGGCATCATGAAACTCTGAATATGGGGGTCTCTTCATCTGCAACCATGGAGAATGATCTACCTAACAATAGAGCACAGATTGGGTCTGCATTTGATGTGGAGGGCAGGGATGAGGAGAATCATGTGACACATCCTTCCTGTAGTGGTCCTGTGGTGGTCAGGCCGGTTGTTCTACCTTAGTGTTCTACTACAGAGATGGGTGAATCTGAGGGGTCGGGGGATGAGAATAATGAAACACAGTGTGGATCACCTATTCTAGCAGATTCTGAAGAAATTGGAAGAGGCTTAGATCAATATCCATCTTCTGACCCAGGAGGGAGTTTCACCCAAATTTTCCCCTCTAAGGCTTCCTGAAGGAGACTTATGGTTGGAAGTGACCCCCCTCTCAAATATGGGAATACCTTTATGCCCCTGAGTGGAAGGCTATGGGCTGATGAGGTGGAAGAGGCTCAACTTAATAAATCTATTGTGCCCATTACAGGGGGTGACATTACTGTCTCCAGTGGTGGGTCAGATGGACGGCCGGTTGATGATAATGGTGCTAGGAATACGGAAGACACAACCTGCCCAGGAGAAAATATTGTTGCATCCAGTGGTTGTGTCAGTGATGAACTGATTTGGTTGGTGAATGATGGCAGTGAGGACAAGCTGGTGAAGGGGAACTAAGATGCAGAACGTGTTGCAGTCGGCACAGGTGGGGATGTTGCTGTCCCCAATGATAGATTGGAGTAGACTGCTACTTCTGACCCACGAAGTCAATACACCGATCAAGAGAAAGGAGATAGTGGGGCACACCAGGTGATCAAGGAAACTCATAGCATAATTTCCCCTGGATAGAAGCAAGGGCGGGGTGGTCAGGGGAAGAAAGGGAAAAACAGGTCTCACTGGAAAGAAAATGGGGGCCTCTGACAAGAGGCATGGCCAGTAAAAAATGAAGATTTTTTATTGTAATTGTCAAGGGCTGGGAAATACCCTCGCAGTCAGGGCCCTTCGACATTATCTTATGACCTACAAAATGATGTTTGTTAGTATTTCTAATCCAAAATTCCTCTTTGAAAACTGGAAAGGATTCAAATGGGGCTCTTTAGGATAGATCTTGGTCTCTAATAATCAGCATGCTTCTCACATTGATCACCTATGGGTGTTAAGGAATAATGACATTAAGATCACTTCCTGTGATAGTGGGCCTCAAAGTGTCCTAGTTAACTGTATCTTTGTTGGGCAGGACATTTCAGTATATTTTATTTATACCTCCAACTCTTATATCAGAATGAGGGAGTTATGGGAGGAACTCAAAGCCACCTCTAGGAGGATGGAGCAAAAATGGATGCTTATTGGTGACTTCAATACAGTGCTGAAGCCTAAGGAGAAAACTGGAACAAAATTCAATAGGGTTGTTGCTGCTGAATTTTCTGAGTGCATTGACTATTGCAACCTGGACCAAGTTCCCATAGCTGGTTCATATTTCACATGGTGCAGATACACGTGGGAGGGGAAGCAAGCTAGTAAGCTTGATAGATGCTTCGTCTGTATTGATGATCATTCTACGGCTCATGGAGATTCTAGATCCATGCTTCCTAAGCATCATTCTGACTAGAATCCAATGGTTATTGATGTCAATACCCATCACACAAGGTCATTCCATATTCCCTTTAGATTCAACAATGGATGTCTTGTGACTCAGGATGTAGGGAGATTGTCTTAGTGGCATGGAATTCTGAATTCATTGGGAGTCCTCTCCAGAGACTTGCTATGAAACTCAAACACCTTAAGGGGATACTGAGGAAATGGAGTACAAAATCTTTTTCAAACATTGATGAGGATATCAGGAAGTCAGAGGAGGAGTTGGCCAGGATTCAGATTTTCCATGAGCAGCACCCTACCTTATCCAGAGAGGAAGTAACAGCCCATAATAGGCTTGATGATCTTTTAATGGTAAAGGAAAGATTGGTTAGAAATCAACTAAATGTGAAATGGTTATAGGATGGGGATAGGAACTCCAAGATCTTCAATAGGTTACACAAGGAAAAGAGGGTGAGTGCGGGGAATAGGGTGATCAGCATTGATGGGAACCTCTACAATGAAGAAAATGATATTTCTATGGCTATTGTTGATCACTTTAAGGGAATATATTCTGATAATGGGCAGTACAACATTCACTGCATGGTCTATAACATCAGCCCTTATATCGATTATCACTCGAATCAGCTTCTAATTGCTTCCCCATGCAAGGAGGAGATCAGATATTCTCTTCTATCTCTCAATCTTGAGAGTGCCCCAGGTCCAGATGGATTCACTAATAAATTTTCCATGTTTTATTGGGACATTTTGTAGAATGATATTGTAAAGGTAATTAAGTATATCTTTTCACACTCATATATGCCCCATGGAATGAATTCCCATTTCATTGCTCTCCTCCCTAAGAAAGAGAATGCTCTTGACATCAATGATTTCAGTCCGGTTGCACTTTGGAATATAATACCCAAGATTATCAGCAAGGTTTTGGTGAACATGAGGAGTTTGTTGGTTAATGGCATAATTACTACTAATCAATTTGGATTTGTCCCTGGGAGGAGCATCCAAATTTGCCTCTTTATGGCCTTGAATGTGTCAATCTTATGAGAAGGAAGAAAAACGATGGGAACTTTTCCCTCAAAATTGATATTTCCAAGGCTTTGACACTCTTAAATGGAACTTCCTTCTTGATGTCATTAGAAGGTATGGCTGCTCAAATGGTTTCGTGAATCTGATTCGTATCATTCTTTTTTCTTCCAGGTTATCAATTCTTGTCAATGGTCCCCCGAGGGGATTCATCCCTTTCACCAGGGGGGTGCGGCAAGGTGATCCACTTCCTGGTCTACTTTTTTCCATTGTAGAGTATTACCTTAGTAGATGTATTAATGACCTTTCCCAAATGGGACTTTATAAGCATATTAGGGTTGGTGTGAGTGAGCATGCCCCATCTCATCTATTGTATTCTGATGAAATCTTTCTCTTTGGTCAATATTTAAGGCAAACTATCTTCTCTATTAAATACCTTTTCAGCCATTATGTGGAGGTCTCAGGCCAAGCCATTAGTTGGGACAAATCTTCCATTGTTTTTGGGAATGGAATTTCAGTTGGGAAAAGGAACAGAATTGTTAGGAATATTAGGGTGAGGAGGGGATTCCTACCTTTCTAATACCTTGGGGTCCCACTATTTTGGGGAAAAGTGAAAAGATAGTACTTGGAAGGAATTTATGCTGGTATTGTACATCAGATGGCTAGTTGGGAAGGGAAAGTTATGTCCCTGGCTGGGAGGGTCTGTCTTGTGAACTCAGTGATCACATCAAAGTTTTTCTATTCCTTCTCTATCTATCGATGGTTGAGAGGACTTCTCAAGAAACTTTAGAGCATGGTATGGAATTTCATATGGACGGGCTCACCACATGAGAGGAATCTTATTACAGTTGTATGGAAGGAGTGCATCAAGCCTGTGGAGCTGGGGGGATTAGGACTCAAGGATCTTCGTACCTTTAATGATGGCTTGATTGGGAAATTTACTTGGAACCGGCTTTCTCATGAAGATGACAATGACTTTCCTTCAAATAGAATCACATGGAGGCTTTTAAATGGATACAAATATTATATTGCATCATCTGTTTGGGACTTTATCAATCAGGAATATGTTAGAATTAGGCAGGATACCAGATGGCTAGTTTTCAGGGACTCCACACTGAATTTCTGGAACACAAAGTGGCTCACACAACCCCTTTTTGATCTAAATGTGACCCCTAAAGTAGCCCCTTAGTCTATTTCGAGTTTACTCTCACAGATGCACTCTTCTGTTTTTAGTGTTTCGGTGAAGGTGGAGACTGAAATCAATAATTATGTATTTATAGAGCATGACACTTTGATCTGATCCATAGAAGAACTAGGCAATTCAATTGCAGGGATTACTATAGGAACCTATGTGGGGTTCAATCTCCTCCACCTTCTTGGCTTATGAAATTTAGAGCTCGGTTTATTAGACCTTCCAGATTCTCTCTAATCTGGAGGATCTGGAAAAATCGACTTCCCACAACTGATGTTCTTAAGAGGACCGATTTTCATATGGCTTCCATGTGCACCATCTATAAAACTGATGAGTATTTTGTTCAGCACGTTTTTATGGGCTGTTTTCATGCCAAACAATTGTGGGCATATACTGGCTCCTTTTTTGGAGTTGTTTTTGACACCTGCGGGTCGATTCTGCAACTGCTATCGGATTTGTCTCATGGCCATTTTAGTGAGCATATATCTAACCTGTTTTTGAAAGATATTGATGCTGCTATTACAGCCATTTGGGAGGCTTGTAACAATGCAGTGTTCACTGGTGTGGACTCCATAGTTCAGTAAGGAATGTTAGCTGTTCATAAAGATGTTTATGCTGCTTCCCTTGTGTAGGATGGCACCATGTCTAACACAGTTTTTGATCTTCAAATTCTGAGAATGCTGGGTGTTTCGGGTAGGTCATGCAAGCCTTGGATGCTAAAGTATATTCAATGGATCCCACCCATTGGGCCTTGTCCCAAGGTAAATGTTGATGGGGTCACGTTGTGTGAACCAGGGCCATCGGGTTTTGGGTGAGTGTTCCGCACCTATCGTGGGTTTGTAAAATGATGTTTCCACCATGCCATTGGAATTGGCACTGCCTTTGAAGCTGAAATTTGGGCAATGATCTATGCCATTAGGTATGTTGTCCAATTTAATTGGAAATATATATGGATTGGATCTGACTCTCAGACTGCGGTTCATTCCTTGAACACCAAGACGCGCTAGGTCTCTTGGTGTATGATGCCTCAGTGGGTTGGTTTTCTAAGTGTTATTGCTCATATGCGGGTGGACATTTCACATGTCTATCGGGAGGCTAATTAGGTGGAAGATGCACTGGAAAAGCGGTCACTCATTGATCGTGGAGAGATGTGGTCTTTCATGGCCTCAGACTACAGTGCCCCACTGGTGGAGGCAGATAGGTGTGGTGTGATTCACACTCATTTATGTAATAACCCCTTGTATTCTTGATTCGTTTCCTTTTTTATTTAATTTTATTAGGACCGGCTTCCACCGGCTCCTGGATTTTCTAGTATATAAAATAATCCAAATATTCTCAACATAAATAAAACATGAAATGAGGACCAGTTACAAAATTCTATATAAAAATCAGGGTTAATAATTTCCCATTTTAAAAATTCGTACAAAAAACTAGGTAATAAAATTTAAAATAATAATTTCAATAAAAAAAATTCATTAATCAAATCATGTATCATATCAAATAAAAAATAGTTCAAAGCCAAATTACAATGGTAAACACACCTGAGGTAACAAAGATCATATTATCTTGAACACTCATACCCAAATTATAAATAATGACTAGTGAACACTCTATTCCCTATAACTAATACATCCATTAACTAGGGATAGAGAAACACCAGAGAAATTTAAACCACTATAATTTGAAAATCAAGTTCCTAGAGGCAATGTATCTACATTCTAGGAATAGAGGAGATCCCAGAAACTGAACCCCTTAAAATATCAATGGACAAGTCCCAATAAAAAACCCTCCACCAAAGTAGCCAAGTATCTCATGTTTGGCATATATTAAATTAATTTCAAACTACTTATAAAATTTAACAAACAATTCTAAAAACCCTATTCATCAAAAACATGCTTTGAAAACAAATTTCTTAATCCATTTCACTATGCTTTGATAACCCCCATTCTTTTACCAAAACGAGGGGGAAATATTTAATCAAAAAACATTTTCATAAAAAATATATAAATTGATTCAAGTATCATGAAAATTAATTTATAAAACCATTTATAAAATAAGTAACATTAATGGATTATGAAATATAGGATAGATACATAACCACCTCAAGTTCTGGTCACACACAAACCACAATGGGATCCAAAAACTAGAAGGAAATTAAATTCAGTGTAAAATGATAGGAATACCAAAATTATTATTACCATAACATAGAATCAGGTTTCCATAATCAAAAGGGTTAATGGATAATTTTGATCAACTCATACCTCAATAATCACATGTCACACCACTATAGATGAGAGAACCAACCTTTAGAAGAAAATTTCATAAAGGATATATATGAGGTTTAAGAAGGATCATAGCATGATTAATAATCCCTATAAAGTTATCTTATATCCACTACCAAAATCAAGAGAATCAATGGAAACAAGAAGATATAGATCAAACAGACTAAACCCATAACAATCGATCAAACTATGATCTAAATGCTGATAGAATGAGTTTGAAATAGCATGATGCAAAATAAATTACCTAGATAAGACCAAGGGTTTGGGGAAAGTATAAGGTAGGAAAATAAGGAAAGATATGGGTGACCAGCTCATTTAATATTACGGAATATACATGATTCACAATTTGATTCATTGGTTTATGATGTAAACATTCATAATGGTCGACACACTAAAAATGTGTCTCCCTATATTAAAATCTCAAAATCCTAGTTAAAGAGATGAATAATATCTCACATCATTAATATTTTTCACATCATGAACAAAAAATCATGAAATCTTCTCTGAATCCATTCATGTCATGAATATACATTCACGACATGAACTGACTCATGTATCCAGTTTTCCAGATTTTAATTCATCCCTACCTCCAACCACTGTAAACATACCTCAAATAATTTTATTACAACCTCTAATATTATTCAAAGAATAAAATGAGTTGTACCTTAAAATTGAACATGTTACATGAACCAAGTTAGAGAGGTATCTTACTTGTAAATACTAAGTTCACAATTGTGAAGAGTTCATAATGTGTTCTACGTATCTAAGCTTCATAAGTATTATCATTATCCTTTACATGAGATTGATTTGAATTATATGGATATCAAGGAGGATATAACTATTTTGGAGAATCCAGGGGGAATTTGGGATCACAAAAATAAAATTTTCCATAAATGATTTATTCTCTTAGTGAGAGTTACTTAGATGAATTGTGGGGTGGAGAAAAGAAATTGGGAGAGGAAATCATAAATTCAATCTCAATATCCTAAATTATTTTGAAATTTTTTTTATTGATTGATGTGGAATCCTATTTTAATTATTAATACTAAATAAAAGTGTCAGAATGGTTGTTTTCATTTATTTTATTATGGATGAATTCTTTCAAGGAAGATAACTTTTAGAAAGGTGTGTAATACAGATAATCATATTTTTAAATTTTAGGACTTTAAAATTTTATGGATATTCATATAAGGTGGCTAAATGATAACTTCTTAGTTCTGTAAAAGAAATTTTGATCAAACCATTTAATTTGACACATGGAATTTGAAATTGACTATGGATTTTCTAATTTTATGGCATGGCTGATTTTCTTAAAGATGTTAAGTGTTAGTAGAATAATAATAATATTTATTTATTTATAATTATCAAATTAAATGGATTGTTTTTTTGATAAATAATTTTGAGGTGAGATATTTTGGTTGTGATGATGTGGATGGGGTAGTGTAGTGACACACATCGTTATGAGTAGTGAACTTCATTGGAAGTTTGAATTTTTGGTCCCAAGGTTGGGGTGTTTTGGGAATTTGAATTTAGATCCAGAATATGAGAATTATAAAATATAAAGGATATGTTTTTAGGCAATTAATAAGGTCTATGGTGCACTATTGGTGCTTGGTTGTGTAGCATAGAAGGGTCAGGGTGACCCAGATGTTGACTGTGACTATAGGTCGTAGACCGCATCACAACTCGAGGCGGTACGGTGTAGTGTGTGTTGTAGGAGTTTATTTCATGAAAGGTGGAGATCACTATTTTATAGAGGACAGAAATATGTTTTATAGGTTATTTCAAGGGAAACACCATGTTGAAACCTAGAGGTTGTTCCTGGGAGGGATCTCATGGGGGGATACGATACAACATGACCTTTAGGGGCCACACCACTGAGAGTATGTCATCTAGGTTGTGCCATCTACCCCTTTATAGATGATTGAGACAAAACCCAAATAAAAAATCATAAAATGGAACTATTTGTGGGGTTTATGATAATAAATCCCAAATTCTATACCATGTAGGGTCCTTGGGAAGCATCTCATTGGGTTACCCCCTCAAGATCAGTTGCACCATGGAATATTGGGTTACGCCACAAAGGGGAAGCTGTAGTGGGAATTACACCACAACCCCCTAGGTTGAGCCAAAGATAACCCCATGATAGGGGTACCATGCTATAATTACATGGGGTCACACCATAATAGACACCCATTATTTTTTAGTGATGGTGGACTGGTAATTTACCAGTTATCTCCTCTTTTATTTTAGTGGGTAAATCATCAGGGTAGGGGCCATTTTAGTAATCCTCTATTCTATTTTATTCCCTATGGAATGATAGGTTTTTGAGATTATTTCCCAAAGACATAGTTTTTTTCCTCCACCTCTATTATTTTTTTTCTTTTTCACTTTCTATCTGTTAATTTTGGAGATTCCATCTGGGGTTTTGGTGATAATTCCATTGGAGCATGGTGGAATCAGGTGAGGAGGATGGGCCTTTCACTCATCTTGGCTAGATGGAATCCATGGAGGATGATCATAATATTTATTTTTATATTTTGGTTGAGGTTTGTAACTAACCTTATTTATTTAGGTTATTTAGTAAAATTGGATCAAATTAATAATTTAATAGGTGTAAATGTTTTTGAATATTCTGTAACAAATTGACTCGAATTCCCTCTCAAACTAGTACACTATCTGATCTTCCACATACACAAAGGGCATTCCCGATACCCAAAAGCTGACGAATAGAAACCAGGTATCAAACAAAAACTAGAGTGAATTATTTCTCCTAACTTGAAGGGACAACAACATGGAATATATACACATAATAGGAAGAAACAACAGAAGATAAAAACTTATTCCATAATAGATAAAGAAAAATGGAAGCAATATAATAGAATAATGTAGAAAAACAGTCTCCAAGTGACAAGTACAACCATAAAGGAATAAAAAACCAAATAGAAATATCAAAGGATCTATGTAATAACGTGGTAAACCTCCCACAATCTCACCACTAGCTGCCCAAATCCCAACATATAGAAAACCCCACCGCCTCATTGTGGTGCCTTGCCTTTACCTCCATCAAAAGACATAACTTGGTCTATGCACCATTGAAGGGTTACATTGGTTGTAAGCTAATAGGATCTATAGGGTCTCACCTAGTTGTGTCATATCAAGTCTTTGAACAATAATCAAATCATATTCAAGTTCAAATAATACAAGGAATGGTAATATTTTAATATTTTTTATACCAAAATCTTGGAAAAACATTTTAATTTCCTAATTGTATACATTTAAAAATAAAATAGGTAAATAAATTTCAAATAATTTCATAACCATATATCATAGAAGATATATCATGTCAAATTAAATCAAATCATGTTTCATATCTCATATAAAATCCATAATCAAAATAGTAAAATCCAAAAGTATCCCAAATTGGAAAAAGAAAAGGTCATATCACACCATGGATATTACTAGATCAGGATATCTTGGACACTCATACCCAACATAGACAATCATGTATGCATCAATCCACTACACATATTCATTGAGTCTAAAGAGGAGAGGAAAACCCCAGCATGTGAACCTCCCAACTCATCTAATAAGTCCCAAGAACAATGGTCCTAGGGAGTGGAGGTAAGCCCCATGAACAAACCACTCAATAGTGGATGAGACCTATTACTATACCTTCCACCTAAGTATCTAAGGTTTCCCATGTTCTCTATTTTCCAAATCAATTCATCAAACCATTTTCATCAAACTATACTTTTAAAACCAATTCAAAATGATTTGAAAACCATTTCCATTTATCAAAACTAATGGAAAATCAAATTTTATAAGAACCCATTTCCACACACATAAATAAATCATTAATAACATTCCATTTCATTTAATAAAACAAATTATCAAAAAAAAGAATAATGAAATTCCCCAACATAGTCTAGAGATGGAACCACCTACCTCAAAACTCGAATTGCATAGGCCAGCAATGGGATACACCAACTAGGATATCCACACAATGAAAAATGAGTCTCTAGAATCAATATACACATCTTAGAATTGATCCAATTCAAAAAAAGTTTCAACAAAGAAGACGAAAAAAATACTTCAAAAAAGAACACTCACCGCACCACAATCAATAAAGAAATGTCCCCTAGAACAAGATTGTATAATAGATCTATAGGTAATCAAGAATAAACATCACCACAGGTCAATGAATCCAATAGTTCGATGAAAAAGTGCAACTGTGATCAAAGTAAATGCAGAATCAAAAATGATTACTCACCTGAAGAGATGAAATCCAACCACTATGGAGATGAATCGCTGAAAACCCCATTTTGGATCAAATAAAGACTCCCAAAATCACTAGAGAATGGCTCTAGGTCGAGAACATGGAGGGATTTGGAAGAATGAAATAAGATATCACTCATACGGTACCCTAAATTCATAGTCTATGAAATTTACAAGGCATATAATACCTTATACATCATTTGATCCTCAAGACTCTAATACTCTAAAAATCCATCACTTTTTATTAAAAAATCAATCTTTTAAAATTACATGTTTTTTAACCATTACACAGTGTGTACTCCTTTCACACTATGTACAGAGTTCATGAATTATTTCTAGAAACCATGTACATAACATGTAACCACTTTGAACACCATTTGATCTTCTAATACACATCATAAAACCCTTATTTGTACATAAAAAACCCCAAACCCACTCGGTCATTACCCAAAATTAGGGAGAACCCCAAAAATTAATTAACACATTTATACCCAGTCTCTGTTAACTCAAACAAACATACATCTCTGTAAATTAGGTCAGTTTTATCAGAAAATGGTCTCCATCATCAGGAGTCCCAAGATATAACCGATTAAAAGGGAAAATAATAAAAGAGAAGGGAAAATACTTGAAAGTGGATAACAAGATGTTACAAACTCCTCACCATAATAATTTATATAATTAGGAGGTGATGTGGAAGAATAAAATTTGGTAAATATGTGAGGAAACTTCTCCCCCATTAACTAATATAAATCCCAAGTCACATGAAAATCTAATCTATTTTTACCATAACGCTCTGACAGATGGAATAGACTTCCCACGTAAGACTTTCACTTGATATTCAATTAACACAATTGGATTATCTAAAATAGAAACATATGGCTAAAACTTAATCTCCTACCAACTCATAATATTAATGGGATCTGGATAATATTTTGAGATCTGTGATATGTGTAAAACATCATTAATTCATGTTAACTATTTCAGAAATTATAACCAATAATAAAACTCTCCAAGATTCTCAACAACCTCAAATGGTCCAACATATTTGATAGCCTAATTTCCCTATTTTACAAGATGATGGTCACCCAACCGAGAAGAAACTTTCATAAAAAACTGGTCACCCATAGAAAACTACAAAGTATGACCTCATTGATCCACATAAGATTTCTAACAAATATACACTGTAACCATATGCCGACGTATACCTTGAATCATCAGATATGTCTCCTGAAACAAACTTGATCACACCAAATAAGATTCACCCACCTCTTTCTAACAAAGAGGTGATCTTTATGAGTGACCATACAAAGTCTCAAAATGATCCATTTTGACTGATAAATAATAAATGTTACTATAAGTAAACTCAATCAATCCCAAATGGATATCTTAGGATGCCCCAAAATTTGAGACATGGGCACGAATCTTATCCATCAGAATCTGAATAGAATGCTCCATCTGACTATTTTTTTTAAATAATAAGTTTCACTCAACCTGACCTCATCCACCATATCCTTTTGGAGAATTCTCAGAACCATTAATTAAACCTAGTATAACTTTCTAAAATAACATTATAAAGAACCCCTTGTAACATCACAAATTCACGCATATGCAGTTTACCCATATCTTCAAATTTTTTGGTTCCTTTAATTAGAATGAAATTAGATGAGTTTTTCAACTAATAAATCACCACTTGTATATAATTCATCCCTCATGGCTTCCATGTTAATATGAAATAAAATTCCATGGACACCTCATCCGATTTCTAAACTGGAACTGGAAGCGGTTGTAGAAATCCATAAGGTTTCAACTACTCTACCTTAATCTGTTGGAAGGTGTAACAGTGGGACACATGATCAGAAATGTCATCCTTGATACCCAGATACTATTATCATTTTCTCATTTCATAATAAATCTTTATTGTTCTAGGATGAATGGTCCATAAGAAACAATGAAAATAAAACAAAACTAAGCTTATCATATATGTTGGGATGAAAAACTGATCCCCAATACTAAGTATATCATCTCAAGATAGAGACCAATATGAAACAGTCTCCCCATCATATAAGGTTTATCTAATTCCTCTAAACTCTATATTCTACTAAAAACACTATAGAATAAACTCAAGGAGAGATGATGATAACTAAACATTGGTTATAACCATACCTGAAACATCCTCCTAAGTATCCAAATGTAGCAGAGAAAAAAATCCCCATAAGGTTCTACTCTTCCTTCAATTACAAAATAGATTGTGATGGAACTTTCCTACTAAGAGTGTCTGTTACAACATTACCTTTCCCTAGGGTATAGGAAATGTCAAATTAAAACATCTAATGGTACTCCACCTTCCACCTCTGTTTAAGATTAAATTCCATTTTTGAAAAGATATACCTCAAACTTTTATGGTCAGAAAAGACTATGAATATTTCCCCAAAAAGATAATTCCTCCAACAATTAAGTGCATGCATAAATATGATAGGATCTAAATCATGATTGGGGTAATTCTTCTCATCTGGTCAAAGTTGATGAGATTCATAAGATATGACCCAATTATCTTTCATGATCACACAACCCAAACAAGCTCTAGATGCATCATAGAAAACCACACACCCCTTATTAGGCTTAGGTAAGATCAGAATAGAATACAATGTCATAAGTATTTTCATCTATTCGATAGAATACTATAACTTTTCATCCCATATAAATTTAACCCCTATACTAAAAGAGAATTCCAAGATGATTCCAACATCGAAAAATCCTTTATGAACTAGCAATAGTTTACATTAAGACCAAGGAATCTATGAATCTCAAATACATTCTATGGCTCTTCCCAAGACAAAATATCTTTTACCTTCTCATCATCATTTGAAAATCCAGGCTTATAAATCTCATACCCTAAGAATTTAAATTCTTGAATCCATAATTTTCATTTAGAAATATTTTTATACAAATGGTAACTCCTTAGGAATTCCAAAACCAAACTAAGATGGTACTCATGCTCTTGATGAGATCTGAAATAAACCAAAATATCATCTATGAACACTACCACATAAGTGTAGAGATAATAATTGAATATACAATTCATCAAATCCATAAAAACTATAAGATAGTTAGTCAAAAAAATAGCATTAAAAGATATTATTAATGGCCACACCTGCTCTTGAAATCCATTTTTGGTTTATCACACTCCCGAACTCTGAGCTAATGATAACCCGATCAAAGATCAATCTTTTAAAACCATCTTTTATCCTTTAATTGATAAACAAAATCACCAAAATGAGGAAAACAATACTTTTTCTTAACCATTACCTAGTTCAAATCCTGATGGTCCATGCATAATAACAGTGAACCATCTACCTTCTTGGAAAAGAGCAACGGGGCTGCCCAAGGAGAAACACTAGGATGAAAAAAAACCTTCACCACCTGGTCGTCCAATTGAATACTGAGCTCTTTAAGATCTACTAGTTCCATGCAATCATCAGGTATCGAAATCGGATGTGTACATAGAACCAGGTAAATTTTTAACACTCCCTCCTGCTCCAAGGATATCCTAGAGAAATCATCTGGGAAAACATCAAGAAAATCCCAAACAATGGTGGGAGGATAAAAAAATAAAATAAATTTTATTGGTCATAATCGTAACAATAGACAACAAACCCCTGAGATCTAGGTGGGAAGGTTTGGTACAACTAGACCTTAGATTACACTCTCCCAAAAACACCCATGAGATTCCATTGGCCTCAATAAAAATGCCAAATCAATGATAAAAATCAACCGTAGTATTACTAAAAACTAGAAAATCCATCCTAATGATGATTTCAAACAAATCTAGATTGAGAATGACAAAATCCCTAACTAACTTTGTATCAGTTATCGATAACACAAAAGAAGGACCTAGAAATCCCAAATCTTTCCTCTTACCAAGAGGTGTATCTAACTCCATAAAAAGGAAATAAGTTACATTGGAAGGTATCAATGTCAAAAAAATATCTTGATATAAATGAGTGGGAAGCACCAGTATCAAATAAAGAAATCGCTACTGAAGATGTGATAAAGATGGTTCCTTTCACTTTTTCTAGACCTCCATCGACCTCCACTGGAAACTCATCTACTATGTGAAGGTGCATCGCTCCTAAGGCATGTGGGTAGATTCTTGTAGTATTTGAAGCATCTGATATCCTCGTAGTATCCTTTGGTGATGATGATCCCTAACTATATTGAGTTGTATACGTAGACTGATAGAAACAATCCAGATGACCATAAATTCCACAACTGGTACACATCTTTATAGGTAAAGGACAAGAACATCATGTGTGTCCAACCTTTCCACACTAATAGAAAGTAAGAGGAACACCACTAGCTGCAATTAGAGGTTCTGAATAGGCATGCTATCAAGAACCACCTCCACTACTCCTGCGATGATCTTGCCACTTCCACTTATTCTTACGCGTGACGCTGAAGCTTCCAATTGGTGGAAGAGAAAGGGAATAATAACAAAAATTGTATTCCATATTCATTTCTTCCATAATATACCTACCCATTATCTCCTCACAGGTAAAAATATTTAGGATAAACACCTGCAATTTGATATATGGTCACAAACCCTATAGGTACTTCTGGACTTTCTTCTGGTAATTATTTATAACCTCGATGGAAAAATGAACAATCTTATCAAACTGATTGGTGAATGTTGACACCAAATGCTCTCCCTACTACAAATAGATAAAATCTATATACTTTTCCATCATCAGTGACTATCGAAAAAAAATTTGTAAGAAGAGAGTATTCAATCCCTTGAAATTCAATCCCACATTTCTATCTTCCAACACCATAGAATCCTACTAACTCTTACTGGGACCCTAAATTTTGAACACTGTGCACATTACCTTGATACTATCTGGTGTATCCTATAAGTTGAATATCTGATCAATATTTTCAATCTAGCCCCCACCTCTTGATGTTCACTCATATATGTAAAGTACGGTGTATTCTCATGTGATAACTCACACAATCGATCTCTTTATCTTACAGCTCCTAGATGTACCTCAACAACTACATTATGAACTTGTGACACATTATAGTCAATAGTTTGAACTGCCCGCATGATAGCTCTGATAAAGTTATGATCCATCATAGGGTTCCCTTGGGGCGCATCAGCTACAGCCTCTTAAGGAACTCACAAAAAAGTCTTAGAGGCATACTACTCCACATAAAAAAAGAAACAATTTTAAAATAGAACCATCTTAGTTCAGACTAGAAAACTCATAATAAAAAATTATATTAACATCAATAACTCAAAAAATAAGACACACATCCCAACAACCCATAGTACATTGAGTCTCGTCATAGTGAGAGCTAACCAGGAACTCACTATAATATACCTATCATGTCCTAAAAATTCTATCACTAGTCTAACAAATGTACAAAGACATGTAATCTTGAGGAGAAAATACCTCTAATACTAAAATGTTACCAATCGATCTGAATACCCTCTCAAACTAGTTACTGGAGCGATCAGCCACATACCCAAAGAGCATTCCTAATCTTTATGGGCTGGTGACTAGCACCCAGACATCAAACAAAAAGGAGAGGGAATGATTTCACCCAACCTAAAGTGACAACAACATGGAATCTATACACATAATTTGATGAAATAGTGTAAGATAAAAATATATTCCATAACAGATAAATAAAAATGGAAGTGATACAAATGAACACAGTAGAAAAACAAGATCCAAGTGACAACTCCAACAAAAAAGGACTACAAAAAGAAATTGATACTTCAATAGATCCATATGATAATTTGAAAAACCTCCCATCGTCTCATCACTAGCTTCACAAAACCCAGACGAAAAAAAACATTTCCACCTCACTGCGGTGACTTTTCTTTATATACATCGAAATACATAACTAGGTCTATGCACCACTGAAAGGGTATACAAATTTTGAGATAATAAGATCAGTAGAGTCACACCCATGAGTTCTATATCAAAAGTACAAACAATAATCCAAGCATGATCAACTTAAAATAAAACAGTGCATGTCAACAGTTTAACAGTTTTTATATCAGAAGCATGGAAAAAAATTAATTTCCCATTTTTCCAAATTTCCAAATAAAATATGTCAATAAATTTGAAATAATTTTAGAACCATATATAACAGTAGATATATCTTGACAAAAAACCAAATAATGTATCATATCTCATATCAAATCAATGGTAGTGTAATCAAAATAGTAAAAACCAAAAGTGTCCCAAATCGTCCAAAAGCACAGGTCACATCATGCCAGGGATCACACACAATAAATATAGGTAGGACACTTGTACATAACATATGCTATCATGTACACATCAAGCCACTAGACATATGCATCGCATCTAAATATCATAGGAATTCTCCAGTAAGTGAACCCCCAACATGTCTAACAAATCCTTAGAATAATGGGCCTAGGGTGTAGAGGTAATCCCTATGAGAAAACCCCCCAGATAATGGATGAGACCAAATACTATACCTTCCATGTAAGTACCAATGCCTTCTCATGTACTCTATTTTTTCATATCAATCCATAAAACCATTTTCATCGATCCATTATTTGAAAACTATTTCATAAAACTATTTCTTAATGATTTCAAAACCCTTTCCATTTACCAAAACCATGGGGAAACCATGTTTTATAAAAACTTATTTCCATAGACAAAAATCAATCAGTCTTATCATGTCATTTAATTTAATAAAAATACTTATCATAAAAAGTAGAAATGCAGTTCACCAACATATGCTAGAGATGGAACCACATAACTCAAAACTTGGGTCACACACACCCACAACGAGATCCACCAACAAGGATAACCATACAATAATAACAGAGGACCTAGAATCAATCTACACATCTTATAACTGATCTAATTCATCAAAAGTGTAGGTTTAGAAGAGGAAACAATGTTCCTATAAGCCTCAGCCTTAAACCTTACTTAATCTTGAGTTATTACAAGATTAGACATTGGGGATCTTTTCAGGTTTAGAGTTTTAGATAATTAGATCATAAAACTTGCATTACATTCCAAATTTAAACAAAGTGGTTACATAAAAGATAGTATTCATTTTTCCCATCAATGGAAACATATTTAAAATAAAACATGGATTCTTTCTTGACACTTCCTTGACACTATCATCACATCATGTACCTTTCCCTTGACCTGTGGAAATCATTTCAAAAACATGGGATGAGCATAAAAAGCTCAGTAAGGGTTATAAAAATATGGAAAGGAAACATGAGTTCATATATACATAAGAATGAAATCATACTTTACCCATAAAACATAGGCACTTTAACATACCTCATAAAATCATGAATAAATCATAGAAATCATAAGACATAAAGGTAACTTGAGGCATTCATAACATTCTTACGTAGGGAGTAACCCTCTTGGTTACGTTTGGAATACCCATCACAGTATATTCCCTAAATCTCTTCGGAGAAACCTTAACGTTTATCCCCTTCGCATTACCCAATGCATTGGAGAGATATATCGGGCTCACCTACCCTTAATTTATCACAGAACCACCCGTCTTCATAACAATGCCCAAGAACCATAACAAAATCGTATCACATAAAACATGCATAAAGGAAACATAAAATTTACACTTTTCAATCACAAGATATCAATACAACACATTGATATAAAAAAATTATGAAAACCATTTTCAATACCAAAATAAAATAAAATTAAAACATGGTATTTAGTTTTCATTTAAAAAAAAGGTATGGCTTGTAGAGGAAGCCGAAACTCAAATAATGGTCACGACGGCGGAGAAGTCGTTGTCGCCGCATACGTACGACAAAAACATTCCCATTTTTCATTTAGTAAAACACCTCGTATAAAAAAAATTCCTTTTGGATAAACATAAAAGTCAAAGGGGTTTATACACCGTATAAAATAAGGTTGTGTATAAAACAAAATATGCCTCAATGAAAGGAGATTGAGACGAAGTCCCTTACCTCGGGTCTGACTTGACTCAATTGTTCTTTAATGTCCTGAATAATAAACTTGAGTTAATTTCTACTTGATTAAGAACCTTTTTCAAGTTCATTATTCCTTTTATATAATTTATTACCATGTCATGAACACTGTGTTATTATTTAAGTTTATAACGGTCGTTTTAACGATCATTGGTACTTGAGTCAAAAATGAACTTCTTATATTTACAAGTTGTTCACGTAGTCAAATATCCATTATCTCATGAATGATATTCATGATGTAGATGAAATATATATCATATATATCCAGTATATACATGCATTTATAATATTACATAATCATTTAGAGGTAAGAAATGAAATGCACCGTTCATAGAGACGGTAAGCCATACGTACGCATGAACGCTACTTTCATATCTATGTCATATTAATAGAATTAAAACTAAATGAGAGATATGTATATTTTAATTTCAGAATTATATTCATCATTTAGATTTAACATAAATAATATATATCCATTATATATATGTACTTATAATAGTACATTACATTTGGGGATAAGAAATTAAATGCACCCTTCATGGAGATGGTAAGCCGTACGTACACATGAACACTACTTTCATTTCAATCTCATACTTTAATGGAATTAAAACCTAATGATACATAATAGTATTATAATTACAGTATGGTATAATATATAATATCATTAAATCTATCCTTTATACATACCACATATGGTATTAACAAATCAAATCACTTTGAGGGGGCGTTAGTCCGCACTTCCTAAAATGAAGATATCGCGTATACCCATAATGGAAGCCATAAAGGTATGCCATAAATGAAAAATACAGAATCTTAAGGAAATCATAAAAATATTATATATCATATATAAATATAGTGACATATTAATGTCCACCTTTGAAGGTGTTAGATGAATATTGAACAATCATCGTTTCGTGAGGAAGAAATTCTCCATCCACATAAACAGTATGTTCTTTAACCATTAGATGTAGGTGTGTGTAAGTGTAGCTCAAATTATTCATATAAAAACATCCTAGTATATTTAATATACTGGAGTTGTTACAAAATAAATTAATAAAAAGAGTTTAGGGGGTTGGAGAAGCAAAATAAAACCTAAGAACACAAGAGAAGACATTACCTTTAAATCGGGTAACTCTTTTTGATTTGAGCTCAAAGGCTTCCTTGGGAAGACTTCTGCCCAAAGTGAGGCTTATAGGAGTAGTAGAGGGATGTGTAGAGACAAAATGAGCAGGTTTTAGCTGAGACAAATTCTTGAGATGTGTGGTTAAGTGGGTAGAGGTGGGGGCCTTTTATAAGAGGAGAGGAGGGGCACTCTTGGAAAGTTACAAAATGTTACTTTATTTTCAAATGAGTTTCATATTTTAAAAGTCCCACATTCATGTATTTCTAGGATAAGGTTATAAGGGTTAGAAATATAATCATACAATAGGTCTTTGACAAGTGTAGGTCTTATATTTTACATTATCTTTTTATTTTATTTAAATCTTTAAATAATGAGGTAATCGCTGCATCATCATGATGTCATAAATAATTTAATTTATTTAACGTCTAAAAATTATTAAAAAAATACTATGATGTAGGAAATATTTTTAGATTCCCAATGAATATTTATAGTCCAATATATCATTTATTTAGACAAAATTAAAAAAAAAGTACTCAGGTGATACATTCTTTGTTATATTTAACTTTCTTTAACAATAAAAAGATAAAAAGTAACTTTCACACAAAAGTGATTCCATGGGGTCCCCAAGTTTGGCACAAGGAATCCCATGGTCGGCCATGAGAAAAACAGTAGCATTAGGACACATGTTGGTGTAATTTTGTATTATTATGATATTATTTTATTATCCTTAACTACCTGATTACTCATTAATCAAGATAATTAAAGATAATTACCGTCGTTACTATTCATAATGTCCAAAAACAAGAGTCTTGATTACAAAATTTGGACCTTCTGATTCCAAATATTTAATACATTTTACCAAATTCCAAACACATAAATTGCAATAATTTATTTAAAAATAATTCCTGTTGTCAAAACAAATAGCGGGTTTTTTTGAAACAATATCTATGAAAAGTTTGGCAATAGTTTATGCCCAATTCCAAAGTGAAATTAATCCTAATGACCACCATTGGATTAAATGGTAAAAATATATTCAGATTACACTTTAAGACCAATTAAAAAGATAATCTAACCATATAATTAAATTAGATGAAAAAATAGTTTTGATGTAAAATGCATTATTTTTCACTATTCATTAAAAAATGAACATTGTCGGAAAAATACCAAAAAATTATCCAATGTAAATTTTAATGTCCCAATTATAAATAATATGTTTATTTTGACAAATAAAGATTATAAAATTGTCAAAAGTTTTATTTAAAATGGTTTTCCATCAAAAGGTAGTAAAACAATCTTTTAAAAATATTAGTGTATTTGATGCTTAAGATTGGATTTATTCCCATTTTAAGCCTCTAAAACACTATCTAATTCATAAATAGACATAGATAAAAATATCTATTATTAATTATTTACTTGGGATGTTACAGTTCCTCATGAACACACACCCTCTACACCACAACGGACAAGGAAACGGTCCTCGAAATGATATCACATGATGTATATTTGAGCCTTGTGGATTACATGATATGTAGTGGGATTACACGCAATGTAATAGTCACATGTAGGACTTTTTGGGTTCTTCATCAGTTTATTGTTATTACATTTTTCGAAAAATTTCTTCCCTCTTGACCTATGCCTCTCTTTCAGGGATTCAGGGAGTCTCCATTCCATTTTCATTGATTCATTCAGTGATTGGTCACCATTTTGGTTGGAGTACTCCTCTCAGGGTACATAATCCTTCTAGTTTTTCTTTTTCTTTGGTGTTGGTTGTGGTTTTGGCTGTGAATTTGTGATTGGGTAGTAATTTCTATCGATACTTTTATGTTTTTGGGTGTGTCTTGTCTCTCAAATTTTGTTCTCTTGGTTTTCGGTCACTGTTGTCAAATGCGGCTATGTTTCTACCATTTTTTGTTTGGTGCTACTATACAATAGGTTAATTTGATGAATTTCATATTGTTCTTGATAAATTCATTTGGTTTGTTCATTGATTTGAAGTGATAAGTTATTTAAAATGATTTCTTGGAAAAGGTAAATGTTTTTAATAGGGGGTTTTTCTTTGAAAATGGATATTATTGATTTGGAAATGGGTTTTTAATCTTAAAAGAGGATTCACTACAAAAAAAACGCTAATTAGGGATGTTTTTATACATTAGTGACATTTATAAACATCGTTAATTAATTTATCGATATTTCTGAAAAACCTCGCTAAATGAAGTGTCGCTATTTGTTGACACCTCATTTACCGATGTTTTTTGAAATGTCAGTAAATAAACATTGGTAAATGAAATTTCATTTAATGAAATTTCAAAAAAAACTTCGGTAATTTTTTTTGAAGTTGATATATATATATATATATATATATGTGTGTGTGAATATATATTTTTTAAAAATTTATTATTACTTTTTTAAAAAAATATTTTTAAAATGAAAACCTACCTATACATCTCGTCCATCCCATACCTGTCTAGTTCCTCTACCCTACACACAACCCCCACTCCAGTTCTGTCTGGTTCTCCATTACATCGCATCGCCAGTTCACATTCATTACTTCGATATATAACAAATCACCAATCTCATTACGGACACTTACCAACACATCCAATTATCATCCCTTCCCATCGCCCAAACACGCAGGACGTAGCCAGGTAGCACAACCCCAACCATGCGAGTAAATATTCTCGTAGTGGGATTCGAACACCGGATGCCTCAATATAAGGCCAAAAGAATATACCAACTCATCCACCTTTAATTTGAGTATTTTATTGTATTATATTTCATTTATATATATAAATACATTTCACTACTTAAAAAATTAACAATATATATCTTTATATATTAATATATATATATGTTTATATTTTATTTTTTATTTTTTATTTTTTATTTTTATATTATATTATATGTGTGTGTGTGTGTTTATATTTTATGTCTATTTATATTTTTATATTTTATTTATATTAATATGTTTATATTATATATATATATATATATATATATATATGTTATATATATGGGTGTGTACATATATATATATATAATTAGCCACGTTTTAAAACACTGATAAAAATATCACTAAAATAACCATGTTTTCTTAAAAATGTGAAAACATTTAAAATATTTATTTATTTTTATATATAAATATGTCTATGTGTGTGTCTATTTATATACGTATGTGTGTGTGTTTATATATATAAATATATATTTGTTTGTGTGTGTGTCTTTGTTTTTATATGTTTATATATGTGTTAGTATTTAAAAAATCAATATATATATATATATAATTTTATATATTAATATACATATATTAATATATATATATATATTTTTAGTTTTATATTATATTATATATATATGTGTGTGTGTTTATATTTTAAATATATGTTTATATTATATGTTTATATTATATATATGTGTGTGTGTGTTTATACTTTTTATTATATATATATGTGTGTGTTTATATTATATGTGTGTGTGTGTGTGTCTGTTTATATTATATATATTTGTGTGTGTTTATATATGTTTATGTTTTATATTTAATGTGTATATATGTTTATATTTTATGTTAATATTTTATGTTAATATCTTATGTTTATATTTTAAATTTATATATATGTTTATATTTTATATATATTGTATGTTTATACTAATATTAGATATATATATTTATATTTATATTCATATATATGTGCATGTTTATATATATATATATGCCTATGTCGTTGTGCACCTATAATATATATGTGTATGTATACAAAATTATAATTATATATATATATATAATTAGTCATGTTTTAAAACACTGGTAAAAATGTCACTAAAATAGCCATGTTTCCTTAAAACGTGACTAAATTTAAAATATATGTGTGTTTTATATATAAATATATGTATATTTTTATTTTTATTTTTATATATTTATATGTGTATGTGTGTTTATATATATATAAATATATATGTTTATATATATGTTTATATATATGTGTCTGTATTTACATATATTAATATATATATATATAAATATATAAATATATATTTATATCAATGTGGGTAAATTAGCTATATAAATATATATATTTTTAATGATGTTCCTTGAAAAATTCAAATAATTTAGTGATTTTTCCTTTAAAACATTGATAACTTAGCGACCTTTCCTTAAAAGCATTGCTAAATTATCCTTGTTTCCAGAAACAGTCCCTAATTTAGCAACGTTTTTCCAGAAACAATGTTAATTTAACAATGTTCTTTGAAAACATACCTAATTAGCGAATTTTGTAAAAAACTTCGCAAAAAAGCATTGCTAAATTACATTTTTTTATAGTGATTGGATTGGATTTGAAAACATTTTTTAAAATTATGAGCATGGTTTGAAAAGGTATTTGGTCAATTTCATATTAGGAACCATGGGTGTGTCTGGAAAGAGATATGGGTAGCTTTAGTGTGTGTTCCACCACTAGGATGTAACTTTTGTGATATCGATTGTTAGGAATAGATATATGTTAGATCCAATGTATGTCTATATTGTATTGTGAGTGTATGGTATGAATTGTCCAATATTATAGGACCCAATACGAGGTTCTTTTTCACTTTTCATTTATGGTTATTTATTGCATGATTGTTTTTATCATGGATTGTTGCTCCAAAAATTTTATATGAGGTTGTACCATATAGTTCCGCATGATAGGTTATTTCATGGATACTTTTACCTCTTGATGCATGGCTATGATTTCCAATTTTTATCACTTATACTTTTCATATTTATGTTTTTATAATAAGAAATAATTTTATGAAAACCAAAGGGGAAATAATTTTTAAATGGTTTGGATTTATGAAAAAAATTTGTAAAATTGTTTTGTTTTGAAAACTAGAATTATTGGATTCCTTATATTTGAGATTTCATAATAATTGTATTGATATCCTACTGGGATTTTTCTTACACCCTCCTTATTTCTTTGGGCATTTTTAGATGTGGTACTATAGGATTCAGGTAAAGGGAAGATCATCCTTAAGTATGTTGGATTATCTTATTATTACTTCTTTCGGTTCTTATTATTCATTATGTGACTATTGGTCACGTGGGGACTTGATATACATCTTTGTTTAGACCACTTTGGTTGGGATTTTATATATTTGTGGTGTCTTGTCTGTTTTCACATCATACTCTACTTGTATGTCTTTTTTTATTCAAGACTGGTTTTTGTTTTCTTATTTTACCTATATCATGTGATGGTCCATTTTGGGTGTCTTGTCTATTTGATATGAGTTCATTCATCAAAATTTTGTATAAAAGGGGTTGTTCAGCATGAATTGTGCTATCAATGCCTAATCTTGGTTCTATTTCTTGGGTACACAGGAGTTAGTACCATCAGAATTTGGATAGTAAGAGTGGAAAAGGGGTCTGGCCAGCTCACTTTCGTGACTAAAACCGAGTTAACATGGGTTTTCATGGGTTTTTTCTAGGTTTGAGGCATGGAGTTTGAGTTCATTTGAATAATCTCTATGACAAGTTTATTTAAATTTACATGTTCCTTTTTAAGTAAGGCTTTTCATGGTTTCCTTAAATTTTTAGTGTTTTAAAGGTTTTATATCATTACCTGAAATTGATCCTATGATTTTGGAATTTTCTCAGGACTGATTTGTTTTTTCTTCTCTTAGACAATTCCAATGAGAAGATATCTTCCAAATCCAAGAGCAGATCTATGATACTATACTTATAGGATAATCCTCTAGTGCACCCCACTTTGGTAGAGGTTTTTATCTATGATGTTTAGAATCTGGGTCAAGTGGGTGTCAGGAACCTAGGACGTGTACTGAATCATGGTTCGGGATTTACTAAGCACCATCCACCCATCTTTCATGGTGAAAAGGGACCCCAATAATATAATTAGTGGATTGAGTGGATAGATAAGATATTCAGAATCTTGAAGACTCTAATATATGTTTTTTCTTGTATATGATTGAGGGGCCAGGAAGGAGATGGTGGGATAGTTCTATCCAAGCTAAGTTTCATTAGGACCTTACCTAGGTTTTTTCAAGAAAATAATTAACCATTAGTTTTATCTTAAGACATTTCATGTGGGAAAAACTCGGGATTTTATGGCATTAGAATATGGGGAGAATACCATTCTATTTTATTTTACCAATTTTTCTAAGTTGGTGCATCTAAAATCGGATATTGTCACTGATGAGTAACATAAGGCTCAAAGGTTTGAGATAGGACTAATGCCTGATATTTGGTCAATGTTGATACTCATGTACCTTCTAACCTTTGTGGAGGTATACTATAATCCAACTTTGGCTGAGGCAGACATAGCTAGGAAGACAGGTTTGGGTGGAGCTATAGTAGGTTTAGTTGTTAGCTATGGTGTATCTTTTGGATAGAAAATGAATTTAAAGGGTAGTTAGTTTTCTTGAGTACTAATTAAAGGAGATCCGACAGAGAAATAGTAGGTTTTCTTCTACGGTTGTGTAAAGTGAGGTCATACCAAACCTAAATGTGCAGATGATCCTAAGAATCTTCATCTTTGTGGATGATCTGGCCATTTGTGAATTATTTGTGAAAATATATTTCAGGGAAGTAGGGAAGGACCCACTTTCACCAAGGGTTATTAAGTTTATAGATATTCTTAAAAGGTTATTTTGTATAATCCTTAATCCAAGGGATATGTTCATGTGGATAAGACAAAAAAACTTTATGTAGAAGAGTGTGTGTCAGAGGAATTTGAAACAGAATCAGCTACTATGATAGGTAAAGAGTTTATCTCATATTCTATGGTGATAGATTTGTTTGATAAAGGTTATACTCATTATTTTATATCATCAAAGTCAGTTGACATATTGGGATTGTATTCAGAACTTATTACATTCTCTTTGTATCATTCCATGCCTTTGGGAAAGAGGTATGAACAAGGTTTCTGATGTCCCACATTTCAATTGATGATAGCCTACTTTCAGGTGGAGTGGGACTTTTTAGAGATCAATATTAAAAAAATTGACTTGATTGTCGACATCGATTAGATGATCAGTGTTAAGGATCATATAGATTTTTATCATTATTGGGTTTAGTTCTTATCTGTGGATGGGGTCACTCATGTTTTTCAGGGTGAGTGGGAATCTAGATCAGAATGTGAGGGGAAAATTGTTCCTTATGCTAGGGTAATCTGATATCAGTTTTCATAGATGTTTCTTGTTACAGTTTACCCTTTCTTATGTGGTTAACTTCTTGAAGTTTGTTGTACATACCATGATGTATTTTAGGATAATTTTTATAGTTTTCCACCACATAGAAAGGTTGAGGTTACTATTGAACTTCTCCCTAATACAATTCACATCTCTATGTCATCTTACCATATGGAACCTAAAGAATAGGTATAACTTAAGGTCCAGCTTGAGGACCTAGAGGCTAATTGATTTATTTATCCTATCATGCACTAAAACAAAAATGGGCAATGGAAGAACCACCTTTTATGAAAATATTTCATACTTTGGCATTATCAAACAAATATGGGAGTTGGATTATACGACATTCCAATTGCCTATTTTTTCAATGAAAATGGGTTGATAACAATAGTGTTGTTAAAATAGATGAATGGGGATTTCTGAAAGTTTATTTTAGTAAAGAAGGGTACAAAGAAAAATAGTTTATAATGACATCATAAGCGGTACAAGTTTTTTATGTTCCAAATCCAGAAAACCGAAAGTGGTCGATTATTCTGTTATCGTCCAAAACTACGGAAGGTTCTGATGAAAATTCAGTTAAGGATAATCCTTTCAGTGGCACGTCGCAATCATTTCTTAGCAGTCCCAATGTAGATGATTTTTTTTATGTTAGATGAGACCAAAATGATAGGATTTGGATAATCTATAGAGGTGTCAAATCCCTTCAGCCTTTGAAAAAAAGAAAGAGAGTTCAATAAACATGTTATATTTTCTTTTTAATATAGATATTGTTATCTCATATTATTATCTTATCATTAATAAATTTATGTAATCTAAATTAATTGTTCAACCACTTTTTAAGATAATGAATTCTTCATGTTCTGGTGCTCCTAACCTCGAGGTTGAACAAGTCTCTCAAGCTACTGCTGCTGCTGCTGCTCCTGCTCCTGCTACGGCTGATCACAGTGCAGAGCAACAACAAGTTTTTGAACCTGTTGATTCTCCTAGTGTTGAGGTCCAACAACCATCATCGCATGTAGTTGCTACAATTTTAGATGAACATATAGATGATGTTTATATCAATGAAATGGTTGGAGATGAAGGATCGACGTCGCAGAAAACACAGGTGTGTCATAGTTTGATGGTGTTAGCCAAAGTTCTTAAGGAAAAAAGTGAACATGATCCTTATCCCAGTTGGTGAGGTGTTCTTTAGTGCATCCACAAGACCTAGGTTCAAAACCAGGTAGAGGCATATTTTTGTTACTGTAGCAGCACTGTAGCAGGTACTGTAGCAGGCACTGTAGCAGACTGTACACTGTGTGGGTACTATAGCAGGCACTATTGCAGGTACTGTTTGGTACTGTAGCAGCTGGAACTATTCACCTTGGGCCACTGGTTTGGGTTTGGAGTCCTTAAGGCTTTCGGGCCACGTAGGCCTTCAGGTCAGTAGGGCCTTTGGGCCACCTCAAGGCCTTCAGGACACATGCAGTTACCCGAGACACACTACAAAAAAGGATCAGCCCCAAAAGAGGATTTAGAGCAAGTGCACTCAGCAGAGCAGAGCCAAATGGATTTTTCAGAATGAGAGGGTATGGCTATGCCATCGGGACTAGCCTGTTATTGCATGGGAAGCCTAGCCAGATGGCCATGCAAAGGTGCAGAGTTGTTATCATGATGCAGATGCTAGGGAGGGGCAGTTCCTTATAGATAGTCTAGATTAATTCCCTAAGACCTTCGGGTCATGTAATCTCCTAGGCCTGCGGGCCATGTAATCTCTGAGCCTACCATCACTTTAAGGGTTCCCCCTCATCCCTTGAAAGAGGGATTATCAAAAATCAATAAAAATGAATGTCTTTGGGCCATTTGGGTATTAAGGTGAAAAGCAGAGGCATCAAATTTGATGTCAGATGGAATGCATGAGGCCAACATGTGAATCCCAACAAGGCTATGTTTAGTAGTTACATTGGAGTTGTCACTCGACAACGCGTGACGATTGACATAGATTCATGGAACCATGTTGTGTCCGGGCTGAAGGTTGTGATCTGGGAAGAAATTACGGTAACATTATGATATTATTTATTTAATTTTATAGAAAATAAAATAATGAAACATGTTCTTACTCTTCTCAATCTCTTGTAGAGAACATTTATAGCAGATGATTCACACAATAGTTGTGTATTAAGGCTTGCACGAAGGATTCATCGAGGTTTTCTCACTATTTTAACAAAATTTCACCTGAAAGATTCCAAAGTAAAAATAAACCTGCACCCACCCCTTGTCTACGCTCACCTGATATCCCAAGAAGCACAGGATGCATTTATTGGCCGTCGTGGGGATGAGAAGCTTCAGGTACATTATGGGTGATAATAAGTTGTTTGAGGATATGTGCATTCATCACTTTGATTTTCAATATTTCATTTATGAAACAAAAAATTAGTACTGAAAATAGTGCATCAAAACCAACATACCCCTATCGTAAAGCAAGGATGGGGTACGCTTCACTAGAAAAGAAAATGGTACATATTTTAAATTTACAGTAATATTATTAGGTTCCAAGAAACAACATCATAATTATCTTTCTATATTTATATGTATATTGATGAGTCTAAAATCAAAGACACTTCCATCCCACATCATGTGTTATGAAAGGAGGCACGTGTGAATAAGGAAGGGAAGCTAGTAGATGAAAACACACAAAAAGTGTGGGAAATATGTGTAAGTATGACACGATGATAAAAATATTTGTATTAAATTTCTATTACATAAAAATAATTAATTATTTTACTATATCTGACAGTAACAGGAATGAGATATTATTGATGGCTTTGAAGCGGCTAGAACAATATCTTGGGGACTTTTATATCTAAGAGATTATGAGACTTCATTGGGTACCTTATTCAGCTGTTTTTAATAGGGATCTAAAGTTCACATCCAGGATTTGGAAATATTTATAGGAGGTGATGGGTTCCCAGATTATATTGAGCATGGATTACCATCCGAAGATGGATGGATAGACTGAGAGGTTTATCAATGTTTTATAGGATATTATTTGGGCTTATGTGCTTGATTTTGGATGATATTATGAAAGGAATGTTCCTTTTGTTGAATTTTTATATAAAAATGATTATCCTTCTTCAATCATGATGGAGACCTATGAGGCTTTTTATGGGCAGCCATGTCGACCTCCCTTGTGTTGGGTAGATATTGAAGAGTAGACCTTGGTTGGGCCGAGTGTTTTTTAGGATATTACAAAGATGGTAAAGTTCATTTGAAGGTATTTATCATAGAAAAGTGTCACTATAAATTCTATGGGGAGATTTATTGTCGACTGATAGAGTTTTGTGATGGTGATTGGTTCTTTATCATAGATTCACCACACTTCGGGCATCACCAGTTGGATAATTAGGGTAAGATGGAACTAAGGTTTGTAGTACCCTTTGAGATTTCTAGATGAATGGGGATGGTGGACTATCAGTTGGACTTCCATCTCAATTGACTTTTATCCATGATCTTTTCTATGTTTCCCAGTTGAGGAGGCATATACCTGATCCTCCCCATGTAATTATATGGGAGTATATTTATCTAGAGCCTGATTCCACTTCGGTTGAGTATCTAGTTTAGAATATGGATCACCATGATATGATGTTTCATGGTAAATTGATCCCCCTATTATAGGTAACATGGCAGTGTGGGAATCACAGCCATGATACATGGGAGTGGGAGTCATTCATGAGGTATGAGTGGCTTTCTGTTTTTGTGGATCTAGGATATTGAGGACATTCTAGGTGAAGAAAGTGAATATGTTGAGGATATTTTAATTCCCCATTACCTTTCTATCAGTTATGTTTTAATCTTTATTTTGGTTCTTCTTTTTCATTGGTTGGGTAATGCTAAAAATGAATTCAGAGGATACCTATAACGGTGATTTCATGTGTTTGTTAGAATTTTCAGCATAAAACATGTAGTTTTTTCTATTGTTTGGAAAATTAAACAACTTTTAATTAGATTACATGATGTGTAATGGATTCCCGACATAACTTATGAATTGTATACACAGTTTGATATTTTTATACCTCATGTACTGGGTTCATGTCATGTATTGAAAAAATTCAGTTTTTTTATTAAAAAGATGATAGGTTTCTTGTCATATCTGAGCCCCGTGAATTACATAACATGTAATGGGATTACACACCAATAAATAGTCACTGAACTATAATTTATTTTGCTTAATTGGTTGATTTTTATTTCATTCTTCCACTAATCTCCTCCCTCTCGACCTAGATCTCCCTTTCGGTGATTTTGGGAGTCTCCATTCAAATTAGATAGATTTTTTTGGTGATTGACTACCATTGTGCTTGGATTGACCCTCTCCATGTACGTAGTCTTTCTGGTTTTTATTTTCATTTGGTTGTGGCTATGGTTTTGGATGGGGATTTTTGATCTAATAGTGTTTTCTATCTATCATTTTCAATTTATTTGTGTGGATTTTCTTTAAAATCCTTTTCTCTTGGTTTCAGGTCACTGTTTTTTATGGTGGAAAGTTTTCTACCATGTTGACGTAGATGTTTCTATACAATGGGTTGTTTTATGAATTATAAATTTTTATTGATAAATTCCTTTAGTTTGTTCATGGATTCAAAGTGATAAGTTGTTTCAAATGATTTATTATAAAAATAAAATGTTTTCAAATAAGGTTTTTTCTTTGAAAATGGATTTTCTTTATTTGGATTTGGGTTTTCAAACTATGAAGAAGATTGAATTAGAATTAAAAACATTTTTTAAAATTGTGATCATGGTTTTGAAAAGGTATTTGGACAATTCCACATTGGGAACATTGGTTTCCTTGGGAAAGAGACACAAGTAGCCTTAGTGTGTGTTTCACCACTTGGAGGTAACTTTTTTTATATCGACTAGAAAGACTAGGTATATGTTAGATACAATATATGAATGTTTAGGATTTTGAGTGTCTATTATGCATTTTACATAGGCTAGGGACCAATATGAGATGATTTTTCATTTTTCATTTATGGTTATTTATTGCATGATTGTTTTTATAATTGATTGTTTCTCACATATTTTTATATGAGGCTGTATCACATAGCGTCACAAGATAGGTTATTTCAGGTATATGTGTACCTCTTGTTTCATGGTTATGATTTTCTATTTTTATCACTTCTACTTTTCATATTTATGGTTTTACCATATGAAAGTATTTTATGAAAACCAAAGGGGAAATTATTTGTAAATGGTTTTTGATTAATGAAAATGATTTATTTTAAAAGTTAAAATTATTGAATTATTTATATTAAACAATGTATATAAACTATGGTAGTATCCTAATGATATTTGGATCAAATTCTAATTGTGCCTTTGGGAATTTTTCAATGTTGTATTTTATGATTTAGGTAAAGGTAAGAGTATCTTATAGTATGTTGGATTCTCTTGAGGTGGTTGCTTTCAATTAGGGTTGGTCTGGAGGTGACTGTTTTTTAGGTGGGGACTTCATATACTTCCTAGTTTAGCCTATTTTTGTCTTGGATTATATGTCTTTATAGTATCTTGTTTATTTATAATTTATACTCTAGTTGTATGTCTTGTTTTTTATGTATTCAATACTAGTTTTTGTTATCATGCTTTACCTATATCATGTGACTGGCCAGTTCGGTGGCTTTTCTAATTGGCATGGGTTGGTTTGTTACAGTTAGTGGGTGTACTTGGAGCACATCATGGGTGGTCAATGTATCATTTCTTGAGGATTTAGTGAGTGGGAACCACTCTATGATTTTCTGTCCATTATTCCCATTTGGATTAAATTAAATAATTAATTATAAATTTTAATAATTAATTATTTTGAATTTCAGGTATGAGATAATATCCCAAGTGGGGACATAAGATGTTATGAGGCATCGATGAGTTTTTCCAAGAGTGTATTGAGTATGGATTTGTTGGTAAATCTTATATGTAAGTAGGTGGTCCCTTTAATATAGATAAATATTCTTTTTTATTCATGATTACTTTCCAGTATTCATATTTCATGTGACTGGGTAGACAAATAGAGATCGTGACTACCATGGAGTAAAATAGAAATGGTGGTATTGAGCCTCCTTAAGTTGGAACAAGTTCTCTTTTAAATTTTTGTGTCCTAGGAACTGATTAGTGACTATCTTTCCCAGGTAGAAGGTGTTATAGGAGTTAGTGTGAGACCTCAGGTAGGTCTTGGGATTTGAGACATGATTTGGGAATCTTAATTTGATTCATAGGGAAAATTGGGAAGGAATGATGGTGATTAGGATAAGTGGTGATAGGAGAAACGATTGCAAATATCACATGTCACGACCCGTCCCCCAGGGCCCATGTCGTGACTACCCCAAGCCTGCCTTCCATAGGCCAGGGTCTGGCGACTAGCACCAAAGGCGTAAATCCCTAAAACTGGGAAGGCATTGCCTTTATAAACAAGAAACACACACAAAAAAGTAAGTTGGAATCAAAACACAAAGTAAAAAATTTATACAAAAGGAGTGATGAAAAGTAAAGGGGCCAGAAATACAAGCCCAACTGTAAAGTACAAGGAAACTGAAAACAAGTACAACTGAAGAAAGGTAAACAGCTGAAAGGTGAAAAGCAGCTCCTGGAACGTCCACCATAGATCCTACCTGAAGGGTAGGTACAGATAGCCTCATCAGGACTCCACGTATGTCATTCTCCCCCGTGTACCAACTCATCGTAAGGTCCACCTCCGAGTATCGTCCAGTCCTGGTGCTCTCAGCCTCTGTCAGCATTGTCCATTGTCTGCATCCAACATAACGAGGTGCGATCATAGCCCGTGCAGGGGTGAGTATAACGATACTTAGTAGGGACCCTGAGACCACCACGGTCTCTCAAAATCCACCAAAGAAAAACCACAGAGGAATAAATCAACTAATAGCCATTACTTAGGTATATGCCCATACATATAGCTAAGTTATCCAGTAACCCATCTCAATCATGAGGGAAAACACAGAAGTCACTGACTCAGCTCACACAGGTATACAACTTATGTAGAGAGATAGAGATGATCAGATATAGCCACTGAATCATCTGAGCTGTCGAACCCACACAAGATCCAGGTCCAGCGGTTAGAACTATCAGACCCACACAGGATCCAAGAACAGCAGTCGAAGCAGTCGAACCCACATAGGATCCAGGACCAGTGGTTAGTACTGTCGAACACACACAAGATCTAGGAATAGTAGTCGGATCTTTCGGGCCCACACAGGATCTAGGACCAGCTATTTTTTCGAACCCACACAGGATCCAGGAATAGAAGTCAGAACTGTCGGACCCACACAGGATCCAGGAACAGTCGTCAGAGCGCAGCCAGCCACAGGGTTTCCACAAAGCATGCTTGATTCTGAGAGGGTCTGCTCGTCAATCCAAGAGTCGGTACCTCAACTGCCAAAAATTCCCAAGAAGAAGTATCTCAGAGGTATGCCTTGTAATAGGGGTCTCAATGCAACCGACGGCGCATCAATCGGACGTTCGGTCTATGATTTATTAGCCTTTTAGTCCCAAGGGCCCAGTTGAATTCGTGAAAGATCCAACCTGACCATATCTCAATTAAACCACGAACTTCAGTGGGGTATACTCAAAGGGACGACTATGATCCAAGATTTCTAGCGCCACAGGAGGATCGTCAATCGGACGTCTGATGCCAAAGATATGGCCAAATGAAGTAAAGGGTCAGAGTGGGACCGGGTCCGGTCCGACCCGGTCGGACCGACTCGGCCCAACCCTGTCTAGCCCTACCCGGTCAGGGTCAACCCGGTCAGCCTGTTAGGATCGGCCCGGTCCATTGGGCCCGACCCAGAAGATTGCTAGGGCGTTTTGGTCGGGAGGTCGCTACGTAGGCAGATCGATCCAGAGGTCGGGGCTGGTTTGGCCAGTACCACATGGGGCGCGGCTCAGGCGCCTCACCCCGGGAGTGCATGTTGGTTCAGCCAGAAACGCCACGAGGGATGCCGCGGGCCGGCTCGGGAGGTCAGCGTGGCTCATCCAGTTCGGCCAGGAACCAGAAGGCGGCCGGGCAGGCCGGGTGGCGGGCTGGGCAGGCTGTGGGTAGGGCGTGCGGGGTGCGGTCAGGCCGGCAAGGCACTGGGTAGGCCGCGGGTAGGGCACGCGGGGCGCGGGCAGGCCGTCTAGTGGGCAGGCATGCCAGTTCGGCATGGCTCGAACTGGCATGGGTCGGCGGTGTTCGGCCGGGGGCACCGGAGCATCACAGGGGCGGCGCGATTCACAGAGGTCGTGGGTAGCACGGCCTTTGTCGTTGTCACCTTCATCACCTCATTGTCTCTTCGTCGTCGAAATTTCAACATAAACAAGATCGACAGATGGGTCGGTCCATGTTGGTTTGGCATGCACCCTCCGCGTTTAGGGTTGTATCAATTGGTTCATCAAATAATTACAATGAACAACAATTATTTTACAAACTCTGCAAAGAATTCTTTCAATATGATGAAGAAGATAAGAAAAGGTATAACATTATCAAGTAATAAACCCCCTACATTTGATTTTCGGTGTTTTTCGTTGACGGAGTCATGGAAATTAGATGAAGAGAATCGTCATTCGTCGCGTCTGCCGCACGCTTCCAATCCCGAGCTGTGTTGGCTCGTGGAAGTCGCTCCATGTCGGTAGGTGTCTAGGGAAGAAGTCAAATAAGGATCATCACCGGCATTCTTCATTGGAAGAACATTTTTTTCGTTGGAAGAAGAGGTTCCTCGTTTAGAGCTTTCTCTTCAATCACCCAAGTGAAATCGTCGTGCCAAATAATGGATTAGTTAATCTATTATTTCATTGGAACAAATTCAAAAGGGTGAATTAAATTAAAATTATCTGCCTCATTAATTCACGTGTGTTGGCATGAATTAGTTGGGGAGTTGGCAAAAATTAAATTAAGGGAAGGTAGAGAGGCTCTCCCTCATTAATGAGGGAGAGTTGACAGGTTATACTCTCCTCCCATTAATAGGGGTCGGGTGGTCCCCACCCCTATTATTCAAATGGGATGTTATGTGGTATCAGGTGGTCCCAATGTCATAACCACTCGCGAGAGGTTATGTTCGGGTGGGCCCCACCACCATAACCTCTCATGGGAGGTTATGGTGTGGTGGTCCCACCTCCAACTTCCATGAGTAGGTTTTAGCTACCAGTCACCCACATGGCAGCTTAAATAAAATAAAGTGTAGCTCACTTTATTTTATTATTTTTCCAAGAAAACCCAAAAACTAACTTCTATTTTCGACTCACTGTCATCGAAATAAAATATTCTTAAGAGAATATCGGTGTTGCGAGTTCAACGGTGCCCTCGGATTTCAATTTCGAGCACTGGTTCAAAAGTTATAAAAACCCACTCGCACGTTTACTGAATGTACCTGAACAAAACTTCGGAAATTGATTCCGGGCACACTGGGCCTCGGAATCATGCACCGTAAATTTTCCATGACTTCACCATCAACAATCGATAATCAAAAGGAAGGGGGTTTATTTCTTGATGATTTTATACCCTTTTTCTTATCTTCTTCACCGGATAAAAATGGATTTTTTCGGATGTGTTGTTGATCATCTATTTTTTTCTTTATGAGACATTTGATACCTCCCTAAACACGGAGGGTGCGGGCCAACCTAACATGGCCTGACACCCTCCATCAATTTCTTTCTTGGTGTTCTTCGACATAGCGATTCGACAACGAGGAGACGAAGGTAGAAATGACAAAGGTCACACTATCCGCGGCCTCTGTGAATCACCCCCCCTGCCACGCAGTGCTCTCATGCTCCTGGTCGAACACCGCCAGCCCGCGTCGGCCCAAGCCGCGCCAAACCGGCCCGCCCGGCCACCGCCTGGCCTACCCGCGGCCTTCTTGTGGGTTTCCCTTGTGCCCCACCGGCCTCCCAGCACCCTTCCGTCCTGCTCAGTGCCCTGTCGGCCTGCCCACGCGCCCCGCCGGCCTCTCAACGCCCTGTCGGCCTGCCTCGTGGCCTACCCACTCTCCGCGCGGCCTCCCGGCACCCTAAATGGCGCCCCGCATGGCCTCTGGGCGCCCTACCGGCACCCGAATCGACCTCCCAGGCCAAGCCACCCAAACTTCACCCCTCACGGCACTGTCCGAACCGGCCCCAGCCTCCGGGTCGAGCCGCCTACGCAGCGGCCTCTCGACTGAACCGCCCCTACAGTCCATTGGGCCGGGCCCAGTGGACCAAGCCGAACCTAGCAGGTTAACCCACCCAAAAGACCGGGTCATACCCAGTAGGTCTAACCAGTTTTACCCAGACCGGTTCGACCTAGTCTGGGTTGGGCCGAGTATTCCGACCAGGTCGGACCGGGCCCAGGGCCATTACCGACCCTATTACTTTCTTTTGGCCATATCTTTGGCATCAGACTTCCGTTTGACGAACCATCGGCGGCGCTGGTATTCTTGGAACGTGATGGTCCCTTTGAGAATACCCCACTGGAGTTTAGGGTATTTTTGAGTTACGGTCAGGTTAGATCGTACACGAATCCAACCAGACCCCTCAGGACTAAAAGGCTTATAACTCACAGACCGGGAATCTGATTGACGCGTCGTCAGTTGTGTTGAGTAACCTATGATGAGGCAGACCTTTGTGATACTTCTACATCTGACTTCATGGCAGTTAATGTATCGACACTTGGCTTGAGGTGTGGACTCTCCCAGAATCAAGTGTGCTTTGTGGAAACCATGTGGCTGGCTGTACTCTGATGACTATTCCTAGATCATGTGTTGGTCTGACAGTTCTAACTTCTATTCCTAGATCATATGTTGGTCCGACAGAATAGTTGTTCCTGGATTATGTGTTGGTCTAATAGCTCTGACAACTGTTCCTAGATCATGTGTTGGTCCGACAGTTCTGACTTTTGTTCCTGGATCATGTGTTCATCCAATAGAATAGCTGGTCCAAGATCAAGTGCTGGTGTGACAGCTCCAACTACTGTTTATAGATCCTGTGTGGGTCTGACAGTTCTAACCGCTGGACCTGGATCTTGTGTGGGTCCGACAGCTCAGATGATTCAGTGGTTATATCTGATCATCTCTATCTCTCTACATAATTTTTATACCTGTGTGAGCTGAGTCAGTGACTTCTGTGTTTTCCCTCATGATTGAGATGGGTTACTAGATAACTTAGCTATATGTATGGGCATATACCTAAGTAAGGGATCTTAGTTGATTTCTTACTCTTTGGTTTGTATTTGGTGGATTTTGAGAGACCTTGGTGGTCTCTGGGTCCCTACTGAGTATCATTATACTTACCCCTGCACTGGCTATGCCTGCACCTCATTGTGTTGGTTGTAGATGACGGACAGCACTGACTGAGGATCAGAGTAGCAGGATTGGATGATACCTAGAGGTGGTCCTTACGACGAGTCGATACACGGAGGAGAAAAATAGATGTGGGGTGCTAAGGAGGCTATCTGTACCTACCCTTTAGGTAGGATCCGTGGTGGATGTTCCAAGAGTTGCTTTTCACCTTTCAATTGTTTACCTTTCTTCAGTTGTACTTGTTTTCAGTTTCCTTGTAATTTACGGTTGGGCTTGTATTTCCGGACCCTTCACTTTTCAAAACTCCTTTTGTATAAATCCTTACTTAGTGTTTTTCTTCCAGCTTACTCTGTTGTCTGTGTTTCTAGTTTATAAATGCAATGCCTTCCCAATTTTAGGGATTTACACCTTTGGTGCTAGTCGTCAGCCCCTGCCCTATAAAAGAAGTGGGGAAGTGACTATAAGAGACTTTTTAATGGATGCTCTGTCTCTATCCACAAGTTATATCTTTAAGTCAGCCAACTGCTCTGCATGGAGACGCTAACTGCGAGACACTATGTGATCATATTGCCACAGGGCAGGCACCTGATGGATTTTTTGAAGGTGGGGAGCACGTCATCCTCTTTAGAGGATGTGCCTGGGTACCAGTAGCACATCAGGAGGAAGTGTTGAGGGAGTTCCACACATCCCCTCTAGTAGTACATCCAAGAGTGTCGAAGATGTACCAGGACCTTTGGTGGCAACAGTGGTGGCCAGGTATGAAGAAGGGGGTAGCGGAGTTTGTCTCTCAATGCCTCACTTGTCAGCAAGTGAAGGTGGAGCACCAGGTACCAGCAGGCTTGTTTCAACCTTTAGAGGTCCCAGAGTGGAAGTGGGATGGGATATCCATGGACTTTGTGATGGGTCTTCCATATACATCCAGGGGTCATGACTCGATTTGGGTGATTGTTGAACGACTCACCAAGTCGTCCCACTTCTTACCGATCAAAGAGAAAGGTTCAGTAGAGAGCTTGGGATGCCTCTACGTGTAGGAGATTGTACAGCTACATGGAGTACCTACTTCTATTGTCTCTGATTGTGACGCACCATTTACTTCCCAGCTATGGAAGGGGTTATAGGACAGTTTCGGGACGCAGTTACATCTGAGAACCTCCTTCCATCCTCAGATAGATGGCCAAACTGAGAGGACCATTCAGACCCTCCAGGACATGTTATGTGCTTGTGTCCTCGACTTCGGTCGCAGCTGGGAGGATCACTTTCCATTGGTGGAGTTTTCATAAAATAACATATATCACTCCACCATAGGGATGGCACCTTTTGAGGCCTTGTGTAGTCGACCTTTCATATCACCCTTGTGCTGGACTGACCCTGGGGAGTTAGCACTAGTGGGACCAGAGATGGTACGGGCTACCACTGAGAAGGTGAAAATCATCCAGGAGAATATGAAGACTGAACAGAGCAGTCATAAGTCATATGTTGATAGGATACGGAGGCCTCTGGAGTTCGAGGATGGCGACTACATCTTTCTATGGGTCTCATCTCAACGAGGCCTACCGATATTTGGCGGAGGCGTCAAGTTATCTCCGAGATTCATCGAACCTTTTCAGGTCCTCAGCAGAGTTGGTGAGGTGGCTTACCGCTTAGATTTTCCATCTCAGTTGCACTGGGTGCACGACGTATTCCACGTATCTCAGCTGAGAAGATACGTGCACGACCCTAATCACATCATCGACCATGGTGAGCTGGACATGAATGAAGGGGAGACTTTCACAGAGGTTCCAGTGGATATTGGGGATCGACAGGAGAGGGTCCTTCGTGGATGGTCAATACCTCTAGTGTGCATTCTCTAGCAGCACATGAACCTCCAGGAGAGCATGTGGGAGTGGGAGGCTCAGATGCATGATCAGTACCCCCATTTGTTCCCTTAGATCGAGTTGTAGCTTACGGGGACGTAAAGCCCGGATGTGGGGAGAATGAAAAGACCCAGAAATCCCATGAATTTTTTTTCAATACATGGGATTTTTACGAGTCCACAAAAATTTATGGCGCATGATTATGAGCTCCGGTGTTACCGGAATAAATTTCTAAAGTTTTTTTCGGGTAATTTCAGTAAACATATGAGTGGGATTTTATAACTTTTGAACCGGTGCTCGGAATTGAAATATGAGGTCACCATTGAACTCACAGCGCCGATATTCACTTAATAAGACTTTCACTTCAATGGTAGTGAGTCGAGAATAGAAGTTAGTTGTTGGGTTTTCTTGGAAAAATAATAAAATAAAGTGAGCTACACTTTATTTTATTTAAGCTTCCTTGTGGGTGACTGGTAGTTAAAACCTCCTCATGGAAGTTGGAGGTGGGACCACCACACCATAACCTCCCATGATAGGTTACGACGTGGGGACCACTCGGCCTATATTAATGAGAGGAGAGTATAGCCTCTCAACTCTCCCTCGTTAATGAGGGAGATCCTCTCTACCTTCCCTTAATTTAATTGGTGCCAACTCTCTAATTAATTCATTCCAATACACATGAATTAATGAGGTGGAGCCTTTTAATTTAATTCAACCTTTTGAATTTGTGCCAATGAAATAATAGATTAACTAATCCATTATTTGGCACAATGATTTCACTTGGGTGATTGAAGAGAAAGCTCTCAAAGAGGAACCTCTTCTTCCAATGAAGAATGTGTTCTTCCAACGAAGAACGCCGGTGATGATCCTTCTTTGAATTCTTCCCCAGGCACCTATCGACGTGGAGCGACTTCCATGAGCCGACGTAGCTCGGGATTGGAAGCATGTGGAGTACGCGGCGAATGACGATTCTCTTCATCTACTTTCCGCGACTCTGTCAATGAACGATGCCAACAATCAAAGGTAGGGGATTTAGTTTTGTGTTTTATCCCTTTTCTCTTTCTCTTCTTTGGATAGAAAGAATTCTTTGATTAGTTTGTAAAATAATTTTTGTTCATCGTACTTCTTTGATGAACCAATTGATATCACCCTAAACGCGGAGGGTGCAGGCCAAACCAACATGGCCCAACCCTCTGCTGATCTTGTTTATATTGATCTTTCGGAAATAAAGCAGCAACTAGGCGACGAATGCGACAACGAAAAAGGTCGCTCTACCCACGGCCTCCACGAATCGAGCCGCCCTACAGTGCTCTGGTGCCCCTGGCTGAACACCATTGGCTCACGCCAGCCCGATCCATGCTGAACTGCCCTGCCCGACCACTGGCCCGCCTAACGGTGGCCTGCCCGCACCCCGCGCGCCCTCCCCGCGGCCTGCAAGGTGCCCCGTCGGCCTACCCAGGCCGCCATCCGGCCTGGTTTTCCGCATTTCGGTTCCCGTCCGAGCCGTGTGGACACCTCGAGGTGGCCCGCGGTGTCCCTCGCGGCGTCGCTGGCTGAACCGGCTCGCCCTCTCAGGTCAAGCCGCCCGAGCCGCGCCCCACGTGGTGCTGGCTGAATCGGCCCCAACCTCCGGACCGAGCCGCCTACGCGGCGACCTCCGGGCCGAACCGCCCTCGCAATCTACTGGGCCGAGTCCAGTGGACCAGGCCGAACCTAAGAGGCTGACACGCCCAACGGCCTGGGTCAGACCCAACGGGTCTGACCGGGTTGGACCGAACTCGGGACCACTACTAACCATTTACTTCCTTTGGCCATATCTTTGCACCAGAAGTCCGATTGATGATCCGCCAGCGGCGATGGAAATCTTGGAGCATAGCCATCACTTTGAGTATACCCCACTAGAGTTCGGGGTTTAGTTGAGATACGGTCAGGTTGGATCGTACATGAATCCAACCAGGCCCCTGGGACTAAAAGGCTAATAACTCACAGACCGGACATCCAATTGACGCGTTGTCTGTTGCGTTGAGACCCCTATGATGAGGCAGACCTCTGAGATACTTATTCGTGGGACTTTGTGGCAGCTGACATATCGACTCTTGGCTTGAGGAGAGGGCCCTCCCGGAATCAATCATGCGTTGTGTAAACCCTGTGGATTGTTGTGCTCTGACGACTGTTACTGGATCCTTTGTGGGTCCGACAGTTCTGACTTCTGTTCCTGGATCCTGCGTGGGTTCGATAGAATAGCTGGTCCTGGATCCTTTGTGGGTCCTACAGTACTAGCCGCTAGTCCTGGATCCTGTGTGGGTCCGACAGCTCCGACTAATGTTCTTGGATCATGTGTGGGTCTGACAGTTCTAACTACCGTTCTTGGATCCTGTGTGGGTCCGACAGCTCATATGATTCAGTGGATACATCTGATCATATCTATCTCTCTAGAAAATTTCTATACATGTGTGAGCTGATTCAGTGACTTCTGTGTTTTCCCCATGATTGAGATGGGTTACTTGATAACTTAGGTATATGTATGGGCATATACCTAAGTAATGGTTATTCATTGATTTCATACTTTTTGGTTTGTCTTTGGTGGATTTTGATAGACCTTGGTGGTCTCGGGGTCCCTGCTGAGTATCGTTATACTCACCCCTACACGGGCTATGCTCGAACTTCATTTTGTTAGATGTAGATGACGGACAGCGCTGACGGAGGTTGAGAGCACTAGGACTAGACGGTACTCGGAGGTGGACCTTAAGATGAGTCAGTACACGGAGGAGACTGACGAACATGGAGTACTGAGGAGGCTATCTATACCTACCCTTTAGGTAGGATCCGTGGTGGACGTTCCAGTAGCTTCTTTTCACCTTTCAGTTGTTTACCTTTCTTTAGTTGTACTTGTTTTCAGTTTCCTTGTACTTTACAGTTGGGTGGGTATTTTCGGCCCCTTTACTTTTCAGCACTCCTTTTGTATACAGTTTTACTTAGTGTTTTGCTTCCAACTTACTCTGTTGTGTGTGTTTCTAGTTTAGAAAGGCAATGTATTCCCAGTTTTAGGTATTTATGCCTTTGGTTCTAGTCACCAGCCTCTGGCCTATGGAAGGAGGGCTTGGGGTAGTCATCGCACGGGCCCCGGGGGACGGGTCGTGACATCACATCTGGTGAGTAATTCCCTTCTAAGGTTGTATTGAGGCTTGGAAAGTGTTTTGAGTGGGATGTGTCCTTTGAGATTGGATAAGTTGTGATATAGAGTTATTTCATTTGAGTGGTGGGTTTAGACATCTTTTAAGATCAATGTGATATGAAATCGAATTGATTATTATGGTTTAGTAATTGGAGGAGGATGGGGATCGGCCTCTCGGGGTCTTGTTCAGATGCATCATATAGGTTGTAATAACAACATGGGGTGTTAACTATGGATTGGTGTTATTTAGAAGATACTAGGATGGGTATGAGGGACCCTAATTTATGACCCATTGGGTGAGACTATAATTATGATAGGATTAAAATGTTGTGTATGGAAAATGATATGCATTCGATGTGAGGGTCTAGGTATCGAGGGACTAGAACCTTAAGAAGTGCTGGTGAGTTTGTGATATAGACTATACACCCTATTTGGTGATGTATGTTTGAGCCTATTAAAACCCCTCCATGGGTGAGATAGTGTTGGTAGAGCTTCCATGAGTGAGATGGGGTCCTAAATTTTTGTGATAAGGGACATTCCCTGATTCAGTTGGTAGTGTTTTCAATACCTTGAGTTAGAATGGGTCCTAAAAATGATGTGAAGAAAGATAGGATTGGTGGCCCCACCATCATTGGGATGGTGTCGGTAGGGGGAACTTGAGTTTGAATGGGTCTGTATTGAGATGTAGCTGGAGTTGGGTAGATATACCAATCCTTGATAGATACAGTACTGGTTGGGATATATATTGCCTCACCTTGAGTGAGAAGTTCTTTAAAAGACTACATTTAGTGGGAAGGTGAGTCAAGAAGATGGTCACAGGACCCTACCATATTTCGTCGAGTAGTGGTTGAGTTTTAGTGGATTCCCTACCCCAAATTTCAGGTAAAGTCTTAGTTGTGGGTTTTTTTGTACAAATAAATGAGTGGATTCCAGTATGATTTTAAAGAAAGTATAATAAGGTGTCTTGGTGGTCTGGTTAGCACACAATGTCTGACACACTTGTTTGACATGTTTATTTTCCTCATTTATATATGTATATGATGGAGTATACTAGAGGAACTTTGTGAGACTATACTTAGATGTATTTATCACACCCTTCATGGACAATCCATTGTTTTTACAAACCAGTGGTTTACTTTATAGGTCATATCATGAGTTGTGTAGAGGATTTGGCCAAAGTATCTCGATGGGAATTTGATATAGGGTTTTTGAGGCCTGAGGATAGTAGTAGGGAATGTTGTTTATTTTTTTATTTTATTTTTTATATGAGTTAAGAAAAGTTGGTGACCAATTAGGATGTATGATTCTACTCATTTGCATGACACATTTTCTCTATCATTGTTTTTTATTAATTTATACATACTCTAGCCATTATTTTGGATGATTTTTTATTTATTTTCCATTTTTATCATACTATAATTCAAGTTCATGATCTCAATATTATATGTATTTGGTCCTCGATTATATTTTGAATTCTCTAATGTATTGGGAGGTATGTCTGATGTCACGTAGCACCTTATCCCCATCATTACTGAGTGACCCACATGTCAGGGCATTACAAAGTGGTATCAGGGCATCTTTTAATGGGTTTATTATATAGGGATATTGAAGATAGGTTTCCTAGGAATGGTTCACTTATTGTGATAGACCTCAGACTGGTGAATCATGAATTTATTTTATTGGATTTCCAAGTAACCAGGGGTACATGATTGTTGTTCATGGTTTTCCCTATTATGGATGAGATGTTATTCAAATATGATGTGTTTACCAAAAAAATTATTTATTTATTTGGATCTTAGACCATTGTAATGATTTGTATGTACAAGATTAATTTTTAGAACATTGTTTTAATAATAAATATGTGTGTTTGTATGTGATTATCTCATTTATGAAGACTTCAGTTGTTTAAAGTTTCAATAAAAATTATACAGAGTCTTCTAGTATAATTTATTTTTGATGTTCTACTCTGTTGAACCATAGTATCACTTCTCATGGAAGTTCAGGTGGATCCTTGTTCAGGACATTCTTCAGTAATGACTATACAATACCTTTATATAAGGGATGTATATTCATGACCATTACTAGGTTATTTCGGGAATTGAATTCCTCAATGATAAAAACCTTGTGGGTTCAGCGCTGGAAATTTATTCCTAGGATATACTCTGAGTATTGGGATGGGTTTCCTTGAAGATTTGGGGTCCAGATAATAAAATTTTCAATAGGAAACTTTATGTTGTTTTCCCATATATCTTGATGGTGTAATTATACTTAACTGAACCATATGTTTTTATTGACACCCTTGATTGGGTTGATGAAAGGAATTTGAGAATGTATTGGGTTATCTAGATGTGAAGCAATCCAAGTGTTTCTTGTATCAAGGTTATGTATGAGGGAAATGTCAATTGGATTGTTGTCCCTACTACATATGGTTTCACTTTCAATGGAATGGTGAGAGTGTGGATAGATTCTCGTGGTTCTTGGATAATGATTATGTAGTGAGTGATCATATAGTTAGCATTGGAATGAGTGGTATGCCTTAGTCTATTGGATGATATTGACCATTGATAGAAACATGGTCAATGGATTAAGTGCATGAGTCTAGTTTCAATGGGATATGAATCATTTGAGCATAATCCAAGTAGTGAGATCGAGTGGTATAGGAGATTTCGCCCATTGGGTTTGAAACAGATCAAGTCAAGTAATAGGTAAGAACCTATGAGAAGGTACTTCAGTGGTACACTTCTACTTAGGAGGAGGAGTGTGAGGTTGTTATGGAATTTTTAGAAAACCATCATTGTGTTAGGGAAGGTTTTTACTAGTTATTTTTGGAGCCCATTTGGTTCAGGGGTCATTGAGTGGTCACATATGGGATGAGAACCAATGTGACCAATGAGACACATGTGGGCATAGAGGCCTAGGGTTTTGGGAGATAATATGAGGTTTTAAGTGTTTTTATGGATGGGTGAGCATTCCATAGAGGTGCATGACGCGTGTTGTGGTGGGACCCATCTTGGTTGGTGCTCGAGTTTTTTAAGGGAATCCATATGGTGGAGAGTGCACCATTGGTTATTATAGAATGCAAACCACATTTCATTTGTTTTTTCAAGGGTATCGAGGATGAAGTTCCTGGTTATCCTAGAATGGTGGGATTTGTGTTTTCTATTGGTTTTTTATCATGAGTGGGATAGCCATGTCCAGTCAATACATGCAATAATGGGTGGGGTGTGGTCTGTAGAGATCAATTGTGAGTTCATAGGGAAATGATAATGATACTCCTATAGAATACATCATCTTTTTGATCGTAGGTGTATGATCTTTATGTTGGTAGGGCTATGGATGTGGTGAGACCACTTTGTGGATAGTCTAGATATCATTGTGAGGCCAGTGTGAAAGACAATCCAATATGATCTAGTTCCTTATAGATACTAAATTCAGGATTTTGGTGAACTATTGGTTAGATTGGGTGTTTAAATATCATGCATAGGATGTATTTAGTGTGAACTGTGAGTGAATCATATTGGTGGTGTTCTAGTGCTTCATGTGAGAGAATGATAGCCAAACTATGTGGTTCGTGATATAAACATGGAATTACACTAAACTTCAAGTTTAGACAATTATTTGGGTGTTTTGGGTTTTATTTTTATTCTTCTAGGAGTTATGCAATCAGGATTGGGTGAGGTGTCTTGATGATGCCTTATTGGGTGAGGCAGTGCATTTTTGGGAGAGGTTGGTTAGAGGATGATCAATGAGTGCTTTTGAACAAAATTGGATGTGGTGAGGTGAAAACTGCATCAAAAATATCATGGGACCATTGGAAGTTTATTTTTTATAGGTAATTCAATTTTTGGGAAGCACCATGTATTAGTATTTTCCTTTGTGAGAATAGCCTTACGGTGGGGTGTAACAACCCATGATTTTGGACCCTTTAAAATAACATTATCTCAAATATCCTGTAACACATACAACACTAAACTAATGTGACACCCGATAAAAAAATTATGACATGTTAAAATTAATTGAAGAATAAAATCATTAGTAGTTAAAATATAATAATCAATTAAAATAATTACATATTATTATACTTATTTTAATAATATTTATTAAAATGATTCCTTTTTAAGAACCAATAAAAAAGTATTGTATTTTACATTTTGAAACTAAATTAATCATGTTTAAAAGTTTATTACAATAGGTAACGTTTATATTTATAAACTAATATATTCACAATTAATTATTTATAAATTTATATGAAATAAGATTAAAGATAGTTGAACTTTAAAAATGTTATTTTTTATATTAGAATAGTTTTCCTTTATATATTTTATTTTAATTGTAAAAAGAAATTTTATAATTTTACAATTTTTAATAGAAAAAAATAAATTTATTATTATATTAAACATGGAAATATTATCCTAGGTTTATTTTTTGAGATTTTTTGAAATAATTTATGTTTAGGTAAATAGTTAAAAATACATTTTTTACTAAAATCATACATTTTATAACTATATCAAGAAGTAAGTATAACATAAAAATTTATAAAACATTTTTCATGATCATATATGTATTTAATGAGTAAAAATATATATTTCAAAATAATATTATTAATTTATAGAACTTATCTTTAATAACTTAAGTAATGTTTTCCTTTTTTGCAAGTTAAGTAATAATTTCTAATAAAACCCCTTTTTGGTATTTTCAAATAATTAAATATTATTTAGGTGAAATTTGGTTTTGACTTGATTTAAAAGTCGAATAAAACTTATTTTTTTATAATAAACTAATTTATATTATTAAAATTAATTACATGTATATTTTTACCCTACACAAAAATTTTAATCATAAAAATTCACTTTTTCTAAAAATAAGTTTGTATGATTTACATGTGTTAATGTTAAAAATAATTTTTCTTACACATGAAAATTTTATCTGATAAAATGGATTTAAAATTTTTAAAATATTAGGTTCATATTATTTAATTATTTCCATTTTATTTTATGGAATTAAAAGTAAATTTCTTAGGTAAAAACTAGTTACCACTGTAAAATCTAAAATATTAGAAGTAATAAATCATAGGTTAATATGATTTAAAAGAGATAAAAACTTGTTTATAATTTATTGGTTGAGATATAATTGAGCTTATATCATACTATAATCCATTGTTTATCATATTTTATCCTCTGGAAATCTGAAAAATGTTCTCTCTTTATATTAATTTGAAATATTTACAAAATATCATTCTCACCATTTACAAAAGGTACCTCTCACCACACCTTAAAGAACACTCAAATAATTATTTTTAATCCTGAAATATTGTTCACTATCCTTAATTTATAACCCTATTCCTTTTTCTTTAGCCTCTGGTTGGATTTAAGACCTCTATTTCTAAGGAGTCTTCTAAGGGAAATCCAAATTTCTCAATGTGAGTACTTTTTCTTCAAAACTTATTTTCTTTTCTTTATTACTCTCAAAAATATAATTTTATAATTAATATAGAAATAAATTATAATTTTTTTTATACTATATCTTAATATTCTAATGGAATAACTTTTAACCACTTTTCCCTTTTCTATTAATAAAAACAAAACTGATACTAGTGTGTTGTGTGGACTACCACCTCCACGAAACGACAACTTCCGCTTTTCACCACTGCCAATATTCACTAAATATAAGGATAAAATTAAATAATAAATATTTAATATTTAATATAATTGTGATTATAATGATACAAAATATAATCCACCTTATTTCCTTCTCTTTCTTTGAGAATTGATAACATCAACCATGTGTTGTGTGGACTACCGCCTCCACGAAGTAACGTATTCATCTAGTTTCTTTTTATTTATTAAACCATATTATAATATGATTCAAAACCATAAAATTATCTAAATAATTTAATTGTTATTATAAAATATTTATATTATTCCAAAATAAACAACTTTCATAATCATAGTCATCCATCAAGTATGGTATGTTCATGTTTGGGCAGTCTAACCACGTACTTGAACAATGATATAAAATAATATAATCAATGACTAAGATAACTTAAATAATTATGATATAAGATATAAATAAGTAAATAGTGATTTTATTTTGGTTATTTAATGGTAACATTACTATTTGACTCATTAATTAAGATACCACTGTTCATTTGTTAAAAAATTTTGAAACATGTTTTTCACCAATTTCATCAACACGAACCATAAATAATACTCTCATATAATGAAGTTATGACTTTATAAACTATCATAAAAAATAAATTATATTAAATTATATTATCTAGGAGTGATAAACTTTGGGATAATAATGAATAAAAACACTACTATTACAAAACTAGTTTAAAACAATGAGGATTACTCACACACGATATTGAAAATAGATAATAGCTAAATAATATAAATGTAAAGAATAATTATAAATTAAGTTTATAAGATTTATATATATATATATGAACAAGTATATGATATATGTGATTAATATTTTTTTATTATTCAGGAGGCTAGAGTGCGTTCGAGTAAGCAGTATTACATGGTAAGGGTTTCTTTGTCTCATTTTCAAATTCATGAGACATGTTTGATATTTCACACCATAATTTATTTTATATGGTGTTATTACTACATAATTAAATTATTTTCAAAAATTAATTTAATTCAAGGTATTTTAATAGGCCTATTATTTTCTTTCTCTGCATGTCCTTCAATTCCATAGACACCAAAGTTGTAAGGATTTATTGTCTCAAATTTTGACCCTTGAGACATAATTTTTAGTATAAACCATGTATTCATTGGAATGGTGTATCTACTGACCATTTAGTATTTTGTATATTTTTTCTCACATTATTCGTGTTATTTAATTTTTAATTCTAAATCATATCCTTCAAGGGGTTTTGGCTTGAAATTATCTCATGTTGTAAGGGGTTCTTTGTCTCAAATTTAGTTTCATGTCACACATTAGAAATTGCGCACCATTATTTATTTTACATCGTATATTCACTAACCTGTTAATTTAAAGTATGAAATATCTTCCATTTCATGAGAATATAAACCATTTCATGATATTTTTCTCAATATCCTTTGATTCTTATGTTACCCATACTGTGAGGGTTTCATCGCCAATCTCATTTTCAAATAGAGATTTATTTTTCAAGATAATAAATCTGGTGAATTTGTAAAATATTATCTCTAAAACACCTATAATTTTATTCTCCCATAGTAATTTTTTGGGTTTTATTTTTCTTATTCCTATTTCATTTCCCCATTGGATCTTTATTTAACCATTTTAAGGAAACCGACCCTCTATTTTCTTTTCGGTTGAGAGCCTCCTTTTTTCCATGTCCATATTCTTTAGATAATTTTGTGAACATAAATTTCTATTATAGAAAACCATCTTTTTCATACATGAATATTACATGATTTTTAAGATAAACAACACAATATTGACATAATTGAGAATCCAAAGGTTTAGTATCTTGGGAAAATTTGGCTCATGCATCACTTTATATAAGAAAATGTATTCATTATTTAAATCATTATTCATTACCATCTTAAAAGATCCCACATTCAAATTAGTACATGTAATCACCTGATTACATACATCAAATAAATGGGTTAATAAAATCCATGTAAGGGGAGGAATAACAGACATGAATCAATAGTTCATAAGAGAGCATAATCAACATCATCATATCTTAAGCATTGGATCATCATCGTAATCATAAGCGAAAAGTTTGAAAAATAAATGTAATGTGTAATATTCATAATAATGAAACATCATAACATGGTAGTCAAATATCTCACATAGTTGTGAATAAATCTTGAATCATGTTCACACAAAACATGTGTTCATAAATCATAACATCAAAATTGTGAACACAGATATAATCATGTTCATGAATAATACACATAATATAATGAGTTATATCACATTACCTAGTGCATTATAGGGATATATAATTCAAGTACCATCCATAAAATCATAAAATTATCTAAATCATGCATTCCACATGGAAAGAGAACATATCTCATTCATAGTCAGGAAATAAACCCATGGAAACGAACGTGTTTCATTAAGGATTTCACATGTCATAGTTCTTGGAATCTCCTTTGGGGTTCCCAAATGAATAAGTGATATTATAATTTGGCATCAAAGATCATTATTCTTTAAATAAGGAATAGCTTAAGATGATTCAGAGATGTGTTTTGGAAGAATAAATTCTTTTTGATAATTCTTTGTATTTTTCATAGAAATCATTTTGGCAAGGTGGAACCATTTATATTGAAAGAAAGAGAATGGAAATAAAATTTAAAAGAAATTTTAAGGATATTAAAGGATTATAAATATTTAAAATTATGTTAAATAATCCATAATCCATAAGAGAGGGAGTTGGGTTTGAGAATCCCCTTATCTTAAATCCTTCTTTATTTTGCATCTTTTCTGCCTCCAGAATAATAAACATAGGTTTATTAAAACATAGAACCAGAAGTCAATTATGTTTATATTTTTTTCTCTTAATAAATCATAATTATTGTATTCTATTCCTTAATTAACTTTGTTGAAGGTAAAATATTTTGATATCATATTTTCCTTAAAATATCCCATTTTTTATTTTGTTATTTTTATTAAATTTTATTTATATATAAGTATAATTAATTACAGAAGATTAAAATAAATATAATTATATATTTTTATATAATAAATATAAGTTTGGTGGTAAGAAAATAATTGTAAAAGTCCTTGTTGGCAGTTAACCAGCCATTAATGAGACATTATCCAAAGAGAGTGTGTGAGATATGCAATATGACATTATATTAAAATAAAAATTTTATAGTATATAAAAATTATAAAGATCGTGATAACATAATTTTTAATTATTTTAATGTTGTTTTTTTAATAAAATAAAATGATAATATGAAATTAGAAATGTAAAATGAAATAAAGGACGAAAGGAAATTACCTATTTATTGAAGTTGTTTCTTTTATATGACCCTTAACTTCTTTAAAGATTGTATTTTTATAACTCTAGAACATAACTAATGATGATAAGTGTCTTAATAGAGGTAATTTGGGAATAATTTTGGATTTTTTAAGAAATAGAGGCGTGGTTTTCTAAGGGAGGGGTGAGGGGTTATTTATACTTGATGAGATGGGTATTTTTGAGTTATAATATTGAACAAAATATTTTATTCAAGGATATCCTTTAAATGGTAATATTTTTTACATTATGAAATATATTTGAATTAAATAACATGATTTTATGACATTAAAATGCATTATAATCCAATTTTATCTGTTTAGTCAAAAGTAATGGTGGAAAATGACAAAATATTATTTTAATGGAACACATTAGACTTTAGACTTTGGAAAATAGTTTTTAGGTTTGGAACACAGTTTTATTGTATTTAAATGAATAATTTATGAAATTAAATATTTTTTTGGTTGATTCAAAATTTCTAAAATTTATTAGGTTATTATTACATCATGAATTATATAACTGAAAATACAATGGTTATTAAAAAACTATATTTTTACTATTCACCTAAAAATTAAACTATTTGAGAAAATTTCCAAAAAAAATAACCATTGAAACTTTAGATATTTTGATTCAAAAAATCAAATTCATTTTATTAAAATAATTTAATAGAATTATTAATTTTAATTTTTTATATAAAAAATTATCATTTTTATGAAATAAATTAAAATACAGTTTATTTACAATTTTCTTATATTTTCTTTGAGTGTTTAATATTGATATTTATTTAATGGAAATATTGTAGTTATATTTTTTAAATTACTCATGATATAAGTTTTTTATATTATATTCTATTATTTTAAGGTCGAATTATTATTCTAATAGTCATGTTACTGTTCTAATTCCTGCATTACTATTTCAATGGTCACATTACCTCTTATAAATACCTCTTCATTATTTCATTAAAAATTCACTATAATTACCCCCAAATTTCTATATTTTCCTTTTATAAGATTTCAATTATTTTACTAATATTCTATTTCTTTTCTATAGTGTTGTTCGTGGAGGTAAGGATTTTTTTAGATTTTAAATATCCTAATTTTCTCATTCCATTTTTATTATTTTATATTTTTCCATATTATGATGTTTGAAATTTTCATGGGTTTAATTTCTAACTAAAGTAGTGATCTCCATTGATGAAATAAAAGGTTGTTGGTTTATCTTTGGGTTATATGTGTATAATACTATACAATATAACACACATTTATTCAGAAACAAATATTATTTATAAATTATGTGTCATTACATTCTTACCCCCTTTATAAATGTTATCTAAGAAATTTCAACTCATATTCTTAGTTGAGAATATGTAACTGTGCTTTTGTTTCATCATTTCCTCTGGTTCATATATCATCTATTCATATTTATGGCTCCACCATATTATGTTATTAAAGTGAGTCATATTTTTTCATAGAATGTTTTCTTTACAGTCCAAGATCTTCATCAGCTTCTCCACATAAGATAGGTTAAGCTCCAGTTTCATCACCTTTGAATTTAGTATATACGAGTGATCAGGTATGTACTTCCTCAGGAGAGGTATGTCGAAAACATCAAAACTTGGGACATGTTTTGTGGAATATTTATCTGATGGGCCACTTATCCAATGTGATAAAGCATCTCAAAGGGGCCAATGTACTAAGGGTTAAGATTATCTTACCTTATATACCATATGAATTATTCCATGGTGATATTCTATGGAAAACTTTGTCTCCAAATTCAAACTCTAAGTCCCTTTTATAGTTGTTAGAATAGCTCTTCTGCCAACTATGAGTATATTTTATATTTTATTGGATTAATTGAAACTTTTTTATCTTCTATTGCACGAGATAGGGTATATATAGAATTTTTTTCACTAAATTAATCCCAAAAAGTAGGATTTCTACATCACTTCTCATATAGAGATTCAAATGGGTCCATTTGAATAATAGAGTGAATGTTATTATTGTATGAGAACACAACTAATGGAATATGTTTATCCCATTCACCTTTAAATTCCATTGAACAAGATCTCAAAATTTTCGCAAGTGTCTGAGTTGTCCTATCAGATTGGGCATCAGTTTGGGGATGATAGGTCATACTAAAATTCAATTCAGTATTCAGATCATATTGAAGACTTCTGTACAATTTATAATTGAACCTTGGATCATGACCAGAGATGATATAATTTGTTTCCCCATGTGTCCTCACCATTTCATTTATATATCATATCATGTTTTTGAATCAATAAATCTTCCTTAATAGTGATGAAGTGGGAAGTCTTGGTGAGTCAATCCACCAAAACCTATACCACTTTCCTTCCTTTAGATTTCATGAGGAGACTAGTGATAAAGTCTATGGTGATGTTATCTGGGTATTTTTAATGGTTTAATCATCTCCTTATACTTATTTTAGTTTTCATTAACTTTTTGACATACAAAGCACTTTGGGATGCAGTCAACAATCTCCTACTTCATCTCATCCTTCCAGAACTGATCTCGAAGATCATGGTACATCTTGGTACTTCCAGGATGGATGGAGAACGATGATATATTTATATTATCCTATATATATATGTATTTATATAAAGTGATAAAGGAACACAAATTATAGTTCCAAACCTAATTACTATAGTTAACCTATCCTTTTACACATATTATTACATGATTTTAAGTATAATAATCCATCAAATACTAACCAAGGATTGTAAAGTCTATTGTCTTTGGAAGATTAGGAACGCAAAACTAAAAACACGAAACAAAAATAAAGAAAATATGTATTAATACTACATCATGAGTTTATAAATTACTTTTATCTCCTATATCTCCATAGGATAACTTGTGGAATACATGGACAAAACAGATGATCTAAAAACCCAGTAAGGAAATAATCATGGGAATAAAGCATAATAAATGGGTTAGAAAGCATAAAATGGTAACATAAAATGAGTGCAACGTGAATAATAATATCGGATAATAGCACATATAAAATATAATCACATGATCATGGAAACATAGGAATGAGTCACCAACATATATCATAACATAAACATGAGTTCTGGCTAATAGTTAAGACTATATCACATGGTGGACAAAGTCCCAAAATGGATTAAGTTTACTCCCTAATCCCATACACGATGTCTCGTTAGACTAAACATTAACCAGTGAATTGCAGTGATATATGGGTTCACCAATTATAACATGTACATGAATATATGTGCCACATGAAGAATCAAACATAAAGAATAAATAGAAGGGATACCTATAGAATGAAATGGGTATCGTAATCATGTCAGGTGGCTTAACCAAAAGGTAATATCATAATAGTGTACAAGAAATAATTGATTTTAATCATACTTGGGAATTAATAAGGGAAATTAGGAATATATCATTATATATTATGTTCAAATTAAGTGAAACATGTAAAAAGGGTGATTAAGAAACATTATAAATGAACCACTTTAGTGCCATTTAAGGGAAAATATTAAAGAGTATTTAAAGAGGAAAAAGGAATATTTGTTTGTATAAAACTAGAAATTACATAATATATTTCTTCATGATGAACTTATTTCTATTATAAAAATCATTTTTTCTTAAAATAGATTATGTAGTGTACTCGAATATGGGTAAGAAATTGGGAAGTTCCCTTTAATCGGGTTTGCTTATCGGGAGGAATTGAAAAGGAAACCTTATAAAATATGCATTTACCCTTAAAGGAAGGATGAATTGATCTAGATAAATAATTTTTTAATGTATAAAAATAATTTATAAATATTATATAATAATAATTAAGAAATTCATCTGGGTAAATAGAGAGAAAGTCTAACCCAAATGAAAAAAGAGTGGTTCAGAGAGATCTCTTACCTTATGTTTGAATGTGTACTTCACTCGCACTTAATCTTTAGATAATCAAATTATATAAATTAATAAATTAATTCATAACATTATACACATATATTTTATTTATTAAAATTTTATTAAGTTCATTTATGAACATTTCAATGCGTTATGATGTTTAATTTTTTCGTTCAGGAGTGTTCGTTCATGGTTTTCATGGTCGGTATAATTATATATAATTATAGAAGTTTATATAAAATATAATAAAAACTATATAATTGTAATTAAATGGTATTAATAAACTTATATATTTTTAAACAGTTCCATATATCATTTTTTTTGCATATGATAATGAGTTATTACATAAAATGTTAATGAAGAATGATTAGTTTATTTTTTCAGTTTTTACAACCATCATGAAATATTATCGTTTTATTGAATATTATTTATATATTGGTTCCATAACATTAAATAAGTTAAAATATACATATTATAATCCTATTTAATTATAACAATGCTTTTATGACCAGCCTTGAAGGTAGTAATGAAAAATAAAAAACTCATCGTCTAGGAAGGCGGTGAATCGACACATCACGAACGATGATTTCATTTTTAGAACAAATGGAGAATAGAATATATTTGATTCTGGATATTCCATTAAAAAAATAAAATTCTATTAAATTTACGAAACTATAGTTACCATGTCACTTTGGATTGAAGAGGTGAGAGTGGGATAATAAAAGAAAATAAATTAAAATATTAATAAGGAGGATTTTACCTCTTGAATATTGTCTCCTTGAGAACCACCTTAAGAAACTTGGAATTAGACTTTTGGTGAGACCAGAAAGACCAGAATGTGGAGAGGAGGCTTATAATAGTAATTCTTCAAAATTTATACAATCTTTACAGATAATAAGGTGTGAGGATAAGAGGTGGTGAGGGGTTGTATTTATAAGGGGATGAAAGAGTAGTTTTTGATTATTTTATTTATTCGGTTATTATTTTGTCTTAAGACTATAAATAGTATTGATTAACATTACTAAATATAGTAACTAGAGCATATGAGTTCTAGATAATGGGAAATTTCATCATCCATGACTCAACCATGACTCAAAATTTCATTTATTTCCTAATAATGTTAAATACCATAAATTATTGTATTTCACTATTCACCAAAAAACCAACAATTTAATAAAAATCCAAAAAAATCACCCTAACCATTTTTTATGTATATATTTCAAAAATGGAATCCATTTTATAAAAATAATTTTCCAAAATATTAGAAAATTGATTTTTAATTAAAATCATCATTTATTCAAAAAAATATCAATTTTAATATTATAATCGATTTTATGATGCTTTGAAATTTTAATTAAGATCTCATAAAATTATCTTATAATTTAAATACAAAAAAATATTATTGTATGAATATATTTTATGAAAATAAATTTTATGTTATCTCATTATATTAATTATAAAATTTTAAATAAACATTTACATTTCACAAAAATACAAACACTTAATTTGTCATTTTTTAAACATTTATTTACTTATTATATGATATAAATATATCACATTTTTATTTATAAGATGCCTAAATTTTATTTTTACTTTCATAGGTGAGGTTACTATTTTAATGGTCAGATTACTATTCCTAACTATCACATTACTATTCCAATGGTCGGGTTACTATTCTATTGGTATAGGTTCTTTAATTTCTATAAATAACACTTATTTCATTATTCATTTATGAGAATAAATAAAGTTTTTATTTAGTTATCTATATGATGTGTGTGAGTTATACTACATGAAATAATTATAAGAAGGTAAATTTAATTGACAAAATTATGGGTCATTACATTATTCCCCCCTTCTGAAATTTCTCCCTCAAAATTTTATTTTACATAATAAGGTGAAAAAGGTGAGGGTATTTATACTTAATCACTTCTTTGTTTCCCATGTCACCTATTTATACTTATGGTTCCACCATAGTACTTTGATCGGTGGGTAGTATTATTTTGTAGAACATTATCTCTATTATCCAATATCTTCACCAGATACTCTTTATAACAGATATCCTTTTCCAGTTGTACAACCTTTGAATTCAGTATATGTGAGGGATCCAGTATGTACTTCCTCAAGATGGATATGTGTAATACATCAATTAATTGATACATGGTTGATGGAAGTGCTAGTCGATAGGCCACATCTTCAACATGATCATGAATCTCGAAGGAGTTGATGTACTTGGGACTTAGAATTCCTTCCTTCAAAAATCTCATGAATCTCTTCCATAGAGATATATATAGGAATACCATATCCCCAACCTCAAATACTAAGTATCATTGGTATCTTCATATCTCTTCTTCCAACTTTGGGATGCCTCAATGTGCTACTGAATTTTCTTCACCTTTTCTTCTATTTCTTTGACCATTTTAGGTCTCAACATCTTACGTTCACCAACTTCATCCCAGAATTTAGTTTTTTTGTATTTTTTACTATAAATGGATTCATATGGAGATATTAATATGCTTGATTGAAACTATTATTGTAAGATAACTCAATCAGTGGAATATGTTGATATCATCCTCATTTTAAGTCAATTAAGCATCCTCTCAATGTGTCTTAAAGTTTCTAAATAGTTCCCTCAGAATGACTATTATTTTGAGGATGATAAGTCGTACTGAAGTTCAGTTCAGTATTTAGAAAATGTTGTAGACTTTTCTAGAACTTTGAGTTAAATATCAAATCTCGATTATATACAATTGATAAAAGTAATCTATGTAGTCTCACCACTTCTCTGATGTATATCCATGCATGTTGATCGACTGATAAGTCATTCTCGAATTGTAATAAAATGAAATATCTTTGTTATATGATCAACAACAACCCATATAGAATTATTTCCACTGGATATCATTTGAAATCTAGTTAAAAGGTCCATACTGATGTTTCCCCATTTCCATATTGGTATGGGTAATGGTTGCATCATCCCCTTAGACTTTTTCCTTTGATTCTTCTCTTACTGACATAACGGACACTTTAGTGTACATCCAATGATCTCCTTATTCATATTTACCGACCAATAGTGATGTTGTATATCTCGATACATCTTTTTGATACCTATATGTATAGAGAAGGTGTATCAATGTGAATAATTCAAAATCCATTTCTTTATCTCAATATTTAATGGTACACATAGTTGTGACCCAAATCTTATGACAAATTCCTTATCAATTTTAAACTATGATGATTTCACTTATCTGATAGCTTCTACTTTTTCTAAATTTTCACATCATTTTTTAAAGCATCCTTTATCTTATCTAAAATTTATGGTTGAGTAATCATTTGTGAAATTATTGATTATTTACATTCCTTTATGATTCCAATGTCCATCCATTGAAAATACAAGAAGATTGTATCCTTCTTAATTTTCATCATTGATAAAGTTGCAGGATCCTTTCTATATAGAGAATATGCCACTTTATTTTCTTTATAAGGATGGTAGTGGATTTATTAGTCATAATCATTGGTGATATATATACATCATCAATAGATCATATTAAGTTCCTTTTTGTGAATATATATTTTGGGATCTTATGAACAGTATATATCTCACTCTTCTCCCCATTGAGAAAATGTTTCCATATTTTCAATATGAAGACCATAGCCACCAACTCCAAATCATGCATGGGATAGTTTTTCTCTTGAAATTTTAGCTTCCTTGAGGCATAGGTTATCAATTTATCATTTTTCATAAGTACACAACCTACACCCTTATTTTAAGCATTTTTGTATACACAAAGAGTTCCCCACTTGTCAAAAGTGTAAGTACTGGTGCAGTGATAAGACTCTTTTTCAACTCTATGAAGTATTCTTCACATTAAATGTTCTAGAAAAACTTTACTCCCTTCCGAGTCATATTGTTTAGTGTGATTTTGAAAATCATGATAAGTTTATCAAAAATCATCAATAATACCCAGCTAGACCAAGGAAACTACATATCTATATTACAGATGTTGGCATGGGCCACTCTTAGATTTCCCTTGTTTTAGAAGGGTCTATAGATATTCCTTTGTTGGAGTTAACATTCCCCAAGAATGATACTTATTCCATCCATAACTCACAATTACTATACTTTGCATATATTTTCTCCCTTTTCAATGACTTTAACATAGTACTCAAATGATCCTCATTCTCCTCCTTTATTTTGGAGTATATCATGATATCATCTAAAAAGGCTACCAAAAACTTTTCAAGGTAATCTATAAATACTCTATTCATTAAGTTTATGAAAATAACTATAGAATTAGTGATTTCTAAGGGAATCATTACGAACTCATAGTTTCCATACCTCATTCAAAATATAGTCTTGGGAATATCTTCCTTCCTCACCTTTAATTGGTGATATCTCGACCGAAGGTCCAAATTATAGATTACTTCACTCTACATAGTTTATCAAACAATTCACCTATCTATGGAATGGGATACTTGTTATTTATCATTATTTTTTTATCTCATGATAATAAATACATAGGAATATTTATTCAAACTTCTTTTTGACAAAGAGGACTAGTGCACCCCACGGTGAAGCACTCGAGCTTATGAAACCCTTGTCCAGATTCTCTTGTAACTGCATCTTCAGTTACTCTAACTCAATGGTGTCCAATATATAAGGAATATTTGATATAGTCATATATATAGGAATAATTTTAATTGAGAACTCATCCTCTCTATCATGAGGATTACCAGTAAATTCTTTAGGGAACATGTCAGTGTAGTCCCTCTCAATGTGCATGTCTTAGAGCATGATCCTATCCATTATATCAATTATTTGAGACAAATATTCTTTCTCAGAATGAAATAATATCCATTCTTGAGAATGATATTCCAAAGGATATCCATCCAGCTCCTTACACTTTTATAAAATAGGATGATGCCTCATGATGTGAGGAGTGATCTCCCTTTCCTGAAAGTTGATATTGTATTTTTATAAAGATATCCAATCCATTCCAAATACAACATAAAACTCTAAAAAATTAATTAATTTGAGATTTTATAGGAGGTTAATTCCATAATCATTAATTGGGGAGGATTTATATACTTTGGTTTAAATAATTTTTCATTTTTTGTTCTTATAGATAACTCAACCACTGTATTTTGAGGTTTTGTTTGAATAGTTTTACTAACCCTGTAGAATCTGAAAAAATGAAAAGAACCATCATAAAATAGTATGTTCTATATTCTTGAATGAATAACTAGCATAGCTATAACCACATCATTTTCTAGTTCCACCTCAGTAGTAGTGATTGAAAATTCCCTTCCTTACTACCTTGGAGGTTCTTTTTGATTGCCTCTGATAACCATTGGCTTAGGGAATTTTATTGCATAGTAACTATGTTCTTTAAAGTTAAAGCACTAAAAAATAGGCATAGTTTTCATTTGAACATTCTTTCAAAATTCCTCATTAGTGGGTTTATTTATTTCACTTAGTAATTGATTATCTTGGTTCCCCTCTCTTCTACACTTTAAGAACCTTCTAGATCCTCATAGGTAGTTTCTAAAATGCTTTTTCCCACACTTTTTCCATGTGGGATATTGGATTTTATTTCCATCATAATATTTTTCAGTTGGAACTCCTAAAAATAATTACATCTTAAATTTCTTGTCACTAATACCATGATACCACATAGAATCACTAATATCCATCTCAACTTTAATGGCACAAAGAATAATCTCTTCACTGTCAAAGTTTTGAATTTTCAAGGATTTTTTGTAGACTCGAATTTAATCCCCTAAAAAAGTAATTCAACTTAATTTCAATGTTCATGATAAATCCATAGGCATATCGGGAAAGTCTTTTGAAGTTTTCCTCATACACCCCAATAGACTCATCTTCCTTTTTATTCAGTCTGAGGAACTCTCTCTTAATCTTAAGATGGAGAGTTTAGGGAAAATGTTTTTTGAAGAATATTTTATTGAATATTTCCCAATCCATGGAATAAATTTCCTCCTTAGAATTTTCGTTTTAGATTAGTGATGACCACTGATCCTCTTCCCCATCAAAACAATAGACCTTCCAATACAAATTTCTCCTCTTCTGAGCATTGGAGGACAGAGAATATATTCTCGATGGAGTTAATTCATTGTTCTATGATAAGGGGATCAGAAGATCCACTAAATATATGAGGCCTTTGTTGCATAAAGTATTTGATCAAAAAATTATCTTTATTAGGATAAGGAGGTATTTCCACATGATTCAAGTTATTATTAATAAATTGAGCCAGTTTCACTAGTACTGTCATGAAGTTCTGGGCTCTTGTTCCCATCATATTTGGAATCTAATTAGGGAAATTGTCATATTGCCTATCACATTGAATATTGGCATGGTTTCTCCTATTTCAAACCATTAACTAATAAATATAAATGTAAATAAAATTATGGGGGACTAAATACTTATCCAATAAGCATGTAGAAGGAAAGTTTTAACATATAAGGATAAACTTATAAACAAAAAGTATATCCTAACTTGTGATTCCCAACATTTCAATCTTGGTTATTCATAGTGATAGAAATATACCTAGGGTTCCTACTATATTTTTCTAGTACTAATACCAAAAAACTAGACCATGATCTAATACCAACTATAGATACTCAGGCCTTTTACATATATTATTAAAGTATTTTAAGTATAATTATTCATCAAATCAAAACCAAGGATCCTAAAGTCTAGTGTATTTGGAAGATAAGTACATAAAACTAAAGATATGGAAATAGAATAAAAATTTGTGTATTAATATTCTATAATGAGCTTATAACTTCCTTTGAGATCATATTTATATATAGGATAACCTTTTTAATACATATTCAAAAGGGATGAGCTAAAATGCCTAGTAAGGGAATAAACATGAGAATAAATCATAACACGTGAGTTAGAAGGAATAACATGATAACCTAAAAGGTATGGAATATGAATAATGGAATCATAGCACATAGAACATCAAATAATATGATCATGGAAAAATAGGAATGAGGGAACAATATATTACATGATAAAAACATGAGTTGAGGCTAACTGCCAAGACAATATCACGTGGGGGACAAAGTCCCATAATGGATTTGGTTTACTCCCTAATCACATAAATAAAGTCTCATGAGACTACACGTTACCCAATGAATATGAGTGTTATTTGGGTTCACCCATAATTACATGTTCATGAATATGTTTTCCACATGAAGAATCAAACATAAGGAATAAACATAAGGGCTACCCATGGAAAGAAATGGGTATCATAATCATGTCATATGGCATAACCAAAGGGAGTGTCATAATGATGTGCAAGAAAGAATGGATTTAAATAATAATTGGAAATTAATAAGTTAAAAAGGCATATATAATTATAAATTATGTCCAACTGAAGTAAAAAATGTAAAAATGGTGATTAAGAAACTTTAGAAATGAGTCACTTTAGTGTGGTTTAAAGGAAAATATTAAAGAGTATTTAGAGAGGACAAAGAAATAATTGTTTATATAAAACTAGAAATGAACTCAGATAGTTTTTAATTATTAAATAAGTGACTTTATAAATATAATTTATGATTAAAAAATATTATGGACTACACTTTAAAATGGGTAAGAAATTGGGAAGTTCCCTTTAATTGGGCTTACTTATCAGGAGGAATTGAAAACAGAACCTTATAAAATATGTATTCCCCTATCAAGGAGGATGAATTTATCTAGATAAGTTATTTAGGAACATTTAAATATAATTAATAATAATTATACAAAAATAATTAATAAATATATTGGGTTAAATATAGACAAAGATTAACAGGAAGGAAAAAATGAGGTTTTGGAGAGATCCCCTACCTTATGTCTGAATGTGTTCTGAACTTTCTCTTAAAGTTCTGGATAATAAAATTAGATTCATTAATAACATAATTCATAACATCATCCAAATATATTTTATTTATTATAATTTTATTAATTTTATTTATGGTTATTTCGATGAGTTATAATGATTAGTTTTGTTGCTCTGGGAGCGTTCGTTTCCGGGTTTTCAGGGTCAGTTTAATTATGTTTCATTATGAAATTTCTTATCAAATGGAAGAAAAAATATAGAAGGGGAATAAAATGGTATTGATATGCTTCCATAATTTTAAATTTTCCCATATATAATTTTGTTTTCAGATATGGTAACGATTCATCTGATAAAATTTTAATGAAAAATTATTAGTTTTTTTACAGTTTTTACGACCATCACGAACTGGTATCATCTTATTTAATATTATCTTTATATATTTGTCTTAGAACCTTAAATAATTTAAAATAAAAATATTATAATATCATTTTATCATTTTATCATAAAAATTGTTTTATGTCCACCCTTGAAGGCATAAATGAATAATGAAAACTCATTGTCCATGAAGGTGGTGAATCGACACATCACAGATGATGTTTTCATTTTTAGAATAAAAGGAGCAGAGAATTGATTTGATGAGGGGTATTACATTAAAAAAATAAAATTATAATAACTTTAGGATACTAGAGTTATCATGTCACTCTATATAGGGGATTTTATGGGTGGATAAGAAAAGAAAATAAATTAAAAGAGGAAGGAGGATTTTACCTCTTGAATATCGTCTCTTTTAAAAGCTCTTTAAGGCACTTGGAATTGGTCTTTTGGTGATAGAAGAATAACCAGGATATGGGGAAGAGTCTTGGGAGAGTAATTTATTAGAATTTAGTCAAGCCTAAATCTATATAAGGTGTGAGTAAAATAGGTTATGAGGGTTTTATTTATAATGGGATGAGAGGGGTGTTTTTTATTATTTTATTATTTTATTCATTTATTTAATATTTTGGATCAAGACTATCAATAGTGTTTATTATCATGAATAAATACATTAAATAGAGCATTTTAGTAAGAGATAATGGAAATTTACATCATCCATGACTCAACCATGACTAAAAAATTCATTTATTTACATATAATTTTAAATAACATAAATTATTGTATTTCATTATTCAAAAAAAATCAACTATTTTTTAAAAATCCATAAATTCATCCTAACCATTTTTCAATGTGTTGATTTAAAAAATATGACTCTGTTTTGTGAAAATATGTTTATAAATACTATCAATTTAATTTTTAATTAAAATCATTATTTATTCAAAAAATAATGATTTTAATATTATCACAAATTTTATGACACTTTGAAAGATTAATTAAGGTCTCAAAAAATTATCTTATAATTATAATAAAACAAAATATTAATTTTTGAATCTGTTTTATGGAAATAAAATTTATGTTTAACATTATTTATTTAGTTAATGAAATAACATTCAAAATAAACATTGTATCAACAATTGGTATACGGCTTTGGAAATAACCATATCAATGATATAATAAATATGGATATTTGGTGAAATGTTCGATGAATCATGAACATAAATAAAAGTCCAGTATACAAAGATGATAAGTGAGTAATATGGAATAATTCTCATCAAATTAAAGTGAGAAAAAAACCCTTACCACTTGTAATAAATTGAATCATATGCCCATAAAATTAATAATCATAAAATGAAAAAATTAATACCATGAATATAAAGAGATTAATGATATGTTATATCAAAAGGGAAGTATGCATAAACCACACACAAGAAATAAATGGTGAATAAGGTATATCTCACATAAATAAAAGTTAGATGATAAAACCCTAACCAAAAGTAATCAATTGAATCATATTCACCATAAAATGAATAATCATCAATTGAAACATTGAATATCATGAAGGTAAAGAGATTAATGATATGATATATCAAAGATAAGTAAAATACACTGAACACACAAAATAAGCGGTGAATAATTCATATCTTGTAGAAATAAAAGTGAGATGAGAAACCCCTTACCACTTTTTAATCAGTTTAATTTTATGACCCATGAAAGAATAAAATTTAACAAATCTTTAAATACCATTAAAATAAATATATTTATGATATAATATAAAAATGGTAAGTATGTACATTATAAAAACGAAATGAGTGGTAAATAGGACACATGTCCCACATAAACAAAAAGTTAGACGAGAAAAAACCTTCACCTTATGTATGAACGCACTCTGCACTTGTAATTAATGTCATGGATAACAAAATTAGATTCATTAATTAATTAATTATTAACCTATTAAAAATATATTTTATTTATTATAATTTTATTAGTATCATTTATGACTATTTTTATGAGTTTTATTATTTAATTTTGTTGTTCCAAAATATTTTTGTTTCATGGTTTCATGATTAGATCTCTTTTGTATAATTATGGAAGTTCTTGTAAAATTGGAATAATTCTATATAAGTGGAATTAAATGGTATTAATATACTTATAGGATTTTAAATGGTCCCAAATATAATTTTTTTTACATGAGGGTGATTCATTAGATAAAACGTTAATGAAAAATGAGTAGTTTATTTTGGAGGTTTTTACGACCAACACGAACAAGTATTGTTTAATTTAATATTATATTTATATATTGGTTAAATTAAATTAAATAAGTATTTATAAACATATTGTATTCTTATTTGACCATAAATATGGTTTTTTATATGGCTTGAAGGTGGTAATGAAAAACAAAAACTCATAATCCATGGAGGTGGTGAATCCAGAACTCACAGATGATGTTTTACTTTTTAGAATTAAAAGGATATGAGAAGAGATTTGATTATAGATATTCCATTAAAAAAATAAAATTATAGTATATATATCATACTGTAATTACCATAACACTTTTTATAGGGGTGGTGATCTTTGGATAAGAAATAAAATAAATTAAAAGAGAAAGAAGAAGGATTTTACCTCTCGAATATTGTCTCATTGGGAACCTCTTTAAGACACTTGGATTTGAAATTTTAGTCAGAACAGAATTATTTAGATGTGGGTAAGAGTCTTGGGAAGATATTTGGTCAGAAATTATATAATATTCAAGGCTTAGAAGGTGTTAGGATGAGGGGTGGTGATGGGTGGTATTTGTAGTGGGCGGAGTGGGATGTTTTTTATTATTTTATTCATTTGTTTATTAGTTTGGATCAAAGAAATAAATATTGTTGATTCTTGTGACTATGTAAAGTATATAGTGAATGTTTGTTCTAAATAATGGTTTCTTATGTCATCCATGACTCAAAAACTCATGTATTTGTCTTAAAATGTTAAATTTCATAAATTACAGTATTTCACTATTCACATAAAATTCAACTATTTCAGAAAAATCCCAAAACTTCACCCAAAACATTTTTTCATATTTAGATATAAAAAATAGACTAAATTTTATGAAAATAATTTTCTATATATGATAAATTTAATTTCTAATTAAAATCATCATTTACTCGAAGAATGTTGATTTAGATGTTATTACTGATTTTCCGACGCTTTGAAAAATTAATTATGGTATCATAAAATTATCTTATAATTATAATACAAAAATATATATTAATATATTTTATGAAAATAAGTTTTATTTTAAATCATTATAATAATTATAAAATTTTAAATAAAAATCTATGTTTCACAAAAAAACAACACTTAAAATATCATTTTTAAAACATCTATTTACTTATTGCATGATATAAAAATATCATATTTTCATTTATGAGATACCTAAATTTCATTTATACTTTTATAGGTGATTTTATTACTCTAATTTCCACATTACTATTCTTAAAATTATCATTACTATTTCAACAACCATGCAAATATTTAATAGTATATCACAGTTCTTTTATGAGCGGTGTTGCGTCCTATGTAAGAAATCAAATAAATTAAAAAAATTAAGCAGATACATACCATAAAATATTGGGGTGTTATAAACCTTTGGATGAATAAAAATATATTTATCCATATAATAAAGAATATGTAATATCAATACATGATCAACCTACATTAGTATCCAATAATCATCTAGAATGTTAATACTTTTCCCCACTCTAATAAAGGAATTACATGATCATAACTCATCCTGTGAAATAAGGTGGATGGCCAAATAATAAAAAGTCAAATTTCTAATAATCATCTATATTGGGATAACAATACAAGGTATTCTAATACTTTTCCACCATTTCAATAGGATATCATACTTTTTATGTGAGCATCATCCAATCTAACTTATGTAAAATTTGATGTTCACGTCATATGGAACAATGAGTATATAGATAAGTCAATACTGAATAACATGATAATAATATACACATAGGAATAATTTTTATGGTTTCAAAAGAACATATCCTCAGTTTAAGAAATAAAACCTATAAGGATGTTTACATATATGAAGAACAACCCTACAAAATAATGCTTGAACAACACCACACAAGAAGGAGTCATGAGTTGGATTGTTTGGTATCATGAGTTCATTTACAAAAAATGATAATATATATATATATGATAAATCATGAAACATGAACACTGTTAAGAAAAAAACTTTTGAAAATTGAAATCGATTTAAAATAAAAAAACTTAAAAGATCTTATAGGAAAAAAATATCATTGATGTAAAAGAGGAAGTTTCAGGTCACTTCCAAAATTATTTTTTACAAGGTGAAGAAAAAACTCATTAAAATCCTTTTAATTTAAAAGTGTCTCTAGTAATGGATCCTTTAAAATGAAATAAAGTTTTTATTAATAAATTTGGATCCAAAACATTTAAAAATTATTTTTCCCAACTATTATTATAAAATATATTATAATAAAATATTTAGGTTGGGGTAACCCATGCATAGGAGAACAATGTTTATGATAAAACATTATAACTCAAAAAAGAGGATTTGAGTTACGAAAAAAGCTTACTAATAAAGAAACAATAAAATCAATTGCCACTTGAAAGCATTATTTGGATAGTAAATCCCATAAAATACTAGTATTATGATATAAATATATCCATGGGTATTTAATATTATATTTAAATAAAACATGGCACACAAAATGTATTATGTCTCAAAGAATCTGAATTGAGACTAAGAACACCCTTGAGACTAGAGTAACACTTTAATAAAAAACACTTAAAATATGAGTCTTATAATTAAACTTAAAATACCATTATTAAAATGTAATTCATGATATTTTATCTCAAATATGCAGAATATATACCACATAAATAAAAATTTGTGCATAAATACAATACTTTTCTCAATAAAGGGAAATTGAGATGAAAACCCTTACCTCTTGTACTAACTTATTTAAACATACTTTAACCTCCTCTATAAAAAATAATCATATATTAATATCCTAATTAATGACATTAATTATATTCATTTTCATTCATACTCTTCATAATTATTCATTATCTACATTAATTATTCTAATTTTTCATATCAATTGTTTATAGTTTGATTATTTGTACGAGTTTCATAATAGTGGTGTCTAGGTTTATTCTTATTTCAATGTTAATAATTACTAGATAATAAAATATATTGGGATATATGTCAAAAAATATTTTATATATTTATAATTTCATTCCATGTTAATTTTTTTTGTGAACCATTACGATGAAATCGACGATGATCATGTTTTGGTGATTCTTAATGATGGAAAGGTGTTTTCTTAGTTAAGGATTTAAATATTGATATAACATATAAAGAACCAAAAAAATGTAACTTACATATTTATATAATATTTCACTATTAATTAAGTTATTAAATCCATCCATTACATATATTCATAGTATGATTCGATTAGGTGGTTGAACCGACCCAAACATGAACATACCCTAATTTAATGAATGATTTTGAGGTGGTTTAGTTGTAATATCATTATAAGATAAGAATAATCATCTTATTTTGTGATTATTAGTGTGATATATCATAATTATAAGTACTTTTAATAATAATTAATGGATATTAAAACATTACATAATTTTAATAAAATATTATCCTCTCTGTACACTTATTTTAAAATGATTAAATTAATGATGATCGTTTGTTGATCATATCATTTATAGGTTCTATAATTTTTTATACCATAAAATTAATGATATAATAAAAATATTATTTATCCTTTAATATCATCCTTATATCCAACCCTGTAAGGTGGTGAAGGAAAACAAAACATGTTACATCATGGAGGTGGTAGTCTGCACAAAGCACGAACAACGATTTTGTTTTTCTTAATGGATGTTGTATATGAAAAAATAATGAAAATTACATTAACATAATAAAATTAAAGTATATAAATGTTATTAATATGATTATATTGGTATGGTTTGAATAAATTTGAAATAATTAAATTAAGAATAAAAAGTAAGTAGTCGATAATACTCACGTCGGGTACTTGGATTTTCCTTGGAAGTCTCATTGAATTTGAGATGATTACAGAGACTATGAGTGACCAAGAGATTATGTTATTGTGAATAGATATTCATAATGGAATTTAAAGAGTTTTAACACTTCAATTTATTTTTTTGGGATGTGGTTCAAGACCCAAGGGGTCCCTCGGGTGTTCTGTTATAACAAACATTCTCTTTATTACACATTAATAAATGATTTAATTACATAAAATTACACTAAATACAACCTCAAAGATTGATAATTATAGTTTATTTGTAAATTAGGTACATTTCATTACAACTTTAAACCTGAACTTCAACATCTTTATCAAAAAATTCGTTAACATGATTGATCTTAAAACTGCATTGGATAAACTGGGTAAATACATAAGAAAGGGGTTATCCATAAATCCCAATATGGAGATAAACATGGAATAAAATAAAGATATTAATACATTTTAGACAATTAATATCAATAAGAAATAAAGGAACATGAATATTAAGGCATGATATATCATGGCAATCATAACATGATAAATGTGGCAACAACTTAAAAATTGCATTATAAACATAGGTCAAGGCTAAACCGCTAAGAATTCAGGGTAGAAAAAGTACCATAAAGGAATCAGGTACATCCCTATCCCAACATTACATATCATTATACTAAACATTACCCAATTTATTAGAGCACTATATAATTCTGGGCACACCCATCATTTCATTTCATTCTCATGCTTAAGTTTTCCAGATAGATTATTAAACATGGATTCATTCATCATAATAATTTATTCCATGATCAAGGAGTATGGAATAAATACATTTAATTACCCAATAAAAAGTTATATGTGCATAAAAGTGACCACCCATGATAGTAAATGGATATGGTATTCACCACACAATTTGTTTGACATGGATAATCGCAGTGAAAATTCAATAGCAGAACGAAATCACTTAAAAATTCATAAAATGGGTTGATGTGGCCAAAATGGGTTTATTATAATTTTCACATGAAGTTTACAGTAATAGGTACATTTAAGGACATTTACACACATATATAAATATAAAAATAAGGCATAATATAATAAATAAACTTAAATAGAAAAAGAAAGTAAAGGACGCATATGAAATTTTGGCATGGTAACAGGTGTACATGGGAGGGCTTAATGAGAGAGAAATGAGTCTCTTGTAATTTAGAAATAATAATGGTAGTATGAGTGAGGTTCAAGAACATACCCCATAATTAGTAATTAAAAAAAGTTTCTAACAATATTAAGAATTTCACTTGTGGAAATGGAGGTTTTCCCAATGGTTTTATGCCAACGGTTTGAACAAACCATTGGTATACTGGTTTTAGAGCAACCTTTACCAATGTTTTATTGAAACCGTTGGTATTATGATTTTAGAATGAATATTTACCAATGGTTTACTCAAACCATTGGGAAATATTTGATTTCTATAATGTATACCAATGGTTTTTTAAATCTGTTGGTAAAGAATAGCTTTCCCAATGGTTTTTAAAAACCATTGGGAAATGTTTCCCCCAAATACATAGCAGCTCCAGCTCCCCCATCCACATGAATGCAGCCTTAATCTGAAGCTATCTCAAATATATCTCTTTACCATAGGTTGAAAAACTACTTCCACCCGATAGATCCATCTTCAATCAATAAATTTTTTATTTTTACACTTCAAATTAGTAAGTGGTACCTTAGTTTTAATGTTCTGTATATATATTTTTTGTTTTCTATTTTGATTTGGATTAAACTATAGTTCTGTGAAGTCTGTGGCATGGTATACTAAACACTTTGATATGTTTTATGTTTTTCTTCTACACTTCAATTTTCATGATTGTGTGAATCACTTTTATTTAAATTCTTCATAGTCACTCCTTCTGTGTATATTTCATGAACCGTATGAACTAATGGGTGATGGTAAGATGTATCCCTGCTCAAAGATGGTAAAGGGTTTGTTTAGTCATATGGTCTTGAGGTGGGTAATGGATATAAGGATGGTCAATGTGAAGGGATTGGGGATGGTTGGGGTAGTGGTGTAGTTAGTTTTCCATTTTTTAGTGGGTGATATGTTAGTTTCTATGGACTTTAGTTTAGTTGAAAATTGGATTTAGATTTTGTATTTATAGTTTTTGTTCAAGGAATAATGGGAAGGGTAGTTATATTCATGATGAATTGGTTATTGGTTTGGTGATGGATTAGAATTGTGATATTTTTGGATTGGGAATAGGTAATTTTCAAGGTATTATAGGTGTATTGCCTCCCTTAAACACCCCCAACCCCACCCCCTAGACACCCCCCATTGGACAGCCCCCCCCCCCCTTGCACCCCCACCCCCCTTGAACACCCCCCCCCCCCCTCACCCCTAGACACCCCCACCCATTTGGACACCCCCCCCCCCCCCACCCCCTAGAAACCACCCCCCTGGACACCCCTCACCCCCCATAGATAGCCCCCCCTCCCCGAACACCCCCACCCCCTGGACACCACCCCCACCCCCCTAGATAGCCCCCCTGGACAGCCCCCCCCCCCCCCCACCCCCTCTGTACATCCCCACCCCCTTAAATACCCCCCCCCCCCAAAACTCCCCTGAACACCCCCACCACCTCGACACCCCCGACCCCTGGACACCCCTCACCCCTGGAAACCCTCCACCCCCTTGGACAGCCCCCCCCCCCCCCCCCCACCCCCTAGGACATCCCCCCATGGACACCACCCCACCTCATGGACACCACCACACCTCCTAAGTGCTTGGACCATTTTTTAAATTGTAATTAACCATGTAAGTGATTTCCCCTTTCCCCAATGACATTTCCTAAGTGAACCCTAGAGCCTTATAAACTTAATTTGTCATGTTTTGATAAATTGAATGGGTTGTTTTTAATGAAATGGATAATGCATGATGGTTTGAATTTCTTAATTAATAAAATTGTTTTAAATAAAATTACCCTAAGGGGGCTGCAGGGGGGTAGGGGTTGTCCAGGTGGGGGTGGGTTGTTTAGGGGGCTTTAGGGGGTAGGGGCTACAGGGGTGTGGGGGAGGGGGTGCAGACTGTACAAGGAGGGGTTTGGGTTGTCCAGGGGGTCCGGGTGGGCTGTCTAGGTGGGGGAGGCATGTGGACTGTCCAGGGGTGGGCTTTCCATGGGGTGGGGGTGGGATGTTTAGGTGGGGGACGGGGGGTGTGGTCTATATAGGGGGTAGGGGTGGGTTTTCCAGGTGGGGGAGAGGGGGGTTGGGCTGTCTAGGGAGGGGGTGGGTTATCCAGGTGGGGGGCTGTCTAGGTGGGGTGAGGGGGGTTGTCCGAGTTCGGGTGGGGGATGTCAAGGTGGGGTGGGGGTTGTTCAGGTGGGGGTGGGTTGTCCAGGGGGGCTGCAGGGGGTAGGGGGCTTTAGGGGTGTGGGGGAGGGGGTGGGCTGTCTAGGGAGGGGGTGGGTTGTCCAGGGGGTGGGGTGGGCTGTCCAGGTGGGGAGGGGGTGTGGGCTATCTAGGGGGTGGTTTGTCCATGGGGGTGGGGGTGGGTTGTCTAGGTGGGGGAGGGGTGTGGGTTGTCTTTGTAGAAGGGGGGTTTTCCAGGTGGGGTGGGGGTGGGTTGTCCAAGTGGGGTGGGGGGATATCCAGGTGGGAGGGGGTTGTCCAGGGGGGGCTGCAGGGGTGTGGGCTGTGGGCTATCCATGGTTGGGGTGTGGGCAATCCACTCCGATGCTCTACAAAAATAATAGGAATCACATATAACCAATGTATATTTTCTTTCACATGTTAATACTTTTCTTGAATTTCCATACCAACACCCACTCTTACACTTCCAAGAAGAAGTGATCTATGCAAAGAAATCTCACTCAGGTCCTTATCCACTATCCATATTTATCTCATACAAATTTAACATTTGTACAACTCCATATCACCTAATGATATGACAAGGCTCATACTCCCATGAGTAGTGTCCCATTGAAACTTGGCTCACATGCCTAAACAACATACATAGGATCATATTTTACACACACACAAAATTTTGTAAACATAGAAAATACTATATTTACACTTTGTATCACAACCTGGAATTAACTCTCAGCTATCCTCTCAAGGCATCAATAAGACACAGACCTAGCTCAAAATTTGGAGGTGTGTTTACAATTAGGTATGTTATTTTTAGAATTCATGTATGATATTTAGAGTGGAAGATAAAATCCGATCCATGTATGATATTTGGATGTGTGTTTACAATTAGTTTTGTTGTGATTTATATGTATGATATTCATGTTTACACCAATATTATTCTAGTTCATCTATAATAGGCATGAAATCACACTATAATCGGATAGAGATTGGATTCTAGGACCCTAGTTTGGGGGTGGACACCCCCACCCCCTTGGACACCCCACCTGGACACCTCCCACCCCCGGGACACCCCAACCCCCAAGTACAGCCCCCCACTCCCCTGGATAGCCCCCCCCCCCCACCCCCTGAACACCCCCACCCCCTTCGATAGCCCCCACTAGACACCCCCACCCCACCCCCCCCCCCCCCACCCCCTGAACACCCTCCACCCCCTGGACAACCCCCACCCCCAAGGACAGCCCCCACCCCCCTGGACAGCCCCCCACTCCCACCCCCCTTGGACACCCCCCCCCCCCGTTGGATAGACCCTCCCCTACCCCCTTGACACCCCCCCTGGACAGCCCCCACCCCAAGTCACCCCCACCCCCTAGACAGCCCCACCCCCCTGGATAGCCGCCCACCACCTGGACACCCCCCACCACCCTGGACACCCCCCCTCCACCCCCCCGGGATATCCCCCCACCCCCTGGACACCCTCCCCCGCCCACACACACCACCACCACCCCCTGGACACCCCCACCCCCTTGGGCAGTGTATGTGATCACTAAAATAATTTACTAAATATAAAATTCCTTCGATTTAAAATTTACTCAACTCCTAAATAATTCTCCTCCACAAGTTTATATGATCTTGTACACTCATGTATAGTTCTTCAAAGATGTTTTGTTATAAATATAGTATTTTGTTGTCTTTTATATTAGGATTCTCATATAGAGTAGTGTGTCAGTTATGGTTTCATATAAAGTGAACAATTCTCTTTTACTGAAATATATTTTCGATGAAACTTCAATCTTATTGAATTAATTTTGAAAAAATGACTTATAAAAAAAATTACAGAATGGATAGAAGTTGGATGTATGAAACCAATCGGATCTTAAGAGATTTTCAAAACAATTTGGATATATTTTTAGATTTTTTATTTCACAATGCTTCATATAGTGGTCACATACACTTCCCATGTTACAATTGTGTTGGAAGACCTTGGTTGAGCCCTGAAGAAGTCAGCTACCACATAACCAAATATGGCTTTCAATAAAACTACTATGTGTGGTATCATAATGGGGATAAAATAAAATCTCAAATTTCTGATGATCCAAATGAGAGGACTGTATTGGATAATTTGTTATATGACCAATTTCTATTTATTTTTCATCATTAAAAAGAAAGGATTACAAACCAAGAAGACTTCGATATGATCACACATGATGTGTCTAATGAAAATGATGATGTTTTCAGGGTGAAAAAATTGAATGATGTTGCCACGACTCCAGTACATCTACCATGAGGTAAAATAAAAAATCTGGAATTTTTAATCTGATTGTTTCATGGGAAAACTATGTATGTGATTTCTAATACTACCATAGATTACATTCTTACCTTCTTGAAGGACTTACTTCCAGATGATGCAGATATTCCCTCAAAAAACAATATGGCATGGAATTTATTTGAGGAACTTGTATTTTCACAAAACAAAATTCATGATTACCCAAAATATTGTAGTTTATTATGGGAGGAAATAGCTGAACTAAATGATTGTATAAAATGTGGAACATCCCACTGGAATCCAAAAGATAATTGAACACCATCCCGTGTTCCATAGAAAGTAATTTGGCACTTTCCATTGATCCTCAGACTTCAGAATCTCTTTATGTATGATGAAATATCAATAAAAATGTGATGTCATGATACCGAGAGAAATAAGACTAATGATGATTTGGTTCACCCTGCAGATGGATTTTCATGGAAGAGATTTGATTCTCAATATCCTAATTTTGCAACTGACGTGTGTAATGTGAGGCTGGGTCTTTCATGTGATGGTTTTAATATGTGTGGGTAGATACTTACTTCACACAGCACATGTCTAGTTTTTATACACATTTATAACCTTTCCCCATGGTTTTTTATGAAAAAACCTTTCACTTTCATGAGTATAGTCATATATGACCCTTCTGATCCCAGTAATGATGTAGACATATACATGCAACCTTTAATAAAAGAGTTTAAATTTCTTTGGGATGTGGGTATGCATGCATACGATGCATGTTCAAAAGACATATTTCATATGCGTGTTGTGATTATGTGTATGATCAATGATTTTCCTGTTTGTGCAACGATGTTTGGATGGAGCAAGAAGGGAAAACTATCATGTCCTATTTTTATGAAGAATACATGATCTAGAAGACTAAAACATCAATGTAGTTTTAGTTTTATGGCACATTGATGATTATTTCCAATGGACCATCCATATAGAAATAATCATCAAATATTTTACAATACCATGGAGACTGATGATCCACCTCAGCGTATGTCTAGAACTGATGTGCTTAATGAATTAAAATATTTCAGTTTTTCATTCAGAAAGGGTCAAATGAAATATGGAAAGATAAAGAATATTTCCATTGAAACCTGTTACAATTGGAAGAAGAGAAGTATCTTCTTTTATTTTCCTTATTGTTCAACCATTTTTTTATGTCATTTCTTACACGTAATGTACATTGAAAAAAATATATGTGAAATTTTTCTTTTGATTATTCTAAATTTTAAGGGAAAGGAAAAATATTATTTACAATCTCAGCGTGACTTGGTGTATTGGGGCATCAGACCAGAATTTCATTATATGCGTATCAGTGAAAATAAATGGAAAGTTCCATATGCTTCTTATGTAATGACACCTACAGAAAAAAAAATCTAGAAGTACTAGAGACTATTAATGTTCCTGATGGATATTCAAGCAACATATCTAAACGGGTCAATAGAAGAGAGTTGAAGCTAAAATCTTTGAAGACTCATGATTATCAAATTATTCTTCATGAGTTGATTCTAATAGAAATATGTCATCTTTTTTCCAATAATGTAAGGGTGGTTTTTATTCAGTTGTGCCATTTTTTAGAGATCTTTGTGCTAAGAATTTTTCCAAGTCTTTCTTGAAAAAAAATGTTGGAAGATACCCCATTAATTTTGTGTGAGTTAGTGAAAACATTTCCTCCATAATTTTTCAAATGCATGATGCATATGACTGTCCATATTCCAACTAAAATACTTCTCGGAGGACCTATTTTTTTCATTGGATGTATCCAACTGAAATAAATATGTACAAATTAAAGTATTATTTTCAAAATAGGAATCATCCCAAAGGTTCTATCGTGAACGGTTACTTGTCTCAAGAATGTATGGATTTCTACTCTATGTATTTGTCTGATCTTACTACAAGAATGAACAGACCAATGATAAATGAATAAAAATAGTATGATAAAATTAAACCCTATTTTCCATCACTTCCTCAAATAGGAGGAATTCTTGGATCATATACATTGACGACATTAAGCCTTAAAGAGTGGGAGATGGCACATCGCACAGTTTTGTTCAATTATGATTTGTTCAATGAATACATCAGGTAAGTAAATTGAATATATCTATATATTACATATATATCTGTTAAACTATTTCTATTTTTATCTACATGGAACAAAAATCAATGATAAATAGAAATCATCGTTCTTTATCTTTGAGAAGGAGGGAGACTTTGCATAGAAAAGAGTTTTCTACTTAGTTAAAATTGAAGGTAAAAATATTAATGTTTAAAATAATTAAATCAATATTTAATTTATTTTAATATTCATTTATATTTCAGGTCTTGAGTTTTCCTACTGACTCTGTCTTTGAGAAAATAATAGCTTTGGATTTTGGTCTGAATATTGTGGTTCTTGACTGTAAATTAATTGTTATCAATGGGTATATATTTATTATCCCTGAATGAGAAAATAACATGAGAACACTGCATGATGGTGTTATGGTTACTGCCACAATATAATTTTATGCCAATGAATCAGATAGTAGACCGCGATTTGAAAATGTAGGTTATTATGGAGTCATTGAAAAAATAATAATAATGGATTAATATTCTCATGGAAGAGTCGCGATAATGAAATACCAGTGGTTTGATTCGATGATGAGGCAGGGAACATTTATTGATGATATAAAATTTTTATTAATTGATATGACTCACACTCTTTCTACCGATGAACCATATGTATTGGCATCAATGGAGAAATAATTTTTTTATGTCAAAGACCATCTTCGACCTGAATTTGGTGTCATTATTGAAGCAATTACAATAAATATTTTTGATGATGGTGATGTTGGAATTGACACCATACCTACTGCCATTGGAAATGATCCATTTATTACTTTTGATGACTCTAATAGCTCAATTTTCAGAGTTTACTGTGAACCTGAAGTTATGATTGGAAATATATAAAATCATACATCCATGTTATAAATACTTTTGGTTTAGCTCAACTTGGTTTGTTAAGGTTGATACTATTAAAATTGATTTAATATTTATTACAAATAAGTTGTATCTGACCTGACCGTTATGTGAATTTTCAATGTTTATTGGCTGTAATTTTATTTTAATTTCATTTTATATTTTGGAATTGAACTGTATTCAAACCTACAAAACCAACATTTATGACTTAGTGAACATTTCAATGCTTTATTAAACATGTATAAAATTAGTTTAACTCTAAGACCTCCCTTTAACATTTCACTAGATAATGAACATGATGGTTTTTCTTCCTCTGAAAAACATGTATAGAAACTTTCATCATCTACATGGGCTAAAGAAATTAAATTTTTCCTTAATTTTCACAAGTGATTTACCCCTTGTGAATCTGGTAGATATCTTATCCTTTTTCATATGTTTATATCATCATTTCCAACTATCTTAAGGGTTTAATAATTCATAATATATAACTTTCTGAATTTTCTAATTACTTCCATATTTGTTTTCAAATGTAGGAAATGTAACCAATTGAAGAGAGGTGACAGAAAAAGATAATGGACAACAATCGTCACATGGTTGAGATTAGCATTCCACCACTAGTGCCTATAGTGAGTATTTTATTTAAAATATATATATTTAAAAAATATATAATTTCATGTGATTAATTTTATTTTAAACATTTTTTCAGGATTCACCTCTTAGGAGATAATTATTTGAAAAGAATCCTTGTAGTGGTCCCAGTACTCAGGGTGTTCGTATGAGGGGGGTGGTACAAGAGCTAGGTGATCTGGTCAGCGTACTCGACTATACCATACCCCTCCCACTGGCATACCATCTATCCCACATTGTGATCTCGGTGTGTCATTAGGGACACACAAGATATTTAGGCCTCCCATTTTTTCACCACCCTTTACATCTGAGTCTCCTCACCCGTATTTTCCATATCCGAAGATGATTCCCACTCCCCATCCAGCATTCAGTTATCCATCCATGACATCTTATTTTACTTCTACTTCCTTCTCTCCGAGCTTCTATATTCCATCTTATTCAACTCCTTGTCCACCAGAGTCTGTCCCTCCGGAGTAAATATTGGGACCCACTCCACCTATACAGGGTGTTCCTTTAGTTTCTACAGATCCAGCGGTGCCCGTTGATCATACTTCCACAGATATATTTATAGAACCCTAAAAAAATTATACCATTATTTATTTTCATTATAACATGTATTGATAAAATATTTGTTTTTCTTTCATAACAGATACATATACTGATAGGAGGCAGGGAAGGGGTCTACATGAATGCGTACGGTGTGGAACCACTGCACACAGTTGATGGTGGACTATAATGAAGACAGTCAAATGATTGAAAAAATAGGGCAGTAATGTCGGAGTTTTTTGGCGACGCTTTCCAAATACTCTGACATCATTCCTATCAGCCCTCTCTCAAGGAGAAAGTTTCTAAATGAAGTCAAGGATAATGTTTGGGTAGATATATGGGTAAAAAAATCTATTATATTTAATTCAATATATTATTTTTTTGTATTTATATGAATTAATATTTTGGTTTCATCTTCGGTTTAATTTCCCTAATGGTGAGGGTGCACGGCCAACATGTATAAAGGATTTAGGTGATCTTTGGAAGCCAATAAGAACGAGTTTTATATTGGTTGGTGTGCTAGAGTTGGAACAAAGTTAGAGGTGGTCACTATTGTGGATGATTTTTTTATAGAATAGTATCGGCAGACGATTACTCATTGGACGACTATTGTCATGACCCATCCCCTGAGGCTCGTGTCGTGACAACCCCAAGCTCGTCTTCCATAGGCCAGGGACTGGAAACTAGCACCAAAGGTGTAATTCCCTGAAACTAGGAAGGCATTGACTTTATAACCTCTAAACACACACACAATCAAGCACACAGCTGGATACGAAACACCCAGTAAACTATATAACAAAAGAGTGTGAAAGGTAAAAGGGGTCGGAATACAAGCCCAACTGGAAATTACAAGTACAACTGTGATACAATAAAAATAAAGAAAAGGAAAAGTCAGTTGTTCGGTTGTCCTCTGAGGTTCCTACCTGAAGGGTAGGTACAGATCACCTCCTTAGCACTCCACATATGTCTGTCTCCTCCGTGTACCGACAAGTCGTATGGTCCACCTCTGGGTACTGTCTAGTCCTGGTACTCTCAGCCACAGTCAGCGTTGTCTATCGTCTGCATCCAACACAACAAGGTGCGACCATAGCCTATGTAGTGGTGAGTATAATGATACTCAGTAGGGACCTCGATACCCTCAAGGTATCACAAAATCCACAAAGGAAAAAACCACAAATAATTAAATCAACAAATAACCCTACTTAGGTATATACCCATACATATACCTAAGTTATCAAGTGATCCATCTCAATCATGAGGAAAACACAGAAAAACTGACTCAGCTGAAACCAGGATTTTATTCTAGGGGTAGTATCAAGTAACATCCCAAGTCACATTGTCGAAACCTCAACTGTTGGATAACTCCTCCTCTATTGAGTACAGTGGGCCTTCTGTGACACCAAGTTTGCTTCCCACTAACCTTGGACTACTGAGGTACTCCCCCTATCAAGTACCGTGGATCTGTCGTGTCACAGAGCGCGCTCCCCACCATGGGTTTGCCGCATCACCAAGCGCGCTCCCCCTCATAGCCTGTTGAGGTACTCCTCCTGTCGAGTACCATCGGTATGTGGCGACACTAAGGTTCTCCCCACTATGGGTCTTCCGTGTCACCAAGGCGCTCCCCACTGGGAAATTTTAGTCACTCTAAGTCGAAACAGTCAACAGTAATCAGTTCTCAGCTAGCTACTAGGTCTTCACAATATGCTCGCTCGTCTCCGGGAAGATCCGCTCCATGAGCTACCGGTCAATACTCCAACTATCACGAAGTATCATGAAGAAGTATCTCAAAGTTCAGCCACGTCATAGGGGTCTCAACACAACAGATGTTTCATAAATTGGATGCTCGGTCTGTGAGTTATTAGACATTTAGTCCCGGGGACCCCATTGGATTCGTGCTTGATCCAACCTGGTTGTTTCCCATCTCAAACCAAAACTCCAGTGGAGTATACTCAAAGGGACTGTCTCACTCCAATATTTCTAGTGTTGTTGAAGGTTCATCAAATGGACGTCCAGTTCCAAAGATATGGACAATAGAAAGTAAAGGGGAATAGTGGGCCCAGGTCCGGTCTGACCTGGTCAGCCTGGCCCACTGGGTCTATCCCAGCAGGCCATGAGGGGTCGTAGAGAGCCATGAGGGAAGCTCTTATGTGGAGGTTGTTGCAAGGGAAAGAGGTCGTGTGGTGGCTTAGAGGATCACGGGCCGTGGGCGGTGCAAGCTGGGGCGGATCGGAGGGTTGCGGGCGGCACGACCGGTGGGTGGCGCGGCCAGTGGGGTGGGGCGGGCGGCGAGGGCAGCCTGGCGGGTGGACGACGTGGCTGGGATGGCTCGGCTGGTGGGAAGCATGGCCGGGGTGGCTCGTCCTATGGGTGGCTCGGCCGGGGTGGCTAGGCCGGCGGGCAGCGTGGGCGGGGTGGCATGGTCGGCGGGTGGCATGGCTGGCGGGCGGCGCAGCTGGGGTGGCTCGGCCGGCGGTAGGCACGGGTCGGGGTGCGGGGATGATTCGGCTCAGGGCAGTGTGGCGCGGTGAGGGCACGCAGCCGGTTCATCCGAGAGGCTGGAGCGTCGCGGGGGCGGCGCGGGTCACGGTGGTCTCGGGTGGCAGCATTGTTGCCTCCGTCACCTTTATCGTCTTCGTCTCCTTCCTTTATTACTAAGAACACCACAAAGAAGAACAGTGGAGGGGTCGGGACATCTTGGTTTGGTCTGCACCCACCGCGTTAGGGTGGTAGCATTTGGCTCAACCAGAAAGAAGATTGATGAACTTCAAACTTTACGACTTCTGCAACGATTCTTTCCCAAACCCCAAAAGAAATCAAGGAAAGTATTATCACGCAAATAAACCTTCTACCTTGAGTTGATATTTCAATGGAGTTGTAAGGAAGAATATGAATCATTGGGAAATGATGGACGTCAGTGTCATCAGTGTTTTCCTAGATCGTTGGTTTGTGCGTCGGTTCTTTGTAGTCGAAGATGTCCTACGTTGGAGGAATTCTCGAGGAAGAAGGTCGAAGTCAGGGTCGACGTTCTTCATTGTCGTTCTTCATTGAAAGAACGTGTTCTTCATTTGGAGAATTAGTTCTTCTTTGAAGATCTTTTCTCCCAAAGCTCCACCAAAATGAAAAATGGCCAACTGATGTGTTTCCCCCAACTTTAATCATTGGCACAAATTCAAAATAGCCTAATTAAACATCAAGCTTGGCACAATAAATTAAGGTTGGTTGGCATAATTAATTTGGAGGAAGCGAAAGAGGCTCCTCCACATTAAATAGGGGGGTTTAGTGGTTTCCTTGCCCCCATTAATAGGGGTCGAGTGGTCCCCACCCCTAAATTCAATTTGGGGGGTTATTGAGAACTCGGGTGGTCCCCACCACAATTAAACAAATAGAGGAGGTTTAGTTCCGGTGGACCCCACCTACCAACACCCACATGGGTGTTGCAAATAAAAATACAAATGTCATCCACTTTTATTTTTATTTTATTCTTACATGAAAAACCCAACAACTAACTTTCACCCTCGACGAACTACCATCGAGGTGAAAGTCTTCTTAAGCGAAAACTGGCGCTGCGAGTTCAACGGTGCCCTCAGATTTCAATTCCAAGCACCAGTTCAGAAGTTAGAAAAACCCGCTCGCACGTTTACTAAGCGTACCCAAAATAAAGTTCAAAAATTCATTCTAGGCACTCTGGGCCTCGAAATCATGCGCCGTCAATTTTTGTGGACTCGAAAATTTCCATATATTTTTAAAAAAAATTACATGGAAAATTCAGGTCTTTATATTATCCCCACCTCAGGGCTTTATGTTCCCATAAGCTAAAACTCAACTAGGTAAACAAGTGGGGGTACTGAGCACGCATCTGAGCCTCCTGCTCCCATGTGCTCTCCTGGAGGTTCTCATGCTGCCAGCGAACGTGCACCAAAGGTATCGATCGTCCATGAAGGACCTTCTCCTGTCGATCCTCAATCTCTACTGGAACCTCCGTAAAAGTCTCCCCATCGTCTATGTCCATCTCACCATGGTCGATGATGTGAGAAGGGTCATGCACGTATCTCATTAACTAGGATATGTGGAAGATATCGGTCACCCGGTGCAGCTGAGGTGGAAGAGCTAAGCGGTATGCCACCTCACCAACTCTGTTGAGGACCTAAAAAGGTTCAATGAACCTCGAAGATAACTTGCCACCTCGGACAAATCACCGTAGACCTCATTGGGGTGAGACCCATAGAAAGACGTGGTCTCCATCCTCGGACTCCAGAGGACTCCGTTTCCTGTTGACATACGACTTCTGCCTGCTTTGTGCAGTCTTCATCTGCTCCTGGATGATATGCACCTTATCTGTGGTAGCCCGTACCATCTCTGGTCCCACTAGTTATGAATCCCCTTGGTCAGTCCAGCACAAAGGTGATATGAAAGGTCACCCGTACAACGCCTCAAAAGGTGTCATCCCTATGGTGGAGTGATAGATTTTGTTGTATACAAACTCTACCAAAGGTAAGTAATCCTCCCAGCTGCGACCTAAGTCGAGGACACAAGTGCGGATCATGTCCTCGAGGGTCTGAATAGTCCACTCTATCTGACCATCCGTCTAAGGATGGAAGGCAGTGCTCAAACTAAGATTCATCCCGAAAGCCTCCTACAACCCCATACATAGCTGGGAAGTAAAATTTCTGTCATGATCAGACACAATTGTCATGGGTACTCAATGTATCCATACAATCTTTTGTACATAGAGGCTTCCCAGGCTCTCTACTGAACCCTGCTCTCTGATCGGTACGAAGTGGACCGACTTGGTGAGTCGGTCGACGATCACCCAGATAGAGTCATGTCCCCTGGATGTATGTGGAATTATTGTCATGAAGTCCATGGATATCTCATCCCACTTCTACTCTGGGACCTCTAAGGGATGAACCAAGCCTGCTGGTACCTAATGCTCCACCTTCACTTGCTGGAAAGTGAGGCACCGAGAGACAAACTCTGCTACTGATTTCTTCATTCCTGGAAACCAGTGCTGTCATTGGAGATCCTAGTACATCTTCTCCACTTTTAGATGTACCGATAGAGGGGATGTGTGGAACTCCCTCAACACTTCCTTCTTAAGTGACACTAGTACCATGGTACATCCTCTGAAGAGAATGACATGCTTCCCACCTTCAGAAAATCCATCAGGTGTTTGTCCTGTGGATATCTGAGCACATCATGCCTCGCAGTCAGCATCCCCATGCTGCACTTCCCTGACTCGCAGAAGAAGTGGGGGAGTGACTGTAAGAGACTAAATAAAATATTATCTATCCCGGTCCACAAAGGATATCTGCAAAGTGGCCAGCTGCTCCGTCGCCTCGCCTAGCAGCTGTATACCAAACCTACTGAGTGCATCTGCAACAACATTCCCCTTCACAGGAGTATATAATATCTTGAAGTCATAGTCCTGGAGGAACTCAATCCAACATCGTTGTCTCAGGTTCAGGTCCTTCTGAGATAAGATATACCTGAGACTCTTGTGATCAGAGTACATGGTAAAATTCTCGCTCATCAGATAGTGTCGCCACATCTTCAAGGCGAAGACCAAAGCTGCTAACTCCTGGTCATGGGTAGCGTAGTTCTTCTCATGTTTTCTCAGCTGTTGAGAACCATGTGCGATCACTACTTACTCCGGAATCAGGATAGATCTGAGTCTGTTCCCTGATGTGTCACAGTAGACTATGTACCCTACGCCTTCCTCTTGAAGCCTCGAGATGGGGGCACTAGTCAGCCTCTTCCTCAGCTCCTGAAAACTCTACTGGCATATCTCCGACCACACAAAGGGTTTCCCTTTCTTTATCAGTGATGATAGTGGTGCTGAAACTCTGGATAAGTCTGGCACAAACCTCCGGTAGTATCTAGAGAAACCCAAGAAACTTCGTACCTCTATCACACTCTTGGGTGGCTCCCAAGAAAGTAACCCCTCAATTATTGTTGGATCTAATGAAACTCCAGCCTCCTAGATGACATGTCCCAGAAAGTGAACCTCTTGGATACATAACTGGCACTTCAAGATCTTACCATAAAGCTGGTGCTCTCGGAGTGTGTCCAGTACTACCTGCAAATGATAGGAATTCTCCTCCTCAGTAGTTGAGTAGATCATAATGTCATCGATGAAGACTGTGACAAAGTGATCAAGGTATGGCTGAAATATCCTATTCATGATTCCCATGAACACTACTGGAGCATTGGTTACACCAAATGTCATAACCAAGAACTCATAGTGGCCATACTGACACCTGAAGGCTATCTTCTGCACATCTTTGTCTCGTACTCTGAGCTGGTGATAGCCTGATCTGAGGTCGATCTTCAAGAACCATCGTGTTTTCTTCAGCTGATCAAAGAGGTCGTCAATCCTTAGGAGTGGGTACTTATTCTTAACGGTCACCTGGTTTAGGCGCTGATAGTCAACACAAAGCCTCAAGCTCTTATCCTCCTTCTTGGAAAATAGAATCGGGGATGCCCAAGATGAAACACTGGGCTAAATGAATCTCTTCCTCCGCAAGTCCTCTAGTTGTACCTGTAGCTCACTATGCTCCACAGGAGCCATAAGATATGTTGGTGTAGATATCGTTGTCATCCCAGGGTACAAGTCAATATAAAATTCCACCTCTCTACGAGGATTTAGACCTGGGACATCATTAGGGAAAACATCAGTGTACTGGTCTACCACTACAGGATAACTCGGACTCTCCACATCAACAGCTTTGAGGGTAAGGCTGGCCAACTGATGAGTAAACGGCTTCACTTTCCTCTTAGAAATTCCATCTTGTGCTTCAAAGGATCCCTTCTCTCTGGTGAAGGTAAACCTGGTCCCATCCGTGTGGACACACCGTACTTTTCGCCTAATACAGTCAATCTGAGTATAGACTATAAATAACCATTCCATACCCAAGATGACGTCGTAAGGCCTCGACACCGCTAATAGGAGATCCCAGTCAAAGCTCTCGCCTCCTAGAGTAAGCTCACACTACCGGCACTAGTTCATAATCGTCAAATCTGCTTCCGTAAGAGTCTATAGCTGTACAGATCGAGCCAACGGCTCCGTCGGAATCTCCGAGATGCGAACGAGGGTAGTGGAAATAAAAGAATGGATGGAATCTGTATCTATAAGTACAGCAGCTAAGGTGGAGTAGACACAGATCGTACCTCATATCATCTCCGGAGCACAGTGGTCATAGGCCTCAACTGCCTGGAGCTAAGATCTTCCTTGTCCACCAGCTCCTTGTTGTCGGGGTGGACCTTCTCGTGGTGGTGGAGGTAAAATTTCGAATCATCGCCCACCGCCAGCTGCCTGACCAGCTCCTCTTCCACGTCCGTCTACTCCCTGCGGACCACCTTGATCGAATCTCTGTTTCTTCCTGGGCGGTCCCTTGACCATCTGCTGATCATCCGAATGGAAGTTCAGACAGTAAGGAGCCATGTGACCCTGCCTTCCGCATGTGAGACACTTCCCACTCCAGACATGTCCGTCTCTGCGTCGGTTTCCCCACAAAACTGAACCTGAGTCATGCGGTCATCCACCTGTAGGTCTGGTCCTCTTGGACCTCTGTGACATCTTTCTACTGCTAGCTGCAGAAGACTCCTCTATATGATGACTGGTAGTGGGTCTCATTGCTGGTGTCTGCTCAGGAAGGAAACTTTCCACCAAGAGGGCTCTCTCTAACACCCCTTCCTGCATCGGGATGCTAAGTGGGATCACTAAAGCCCTGATCTCCAGCCAGAGTCCCTGCTCGAAGATTCGGGCCCTGAAGAATGGGTCCTACACCATATATGTGGATTAGCGTGAGAGGTCAGTGAACCTCACTGAGTACTGAGCTATAGTCATGTTACCCTGATGCAGATGAAGTAGCTCCTATATACGCACTGCACGAAGAGTTACTGAGACAAACTCTACCCAAAACAGGCTCTCTAGGTCTACCAAGAGAAGAGTCACCTCATCGTGGACCTAGAGCATCAAGCTCCACCATCTTCCTGCTACTACCTATAGAAAGAAGGTGGCAAGGATCACCATGAGATCAGTTGGTGTCCCTGTGAGTCGGAACACTCTCACCACGGCCTCCAGCCAATCCTTAGCCATATGTGGGTCCGTCTCTCCCCTGAACCTGGGTGGCCTATAGCACTGGAACTTGTGTAATGCGCTCAAGCAGCGTGCACCGTCTGCTGCTGGGGCTGGTGGCATCGATGGCCCAATGGGTAAAGGTACCGTTGGTGCCTCTACGGATGCCTATATTGGAAGAGGTCCCTACACCAAGGCCTCATCGCTCGGTGGGATATCAATGCGTACAACTCTCGGAACTCTAGTCGGTTGTCTGCATGGAGGCATCCTGAAAAAAAAAAGGTGTGCTACGGTTAAAAGTTATACCTGGTGAGCTGACCTAGTGAGCTGACTTAAAGAAAACTTTTGAAAACACGCACACAATCAGTGTTTTCGTGCACTGAGTCGGAAATCAGAATTCAGGGTCCTGGTGTATGGATACATTGGCCGCCACACCAACACTAGACTCCCTAAACTAAAAACCACACTCACTACACTTGACATTATTGCTTCATAGAAAATATCATAGTCCTATGTTTTGTGGTATAACTGACTCCTCTGATACCAATTTTTCACAATCCGTCCCCTGGGGCCCGTGCCGCGACTACCTCAAGCTCGTCTTCCATTGCACAGGGGCTGACGACTAGCACCAAAGGCGTAATTCCCTAAAAATGGGAAGGTATTTCCTTTATAACCTGTAAACACACACACAAGCAAGCACACAGCTAGATACAAAACACCCAGTAAAATGTATAACAAAAGAGTGCTGAAAGTAAAAGGGTCCAGAAGACAAGCCCAACTGGAAAGTACAAGTACAACTGTGATACAATACAATTGAAGAAAAGGAAAATTCAGTTGTTGGGTCATCCTCTGAGGTTCCTACCTGAAGGGTAGGTACAGATCGCCTCCTCATCACTCTACGTCTGTCTGCCTCCTCCGTCTACCGACAAGCCATATGGTCCACCTCCGGGTACTGTCCAGCCCTGGTACTCTCAGCCTCAGTCAGCGATGTCCGTCGTCTAAATCCAACACAACAAGGTGCGGGTATAGCCCGTGCAGGGGTGAGCATAATGATACTCAGTAGGGATCCCGAGACCCTCAAGGTCTCACAAAATCCACCAAGGATAGACCACAAAGAATTAAATCAAAAGATAACCCTATTTAGGTATATGCCCATACATATAACTAAGTTATCAAGTGATTCTTTTCAATCATGTGGAAAACACAGAAAAAACTGACTCAGCTCAAACCAGGATTTTATTCTAGGTGTAATATCAAGTAACATCCCCAGTCACATTGTCAAAACATCGGCTGCTGGAGAACTCCTCCTCTATCGAGTACAGTGGGCCTTCCACGACACTGAGTGCTCTTCCCACTAACCTTGGACTACTGAGGTACTCCTCCTGTCGAGTACCGTGGATCTGCTGCGTCACCAAGCGCACTCCCCACCGTGGGTCTGCCGTGTCACCAAGCATGCTCTCCCTCGTAGCCTGCTGGGTACTCGTCCTGTCGAGTACAATGGGTCTGCCGCGACACCAAGGCGCTCCACACTGTAGGTCTTCTACGACACCAAGGCTCTCCCCAATGGTCTAGTTGAGTCACTCTGAGTCGAAACAGTCAGCATTCATCAGGTCTCATCCAGCTACTAGGACTCTGCACTATGTTCACTCATCTCTAGAACAATCCGCTCCACGAGCTACCGGTCGATACTCCAACTGTCACGAAGTCTCACAAAGAAGTATCTCAAAGGTCTGCCATGTCATAGGGGTCTCAACGCAATAGACGGTGCGTTAATCGGACGTCTGGTCTGTGAGTTATTATCCATTTAGCCCTGGGGGCCCGGTTGGATTCGTGTTCGATCCAACCTAACCATTTACCATATCAAACCAAAACTTCATTGGAGTATACTCAAAGAGACCGTCTCGCTCCAAGATTTCCAATGCCGCTGATGGTTCATCAAACGGACATCTGGTGCCAAAGATATGGCCAAAAGAAAGTAAAGGGGCATAGAGGGCCCGGGTCCGGTCCAACCCGGTCAGACCGACCCGACCCGTTGGGTGGCACGGCCAGCAAGCGGCACGAGCCGGGGCGTGGGGCTAGTTCCGACTGGGGTGGTACGGCGCAGCGAGGGTGTTCAGCTGGTTCTCCTGGGAGGCCGGAGCGCCGCGGGGGTGGCATGGGTCGCGGTGGTCGCGGGCGGCAGCATCGTTGCCTTCATCGCCTTCGTCGTCTTCATTGCCTTAATTCATTTTGAAGAACACCAAAAAGAAGAATGCTGGAGGGGTTGGTCCATGTTAGTTTTCCTCGCACCCTCCGCGAAATGGTGGTAGCATTTGGCTCAACAATAAAGAAGATCAATTAACTTCAAACTTTATGACCACTACAACGATTCTTTCCCAAACCGAAAAAGAAATCAAGGAAAGTATTATCATGAAAATAAACCCCCTACCTCGGGTTGATACATCGACGGAGTCGCAAGGAAGAAGACCAATCGTTGGGAGAAGATTGACATCAGTGTCGTCATAATTTTCCTCGATCATTGGTTTGTGCGTCATTTCATCGTAGTTGAAGACATCCTACGTCGGAGGAAGTATCGAGGAAGAAGGAAGAAGGTCGAAGTCAGGGTCGGCATTCTTCGTTGGTGTTATTCATTGGAAGAACGTGTTCTTCGTACGGAGAAGTAGTTCTTCGTTGGATTTTTTTCTCCCAAGGCTCCACCAAAATAAAAAATGGCCAACTAATGTGTTTCCCACAACTTTAATCATTGGCACAAATTCAAAATAGCCTAATTAAACACCTAGGTTGGCACAATAAATTAAGGTGGGTTGGCATAATTAATGTGGAGGAAGCTCAAGAGGCTTCTCCACATTAAAGAGGGGGGTTGAGTGGTTTCCTCTCCCCCAGTTAATAGGGGTTGGATGGTCCCCTCCCCTAAATTCAATTTGGGAGGTTATTGAGAACTCGGGTTGTCCCCACCACAATTAAACATGAAGATGAGGTTTAGTTCCGGTGGACCCCACCTCCCAACACCCACATGGGTGTTGCAAATAAAAATAAAAATGTCATGAACTTTTATTTTTATTTTATTATTACATGAAAAATCCAAAAAACTAACTTTCACCCTCGACCAACTGTTGTCGAGGTGAAAGTATTCTTAAGCAAAAATTGGCACTGTGAGTTCAACGGTGCCCTAGGATTTCAATTCTAAGCACCGGTTCATAAGTTAGAAAAACTTGCTTGCACATTTACTGAACGTACCCTAAATAAAGTTCAGAAATTCATTCTGGGCACTCTGGGGCCTCGGAATCACGCGCCGTCAATTTTCGCGGACTCGTAAAATTCCTATATATTTTTTAAAAAAAATACATGGAAATTCTGGGTCTTTACAACTATCTAGTTTAAGGTATTAATCACATTTGAGGTATTTAAATGAAAACTTTCATGTTTTGCATTAGTACTATCTTTTTTATTATTTAATTTTATATAGTAATCATCCAGAAGAAATAAATAAACATTGATTCTAAAAAATACATCCACACGTTGGGACGTACTATGATTCCAGATCATGAGAGGAATCTTGTATGATAGTTGTTTATAATTTTTCTTTTTAGCTTGAATTTATTCGATTTCTAAAGTTATATATAATTTTAGTTATGGAATTAATTATTGGTAACCTATTTTTAATTATGGTTTCCTACATTCAATGTTATTATATAGGAAAACATTGAATATTGAAGGACGTGTGCCTCGAGAAAAACTGTTTTGCTCAAGTCGAAGGAAGAAAGATGGAAGTGCAGTTAATGAACCAACTGGGCAAAAGATTGTAAGTTTTACTTTGTTTATTTCAAATTTTAATACTTATTTTGTAACTTAATAATCTATTTATATTTTTAACAGGCTGTTTTAGAGGCCCTTGATTCCCAGGAACCTGACAATTTTGGGTCAAACGATCACTTACATCAGGTGTTGGGAGATGAGCACCCTGGTAGAGTACGATGCCGACCTGGGAAGAGTACAGTCCCGACAAGGTATTGGTCCTCCTTAGGTACAAGTTGTTGTGACACCGAGTTATATCAGGTAAATTCACAGGCAGAACAAGCTGAAAAAAGGGCCACAGAGATGGTAGAATAGTCTGGTAGGGAAAACACTGCATTTATGAAACTGATGGAAGTTTTACGTCCAACACTTCCACCAGAGGCCAGCATAGCTTTTGATGAATATATGTCATTGATGTGTTCTATATATGGTTCACCATGTGGAAGATCTAGTGGTTTTTGAGATAATGGTGAGGATGAGGCTGAGGTGGAGGAGGAGGCTGAGGTGGAGGAGGAGGCCGAGGAGGAGGCTGAGGCGGATTATGAGGGCAAGGAGGAGGGCATTGAGGAGGGCGAGGACAATGATGGGGATGAAGATGAGGATGGAGTTGAGGTTGAGGATGAAGGTGATGATAGTGATGGTGATGAGGGATAGATTGATCCATTAAATTTTTTACTGATATTACTGACATTTGATGTTTGATGATTTGTTGTGCCTGAATATGTGTGTGATTATGTAGGTCACATTATATTTATTTATTTATCTATAAATAATAAAACTTGACTTGATGGTTTTTTATAACTGATTCACCCCTCCCCTAGACACCCCCACCCCCTAGACAACCCCACCCCCTTGGATATCCCCCACACCCCCTGGACATCCCCCCTTAAACACCCCCACCGCACCCCCATGGACACCCCCCCCCCCCACACCCCTATGGACACCCACCCCCCCCCCACCCTGTATAGCCACCCACCCACCTGGACACCCCCACCCCCTAGACACCCCCACCCCCTTGTAAAGCACCCCCAACCCCCTGGATAGCCCCCACACCCCTAACACCACCTGACCCCCTGGACACCCCCACCCTATGGACAAGCCCCCTTTCCCCACCCCCTCGACACCACCCCACCCCCTAGACACCACCCCACCCCCTAGACAACCCCCACCCCCTGGACACCCCCACCCCCTTGGACCCCCCCCCCCAACCACCTGAACAGTCCCCCACTCCCAAGGATAGCCCCCCCCCAACCCCTGGAAACACACCCCCCCCCACACAAACCCCCATGGACAACCCCCTGGACCCCCCCCCCCCCCCAGACACCCCCAACCCCCCTTGGACACCCCCCCACCCCCTAGAGAGCCCCCCACCCCACCCCCTGGACACCCCCTACCCCTTTGGACACCCACCCCCCCAACCCCCTGGACAGCCCCCCTCCCCAGACACCACCCCCCCACCTGAACACCCCCCCCCCCCCCCCCGCCCACCTAGACACCCCAACCCCCATGGACAGCCCCCCACCCCTAGACCCCCCCCCCCCAGACACCCCCACCCCCCTAGAAACCCCCATCCCCCCAGACACCCCCCCCCCCACCCCTGGACACCCCCCAACCCCCATGGATAGCCCCCCCAACCCCCTGGACAGCCCCCACCCCCTGGACAGCCCCCACCCCCTGGACACCCCCAACCCCTGGACAGCCCCCCCCCCCACCCACCCCCTGGACACCCCATACCCCCTTGGATAGCCCCCCACCCCCGCCCCCAACCCCCTGGACAGCCCCCCCCCCCCACCCCATGGACACCACCCCACCACCTGGACACCCCATCCCCATAAAAAGCCCCCCCCAACCCCCTTGGACACCCCCACCCCACCCCACCCCCTGGACACCCCCTACCCCCTTGGATAGCACCCCCAACCCCTTGGACAACCCCCCCACCCCCTGGACACCACCCCACCCCATGTACACCCTCCTCCCACACCCCCTGGCCACCCCCACCCCCATGGACAGCCCCCCCTCCCTGGATACCCCCCCTCCCTAGACACCCTCTTTTTTCCACTCCTACATGAAAAATGGGGGAGTTTGAACCTAATATGGGTATTCTTCCACAGCTAAAAGAACTATTTATGTGCACAATTCAGAGTGACTATAAGTGTCATGGGGAAACACTTGAAGGTAATTGTTGTATGTGTATGAATTCTGTATGAATTCATACAGAATTATGCATGTATTCTGTAGGTATTTTGTATGTGTGTTTGGTTTGCTATAGGTGCACAGGTAGAATTCTGTATGTGTGTTTGGTTTGCTATAGGTGCATAGGGGGGAGGCAGGCCTGCTGGTGGAAGTGAATCACTGCAGGTGCATAGGGGGGGGGGAAGTATTTCTACTACAGGTTTATAAATCCTATGCTAATAGTTTACAACCATTGGCATATATGTGAAAAGAAAACATATACCAACAGTTTCAGGTAAACCATTGGTAAAATTATATACCAACGGTTTACAAACTGTTGGTATAGATCCTTTACATGACTTTTCCTGACGGTTTGTAAGGAACCCTTGGTAAAATTTTATACCAACAATTTCCAAAATGTTGTTATAGACATGAATTTTTATATTTCCAATGGTTTTAAACCATTGGTAAACATTTATACCAACGGTTATATGAAACTGTTGGTATATAATCCATTTAGCAGCAATATCCCAATGGTTCTATGAGAACCATTGGGATATTTCTATCCCCATGGCTCTACAGCTAACAGTTTGGACAACTCTTGGTATAGTTTATACCAATAGCTGTTCATCCTCTACCAACAGTTTTAAACCATTGGTAAAGGATAGATTTCCAATAGTCTTTGGATAAATATGAGAAAGGAAAGAACCCTTACTTGAGTGTGTGGCTCCAAAATCTTGAAAAGGGGCTTCTTGAGAGCTTGGGGAACCTTGGGAGGATTCTAGAGAGGTGGGACAGATTAATGACATGCTCCAAGGATTTTTAGTGAAGAGAAGTGGGAGCTTGGGTGGGTTTATATAGGAAATGAGAGGGAAATTCTTTAATATTTCACAAACTTAGGTTTTGGACTCTATAAAATAAAATATTCAAAACCATAAACCTTTCCATGGTTTTTACACCTAGTTTTTGCCAAAGTGGGGAGGTTTAAATTATTTTATTAGTAAAATTTCTGAACATATTAAAATATCATCCTTTCTTATGTGGATATGAGTCACTCTTTTAAATAAATGAATTTAAAATCATAAAATATATTATATATTTTGGTGGATTCATAAAGGAATTATAAAATTAATAAAATGACTTAAAATAAAATTATTTTAAGGGGAAAAATATTTGTCTGAGGATACCCATTATAGTATTTATTACATCATTTTTGGGTCATTATAATGTCATAAAACACACCGTATATTTATACGGTATTTAATTTTTACATGAAAATTTGATTGTCTCAGAAAATTATGAAAAAATCACCATTGGATAATTTCAAAGTTTCGATTCCAAAAATAATATTTATTTTTATCTATATATTTTTCTAAATATTTTCATTTTCAATTTTAAAATAAGATTTTACATTTATTGAAAAATGTTGGGTTTTTACAGTAACAGTTTTTGAACCTTTATAAATAGTACATTTCACTTTATAAAAATTATCTGGTCATTTATAATTAATAAAAATTATTCAATAATTTAATTTTATTAAAATATTATTTATTTCAAAAATCCATAAATTCATCAAAATAAATCCCTTAATTCAATTTGAATATTACCCGAAAATACAATTTTTGTTTAATTGAATCAAAATAAAAATCATTTATAAAGTACAAAAAAATGAAAATAAATTCCTTATTCTATACAATATAAATATTCATATTATTATTTTATTGTTACATAACCCTTTTTTACAATGGAATATTCCCTAAGAGTAAGGTGTGTGATGGTGACACTATCATGGGGTCATTCAGCAAACATGGTTTGGGTCTTGATCTTGATGAGCTTGAACTTCTCTTGTAAATGATTTTTCTCTTGCTTAAGTTGTTGGATATCAACTTGGAATTGGTCAAGGGAAAAGCCCATAGATTTTATCTCCCTTGGAATCTTTGATAAATGGGCTTCATATGGCACGATTCTACTGGTTGAGGTCATCACTTCCTTCATCAGAGTCAATTGGATTTAGTAAAAGCCCTATATTTATACGAATCATGTGATCCCTATTCAATAGTTATATTAATAATGGTAAATATTCTTAACAGTATTTTAATTCCAATAATATATAACCAATTAAGTGCATGTTTTTTCTATAACCATATTACATAACAATATTCTTAGTTAAATAAAAAAGGGGAACTTCATTTATCACAACTCAGGTCATTAAAATATTCCCCCCTTAATAAATTGCGTCCTTGAAATGTTCATTTATCACATTAAAACAAATGAGGGTAACTCTATTTCATCACCTCCACTAGTTCCAACAATTCTTCTTCAAACTTGTGGTTTCTCAACAACACTTTGAACATGTGCATTGTATTATTCCGTAGAACTTTGTCTCTACGATCTAAGATCTTCATCGGCTGCTCCTCATAAGAGAGTAAATTATCCAATGGTACCACATTTGAATTGAGTACATGTGAGGGTTCAGGTATGTATTTACTTAATAAGGATACATATAATACATCAAGTACTTGATATAGGTTAGGTGGAAGTGCTAGTTGGTAGGCCACCGCTCCGATATGATCGAGGATCTCAAAGGGGTCAATGTAACTTGGACTAAGCTTTATATTCTTTTTAACTCTCGTCACTTTATTCCATGGAGATATGCATAGGAAAACCATTCCTCCAACATAAAACTCTAGGTCTCATCGAATATTATCAGTGTAGCTCTTTGTTCAACTTTGGGAAGCCTTGATGTTTTGAGGAACGGTCTTAACCTTCTCCACCATTTTCACGACCATTTCAGGACCTAGTAGTTTTTGTTCCCCAATTTCATCCCATCATCTATGTGTTATAAAACTCTTACCATAAATGCATTCATAGGGAGACATTTGGATGATCAATTGGAAATTATTTTTTTAAGAGAACTCATCCAGAGGAATATTTTGATCCCATCCTCTTTTGAAATCCATTGAGCATACTCTCCACATGTCCTCAAGTTTCTGGATAGTATTCTCATATTTTCCATTAGTTTGAGGGTGATAAGTTGTGTTGAAGTTCAACTTAGTATTCAGAGTGTAATGGATACTCTTCTAGAACATAGAGGTGAATCTTGGATCTCAGTCGTATACAATCGATAGTGGTACACCATGCAGCCTCACCACTTCTCTGGTGTATATCCATGCAAGTTGAACCTACTATAAATCCTCTCAAATATTAATGAAGTATGAAGTCTTTGTAAAACGATCCACCACAACCTAGATATAATTTTTTAATCTATATGTATTAGGAATCCTGATTATAAAGTCCATGGTGATGTTTTCCCATTTCCATGTAGGTATGGGTAATGGTTTCATCATCCCCTTAGATTTTTCTCTTTCTGCCATCACTTGCTAACATACAAGAAATCTTGATGTATATTCTATTATATCCTTCTTCATATTGTCCCAAAAATAGTGTTCGTGGAGATATTGATATGTCTTTGTGCTTTTATAATGTATAGAAAAGGTTGAGCTATGTGCATCCTCTAACAACTCCTTCTTTAACGTAGGATTTGATGGTACACATAGTCTTGACCCAAATATTACAACACCTTCTTCATTAAAATTGAACTCTGAGGATTTCCATTTTAATATAGTTTTCACTTTCTTCTTAATTCTCACATAATCTATTTGATAATTATTTAACCTCTCAATAAGATATGGTTGAGCAATCATTTGTGAAAGAATTGATGATGTTCCTTCCTTTATGATTCCCATGCACATCCTCATTAAGTCTAAGAAGATCGAATCCTTCTAAATTCCCATCAATGACATTATTGTTGTATCCTTTCTACATAGATCATCTACAACTTTATTTTCTTTCCAAGTATGGTAGTGAATTGAGAAATCATAGTCTTTGATCAGCTTTAACCATCTTCATTGGAACACATTTAGCAATTTTTTTTTGAATATATACTTGAGACTTTTGTGATCCATATATATTTCACACTTCTACCCAAAGAGATAATTATGAAAAAAATTTAAAGTGAAAATAACTAAAACCAACTCCAAATAATGTTTTGGGTAGTTTTATTCATGAACTTTTAATCTTCTCGAGGCATAGGCAATGACTTTGTCATTTTTCATTAACACACCGCTCGATCCCTTATTCGAAGCATCACAGAATACCATGAAAATATCTCTACTTTTGGGTAGTGTAATAATAGGTGAAGTGATTATCCTAATTCTGAACTCCTTGAATATTTATTCACATTCATCATTCCAAGAAAACTTGACTCCCTTCCAAGTTAGTTTGGTAAGAGGGTTTGATAATCGTGAGAAATTTCTCACGAATTGGAAACAATACCTAGCTAACCCAAGGAAACTATAGATATAGGTCACAGATGTTGGCCTCAACCATCCTTAAATTACTTCTTTTTTTGAAGGGTCTATATATATCCCATTTCTTTTGATGATATTCCCCAATAAAGATACTGCCTTCAAACAGAACTCATATTTTTTGTACTTGGAAAAAAGGTTTTCCTTTCACAAGGTCTTTAGAATAGTACTCAAATGCTCTTCATGCTCCTCATTAATTTTGAATTATATTATAATATCATCCATAAATACTACCAAAATTTTTTTGAAACAATCTATAAAGGCTCTATTCATCAATTATATGAATATTTTTGTAGAATTTGTGAGTTTGAATGGAATTACTATGAATTCATAGTGCGTGTACCTTGTATGAAAAACAGTCTTGGGGATATCCTCCTTCTTCACACTAACTTGGTAATATCCCAACCACATATCCACCTTGGAAAATTATTGTTCTTCACATAGCTGATTGAACAAGTCATAAATCCATGGAAAAGGATACTTATTCTTTATCATGATCTATTTTACCTCAGGATAATCAATTCAAAGGTGCATTGACCCATCCTTCTTCTTGATGAAGAGGACTAGTGCACCCCGTGGTAAACCACTTGGGTGTATGAATCCCTTATCAAGATTCTCCTGTAGTTGTTTCTTAAGTTTCTCAAGTTCCACAATAGTCATCCTATATGGATTATTGGATATTTGAAACACCCTAGGTATAAGCTCGATTGAAAATTCAACCTCTCAGCTATGGGGAAGACTAATAAATTCCTTAGGAAACATATCATCATATTCCCTCATAATAGGAAAAACTTAGAGGATGTATCTTTCCTTATACTCAATCATTTGAGCTATATATTCTTTCTCATAGGGAAATAATATTCATTATTTATATGATGGTGCTAAATAAGATTCATCCTCCTATTTACACTTGTATATAATTGGGGGTCGATTCTCTATATGGAGATTTATTTCCCTCTCACATAAATTTATGTCGGCTCTATATTGGTAAACCCAATCCATGCCCATAATTTAATCCAATTCCATCAAGGGAAGTATGAAAAGTTTATCCAAGAAGTTCATCCCAAAAATATTTATGGGGTAGGAGTTATATACTTAGGATTAAATAATTACCCTATTTTCCAATTTCACTAACATGTTTACTTATATGCTTTGTGGTGGTGTTTTAATAGTTCTTATAAACTTTTTTGATTTGAAGGAATGCATAGAACTAGAATCAAAAAGTACATTCACTATTATTTAATGAATAACTACCTTACCTATCACCACTTCATTATCAGGATTCATTTCAGGGGTAGTTATGGAAAAAACATTCCCTTTCTAACTTGGAGGTTGTTGGTTCTCTCTAAAAACCCTTGGATTAGTGCACTGGTTTGAAAAGTTCCATGGTTCCTTATAGTTGAAGCGGTGAACAACACATTGAGGTTTGACTATATAAATACTTTACTTTATCGCATTGTTAGGTTTCCCATGTCATCAATCATTGTCCAAGTTCCCTTCTCTTCTACACCTAAAACATTTTCTTGTTCCCCTTAAAAAATTTATGGGGTGCTTCTTTCTGCACCTTTGACATGTGGGATTCTAGAATTTCTTAGCACTATTGGATTTATCGATCAGACCACCTGAATTAAACTCCACTTTCCACTTCTTATCCCCATAATAACCTTGTGATTCCCAAATATTCATTTTCACTTTGAGGGAACATAAGACAATTTCCCCATAACTATCAAATTCATGGATCACCAAGGCATTTCATATACTAGGATTTATCCCACCAAAGAAGTGTTCAACCTTGCATTCAGTGGTAAGGAAAAAATCGGAGGCATATCATGAAAGTATTGTGAATTTTTCCTCATACACCCCAATAGATTCATTATCTTCTTTATTGAGTGTAAGAAAATCCCATTCTATTTTAAGATGGAGAGTGTGAGGAAAATATTTATCAAAAAACATTATTTGAAATTCCTTCCACTATATTGTTTCGATCTCTTCCTTGGGATTTGTATTCTTGATCAATGTCCACCACTGATCAGCTTCTCCCTACATATGATAAATATCCAAAAGAAACTTCTCTTATTAGAAACATTGAAGGATATATGAGATATTATCAATGGAGATGATCCATTATTTCACGATTAAGAGATCAGATAATACATTAAAAGTAGGAGGCCTTTATTGAATGAAGCTCTCAGTTACGGGTTGTTCTCTCTTAGGGGGGTTTGGGTGATCCTTTTTATCTAGTTTTCTATTTATAACTTTGATATAGATGAGAGAGTATCATGGAAAACATTTCAATCCCCGCTCCCATTAGATTGGGAATCTCATTGGGGAAGTCATCACATTGCCCTTCACATCATTTTTTAGTTCGATTCCTCCTATTATTGACCATTTGATAGAATAAAAAGGAAAATTAAGGATTATTATCTTAAAAAAAATAAACAAATAAAGTGGATTCTAATGAATTTAAAGGGATAAATTATAAATTACATGTATCTACTTAACTTATGAGTTTCTAGGCTTAAATCTATGTTATCCATGATCAATTTCCTAACATATCTTCTTATGTGTATTTTTGTTCCCTTAATAATGGTTTGTATAGAGCTTATGAATTTACCAAAAAATATCCCCTGGGAGTGTCAAACTAGGTGCATAGTAAGTCCCATTGTTGTGTACCATATTACCCTGAGTTAGGTATGGAACATCTTGTCGGAGTTCTTACCCCTAGGTACATTTGTGCTAGAACCACATCTACTTGTAGTATCCAGATAGGGATGTATTTTATTGATAAACCACTTACTATATACTTACCAAAGTTTAGGTATTTCTTCTTATACTTATTCTTATCCTGAATTCATTTTCTAGAGTTCTCTAATCCTAAGTCTTTTGCTAGATTTTTCTAATCCTAATCCCAAAAATAACTAAATCGATCCTTTGATACCAACTATAACAACCCTTCTCTTTATTACACATTAATAAATGATTTAATTACATAAAATTACACTTAATAAAACCCAAAATATTGATAAGACTAGTTTATTTTGGAATTAGGTATATTTCATTACAACTGTAAACATGAATTACAACATATTTATTGAAAAACATCTTTAACATGCTTGAGCTAAAAACTGCATTGGATAACCTTGGTAAATACATAGGAAAGGGGTGAGCCATAAATCCATTAAGTGAATAAAAATGGAATAACATGAAGATAATAGTACATGTTATAAAAGGCATATCAATGAGTCATAAAGGAACATGAATAATAAGGCATGATATAGCATGATAATCATAACATGAGAAATGTGGCAACAACTTAAAACACTACATCATAAATTGGTCAATGATAAACCTCCAAGACTTAATGGTAGAAAAATTCCCATAAAGGAATCAGGTACACCCCAGTCCTAACATGACGTATCATTATACTAAACATTACCCAATGCATTGGAGTGCTATATAATTCTTGGTGCACCCATCACTTTCATTTCATTTTCATGCTTAAGTATGCCACATAGATCATAAAACATCGATTCATTCATCATCATAATTTATATAATGATAAATGAGTGTGGAATACATAAATTTAATTCCCCAAAAAATGTATATGTGCATAAAATTTAAAACCCTTGATAGGAAAAGGGTATGGTATTCACTACACAATTGGTTTGGCATGGATAATCATGGTGAAAATTCGAGAACATGACGGGGTCACATAAAAATTCATAAAATGGATTTTTGAGAGAGAAATGGGTCTCTAATAACTTTTACATGAATTTTATGGTAATAGTTATATGTAATAGAATTCCCAAACATATATAATTAGAAATATAAGGCATACGATAATAAATAATCTTGAATAAAAAGAGAAAGGAGAAGAGCTTATGAAATTTCAGCATGGTAACGGGTGTACATAGGAGGGATTAATGAAAGAGAAAGTGGAATATCATAATTAATAAATAATAATGGAAGTATGGGGGAGGTGATAAAACATATACCATCATTAGTAATAGAAAATAAAAGGTCATAACAAGATAAAGAAACTTGGATAAAGATGATAAATGAAATAACCCTTACTTGAGTGTGTGGCTTCAAAAGATTGAAAAGGGGATTCTTGAGAGTTTGGGGCACCTTTTGAGGAATATAGATAGGGGAGGGCATAGTAAGGAAATTCTAAAAGTATTTTTAATGAAGATAAGTGGGATCTTGGGTGGGTTTATATAAAAAAATGAGAGGGTAATTATTTAATATTTCACTAACTTACGTTTTGAACTTTATATAATAAAATATTCAAAACCCCAAACCTTCCTTTGGTTTTTTCCCATTGTTTCTTCCAAATTGGGGAGGTTTTAATTGTTTTATTATGAAAAGGTCCAAATATATTAAAATGTTAACCTTTATTATGTGTAGGTGAGTCACTCTTTTAAAGAAATGAATTTAAAATAATAAAATATATTATATATTTTGTATGATTCATAAAGGCATTATAAAATTAATAAAATAAACTTATAATAAAATTAATTTAATGGTAAAACATATATATGGCCTATGATACCCATTACAGTAATTATTAAATCATTTTTTGGTTATTTGGATGTCATAAAACACACCGTATATTTATATGGTATTTAATTTTACCCAAAAATTCGAATGTCACAAAAAATTATTAAAAACTAAACATTGGATAATTTTAACATTATTATTAAAAAAAAATATTTATTTTATATAAATAATTTTCTAAATATTGTCATTTTCACTTTTAAAATAATATTTGACATTTATTGAAAAAATTTGGGTTTTTGACAATAATAATTTTTTAACCCTTATAAAAAGTACATTTCACTTCATAAAAATTATATTACCATTTAAAATTAATAAACCTTATTTAATAATGAAATTTTATTAAAATAAAATTTATTTCAAAAATTTGTTAATTCATCAAAATGAATCCCTTAATTGAATTTAAATATTACTAGAAAATTCAATTTGTGTTTAATTGAATCAAAATGAAAATCATTTATAAAGTAAAAATTAAAATTAAAATAAATTCATTATTCTATAAAATATAAATATTATTATTATTAAGGTCTTGATACATATCCCTTTATTACATTATCATATGAACTAAGAGTAATGTGCATGATGGTGATACTTTCATGGGGTAGTTCGGTGAATATGGTTTGGATCATGTTCTTGATGAGCTTGAACATCTCCCATAAACAGTTTCATTAAAGCTTAAGTTTTTAGATTTTAGCTTGGTCTTGGTCAAGGGAAAAGTCTATTTATGTTATCTCCCTCAGAAACTCTGATAAATGGGCTTCATAGGGCATGATTCTACTGGTTGAGGTTATCACTTTCTTTGTCCGAGCCAATTGGATTTGTTAAAAGCCCTATATTTATACTAATCATGTGATCACTATTCAAGAGCTATATTAAGAATGGTAAATATTCTTAATAGTATTCTAAATAAAATAAGATATAACCATGGAAGTTCATTTTTTTCTATAACCATATTACATAATAAGACACTTAATTAAATCAAAGAGGGAAAATTCATTTATAATAGTTTGGGTCATTACATCTGTTGAGTTTAGGAGTGTCAAACCTTGAAACCTTAGGTTTTAGATGGACTCGTAAGGGTGAATGTTTTTATAAAAACGTACAGCCCACCTATGTGAATTGTGCTACCTATATAGGTGTGTAGAAGTCATCCATAGGGGTTGTGAACAGTTTCCCAAACTGTGTACCCAACCCACATGCTTAGTGCCTTTTGGGCAGTGTGTGTTCATTATTCTGTGCATGGTTGGTGCATGGTTAGTTACACCATATAGGAAAACCGTGTGGGGTGTGGTTCTTAAGAAATAGGAGTCACACAGTTGGCCAGTTTTGAAGGGTGAAATTACATTTTTTCCCTTAAGGATATTTAATCCTATTTTCCTCCTTTTTTCTCCCTTTTCCAGTATGATCCTCCTTCTTCCTCATGCATGAATACCCTACTCCTCCAAGGTAAGTTTCTTTATATCTCTTTCATTCATCATCTGAATACCTCATAGTTGGAAGCATAAAAAATATTAAGGTTAGTTATACACTCTTTTTTCTTCTATTTCTTATTGATTCCCTCCTTTATTTCACTATTTTGGTGTGATCTCAATTATCCTATTTTCATAGCAGATATCCATTTATTCGATTTATCTCAAACTTGAATGAATGAAACATATATATTGTATGTTCGAGTCTTCCATGGTATAATTTAGGTGGTCTATAGATTTTTCCCTCAAGTATCATCAATTTTATAAAATATTAGGGTTTTATCATATGCCAGACTTACCCAGTGTCACTTAAAAATAATAAATTTCTTTGATTTAAATGGTTTATCCTGACTTGTGTTGTGTTTGAACCCTATTTTCTAAGGATATAGGTTTTCACCACTTCCCAAACCACCCCTTTAGGGTAGGTTCATTAAATAGTGCATGTTGAATATTGTCTTCCTAATTTATGAGCCACCCCTTTGGGTGTGATGTTTATATATGTGTATATACCTATTGAATTGAGTATATGCCGAGTTAAAACCACTATTGTAGTGGGTTCATTTATTCCTTATCATGAATTCAGATTATTTAAATTAAATTAAATTAATTTATTGATAACAAAGTCATGATTTCTAAGAAAACCCCTTGATGAGGTGCACTATCTTAAAATTAGAAATGTGATGTATAATATTCTATCCATTGATTGGCCTTATGGAATGAGTGTTTTTCGTGAATTTTTCTATTTAGAAATTGAGTATGTGTTTTAAATTATTATTTGGTATGATTTCACTCTTATAATTTTGTTTTGATATGTGAGGTATCTTGCTTACGTGTATTCCCTTTTTACTTCTAAAATAAAATTGGAATGTAGATAGGATCTCTAAATGTTTTTTTGAACCATGTTATGGAATGATCACTACTTTCCCTTTTTTATTATTAATTAAATGATTAAATTAATTATTAACATCATGAGAGATACATGTGTTTCCTTTCAAGGAATTCCAAGAATGGGCTCATCGTGCTTTTAATGGATTGTGAATATACTGGGAGTGATACTGGTATACCAGGATAGGATCACCATGTGTTCTTATTACCACATTATGAGTGATACAGGTTCCCTAGGGGAGATACCTTGGATGGGATCATTGTAAATATGGTTATAACAGGACATGAGTGAGAATTTTTACCATATGTGAGATACCAGTTATGGGATCAGAGTTTTTTGTCTCACATTACGCTGGGAGTGATACTCATGAGGCCTTCCATGGGTCGTATTGGATGGACTCTGATGGTAGTGAGCGTTACGGTGCTCCTGGTGTAATACACGGGTTCCTTATTAAGCTTCACCTTGTACTAGCCTAGGATGATTACTATTTAAAAATTTGGTTGTTACTTTATAGAAAAAGATAAATTCATATATTTGATACCCATGGGACACGCCCACCAATCCTAATCCCATGCTTGGGGTTGGTCCATCTCATGAAACAAGTGCCATACCATTTTTCATTATCACATTTCCCTTATCTCAATTATATAGGTTGCCTATGGTTTAGAAATTTCTAGATTAGGATGAAGCAAGTATGGACGGGTCAGGTTACCTTATAAAACCTAATCCCAACTTAGTTAATTATTTATTTTCATGGTCATTTTACTTTGGTATATAGGCACACTGCTAATTTTATATTCACGAACTAAAATTTTCTTTAAACACTATTGATGGTGGCCTAATGAGTATATCTCACACTCTGTTCAGGCCACTATTACACTAGGGTACCCGAACAGACCTTCTTGGTTATACGATCAGGATCCTTAGTTTATTTCTTGTGTTCTATTGTGTACTTGGGAGCTAGGGATCATGGGACCGAGCTAGTACTTGGGATGCTTGAGGAGACCACCCTTAAGGCCTTTTTATTCTCTTTCTTTATTCATGTACTATATCATATCTCCTACTATATGTTTCTTGAATTATTGGGTAACATCACATGAGATGCATGTCTGGTTAGTTGTATATTGTCGTTGGCCATCTTTATTCAGTTCTTTCATTTACCTTATGCTTCTTTTCATTTATTTATTTTTCTTCCACTACTACCTATTGATTTCATTAATTTTTATACCACTATTCAACTCTAATATCGAACGTATAGTCACCCCGTCGTACCACCATTAGAACCTATCTACTAGTCGATAGCCTATGGCATATGGGGAGGCATGATTGAGGCCTTATTATGACTACTTCGGCTATTTTTACCATAGTTATTTGGGTTGGTACATTACAAAGTGGTATTATAGGTTTATTTTCCTTTTTCTTACTTTTTTGGGTTGGTAGATAGTAGAATAGGAAAGTGTCACCACTCAGTAAATAGTCATGCTTGGGAGTGATCAGCTTACATATTGAGAAAAGTCCAAGTGGACAGGTGGTTGCGCCCAAATTTACCCTACTGGTAAAAGCGGTCGTTGAAGTACAAGTAGGGATCGAATCCACAGGGACCGAAGAAGTAACCTTGAGACGCTATGATTTATTGATGGATTGGCTATGAAGTGGCCAACTTTGAGGTAGATTTTAATTGGAGAACTAAAGATATAATTTAAATAATATATAATAAAAAAATTATGTGAACTAAACAATTATTGATGGTGGGTTGATCTTAGGGTTTTTCTTGGGGTGGATTGGATGAATTTCTTTTCATAGAAAATTTCATGTCATTAATTCAAGACATATCCAAACAATGAGATAACTCTTCCAAATCATTCACCAATTTAATCCCTACACAATTCCAAGTCTAATCACCAATTCACTTTGAGGATCACTTTAATGAGCACTCAAAGGAAATAGATCGTACTAGCACTCAAAATGTGTCATCATTAAAGTTGGCAAAGATGAGAAAGAATGTAACTCATCAAATGGAAATCCTAAAATAACGAATAGATTTAAATATTAAGTACATGAAATAACATTCAGTCCCTGACCTTGCTACTCCCTTGGATAAAACCTTAAGAGTTTATCCCTCCATTGATGCTATTCTACCAATGGAAGCGGGATGTAGACTTATGGGGTGGAATTGAAGAAGAAGAAAATTATTAAAAGAACGAACACTCCACCGTTGTGTGATTGAAATCACAAGTGCTGGTGTGAATAATTTCACACCATGATTCAACGGTATCAACGTGTGAAGAAAAGAAAAATAAAAGGTGAAGAAGAAGAAGAAATTTTATTAAAATAATAAACGTGAAAGAAAAACTTACATGGGAAAACTTGACGATGTGATTACAAATTGAAAGTAGAAAATTACAATTGAAAGAAATACAATGGATGAAAGAAAAACATGGATTCAAAGAAAAATGTTAGATGATAATTTCATTCACCACCATCTCCTTATATAGGCATATTAGGAGCCTTAGGTCCACCCCCAACATTAAATTCACCCCCCAACAATTAAGAGATTCAAAAGGAGGGTGAAGAATCAAAAGGAAATTGACGTTTCGAAGTTGACCCAGAAAACTGTCCAGATTCGTCCTCCATTTTGACGTGTGAGTTTGACACTTCATATGGCCGAATCCGAAGGTGTCATAAATATAAATTATCTTAGTCCATGTGTATTATAGAAGATCTCAAAATCTCAGGAAATTTGACTCATCCGTTTGGAAGTTATGGTCGAAATGGTGGGACGGATTTCTGTGCATTAATGACGAGTCCACCATTTAAATCTTAACTTCATATCCCTTTATCATCATGAAAACATCAGAATTAGCTCCGGCCACAGTTTAATAAAATAATACTAATATTTTTATCTTTATACTGTATAAATTTGAGCTTCATTGGGCTTGGTTTCTGGGGCCCACATTTGTTTGATGGGCCTTAGGCCCATTATGCTTTTTCTAGAAAGTTTCTGCATTCAGGCGCAAAATTATCCATCTTCCTTTGGGATTCATCCATCGGACCTAAAAGATAAAATGTTCCAAAAAAAGTGGTCAATCATATCCCAAAATTTCAAATTAAAATCATGAACATTGTAATTTCCACAAGAAAATTATTGAGTGGGTCCAAATTGACATTTTAAGCATGAATTGCACAATGATGGGAAATGAAGTTCAATTTCTGAATTGGACTAAAATTGATGTTTATGAACTTTTAAAAACATTAATATTAAGATCTTAACAATGAATATTAGCCACTTTCAGTGACTAATCACACCCCCCAACTTGAGTTTTTCTAGTCCCGAGCAAAATAAATTACAAATATGAAATCCAAATCCCCTTTTCCAAAAACATTTAAATACACATTACTCACCCAAATATCTAATACCAAAAAAATTATGAAAACCCATCAAAATCATTTAAAAAAAGCTATGTCCATAGTCATATCCCAAGCCCATTCTCATTCCTTTGTTCAAATTCATCGCCACATTTCATCCAATTCCAATTAAGCATGATAAAGTGTTGTGTATCATAAAAGATATGGGGCCCATTTTATTGTTCAAGGGGAAAAAATGGAAGCGCTAGGTGGGAATCACATTAAACCTTAAGATGAGTATCCTTTTTTTTTTTTGATTTTTTTTTTTGATTTTTTTTTTAACCACAATAGATATGAAAAGACTAACTCTGGGCAAGACAACTATGGAGTCACGATCCCCAAGTGTCGGACGCCACGTATTTTTTCAATTTCATGCTCTATGTGGTCATTATTATTTTTTTCAATTTTTTTTTGTTTTTTTTTTGTTTTTTTTTTGTTTGTTTTTTTGATACTCAAATTAAACTAAAAGTGACCCCAGAACCCTATGCTACAATGAAAGGGACCCAAGAACTCAAATTTACACCAACGATCCAGTAGACGTGTATTGTGGCATTTTTATTAAGAGGATGAAAATGTAAACTTTGAAAAATCACATCGGACAACTGCACTTTCCAAAATCTATGCTCATGAACTTAAACTTGCATTAAAATCAGAATCAAGGCATGAAAAATTTATTTGATATCCAATTTTAGATTTTGCAATGTGTGTTATCATGTTCAAGGTTAATGGAATTTTTCTTTTCATGCATGTTTTTATTCAAAAAAAATCATTTTTTATCCCCCCCCCAACTTAGAATAACACTGTCCCCAGTGTTTAAAGAAAAGAAAAGTTAGAAGGGGGTATGAGAGGTGTTCAATGAAGAAATTTAAAATGAAAATCATGGAATGAAGTCACCTGGTGGTTGATGATAATAGTGCATGCCATAGTCTCCCTTCAATCCTGGATTTGAGTCTCAGCGGCTTGGATGGTAGTGAATGGATTTTCCTTATGGATTTCAACATGTCCTTTTATTTTTTTTAACCTATAAAAAAAATAAAACAAAACAAAATAAATTGATGATACATTGTCTTCTTTATATTTTCTGGGTAAGGTATTACTCAGAGATCACACCACGTGACACGGATGAATATGGCGCTCCCCTTTCATATCCATCCTTACTCATAAAATAAGAACAGGTCAACATCTTATGGTAATTTATTATATCAAAAATAAAATGATTCAAAATGATTGGAAACAAGAAAACCATGGGTTGCCTCCCATGCAGCGCTTTTGTTTAACGTCGTTAGCTCGACTTGTACCCCCCAACTTATCCAATTCCAACCGTCAAAATTTTAATTAACCCATCTTTCTCCACTTCAACAAGATTTAGATTGATTGTTTTTTTGAAATTTGTTTCGTATGAAATCCTATTTTCTACAATGATTGGTAAAATCCAAGGAATATCTAAAATGGTTGATCGTGTTTTATCTGGATTATTTCCTATGATTTCAAGGTTCATTCCTACATGGTGAGATTCTTGATGAAAATTGATGATAATTGAATGGTCTTGGTTATCATAAATATAGGGATTATTGAGTAGGGAAGGAAGTATTAAAACATCGAGTTCAGTTTGATTGAATTTTCCTAAAGAAGAATGATAATTTGAATCAAAAATTGTTTCTTCTTTAAAAACATTTGAAAGAATTGGTTCCTTTTGAAAAGATGATTCATCCACAAAATTTTCCATTTGAATTTCATTAGTGGGTATAGACACAATATTCGTTATATCTCCCAATGGTTCAATGATTGGTGATTCTAAAAAATTGTTATTGGAGCAATATTCCGAACACTCAATCCATGAAGACAAATTCTCCCCTTGTGAATTAATTTCATCCTGATTTAAATACCCTTCAACATTTCTTTGATCTTGTTCAGTTATCCCATATCCAAAGGTTAGTTCTTTTTTCAATTCATGGGAGGTTTTTGGGATAAAAGATTCATCTATCAATGATGAGGAAAGAACATCTTGAGTGGGAACGGGTTCCTCAAAAGTCTTAAAGCTTTGTAGTTCTAATCTGAAAGATGAAACTTCTGAATTCATTTTATCCATTTGTTCACACAATTTTTCAAGAATTTTTTCAGGATTAGGGTTGATATATGATTGTACATCATGGACTTCCTCATTATTTATCTTTTTAATCATTCTTGATAGGTATGGAAATTGATCTTGTAGACATTCAGCATCCCATTGATTGTACATCTCATCTGGTGTGGTGAATTCAATTAAAGATTATTCAATGAAATTCCCTATGTGAGGTGTTTCCCAATATTGATTTCCGACTTGATTACATAATTGATTTATGAAGGGGTATTTTAGAAGATAATCCATTGGAATTGATTGAAAATTAGTTTTGGGGTTTTTTTAGACACACAGAAATAGAAAGGGGAAAAGAGAAGAGAAATTAGGGTGAGAATAGAGAATTTGGGGTGAGAAAAGAAGATTTGGGTCTAAGGTACTTACTTGGGTCCCCGGCAATGGCGCCAAAATTTGGTTGCACCCAAATTTACCCTACTGGTAAAAGCGGTCGTTGAAGTACAAGTAGGGATCGAATCCACAGGGACCGAAGAAGTAACCTTGAGACGCTATGATTTATTGATGGATTGGCTATGAAGTGGCCAACTTTGAGGTAGATTTTAATTGGAGAACTAAAGATATAATTTAAATAATATATAATAAAAAAAATGATGTGAACTAAAAAATTATTGATGGTGGGTTGATCTTAGGGTGTTGCTTGGGGTGGATTGGATGAATTTCTTTTCATAGAAAATTTCATGTCATTAATTCAAGACATATCCAAACAATGAGATAATTCTTCCAAATCATTCACCAATTTAATCCCTACACAATTCCAAGGCTAATCACCAATTCACTTTGAGGATCACTTTAATGAGCACTCAAAGGAAATAGATCGTACTAGCACTCAAAATGTGTCATCATTAAAGTTGGCAAAGATGAGAAAGAATGTAACTCATCAAATGGAAATCCTAAAATAACGAATAGATTTAAATATTAAGTACATGAAATAACATTCAATCCCTAACCTTGATACTCCCTTGGATCAACCCTTAAGAGGTTAGCCCTCCATTTATTCTATTCTACCAATGGAAGCGGGATGTAGACTTATGGGGGCGGAATTGATGAAGAAGAAAATTATTAAAAGAACGAACACTCCACCGTTGTGTGATTGAAATCACAAGTGTTGGTGTGAATAATTTCACACCATGATTAAACGGTATCAACGTGTGAAGAAAAGAAAAATAAAAAGTGAATAAGAAGAAGAAATTTTATTAAAATAATAAACATGAAAGAAAAACTTACATGGGAAAACTTGACGATGTGATTACAAATTGAAAGTAGAAAATTACAATTGAAAGAAATACAATGAATGAAAGAAAAACATGGATTCAAAGAAAAATGTTAGATGATAATTTCATTCACCACCATCTCCTTATATAGGAATATTAGGAGCCTTAGGTCCACCCCCAACATTAAATTCACCCCCCAACAATTAAGAGATTCAAAAGGAGGGTGAAGAATCAAAAGGAAATTGACGTTTCGAAGTTAACCCAGAAAACTGTCCAGATTCGTCCTCCATTTTGACGTGTGAGTTTGATACTTCATATGGCCGAATCCTAAGGTCTAATAAATATAAATTATCTTCTTAAATGTGTCTTATAGAAGTTCTCAAAATATCAGGAAATTTGGCTTAGCCGTTTGGAAGTTATGGCCGAAATGGTGGGACGGATTTCTGTGCATTAATGACGAGTCCACCAATTAAATCTTAACTTCATATCCCTTTATCATCATGAAAACATCATAATTAGCTCTGGCCACAGTTTAATAAAATGATCCTCATATTTTTATCTTTCTACTGTATAAATTTTAGCTTCATTGGGCTTGGTTTCTGGGCCCCACATTTGTTTGATGGGCCTTAGGCCCATTATGCTTTTTCTAGCAAGTTTCTGCCTTCAGGCGCAAAATTATCCATCTTCCTTTGGGATTCATCCATCTAACCTAAGAGATAAAATGTTCCAAACAAAGTGATAAATCATATCCCAAAGTTTCAAATTAAAATGATGAATATTGTAATTTCCACAAGCAAATTATTGAGTGGTCCCAAATTGACATTTTAAGCATGAATTGCACAATGATGGGAAATGAAGTTAAATTTCTGAATTGGACTAAAATTGATGTTTATGAACTTTTAAACACATTAATATTAAGATCTTAACAATTAATATTAGCCACTTTCAGTGACTAATCAACAGGGCTAGGTTTTTTGTTCACATTTTTCATTATTACAATTTATCTTTATTTCACCATGGTTGATTGGAATACTTTCCAATTCTTAAAAATTTATGAGATTTATCATTTTCCATTTTACAAGTATGTCAAGGAGGAATAATTACATGTATCATTTTAGGCATGTATGGATTTACATGCCATGCAAATTCCATGCCATGTAGATTTCATTTCCTAGGTTCTTTGAAATTTTTTAATGTGCCTTGTGTGTTAATTGGATACCAGTTATATTCCATGCTAGGTGTTTCAATGACATTTTTAGTTTTCACCTGCTTAGGTATTTGATCATCATGCTTTTGTAATTTAAATTATCATGTTTTTCTAATATGCTATGTTTGATTGTTTCCTACTTACATAAAATAATGTCATGCTTATTGTACATGTTTGTTCTTGTTTAGAATCCCTGGTAATTCATTATCAAGTTTTCTTGCTTTTACTTCCATTTCTATCATGCTTAGGTGATTAAATAATGGGATTTTTTCCAATTTCTATGATTCTATTCTTTTTTAGCATGGGCTAAAACATGTTGGTTTCAATTAAATAGCAGTCAAATTTCAATTTTTTAGGTTTATGGAGACTTATAGTTGTAAATTGATGACCCATATAATCGAACTAGTGTATATGTGCTTTATATAATTAAATACTATTGTATAAATGTTAAATATATTTAATTTCTATTTATTTCTAAACAAATTGGTTGTTCTTAAATGAGATCCAATTTGTCCAATTTGTAAAGTTTATGGGAACTTTATGAATTAGAATAGGGTGGTCCATATAATTAAACAATTATAGACGCACCTTATGTATTTAAAGGATTTTTTATAAATATTAAAGAGGTTAAATTTTCCTTAATCCTGGATAAAATGGCTACAGTTATATGGGATCGACCCACAAATTATAAAGAGTATGGGCACTTTATACATTGAGGGTGGTAACCCATAAAAAACTGAACCATCTATATCAGCCTCTTATCTAGGAACTACTACGAATAAATGTTTTTAAGTTTTTACATGAATGATTTTTCTACCTTTATTATGTATTACATCTATATGAATTGGTTATAAAGTCCCATATGGAAAACAAATCTTAAATGTGAAACTAGAATCAAGTAGGTCAGTTGGGGCATGTTGCTTATGAAATGAACCATTAAGGGTGTTTTAAAAAATTAAATGCTTAAAATGTTCAGGTTTCTTTTAGTGGAGCCTAAAATGTTTGGTTGTCACCCTTGTAGGTAACCTTTTCTTTTGTGTTCCTTATTTATTAAACCCCATGGGAGTGTTCTTATTCTATGTGTTAAATGACTTTTAAAATTCTTATATCTTCCTATATGGTTTTTCGTGTAAATGAAAGGTGTCATACCTTCTAACTAGTCCTCTTTAATTAAATAGAAGTTTTAATATTCTTGAGTTGTAATTTTTTAAGGCCTTATAAATAAAGGAATGATGATTAAAATGGAATTATATAATAAAATTTCCTAATTAGAACTAGATTTCAATAAATAAACAATTCTTAAAAAGGAATCTTAATGTAACTTTTTGGTTTTACCTTGTGTCCTTAGCTAAGTAGAGTACCAACTCACATTGTCGTTTGACTAGCATATAATGTTTTAAAGTTGAGAATTTAAAATGTTTTGAGTTCAAATATAAATAATGAACCTTCTTAATGAAACCTTAAGGTGATTTTATTTTAGTTTTAACCCTCGTGTATGGGTAGCTTAAATCCTTTCAGTGTTTTCCTTGAGTTCTTCCTTAAAACAGGAATGTGAACATTTCATATATGCCTCTTCTCCTATAACTTGAACATAAATGATTGTCTCTTAAGATTAGTGACCTTTCCTAGGTTTGACCATGTGTTGGGTCAACACTTTGAGTTTCTATAAGGGGATAACCCATTGTAGGTAGTTCTCTCAGGTCTCCAGATCTCTTGTAAAAATATTGTAAATCTTCTTGGGTGTGTGATATTATTAAAGTGACATAGTCCCATGTAGGACTCTTATTTTTAAAACAATACCTTGTTATGAAATATTTTTTTGTATTGTTTTGACCCTATCTCCGATACTGATCATTTCAAAATACTCATTTATTGTGGGTTAGACATTCCAAGGGAATGGTCAACCGCTTTGTACGTTGTGTGACCCCTATTTTTTCCCTTTTTAGTGTTGGGAAACTCAAGAAGTCATCATCTTATTCTACAACCTCATGGAGTAGTGCTTCTTAGGGTTAGTTCTTCACATGGGACATAAGATACTATAATTCGTAGGGATAATAATCCTATTTATAGTATCAAGGATATGTTGTTTTCTAATGTAATCTCAGGGTAATATGCATCGATATACATGATACCCATAGATTTTATAAAATAGGATAGAAAAAAATTTGTGTTTGATAGTACTTTTGTAATCCTTGAGCTATTGTGTTGCATTCATGGGTCATCTCCAGAGTTGAATGACCTAAGAGTTTGATGAAATAAAACTTTTCCCATTTTTCGGAGTGATATTTTTAAGAGGATCATATGTTTTAGCATGTTGGTATGTTCCTTGTATTTTATGCCTAATGCCTTGATATATAGGAACATGACTTGAAGAATCATCACATGTATATGTTTATATGAATATAATATCATTATTGTAAGTGAATGGTTTAATCCCCTTTTGGGTTAATGCTTGTAAAAATAGTGTTATCCATAGCTAGGACCTACAGTCAGTGGTCAATGGAGCACGTTTTGTGGGAGGAGTCCCCTTATTCAGTGGATTTTATGAATAAGTAAACCCCTAAGGTGGGGAGCTCCATGTTCATTCTAGTTGTATGTGTCCATCTAAGTAGAAAGAACACAACCTATAAGGACCATCTATAAATGGTCAGTTCTGCTTTGAATTCCCTTAGGACTAGAAATTCCAATAACATATCAGTTCTTGAAAACAATCAAGATAGTGAATGTTTAGTTGGGTAGGCAACCTTTATAAACACTATTCATTAGGAATTGACTTTGGTGGTTGTGTTTAAGTGTGATAGGATTCCATGTTTAATAAGGGATTTGTGATCATTTGATGGTGATACATTGGCAGAATTAGTTGAGCTCTTATAAGGAATTAGACCTTTGGTGGTTCAAAATTCCTTCTCTTTTTCTTTTTACACGGTTGGTTTGAAAACGTACTAATCACTTTTCCCTCTTTATAGTGAAAATGTCTCAGGTCCTTTTAGAGATCATTTAAAACCTCTTAGTGTGCTCTCATATTAAATATAATCATGTCCCCTATCTTGGTATCATTTGGGTACATTGATAGAGAATTATACTTATTACATGATAAAGTAATGAAATTCATTAGGCTTGTTTTGGGTGTTTTCTGTAAGAGTGTGCTCTTGAAGAATAGTTGTCCTTATAATCATGGTTAGTCCTAAGTGATATCTGAGATCCTAAGTAGAAACACCTTGGATGGATTCATGGACACCAACTATTTCTTTTTACTTGATTCCCCAAGCAGATTCTTCTTTGGGGTTAGTCAGTATCATTGAAACATAGATGTTTTTCCTTGTGTAATAATCTCACTTGTATGAGAAGGGGTATGGTTTTCTTTGGATAACCTCCTTGGAGACCTAGTTTAACTTCAAGGTTACCCCTAGACTTCAATTAGGCTTGTAGGTGGATTTTGAGTCTTATATTCCCAGTTTCATTGATCGGGTTACATCTATGTTTGTGCTGGGGAATGATAGTTAAAGTGGGGTTTGTCTAGATATGTCACTGAAAGTTGATTAAGGGTTTTATTGATTATTCTCTAAGAAAATACCAATTTAACTTCATTTAAATGCTTTAGGTTTATCTTTTGAAGTATGTCGTCCATCTAATCCTAGAGTTTTATGAATGGTTAGTTGGTATTGGATTGACTATACTTCTTCTAGTTTTGTTTATTAGGTTTGGTTTAGAATCAACCCTTTGATTGAATCATTTCTCATAAAATGAGCATCGTTGAGATGCTATGGTCATGTTTTCAAAGACAATTTCGTTGGTAGTGATAGTGTGTTTCAATATTATCCCTTAAATTCTAGAACCTATGGTGGAAGAACCATAGGTTGGGTGGTTAAAAAGAGATGACATGGAGATCGTGTCTCTAGTTCAATGGGATCAGGAAAGCTTAATCTCAAGGTTGTAGTTCTGAAAAAGAGGCATTGTATTTATTTTGTATGACTCTTATACTATATATTAAGGTGACGCTTGGAGGTGTGTTGGGAATTTAGAAATGAAACATAGATGTTTGAGTAGTACTTCATGACCTGAGTTGGTTGAGTGATGTTCTCTTCATTTCCCTAAGGCTTCTTAGGTACATTAAGTTATAAGGCAGAGATATTTTATCCTCTCATTATTTTGAATCATATGGAATTCCATAGAAATTTTGAACTTTTTTCATTTAGTGGATGGTATGTTTTGTGAACCGAGCTTCGTAATAGAATTCATAGAATTGGAACACTTAAATGTGTAGTTTTTTTATGTGGTTCAAAACCTGAGGGGTACCTTGGGTGTTCTGTTGAGTTTAGGGAGTTCCAAAACCCAAAAAATCATGTTTTTGATGGACTGGTAAGGGTTCATGGTTTGTCTATAATTTTGAGGCCCACCAATGAAAACCATATGAACTCTACAGGTGATTATAAGTAATCTATATGGGTAGCGCATAGTTTCCCAAATTGTGTACCCAACCCAAATGCTTAGTGCATTTTGGGGCAGTGTGTGTGCACCATTCACCGCACGATTAGTCAAACTGTGAGGGACAACCATGCGAGTTGTGGTTCTCAAGCAGCAAGAGCCACATGATTGGCACACAGTTTGGATAAACCATGCTACCAAACCATATATCCTGGTTTTGAAGGGTAAAATTACACTTTTTCCCTTAATGATCTTTAAACCACTTTTCCTCCTTTCTTTCTCCCTTTTCCAACAGGAGCCTCCATCTTCCTCATGCATGAAGACCCTCCTCCTCCAAGGTAGGGTTCTTGATATCTCCTTCATCCATCATCCAAATCACTCACCATCAGATGCATCAGAAATCTTGAGGTAATCTCTATAATTGTCTTACTTCTATTTCTCATTGCTTCCCTCCTTCATTGTGCTATTTTGGTGTGATCATATTTTCCGTATTTTCAGTGTGGGTGACTATTTCTCCGATTTATCTCAAAATAAACCAAATCAAACCTCATTATTTCATGTACGAATCATATATGGTGTAAGGTTGGTGGTCTATATATTTTTCCCTCAAGTTTCGTCATTTTATAAAATATCATTATTTTGTTGTGCACCGTACTTACCCGGTGTCGCTTTAAAATAATAAATTTCCTTGAATTAAATGTTTTAGCTTTCCATGTGTTGGGTTTAAACCATCTTTGGTATGGATAGAGTTCTTGAACTCCACCCAAACCACCCATTTATGGTAGGTTAATAAAATAGCATGTTTTGAACAATTTTTTCCAAATGTATGATCCACCCCTTTGGGTGTGTTGTTTATATATGTGTTTATGCCTATTGAATTGAGTCTCTACCAGGTTATAACCACTGTTGTAGTGAGTTAATTTATTCCTTATGATGATCTAAGATTATTTAAATTAAATGAAATTAATATTTTGATAATAGTGTCATGATTTATAAATAAACCCCTCGATGAGGTACACTATCCTCAAATTGGAAATGTGATGTATTAGAATGTTATTCCTTGATTGGCATCATTGCATGAGTGTTTTTCATGAATTTTTATATTTATAAATTGAGTATATATTTTAAATTATGGTTGAGTGTGATCAACCTCTTATAATTTGGTTTCTAAGATGTGAGGTGTCTTGCTTATGTGTATTCCCTTTTTAATTCTAAAATAAAATGGAAAATGGGTGTGGCACTCTGAATGTGTCTTTGTACTATATTATGGCATGCTCACTACTTTCCATTTTTTATTGTTTAATTAAATGATAAAAATAATTATGAATGAAGTGAGAGATATATGGGTTTCCTCTCAAGGAATACCAAGGATGGGATTGTCATGCTTATGATCAATTCAATGATGGATTGTGAATATGCTAGGGGTGATACTGGTATACTTGGATCCGATCACAGTGCATTCTTATTACCTCATTATGAGTGATACTGGTTCCCTTGGGGAGACACAATGGATGGGATCATTGGAGAGATGGTTATACTAGGGCACAAGTGAGACTTGGTCCCCTATGTGAGATACTAGGTATGGGCTTAGAGATTGTTGTCTCAAATTCGGTTGGGATTGATACTTGCAAGGCCTTACATGGGTCACATTGGATAGACTACAATGTCCATGAGCATTATGGTTCTCCTAGTGTGATACATGGGTTCTTTGTTAAGGTTCTCCTTGGATAGGACTAAGATGCTAGCTTTTAAAAAAATTGGTAGTCACTTTATAGAAAAATCGAAATTCATATATTTGATACTCACGGGATGCATTAACCAAGCCTAATCACATGATTAGGGTCAATCCATCTCATGATACATGTTCTATACCATTTTCCATTATCAACTTTCCATTATTTCAATTGTACATGTTGCCTATGGTTTAGGAATTTTCCTTCATAGGCCAAAGTAGGTTGGTCGGGTCGAGTTCCCTTATGAAACATAAGCCTGACTTAGTTAATTATTTATTTTCATATATATTTTACTGTGTTATATAGGAACGGTACTTATTTTCTATGCACAAACTGGATTATACTTTAGACACCATTGGTGGTGGCCTACTGAGTATATCTCACACCCTGTTCGGGATGCCATTGCATGTGGATACCCGAATAGACCTCCTTGGTTGTTGGATCAGGATCCTCGATTTATTTCTTTGTTGCGTTGTGTACTTGGGAGCTAAGGATCATGGGACTAAGATAGTACTCTAGATGATTGAGGAGACCACCCTTAGGTCATTTTTATTCTCTTTATTTATTCTTTTATTGTATCATATCGCATGTTGTATGTTTCCTACTTTATTGGGTAGCATCACATGACATGCATGAATGGTTAGTTATATATTGGTTTTGGACATATTTATTCACTTATTTCATTTACCTTATTTTTCTTGTCATTTATTTGTACCGTTTATTCTATTGTCTATTTATTTCATTAATTTTTATACTAATATTCCACTCTTATCTCGAGGTTATAGCCTCCCCACTGTACCACTATTAGATCCTCACTTCTAGTCGATAGCCTTTGGAATATGGGAAGGCGTGCTTGAGGCCATGTGGCAACCGGTCTAGCTACTATTACTACAGCCAGTCGGGATGAGATGTTATAAGTTTAAATAAAGTATATGTTTTAATGAAGTTTTTAGAAAAAAAAAGATTTTTCTATAAACTTCATGAATGATATAGAATTTTTAAAGGTGTTCTAATGAAGTTGAGATGAGCGGGAAAATTTGAGTTTCAAATTTTGGGAGATCGCATGTAACACATGAGATTAAATTATAGTAATCTAATATTATATTTTAATGAAAATATAATAAAATTCAAATTAAAAATTTTCATGGCACCAAAATTCTAATTTAGTAGGAAGAATATTTATTTTGAACTTACTTGGTCAAAATAATCCAAGAATGATTTATTAAAATTTTCCCCTTAGAAATAATCTTCAATGAATAATTAAAAATGTATTATTTAGCTATTAATCCTTTGTATTATAATAATGTGTTATAATATGTAGAATTAATATTTTATTAACTATTAATTTAATCAAAATAAATATAAGATCATTTGGAGGTAAAAAGGTACATTTTTTAGAAAACTGTTTTTTAAGCATAATGTCTTTTCATTTTAATTAATTAAAATAATCTATAATTATGAATTATTTAAATAAAATTTATATATTATATATCTAAATATATTAATTTAATTCCATATAATGTATATTACTATTCATATAGTTAATGTTATAACATCTTAATCTTGAAAAATACATTTCCTAAAAACTTGTTTTTGACACGTTTTGCGGGTTTATTTTTAAATTAAATTCTTCCATTTATATTAATTGAATTTAATAAAATGTATTCTGTAATTTTAATCATAATAATTACCATTATTTAATAATTTCAACTTAATTTTTTTTATAATTAATAGTAAAAATAGTAAAAAATAATTATTGTAAGTAAGGTTGAAACAAATTTAGCGTGGGGTTAACCAAAAAAGATAAGTATTAAAATGACATAGACACTTAATGAAACAAAATTTTTGGGTTATATTTTTATCTTAACCTTATAACCTTATAATGTGATCCATTTTGGGGCCATATTTCCTATAAATTTACTTGACATTATTTTAAAACTTTGAAAAATTACAAGTGTGTCACTCACCCCAATTATAAAAGGGCACCTCCTCCCCTCACTTATTCACACATATCAATCCATTTATCTCAACCAAACACTACCAAAATCTCTCCAAAACATCCTTATAGAGATTATATATCTTATTTTCTTTACAAAATACCAACACTACGATCCTTAATAAGATATCCAAAGGATTTTTTTCTAAGAGAAGGTAATCATTTTCACAAATCTCTTTCTTTTTTTACTTCTTTTACCACCTTCAATTATGTATTAATAATTAAAATATAATAAATAAATTATATAAAATTTACATAGATTTTATTATTTTTATGGATTAATATTTACCCATATCCTCTACCATAAAATAGGAAATGAACTCGTCGATCATGTGTACGAAGGACTACTGCCTTGCGAACCGATGTAATTTATTTTCCATCACCACCACTCACAGATAGATATAATGATGGATTTAAGGTATATATATGATATTTATGACATTATTATACATATAGAATTATAATATCACATACACCTTATTATATTCCAATCGTTTTTAAAATGATAACGTCGCTCATGCGTATATGTGGACTACCGCCTCCATGAAGTGATGTGATTTTTTTTCATTTTTTTTAATGGATAATAAATAGGATATATTTAATGAATATATATGATATATATGATATAATAAATATCCTTTAAAGCTTAATTAATATTTAAATTTCTTTTTTTCAATCCTTCTAAAACTTAAAAAATCATCGATATATACGTGCGGCATACCGTCTCCAAGAGTGGTATAATTAATTTTTATACCTATAACTTTTATGGATAAATATATATATATATATATATATATATATATAATGAATATATATGATATATATATATACTTATTAACATTCTAGATATGATATAAAATTGATAAATTTATGAGGACTGAAACTACCGAACCGAAACTTACATGAAAAATGAAACAGTTAACACTCAAAAACAACAAAGTTGATAAATAATTATTGATTGATGAGTATTTAAATGTTATGGTAGGATAAACTATGATATTATAAGTATCTATATGGTTTTGGTATAAAATTATAATAAATTTAAATTATTATAATGGATTCTAAAACCACTTACAATGCAAGTCTGTCCTGAGGTAAGGGTTTATTTCACAATATCATCATTATTAGGGATTATTTATGTTTTAGTATCCATTGAGGGAATTATTTTATCTTTATATTTTTAAATTAATATATTTTATTATTATATATTTATTTTTATAAATTATAATTTTTCCTTTCATTTTCCTCTCTTTAAGTACTTAAGAGACTCGAATAATTATTTAAGGAAAACCGACCTTGCTTTTCTACCCAGTCAAGAATAATTATATTCCCTGTCTATATTTCCATTAAAATGTCTAAAATAATATTTATAATATTCTATAATGATTTATTAAATTTATTTTAACCATGTTCTACTTTTTATAAGAAATAAATTAAAAGGAATCTTCTTGTTATTTTCTGAACGAGGTACCTTTGTCCTTTTTATAAAAGTGTGAAAGGAATGGTTTTTTAACTTATATGACATGAATAGAATTTACCACCATCATAAACACTCATTTATTTGAATATTCCTTTGAAATTATTTAATAATTATTACAATGAAAATGTTTTCCTTAATATTTGGTAAATTTTTTGATTTTGGAAAATTTATTTTCAAAAAAAGTTCATTTCCCTCAAGAAATATTCTAGTGATATTTTTAAAGTATATTTATCAACATCATCATTATTTGGTGAATATTATTATTTATTGGGGATTTACTCCTCTCATACCATTTTTTATATTACTGTATATGGATTATGATTATGTTTATTGATTGGGGAATTATTACTATATCATAATTTAGTTTCCCAACATGAATGTTTACATTAATTATGTTTCACCCATTTAATTTGATAAATGCATTAGACTTAGTAAGTAATGGGAGTGGGCCACTATATCCCCTTGATGAATCAGTAGGTCTCAAGAGACAATCTAGTTTAGGTATTTTTCATACACCTTACCTATTTATGTATATTTCCTAATAACAATGCCTTGACGGTAAGATTTTGATGTTCATCATTATTCCTTAAATCCTTATGAAACTAGTTATTATTATCCATGTGATTATTTATGCTGTTATGTTATACATTGATTTAGTCCCATTTTTATGGTATTCATTATATGGAATATTTTATTATTTTTTATCTCATCCATATTATTAATATTTTATTTTATCTGTGATATCGTTATATGTATGATTTCCCTTACTGAGAATCTAACATCGCCTTTTTTTATGTTTTCTATTCCCCTAGATATGAAGAATGGATCTATGAATGAAATTATAAATTTACTAGTAGAAATAATAATTCTCTTGTATGAATTACTATATCATATTTCATGTTTTCTTATATAATTTGAGAATCATGTGTGTATCTAGTCTCCCAAGACTATTAAACTATTCAGTCCTTTAGGATGAAATCCCTAGTTCTTATGCCAACATAGTAAAATTACCACTCGCTCTGGGCTACTGGAGTCGGGGTGTTACACCACACTTTCTTTTTGAATTTCAGAGGAAGTGTGCCTATATAAAGATGTGAAGTAATGGTATTAATGTATAATATTAATTCATAGGATATAGATCCAAACTAATATAGTTTTTATAGAAGCATGAGTTTCCAACAGAGAATTGCTTGGTTGAAGAAAAAGAAGCATAGCCGACAATGGTGTAGCAGAAATAGGTGTATAGTCAAAATAAACTAGACAATTATACCAGACATAGGAATCGAGCATAGGTATTTTCTTCATGGTGAATCAGATTGAGTCACAATGTTTTGAGGCGCATCGTACAAATCCATACCAGATGAAGACAAAGGTGCACTGAAGAGAGTCATGTTGGATGGAGATCATACCAGATGGAGGATTTCCAAAAAAACATCTTATGAGTTGTATTGAAAAGTTTATTATCTTGTTTTTTCTCTTAAGTATAATAATACTTTATAACTAATGTGTGTCCGTATAACTACCTATTGGTGTATAGAAGGATCTTAACAATATTTGGATCAATTATATTCACTTCATATCTCCACTAATTCACCCACACCCCAAACCTATCTCAGTGTTTCTCACATTATTGGGAACTTTAAGTGGTATCATAGCATAAAGATTACTTATGCAAGATCCTTACTTTTCTTATAATGTATAATCTCAACTCATTTAGTAGTAGATGTATTTCTACTTTTGATAGAAAAAAAAATCATAGATGGAAAAACAGAATGATAACTTATCTTCTCTCTCTTAGCCTGGATGTGATATATACAGCTACAGTTGGATTTCCGCCCATCTAGAATGATTCTATTATGAAATTTTCTCAAAAAGTGAATCTTGATGTTTATGTGAAAGATCTAAATGTGAAAATATTTATATGAAGTTGATGGTTCTCAAGTGAGAAGAGAAAACTTAGGACAAACTTGAAAGTATATTCAATGGAAATATTAAAGAAAATAAATAAAATATTCAAATATAGAGAAGTAAGTTCAAATATATTAGGGTGGATGATGATAAAATAATTCATTACTACTTTATCATAGTTAATAAATTAATCTGAAACATCATAGGATTCATAAATGTATTGTAAGATATAGTTATTGTTAAAATTTTGATGTGGAAATTTCCAGGAAATTTTGATCCTAAAATCTATTTTTTATAAGATTAAGATTATTTATCTACTAATGAATTTCATAACTTTATTGTTTCATGTTAAATGAAAATAGATCACTCATTTAAAAAGAATATTAAGTAAGAAATTTCATTAAATCTATAAGAATGAAGCTGAAATTTCAAGAATCTAAACATGAGGTAGGGGGCCTCAGTGAATTAGAATATAAGGAAGATGAAAATAAAGTTAATAATAGAATTATATATCTCGTTTATAAAAAATAGTAGAAAGATAGAGGCAAGTACAAATGAAAATTTCCACTTAAATGTTTTGAGTATGGAGGCATTGTAAATTTCACTATGAACTGTACAGAGAAGAAAAATAGAGAATATAATGATGATTCTAAAGAAAACTGTTGGTGGAATAAGTGAAGAAAAACTTCCAAGGAAAATAAGAAATCCAATTTAAGTAAGAAAAAGTTAACTGTAAAAAATAAAAGAAGTATGTTGAGTAAGAAATTTGAGTACAACTCTATTGACAACAATTCATAAAAATATGGAAATCTAGAGAGGTTCATAACCTTCTTTTCTAATGTTGAAATAAGGTAAGATCCTCAAATATTGAATAATAAGAATGTGAAGAAATCTATAGGGAATATTAGTTGAGATAATAACTTGTGGTGTGACTTGAGAAAAATAAAAAACTCAAGAAATAATCCATAATTTTGAATAAATAAAGTGATAAGAAGAATATAAGAAGGTAATAATTTCTTAAAAAGGAATATGGAAACATTAAGAAGATTAAAAACCTCAAGATGAAAGTTATAGAATAAGGAAAGATGGTGAAATATATTGATGAAAACTTACTTCTAGTAAAGAATATTTATATATAGCTCACTCATGATCTCTTTAGGATGGAAATAACATGAAGAAAATGAAATATAATTTCAATAAATATTTGAAGTTAAAGCCAGAAACATCTAAAGTTACTGAAGTAGCTCATCCCAAGCATCAAGTGAAATCTAAACCCATTGAACTTTAGTTAATATTATTGCACTAACCATGTAGGTTTTAGAAACAACTATGGGAAATATTAGTTTGAAAATGATGTGAAAAAAAACATCACATCCCCAAAAGTTAAAAATATTATTTAAAATATTATTTCCCCACCCCAAGGTAAATCAGATGCTGAAAGATATATTAAACCTCAAAAAACTCATCATATAAAAAACGATTTTTATAGAATATCTAGGTTCAATGGATATCGTTTGTGTTGTGATATATATGGGAATAAGGAATATAATTTTTTTTAAGACATGTCTCTCCCTAGCAACAGGCATGAACTGAGTGGAAGTGACTGTAGAAGAAAATAGAGTAACTGTGTAAAGTTTCAATAATAAAGAAAATCAAATTCATCAGATGTTGAAGATCTAACAAGGAAAAATCGATTTGACTATTTTTAGAAATTTTATGGGAGGTATGACCAACCGGTAAATTATGTTGAATAATGTATGATAATACTTCCAGGAAAAGTTTCTTATATTGGACTAGAAAAGGAGGTTGGGAAGAAGAAAATTGAAGGCATTGCTTTTATTGTTGAGACTGCTCTAAAAGCTAGAAAAGGGAATAAACAATGGATTATTGAAAGTGTTTTTTCCTCACATATTATAGGTGATATGAAAATAGTAAAAAAATATTTAAGAACATGAAGGAGGATCAGTTACTTTCAAAAATTATAGTTCCATAAAAATAAGAGTAATTGGAACTGTTGAGATTGAATCTCAAAAACTATAGTCAAAGGAATATTTTCATGTTGATAGGATTAAGAAAAACTTACTAAGTTTTATCCAACATTGTGACCATGGTAAAAAATTCATCTTCATAAAATATTCTTTCATCTTTCAATTTTTGAAATATGGAAAATTTTTTACTAAGGGAGAAATAACCATTAGCAATATTTTCTAGATTAGAGATCCTTATAATTCGTGTTGCTTTAATTGTTGAGGATGAAAACAAGTTGTGGCACTAAAGACTTGTGAATATTTTCTAGAAAAGTATTATTAAATTTTCTATGGAATATTTTGTAATATATTTACCACAAATGAAAAGGAAAGATGGTGTTTTTTATAACTTTATTGAAAGTAAAGATGGTTAGTATAAGACATAAGAAAGTTGGGATTCAATCAAAAAGACCTATTGAGATCATACACTCTAATATTTATGGACTAATGAGATATGAATCAAAAAAATTAATTAATACTTTATTACTTTTATTAATTATTTCACTTGGTTGACCAATATAATGTTCATGAAATATAAATCAGAGGCAATATAGTTGTTCAAAAATTCTAGAAGGGGTGTTGAAAAAGAACTGGGTGTATATATATTGAATTTGGGGGTAAAAAATGGAAAGGAGTTAATAAGTAACTCTATCAAGTCCAATCTGAAGAATTATTGAATCAAACACTAATACAGTGCTCCCAACACTCCTCAATTAATGGATTTTCTGAAATTAAAAACATAAGTTTAGTTTAAATGGGAAGAATCATACTTACTGAATATAAACATTTGAAGTTATTCTAGAGAGAATCTGTAAGTACAACTGTGCATGTTAAAAATATATGTTTTCTTCAACCATAATAAAAAATGACTCCCTTTGAAATATGGTATAAGAAAAAGGCTATAGTGAAATTTTTTAAGGTTTTTGGGATTCCTTACTTAATAAAGATAAAAAAAATATGGATTTAGGAAGTTTTGATGAAAGGAATTAGATGGGATTTTCATGAGATATTTATAATATGAAAGAAACTATAATTTCTAGAATTAATTACAATAAAATTTTGTTGATTTATTTGAAGTAAAAGTTATTTAAAACCTGTATACCTTAATAAAATTTATTATAGATGTTAATGAAGATGTTATGAAATATAGAATGATTATCTAATAATAAAAAGAAACATGATCTTGAGCCTTATCCCATATAATTTTATTTATATTTTTCTAGTGATAAGGAAAGTAAGACTAAAAGAAAATTTATAAAGTTCTAAACATTAAAAAAATAGGTTCAATCTAATAACATGATTAGAAACCAAGAATCTCCTGTTCAAACAAGAAAAAAATTGAGATTTGAGAATCATATGTCACTTATCTCATAGGTGGAACCACAGTATGTTTCAAAGGCATGTGAACATAATTATTGCTTAAATGATATTAATGATTATTTAGATAAAATTAAGAAATATTAAACCTAAAACCCTATTCCATGACCAGTGGGAAATAATGTTATTGGAAAAAAATGTGTGTTTATAAATAATCTTAAAAACATTAAAAAAATTCAAGAAATAAATCATGGATTGTTTGAAAAGTTTACTCATAGGTGTAAGGTATTTATTTGAAGAAACTTTTTCCCTATTATGAGACTTGAAATTATGTAATTGTTCATGGTATTTGTTGCGATTAAAATTGCAAAGTTTATCATATGGATGTTAAGTAAACTTTATTGACTGTTGAAATTAAATAATAAGTTTATATTCATTAACCTAATGGTTTCATACTTAGTAAATATGGAACCATGGTTTTTAAACTAAATAAAGCTTTGTATGGGTTAAAACTATCCCCTCGAGCCTAGTATTCAAAACATGAAAGTTTCCTGAAGCAGTTAAATTCTTCTAAAGAAAAAGTGGATAGAAACTTTTATTTGAAGGAGATAATAATAGGTACCCTTATTTTCAGTATTTATATTGATGATATAATTTTTATAGGAGACATTAAAAATACTTGTGAATAAGTTTTTGATAAAATAAAGAGGAACTTTGAGGTGTCAATTCATGGATAGTTAACTTCATTTTTGGTTATATAAGTTCCCAACAATGGAAGATACATCTTCTTCTCTCAAGAAATGTATACCAATGACTTGCTACAAAAAAATTTCAGGTAATATTCAAAATAATTTTCTACACCTATCTCTATTGGTGTAAAGTTGAGTAAAGAAGAATTCAAGAAAAGTGTGAATCAGAAAGACTTCCAAAAGTTGATAGGAATATTAATCTATGTTACTAATTTAAGACTAGAAATTTTATATATTGTTACCTTTTTTTCAAGATATCATAGTGATCTGAAGTAATCACGCATGCTAGAAGATAAAATAATACTCAAGTATATTAAATTAATATCAAATTATGGCCTGATGTATAGAAGAAGTAATGATATGAACTTTATTAAGTTCACTAATGTTAATTAGGCTGGAAATTGTAATGATATAAAATCAAAATCATGAGGAAATTCCTTCTTACGATAAATTTGTGTGAGATATAATATTAAGAAACAATACTCTGAGTATAGAGGAAGTAGAATATGTTATTTCCATCAAATATTGAATGAAAATGGTGTAGTTGAAATCTCAGTTTGGATATTTTAGAATGAATGTTGGTATACCATTGAGACTATTTGTGATAATCAAAGTTACATTAATCTTCTTAAAATTCCAGTTCAATATTCTAGATCAAAGAACATTGATGTTAAATATAATTTCATTAAGGAGAAAGTTTCTAGTGGAGATGTTATACTTGAGTACATTTCAATAAAATATCAAATTATCGATGCTTTCACAAAAGTTATGCCATAGGAAAGATCAGAGGTATTGAGGTTTAAACTACATGCTCATCCTAAACTAATGACTTAAGAAATTTATTAAGGAAGTATCCCCATATTCCTTATGATTTTTTGGTCAAAAGTGAAGAAGAATTACATCTTTTTTATAATAAGTACAAACTCTTTACTCTGATTTTTTTATTGTGAATTCGATGTTATCATAAAAAGTGGGAGAAGAAAAGGTTGATGGGGAGTTTATTTTATCATGCACACAAAATTTTGTGTTACCAAGTGATGTAATTCCTTCAAAAACATTATTTTATCCAGAATTTTGGTTTAGATACACCCTCTATGAGAAAGGTTGTGGTTTGATAATATATTTAAAAAAAAATTTAAGAATGTTGCCAAAAAATCCAAAGGGGGAGATTTAAGACCCTTTGGGTTGTTTTTTTAATGAGTTTTTTATTTTTTAAACATTAATTTTTTGAATGTTTTTTTGTTTCAGGAGAAAATTAGTTTCTAAAGAAGTTATAAGAAATTTTCTTTATGTGTTGCTACTGAAGGTGTTTAATAAAGTTTTCTTACCAAGCCAAGAACGTTTCCTAACAAAGTAATATGGTGCTTTACTAATTTTCATGTTCCTAAAATCATGAAGATACTCATGATTCTAGATGAGTTTGTTTGAGTTTGTACACAGGGGAAGAAGTTGGTTTCTAGATAAATATCATGTTATGTAAGTACAATGTTCAAGATATGATATGGTAAAGTTTCTATTGGTGATCCAATAGGGAAATATGAATTTCAATGGAATGATACTACTAGATAAATTCACATGAAGTTTCTTTAAAAATGAATATTGGTCTCTAGAGTTTTTCTCAAAAAAAATCTGGTAAAATATATAAATTTTAAAATCAAACATAAGAAGAAAACTTTGATGTTTACTAGATGGATAGATACAAAGTTTTATCGAAAAGATATGTGTGAAGTTCATTAGATAGGGTGAAGTTTTGAATATTTCTAGACTGAGTTTCAACGAACATACATTTTCAAGTCTATCGGATCGATAAGTATGTGGAGGGAAGATAAATGTGATCAGATGTAAAAATATAAGGAGTTTTACTAGATTGGGAAGAAGGAATTACATTGGACATAAATAGAATTTAATATCAATGAAGCCCCAAATGTGAGTTTTTCAAGTTAAGCTAATCATTCAGAGAACCATCAAATGGATGAGAATTAGACAAGGAAATATGAGGTCATTGGATAGATGATTCTATGAATTTATACCAGATTGATTTTTGATATCCAAATCCAATATGAAGTTTGAACGAATGTGGGATGACCAAATGAATATATACCAACTCATCAAACATATCATGTTAGACAAAATAATACGAAGTTCATAGGTTAGAGGAGGCATATAAGGACCACAAGATAGAGAAATCATGAGTATACAGAACCAAGTCAATCATAAAATGTATACTAAATAGAGGGGAGTCAGATAGAATAGTATCGGACAAAGAGGCACCATACATACTTTTGTTGGACGAAGTTCTTATAAACTTTATATAAACTTTGTAAAGTCTCTAACTATGATGATGCTAAGATGTTATTTTAAAGTTATTTAATCTTTTCTATTTTTAAGTGATTTTGAAGAAATGATGAGTTTTAAGGAATTTTAAATTAAAATTAATTTTTAAAAAACTTTACTAATGTTATATAATGTTTGAAGGCATTCCAACAAAGTTGAGTTGAGTCGAAAATTTTAGAGTTTCAAATTTTTGGAGCTCGTGATTTCTCTTTGTATTTTGGAAGAAGTGTGTCTATATAAATAGGTAAAGGCATGGTATTAATTTACACAATTCATTCATGAGAGAGATAGATATGAAGTGATAAATTTTATAGATTAGTGTGAGTTTCTAACCAAGTAATTTCTTAATTGAAGAAAAATAAGCACATAGAATGGAGGTGTAGTAGACAGAGGTCTATTGGTTAGTGATACTGGATAGAGGTACTGGAAATAGGTATCAAACAAAGGTATATCAATAAAAGTGAATCAAAATGATGTAAAAAAATTTTGGTTGAATTGCATGGATTCATAATTGATGAATATAGAGGCACAACGGATAGAGTCATACCGAACAAAGAGTGTATTGGATAAATGATTTCAGGACAAATATCTTATGAGATGTTTTGAAAAATTTATTATCTTTTTTTGGATCAAAAGTATAAGAATATTTTTTAACTAATGGGTTTTATTATGATTAATTACTAGGATATATAAGGATCTAAATGATATTTGACTTAATTATATTCACTTTATATCATAATGAATTTTCATGGACCAATGGGAGTCTCCAAGTAAGGGACATAGTCACCCACACCGGGTGAACCTTGTAAATTTTTTTTCCCTACATTACTTTCCTATATGATTCATATGTGTGTGGTTGAGATATAAATTTAAAGATGATAGAAACTCTAACAATTTTTAGGGATATATTTTAAGAGAAACGAAATTGTAAAAGATCACCATTGATTCACTCCCCCCCCAATGGTTTACATATTCCTGGAAGCTTCCTAATTCATTAATTAATTCTCAATGGTGACATGGGAGATGTTGTTAGTTATTTATAAATGAATTTTAGTAACAATGATGGTGATATAGTGGATAATATGTCTACCCATGGTAGATATGTGATTCAGTGAGGATGAAATGGGTTGAGGAGGGGAGATCCTAGAGAGAATACATTGGTTAATACATCAAGAGTCCTCAAGGGTGGATAGATTCCCAACCAATTCAGGTTATGGTGGGGATATTCCTTGTGGTTGGACACCTAGATAACCAGTGATAGTCCATGTGGGTGGAAAATGATTTAATTAATAGATGTGGATGATGTTATTTCAAGTTCCCTATGCATGGATAGCTAAATTCTAGAAATTATGAGGTTATATAGAGTTTAATAAGGGTGGATAACTATTTAGTGATATGGTTTTTAATGTGGATATCCAACTATTTATATATGAGTGGATTGTTGTTTAGTACTCGTGTGGTATTAGTGAGGTCCTTATGGGTGTAAAACTATATGAAAATATTATAGCATGGTCTATTTAATTTGAAAACTGCATGGTTCTTAGATGAGAATGGATAGTAGATGTTGTGTAGAGTTGGTTATGTGATGGCATGTGATGGTAATTGTGTTTCTTCTCGAAAAGTGAAATGGTCATATGATATGGAGAGGAAGAGGTCGGATGGTTGGATTTTAGAAAATTTCAGTGGGTTGATTTTGTTTTGTTTATCTCATTCATGGATGCAATAGTATGATAAATTTGTATGGATAAATGATAGTTATGATGAGGAACCTATTGAGTATATTTATATACTCACCCATGTTTTATAAAAATATTTTACATTTTATCTGGATAGAGTTTGTGGTAGTGGTGGAGACCTTAACTCGATGCATGGGATACTTGTAGGTAGTGGTGGATTACATTATACCTAATCTAAGGTATATAAGTGATAGTGGGTTGTGGTTATTTTACCATTATGGTTTTTTTTTGTATAGATTAACATGGATTGTAATATATTATCCATATATTTAGAATGAGTTTTCTATTTATTTTGATAACGGTGTTGTGGAGTTTTCATAATAAAGGAGTAATGTCTTCTATATATGTGTAATATTATACAATTAGTGCTAGTTTCCAACTTATGACCTATTAAAGGTGGAATTTAGGGGTCATGCTCTAACTCATTATTGGCTAAGATGGATTCCTAGTAGTGGAAGATTGTAACATATTGTAATATTTATTTTGTGTACACTTTGTTTATTGATGATGTACATAGACATTGGTAGTTCATGGGTTCAGCTCACTATTTGAGATGGTCATACTAAATATCATTTCCCATGTATGCATGTACACTCATGTGTTTTTCACTCTTGTGTCTATGCACGTATGGAGATAGAGATGGTGGTTGAACTTGGAAGTTAAAAATAGATGATATATGTGTTAGTTTTTGACTTGGAGTTTTCATTTAGTTCAGGACGTGTGGTTTATATCTAGTGATTTATTCCATAACCTAAAATTATATTATTAAGATGTAATATATGAATGTTTTAAATTTCATGACTATTTATTTATTTATATTATGATAAATGATGTTGTGTGATAGTGTAAGGACCCATGTTTTTTCAGACTCTAAATTTGAGTCAAAATTTTAATTTTTTGTTTTAGGTGCATATAAGGGGGTAAAATGATCCTTTTCTCCAAGAATATGATCTCAGAAAAAAAAAATTGACCACTCTGTTGGTCCTGTAATAGGGTGTTTACCTTAGGAAAAAAGTTTGGTAGAATTTAAATCCATCTCTATTTTAGCGGAATAATTAATATTTAATATTTAATAAATTAAATATTAATTTATTTTCACAGGTTCATTCAGATATATATTTTTAATAGAGTGTAAGATTGAGATTCCATCTCCTATGTTGAGTCTAGAATGGGGTGTTTTTCCTAGGTGGGGAATAAACTTATGTTGGGAATCAAAGCCGGGTCGGGCCCATTTTTCTTTTTCTTTTCTTTTCTTCTTTTCTTTATTTTCTTTTTATTTTCTTCATTTCTCCCCTTTCTTCTCACACACACACCCATGGGATCTCCTTCACTACAACCTAGATATAATATGGAGAGTTATAGATAGAAATATATGGGTAGGGAAAGATAAGTATAGTTCTGAAGCTTGGGACACGTTGAATCATCGTGCGATGGCCGTGGAGAATGGAAATGGGAAAAGTATTGGTGGATTCCACCCAAAGGTTGTCCATTTTTACGTTTTTTCATAAATACACTTAGGTTTATCATATTTATTTTTAATCCCTTATTATTCTTTCTTGGGACCCCTAGTAAGTTTATTTATAGCTTTTCCTGAGAAAATAGTGAGTTTTGAAACAATTTGGGGGTTTTCATTTGGGAAAACCCATGTACACAGCGTGTGGTTCAGGGAACACACATCGTGTGTTATTCTTGTTCGTGGAAGATAATATTTTGGGCAGTAAACATCATGTATGGTGTATACATGTCATGTACTGGTACTTGTCGTGTAGCTGAGTAGGCGGCCAGCCAACCCATTTTGGGGCACATATTGTGAAGAGTACACAGCCAAGACCGATGTGGTTCACACACCATGTAAAAGTACACATCCAAGTGATATACATGTCTAGGCCATGTGATCTATAGGGGTAGGTACCCCATTTAGGGTATAGACCATGTACATGGGATTTTATATGACATGTCCATTTGGAGTACATGCTCGGGTGGGGCCGTGAGGGTACACACTGTATACTAGGGGAAACACACTGTGTATTTCTCCTTTACTACCCTTTTGAGGGTTCTTCCTATTTTATGCCATGAATTCTGGATTGGACATAATTGGAGTCCATTCTGAGTATTTTTCTATGTAAAACGTGAGAGTGAAACCCATAGGGTGATTTGAGTACTCCTAGGGAGAGTTTCAAGCATTTTTTTAAATAGAGAGGTTCTTCCTCCAGTAATAGAATCTAGTTATCTTCTAAGAGTGAGACATTGATATGATATGGGACATGGGATATCTACCATGACCAATTCTTATAGATTTTCTTTGAGGGTGTCTCCCATGTGAAATGTGATTTTCTGGCCTAAGAGGTTATGATATTTTTTATTTTCGAGGATCTTTTGTAGGATTCATCTACTTATGTTTCAAACTAGAGGATCCTATATAGGATTCCTCTGGAAAATTATTATCATCAAGTGTCCTGAGTAGGATGCCTTTTTTTATGTACATCACAAGGATCCCATGTTTGATTCCTTTGTTTATATAACACCCCAAACATTTTATGGTATGATTATCCAAAATAAATTATATTTATATCCTATATATCAAAATTCACTATGTTTGGTTATTTAGGAGATAGTCATGACCTATCCATTAAACAAAAATTTTCCACTTCTATGTTTTGAATTTCAAAAAACAGTCATCTGGAATTATGACCAGTAAATCATTTGGAGTCTGATAGAACCAACTTGATTTTTGATCAATAGTAACATACCCTTATGAATAGTAATATGATCCTTATGAATAGTAAATAATGATAATATTTTATTTTTTTAAGGTAATAAGATTATAATATCTTAATTAATTTTTCAATGTGATATAAAACTAATTATACCTTTAAAATTATTAATTTTTTAATAAACTATGGCTTTATTTAAAAATTAAAAAAATAATATTTAGAAACTTATTTTCGAAAAATGGTGTTCATTTTTGAATTCTAAAGGTCGAAAAATGGTTAGAGTGAATTTTTGGGATTTTTTTGAAATTCTAGAATTTTCGAGGAATAGTGAAATACGGTAAAATACTGTATATTCAAATTTCAGTAAAATACACTATTTCTGACATCATAAGTGATGTAAGACAACTTTGTTCGAAATCACATGCCATTATTAATATTTTGGATCACATTAATCAATACTATTCATAGTCTTGAGAAAAATATTAAAATAATAATTAAAATAATGAAAAATCCCTCCTCCCCTCCACTATATAAACCACCCCTCACCCCCTCTTTCTCCCACACCTCTCAAGCCTTGATCCTTACCTAGGTTCTTCCCAATACTCTTCCCAAGAATCTTCCCCACATCCTAGAGCTTCTGGTCTCACCAAAATTTTAAAACCAAAGGCCTTAAGAAGGATCTCAAGGAGAAGAGATCTAGAGGTAAACATCCTCTTTTGTGTTCTTTCTTTTCTTGTATTTTATGTTATTATTTTTAATTTCCATTATATTATGTTAAGATATGTCATTAAATATCTCCCTTAATTCCCATATTATGTATTAGGGATGAGATACCCTCTTTATCACATCAAACTATTTTATTAAATTTTAAGTGACGTCGTTAGGCTGCCGAATTTTCATGAGAGATTTCTCAATTTTTCTTCTATTTTGAGTTCCTTTATTTTATACTTCTTTCTTCATCTCCCCTCATTAAATGCTGTGATAATTCAATTACTTTACATGAACTGGAATTATATTATACTAATTTAATATGTCATCATCATCTCTCTTTCCCCCTCCTCTTATACTAAAAATGAAAAACACCGCCCGAGATGTGTTAATTTATCACATTCAAGGACGACGGGTTCTCAATATTCTTTACCTTGCCCGATTTTGTTAATGAAACCATTTTTATGGTTTAAACAGATCAAGAATATATTTATTTCATTTCATTAATGTTCAGTAATTTTTATACACTCATAATATAAAATTATAAGACAAAACAAGTTCATTACGAACAAAACCGTCAAGTTAATCCAAACATTTGTAATTAAATTTTAACTAATGAATCCTCATCATGGTAAATAACCCAAAATAATTATAAGATCATTTATATATCTGTTATATCATTAAGATATATTAACAATTCTGGATGTTTAACCACACATCAAATGAACTTCCATTCATGAATATAAGTAAACCGATCATGAATACTAAGGAAGAAAATGCTTCCAAAACAATAAAATTAAACCTCTTAAACCCATAAAAAGGGCCATGAATGAACCTAAAAAGGTTATAATAAATAAATTTCATGTATAGGGGGTTCTGTAATTATTAATTAATGAATCAAAATTGTATTATTTAGGTCATTAAAACAAACTAAGAACACACTCGAGCAAAAGGTAAGGGGTTTCTTATCTCACTTTTAATTCTGTGAGATTTCCATTGTTCACCACTTATTTCTTATATGTGGGGTATGTGTACTGACATTTAATATATAATATCATTATCTCCATTATGTTTATGTTATTCAAGGATTCATTTTATAATTATTAATTCTTGGTCACACGAAACGATTGATTACAATGTGGTAATGGGATTTGTGTCAATTATCCATTTCGTTGTGACTTACTTTGTATTATGCAACTACGAATTCTTATGTGGTGTACCTACTGCCCATTTGAGATCATTTTTCATTTTAAATTTTAAATAAATTATATATCCCTATTCTAGTTTCATGGATATGAGTATTTTCTTAATCCTTATACCCTTTTACATACGGTGTTTATTTGGAAAGGTATTATAACTATGGAAATATTGATGAATCTGTATTCTCTAATCTATATGGATATTGAGAAGGAATATTTTAATTATGTTAAATCTATGTATAAAGAATTATTTGGACATTAAATGGTGTGTGGGTTCTTCTATATCCCCTCGATGCATAGACAGGTCTCATGAGACAAATCAATTGGCGATAAACCCTTCGAGTTTGTTTCAAAAAATCAGACAGGTTTCTACCCACAGAACTAAACCATTTTTAATGGTATTTTGGTATCATGTTCCAAATACATGACGTCCAATTAATAAACATTATATTTATTAATTATGAGTTACTACTATCCATGAGGTTTTCACTATGACAAAATTTATGGATGCAGTTTCATTCTAAGTTTATTAATGGTGTGAGTTTTTCATTTATTCACCATACCATATTGATTATGTCAACTTGTTTATGATTCGCTTACTATTGAATTAATGCTTCCACTATTTTTAACCCTTACTGAGCATTTTATCACACCCCTTTCATTTTTTTACCTTCAATAGGTTATGAAGAGGAGACTATTTATCGAGTTCCCATGATTGCAGTTTATTAGTTTTTGTTATGTATTGTATTTTGTAACCTTTTCCAATGTAATTTGAGTTACATCTATGTATCTAGTTTCTTCAAGACTACTAAACTGGTCATTACTTAGGGATTTTCATTCCTTTTAACCATGCCAATATAACAAGTAATTCATCGGCTCCAGTCTAGAGGGGTCGGGGTGTTACAGTTGGTATCAGAGGAAGTTTAGTAAGAACCTTGGGAACTAGATTAGAAAATATAGATTAGGGAACAAAGCCCTAAGGTAGTACTTAAGGATAAACATACAATAATGTCTTGTTATTTTGGTAAGGAATAGATTATGTGAATATTTATAGGAAATACATCCATTTCTGGATACAAACAGGTAGATGTGGCTCTGGCACAGATGTACCTAAGAGTGAAAACTCCGACAAGGAGTTTCGGGATTGACCTAGGGTATCCTAGTACTCAAAAATGGGCCTTGATACACTCTTGGTATTGACACTCCTGAGGGATATGCTTAGGATAATTCACATTTTCATTACAAGCCATTATGAAGGATTTTAATGTAAAGTGTTCCTCAGATAAACCATGTTTATGAGATTAGTTATGCATAGAGTTTAAATCTATGTTATGTGATTTTTTATTTGAGATTCATAACCTAATCTAGTGTATGCCACTATTTATAAATGGTGCTGAATGGATGAAGGGGAATCAATACTCATGGACAATGTAGGGATTTCCCCACAGACCAAGTCAACACAGTCAATGTTGGAGCAGATCAAATCATGACCATATTAGCACAACTTACTCAGGTTGTGACAAATAACCATGATACACCTTTCTTGGATCATTTCATGTGGAAGAATCCCCCATTTTTTAGTGGGACTACTAATCCAGTGGTAGTTGAGCAGTGTATCAAGTCCCTTGAAAAGATATTTATGGAATTAAGATGAAATGAAAATGAAAAGGTAGTGCTGGAAGTATATTGTCTTAAGGGAAACACTGATAAATTGTGGTCCTTGATCTAGAATACCACAAAGTAAGAAGAAATAGAAGATATAGAATGGAGGAAATTTAAGGTAATATTCTTCGACAAATATTTCTCTCTTGAGAAACAAACCAAAATGAAGAGGAAATTCCTTTGCTTAAAGAAAAGGGAAGAAGACAGTGTTGTAGAGTATGAGGCTACCTTCACAGGGCTAGACAGGTATTCCATAGATTACGTATGTGACTCAACAGACAAGATTGATCATTTCTTTTATGGTATTAAGCCAAGTATTAGAAGGGCACTGACTTCTCAAACAATTTCATCATACGATGAAATTGTATTAATTTCCATCAAAATAGAGAAGGAATTTTCTAGATAAAATTTGTTCAAGGGAAACCAAGATAAGAAGTGGTACTCCGATAACCATGGAAAAGGTGAAGCACCAAATAAGAATAAGGGAATGGAGCAATTTTTGTTATGCATGAACTATGGAAAGAATCATCCTAGGAAATACTTGAAAGGCATGGGAGTCTACTATAAGTGCGGAGAAAAGGGTCATCGATCTGATGAATGCAATGGGAATTAACAAGTCAATGATATTAAATGCTACAATTGTAGAGATATGGGACACTATTAAAATGAGTGTCCTAAGCACCAAGAAAAATTTCCTCAGAAAAGGCCCCTATATAAAGGGAAAGCATATGTGATTACAACTGCGGAGGTTGAAGTTCCTAATGATGTGGTGGAAGGTACTTTAATTGTTTACTCAAACTTATCCAACACTTTATTTTATTATGTATCATTGCATTCATTTATATCTTCCTAGTTTTCCAAGAAAATTAGATATGTACAATTTTATTTATTAAAGGAGTTTTTAGTCAAAACTCCTAGGGGATGTATCATTGCAACAAAGGCATGTCGATTAGTCCTCCTCTTGTCACATAAACGTGATTTAGTTGATAACCTTGTCTTCATACCAATGATTGACTTTGATATAATTCTCAGTATGGATTATATGTCAAATTATGATGAAAATATTTATTTCAAGAAGAAGTAAGTTACAATATTTGAAAATGGTGTAGAATCCCTTATTTTTATAGCAGAAACCTTGTCATCTAATTCTTATCTAGATCCACCTATAGTGTCTCTACTAAATGAAATTCTTGGAGAGGAAGAGAACCTAATATCTATGGGTGAGTAAAGAAATACTCAAATTGAAGATGTACATATAGTTCAGGAATACATTGACGTATTCTGAGAGGATTTACCTGGACATCCTCCAGTGTGAGAAGTTGAGTTCTCTATTGATTTAATTCCTAGTGCAAGACCTATATCAAAGACTCCCTATAGAATGGACACTATGGAGTTAGTGGAGATAAAGAAACAACTAGATTAATTGAGTGAAAAAGTATTTATTCGACCTAGTGTTTCTTCATAGGGATCCCATGTTCTCTTTGTTAAGAAGAAATATGGATCCACGAGGCTATGCATTGATTATAAGGAAATCAATGCTATTACAATAAATAATAAGTATCATCTTCCACGAATTGATGATTTATTTGATCAACTTCATGGAGCACAATAATTTTCAAATATTGAAATTCAACCTAGATACCATTAGTTGTGTTTGAAGAAGGAAGATATTCCAAAGACATCATTTCGAACCAGGTATGGTCATTATGAGTTTAGAGTGATGTCATTTGGACTAACTAATGCACCCTCTATTTTCATGGATTTAATGAATAGAGTTTTCAATGAATATCTTGATAACTTTGATATGGTATTTATCAATGATATCATAGTATACTCTAAAATCTATGAAGACCATGAGAATCACTAGCGGATTATTTTGAAAACTCTTAGACGGAATGAATTGTACGAGAATTCTAGCAAGTGTAAATTTTGGATTCAATCAGTTCCTTTTCATTTCTATATTGTCTATAAATATGGAATCTTAGTTGATCCTATGAAGACAAGGGAAATCCAAGAATGGCCCATGCCAACAAACATAACTGAGGTATGCATTTTTATTGGCTTATCAGGTTACTATTGGAATTTCCTCCAGAATTTCACCCGACTGGACAACCCGCTAACCAAGCTCACATGTAAAGGGGTTAAGTTTATATAAACAAAATAATGTACAAAATTCTTTGAAGAATTGAAAATAAAACTGGTCAATGCTCCAATTTTGACTCTTCCATCTAGAAATGAAGGGCTTATGATATACAATGATGCATCAAAGAATGGACTGGGTTGCATCCTTATGCAAAAATGATAAGGCTATTTTTTATGCATAAATACAATTGAAGACTCATGAGAAAATTTATCCTACTCATGATCTTGAGTTAGCAGCCATAATATTTGCTCTAAAAATATGGATACATTACCGCTACGGAGAAATATGTGAGATTTATATGGACCACAAGAGTTTGAATACATTTTCACACAAAAAGAACTCAACATGAGGAAAATGGGATGGCTTGAGTTACTCAAGGACTATGATTGTTCAATATATTACCACCCAGGAAAGGAAAATAAGGCGGCGGATTCATTAAGCAGGAAAGATCATGGACACCTGAACCAAATGAGGATTGAGAGAGATCATATATTCATAGATCTACTAAATATTGATATGGGAATTGTTAAGGAATGGGAAACATATTTCCTCTTTTAAATGATTGTTAAACCATATTTACTAGAGAAGATAAAAATATCTCATTCTGATGATGAGAATCTACATAAGAAAATTAATGATGTTAAGGATGGGAGATTGGAAGACTTTGTGTATAAAGAGGGAGTTCTGAAATTTGGGAAGAGGTTATGTGTTCCATTAGTACCTGAGCTAAAAATGGAACTATTAGATGAATCTCATAGCTCAAATTTCTTTGTACACTTGGGTACAAAAAATATGTATAGAGATCTAAAGGAATGTTTTTGATGGGATAATATGAAGTGAGAAATTTCTTACTACGTGTCAAGGTATCTAGTTTTTTAACAAGTGAAGGCAGAGATACAACATCCTAGAGGGGTGATGCAACCTCTGCCTATTCTTATGTGGAAGTGGGATGACATTATAATGGATTTTCTCACTGGACTACCGGGGACACCTAGAAGGAATAATGTAATATGGTTGATTGTTGATCATCTCAAAAAATCAGTACATTTCCTTTCTATAAGAGAGGATTTACCACTTAAGCGCTTAGAAAGACTTTGTATTAATGAATTTGTAAGACTTCATGGTGTACCTCTATCAATTGTGTCTGATCAATATCCCTAGTTTACATCAAAATTCTAGAAAGGTCTCCAGAAGGCTTTGGATACTGAGCTTCATATGAGTACTGCTTATCACCCCCAAACCGACAGACAGTTTGAAAGGACTATTCAAACACTGGAATACATGTTGAGGTCATGCTCTCTAAACTTTCAAGGTATTTGTGATTAATACTTTCCTTTGGTAGAATTTTCCTACAATAATAGTTTCCATTCTAGTATTCAAATGTCTCCATATGAAGCATTATATGGAAAGGGATGTCAAAATCCAACTTGTTGGGATGAAGTTGGTGAGAGGAAACTTATATTACTAAAACTTATTGAAGAGACCACGGAAAAGCTAAAGACAATTCAAGAACATATTAAAGTAGCCCAAATTATGCAGAAGAGTTATTCTAGAAATTGAAGAAAGGATTTGGAATTCCAAGTGGAAGATCATGTCTTTCTGAAAGTATCTCCATGGAAGGGTGTCTTAAGGTTCGGTAAGAAAGGTAAACTGAGCCCTAGGTACATCAGACCATTTGAAATTCTGGAAAGAATCATAGTGGTAGCTTACGGTTTAGCAATGCCGTCAAGTCTCTCCAAATTTAACGATGTGTTCCACATGTCATTGTTAAAGAAATAAATTCCAGACCCAACGCATTTACTCATGTATGAATAGATAGAGCTGGAACCCGATTTATCAAACTGTGAAGAGCCTATCATGATTCTTGACAGAAGGGAGAAGGTATTGAGGAAGAAGACGACTCATCTGGTAAAGGTTCTTTGGAGAAACCATAATATGGAGGAAGAAACGTGGGAACCAGAGGATGTTATGAAGAATAACCACCCATATCTTTTTAGAGGGATTTATTCATAAAAATTTTCAAGAAAGAAATTTTTGAAGGAGGGAATAATAAAACACCCTAAACATTTTATGGTTTACTTCTCTTAAATACATTATATTAATAGACTATATTTCATAATGCACTATGTTTTTTTATTTAGGATATAGTCATAACCTATCCATTAAACATAAATTTTCCACTTCTATGTTTTGAATTTCAAAAAATAGTCAACTAGAATTGTGACCAGTAAGTCATTTGGAGTCTGATCGAACCAACTTGATTTTTGATGAATAGTAACATACCCTTATGAATAGTAATATGAATAGTAATATTACCCTTATGAATAGTAAATAATCATAATATTTTATTTTCTTAAGGTGATAATATTATAAGGTCTTGATTAATTTTTCAATGTGATATAAAACTAACTATACCTTTAAAATTGTTAATTTTTGAATTAACTATGGATTTATTTAAAAATTAAATTAATAATATTTAGAAAATTATTTTTGAAAATTGGAGTTTATTTTTTAATTCTACACATTGAAAAATGGTTAGGGTGATTTTTTTGGATTTTTCTGAATTTCTAGAATTTTCGATGAATAGTGAAATACGGTAAAATACCGTATATTCAAATTATTAGTAAAATACACTATTTATGACATCATAAGTTATGTAAGACCACTTGGTTCAAACTCACATGCCATTATTACTATTTTTGATCACATTAATCAAGTCTATTCATAGTATTGAGCAAAAATATTAAAATAATAATTAAAATAATGAAAATCCCTCCTCCCATCCACTATATAAACCACCCCTCACCCCCTATTCCTCTCACACCTCTAAATCCTTGATACTTACCTAATTTCTTACCAATACTCCTTCCAAGACTCTTCCCCATGTCCTAGAGCTTCTGGTCTCACCATAATGTCAAAACCAAAGGCTGTAAGAAGGATCTCCAGGATAAGAGATCTAGAGGTAAACATCCTCTTTTGTGTTCCTTCTTTTCTTGCATTTTATGTTATTATTTTTAATTTCCTTTATATTATGCTGGGATATGTCATTCCATATCCTCCTTACTTTCCATATTATGTATTAGTGATGAGATACCCCCTTTCTCTCATCAAACTATTTTATGAAATTTTAAGTGATGTCGTTAGGCTGCCGAATTTTCGTGACAGATTTCCCAATTTTTCTTCTATTTTGAGTTCCTTTATTTTATACTTCTTTCCTCATATCCCCTCATCAAAATTCTATGATAATTATAGTAAATTATATGAACTAGAATTATATTATCCTAATCTGATATTTCATCATCATCTCTCTTTCCGCCTCCTCTTATACTAAAAATGAAAACATCGTCTGAGATGTGTTAATTTATAACATTCAAGGAAGACGGGTTCTCAATATTCTTTACCATGTCCAATTCTGGTAATGAAACCATTTTTATGGTTGAATTAGATCAATAATATATTTATTTTATCTCATTATTGTTCTGGAATCTATACACACTAATAATATAAAATGATAATACAAAACAAGTTCATTACGAACAAAACCACCAAGTTAATCCAAACATTTGTAATTAACTTTTAACTAATGAATCATCATCATGGTATATAACCCAAATTAATTATAAGATCATTTATATCTCTATAATATAATTAAGATATATTAACAATTCTTTATGTTTAACCACACATCAAACGAACTTCCATTCATGAATACAAGTAAACCGATCATGAATACTAAGGAAGAAAATGCTTCCAAAATAATAAAATTGAACCTCTTAAACCCATAAAAAGGGCCATGAATGAACTTAATAAGGTTATAATAAATAAATTACATGTATATGGGGTTCTGTAATTATTAATTAATGAATCCAAATTGTATTATTCAGGTCATTAAAACAAATTAAGAACACACTCGAGCATAAGGTAATGGGTTTCTTATCTCACTTTTAATTCTATGAGATTTCCATTGTTCGCCACTTATTTATTTAATGTGGTGTATGTGTACTGAAATTTGATATATAATATCATTATCCTCTTTATTTTCATGGTATTCAATTATTAATTTTATAATTATTAATTCTTGGTCACACAAAATGATTGATTACAATGTGGTAATGGGATTTGTGTCAATTTTCCATTTCGTTGTGACTTACTTTGTATTATGCACCTAATAATTCTTATGTGGTGTACCTACTACCCATTTGATATCTTTTTTAATTTTAAATTGTAAATATATTATATATCCGTATTCTGGTTTCATGGATATGAGTATTGTCTTAAGTCGTATACCCTTTTACATACAGGTTTTATTTGGAAAGTTATTTTAACTATGAAAATATTGATGAATCAGTATTCTCTACTCTATACAGATATTGATAAGGCATATTGTACTTGTTTTAAATCTATGTATAAAGAATTATTTGGAAATTCAGCGATGGGTGGGGCCCGCTATAGCCCCTCGATGCATCGACAGCTCTCATAAGACAAATCATTTGACGACAAACCCTTCGAGTTTGTTTCCAAAAATCAGAGGGGTTTCTACCCACAGAACTAAACCATTTTTAACGGTATTTTGGTATCATGTGCCAGATACATGACGTCCAATTAATAATCATTCTATTTATTAATTATCATTTATTACTATCCATGAGGTTTTCACTATGATAAAATTTATGGATTTAGTTTCATTCTTAGTTTATTAATGGCGTGATTTTTTCATTTATTCACCGTGCCATATTGATTATGTCAAATTGTTTATGATTCGCTTATTATTGAATTCATTATTACACTATTTGTAACCCTTACTGATAATTTCAGCTCACGCCTTTCATTTTTTTTCCATCAATAGTTTATGAAGATGAGACTATTTATTGAGTTCCCATGATTGCAGTTTATTAGTTTTTGTTATGTATTGTATTTTGTAACCTTTTCCAATATAATTTGAGTTAAATATATATATCTAGTTTCTTCCAGACTACTAAATTGATCATTCCTTTGGTATTTTATTTCTTTTTTACCATGCCAATATAACAAGTAATGCACCGGCTCCGGTCTAGAGGGGTCGGGGTGTTACAGTTTACCTGTCATCAAGGATTCCAATTAGGATGTCTCTCCTATATTTAATTTGAGGGACCTAGTGGGTGACCTATGTTTGGCCAAACCTGATCTATTACATTGGTTTTGGGTATAGATGGTATAGGGTGTCACCTTAGAACCTATACCAAATGTGGAATCCCAAGGGGTTGTGATAGTAGTGGTGGTTTAGGCATTAGGCCACCCTCACTCTTTGTTTATGCTTTCACTTGTTTACTATTGATGCATGGATAATAGATAGATGTGCTTCCTGGTTTGTGGATAAAGAGCCTGAAATGATTAAAATCTAGTCTTTGGGATTCCTAGAGGTACTTCCCAGGATCTGACTACTGATCCTACATGATTGATATTATCAGGGGTACCCAAATGTGTTACCTAGGATCTAGGTGTTGAGCCATACATGTTTATGATAGTGGATGCCTTGGACATTTCTTGTAAAGTCCCAGAACTCTCTGGTCCCTTCCTTTGATGAAATCTAGTGTTTGAGGTGTTTTGGGAGGTCAAGGTGACTCATCCCCAACACTTTTCCAAATTTCCAAACTATGTCACGAAATGGTGTCACTTCCTTTGCCAAATTTTCAAACTGTTTAATGAAACTGTGTCACGAAACAGTGTCACTTACTTTTCCAAATTTCCAAACTATTTCATTAAACTCTATCACGAAATGGTGGCACTTTCTTTTCAAAATTTCCAAAATATTTCATGAAACTATGTCATGAAACATTGTCACTTCCTTTTCCAAATTTCTAAACTGTTTCATGAAACTATTTTATGAAATAGTGGCATAAAAACTATGGCACAGAAACGGTAGCATAGAAATAGTGGCATGGAAATGGTAGCACAGAAACAGTAGAATAGAAATGGTGGCATAGAAACGGTATCATTGAAATGGTGGCATAGAAATTGTAGAATAGAAATGGTGGCATAGAAATGGTAGCATAGAAACGGTTGCACAGAAATGGTATCATAGAAATTGTATCATAGAAACGTTATCACCAAAACAGTGGCACCGAAACTGTTACATGAACAGTGTTACCAGAGCTATTTTATTTCCTTTTTCAAATTTCTAGATTTTTTCATATTTCCTATAGTTTTTCCTATTTGACATTTCCTTTGACGTAAAATGAATTAAAATACTTGTTTTAAGGGATTTAAGGCTGATTCAAACCACATAACTCATATATTAATTTTTTATAATATTCGGGAAGCCTGTAATCGGTCAAAATTCATGATCTTTGATAGATCTGATCTTAATAAAAAATCTAGTGTATCTTAAACCGTTGCTCTATTAAATATTCTAAAGGGCCAAGATATCTTCCTCCCTTATTCTTCCTTGTTGTTTCTTGGTGTGAGATGCTCAAACCTTTCCTTCATTATTTTAAGATTCATGTGATCAAACTTTCCTCCTTGGATTTTTTCCCCTTTAAGTTCTTCCTACTACAAGTTCACCCCCTATTTTGGTGCAACCAAGCAGTATCAATCTGTCTTCGATATAAGCTATGATCTACAATCATTCTTCAGGGTTCCTCTCCTTCTGTTCTCCTTTCCAAATTATGGAATGCAATCTACATGTTCCTAATGGAGTTTTCTTGTGTGTTGGTTGGTGTGGTGTTGTCTTTTCATCCTTGGGTGGATGCGGTCCTCTAGGAGAGGTGATCGTGATCCGTTTTGTTGGACTTTTCTCGTGAAAATAACATCAGAAACCTTTTAAGGTAGTGGATTCATAGATTCACTATTATTTTACATGGAACTATAGATTTAGAATGTTTTATCCCATTGTATCACAATGAAATTGACATAATAAATATTTTAACATGATAAATAAATTGGTATCGATCGTATGTTATTGCCTCTTGTTTTGATAGATAGTGTGATATTTATGTTTTCCTTGTTTAAAATGTCATTCTTGATGGAAATTGGTAAATAACATAAAGTTGGATTAATTGTAATTATTTTTTAAAGAAAAAGATTCATGTAAATGAATCTTTTTGTTGTTATAGTAAGCATGTTTAATTGAAATAATTTATGAGCCGGAGGCTTGTTGATGCTTGTTGATAATGAATTAAATACATGTCAATTAAATATTTAGTTAATTTTTGATAGATTACTATTTAGGTTGCCTGTAGTTGGAACTTATGAATAATAAATTGATTAAATCCATATGGATTAAATAGAAGGTTGTTTGATAAATGATAATACCTAGTAGGGTTCTGAGTTACCCTCTTTCTTATAAGGTTTATTTCCTTGTGCTTTGGAGCCATGAGTGCTCATTATGTATGAAGGTTGGATGCCTTGTTTAAGGGATAAGAACTCAGTTGATATGATGTTTTTTTTCTACTGTGTTTGTTGATATGTGAGCCTGAGTGGATGTTGTGATGTGTGGGGGTAGGTAGGCCTAGTATTTGTGGTATGAGTTGACTCCTAGAGTGGTGATATGCATCGGTTTATGCATGTGGGTATTGGGAAGGACATAAAAGATAATGAAATGGGATGGATATGAATGATTGGATTCTTTATGAATCCTATTGGTTGTTTATCTTCTTTGCATTCCCTACTGCTCAAGTCAGTTGGTCTTACTAGCCTCCTTCCAAAAAGTAGTGAATATGTGTGGGGTATGCTAGGTGCTTTCTGTGTTTAGCTTCTCGAGGATAGATGGGTATTCGTTTATGCTATAGGTGGAAAAGACTCAACGGGTAGTTCACCTACTCACTGTGTTAAGACCCTTATGCTTGGTAGCTTAGAATGTTTTCTATAATTCTTGGGAATATGGAAAAGTGATAATTTTCTTAATAAATAATTGAATAAATGATGTTAACCCATAGGGTTAGAGATTTCTGAGATACAATGCTAAGGTTTCAATTTAAAGGAACCATGGACTTTGGTTGTGATACTAATGAAATATAATGTGGAATTGATAATGGTTAATTAATGTTTAAAGAATTAATTAACGTAAAGTTCAACTGATAAAAATGGATAAAGTAATCTAATGTAGCTCTTTAAATGGTTGTGTGCTTATAGGATACCAAGACTTATCAGTGGCAGTTGGGAGTCCAATAGAAGTTAGATGCAGTTGGGTCTAAGACTAGGTTATGTTCATAGTGTGGTTGTGATCTATAGTATATTCTGTATTTTTTGTGTTTCTATATGCTACTTCACTCTGTCAGTTAAGGAAAATCATACCTTGGGGATTTTGAGCCTTGGGGGGTGTTTTCCCCAACATTATGGTGGGAGGATGGATGGCTGACTACCCCCTTTGGCCCCACTCTCTTCTCTTGGTAGTTACTTGGGATGGTATGCACAACAGTTAGTTTTTTACCACATATGTTTTTAGAGGTATGTAATGGCTTTTTTTTATTCACACACATATATTATGGATATAGTTTCCAATGGACTACTATTGGTGTAATGTGTATAGGTTGTGATGGCTTTAGGATCCTTACTTGGTGTTTGGGTTGTGATGGATTGAGGTATAATGCCCGACGTATGATAAATGTTATCTGATATGTGGTGTCTCCCAGAAACTATTTGGTTACTTTGGTTACATGTATGTGTTGGTTGTGTTGCATGAGGTGCCTGTTGTGGTGCTTTTCCCAAGTGTCTGTGGGAAAATCTTTTTTGAGAGAGATGTGACATGCGGCATTGGGGAAAAGCAGCAAACTGGTGGGGAAGTGGTAGTGGGGTACCCTTGATATTATTTATTATATTATATACTATGGTATGAGATACTTGGTGATAATAGCCATGGTGAGGCTGAGAACATATTATACTTATTTAGGTGATGAGTTAGTTTCACTTATTTTTCATTGTTCTTTTGAATTCTTTCCTTACTTTTTCACATGAGGCTCCAGGGAGGATCTTACTGAGTATATTATTATTATAACCCTACGTATATATAAACTATTTTCAAGTCACTTGGATCATGCTAGATATTAGTATGGTTACTACTAGATTAGGGTTGTAGAAGCTATTAAAGCTTCGTGGTCACTGTTGTTTTTACTTTCCTTTAGTACTTACAGTTTTACCTTTTAGATGTAGTAGTTTTTCATGACATTACATATGTGTACTTGGGATTTATTTTATATTATAGTCTGACTTAGAGTTGTTTGGTGTCTGTCTTATATCTCTCTTCTGTGTGTGTTCTCTTGGAGGGTAATGCCTCCCATTTGTGTGTTTATTATACCCTCGGTTCTATTCGCCAACCCAGGGCCTACTAGAGGTGGGACTCAGGGGTCACTATCTCCCTTATCACATTGCTGGCCCCAGAGGGGTATGCCTTCAGGGGAGGGGGTCATGAAAAAGTGGTATCAAAGGGGAGAGGTTAAGGGATAAGATGGATTTTGGTGTTAAGAATAGGTGAGGTTTCATGGGTTGTTAGGGAAACAGTGTTAGTTAAGTTTAGCAACAGATGTATACACTGGAGACCAACTGATACATAGGCGTTTAGGGCCCCCTATAATCTTATGCATGGACCTTTAAGTTTATAGTGGGTACTAAATAAGGTGATACCGGTTCCAAGCTAGAGACCTAGGAAAGGATCATGCATCATTATTCTTTGCGCCTATTTATGAATGGTTAGACCTTGGGATAGGTTAACCTAAAATGAATAAAATAAAACAATTAATTAATTAATGTTGATTCTTCCATATTCTAGGTTTAGGGGCTCTAACTATTTTTTATTTTGTAGGTATGGATCTAGGTCGACTTCCTCATTAGGTTAGTGAAAAATATGTCCAGTAGGCTATTCCAGTAGATCGATGTAGGGTAAAGGTTGATGACAATGACACTTGGAGGAGGACACTCTAAGAGTTTTAGCGCCAGAGTCTGCAGAAGTACGAGGGATCTGTTTCAAATGTAGTCACGGAAGACTGCTTTGAGGAGGTTGAGATAGCCTTCAGTTCAATACATTCTTATAAGGATCATTGGGTGTCTTTGGTTGTGAATATTATACATGGGGCAATGAGGAAGTGGTGGTTCTTGTTCCTCGGGGATCGTAAGGAGTCAACGATCTCGTGGGAGGAGTTCCGAGACAAGTTCATAGTTGAGTTTCTTTCTTCGACTATGAAGGCATCTAGTCTCCATGAGTTGCTTACCCTTCGAAAGGGGAGCTTTAGTGTGCGATAGTTTGGAATCCATTTCAGGAACCTTTTACGATATGCTTCGGACCTATTGTGAGATGAGGAGGCCAGGGCGAGACATTTTGAGGAGGCTTTACATCCAGAGATTCAGTTCCAGGTAACCATGTTTATGCTGAAGACATATCTTGAGGTGATATAAAGGGAATAGGTAATCAAGAGGATGTTATCCAAAACTAGATCATCATGAGAGGGGAGTCATCATGATTCCTCACGAAGCAGAGTTGTGGTCTGGGGTTCTTGGTTTTCAAGGAAGAAGAGTTTCCATTCGACTCGGGGTAGGTCCCAACCCTCGGCATCTTGTTTCTCCAGGGGCAGCGTCTCTCAGGCCTATGCCAAGGTATCAGGTTCTTGTTTTTATTGTGGAGGATGAGGTCATCATTATCGAGAGTACCCAACCATTCAGATCGGTCAACGTGCACAAGGTGTTTCACTCTAGGTTCCATTTTTGACGAAGTTCCAGCCGAGGTAGTATTAGGTTGCACCATCTTTGGATCATCAGAGAGAAGATGGGGTAGGTATTGGATATCCCCAGTATTCTCCTCATATTCAAATAGTAGAGTGTTCTCATGGTGGTGGTCTTCATCAGGGTCAGAGAGACCATGGAGTAGGTCACGGTTAGCTTCATGCTTTAGCGTTGCCAACACCAGGAGAGCCAGACATCGTTCAAGGTACCCTTTGCTTGTTTTCTACTTGGGTGTATGACTTGTTTTATTCATTAAAGACACACTCCTTCATATCACCTTCCCTTGTCCATTATTTGGGAATTTAGGTAGAGAGGCTTCCAGTGCCCTTGGCGATGACTACGCCAGTTGAAGGTTGATCTGACTTGTTTGAAGTATCTAGAGACTATGAGCTAGTGTTGGGGCAGCCCCACTCTTGGGGAGATTTCCTATATTTACAGATACAACCATATGATTTCATCCTCGGCATGGATTGGTTGTATTTGATGAAGGATATCTCGGATTTCTTCAGGAGGCAGGTGGTGTTCATTGATGCTGATGGAGAGCCAGCAGTGTTTACTGGCGAGTAAGACCCTCATATGGGTTAGAGACGTATTCCATCCTTATCATCCTTGATGGCTGAGCTGATGTTATGTTCTTAGAAGGTTTAGTGGTTGGAATTTCCCAAGTTCATAAAAGATTACCCTGATGTCTTTTTGAAATAGGTTGTAGCATTACCCCTCGAAGAGAGATCGAGTTTGGGATCGAACTATAGCCAGGAAAGTCTCTTATCTATATGTATCCTATAGGATATCCCCTTCTGAGTTACGGGAGCTACGTATATAGCTCAATAGTTTATTATAGTACGGTTTTGTTCATATGAGTGTGTCACCGTGGGGTGTACCAGTTTTGTTCGTGAATAAGGCTGACTGCAGTTTGTGGTTGTGTATCAATTATCATCTCTTAAACAAAGTGATAGTGAATAATCACTATCTTCTTCCATGGATTGATGATTTATTCGATCAACTAAAGGGTGAAATTTGGTTCTCAGATATTGACTTGCGGTCAGGATATCATCAGATGCATGTGAAGGATGATGATATCCTGAAGACTGCTTTTTGTTGTTGTCGTGGGCATTTCTAGTTCATTGTAATTTCATTCAGTGTGACAAATGCTCTAGCTATGTTCATGGTACTGATGAATGCCGTGTTCTATGAGATCCAAGATAATTTTTTATTGGTTTTAATTGATGAAATCCTTGTGCACTCCGTGTCTGAGGAGGGGCATGAAGAGTATATGCATACTGTTTTGGGAGTTCTTCATCAATAGCACCTGTTTGGAAATTTGTTAAAGTGTGAGTTTTGGTATCGAGAAGTCTGTTTATTGGGGTATGTTGTATCCCAACAGGGAGTATTTGTGGATCTGTGAAAGATATAATCAGTTGTGTCTTGGGATACCCCTAAGACAATGGAAGAGGTGCGAATTTTCCTTGGTCTCACAGGATATTACAGGAGGTTCGTAGATTATTTCTCTTAGGTTGAAACTCCTCTAACATCGTTGACCAGGAAGGATCAAGAGTTCGTGTGGACTAATCAGTGTCAGGAATATTTCAAGTATCTGAAGAAGAATTTGGTCAGTGCTCTGGTTCTTTGTTTTATAGAAAAGGGAGTTTAGTTTGATGTTTTTTGTGATGCTTCACGAATGGGGTTAGGTTGCATTATAATGAAGTAGAGATCAGTTGTTTCTTATAGGTCTCAGTAGTTTCATACCCATGAACATAACCATTCCACCCATGATCTTGAGTTGGTGACAGTGGAGTTTTCTTTGAATTTGTGGAGACATTAACTCATTGGTGAGCACTTTGTGGTTTTCACTGATCATAAGAGCCCGAGGTATGTTTTCTTCTAGTGTGACTTGAACTTGTGGCAGTGTTGGTGGATGGATATCTTACAAGAATACAACTTAAAAATATTGTATACACCTAGAAAAGGAAATATTTTAGCTGATGTGCTAATCAGGAAGTCACGTAGTAATGCAGTGCATGAATCTAGTGATTCCTATAAAGTAATGGAAGAACTTTCAGTATTGCATTTGTACATGGGAAAAGTCAAGGGAAAAGGTTGTCATTTCCAAATAAAAGTGCAATAATCTCTTGTGCAGCAAGAAGAAGAGTCCCAATTGGTGGATCTTGATGCTGAGTTCAAGAGAGACTGAATTGTTTGTGGCGAGGACCTTGATGGTTGGTCTGAGGATGAAAAACATCGGGTGTTGTATCAGGAAAGGATTTTCATTCCTTTGAAGATGCATGATATGGATCTTAGAGAGATCCATAGTTCACCTTTATTTGTGCATCCTGACATGAAAAATATGTACTGATCCTTGAGGAGTCAGTTTTGGTGGCCTACGATGAAGCGTGTAGTTGCAGAGTTTGTGTCTCGATGTTTCGTCTGCCAGAAATTGAAGGTTGATCATCGTGTTCCTAGAAGTTTTATCCAGCAATTAGATATTCCTCAATTTAAGTGGGAGGACATATTGATGGAATTTTATACTGGTTTTCCTTGAGATCAGGGAGGATATGACATTATATGGGTGGTAGTGTATCATTTAATGAAATCATCCCACTTTATAGCAATCAAGGAATCGAGCTCAGTGGAAGTTTTGTCGAGGTAGTATCTAGAGGATGTGGTGAGACTTCATGGAGTCCCAAAGGCGAACATTTATAATAAAGATCCAAATTTTACCTCTAGGGTGTTTAGAGGTCTCCAACATACTTTTGGTTCTCAGTTATGCTGCTTTTCATCCACAGACGGACGGTCAGACAGAGCAGACCACCCAAACTCTTGACGACATGTTTCGCTCTTATTTTATGGATTTTCAAGGTTCATGGATGAGGAAATTACCCTTGGTGGAGTTCACCTACAATAATAGTTTCCAATCCACCATCATTATGGAGTCGTTTGAATCCTTGTATGGCCAACCTTTCCATTCTCCATTATGCTATACTGGGGTTGGAGAGTTAGTAATTCTCAGACTGGAACTGGTACAGGATATGATAGAGATTTTTCAGGTGATTCACGAGAGGATGAAGGCAATTTAGGATCATCAGAAATCATATGTCGATCAAAGGATGAGTCCTTTGTATTTTGGTTTTGGTTATCATGTGTTTCTAAAGGTGACTCCCTGTCATGGGCAGCGAAGGTTTGCCTGTGGTAGTAAGCTTTCTCCCTAGTTTTTTTGGCCTTTCGGGGTGTTATCTCATGTTGGATTCATGGAATATTGGGTAGAACCTCCCCCTAATATTAGTTGGATACATGATTTTTTCCATGTGTCACAGCTCCGTCATAATCTTCATGATGACTCTCACGTCATTGATTGGGGATAGATCGACATTGACGATTATGCAACCTTCAAGGAGCGCCCTGTAGAGATCTAGGACTGCAAGGAGAAGTTGTTTTGTGGGCATGTTATCCTCTTGGTTTGTGTCTTGTTATGACATGGTGGTGTAGAGGAGAGTACATGGGAATGTGAGTCCCAAATATGCACTCAGTTCCCCGAGTTGTTTAATTTTTAGTTTTTTTAATGATGTTTGGTTTGTGGTTGTAGATATTTCTTGGTTATGAGAAGTCTTTCTCTTGTTGCTCGTGGATTGCTCTATTTTGAGAGGTATCTCCCCCAAGATAGTGTTTAGGATATGTTTTTGGTTATCATGTGGTTTCACATGTTCCTTTTGAAGTTTTGGATCTCCTTTGGTGGAGAGAAGCTTGATAGGTATCTTGAAGGGTGGTTGTTTGGACCCCTTTTTATGTTTCCTATCTAGGTTGGTTTGGATTCTTGAGGATGAGAATGTTTTGAGAGGTATCTGATGTAAATTCCCAGACATCTCTAGTCCCTTACTTTGTTGAAATCTTGTGTTTTAGGTGTTTTGGGAGGTCAAGGTGACTTGTCCCGAACACTTTTCCAAATTTCCAAACTATTTCCTAAAACAGTGTCACAAAATGGTGTCACTTCCTTTGAAAAATTTCCAAATTGTGTCACAAAATAGTGTCACTTACTTTGAAAAATTTACAAACTATTTCGTGAAACTTTTTCATGAAATGGTATCACTTCATTTTCCAATTTTCCAAATTGTGTCCTGAAATGGTGTCACTTTGTCAAATTTCCAAACTGTTTCATGAAACTGTGCCATGAAATGGTGTCACTTCCATTTCCAAATGTCCAAATTGTTTCATGAAACTATGTCACAAAATGGTTTCACTTCCTTTTCCAAATTTCCAAACTATTTCATGAAACTTTTTCATGAAACGATGTCCCTTCCTTTTCCAAATTTCTAAATTGTTTCATGAAACTATGTCACGAAACAGTGTCACTTCCTTTGACAAATTTCTAAACTGTTTCATGAAACTGTGTCATGAAACGGTGTCACTTCCTTTTCTAAATTTCCAAACTATTTCATGAAACTGTGTCACAAAATGGTGGCACAAAAATGGTAGCACAGAAACGATGGCACAAAAATGGTGGAACAAAAACAATGGCATAGAAACGATGGTGGCACAGAAACAATAGCATATAAATGGTGGCACAAAAACGGTAGCACTGAAATGGTATCATGGAAAATTTAGCACCAAAACTATTTCAATAATATTTTTTCCATAAAAATTTCATTTCCTTTTTCAAATTTTCATATTTTTCTAAATTTCCTACAGTTTCACCCGTTTGATGTTTCCTTTGACGTAAAATGCATTAAAAGCCTTGTTTTAAGGTATTTAAGACCGATTCAAATCCCATAAATCCTATGTTAATTTTTCCTAATAGTTGGAAATCCTTTACTCAGTCAAAATGTGTGATCTTTGATAGATCTGATCATAATGAAAAATCTATCATATCTTAAACCGTTACTCTGTTAAATCTTTTAAAGGGCCAAGTTATCTTCCTCCCTTTTTCTTCCTTATTGTTTCCTAGTGTGACAAGCTCAAACCTTTCCTTCCTTCCCATAAGAGTTGTGCGATCAAAATTTCCTCCTTAGATTGGTTCCCCTTGAAGTTCTTCCTCCTACAAGTGCACCCCCTGTTTTGGTGCAACTAAGGAGTATCGATCATTCTTCGATATAAGGTATGGTCAACTGTCATTATTATGGGTTCCTCTCCTTCTATTTATCCTTTAAATACTATGGAATGTGATCTACATGTTCCTAATAGATTTTTCTTGGGTGTTGGTTGGTGTGGAGGTATCTATGCATCCTTGGGTGGATGCAGTCCTCCAGGAGAGGTGATCCTGATCCATTTTATTGAACTGTTCACGTGAAAATAACATCAGAAACCTTTTGAGGTAGGGGATTCATAGATTCATTATTCTTTTACATGAAACTGTAGATTTATCATGTTTTATCCCACTGGATCATAATGAAATTTACATAATAAATATTTGAACCTGATAAATAAATTGGTATAGATCGTATGTTATTGCCTCTTATTTTGCTAGATAGTGTGATATTTATTCTTTCCTTATTTAGCATGTAGTTCTTGATGGAAATTGGTAAATAGCATAAATTTAGATTAATTTTAATTATTTTTCAAATATAAAGTGGCATGTAAATGAATCTATTTGTTGTTGTAGTAAGCATTTTTAATTGAACTAATTGATGAGATAGAGGCATGTTGATGCTTGTTTATAATGAATTAAAGGCATGTCAATTAACTATTTAGTTAATTTGTGATAGCTTACTATTTAGGTTTCCCATAGTTGAAACCTACGAATAATAAATTAGTTAAATATAGATGGATTAAAGAACCTATTGTTTGATAAAAGATAATTCCTGGTATTGTTCTAAGTTACCCTCTTTCTTGTAAGGTTGAGTGCCTTGTGATTTGGATACATGAGTGCTCATTATGTATAAAGGTTGGATGTCTTGGTTAAGGGTCAAGAGCCCAGTTGATATGATGTTTTATTTCCTACTGTTTGTGTTGTGATGTGAGCCTAGATGGTTGTTGTAATGTGTGGGGGTAGGGAGGCCCAATGGTTGTCACAGCAGTTGATGCCTAGAGTGGCGAGATGCATTGGTTTATGTATATGGGTGTTGGGGAGGACATTGTAGATGATGAAGCAGGTTGGATATGAATGATTGGATTCTTGATGAATCTTTTTGGTTATTTATCTGCTTTACTTTCCCCACTGCTCAAGGTAGCTGGTCTTACTACCCTCCTTCCAAAAAGCAGTGAATATGTGTGGGGTATGCCACGTGATTTCCATGTTTATATTCTCAAGTATGGATGGTTATTCTCTCTTTCTATAGGTTGAAAATACTTGATGGGTAGTTCACTTTCTCACCGTGTTGATCCCCTTTTTCTTGGTAAGTTAGAATGTTTTCTTGAATTCCTAGGAATATGGGAAAGTTATAATGTTGTTAATAAATGATTGAATAAATTATGTTAACCCATGGGGTTGGAGCTTATTGGGATGCAATGTTGAAGTTTCAATTTAAAGGAAAAGTGGACTTTGGGTGTGATGCTAATGAAATATATAGTCGAATTGATAATTGTTAATTAATTTTTAAAGAATTAATTAATGTAAAGTGAAATTGATAAAAAGGGATAAAGTAATCTAATGTAGCTCTTTAAAAGGTTGTGTGCATATAGGATACCTAGTCTTATCAGTGGCATCCAGGAGTCTGATAGACGTTAGTTGTAGTTGAGTCTAAGACTAGGTTATTCCCATAGTGTGGTTGTGAGCTATAGTATATTATGTACTTTATGTGTTTCTATATGCTACTCCACTCCATCAGTTAGGGAAATTGACACCCTAGGGATTCTTATCCCTAGGGGGTGTTTTCCCCAACACTATGGTAGGAGGATGGATGGTTGACTACCCCCTTTGGCCCCTCTCTCTTCTATTGGTAGTTACTTGTGCTAATAGGCATAGTGGTTAGTTTATTCCCCATATATTTTTGTAGAGGGTTGCAATGTCTTGTGGTTATTCACACACATATTCCGTATATAGGTTCATATGGACTACTATAGGTATAACGTGTATAGGTTGTGATGTCTTGAGGATCTTTACTCAGTGTATGGTTTGTAATGGCTTGAGGTATAATCCCCAACGTATGATAAATGTTATGCAAGCTGTGGTGGATCCAGTAAACTACCTGGTTACTTTGGTTACATGGACGTGGTGGTTGTGTTGTATGAGGTGCATGTTTTAGTGCTTAGCCGAGGTGTCTGTGTTCAAGCCTTTTTGGAGAGAGATGCTTAGGACGTGTGATGTAAGAAAAAATAGGGAAACCAATGGGGAATTGTTAGCGGGGTACCCTTGGTATTCTTTATTATATTATATACTCTAGTATGCAATACTTGGTGAGAGTAGCCATGGTGAGGCTGGGAACATAGTATACCTATTTAGGTAACGAGTTAGTTTCACTTGTTTTTCACTGTGCTTTAGCATGCTTTCTTTACTTTTGAATGAGAGACTATGAGGATGATCTTATTGAGTATACTATTATACTCACCATATGTATATATAAACTGTTTTTCAGGTCACTTGGAACCGGTTGGAAATCAGGCTGGTTACTACTAGCTTGGGGTTGTAGGAGCTATTCGAGATTCATGGTTGTCATTGTTTTTACTTTCCTTTGGTACTTTCAGTTTTCCATTTCAGTAATACTATTTTTGTATGACATTACATATGTGTACTTGGGATTTATTTTATATTTCAGTCTGACTTGGAGGTGGTTTGTGTCTATCTTATCTCTCTCTTCCACATGTGTTCTCTTAGGGGGTAATGCCTCTCATTTGTGTGTTTACATTACCCTCTGTGCTAGTCGCCAACCTGGGGCCTACTGGAGGCGGGACTCAAGAGGTCACTATCTCCCTTCTCACATTTCTAGTCCAGGAGGGGTACACCTTGTAGGGAGGGGGGAATGACATTTCGACTCCTTGGATACTGATTCTATTAGATGTCATGGACATTTTTACTCCATGTATTTTGGTAATGGTAGTATATGCCTTATATGAGATCCTTGGATCCCGATTCCATTAGATGTCATGGAAATTTATACTCCATGGATCTTGAAAATGGTAGTGGATTCTTTTTATAAGGTCCTTAGATCCTGATTCTATTAGATTTTGTGGACATTTCTACTCCACGGATCTTGAAAATGGTAGTGGATTCCTTGGATGAGCTCCTTGGATCATGATTCCATGACATGTTATGGAAATTTCTACTCCATGGATATTTTTTAGGGTATTGGATGCCTTATAAATTTCTACTCCTTGGATACTAGTTCCGTAGTATTACATGGGCCTTGCTACCACTTGGATCTGGCTTTCTTGGACTCATGTTGAACATGCTATACTGACATGCTCCTTGGACTCCACCCTAGTATTTATATAATTTCCATCAAGATTCTAATAGAACTCGATGAGGATGCCTTGGTATTCTATACCTTGGATCCGTCCCTTCATGGTCTGAGACTCGATTACACAGCATGACCCTTTGGTATGTTTACACTTGATTACTCGTTATATGCTAATGTGGATTCCTTGATCATTATACCTTGGATCCAACCATTGGGTTCTGAGACATGATTACATGTCATAGTTTATAGTGTATTCTACATCAGGATTTATAGATACCCCTAGTATGGATATTTTATTACAATTGTTAGAATAAACAGAATCATGCATGCCTTTTTCATGCTTTACAGTTATCTTGTGTTTACGGTTGAGGGTTTACAGTGAGCCTTGGTAGGCTGTACAGAACCATCTCTATAGGATTTACCATTAGTATGTGGTATCTTTTATTATAGTGATTGGAGTCGAGTTTGGGTCAACCCAGGGTTAGGACATGTATCCCCAGTGGTGACGTAGCTTTCTCAGAGACATTCATATTATTATCCTAAGTAGGCATTGTCGATTTGGATCAAGGACCTGAGGATAGACTATGGTTTCACATTTATTTTATATATATTTTTATATATATGTATCGTCTAGGATGATCATATTTCATGCGCATGCACTTATGATAGCATATTTAAAGGTTCATCATTATGGTGGACGAATGAGATAATTTATCACCCCTATATGTGCACCTCAGTGTGCATACAGACCTTATGTCTTCTTTTTAGGTTGATAATAGATTCACAGTGGATAGGGATGAGACCAATGTTGCATGATCAAAAGGATTTGGTCGTGTGGATTCTTATGATTAGTTTGATGCAGTTCGACAGTGTCTGGAGACTGGGTATTTGGTCTGGATCGGAATTAGTAGTAGTTCCCTATACTTTAATTTTAGTTTCTTTATATTCCCCTACATGTATGGTCATCCTAGGGGTTACCAGTTATATATGTATGTCATGTCTATTTAGGTTTTTATATTATTTCATTTATTATTACAAAATGTTCTATTTCTGTTTATTTATTGCTTCTGTGCTCTTTTTATTACTTCTTGGATGTTATCTAGTTATTTCTATTACTATTTACTCTGATATATGTGTATAGTCTCTCTATGTACACAACCTAGTCCCTCGCTACTATTAGGTATCCTCTAGCATATGGATAGTCACGCATGAGGCCTCGTAATGAACCGACTTAGAGCACTGGTTTAGTCGAATCTAGGTCATGATGTTACAAAGTGGTATCATAGGTTATTTATTTTCATTTTATATTACTATTTTGTAAATGGTATACATGAGTATTAGAAATGTTTCAGAACCTATGATGGTCATTGTACTGGTTCGTTGATAACACTTGTTCCGGTAAGAAGTACCAATTTCTAGGGTTATGGGATTGTTGTTTTGATTTGTGATGTTACGGTTGTTTATGATTTTCACTTTTAGTGACACACATTTTTTGTGGATTTTATGATTTATTATGGATTATAGTTTCTCGATCATTGGAAAGATGATAGTGATTGATTTTGAATCTTGTCTAGAAAATTCAAGAGGCATCTGATGCATCATTTTTGGCATGTAGGATTCACATGATATAGACCTTATAGTGTGCGATTTTATTGAGAACATAGGACAATTATTTAAATTGTCAGAAAAAAATAAATGGTGTTTTTTCATATATATTTTTTTGGTATAATTATACTCAATTAAGACTACTTGCATATATATTTCCTTTTAATGGAAGGTGATGTGGATTTATGCTGAGACGTTTGACGGTGAGGCTAGTGACTCAGTCCTCATGCAGAGGAGGTGAAATGACCCTAGTAGGTCATTAGAGAACATGATTCCCATATGTTATACACTTGTGAGGGTGTCTTTTTATTTTTGGTTATCTAGTAAGATCACCGAGTATGATGTCGATAGGTACGAGAAGTTTTCTTGTGAAATGGAACTCAAGGGGTATTATTGTGCGTGGATACCAAGTGAGTGTCAGTTCGGTATCTCTTCTACATTGGTATCATGACCTCAAGGGATTAGTTCCTTATGAGGATTATTTGAAAGGATTAGGGCCCTCATAGTACAATGTTGGTATTTTTGACCCTTGTAGGTCGTTGTTATCTTTACCTCCCTTGGAGAGGTTTGATCTTTTGGGAAAGGTGGTCAGACCTTGTGACCTAGTTGTGAGACTTGATTAGTGGGGCTTGGAAGGAGACCAAGAGGCCCATAGTTTGACTCAAAACCTAGAAGTTAAATATTTCATTTTGATAAATGGAAACCTGTGTAATAGGTTTTTTTAAGTTTTTGGATGCCTTTTTAGGTAGTGAGCTAGGATATGCACTTATTTTGAGATTAATTCATGGTTAGTTATTGGGGTTTGTGGTATAGGAATGTTGATGCCTTCGGACTTTGAAAATAACTTTGGGTGATTTGGTATCAAGACTAGCTATGATGGATAGGACTATTCATATTTATTTCCTAATCGATCAATGTTTCTATTGTTGTTAATATAGTCAGAGCATGGGTAGATTCTCTTGAATGGAATGACATTGGGTGTCGGGTGGTCATCAAAATAAATTGTGTCGCAGATGAGGTGCCTATTTTTGAAGAGTATTTCCAAGGGACACTATGGATTAATGAGGATATAATTCCAAATAGCATGGTCAACTTAACTTTATAATGGACGAATCACTAGATTATGAGTTGGGTGATAAACATATATATCGGTTGCACTTAGTTCTGTTAAATTATAAATCAGGGAGTGGCCAGGTGTCAGATGAGGACCGATGGTTTCAAAAAAATTATGTGGGCATAATTTCACAATATTTTTGTTTAAGTTAAAAATGTCCCTCCATGGTAGATGATACATTGAGAATACATCGGTTACCATGAGATGGTTGACCCATGGTTAGACTTTGACATGAATTTTCATGAGACATGGTGTCAGGATCTATTTAAAGGAAAGTTTATACTATATTTTCTGAGCATGGATTTGAGAGAGCTATACATACCTTTTGATGAGATCTTAGTGTACTCATTTCTAGAGACAATCATTATTTATCTTGACATCAACTTGAGTACACTAATATATAGTCAACTCTACTTCAAGATTCTTTTATTTTAAATATATTTCCTCAATGATGAGGAAACCTATTGAGGTTTTGCTCGAGGGGTGGTATAAGGTAATCCATATGGTGTGGAGTGCACCATCAGTTGTTTGAGGGTGGTGACCCTCATTTTCAGTTGAAATTCGTTGTTATTAATGAAACATTGAGCTTGGAATTTGGTTTTGAGATGAAGATAAGGGTATTCCTATGGTGGGGAGTACCAGATCGGTCACAGTTAAACATCTACTGTGTATGATACAGTTGTTGACAATATGAGACTGGTCATTATATAGTTAAGATAGATTTTGTATGTATATTCTCATATTAGTATCATGGATTATAGTCTTACACAACAGGAATCTCTAGGAAAAGAAGGTTTATGGTGTGGAGATTGTAAAAACCTGTGTTTTTTCACACTATAAATTTGAGCAAAAATTTGAGTTTTTTCTTTCAAGTCCTTGTAAGGGGGAAATGATATTTATACCCTATCAGATGATCTCGAATAATTTTTCTAACTACTCTTTTGGTCCTAGATTAGTGTGTTTTCCCTAGGATAGGAGTTTTGAGTAATTTTGAACCATCCGAATTTTATCAGAATAATTAATATTTAACATTTAATAAATTAAATATTAATTTATTCATATAGGTTCGTTTGTCCATATATTTTGAAAGGATATTTGGATTTATATTTCATCTCTTTTATTGAGTCCAGAGTAGGGAGTTTTTCTAGGTGGGGCATAAAATCATGTTGGGCACTGGGGCCAGGCCAGAACCCTTTTTCTTTTTTCTTTTTATTTTCTTTTCGTCCTTTTCTTTCTTTTCTTTTTCTTTTCTTATTTTCTCACTTGGATTATCATATAATATCCTATGGTATATCCTTATCTATGAGATATATAGAATAGGTATGGGTAGATAGATAAATAGAGAGGGAGGAAGAGAGGTACCACCGTGAAGCTCAGGATGCGTCAGATCATTGTGCGATGGTCGTGGATCATGGAAACAGGTGAAACTTCAGCAGATTCCACCCAAAGGTAGTATATTTTTAATTATTTCCATAAATACCTATATTTTTATCATTTTTAATTTTTAATCCCTCATTATGGTTTCTTGGTACCCCTTGTGGAACGATCTATAGCTTTTGCTGAGAAAACATGGGTTTTAGAGAAATTTAGGGGTTTTATGTTTGGGAAAACCCATGTACATGGCATGTGGTTTAGGGAACACATGTAGTGTGTTCTTATTGTTCATAAAAAATGATCTTTTTTAAAGTACATGCCATGTATGGGGTATACACACCATGTGTTGGGACTCTTCCATGTAGTCGATTAACCGGCCAGACTACTTGTGTAAGGGAACATGTCATGTAGGGTACATGGACAAACCCCATGTGGGTTAAACACCATGTATAAGTTCATGTGACATACATGGTCAGGCCATGTGAGGTACAAGGGAAGGTACCCCGTGTAGGTTACACATCATGTATATGTTGAACATTCCGTATACATGGGATTTCACATGTCATGTCTAGTTGGAGTACACACCCAGGTGGGGACATGAGGGTGCACATCATGTACTAGGGGACACATTTCATACACTCCTCCATTACTAAAATTTTCAGGTGTTTTACTGTTTTATTCCATGGAGTCATAATTGGATATAATGGGGATCTATTCTGAGTAATTTTCCACATAGAACACGATGGTGAAACCCTTGGGGTGATTTGAGGACTCTTAGGGGTGATTTGAGTATTTTCTTGAATGAATAGGTTCTTCCTCTCGTAAGAGAATCCAGTTGTCTCCTGAGAATGAGACCTCTATCTGATATGGACCTTGGTCCATCTCCTGTGACCAATTCTTGTATATTTTCTTTATGTATTTATCCTATGTGAGATATTATTTTATGGCCTAAGAGGTTATTATATTGGTTGTTTATGAGGATCCTATGTAGGGTACCTCTAATTATGTTTTGACCTAGAGGACCCCATATAGGATGACTCTATCTTCTTACCATTACTGAGTTTCCTGAGTAGAACACTTTTTTCTATGTACGACATGATGATCCCTTATTGGATGCCTTTGTTTACTTATCTTCAAGGATCCCGAGTTGGATTCCTCTACTGTGTTTGATTTGAGGGACCCAGTGGGTGCCCAATATTTGAATGACCCTGGTCTAGTATGTTTGTTTTGGGTAGATATAGTAGTGAATGTCACCTTAGAACCTGTACTGAATGTAGAATCCTATGGGGTTATGACAGTATTGGTGGGTTAGGAATTCAGCCACCCTCACTCTTTGTTTATGATTTCATTTGTTTACTACTGAGACAGTTATGATAGTTAGAGGTGCTTCTTGGTTTGTGCTTGATGAGCCTAACATGATACAAATTTTGTCTTAGGGATTCCCATAGGTACTTCTAGGGATCTAGATATTGATCCTACATTATTTATATTATCAGGGATTCCCATATGTGTTACCTAGGATCCGGATATTGATCCTTACATTTTTATGGTAGTGTGTGCCTTAGACATTTCTACTCCATGGATCCTAATTCTATTAGATTTCATGAACATTTCAACTCTATAAATATTAATAATGGTAGTGGGTTCCTTGAATGAGATCCTTGGATCCTAATTCCATTATATTCTATGGACATTTATACTCCATGGATCTTGAAAATGGTAGTGGATTCCATGGATGAGCTCCTTGGATCCTGATTCCATTAGATTTCGTGGACATTTCTACTCCACAAATATTAAAAATTATAGCGGATTCCTTGTATGGGATCCTTAGATCTAGATTCCATTATATTTTGTGTATATTTCTACTTCATGAGTCTTGTTTACGGTAGTGGATGCATTTTACATTTCTACTCCTTGTATCCTGATTTTTTTGGAGCCCAAGAGCCTTACTACCACTTGGATCTGGCTTGATTGGACTCTCATTGAACATGATATGTTGAAATGCTCTTTGGACTCCACCCAAGTATTTACTGAGTTTCTATAGATATTCTCATATAACTCAATGAGTATGCCTTGGTATTCTATACCTTAGATCCATACCTTCATGGTATGACACTTGATTTCACAGAATTTCTATTGGGTATGTTCATACTTGATTACTTGACATAGACTGATGTGGATTCCTTGATCTTTATACCTTGGATATTACCTTTGGGGTATGAGACATGTTTAGTCAATATTGGACACAATGGATGCTACATGATGCTTTATAGATTTTCCTATTATGGGTATTTGATTATAGTAGTTAGAATAGAAAGTATCAAACATTCCTTTTTCATGCTTTACAGTTATCTCATGTTTATAGTTTCTGGTTTATAGTGAGCCTTGGAAGGATGGATAGAACCATCTTTACAGGATTTACTATCGGTATGTGGTATCCTTTATTATAGTGACTGGAGGCGGGTACGGTTGAACCCAGGGTTAGGATGTGTATCCCCTTATGGTGATGTAGCATGATCATTGACATTACTAGCATTATATGAAGTAATTATGTTATATTGGGATCAAGGACCTAGGTATCTACTATGGTTTCACATTTATTTGATAGATCACTTTTTAAATGTGTCTCAGCTAGACTGAGTATATTTCATGAGCATGCACTTAGGATAGAAGATTTATAGGTTCATTATTGGTGTGGCCTATTTATATTATTTCTCACCCATGTATGTGCACCTCGGTGTGTGTACAAACCTTATGTACTCTTTTTAGGTTGATCATAGATGCATGGGGTATAGGGCTAAGGCCCAGTGTTTCATGATCGATTGGAGCTGCTTGTTTGGATTCTTATGATTGGGCTCATGTAGTTCAACAGTGTCTAGAGATTGGGTATGTGCTCTGGCTCAGAGTTAGTAGTAGATACTTGTATATTTATTTTAGATTCTTTATGTAATCATTCCTATATGGTGTGTCGATAACACTTGTTCTGTTAAGAATTCTGGGTTTTTGGGGTTATGGGATTATTGTTTTGATTTGTGATATTATAGTTCTATATGATTTTCACTTTGAGTAACACAAATTTTGTGTGGATTTTATGATTAATTAGGTATTATAGGATCTTGTTCATTGTTAAGAGGCCAGTGATTGATTTTGACTCTTGGACAGCAAAGGTAAGAGGTATATCATGCATCATTTTTGGCATGTAGGATTCACATGTTATAGACCTTATAGTGTGTGATTTTACTGAAAATATAGGCCAATTATTTATAGTGTCAAAAAACCTAAATGTTGTTTTATTGTATAGGATTTTTGTGGAATTATACTCAATTGATCCTAATTTCATATATTTTTCCTTCTGATGGTAGGTGATGTGTATCTACATTGAGACGTTTGACGGTGAGTTTGGTGACTTGGTCCTCATGTAAAGAAGGTGCAGTGACCCTAGTATTTCATTAGGGAACATGATTCCCATATGTTATACCCTTTTGGGGGATTATTTTAGTCTATGGTTATCTAATTGGATCACCAATTATGATGTTTATAGGTACTAGGAGGTTTCTTATGAACTGGACCTTGAGGGGGTATTACCGTATGTGGATGCCCGATGAGTGTCAGTTCAGTATGTCTTATGCATTGGTATTGTGACCTATGGGGAGTAGTTATTTATAATGATTCTTGAAAAGTATTAGGGCCCTCATAGTTCGGTGTTTACATTTTTTACCCTTGTAGGTTTTTGTGATCATTACCACTATTAGATAGGCTTGATCTTTTGGGCTAGTGGTTATCTTTGTGACCCAGTTGTGAGACTTGATCAGTGGGGCTAGGAAAGATACCTAGAGGCCCTTAGTTTAACATATAACCTAGTAGGTTATTTCTTCATTTTCATCAATGGAAACTTGTTTAAGTGTTTGGAATGATTTTTTGGATGCCTTTTAGGCATTGATCTAGGTTGTATGCTCGTTTTGAGATCGATGCACGGTTAGTTCTCAAGTTTTTTGATATAGGAATGTTGAGGCCTTCATCTTTTGACAATAACCTAGGGTTATTTGGTATCAAGAGTAGCTATGACGAGTAGGAAAGTTTGGGTTTATGACCCTATTGATCAGTATTTCCACTATTACTAATGTACCCAGAGCATTGGTATATTCTTGTGACTGGAACGACACAGGGTGATGGGTGGTCGTGGAAATAAATCATGGCACTGGTGAGGTGTATGATTTTGAAGAGGAGTTCCAAGTGTGATTTTGGATTAATGAGGCTGGTGTTTTGTGTATCATGGATAAATTATCTTTGTAATAGATGACTCACTAGATTATGAGTCTGGTGATAAAGGTACATTCCAATTGCATGTAGTGTCATTAAATTGTAAATTAGTGAGTGGTTGGGTGAAAGATGAGGACCGATGGTTTCAAATAATTTCTATAGGTGTGGTTTTCTAGGAGTTTTGTTGAAGTGGAAAATTCCCCCTTTGTGATATATGAGACCTCGAGAATATATTTGGTACCATGAGGTGGTTGACCCGTGGTTGGACCTGGACATGCATTTTCAAGAGACATGGTGTTAGTGGTTGGTTAAAGGAAAGTTTAGCCCATTTGATGTGATCATGTTTCAGAGATATCTCTACATGAATTTCAATGAAATATTAGGATACTCACTATTAGAGATGATCATGATTTATATTAGCATCATCTTGAGTACACTAAGAGATTGTCATCTCTACACTGAGATTCATTTATTTTAAATATCTTTTCTGGTTGATGAGGAAACTTATTGAGGTTCTTCTTGAGTGGATGTATAAGGAAATCCATTTGGTGGGGAGTGTACCATTGGTTTTTTGAGGGTGGTGACCCTCATTTTCAGATTAAATTCATCATTTAATGTGATTCTTTGAGCTTATAATTTGATGATAAGGGTATTACTATAGTGGAGAGTACCAGGTCGATCACAGTTAAACAGATTCTGTGTAGGAGATAGTTATTGATGCCTTGAGATTGTTCATTGGATAGTCAAGATAGATTTTTTTTAGATGCTCAAGTTGGGATCATGGTTGATAGTCTTACACACCAGGCATCTCAAGGACGAGAAGGTTTATGGTGGGAAGATTGTAAAGACCCATGTTTTTTCAGAATATAAATTTGAGAATAAATTTGAATTTTATCTTTCAGGTGATTGTAAGTGGGAAATGATATTTTTTCCATAACATATGATCTCAAATAATTTTTATGACCACTATGTTGGTCCTGGAATAGGGTTTTTACCCTTGGACAGGAGTTTGGAGGAATTCTAATTCATCTAAATTTTAGCGGAATAATTGATATTTAATGTTTAATAAATTCATATTAATTTATTCACATAAGTTATTTAGACCATATATTTTTAACAGAGCATAGAATTGATATTCTATATCTATTTTTGATTCTGTAATGGGTAGTTTTTCCTAGGCGGAGCATAAACTATTATTGGGCATCGAGGCTGGGTCAGGCCCCTTTTTCTTTTTCTTTTCTTTTCTTCCTTTTCTTTATTTTCTTTTTCTTTTCTTCCTTTATCCCTTGGATTCTTGTGCATTACCCTGGGGGATATCCTTAATTTAAACCTAGAGAAAATAGGGATAGAGTGAAATATAGATGGAGGAAGATAGGTACTTCTGTGAAGCTTGGGATGTGACAGATCATCATGCGGTGGTCATAGAGCGTGGAAATAGGTTAAGCTTCAGCAGATTCCACCCAAAGGTAGTCCGTTTTTATTTTTTCCATAAATTCCATTATGTTTTCCTTTTTTAAGTATTAATCCATTATTATTATCTCTTGGGACCCCTGGTGGGATGATCTATAGCTTTTTTTGTGAAAGAAAAAGTTTTGGGGAAATTTGGGGGGTTTTCATTCGAGAAAACCCATGTACACAGCATGTGGTTCAGGGAACACACAACGTGTGTTCTTCTTGTTTGTGGAAGATGACATTTTAGGATGTACACACCTTTTATAGGGTATACACACCATGTACTAGACTCAACTATGTAGTTTAGTACCCGACCATACTTCCTGTGTGGGGGCACATGTCGTGTAGGTTACACAGCCAAACCTTGTGTGGGTCACAGACCATGTAGAATACTCAACTAGGTGATATATATGTATATGCCATGTGAGGTACATGTGAAGGTACCCTTTGTAGGGTACACATCATATACTTGTTGAAAATTCCATGTACGTGGGATTTTATATTCCATGTCCAGATGGAGTAGACTCTAAGGTGGGGCCAGGAGGTTACATGTCGTGTACTAGGGTACACACATCGTGTAATCCTCCTTTTCTACCCTTTTGAGGGTTTTTTTCTTTTTTAATCCCCATAGTTAGAATTGGACATAATAGGAGTCCATTCTGATTAGTTTTCCATATAGCACGTGATGGTGAAACCTATGGGGTGATTTGAGGACTCCTAGGGGTGTTTCGAGAATTTTCTTGAATGGAGAGGTTCTTCCTTTGATAATAGAATCTAATTGTCTCCTTAGAGTGATAATTTGATCTAATATGTTCCATGTTCTATCTACCATAAAAAATTATTATATATTTTCTTTAAGGATGTCTGCCATGTGAGATGTTATTTTATGGCCTAAGAGTCCATGATATTGGTTGTTTTTGAGGATTCTCTATAGGATGCCTCTTCTTACGTTTCGACCATTGAGGATCCCATGTAGGATGCCTATATCTTTCTAAAATTATCGAGGTTCATGAGTAGCATGCCTTATTCTATGTACTTCTTGAGGATCCCATGTTGGATGCCTTTGTTTAATTATCATAGAGGATCCCGAGTAGGAATCCTCTCTTGTGTTTGATTTTAGGGACCTAGTGGGTGCCTAATATATGATCGACCCTGAACTAGTATGTTGGGTTTGGGTAGAGATGGTAGAAGGTGTCACCTTAAAACTAGTACTGAATGTGAAACCCCATGGGGTTTTTATGGTAGTGGTGGGTTAGGCATTCATCCGCCCTTACTATTTGTTTTTTATTTCACTTTTTTACTACTGATGTATCGATGATAGCCAGAGGTTATTTTTAGTTTGTGGCTAATGAACCAGATACGATGTGAATTTTGAATTTGGGATTCCTGGAGGTACTTCTTAGGATCAAGCTGCCGAGACTACATGATTGATATTATCATGGATGCCTATATGTGTTACCTAGGATTTGGAAGTTGAGACTTATAAGTTTATGGTGGTGGATGCCTTAGAAATTTTTACTAATTGGATTGTGATTCCATTAGATTCCATGGACATTTCTACTCCATAAATCTTTATAATGGTAGTGGGTGACTTGGATAATCTCCTTGGATCCTTATTCCATTAGATGTCATGGAAATTTCTACTCTAAATATCTTGAAAATGGTAGTGGATGCCTTGGATGGTCTCCTTGGATCCAGATTCCATTAGATGCCATAGAAATTTCTACTCCATGGATCTTGAAAATGGTAGTGTATGCCTTGTATGAGCTCCTTGGATCATTATTTCATTATATTCTAAGGAAATTTCTTCTACATGGGTCATGTTTATAGTATTTTATGATTTTAGATTTCTACTCTTTGGATCTTGATTCTATAAGATTTCATGGGCCTTACTACCCCTTGGATACAACTTTCTTGGAATCGCATTGGATATGCTCTATTGACATGCTCCTTGGTCTCCACACAAGTATATACTGAGTTTCCATTGAGATGATCCTAGGACTTGATGAGGATTATTTGGTCTTCTATACCTTGGATCCTTCCCTTCAAATTCTGACACTTAATTACACTGCATGACCATTGTGTATGTTTAAACTTGATTACTCAGAATAGACTAATGTGAATGCCTTGGTATTTATACCTTGGATCTTTCCCTTGGGTTCTGAGACATGATTACTTGGAATAGGCCGTAGTGGATTCTACATCATTCATTACAGATATCCCTAGTATGGGTATTTGATTATAGTTGTTAGACTGGACAGTATCACGCATGCCTTTTACTTAATTTAGAGTTAACTCATGTTTACGGTTGATAGTTTATAGTGAACCTTGGTAGGATGTACATGACCATATTTATAGTATTTACCATTAATATGTAGTATCCTTTATTATTGTGATTGGATTTGAGTACAGGTAAACCAAGGGTTAGGATGTGTATCCCCCTTTGGTGACGTAGCTTTCTTAGAGACATTCCTGGCATTGGCCAAATAAGGTATTGTCAATTGGGATCAAGGACCCAGGTATCGACTATGGTTTCATATTTATTTTATAGATATTTTCATATGTGTATCAAATATGCTAAGAATATTGAATGATCATTCACTTATTCCTATATATTTATAGGTTAATCATTGGGGTGGCCTACTGAGATTATTACTCACCCTTGTATGTGCACCTCAGTGTGTGTGTGTGTGTAGACCTTTTGTCTTGTTTTTAGTTTGATCAAAGATTAATGGTAGATACGGTTGAGGCCTAATGTTGCATGATCAAGCGGAGCTGCTAATGTGGATTCTTATGATCGGGATGATGCGGTTCGACAGTGTCTAGAGACCAGGTATGTGGTATGTCTTGGAGTTATTAGTAGATCCCTATACTTTTATTTCAGCTTCTTTATATACTCCTTCATGTATGGTCGGCCCAGTGGGTGAATAGTTTTGTATGTATGACATGGTTGTTCAGGATTTTATAGGATTCCATGTATTATTATAGTATTTTTTATTTCATTTTATTTATCACTTTCACACTCTGTTTATTACTGCTTGGATGTTACCTAGTTATTTTTATTATTTCTTACTCTGATATGAGGCCATAGTCTTTCAACAGCCACAACCTAGTCCCTCACTTATAGTCGATATCCTCTGGAAGATGGAGAGGCGCACTTGAGGCCTCATAACGAATCATCTAAGAGAACTATTTAGTGGAATCCAGTTTGGGATTATACAAAGTGGTATCAAAGGCTGTTTCTTTTCCTATTGTATTACTATTTTGGATATGGTATATTGGAGTATTAGGAATATGTCAGAACCTGTGATGGATATCAGACTGGTGTTTTGAGAATATTTTTTCTTCTAAGAAGTCTTGGTTTCTAGGTTTATGGGATTGTTGTTTTGATTTATGATGTTACAATTATATATGATTTTCAATTTGAGAAATGAACATATTGTTTTGATTTTTTATTTATTATGGATTATATGATATTGGAAATTGGAATGAGGCCAATGATTTATTTTGACTCTTGGCTGGAAAACAAAAGAGGCATCTCATGCATCATTTTTGGCATATTGGATTCACATGTTATAGACCTTATAGTGTGTTATTTTACTAACAATAGAGTCCAATTGTTTAAAGTATCAAAAGAAAATAAATGTTGTTTTATTGAATAGGTTTTTGGTGTCATTATACTAAATTGATCCTACTTTCATATATATATCTATCTAATGGAAGGTGATGTGGATCTATGTTGATACATTTGATGGTAAGTTTGGTGACTCATTCCCCTTGTACAGGAGTAGTAGTGACCCTAGTAGGTTGTTAGGTCACATGATTCCCATATGTTATTCGCCTGTGGGGGTGTATTTTGGTTTATAATTATCTAGTCAGATCATCTAGTACAATGTCGATAGGTACCATGAGGTTTCTTGTGAACTGGAGCACAAGGGGTATTACCGTATGTAGATTCCAGATGAGTGTTAGTTTAGTATCTCTTCTATGATGGTATTGTGAACTCCATAGAGCAATTACTTATGAGGATTCTTGGAGAGGATCATGGACCTCGTAGGCTGATGTTGGAAGTTTTGACCCTTATAGGTTTTTGTGATCTTTACCTACCTTGTAGAGTTTTGATCTTTTTGGATATGTGGTTAAACCTTTTGACTCAGTTGTGTGACTTGATCAGTGGGTCCGGGAAGGATACCTAGAGGCCCTTAATTTATACCACAACCTAGTAAGTCGGTATTTCACTTTTTTCAAGGGAAACCTAGGTAAGAGGTTGGACTGAGTTTTTCGATGCCTTTTTATTCAGTGATTTAGGTTATATAATCATTTTTAGATCTATTCATAGTTAGTGCTTAGGTTTTTTGATATAGGAATATTGATTTCTTCAGCTTTTGACAAGCACCTAGGGTTCTTTAGTATCAAGATTGGCTATGATAGGTAGGATTGTTCGGGTGTCCAGCCCAATCGATCAGTGTTTCAGCTATTGTTAATGTAGTCAAAGTGTGGGTAGATGCTTGTGACTCTAAAAACATTGGGTAATTGGTGGTTGTGAAAATAAATTATGTCACATGTTAGGTTCTTGATTTTGAAGATGAGTTCCAAGGGATATTTTTTCTTAATGAGGCTGGTGTGTCGTGTTGCGCAGTCCGCATTGCTTTGTAATATATGACTCACTGGAGTATGATTTGGGTGATAAAGGTATATGTTATTTGCATGTAGTCCAATTAAATCATAAATCAGCGAGTGGTTGGGTGCGACCTGAGGACCGATGATTTCAAATATGTATCATGGGAACGATTTCCTAAGAGTTATGTTGATGTCACACCTAGATTTTTGTTTTCATTCTTAGATCTGGTTCATTTATGATTCTCAGTTTTTCTCTTGAGAATTGGGTGTGAGGGTTCTGGAGTTTTTAGGTAATTTTTCTATTTATTTTTTATCTAGATTTTTTCCTTGGGTTTTCTTTGTGTTTTTTGAGAAAAATGGAAATTTTGGGCCTTAAAACATGAGGGACACAGTCAACGCATGGTTTTTCAAACTGTGTGCTCTTCTCTACGAAACTGTGCAGCCTATGGCCATTTTTGGATAGTGTCTAATCACAAGGTTAGTGAACGGTTCATAAACTGTGTAGGATAACCATGCATCATTATCCTCTTAGGAAGTAAGGGGTGAATAGTCGCCACACGTTTGATAAATTGTGCAGGAAAACTATGCATAATGTCTGGGTAATTAAAAATTTTAAAATACCATTTGTGTCCTCTTAGTATTTAACCCTAAATACACCCACATATACCCCAATTGGGATCTTATTCCCATGATAACCTCCTCTAATATCTTCGAGGCTCCTTAGGAACCATTTCTTGGGTCGTTTTGACCCTGATTCTTTAAGGATCCATCAAGTAAGTTCCTTATCTTTTGATTTTTTCCATCTTTATAGGGTTTCCTTCCCTCTTTATTGGGTTGTCAATTTATAGTGGGGTGTTTGAAATAGTAAGGGTTTTACCTTATTTCATTGAGTAACATCATGATGTTTATTGTTAAATATTTTCTTACTAGGGTCTTTTGGTGGAGCTATTAGAGTTTCACATGAATTTCTGTAAGTTTCTACACTTGAGGTAGGTGGTTCCATGCTCTAAAATATTTAGATTATTTTGATGTGCTTTTTTGGATCTTTAAATTTGTTCTATGATTTACTTGTGTGGAGAAAAACATGATTTGTAAAGATTTTGACATGCACGTGCGGTGAAAATAGGGTTCTCAAGAGAAAATGGTTATGTTGTGTATGTGATTCATTGTGGTGACTCTTGGTAGTGTTTTTATGATTATGTGAAGGGTTTGAAGTGTGTTTTTAAAGGAACTTGAGGTGAGAATGTGTTTTAAAGTATTTTTTCAAAGGAAATGGGTTTTTATAGTAATATGGATTCCTTGTGTGCACTTTTAATTTGAATTGTGAATTTTTTAACGGAGGGATTTTTGTTTTAATGTGAAATTGGTTGTGTGTGGATTTGAAAGGGGCTTGGCCCATGAAAATGGTTAAAATTATTATGTGAATTTCTTATGATAATTTCAAATGGTTTTGTGATATATGTTTCAGGTTCTACTCCTCACCTTGGCTTTCCATTTCACTGATGGGAAAGTGCTTTAGTTATTTCAAGTTAGTTTGGGGTGTCCGCCAGGGAGATCCTCTATCCCCAAGTATATTCATCTTGGATCAAGATGTGTGGTCCCACAACCTAAATAGAATTTTGGAGAATGGTAGAACAAAACGGTATCACTGTCGGCAAACCATGGATTTTATTTCCCATTTGATGTTTGTTGGTGATATTTTGATTTTCACGAATGGTAGGCGCAGGTCCTTGCTCAACCTCATGGAGATATTGTCCATCTATGGTCACTTGAATGGATAACATATAATTCCTTAAAGTGTCATGTGTTTATATCAAATAAGTGCTCTGGTAGGTGTTGTAGAGAAGTGAAAGTTATTATTAGTTGTCTTCAAAGGAAACTCTCGATCCTCTACCTTGGAGTCCTAATCTCAAGTGTCCACATCAAGAAGAAGCACTTCCAGGATATTCTAAACCGCATTCTGGGTAGGATTTTCAACTGAAAAAATAATTTTCTATCTTTTGGAGGACAGGTTACTTTGATCAATAGCGTACTCTCCTCTATTCCGATGCATATTTTCTCCATTATCAAGCCACTGAAAGGTGTTGTGGAGAAGTTAGAGAGAATTCTCAATTCCTTTCTATGGGATTCTAATCAAACGGGGCGCTTCCACTGGGCTTCGTGGAATCACATGGCAAAACTAGTCTATGAAGGGGGTGTTGGTCTCTGGGATATTAAGGAAGCCATTTTGGGCATGCAGGGTCAGTTAGCTTCGGAGATAATGGTTGGGGAGTCTCTGTGGGTGAAGTTCTTCAGAACTCGTTTTGGCTGAGCTCTAGGCGATCGCGGTTCTCATTCCTCAGACCTAGAGAACTGCATGTTTTATCACCTTGAGAATCTTTAAGACCACACCTGATGGATCGTCGGTAAAGGGGATATTAGCTTCTGGAAATTAAATTGGTCGGGTGAGAAGCTATTCTTTCCAAGCTGCCCTTCTCTGAAAATTTCATTCAATAAAACCATAGAACATTATGGCCTCATTAAAATGAAGTTGAATCCTACCGAGATGGAGGTTTTTGAAATCATTATGATGAACGACACCACCGATAAATGTTGTTTTATCAGATCGAGTTCGGGTAGGTTCAACTTTCGGGATTATAGGGGCCTTCTCCATGATGCGGCTGCTTCAGATGAGGGGCCTCCAGTGGTCTGGTGCACTGATATACCTACTAGAATGAATTTCCTGACTTGGCGCATCAGAAAAAAGTCAATTCTAACTGATGATAATATACAAAGGAAGGGAATATCAATGGAATCTCAATGCTTTTTCTGTGAGAGTCTGAAGGCGGAGACAATGCTTCGCTTATTTTTTCAAAGATCCTAGGTTGCGTATCTTTGGTCGTTCTTCTCCCCCCACCCGTGCATGGATGGCGATCCTTTCTCATTGTAGGGTTTCTTGGCATCTTGGTTTCAAGGATCGGAAATCAGAACCATGGAGTGCAAGGTGTGGACCATTATCTTATCCTCAATATGCTGGACTATCTGGGAGGCCCGCAGCCATGTTCAGCTCGGTTCCAGTCATTAGCTATTATTCATGAAGATTTGGTCACAGTCCCTCATTGTTGAGTTGGATTCGATTATGAAGGGGTTCAAACCTCCATCACGATTGGAAATCTCATTGGCACTCCTTGCATTCAGGATAGGTTATGTGGACAGTGGGTTAAATGGGAACCTCCTAATAATGGTCTCAAACTCAATGTGGATGGTTCTTGCTCAGAAGGAATCATGAGTGTAACGACCCAAATTTTTTCAATGGACATTCCCTTCTTATATTTATGTCATAAAATCACATGAAAACACAACACAATGAACTACTAAGTGATAAGTGACCTTTAAACAAAAGTTTTTCACTTATGTTTTTGGAATTCTGAAAATCCGGCATTCACGGTTGTGTTCAAGATGTTTTTTGGAGTCTAATAAAACAAAAATGATTTTTTGGTGAATAGTAACCTACCCTAATGAATAGTAAAATAGCTTTATGAATAGTGATATACCCTAATGAATAGTAACCACACCTACGGTGGTATAGAAATAATATTCAAGTCATAAGTACGATAAACCGTTATTTTAGAATAAGTTAATGAAGGTTTTAAAACTAGTTTTTGATAATAAATTATTATTTTAATTAAATATTAAAATAATTATATTTATAAAATTATTTTTGAAAAATGGACTTCATTTTTTGGATTCTACATGTCGAAAAATGGTTTGGGTGGAGTTTTTGGATTTTTCTGAAATACTTTAATTTTTAATGAATAGTAGAAACTGATAATTCACAATAAATGCTAAATATTGGATTAATTGAGTCATGTGTGATGTTATGCTCATGTAATCCCACTTGGTTCAGGATTAAATTATAAAATTAATATTTTTTTTCATAGAAGACTCTCTATTCCTTGTCTTGGGAGGAATTAATAAACTAATGAATTTTATAGTAAGAAAACCCCTCTCTCCTCCACTATAAAAAACTCCTTTCACTCCCTCTTTTCTCCACTCCTCTCAAGCTCCAAGCCTTCTCTAAATTCTGCCCAAATACCCTCCCAATCTCCTTCCCCACGTCCAAGGCTTTATGGTATTTCCAAAAGACCAAAATCAAAGCCCCTAAGAGGATTCTCAAAGAGAAGAGATCAAAGGGTAAGAACCCTCTTTCGTTTTCAAGTGTTTTGCTTTCATTTTTTTTCTTTTCTTATGCCCTCTTCCCCTTCCCTTATCCAAAAGGCATGAAATCTCCAGAATCTCATATATTATGGATAATAATCATGTTTATGGAAAATTTAAAGCATCATGGTTCCCCTCCTCTCCCTCACGTTCTAGAATTAAAACATCGCCCGTGATGTGTCAAATTGCCAACATCATGGATAATGTGTTTTAAAATTCTTTTATCATTTTGTTTCTGGTCATGAAACCATTTATGTTATGGTTGAACCAGATTATTATATATGTTATATGTCCTATTTAAGGTTCTGTAATCTTCATACACTCATGATATAAAACAATAATACAAAGCAAGTCAATTATGGGAAAATCGTTAAAGTTAATTCAAGTGGTTATCATTAATGTTTAACGTAAAGTTTCTATTTCACTATAATTAACCAAATGAATTTTATAAACACGTAACCTAATATATGTCCACTAATGTTATATAACTTAAATTCTGGACAACCACTTTCATCTTATATTTCATTTGAACCTAAATACAATTGAACCAATCATTAAAACAAATAAAACAAACGAACCCGAACAATGAAATTGAATCTTGTAATCAATCAAAATGGGTATAAATGAACTTAAAAAGGTTATATTTAATATTTTACATATATATAAGGTTATGGAACTATTTATTAATAAACCTAATTTGACTATACAGGTCATTAATATCAAGTGGAGAACACCAACGGACCTAAGGTAAGGGATCCTCTCAATTTCACCCTTATTCAAGATTGTTCACTATGTTAGGACATGTTGTGTGTAATTATTAATTATGGGGTATGATTTATCACCTCTTCCATACTACACTCTTTATGTATAAGTGATGAAAATTCCCTTTCCTATCTCACTAATCCCCTCAATTACTCCTGATACCATGCCGATAATCCGTAAAGAATTCTACCCGAACCTCTTTTATTCCTTCGGGTTGTCTTATCTGCCTTCCTACAAAAATTATGTTATCTTATCTTTTCTTGTGAATACTATAAATGTTGTTTAAATGTTCCAAGTTTATTTATCAAGACTCTTTCATCACTCTCTTTCGGGGATATGCATGCTTTTAAGTGATTATCTCCTCTTTACTTCCCGATAAGTTAACCTGCTTTTAGGGAACATCCCGAATTATTTCCTATTATAAAGTGTACTTAATCCTCTGTTTTAAGTCACCTTTATCTTTATAAAATCAGTCTTTTCATTATGAAAACCCTCCTGGTTTACTTCTGGTTTTATAAAAAAATATTATTCCACTTTTCGTTTTAAGAGATATTCGAAGTTTTCTTAAACCGCACTAAAATGTTTTGACTCAAAGATTCCTAAAAACTATTTTTACATGTTATCACTTCAGTTTGTTATCTATTGTGATGATTTATTCCTTTATACATTATTAATGTCTACTTATGATTTAATTCCTTTCTTTCATTAATGCTTGTATGTTATGCCCCTTTTTATTATGCTTCATGACGTGATTGTGTGCCCATTTCTTTCCTTGGGTACTCTTATGTTTATGTATGATTGATTATGTGAGATTATTTATATGGAAAGCATATACATGAATAATCTTATATGGTTGTGCCTAGATAGAGCTCCAATTCATTGGGTAAAGTTAATGTCTCATGAGAAGATTATGGGTAAACGGTCCGGGCGGTTATCCTTGGCTTGTGCTACTATGGGAAACGAGATTGGCGGTTAGCCTTGACTCGTACCAATGTCATGTTTAAAAGTTTCTACCACCTCTATATGAAACTATGATTATATAATCTCATGATTATATGATCGCATGCTTATATTATTCCATGTTTTTATGATCCCATGTTTATATGTTATAATTCCATATGTTTCATGCTTCCAATATCATTATGTCAAGCCTCCTAACTCATGTGCTCAAAGTTTATTCTTATGTTCTTTCCCTTACTGGGATTTTTAGCTCATCCCTTTATTCATGCGTTCCCCAGGGTACCCTGTGCAGATGTAAGATCTCAAAGGAAGTTAGGATCTCTTTATGGAGATTAAATAAAGAAGTTTTTTTAGCCCCATGTTTTATGTTTTATGTACCTAGTCTTCCAAGACACTAGACTTGACGATCCTTGGCTTGTACTCTGATGATTAATGAAGCTTAAAATTATGAAATTTTTTATGCAAAAGGCTTGGGTCGCTGTAGTTGGTATCATAGGTTGGTCTAGTTAGTTTTGGAGATTAGGAATAGAGCACCTTATAGGTAACCTTAAGGATGAGACTAAGTATTAGAAAACATTCAAAAAAATTGTTGAGTATTGAGTAAGTGGTTTATCAAGTAAATACATCCTTGTCTGGATACGAGCAGCTAGAGGAGGCTCTGGCACATATGTATCCTAGGGGTAAAACCTGAAAACACAGCTTTGAGCTAGACTCGAATTGGAAATGGTGCACGACAACGGGCCTTGCTGCACTCTTGGTTACGACACTCCCAGGGGATATATTTGGTAGATTCACGAGCTTAGTACAAACCATTATTAGGGGACAAAAAAAGAAAAGACCATAAGAATACAAGTTAAGAAGTAGATTGAGGATAACCTAGATTTATCCTGAGGAATCATAATTTAGGATATATTTCTTCTTCATAAGTTTATCCTTTTATGTTCAAAGTTTTTTTTCTCAATAGATAAGTATTCAAGACCTCTAATTATATGTTCTTTCTCTTAGTTAATGGAGGGAAATAGAATAACACGTACCAACATCCAACGTGATAGGCAATGTGTTGATTTCCCTAATGATATGCCTGAGGTGATGGAATCGGGTGCTCAAAAATTCATGGAAATACTTGCTCAGATGGCTCAAGTTAGGAATAATAACTTGAATCAGGTGGAACGTCCTCCTCCTCCAAGGAAAGAGAAAGTTTTCGTGGAATCCTTCATGCGGCAAAGGCCTCCCATGTTTAGCGGATCTTCTGATCCCCTCCTCGCTGAACAATGGATTAACTTCATTGAAAAGATATTCTCCATCCTCCAGTGCTCGGAAGAAGAGAAGGTGGTTCTGGCGGTCTATCGTTTTGATGGGGAAGTTGATCAGTGGTGGACACTGATCAAGAATACAAAGTCCCAAGAGGAAATTGATTCCATAGATTGGGAGTAATTCAAGAGGATGTTTTTCAACAAATATTTTCCTCTAACCCTCCGTCTCAAGATGGAAAGAGAGTTCCTCGGACTCAAGCAGAAGGAACATGAGTCCATCGGGGCGTATGAAGCAAACTTTACAAGGCTTGCAAGGTACGCCTCTAGCTTTGTCATGAACACTTAAAGAAAAGTGGATCACTTCTTTAGCGGACTAAAGCCGAGTCTACGAAAAGCGTTGGCGATTCGAGACTTCGACAGTTATGAGGACATTGTCCGTTGTGCCCTCAAGTTGGAAATGGATATTGGAGACTCTCAGTGGTCTCATGGGCCCAGTGAAAAGAAGATAAAGATGGAAAACATCATGGGCGTTCCATCAAACAAATCCCATGATGGAAAGAATGCCAACTTTACCCTTTGCAAAAATTGTGGGAAAAAGCATCCTGGTAACTGTCTGAAGGGAACCAAGAATTGCTTCAAATGCGGAAAGTTTGTTCATCTGGCCAAGAACTGTCGAAGGGGTATGAAAAATCCCGCTAATGTTGAAGAAGAAAGGAAGGTTCAGATCAACACTCAACCTGTAGTGCAGTGTTATAGCTGTAAGGATCTTGGGCATTATGCAAACAATTTCCCAAAGCCAAGGGTTGTCGGAGGCAACCAGCAACAACCTCTAAGGAAAAAAAGAAGGTCTTATGCTATCACTACTGCTGAGGTGGAGCCGAAAAACGATGTGGTGATAGGTACGCTTTTTATTCATTCAAGAATAGTGAACGTACTATTTTATTCTGGTTCTACGCATTCTTTCATATCTTGCAAGTTTAGTAGAACTATTCAAACACCACCTCAAAATTTGGAGGAAAAGTTATTTGTGAGAAAAGCGAATGGGGAAATTATTGCATCCATGGTTTATAACTCCTCTCTGGTTAATGTTTGTGGACTGAACCTCCCAGCAAATATTGTCATACTTCCTTTAGTGGAATTTGATGCTATCTTGGGCATGGATTGCCTATCTTTGTACAAGTCCAACATCAACTTCCAGGAAAGGGAGATTACTCTCCACATCCTGAAGCATCCTCCGATTATTTACAAGTGCAAGGAGGAAGATGAATCTCCTTTAAAATATTCATCTCAAGTGTGGATATTGCTTCCTTATGATCATGCATACCTATCTCAAATGATTGAGACAAAGGAGATAATCATGCTTGAAGACATTCCCATCATGAGGGATTACACTGATGTATTCCCTAAAGAGTTGTCTGGTCTTCCCCCTAACCGAGAAGTTGAGTTCTCAATTGAACTTATCCCTGGATCTCTTCCAATCTCAAAGACACCTTACAGAATGGCCACTGTAGAACTAGAAGAACTGAAGAAGAAGTTACAGGAGAATATGGAGAAGGGTTTTATACGCCCGAGTGCTTCACTATGGGGTGCTCCAGTCCTCTTCGTCAAGAAGAAGGATGGATCAATGCGCATCTGCATTGATTATCGTGAGCTCAATAAAATCACCATAAAGAACAAGTTTCCCCTTCCACGGATAGATGACTTGTTCGATCAGCTTCGTGGGGCCAGTTATTTCTCTAAGGTGGACCTTTGGTCAGGATATCACCAACTAAAGGTGAGGAAGGAAGATATTCCCAAGACTACCTTTCGAACGAGGTATGGACACTATGAGTTCATTGTGATGCCCTTTGGACTCACTAATGCTCCAGCAATTTTCATGGATTTAATGAATAGAGTCTTTAGAGATTACCTCGACAAATTTTTGGTAGTTTTTATTGATGATATTCTGATATACTCCAAGATCAAGGAGGAACATGAGGAGAATTTGAAAACTATGTTAAATACTTTGCGGAGGGAGAAGTTGTATGAAAAGTATAGTAAATGTGAGTTATGGATGGAGGAAGTGTCATTCCTGGGTCATGTTATTACTAGCAAAGGGATATATGTGGACCCTTCTAAGACAAAGGCAATTGAAGAGTGGCCCAGGCCAACTTTTGTAACGGATATTCGTAGATTTTTGGGTCTATCTGGGTATTATCGATGATTCATGAGGAACTTTTCACGACTGTCAAACCCAATGACCAAGATGACGCGGAAGGGAGTAAAGTTTGTCTGGACATAGGAATGTGAAGACTGTTTCAAGGAGTTGAAAAAGAGGCTTATCACTATGCCAGTACTCACACTCCCTACCAGTGGGGAACTCTTTGTGGTGTATAGTGATGCTTCTAAGAAGGACTTAGGCTATGTGCTAATGAAAAACGATAAATTGATAGCCTATGCCTCAAGGCAGCTGAAAATACATGAGAAAAACTATGCAACGCATGATCTAGAGTTAGCAGTTGTGATCTTTGCCTTGAAAATCTAGCGGCATTATCTCTATGTGGAGAAATGTGAGATATATACTAACCACAAGAGTCTCAAGTATATATTCACACAGAAAGAGCTTAATATGCGCCAGTGAAAATGGATAGAGCTCATCAAGGATTACGACTGCTCAATCCACTATCATCCCGGTAAGGCAAACAAGGTGGAGGATGCTCTAAGTAGAAATGATCATGCATCTTAATCAATGATGAGAATTGAAAAGGATTTGATCTTCTTAGATTTGAAAAGGATGGATATGGGAATCATTATAGGGGGAACATCATCAATCATCTCTCAAATTATTTTTCAACCATCCCTCTTGGGGAAAATAAAGGATGCTCAAAGAGAAGATGTGGAAATTCAGAAAAGGGTGAAAGCTGTTAAAAATGGGAAATCCTCTGATTTCAAAATTGATGAGGAAGGAGTTGTAAGATTTGGGACACGATTATGTGTACCATATGATCCAGAGATAAAGAAGGATCTATTGAATGATGCACATATCTCGACCTTCTCTATCCACCCATGGAGCACAAAGATGTGTCGAGATCTCTGAGAAAACTTTTGGTGGGACAATATGAAAAGGGAGATTGTCAAATATACATCAAAGTGCCTCGTATGTCAACAAGTGAAGGTTGAGAGACAAAAGTCTAGGAGGATGATGCAACCACTACCCATACCAGCATGGAAGTGGGAGAACATTACCATGGATTTTGTCACTGGACTTCTAAGGACAACCAAATCAAACAATGCTATATGGGTCATTGTGGATCGTCTTAAGAAGACAGCTCACTTTATCGCAATTCGAGAGGACTTCTCATTGGATCAAATAACATGGATTTACATCAAAGAAGTGGTAAGACTGCATGGACTACCACTATCTATTGTATCCAATCGTGATCTGAGATTCACCTCAAAGTTTTGGAAAAGTCTCCAGCATGCGTTGAGCACTGAACTGAACTTCAGTATGTCCTATCATCCTCAAACTGATGGCCAGTCTGAGCAAACTATTCAAACACTGGAAGACATGTTGAGAGCGTGTTCTATGGAATTCAAAGGAGGATGGGACCAACATCTTCCACTAGTTGAATTCTCATACAACAATAGTTTCCACTCAAGCATCTGAATGGCACTATATGAAGCCCTTTATGGGAAAAGGTACAGAACACCAGCATATTGGGATGAAGTCGGTGAGCGTAAGCTTCTAGGACCTGAAATGGTTGAAGAAATGGTGGAGAAGGTGAAAACCATTCAGCAGCATATCAAGGAAGCCCAAAGTCGACAGAAGAGTTATGCAGATAACCATCGACGAGACCTTGAGTTCAAAGTCAGAGACATGGTATTTCTATGCATATCTCTGTGGAAGAAGGTCATGAGGTTCGGGAAGAAAGGAAAGTTAAGTCCCAGGTATATCGGCCCCTTTGAGATCCTTGATCGAGTTGGAGCAGTGGCCTATCGACTAGAACTTCCACCTACCATGTCGAAATTACATGATGTCTTTCATGTATCCCTCTTAAGGAAGTACATACCAGACCCTTCACATGTACTCTCTTCAGAGGTGGTACAGTTGGAGGATGACTTTTCCTATGAGGAGCAGCCAGTAAAGATCTTGGATCATAGAGACAAAGTTCTACGTAACAAGACTACTCATCTAGTCAAGGTACTGTGGCGAAACCATAAGTATGAAGAGGCAACATGGGAACTGGAGGAAGAAATGAAGGAAAAGTTCCTGCATCTTTTTTTGTCCTAGAATGTAAAATGAAATTTCGAGGGTGAAATTTCTTAAGGTGGGAAGAATGTAACGACCCAAATTTTTTCAATGGACATTCCCTTCTTATATTTATGTCATAAAATCACATGAAAACACAACATAATGAACTAATAAGTTATAATTGACCTTTAAACATAAGTTTTTCACTTATTTGTTTGGAATTTTGAAAATCTGGCATTCACGGTTGTGTTCATGATGTTTTTTGGAGTCTAATAAAAGAAAAATAATTTTTTGGTGAACAGTAACCTACCCTAATGAATAGTAAAATACCCTTATGAATAGTGATATACCCTAATGAATAGTAACCTCACCTATGGTGGTATAGAAATAATATTCAATTTGGAATTACAATAAACCTATATTTTAGAATAAGTTAATGAATGTTTTAAAACTAGTTTTTGATAATAAATTATTATTTTAATTAAATATTAAAATAATCATATTTAGAAAATTATTTTTGAAAATGGACTTCATTTTAGGATTATAAACGTCAAAAAATGGTTTGGGTGAAGTTTTGGGATTTTTCTGAAATACTTGAATTTTTTATGAATAGTAGAAACCGATAATTCACAATAAATGCTAAATAATGGATTAATTGAGTCATGTTTGATGTTCTGCTGATGTAATCCCACTTGGTTCGGTATTAAATTATAAAATTACTATTTTTGTTCATAGAAGACTCACTATTCCTTATCTTTGGAGGAATTAATAAACTAATGAATTTTATATTAAGAAAACCTCTCTCTCCTCCACTATAAAAAAACCCCCTTCACTCCCTCTTTTCTCCACTCCTATAAAGCTCCAATACTTCTCTAAATTCTACCCAAATACCCTCCCAAGCTCCTTCCCCGCATTCAAGGCTTTCTGGACTTTCCAAAAGACCAAAATCAAAGCCCGTAATAGGAGTCTCAAAGAGAAGAGATCAAAGGGTAAGAACCCTCTTTCGTTTTCAAGTGTTTTGTTTTCATTTTCTTTATTTTCTTATGACCTCTTCCCCTTCCCTTATCCAAAATTCATGAAATCTCCATATTATCATATATTATGGATAATAATCATGTTTATGGAAATTTCAAGCATCATGCTTCCCCTCCTCTCCCTCACGTTCTAGAATTAAAACATCGCCTCTGATGTGTCAAATTACCAACATCGTGGATAATGTGTTTTCAAATTCTTTTATCATTTTGTTTCTGGCCATGAAACCATTTATGTTATGGTTTAACCAGATTATTATATATGTTATATGTACTATTTAAGGTTCTGTAATCCTTATACACTCATGATATAAAACAATAATACAAAGCAAGTCAATTATGGGAAAAATCGTTAAAGTTAATTCAAGTGGTTATCATTAATGTTTAATGTAAAGGTTCTCTTTCACTCTAATTAACCAAATTAATTTTGTAACCATGTAACCTACTGGATGTCCACTAATGTTATATAACTTCAATTCTGGAAAACCAATTTCATCTTACATTTCATTTGAACCTAAATACAATTGAACCAATCATTGAAACAAATGAAACAAACAGACCCGAACAATGAAATTGAACCTTGTAATCAATCAAAATGGGTATAAATGAACTTAAAAATGTTATATTGAATATTTTACATATATATAAGGTTCTAGAACTATTGATTAATAAACCTAATTTATCTATAAAGGTCATTAATATCAATTGGATAACACCAACGGACCTAAGGTAAGGGATTCTCTCAATTTCACCCTTATTCAAGATTGTTCACTATATTAGGACATGTTGTGTGTAATTATTAATTATGGGGTATGATTTATCACCTCCTCCATACTGCCCTATTTATGTATAAGTGATGATAATTCCCTTTCCTCTCTCACTAAGCCCCTCAAGTACTCCCGATACCATGCCGATAATCCGTAAAGAATTATACCCGAACCTCTTTTATTTCTTCAGGTTGTCTTATCTACCTTCCTACAAAAATTATGTTATCTTATATTTTCTTGTGAATACTCTAAATGTTTTTTACAGGTTCCAAATTTATTTATCAAGACTCTTTCATCACTCTCTTTCGGTTATATGCATGCTTTTAAGTGATTCTCTCCTCTTTACTTCCTGATAAGTGAACCCGTTTTTAGGGAACTTCCTAAATTCTTTCCTATTATCAAGTGTACTCAATCCTATATTTTAAGTCACATTTATCTTTATAAAATCAGTATTTTTATTATTAAACCCCTCCTGGTTTACTTCTGTTTTTATAAAAAAAATATTATGCCACTTTTCGTTTTAAGAGATATTCGAAGTTTTCTTAAACCGCACTAAAATGTTTTGACTCAAAGATTCCAAAAAACTATTTTTACATGTTATCACTTTAGTTTGTTATATATTATCCTGATTTATGACTTTATACATTATTAATGTATAATTATTATTTAATTCCTTTCTTTCATGAATGCTTGTATGTTACGCCCCTTTTTATTATGCTTCATGATGTGATTGTGTGCCCATTTCTTTCCTTGGGTACTCATATGTTTATGTATGATTGATTATGTGAGATTATTTATGTGGAAAGAATATAAATGAATAAGCTTAGATGGGTGTGCCTAGATAGAACTCCAATGCATTGGGTAAAGTTAATGTCTCATGAGAATATTATGGGCAAACGGTCCGGGCAGTTAGCCTTGGCTTGTGCTACTATGGGAAACGAGATTGGCGATTAGCCTTGACTCGTACCAATGTCATGTTTAAAGTTGTTGCCACCTCTCTATGAAACTATTCTTATATAATCTCATGCTTATATGATCTCATGCTTATATTATTCCATGTTTTTATGATCCCATGTTTATATGTTATAATTCCATATGTTCTATGCTTCCAATATCATTATGTCAAGCCTCCTAACTCATGTGCTTAAAGTTTATTCATATGTTCTTTTCCTTACTGGGATTTTTAGCTCATCCCTTTGTTCATGTGTTCCCCAGGGTACCCTGTGCAGATGTATGAGCTGAAAGGAAGTTATGATCTCTTTATGGAGATTAAATAAAGAATTTGTTTTTAGCCCCATGTTTTATGTTTTATGTACCTAGTCTTCCAAGACACTAGACTTAACGATCCTTGGTTTGTACTCTGATGATTAATGAAGCTTAAAATTATGAAATGTTTTATGCAAAAGGCTCGGGTCGCTATAATGAGGGGCAGCGGGGTTCTGAGGGACTTTTGGGGCTCAGTTTTACTTGGATTCAGTGCCTTTTATGGTACTGGAAACTCGCTCGGTGTGGAAGCTTGGGATTTTCTTTTAGGTTTGAGGGTTTGTAGAAGGATGGGCTTTCAGGTGATAGAGATTGAATCGGATACCGAAGTTCTGGTAAAGGCTATTCAAGGGCGCCATTTGATGCCTTGGGAGCTGATCTACCTTATACACAAATGCATTGTGGAAACCAATCAAGGGAAGATGATACATCATAGTTGGAGGGAGAAAAATTTTGAAGCGGATTCACTGGCTCACATGGGTTGGCAGGAATGGGACATAGTGATTTACAATAGTCTGGACTCACTCCCTATTGAGTGCAAGATTGTTATCCAAAGGTATTCCCTTGGCCTTCATCACTTTTGTCCTCCTTGAGGTCGGTAGAGTACTTGTTCTATTTTGTCATATTTTAATCCAATAAAAAACATCTTTCAATCAGTCGGTGAAAGTGGTGAATGCATGTTTTAAATGGATTTGGTGTGTGTGAAATGGAAGGTGTTTTGTTTATAAAAACGGGTGGAATATTTGGAAATGATTTATAAATGTGTCAATTTGTGTAATATGTGAAATGGGATTGATCACAAGGGAATCCCAGGTTTCTAGGTAGGCTAACTAGATCTAGTACACTGGTGATTCGAAAGTGGAAAGTCCCGATTTCAAATAGATAGATTGATGATTACAACACTAACTAAATATTAATGATGATTGGAGACCACTAGGCTATTGGGGTGTCCCCTCCTAGTGGCTCATGCACCTGAAAGATGATGTTTGTGGTTACTATACCACCTTTCACCAAGGTATGAGGTTCTAGTGTCTCACTCGAGCTAGATTACCCCTAAGGATTTACCCACTGTGATCTCTTGAGACTTATGTGATTTGGTACCATCCATCAGCATATGGTGGACTTTGAGTGAATTTTATTTTAAATCAAGTTTATCTTAGTTAATGTTTTCCTTTTAAAATGTTTCCTTTAAAAGTTTTGTTCTAAAAAAATTCCTCAAAGGAATATTTTTCTTTGGAATTATTCCCTTGTAAATGGTTTTCCTTTAAATTGTTTCTCTTGAAAATGTTTCAAATGATTTTGTATAAATGTGCATGTTAATTTGTTTACTAATGTTATGGAATGGAATCTTTTATTTTGGGTTGAATCCTAATGGGCCTTGGATCACACCCTAAATACACCTTTGGGTGTATGTATACTTTTTTTTCATGACCTAGGTGAAGGAAAGAGGAGTCATGGAGACATTGGTGGTTTGGGTTTCTAGTGTTCTCCAGGTTATAGGCATTGGTGGTTGTATCTTGAGAGTGATACCCCTCATGTTGTGTAGAGGTTTTGTCCATGTTTTGTGTCTTCCTTTCCTCTGTAGTATTTTTTTTATTTAAAATTGTAAAACATTGAATCTGGAAATTTTTATACCTTGTTTGGTTATGGTTATTCAGGTATGTTGGTTATTTATATTTATCTAAATGGGTGAAATCATTCCCAAAGATTAATGTCAACACCTAGGAACTTGTTTCTAGCCCGTGGGGATTGGGAATGCCCTTTGGTCCATACCACTGGCTGAGTCAGATGTCAGTTGGATGGAACTCTGACTTGGTTAATGAAAAAATGGTATCAGAGCAGGTTGCGCCCTTTTTGGGTCATGTTATTTGGGGAAGAGTCAGGGTAGACCAGAGTTAGGATAGTTGGGACTTGAAGTTTTGGTTGTGAGTAGGATGCTTGGCCATAAATCCTCATGACAGGACTTGAGTTACCATGGGTAGTCAAGTTTCTTTTGGTTTCCTTGGTTCTTGTAGGTTGTTTTTTGTTTGGAAATAAAAATAGAGTTGGTATAAAGGTCTCAGTGAGATCATAAGGCCTGGAAAAACATGTGGAGTTGGGGGAATAGTACTAGAATACTCTCTATAATGATGGGGTGATTGGCGTATAGCCTCCAACCATATTACCAAGTCACCCACCGACACTAGTTTCCTCTTGTGAATTGTTTTACGTCTTCTTGGGTTCTAAAAATTATTTGAAAACCCCTATATTGGAATTGTGAAAAGTATATTTAAATAGGTAATGATGTGATTTTTGGAAAGGGTAAAATGGATTTTTATAATTAACTTTGAGTAAGACATTAAAAAATGGATTTTTATGAAATGAACTTAGGGTAAAACGGGAATGACTTGGTGAGGTTAGATTTTTATAATCAAGATATGGAGATTAAAGAAATCATTTGTTTGGAAAGAAAAAAAAATTGTTTTAAATAGGTCTTGGAATTCATTTTTAACCAAAGTATTTATAATGTAATGTGATTTTTATTTTCAAAACAAATTAAATGGAATTATGTGTGGAGCTTGAATATGGTTTTCAATTTGGTGGTTAGTGAACTCTTGGAAGGTTTTATTCATTTTTGAAATGGGAATTGAATTGAGAAGTTGGTGGGATGAATATTTGTTTTGGAAAGTAAAAAAGTTTTATTGTGACCTTTGGTATTCTCATGAGTGACCACATGCATGGGATATGTGTGAAAAATGGGATGAGTTCCCAGTTTGGAATGAGAATATGCATTTGTGAGACTCCATGGAGTACCTTTGGTGAGTGTGCAACCCTCCAAGCTTGTAAGTGATTTTAAAATAAGATGTGATGTTTTGGTAATTGGTAATTGTTTTGTGTGTCTACTTATGATTTTTGAATATTGATTTCAAGGTTTTTTTATCTTGATAACTCTTCTAGCTTGAATGATGTTTCAAGATTTCACATTTTTCAGTAAGTTGGTTTTGAGATGATGGTTAGTGGGTTTTTTTGAAAAATGTTCTAGGAATACTTTGAGTTGGTTCCCTTTGTATTTTTAGTGTTTTTTTGTGGTATGTTTTTTCTTATGGTTTAGTGTGATTGGTTATTCATTTTACCTTGTTATATAGTGTATTCGCACATAATATTCGATGCATATTTGAAGTGTTTCCATGGTTGGTTCACTATTGGAAAACCCTCCAGTTGATCAAACTGTAGAATTTCTTCTTGAGTTTCAGAAGTTGAATACTTTTATCCTTTATAATCATGTGAATAATCTCAAAGTAGAAGAGTGGATATGGAAATTTTATAGATTTTTTAGTATACTTAGGTTTTCTAAGTCATTAAAGTAAAAGTTTTCCACCTTTATGCTTGAAGGTCTTGTCTGGAAGCGGTCAATGGAATTATAGTGAGGAGAATGGGAATCGGCCTAAATTTGTTCAAAGTGGAAATGGTATTAAAAAAACTATGGATATTTCATCATTTTATCTTGGGAATATGATCATGTTGTTCCATTTAGTTTGGAAAGTATGGTCATAAGAGTTCTTTGTGTCTGTTTGTAAAAAGAGTGGGATGTTTGGGGCTCTGTTTAAAGTCCCTTTCTTTTTAAAGCTTATTTGTTGGTGATGGTCATGTTTGGTGGAATTTCATGGTGTCGTGTTTTCTTTCAAATGAAAAAGTGGATGTGGTGAAATTATTTGAGAACTTATACTTTAATGGAATCATTTTCTTCTTTCAAAAGTTTTGAATTTTTCTGCATTAAATAAAGGATTATTTCATGGGATTCTTATTTCTATTGTTTCTCATTCAAGGTGAAGGAGGATAATGTGTGTTAATATCCTAAGTCCTTGTCTTGGTTAAAGTTCTATGTTGGGGAAAGTGAGTCTCATGTGGTGTTGTACTATTTTTCTTCTGCCCGGAATGTTGTGTGGTTTCTCATAGAACCAATGAAAGTGTTCCGATCAGGGATTTTAAGCTTCTGGATGTGAGGAAAGAGATGATTCAAACATTAGGGCTCCAACCATAGGACCTAGAGAGAAGCTACCACATAGTCAGGAACCCTAGGAATGTAATGTACCTTGTCCTATATTTTTTATTTAGTGCGGTAAATGGAGACAGTTTAAGCATCTTGTGTAGCTTTTTTTTTTGAATGGTCTTGTTTTATGGGAATGAACAGGCCTCATTTTATTATTATGGATCATGTGGTTTGGAAAATCCTCTTTTATTGTGAGTAGGTGGGGTGATCTTGTTTCATTTAAAACCAATTGGTTATGTCTTTCTAGATGAAAATCTCCATTTGGTTTTATTGTGTGGTCAGCCCTGTAAATCATTTTCGGTTTTGGTTGTGCTCATATAAAGATAGTCATGTCCCATGGGGATGGTGAATTGTATATTGTTTTTAATTTGGTTTGGAGTTTCTTTCATTGGGCCCTTATGGTGGGGATTTGGTCTGTATGGTAAGTTCCTAAGTTGTTTGGTCTTTATAGTGGGGAGACCCACTACGAGTCTCAATGAAATTTCTTCCAGAATAAATCGGTGCTAGTTTGTTTCTGATAGTGGGGAGTCTATTCAGTCCTCTCTATGTAGATAATCCAGATTAGTTTCTAGTTTTTTATTGGCATTAGGTAGTCTCAGTCAGATCTATCTAGTTTCAAGTTCCTTTTTTGAGTAAAGGTTAGGGTTGGAGTGCACCCATTGGTGTTTTTGAAGAAATGTTATGGAAGCACACATCGAGAAGTGGTTTAAGTTTGTTTGTTCATTTCAGGAAATAGGTATGAGTTTTATTTGGTAATATATGTAATTATCTTGGCTCAAGAAGTTGTATTATATGGTTGTGAGGATTCCTTTTCTTTTTATCAATCAATTAAAGGTATTGCGTCTTTCTGGGGGCCAAAGACATTTAGTGGGAAATCCATTTCGGCCTCCCAGGTTAAATATTGTGAATCTATGTTTCCATTCATGGTATTCTTAATTTCTTATCATTTTATGTTTGTTGGGAATCTCCATAAGTTTTGTATGAATATTTGGCTTTATTTTTGGATCAAGCCTTATTGTGGGTTTCTAGTAGTGAAAAGTGTTTTGGTGGAATGAATTGTCACACCCATGTTTTTTTTCTTTCTTGGATCTGATTCATTTATGGGTCTTAGTTTTTCTCTTAGGAACCGAGTGTGATGGGTCTAGAATTTTGAGGTAATTTTTCTATTTATTTTTTGTCTCACTTTTTTACCTTGGGTTTTCTTTTTGTTTTTGTAGAAAAATAGAAAAATTGGACCTTACAACATGAGGCGCATGATCGGCGTACAGTTTTTCAAACCGTGCACCCTTCTATAGAAAAATGTGCAGCCTATGGATAATTTTGGACAATGGTTAATCACATGGTTAGCGAATGGTTTTTAAACCATGTATGAAAACAGTGCATCATGTTCCTCTTAGTTAGTAATGGGCACACGGTCACCGCATGTTTTGAAAAAATGTGTGGGAAAACTGTGCGTAATGTTCAGGCCTTTAAAAATTTTAAAATTACCTTTTCTTCCTCTTGGGATTTAACCTTAAATCCACCCCCATATACCCCACTTTTTATTTTCTACCATGTTAGCCTCCTCCAAGATCTCTTAGGATCCTTGGGCACCATTTATTGGGTGGTTTTTACCCTAATTATTCAAGGATCCATCAATTAAGTTCCTTCTCCTTCGATTTCTTATATCTTTATAGGGTTTCTGTTAGGTCAACAAGGCTGAATACCCTGAGAGGGGGGGTGAATCAGGGTATGAATAATTTTAAATTAAAGCTCATTATGATCTTGTTTCACTGTTAAGAAAAATATTCTTCTCTCTCTTTCCTGTTGCACAATATAAACAGAAAGTAAAGCAAGCACAGGACACAGCAATTTTACTTGGTTCACCTCTAAGGGCTATGTCCGAGGAGCATACGCCGACAGATTGAAGGTCGTACCAAATTCCAATAAACTTTACTAGCTGTGGATTACAAGGTTTGGGCACAGTCACTCTGTCCCAGACTCACTGCCTTTACAAGGTTTATGGTCAGCTCACTGCTTACCCAAGGGTCACTCCCTGTTTCTCTCTCTCTGGCTCACTACCAGTGGAGAGGATCACCTTCTTCCTCTTCCTTCGCTCACTGCTCTGGAAAGGATCCACTCACAGTTTATAGGACTGTAGGTCTCTTCATTTGAATGAAGGAATGCATCTTACTCTGTATGTAGATGCTCTGTTGAAGTCCAACTTTCACTTGTAGATGAATATCTCTTTTCACCGAAGGTATCAGGCAAACTACCAACTTCCACGCAGCCCGAAAATCACTACCAGAAATAAACCTTACTTGGCGCGCAAGTCTATCTCAGCGTGCAAGTATCGGCGCACAAGTTACAACTGGTGCGTAAGTCCACCTCACACACTTGCGCGACACAATCTTCTTCAACTCCAAACTTGTGCGACACACATCCTTTTATTACCAATCCAATATTGGCGCGCAACTACCAACAATCACCCTTCTTCAAATCTGGCGCGCAAGTCCCACTTGCGCGACACACCACCACTTGCATGACTTCCACACCTGCGCGACGGGAGCTCTGATTTCTCTAAGTGTTGAACTCCAGTGAGAAATGATGAGGGGTGGTCCAGTATTTATAGGCAATTTGACCACCATGCGCGACGGCGCGCAAGTCAACCCTCGGCGCGCAAGTCTCGGCGCACAAGTCTCTTCCGCTACAAGTCACTTGCATGACCCACTTCCAAACTTTCAAGAACCTCTTTCCTTTGCCATATTTTGATCTTATGATCTTGAAAAACCATAGGTGTGCAAGTTCTCAAGCTTCCAAGGCATCGGTGCTCAAGTCTCTTTCACGGTGCGCAAGTCACTTGCACGACACCACCAATACTTGCGCGACACTTATCCCTTTGCCATATTTTGATGATCTGATCTTGAAAAACATATGGCGCGCAAGTTTCCAAGACTTCAAGTACACGGTACGCAAGTCCCTTTTCCAAAAACCACTTGTCTTTATTTGTCGATTTTCAGGCCCAAAAATTTGGCAAACACTGGAAAACGGCACCACCTTGTATCTGTTCTTTTTATGCCGCCTCCAGATCATCCATTCCTTTATCGAAGTTCTTGAATCAAACATGGATCATTGACCACAGCTCTTGAACTCGACATTCCACCATGAAATCCCCTTTGTCAACAAATTTGTATGTTATGGTTTTCTTTGTCAATAATCATAGCACAGTTTTCCACTTTGTCAACAAACTCAATCACCTCAAAAATGATTCAATGATGTCTTGAGGGATTTTTTCCCAACAATCTCCCCCTTTGGGTTTGTTGACAACTCTTCCATAAAAATATACATCGTTTATTCTTCAACCACCATTCGCCTTTTGCGATTCTGATAGCGATCAAGGATTTACTCAACACATACTCTAATCCCACATGAGCAATGCTCGGCGTGAGAAACAAGAGTAAATGAAAATTTCATCAATGAATCACTTCACCGATTACACCCATTGTTGACACCAAAATGATACCAATTTTTACCAAACTGATACCAATTTTTCGAAATATTCTTCCAATACCACTCTTCTTCTTTTATCACGATCCTCAGCTGTCGTGATATCTATTATTTGATCGATCACTTCAAGCATCGTCAGATTTTATACGCTCCCCCTTTCTGCTCATAGCTTTAACTCTTGTCAGCTTCAAAACTCCTTTAGCACTATTTCTTGTGTTGTCCAAGCTAAGCTCTGGCTAAGAACGTTCAACTAGCTTCAACTCCCCCTATCCAGCTGCTCCACCAGTTAGCTTCTCCCCATATCATTCATGATTTATCAAATAGCCACACTATCTCCCCCTTGAACAATCACTCTTTTCTCCCCCTTTGTCAACGAACCCAAAGGAAACTCTTTTGCAGTCTGTAACAGAGTAAAGAACACATCAGCACATTACGTAAAAACATATCATACCTCGGGGAGAGGGGGTGGTTCCACATCTACACTATTTCAAGTGCGGGGAGTCGACTGAACTCCCAGAGCCAGTCGATGCCTCTCAAAATCTTCCTTGGGTAAGGCCTTTGTCAGAATGTCTACAACCTGTAGCTCTGTAGGCACATACTCCAACTTCATAATTCCCTGCTCAACCTTCTCCTTGATGAAATGATACTTGATCTCAATGTTCTTGGTCCTTGAGTGATGGACGGGATTTTTTCTAAGATTGATAGCACTTGAGTTATCACAATGGATTCCAATTGGAGACTTCACTTCAACTCCCATATCTTCAAGCTGCTGCTTCATCCACAATAATTGTGTGCATGCTTGAGTGGCCGCAGTATACTCAGCTTCCGAAGTGCTCAATGAAATGAAATCTTTCTTCTTGCTTAGCCAAGAAATACACAATACACCAAGATAGAATTCACCACCTGACGTTGATTTTCTATCATCTGCTGAACCAGCCCAGTCTGCATCAGTATATCCCAATAACTCTGTCTGGGATTTATCAGTATATGTCAAGCCGAAATCCACTGTGCCCTGGATATACCTAAGTATTCTTTTGACTGCAAGCATGTGGCTTTCCTTGGGATTACTCCGATATCTCACTGCTTGGCAAGTGGCGAAAACAATATCAGGCCTTGTCGCGGTCAGGTACAACAAACTTCCAATAATTTGCCTATATTCTGTGATATTAACTGCCTAACATCCTCATCTTTTGATAATTTCATCCGGGTAGTAACCAGAGTTTTCATCTCCTTGGAATTCTCCATGCCAAACCTTCTTAAAACCTCCTTGGAATATTTGGATTGCGAAATGAATATTCCATTCCTTCCTTGTTTCGCCTATAGTCCAAGGAAAAATGTTATCTCTCCAATCATTGACATTTCAAACTCATTTTTCATGAATTCGGAAAGCTGTCTTCACTGAGCTTCATCTGATCCGCAAAATATTATGTCATCGACATACACCAACACCATCATTATTTTATTACTGTCATTGCAGAAATAGAGATTGTAATCAAATCCTCCACGCGGGAAACCAAGCTTTTGCAAGTACTGATCAAGCCTTGAGTACCATTCCCTTGGTGCTTGTTTCAGCCCATACAACGCCTTCTTCAGCCTACAAACTTTTTTCTCATCCTCATGAATGAGAAAACCATTTGGATGCTCAATATACACCTCCTCTTCTAGAACTCCATTCAAGAATGCATATTTGACATCCATCTGGAACACTTTGAACTTTCTTTGCACTGCTATGGCCAAAAATAATCTGATTGTTTCCATCCTTGATACCATTGCAAATGTCTCATCAACATCTATTCCCTCTATCTGGGAGTATCCCTTGCACACTAGCCATGCTTTGTTCCGAATCACTGTGACATATTCATTCATCTTGTTGCAATAGACCCATTTAGTCCCGATGACATTCTTGTCTGCTGGCATCGAAACAATCTCCCACGTCTGGTTCTTCTTAATCTGATCAAGCTCTTCATTCATAGACTGAACCCAGTTTTCATCTTCAGCTGCATCGGAAAAACATTTCGGCTCCACCTGAGACAAAAATGATGTTTTATGTAATGATTTAATTCTTTGAGTCTGAACAGAAGATGTCTGATCACCAATTATATTCTTCCTATCAATTTCAGCTCGACTCTTTGGCTTCCTTACAGACACAGACTTGACACTTTCTTGTTCATCGTCAGTATCTTCTTCTGAGTCATCCTCTGCCACTTCTGCTCCCCCTATGTTGCTTACCTCATCATCACTTTCATCTAGGAACTCTTCACTGGGTCGTTGAGTATTCTGTTCATTTTCAACTATAGTGACATCATTGCTCTCAACAATTTTTCCCATCCTTTTGTTGAAACATTTATATGCTTTTCTTTTCTCAGAGTAGCCAAGGAATATCCCCTCATCTCCTCGTGACTCAAACTTCCTGTGATTTTCTTTGTTGAGAATGAAAAAATTACTTCCAAAGATTCGAAAGTATTTCAATGTTGGATTCTTTCTGTACCATAGTTCATACGGAGTCTTCCCTTACTTCGGACACAACAGAGACCTGTTCGAAATATAGACCGATGTCAAAAATTCTTCCTTCCAAAATTTCTCTGGTAGGTCCTTTTCAATAATCATTGTTCTGGACATGTTGTTGATGATCCGATTTCTCCTTTCAACAACTCCATTCTGTTGGGAAGTTCTCACTGATGAAACTTAATGCCTTATCCCGTGTTTCTTGAGATATTCTTCCACTTGACTATTTGTGAATTATGTTTCGTTATCTGTACGAAACTTCAAAATTTTCTGCCCAAGCATCCTTTATGATTCCCTCCTATACTTCTTGATACAACTGAACACATCTGTCTTTTGGGTAATGACAAATACCCAAGCCATTCTGCTATAATCATCTATGAAAATAACATAGTACCTTTGCCCATTTATGGCTCGTGGTGAGATAGGTCCACATACATCAGCATGCACCAATTCAAGCACTCTGGTTGATTTTTGTTCCTTTGGCCTATATTTCTTTCTGATGATCTTACCTTGTTGAAAATAATCGTATGTATGACTATGATCACATGATAGTTTGGGAAGGTCTCTAGCAGCATCACATTTTACCAGATCTTCCATGGATGGTTGACATAGGTGACCAAGTCACTTATGCCACAGCTGGTTTTCTTCTTCTCTGGATAAAAGGCACATATCTTATTCCCCACTTACAAGGTAAAGATTTCCCTTTGTCCTTTTTCATTGTAGAACAACTGCTCCATATTTTTCTTTCACAACACACATCTTCTTGGTAAATCAGATAGAGTGCCCAGAGTCACATAGTTGACTGACACTGAGAAAGTTATGACTAAGACCCTCTAATACCAAGACATCAGCACGCCACATTTCTTTTCCCCCAAATTTGGCCTTTCCAGAACCAACAATCTTCGGCACTTCATCATTTCCAAACTTGAAAACTCCTTCTTTGTCAAATTTTATGCCTATAATGAGATCCTTGATCCCTGTCATATGGGATGTGCAACCACTATCAAGGTTCCATATTCCTGAACAATCTGAGGCTTTAAGGGAAACTTCTGCAACTACTGCCTTTTCTTCTTTCTTCTCCTTGGTCCATACTTTTTCCTTCACACTCGGCATAGATTGAGACTTCTGTTCTTTCTCAGAGTATAATGGACCAGCTTCATCTTGCAAAGCCGCAAATTTATTCTTCATTTTTAACTCACATGTGGGTTTATTGATCTGCATCTTGCGAATGTTTTGATTCTGCTTTAGCTCATTTCTCTGTATGGTCTAAGTACAGTACCTAGCCATGTGTCCAAATCCACCACACCAAAAACAGTTTCCTTCGAAATATATTCTGGAAAACTATTCTTTGTTTGGATGCCACCTCTGTTCTTGTTCCCTTCGATATATCTTGGCTATGGGACACACATATTGTGAGTGTCCCATCTTCCCACAACAATAACACCTGATATGAGGTGCATTCCTTCATGTTACTTCAGCACTATGAGTTTCCCCTTGGGATCTCTGAATATTCTGATTCTTCTTTGTTCCCAAATCAACCTTCAATCTCGGGACGGGTGCTTGCGGTTTTACTTCAATTGCCACAGATTTTTGCTTCTGATCAATCCCTAAATCAGCCTTAACGTTTGAGCTCAATTGCTTCTTCTTTCCTGCTGAACTACTAGGCTCCTATTTCATCTTTTCAGTCTTTGGAATTACCTACTTTCCCAAGAATTTAATGGGAATCAGGGGTTTTTCCTGGTCTTTAACTTTCCTCCACAGACCGATAACTTCTTCTTCAAGCTCTTCGATACGCTTGACGTGATCTTTCACTTTTCTGTTCAAGCCATCGATCTCCCTTTTCTGTTCTTCAATCCTGAGCTTATGCTCATCATCCTTTTGTGTGCTCTCTGGCCTTGAAGACTTAAGGTTCTCTATTTCTTTTACTATCTCGGACTTTTCTTCTTCCTACGGTTGCATGTAGATTTTGGAATCATGTACCACCTTGTTGGCTTTCTTTGTTTTTTCTGTAAAGACCCGGAAATTTCAAGGAAAATTTTTTTCTTAATTTTCTTTGGATTTTACAAGAACGCAGTTTATGACGGCGCCTGATTCCGAGGCCCGGTGTTCCCGGAATCATTTTCCGAAGTTTGGCTCGGGTACGTTCAGTGAACGGATGAGCGGGTTTTTCTAACTTTTGAACCGGTACCTGGAATCGAATTCTGAGGGCACCGATGGAATTGCAGCGCCGGTTTTTGCTTAGAAACGCATCTTCCGGAGTTGCGTTTTCTCGGGTGTGGTTTTTAATTTTCGGGTTTAAAGTTAAGAAATAAAATAATTGTTCGAGAAAATTTATTTTATTTCACTTAAGCCACTTGAAGTCACTTAAAAGCGGCTTAAGCTGAGTTGATCCGGATAGGATGCTATCCAGAAATATCTTACCCTCTTGGTAGGATATTTGTGCGGTAGGGCCCGCACGAGCCCCACCGTTTCTTTTCCGCTAAGTAACGCACCCGCGAAAACCCGTCATTATGAAAGTCAACTGACGCGTTTTCTTAAATTCTTAACGCACCATTTAATTGGGTGGTTTATTTCGTGAATTAAATGGGCAGTTTCTTTCCTTGAATTAATTCAACGAATTGATGGGTCGTTACTTACCTTTTTTGTTTGTTGGCGTAATAATAAAATAAGACCAACAAGTCTTTTTGGAGGATTACTCGTTGAGAGGTTTTGTCAGAGTTCTTGAGCCTTCATCCTCCTTCGCGAAGAATGCGAAGAACGCGAAGAACGCGAAGAACGCCGGCCTCCGACGAAGAACACCGAACCCGCGGAAGTCGACGATGCGACACCGTGTTCCGCGACGCCGACGTTCCCTTCCTGCAACGTTCTTCTGCGACGTCTCTTCCTCCGCAACGAAATCTTCGATCAGCTGTTTGAGGTAAGATACTTCGGGTTTCTCTTAAATCTCCCTCGTGTTTTTTTTAACAAAACACGGATTTAATTTTATATAATTAAATTAAATCTGTTGTTTCTTGGTCCGTTGAGTTCGCCGACTCAACGCCGGATTCCGCGACGACGCGACGCCCTTCCGTGACGACGCGACGATCCCCTCCTTCCGCGACGAACAAATCCGCGAAGAACGTGTGTACGACGACGACTACGAGGTAGGGGTTGTTGTGAATAATTCCTTTTTCCCGTGATCGTTTCTTTTAAAAGTGAAGAACTAGAAAATAAGAACAATTTTAATGCATTAAAATTGTTGATTCATGTGTTGAATATATTTCTCCCGTTGTGTATCTCTAACGCGGAGGGTGCGGGCCAAATGAACACGGCCCGATAACCTTCCGCCGTTCTTCGTTGTTGTGCGGATTTGACAGGCGACGACGGAACGTGCCGCAACGGAAGTTTGATGGTTCCGCAGTGAAGAACGAGTCCCGGGAGGAGCAGCGGCGCAGACGGGAATGGAATCGGACCACCGGAGCGACTCCGGTGGCCCGCAGAAGCCGGCGGCGGCGCGGATCACCGGTGCGGCGGCGCCCCGGCGCTCCGCCAGAAGAAGCGCCGCGGCTTCGGCCGGAGGCGGCGGCGCCCGCTGACCCGCGGCCGCGCGGGTCCAGATGTCCAGGGTGACACCCCGCGGGTGCCGCGGGGTTGTCCCGCGGGGGCGGTGGCTTCCCCCCACGTCGCTCGGGTCGTCCAGGGCGACACCCCGCGGGTGCCGCGGGGGTGTCACGCGGGGGGCAGCGGCTCCCCCCCCGCGTCGCTCGGCCGCTCGGCCGAGCCGAGCCGGGCTGGCCGAGCCAAGCCGGTCCGACCGACCAGGCCGCGCCCGGGCCAGGCCGGACCGGGTCCGGCCGGGTCGGACCGGTTTGGGTCGACCCGGTTCGGCCGACCCAAGTGGGGGCGGAGGGTCGGGCCGGGTCGGCCCGGGCCCGGACCCCCGTCTTCGGACTGTTTTCGGTATTTTTCCCGCAACTTGAGCTACGGGCCTCCGAACGACGCGCCGTCAGCGGCAACGCGATCCTTGGATCGAGACGGTCGTTTTGGTATATCACAATCAAGGTTTAAGAATACTTTGGGTTCGTCCGGGTTGGTTCGTACACGAAACCAACCGGGCCCTCGGAGCGGAAACGCTCATATCTTGAGCTACGGACGTCCGATTGACGTGCCATCAGCTTTGGTGGATTCCTCTAAGTGAGACGGATCTTTTGGCTCACTCCGCCCGAGGTTTGGATGCAGGTGGAGTACGGTCGGGTTGGTTTTGCCTTAAAACCCAACTGGGCCCCTGGGACGAAAAAGCCAATAACTCTCAGACTGGGCGTCCGATTGACGCGCCGTCTGCGACGTTGAGTTCCTGTTTATGATACGGGACTTTTGGATACATCAAGTTTGGACTTTGTGTTAGTTGATGTATCAGCCTCTCGGCTCGTGGAGCGGACCCTTCCGAACGAGCTTGCTGTGTGCGGGAACCCTAGAGCTGGCTGCGACTGCTGCTGTGACGGCGATGACTGTACAGAAATCCTCAGTGGATTCGACTGCGACGATGATGAAAACCGTATGGGAATCCTCCGTGTTTTCGGCAGTGACCACTACGGTACATCTTGGGATACATCAACTCCGGACTACACGTCAGTTGATGCATCGACCTCTTAGCTCGTGGAGTATACCCTCCTGAAACGAGCATGTTGTGTGCGGAAACCCTAGAGCTGGTTGTGACTTGACGACTGCTGATCGAACGACAGAGGTGCGCTTGGTTGTAGCGGCACTGGGGAGCACTTGGTTGTAGCGGCAGACCCACGACAAAGGTGCGCTTGGTTGTAGCGGCACAGGGGAGCGCTTGGTTGTAGCGGCAGACCCCCGACAGAGGTGCGCTTGGTTGTAGCGGCACAGGGGAGCGCTTGGTTGTAGCGGCAGACCCACGACAGAGGTGCGCTTGGTTGTAGCGGCACAGGGGAGCTCTTGGTTGTAGCGGCAGACCCACGACAGAGGTGCGCTTGGTTGTAGCGGCACAGGGGAGCGCTTGGTTGTAGCGGCAGACCCACGACAGAGTTGCGCTTGGTTGTAGCGGCACAGGGGAGCACTTGGTTGTAGCGGCAGACCCGCGACAGGGGTGCGCTTGGTTGTAGCTGCATAGGGGAGCGCTTGGTTGTAGCGGCAGACCCACGACGGACGAGCACTTGGTTGTAGCGGCATAACCACTGCACTTGATGGAAAAAGGAGTTTCCCAATATCTTTGGGTTCAACTTCCTGAACGATCCTGTGTAGGTCATTGCGATGGTTAGTACCTACCGATCCTTTGTGGGTCCGACGGCTTAGATGAATCAGTGGCTACATCTGATCATCTCTATCGACTTTTGAAGAAGTATACCTATGTGAGCTGAATCCTATTGCTTTACTGTGTGGATTGTGTTGTTCTATCCTGTGTGGATTTCGTTTTGCTTTCCTGTGTGGAATACGTATACTTTCCTGTGTGGACTGAGTTGTACTTGGGCTCGGAGGTTGGAGCGTATTGGAATTGATGACTTAGGTATATGTATGGGCATATACCTAAGCAGTGTCGGTTGTTATTTCGTGTTTATATCTTTTCCTTGTGGTTTATCCTTTGTGGATTTTGGGAGACCTTCGGGGGTCTCGGGGTCCCTACTGATTAGCTTATACTCACCCCTGCACGGGCTATGCCCGCACTACGTTGTGTTGGTTGCAGACGACGGACAGCGTTGATCGTGGTTGAGGATCGCAGAGCAGGACAGTACCTGGAGGTGGACCACTAGGCGGGACGTGCTCGGAGCGGACGGCGGGACCCGAGGTGCAGAGGAGCTATCTGTACCCACCCTTCAGGTGGGATTTCTAGTGGATAGCTCGGCGTAGCAGCTTTTACTTTTCAGTTGATGTTTTCCCTTTCGAGTTGTACTTTACTTTCAGTTTGGGTTTGTATACTGGCCCATTTACTTTTCCGCACTTTCAGTTGTACTCTGTTTTTATTTAGTGTTTACTTTTCCGCTTTCTTACTATGTGGTGCTTGTTACTTTACAAAGGGAATGTCTTCCCTTTTTACCGGGATTTACGCCTTGGTGCTAGTCGCCAGCCCCTGGCCTATGGAAGGCGGGCTTGGGGTAGTCACAGCACGGGCCCCGAGGACGGGTCGTGACAAATTGGTATCAGAGGTGGTCGGTTCTACCACAGACTCCGATCTTTCTTCTATATGAAGAAATAGTGTTTAGTGTATTGGGTGTGGTTATCAGTCCAGGGAGTCCAGTGTTGGTGCGGCGGCCGACGTATCCGTACACCAGGACCCTGACTTCTGATTTCCGACTTAATGCACGAAAACATTTATTGCATGTGTGTTTCAAGTTTTATTTGTGATTACTTTATGTCAGCTCACCAGGTAAACTTTTCTGACCATGGCGCACCTGTTTCCTTTTCAGGATGGCCCCATGACGGCAGCCAACTAGGGTTCCGAGCGATGTGTGTGGCGAGAGCCCACCGAGCGATGAGGTCTCAGTACAGGGCCCTTTGATAGCAGAGGCACTGGCGGTACCTCTACCCGCCGAGCCACTGATGCTACCAGCCCCAGGCACTGACGATGCACGTTGCCTTAGTGCACTGCATGAGTTCCAGCGCCAGCGACCGCCCAGGTTTCCTTGGGGAGACGGACCCTCAGGCCGCCGAGGACTGGCTGGAGGCAGTTGTACGGGTTTTCAGATTAGTGAGGACACCAGCAGACCTCATGGTGATCCTCGCAGCGAGCCTCCTGCACGCGGCAGTAGGCAGATGGTGGAGCTTGATGCTCCAGGTGCACGACGAGACATCTCTCCTCTGGACGGACTTTGAGAGCATCTTCCGCTCCGAGTTCTTCCCAGCCACCCTCCGAGCGGTGCGCATCCAGGAGCTACTACAGCTTCGGCAGGTCAGCATAACAGTGGCCCAGTACTCGGCGAGATTTACTGATCTCTCACGCTACTCCACAGATATGGTACAGGACCCGTTCTTCCGGGCCCGGACCTTCGAGCAGGGACTGAGGCACAAGATCAGGGCTTTGATGATCTCCCTCAACATTCCGACTCAGGCAGGGGTGTTGGAGTGAGCCCTCTTAGTGGAGAGTTTCCTTGCTGAGCAGTCTCCATCAGCAGGACCCGCCACTTGCCGGCATGCGGCAGAGTCTTCTGCAGCGGGAAGTAGACAGGTGACGCAGGGGTACAAGAGGACTAGACCTATAGGTGGTCGACAACATGACTCTGGATCGTTTGTGCGAGGCACTCAGGGTGGACAATGACTTTCCATGAGCGGACAGTGTTACTCCTGCGGCGGGGTTGGTCACATGGCTCGTGACTGTCCGACCCGCCATACGGATGACCGGAAGATGAAAGAAGGACCTCCTAGGCATAGGCAGAGGTTCGATCGAGGCGGATCGCATGGAGCAGGAGACCGTGGCAGAGGAGCTGTCCGAGCAGCAGGTAGTGGACGACGCTTCGAGGTGTTGCCACCACCACCACAAGGAGGTCCACCCTGACCGCAGGGAGTTTGTGGACATGGGAGAGCTCAGCTTCAGGCAGCTGAGGCCTTCGATCATGGAGCTCTGGGAGCAGATGGACAGGAGCGGAACTAGTGGATACGTCTTTTGTACTTCTAGTTCCTTGTTGTTGTTGTGTAGCGTCCTTGTATTATGAGCTGCAATAATAAAAGACGCATGCCTTTGTGATGTTTTCATTCCTGTCCTCTTTTGTGTTGTTACTAAGAGGTTCCGGTTTAGACTATTGACTTGACCCTCACTTGTGATACATCTACTGGAGGAGAACCAGTTACCACACACTGATGCCGACAGTGTGACTCAACCCTTGGAGGCGAGAGTAACGGTTGGATCTCTTGGTAGTAGCGTCGAGGCCTTACGACGTCATCCTTGGTATGGATTAGTATCATCCATGTCGGGATTGACTGTATTAGGCAAAGAATGTGGTTCATCCAGGGGATGTGACCGTATTTCTCTTATCGGCAAGGAAGAAATCATAGTAGCTCTTGTGGGACCAGAGGTGGTCTAGGCCACGATAGAGAAGGTCCAGGTCATCCAGGAGCGGATGAAGACAGCTCAGAGTCGACAGAAGTCTTTCGCTGGAAGGAGGCGGAGGCCACTAGAGTTTGAGGATGGAAACCACGTCTTCATGAGGGTCTCACCTCGACGTGGATTACGGAGATTTGGCCAAGGTGGAAAGTTGTCTCCATGCTTCATCGGACCCTTCCAGGTCCTCAACAGGATTGGCGAGGTGGCTTACCACCTAGCTCTACCGCCTTTGTATCCCTAGTTTGTGTTGAAGCTTTACGGGGACGTAAAGCCCTGTGGTGGGAGTAATGTAAAGACCCGGAAAATTCAAGGGAAATTTTTTTCTTAATTTTCTTTGAAATTTTACAAGAACGCAGTTTCTAACGGCGCCTGATTCCGAGGCCCAGTGTGCCCGGAATCATTTTTCGAAGTTTGGCTCGGGTACGTTCAGTGAACGGATGAGCGGGTTTTTCTAACTTTTGAACCGGTGCCCGGAATCGAATTCCGAGGGCACCGATGGAATCGCAGCGCCGGTTTTTTCTTAGAAACGCCTCTTCTGGAGTTGCGTTTTCTCGGGTGTGGTTTTTAATTTTCGGGCTTAAAGTTAAGAAATAAAATAATTGTTCGACAAACTTTATTTTATTTCACTTAAGCCACTTGGAAGCCACTTGAAGTCACTTAAAAGCGGCTTAAGCTGAGTTGATCCGGATAGGATGCTATCCAGAAATATTTTACCCTCTTGGTAGGATATTTGTGCGGTGGGGCCCGCACGAGCCCCACCGTTTCTTTTCGGCTAAGTAACGCACCCGCGAAAACCCGTCATTATGAAAGTCAACCGACGCGTTTTCTTAAATTCTTAACGCACCATTTAATTGGGCGGTTTATTTCGTGAATTAAATGGGCGGTTTCTTTCGTTGAATTAATTCAACGAATTGATGAGTCGTTACTTACCTTTTTCGTTTGTTGGCGTAATAATAAAATAAGACCAACAAGTCTTTTTGGAGGATTACTCGTTGATAGGTTTTGTCAGAGTTCTTGAGCCTTCATCCTCCTTCACGAAGAACGCGAAGAACGCGAAGAATGTGAAGAACGCCGGCCTCCGACGAAGAACGCTGAACCCGCGGAAGTCGACGACGCGACGCCGTGTTCCGCGACGCCGACGTTCCCTTCCTGCAACATTCTTCTGCGACGTCTCTTCCTCCGCAACGAAATCTTCGATCAGCTGTTTGAGGTAAGAGACTCCGGGTTTCTCTTAAATCTCCCTCGTGTTTTTTTTAACAAAACACGAATTTAATTTTATATAATTAAATTAAATCTGTTGTTTCTTGGTCCGTTGAGTTCGCCGACTCAACGTCGGATTCCGCGACGACACGATGCCCTTCCGCGACGATGCGACAATCCCCTCCTTCCGCGACAAACAAATCCGCGAAGAACGTGTGTACGAGGACGACTACGAGGTAGGGGTTGTTGTGAATAATTCCTTTTTCCCGTGATCGTTTCTTTTAAAAGTGAAGAACCAGAAAATAAGAACAATTTTAATCCATTAAAATTGTTGATTCATGTGTTGAATATATTTCTCCCGTTGTTTATCTCTAACGCGGAGGGTGCGGGCCAAACGAACACGGCCCGACAACCTTCCGCTGTTCTTCGTTGTTGTGCGGATTTGACAGGCGATAACGGAACGTGCTGCAACGGAAGTTTGATGGTTCCGCAGTGAAGAACGAGTCCCGGGAGGAGCAGTGGCGTAGACGGGAACGGAATCGGACCACCGGAGCGACTCCAGTGGCCCGCGGAAGCCGGTGGCGGCGCCCGCTGACCCGCGGCCACGCGGGTCCGGCGCGCGCGGGACGCGGCTGAAGCCGCGTTCGGCTGTCCAGGGCGACACCCCGTGGGTGCCGCGGGGTTGTCACGCGGGGGCGGCGGCTTCCCCCCGCGTCGCTCGTGTCGTCCAGGGCGACACCCCGCGGGTGCCGCGGGGGTGTCATGCGGGGGCAACGGCTCCTCCCCGCGTCGCTCGGCCGCTCGGCCGAGCCGGGCCGTGCTGGCCGAGCCAGGCCGGTCCGACCGGACGGACCGGTTCGGGTCGACCCGGTTCGGCCGACCCAAGGGGGGGGGGGGGGGTCGGCCCGGGTCGGCCCGGGCCCGGACCCCCCGTCTTCAGACTGTTTTCGGTCTTTTGCCCACAACTTGAGCTACGGGCCTCCGAACGACGCTCCGTCAGCGGCAACGTGATCCTTGGATCGAGACGGTCGTTTTGGTATATCGCACTCAAGGTTTCGTAATACTTTGGGTTTGGCCGGGTTGGTTCGTACACGAAACCAACCGGGCCCTCGGAGCGGAAACGCTCATATCTTGAGCTACGGACGTCCGATTGACGTGCCGTCAGCTTTGGTGGATTCCTCTAAGTGAGACGGATCTTTTGGCTCACTCCGCCCGAGGTTTGGATGCAGGTGGAGTACGGTCGGGTTGGTTTTGCCTTAAAAACCAACCGGGCCCCTGGGACGAAAAGGCCAATAACTCTCAGACCGGGCGTCCGATTGACGCGCCGTCTGCGACGTTGAGTTCCTGTTGATGATACGGGACTTTTGGATACATCAAGTTCGGACTTTGTGTCAGTTGATGTATCAGCCTCTCGGCTCGTGGAGTGGACCCTTCCGAACGAGCTTGCTGTGTGCGGGAACCCTAGAGCTGGCTGGGACTGCTGTTGTGACGGCGATGACTGTACAGAGATCCTCAGTGGATTCGACTGCGACGATGATGAAAATCGTATGGGAATCCTCCGTGTTTTCGGCAGTGACCACTACGGTACATCTTGGGATACATCAACTCCGGACTACATGTCAGTTGATGCATCGACCTCTTAGCTCGTGGAGTAGACCCTCTTGAAACGAGCATGCTGTGTGCGGAAACCCTAGAGCCGGTTGTGACTTGACGACTGCTGATCGAACGACAGAGGTGCGCTTGGTTGTAGCGGCACTGGGGAGCACTTGGTTGTAGCGGCAGACCCACGACAAAGGTGCGCTTGGTTGTAGCGGCACAGGGGAGCGCTTGGTTGTAGCGGCAGACCCACGACAGAGGTGCGCTTGGTTGTAGCGGCACAGGGGAGCGCTTGGTTGTAGCGGCAGACCCACGACAGAGGTGCGCTTGGTTGTAGCGGCACAGGGGAGCGCTTGGTTGTAGCGGCAGACCCACGACAGAGGTGCGCTTGGTTGTAGCGGCACAGGGGAGCACTTGGTTGTAGCGGCAGACCCGCGACAGGGGTGCGCTTGGTTGTATCTGCACAGGGGAGCGCTTAGTTGTAGCGGCAGACCCACGACGGAGGAGCACTTGGTTGTAGCGGCATAACCACTGCACTTGATGGAAAAAGGAGTGTCCCAATAGCTTTGGGTTCAACTTCCTGAACGATCCTGTGTAGGTCATTGCGATGGTTAGTACCTACCGATCCTTTGTGGGTCCAACGGCTTAGATGAATCAGTGGCTACATCTGATCATCTCTATCGACTTTTGAAGAAGTATACCTGTGTGAGCTGAATCCTATTGCTTTCCTGTGTGGATTGTGTTGTGTTATCCTGTGTGGATTTCGTGTTGCTTTCCTGTGTGGAATACGTATACTTTCCTGTGTGGAATGAGTTGTACTTGGGCTCGGAGGTTGGAGCGTATTGGAATTGATGACTTAGGTATATGTATGGGCATATACCTAAGCAGTGTCGGTTGTTATTTCGTGTTTATATCTTTTCCTTGTGGTTTATCCTTTGTGGATTTTGGGAGACCTTCGGGGGTCTCGGGGTCCCTACTGAGTAGCTTATACTCACCCCTGCACGGGCTATGCCCGCACTACGTTGTGTTGGTTGCAGACGACAGACAGCGTTGATCGTGGTTGAGGCTCGCAGAGCAGGACGGTACCTGGAGGTGGACCACTGGGCGGGACGTGCTCGGAGCGGACAGCGGGACCCGAGGTGCAGAGGAGCTATCTGTACCCACCCTTCAGGTGGGATTTCCAGTGGACAGCTCGGCGTAGCAGCTTTTACTTTTCAGTTGTTGTTTTCCCTTTCGAGTTGTACTTTACTTTCAGTTTGGGTTTGTATACTGACCCATTTACTTTTCCGCACTTTCAGTTGTACTCTGTTTTTACTTAGTGTTTACTTTTCCGCTTGCTTACTCTGTGGTGCTTGTTACTTTACAAAGGTAATGCCTTCCCTTTTTACCGGGATTTACGCCTTGGTGCTAGTCGCCAGCCCCTGGCCTATGGAAGGCGGGTTTGGGGTAGTCACGGCACGGGCCCCGAGGACGGGTCGTGACATTTTCTCTCCAAATATATATCTCTTCAAGAGCTGCTTCTAATTCAGCTTCCATGTCAACTCTCCCTGCAATTTCTTCTTCTTCTTCATCAACGTCGGTTTCTTGCTTTTCTTGAGCACTACCGAAAACAGCCACCATTTCATTTTGTCCATGATCTTTACAATTTTCAAACTCCTCAACCTCTTCATCCTCAAACTCATCTGAACTGTCTATTTCTTGTGAAAGAAGATTCTTATTTTTGTAGAAATTTCTCTTGAACTGATTCTTCCCTTTCACATAGGCTGAAGATTTCTTCTTGGGATTTTCAAATTCATCTTCATCATTTTCTTATTGAAACTTTTTGGGGCATCTTGCAGCAAGATGACCAACTTTTCCACATCTAAAGCAAGCAAGTGGAAGTTTCCCTTTGAACTTTCCTTTTCCTCTTTGAAGATTTGAGGAAAGGAATGACATAACCTCATATGTCTCTTCTTCTTCTTGAGAATCTTCAATGGTCAGATTCTTCATGGCCTTAAATGCCATCTATTTGGATTTCCCCTTTTCCACAGCCTCGTTATCTTCATTCCTCATCTCATATGCAACCAAGGTACTATGCAAATTGTCTAGTGTCAGCTCTTTGGGATCTTTATCTTCTAATACTAAAACTTTCAGATTGAATCGAGGTGGAAGCTTCCTCAAGATGTTCTTTACGATATTTATGTCTTCAATGAATTCACTAAGTCCTCACATATCTTCCACAACAACATTTACCCTATCAAATAATGCATCAACAGACTCATTTGGGTTCATCTTCAGATCTTCATACTTATTTCACAACACTTGCAACTTTACCTCTCTGACCTTTGTATCTCCTTCATATATATTCAATAGCTTTTCCCACATGGAATGTGAAGTTTTTCATGACATCACCTTTGTGTAGATGTGATTGGAAAGGGATCCCCCTAAGGCATTGATTGCTTTTGCATCAGCATCCAACTCTCTAGGCTCAGCTTCTGATAATGCACCACTATTAATATCAGTTGTGATACCATGCATAGCTGCTGAAAACACATCCATTCCCAATGATCGGAAATAGTGTTGCATTCGATTCTTCCATATCTGAAAATTACATCTATCAAAAATCGGAATTCCTTTATTATTAGTGACCTCCATTGAGAGAAGAACAAATATCAACCTTTCCCTCTGATACCAATTGTTAGGTCCACAAGGCTGAATACCCTGACAAGGGGGTGAATCAAGGTATGACTAATTTGAAATTAAAGCTCGTTATGATCTTGTTTCACTGTTAAGAAAAACACTCTTCTCTCTCTTTCCTGTTTCACAATATAAACAGAAATTAAAGCAAGCACAGGACACAGTAATTTTACTTGGTTCACCGCTAAGGGCTACATCCAAGGAGCATATGCCGACAGGTTTCCAGTCGTACCAAATTCCACTAAACTTCACTAGATGTGGATTACAAGGTTCGGGCATAGTCACTATGTCCTAGGCTCACTGCCTTTACAAGGTTTAGGGTTAGCTCACTACTTACCCAAGGGTCACTCCCTGTTTCTCTCTCTCTAGCTCACTGCCGGTGGAGAGGATCACCTTCTTCCTCTTCCTTCGCTCACTGCTCTGGAAAGGATCCACTCACAGTTTATAGACATGTAGGTCTCTTCATTTTCATGAATAAATGAATCTTCCTATGTATGTATATGCTCTGTTTAAGTCCAACTTTCACCCGTAGATGAATATCTCTTTGCACCGAAGGTATCAGGAAAACTTCCAGCTTCCACACAGCCCGAAAATCACTGCTGGAAATAAACCTTACTTGGCGCGCAAGTCTATCTCGGCGCACAAGTATCGGTGCGCAAGTCACAATTGGCATGCAAGTCCACCTCACACACTTGCGCGACACAAGCTTCTTCAACTCCAAACTTGCGCGACACACTTCCTTTTACGCCCAATCCAATATTGGCGCGCAACTACCAACAATCGCCCTTCTTCAAATCTGGCGCGCAAGTCCCACTTGCGCGACATGCCACCACTTGCGCGACTTCCACACCTGCACGATGGGAGCTCTAATTTATATATGTGTTGAAATCTAGTGAGAAATGAGGAGGGGTGTTCTAGTATTTATAGGCAATTTTACCACCCTGCACGACGGCGCGCAAGTCAACCCTCGGTGCGCAAGTCTCGGCACGCAGGTCTCTTCCCCTGCAAGTCACTTGCGCGACCCACTTCCAAACTTGCGCGAACCTCTTTCCTTTGCCATATTTTGATCTTATAATCTTGAAAAACCATAGGCGCGCAAGTTCTCAATCTTCCAAGGCATCGGCGCGCAAGTCTCTTTCACGGCGTGCAAGTCACTTGCACGACACCACCAATACTTGCACGACACTTATCCCTTTGCCATATTTTGATGATATAATCTTGAAAAAAATATCGCATGCAAGTTTCCAAGCCTTAAAGTACACGGCGCACAAGTCCCTTTTCCAAAAACCACTTGTCTTCATTTGTCGATTTTCAGGCCCAAAAAATTGGAAAACACTGGAAAACGACGCCACCTTGTATCTGTTCTTTTTATTCCACCTCCAGATCATCCATTCCTTTATTGACATTCTTGAATCAAACATGGCTCATTGACCACATATCTTGAACTCGACATTCCACCATGAAATCCCCTTTGTCAACAAATTTGTATGTCATGGTTTTCTTTGTCAACAATCACAACACAGGTGTCCAATTTTTCAACGAACACAATCACCTCAAAAATGCTTCAATGATGTCTTGAGGGATTTTTTCCCAACAGTTTCCTTCCCTCTTTATTGTGTTCTCAATTTATAGTAGGGTGTTTAACCAAGGAAGGTTTTTAACTTGATTTGTTGCCTAATATCTTTATGTTTACTGTTAAATATTTTCTTTCTAGGATCTTATGGTGGTGTGATTGGATTTTTTCTTGAATTTTCGGAAATTTCTACACTTGAGGTAGGTGGTTATGTGATCTGTCATTTTTATATTCTTTTGATATTATTATTTTGATCTTCAAATATGTTCTATTATTTACTTTTGTGGTGTGAAACATGATTTGGAAAGAGTTTTACATGAACATGTGATGAAAATGGGTGTTTCAAGAGAAAATTGTTTTTGTTGTGTATGTGCTTCATTATGGTGACTCTTGGTGGTTTTTTATGATTATTTTAAGGGTGCGAAGTTTTTTTTTAAAGGAACTTGAGGTGATAATGTGTTTAAAAGTTTTTTTTTAAAGGAAATTAGTTTTTATAGAAATATAAATTCCTTGTGTGCACTTTCAATTTGACTTGTGAATTGTTTAATGGAGGGATGCTTGTTTTAAAGTGGAATTTGTTATGTGTGGATTTGAAATGGGATTAGCCCATGAAAATGGTTCAATTGATTATGTGACTTTCTTGTGATGATTTTAAATGGTTTTTCTTAAATTGTTAAAGTGGTGAAGACATGTTTTACATGGATTTGGTGTGTGTGAAATGGAAGGTGTTTTGTTTATGAAAAAAGGTGGAATTATTGTAAAATATTTATGAATGTGTTGATTTGTGTAATATGAGAAATGGGATTGAGCACAAGGGAATTTCGGGTATCTATGTGGGATCACTAGATCTAGTATGTTGTTGATTCGAAAGTATCAAGTCCCTGTTTCACTTAGATGGATTGATGATTGCAACACTAACTAAATATTTATGATGAATGGAGACCACTAGTCCATTGGGGTGTCCCCTCCTAGTGGATCGTGCATAAGAAAACTGATGGTTGTTGTTACTATACCACATTTCACTGAGGTACGAGGTTATAGTGTCTCACTTGAGCTAGATTATCCCTAGGGATTTACCCATGGTGCTCTCTGGAGACTTATGTAATGTGGTACCATCTTTCAGCATATGGTGGACCTTGAGTGCATTTCATTTTAAAGAAAATTTATATTAGAAAAAGTTTCCCTTTTCAAATGTTACCTTTAGGAGTGTTATGATGAAAATGTTTTCCTTGAAGGAATGGTTTTCTTTGGATTTATTCCCTTGTAAATGGTTTTTATTTAAATTATTTTTCTTGAAATTTTTCAAAGGATTTTCTATAAATGTGCATGTTAATTTTTATACTAATTCTATGGAATGGAATCTTTTATTTTGGGTGGACTCATACCGAGATTTTTCTCACACCCTACATACACCTTTAAGTGTATGTAGACTTTGTTTACATGACTCAGGTAAAGGTAAGAGGAGTCATGGAGATGTTTGTGGTTCGATTTTCTAGTGTTCTTCAGGTTTCAGGTATTGGTGTTGGTAGCTTGAGGGTGATTCCCCTCATATTGTATGGATTTTCTTGGCATGTTTTTTTTTCTTCCTTTCCTTTGTAGTATTTTGGTTTTTGGTTAAAATTGTAAAACATTGAATCTGGAAATTTTTGTGCCTTGTTTGGTTGTGGTTATTCAGTTATTTATTGTTTATTTTAGTTGGTTATTTATGCTTATCTAAATTGGTGGAATCATTACCAAAGAATAATTTTGATACTGAGCCACTGGTTGTCAGCCTGTGGGGATCAAGAATTCCCTTCAGGCCATGCCACTGGTGGGGTCATATGTCAGTTGGATGGAACTCTTTCTTGGTTTGTGATAGTTGAAGTGATGAATGTCCCTCCATGGTAGATAATACATGGAGAATACATTGAGTTCCATGAGATGGATAACCCATGGTAGGACCTAGACATGCATTGTCGAAAGACATGGTGTTAGGAGTTAGTTAAAGGAAAATTTAGCCTATTTGATGTGAGCATGGATCAAAGGGAGATATACATGCCTTTCAATGAAATATTAATGTACTCCTTGGTAGAGACGATCATGATTTATCTTGACATCATCTTTAGTCTGCTAATAGAGAAACAGATCTATGTTGAGCTTATTTTATTTTAAATATATTTTATGTTTGATGAAGAAACTTTTTGAGGTTGTGCTCAAGGGGTGATATAAGGTAATCCATATGGTGCGGAGTGAACCATAGACTATTTTAGGGTGTTGAATATATTTTTTAGTTGAAATTTTTAATTTAACACGAGTCGTTGATCGCGGAATTTAGTTTTTAGATGATAATAAGGGTATTCTTATGATGGGGATTATGAGATCGGTCATAGTTAAAGGTCTCTTGTGTAAGAGATAGTTGTTGATGCTATGAGATTGGTTATTGGAAAGTCAAGATAGATTTTTTTCAAATTATTAGGTTGGGGAATATATGCTAGTCTTACACACTAGTGTTATTAGGTATTATAAGGTTTATGGTTGTTATATTGTAAATACCCATGTTTTGTCGAAATATAAATTTGAGCATAAATTTGAATTTTTTACTTTAAGGTTCCTATAAGAGGTGAAATTATCTTTTCCCCCAAACAAATTATCTTGGATAATTTTTTTGACTTCTCTATTGGTCCTGGAATAGGGTTTTTACCCTAGGGAAAGAGTTTGGTGGAATTATGAACCATACAAATTTTAGCAGAATAATTAATATTTAATATTTAATATTTAATAAATTAAATATTAATTTATTCATGTAGATTTTTTTGACCGTATATTTTAAATAGAGTATTGGATTGATATTTTTTTCTCCTCTATTTATTTCTAAATGGGGAGATTTTCCTAGTCATGGCATAAACTCATGTTGGGTGTTAGGGTCAGGCTAGGGCCCTTTTTCTTTTTCTTTTCTTTTCTTCCATTTCTTTAATTTATTTTTCTTTTCTTCCTTTATCCCCTGAATTCTCTCACATTCCCCTGTGGTATATCCTTCATTTTGATCTATATAGAATAGGTAGAGGAGGATATATAAATATAGAGGTAGGAAAATAGGTACCACTGTGAATCTTGGGATTCACTGGATCATTGTGCGGTAGTTGTGGAGCATGGAAATGGGTGAAGCTTTGGAATATTCAACCCAAAGGTAGGTTGTTTTAAATTTTTTCCATAAATTACTATATTTTTACCATTTTTAAGTTTTAATCCCTTATTATACTTTCTTGGTACCCCTAGTGGGGTGATTTGTATCTTTTTATAATAAAACAGGGTTTTCTAGGTGATTTGGTGGTTTTCCATTCAGGAAAACTTGTCTACATGGAATGTGGTTCAGGGAACACACATTTTGTCTTCTTCTTGTTTATAGAAGATGATATTTTTGGAATTACATGTAGTTTATTGGTTATACACACCATGTACTGGGACTCGGCTATGTAGACGAGTACCAAGCCAGACTGCCCATGTAGGGGCACATGTCGTGTAGGGTACATAGCCAGGCCCGTTGTGGGTCACACACTGTGAAGAAGTATATGGCCAAGCGATATATATAGCCATTCCATGTGAGGTACATGGGTAGGCACCCTGTATAGGGTACATTCCATATACATGTTGAACACACCATGTACATGGGATTTTACACACCATGTCTGGCTAGAGTACATGCCCAGGTGGGCCATGAGGGTGCATGTTGTGTACTAGGGGACACACGCCATGTACTCCTTTGTTGTCCTTTTGAGGGTTTTTTCAATTTTATGAGCCCGAGTCATAATTGGACATAAGAGGAGTCTATTCTGGGAATTTTTTTACATAGAACGTGATGGTGAAACCCATGGGGTGATTTGAGGATTCCTAGGGGGTATTTTGAGTATTTTCTTGAACGGATAGATTCTTTATCTAGTAATATAATCTAGTTGTCTCCTGAGAGTTAGAACTTGATCTGGGATGGTACATTGTCCATATTCCTTGACTAATGATTATAGATTTTCTTTGAGGATGTATACCATGTGAGGTGTGATTTTCTAGCCTAAGATACCGTGATATTAGTTGTTTCCAAGGATCATCTGTAGGTTACCTCTGATTATGCTTCGACCTAGAGGATCCCATGTAGGATGGCTCTATCTTTGTACTGTTATTAAGGGTCCTGAGTATGAATCCTTTTTCTATTTACTTCCTAAGGATCCTATGTTGGATGTGTTTGTTTACTTATCATCAAGGATCCTGAGTAGGATGTCTCTTATGTGTTTGATTTGAGGGACCTAGTGGGTGCTCCATGTTTGACTGACCCTAAGCTAGTATGTTGGGTTTGGGTAGATATGGTAGCAGGTGTCACCTTAAAACCAGTATTGAATGTGGAATCACATGTGGTTGTGATGGTAGTGGTGAGTTAGGAATTTGGCCACCCTCACTCTTTGTTTATGCTTTCACTTGTTTACTATTGATGCGGTGACGATAGCTAGAGGTTATTCCTAGTTTGTGGCTGATGAGCCTGACATGATGCAACTTTTTTCTTTGGGATGCTCAGAGGTACTTCTTAGGATCCGACTGCTAAGACTACATGATTGATATTATCAGGGATGCCCAGATGTGTTACCCGGGATCCAGCTATTGAACCTTAATTTTTATGGTAGTGGATGACTTGGACATTTCTACTCCTTGGATCCTAATTACATTAGATGTCATGGAAATTTCTACTCCAAATATCTTGATAATGGTAGTGGATGCATTGGATTAGATCCTTGTATCATGATTCCATTAGATGTCATGGAAATTTCTACTCTACAGATCTTGACAATGGTAGTGTATGCCTTGTATGATCTCCTTGGATCCTGATTCCATTAGATGTTATTGACATTTTTACTCCACAGATCTTGATAATGGTAGTGGATACCTTGGATGAGTACCTTGGATCCTGATTCCATTAGATTATAATGATATTTTCTTTTAAAGGATCTTGTTTATGGTATTGGATGACTTAGAAATTTCTACTTCTTGGATCTTGATTCCATAGTATTCTATGGGCCTTGCTACCCCTTGGATTCATCTTACTTGGACTCATGTTGGACATTCTCTCTTGGCATGATCCTTAGACTCCACCCAAGTCTTTAACAAGTTTCCATAAAGCTACTCCTGGGACTCAATGAGGATTCCTTGGTCTTATATATCTTGGATCTGACCTTTCGGGGTCTGAAACTTGATTAAAAAACATGGTTATTGTAGATGTTTATAATTGATTACTCAATATAGGACATTGTGGATGCCTTGGTCTTTATACCTTAGATCTGGACCTTGGGGTCTACAACATTATTACTCAGCATAGGTCATAGTGGATGCTACATCATGCTTTACAGATAGCCTTGGTATGGGTATTTGGTAATAGTTGTTAGACTGGATAGTATCACATATTCCTTTTTTATTATTTACAATTATCTCATGTTTACAGTTTCTAGTTTACAGTGAGCCTTAGTAGGATGGAAAGAACCATCTTTATAGGATTGAATATTGGTATGCAGTATCCTTTATTATAGTGATTGGAGGCGAGTATGGGTGAACCTAGTATTAGGATATGTATCCTTCTATGGGGATAGCTTTCTCAGAGACATTCCAACATTGGCTGAATAAGATATTTTAGATTGGGATCAAGGACCTAGGGATTGACAATGGTTTCACATTTATTTGATATAACTCTTTTCAGATGAGTCTTAAATAGGATGAGCATATTTCATGAGCATACACTTATGATAGCATATTTATAAGTTTATCATGGGGGTGGTCTACTAAGATTATTTATCACCCCTGTACATGAACCTAAGTGTGTGTGAAAACCTTACATATAATTTTCAAGTTGATCACATATGCATGGTGAATAGGGATGAGGCCCAGTGTTTCATGATCGAGTGGAGCTATTTGTGTGGATTCTTATGATCACGCTCATGCAATTCAACAGTGTCTGGAGACTGGATATGTGGTCTGGCTCAGAGTTAGTAGTAGAGAAATATATTTTTATTTTAGTTTCTTTATGTACCCATTCATGTATGGTCGACTCAATGGGTGACCAGTGTTGTATGTATGACACGGTTGTTTGGGCTATTATATCATTTCATGTATTATTACAACATGTTCTATTTCAGTTTATTTATTTCTTATTCACTCTATTTATTACTACTTGGATTTTATTTAGTTGTTTTCATTGTTTTTTACTCTAGTATGAGGGAATAGTCTCTCCAATTACACACCCTAGGCCCTTTCTGTTATTCGGTAGCCTCTAGAATATGGAGAGGTGCACTTGAGGCCTCATAACAAACCGGATCGTAGCACCAGTTTAGTGTAATTTGGGTCAAGATGTTAAAAATTAGTATCATAGGCTGTTTCTTTTCATTTTTTATTAATATTTGGGATATTATGGATAAGAGTATTCGAAATGTGTTGGAACCTATGATTGTTATTGGATTGGTTCATCTAGAATACTTGTTCTGGTAAGAAGTCCCGGTTTCTAGGGTTATGGGATTATTTCTTTGATCTATTATGTCACAATTGTATATGATTTTCACTTTGATAGATGTACATGTCGTTTGGATTTTATGATTTATTTTATATTAAAGTCTCTTGGCCATTTTCAAGAGTCTAGTGATTAATTTTTAATCTTGGTTATAAAAATAAAGAGGTGTCTCATGAATCATTTTTTACATGAAGGATTATCATTTTATAGAACTTATAGTGTGTGATTTTACTGATAGTAGAGGAAAATTATATAAAGTTTCAACAAAAACTTAAATGGTATTTTCCCATATAGGTTTTTCATGGAATTATAATCAATTGAGCCTACTTTAAAATATATTTTCTTCTAATGGAAGGTGATGTGGGTCTACATTGAGATATTTGATGGTGAGGATGGTGACTCAGTCCTCATTCACATGAGGTGTAGTGAGCCTAGTAGGTCATTAGGGAACATGATTCCCATATGTTATATCCTTGTGGGGGAGTATTTTCATTTATGGTTATCTAGTCATATCGTCGAGTAAGATGTTGATAGGTACCATGATATTTCTTGTAAACTAGACCTTGAGGAGGTATTACCATATATGGAAGCTCAGTGAGTGTCAGTTCGGTATATCTTCTATTTTGGTATCATGACCTCTAGGGAGCAGTTCTTTATAAGGATGTTTAGAGAGTATTAGGTCCCTTGTAGGCTAGTGTTGGTAGTCTTTACCCTTTTAGGTCATTTTGATATTTAACTTCCATGGAGAGATTTGATCTTTTGGGCTATGTGGTTAAACCTTATGACCTAGTTGTGAGACTTGATCAGTGGGGCTAGGCAGGAGACCTAGAGGCCCTTAGTTTTTCCTAGAAACTCATAGCTCAGTGTTTCATTTTGATCAATGGAAACATGTGTAAATTTTTTTCCTGAGATTTTGGATGCCTTTTTAGTCAATGAACTAGGTTATACACTTGTTTTGAGATCGATGCACGGTTAGTGATTAGGTTTTTCGATATATGAATGTTCATTCCTTCATCTTTTGACAAGCACCTAGGGTGATTTGATATTATGACTATATATTTTGGGATAAACTTTTTAGGTGTCTTTCCTAATTGATCAGTGTTTTTATTGTTGTTAATGTAGTCAGAGTGTGGGTAGATGCTCATGACTAGAATGATGTCAGGTGATGGGCATTCATAGAAATAAATTGTGGCAAGGGTGAGTATCTGGTTTTTAATAAGAGTTCTAAGGGAGGTTCTAGATTAATTAGTTTGGTGTTCCATGTAGCACGGCCATCTTATCTTTGTAATGGATGACTCGCTGGAGTATGATTCGGGTGATAAAGGTACATGTCGGTTGCGCATAGTGATGTTAAATCGTAAATCGGTGAGTAGTCGAGTGCGAGCCAAGGATATATGGTTTCAAAGACTTGTCATGGGAATGTTTTCTTAGGATTTTTGTTGAAGTTATGAATGTATATTCATGGTAGAGGAGACATTGAGAATACATTTGATTCCATAAGATGGTTCACTCATGTTTGAACCAGGACACACATTGTTGAGAGACATGCGGTTAGGAGTTGGTTAAAGGAAAGTTTATCCTATTTGATGTGAGCGGGTGTCGGAGAGAGATTTACATGCCTTTTGATGAAATCATAGTGTACCCCTTTTTAGAGATGATTTTTGTTTATCTTGACATCGTCTTGAGTATGTTGAGAGAACATCATCTCTACACCGATATTCTTTTCTTTTAAATATCTTTCTTGATTGATGAGGAAACCTATTGAGGTTATGCTCGATGGGTGGTATAAGGTAAGACATATGGTGGGGAGCGCATCATTGGCTGTTTGAGGGTGGTGACCCTAATTTTTAGTTGAAATTTGGCATTCTTCATGAGTTGTTGAGCTCGTATTTTGGTTTTGAGATTACGATAAGGGTATTCCTATAGTGCAGAGTACCAGGTCAATCGTAGTTAAATTTCTCTTGTGTAGGAGATAGTTGTCAATTATATATGACAGGCCATTATACATTCAAGATATCTTGTTTTTACATATTCTTTGATTGTGATCATGGTTTCTAGTCTTACAGACTAGGATTCTCGAGGACGATAAGGTTTATGGTGGGGAGACTGTAAAGACCTGTGTTTTTATAAACTATAAATTTGTTGCTTTCAGGTGCTTGTAATGGGATAAAATTATCTTTTTACCCTATCATATGATCTCAAATAATTTTTTTGACCACTTTTTTGGTTCTGTAATAGGGTATTTACCATAGGACATGAGTTTGGAAGAATTCCGAGCCATTCAAATTTTAGAGAAATAATTAATATTTAACATTTAATAAATTAAATATTAATTTATTTTTTTAGGTTCATTCAGCCATATATTTTTAATAGATCATCGTATTGAGATTTTTTTCCACTGTTGAGTCTAAAACAGGGATTTTTTTCTAGGAGGGTCATAAACTCATGTTGGGATCCGGGGTTGGGTCGGGCCCCCTTTTCTTTTTCTTTTTCCTTTATTTTCTTTATTTTATTTCTTTTTTTTATTTTCTTCCTTTATCCCATGGATTCTCGTGCATGAACCCATGTTATATCCTTCACTATAACCTAAAGATAAGATCAATAAGTGAGAGAGAGGAAGAGAGGGGGAGGTAGGTAAAATAGGTGTTGCTGTGAAGCTCGGGACATGTCGGATCGTCGTGTGGTGATCGTGGAGTGTGGAAACAGGAAAAACTTTGGTGGATTCCACCCAAAGGTAGGAAATTTGTATTTTTTTACATAAATCTCCATAGTTTTAACATTTTTAATTTTTAAACTCTTATTGTACTTGTTTTGGACCCTTAGTGGTTCAATCTACAGCTTTTACTGAGAAAATAGGGGTTTCTGGTTGATTTGGGAGTTTTCTGTTCAGGAAAACCTATGTACATGGTGTGTGGTTTAGGGAAAACACATAGTTTGTTCTTTATTTCATGGAATATTATCTTTTAGGAAGTACACATTGTGTACTGAGACTCGTTCATGTAGTCGAGTACCCGGATAGACTACCCATGTAGGGGCACATGCCATGTAGGGTACATGGCTAGACCCTGTGTGGGTCAAATACCATATAGAACTACACATCCAGGTGATATACATGGTCAGTCCATGTGAAGTACATGGGCAGGTACACTGTGTAGGTTAAATTTCATATTCATGTTAAACATGTCGTGTACATGGGTTTTTACATTCCATGTTCGGCTGGAGTACACACCTAGGTGGGGCCATGAGGGTACACGCAGTGTACTAGGGGACACACTCCATGTACTCCTCTTTTGCTACACATTTGAGTTTTTTCTTGTTTTATTCCCTAGAGTCAGTATTGGACATAATAGGATTCCATTTTGAGTTATTTTTCATATAGAACGCGATGGGGAAATCCATGGGGTGATTTGAGGACTCCTAGGGGTTTTTTGAGAGTTTTCATGAATGGAGAGGTTCTTCCTTCGGTAATAGAATATAGTTGTCTCTTAAGAGTGATAATTTGATCTAATATGTTCCATGGACCATCTCCCATGACCAATTATTATATATTTTCTTTTAGGACATCTCCCATGTGAGATGTGTAACGATCCAAACTTTTATAAATAATATTTTCTCTTTTCATTTATTTAAATATCTTATTATGTAATATGGTTATAGAAAACACATGCACTTCTTTCATCTTATTATATCTTATCATATTTAAAAGACTATTAAGTATCTTATGGTTGATAATATATTCATTTAATAGTGATCACATGATTAGTATAAATATAGTGTTTTAACAAATCTAGTTGAAAAATATAAAGGAATTGATGGCCTCAACTAGTAGGGTCGTACACTATGAATCCCATTTATCAGAGATTCCTAGGGAGATATCATTTTTGGTCTTTTCCCTTGACCAAGTCTAAGATGAGATCCAACAACTTAAGCATGAATGAAATTGTATAGAAGAAGTTTAATCTCATCGAGATCATGCCCAAACCATGTTCGTTGAACCACCCCATGAAAGTCCCACCATCACGCACCTTACTCTTAGGGTGTTTGTTAGTGTATTAAAATGATATGTATCAAGACCCTAACAATATGAGTATGTGCATTATTTTTTATAGAATAATGAATATATTTTCATCCTATTATTATTACTTTATGAAGGATTTTTGTTTTGATTCAATAAAACACAAATAGTATTTTTTGTCATATTCAAATTCAATTAAAGAATTCATTTTGATGAATTAATGGATTTTTTTAAATAAATAATATTTTAATAAAATATTATTATTAAATAATGTTTATTAGATAAATGATCATATAATTTTTATGAAGTCAAATGAAATTTTATAAGGGTTTGAAAACTATTATTATCAATAAAACCCTATATTTTCAATAAATTCTGGTTATTATTTTAAAAAGTGAAAAATCACATATTTATAGAATTATTTATATAAAATTAATATTATTTTTTGAATCAAAATGTTTAAATTATCCAATGTTTAATTTTTCATAATTTTCGTAGACAATCGAATATTCGGGTAAAAATTAAATATCATATAAATATATTTTGTGTTTTATGACATCATAATGACTCAAAAGTGATGTAATAATTAATATAAATTAGATCCATGACCAAATAAATGTTTTACCTTTAAAATAATTTTATTTTAAGTTTATTTGATTTATTTTGTAAATCCATTATGAATCCTCTAAAACCTATAATATATTTTAAGGTTTTAAAATCATTTCTTTAAGAGTGTGACTCACATTCACATAATCAAGGGCATTATTTTACTAATCTCAGACATTGGATTTATAAAATAATAAAAACCACTCCCATTTGGTAAAAACCATGGGAAAAACCATGGTATGGTTTGGGGTTTTGGATATTTTATGATGTAGAATCTAAAACCTAAATAATAAACAAATCCACCTCATTTCCTATATAAACCCACCCAAGATCTCATTTATCTTCACTAAAAATACTTGGATCACTGTCATGCTATTTTCTCTGCTCTTTATATTCATCATAAGGTCCCCCAATATCTTTATAATCCCCTATCGATCTTTTTAAGTCACACACTCAAGTAAGGGATCCTCACCTTCCTCTCCTTTCAATTTAAGAACCTTCTTTGGAATTTTTATTCTTAATTATAATTTTTTATGATGTAATTTATTTATAAACATCCTATACTATATAATTTATGTTATTTTAATTATGTATCATTTATTATCTCTCATTTTTACCTTCACCTAAGTTTTTACTATGCCGAAATTCTGTAAGGGAATTCTCTCTTCTCATTTCCATTCAAGAACTCTTATTATGTTATTTCTGTTAAATTATGTTTTCTTTTTTTGGGATATGTTATTACATATTCCAATTAATTTACAATTAATTTATAAATTATTATATCCCCCTTTTCTATATCATTAATCCTCCCATGATTCTTTATGTACACCTGTTATCATGCCGAAATTTCATAAAGGATCTTTTCCTTTCTCCTCTTTTTTCAAATATCTTCTTTACCTTATGTATTTTATCTTTATTTACTTATTATGGGATATTTTATTTTATATCCAAATTACTATCCAATTTATTTATAAATTATGGTGTACCCATTTAGATCTTATCAATCCCTTTTATGAATTTTTAAGTAACGTCGTTATGTTGTTGAAATTTCACTGTGATTTTTCATGCCAAAAAAATTGTGTAGTGAATACCATGCCCATTTTTCTATCAAATTTATTCACCTTTATGAACATATACTTATTTATTTTGGACCTAAATGTATGTATTCCACATTCCTTGATCGTGGAATAAATTATGATGATGAATGAATCTATGTTGTATGATCTATGTGGCACACTTAAGAATGATAATGAAATGAATATGATGGGTGTACCCAGATAGTGTTCCAATGCATTGGGTAATGTTTAGTATCATGATATGTCACATTGGGATAGGTAGTGAACCTGATTTATTTATGGGAGTTTTTCCACCATGATGTCTTGGTGGGTTTATCCTTGACCTATGTTTATGATGTGATGTTTTAAGTTGTTGCCACATTTCCCATGTTATGATTTTCAGGCTATATCATGCCTTATTATTCATGTTTCTTTTATTCCTTGTTGATATTTCTATTATATAACATTTATCACTTATTCCATGTTTATTCCCTTACTATTATTTATACCTCACCCCTTTCTTATGTATTTCCCTAGGTTATCCCATGCAGTTTTAAATTTGAAGGAGTATTTTGAGCATGTTAAAGAAGTTTTCAATAAAGATGTTGTATTCCCTATTTTATATTGTTGTGTAATGTACCTAATTCCCAAAGAAAATATAATCCTTGATCATCCAGGTTGTATTAATTGTATTACTATGTAATAAATCAATTATTAATGTGAAATAAAGAGATGGGTTGTTATAAGATGTGCTTTTCTGGACATGGGATATTGGTTGTTTCCAAGGATCCTCTATAGGATGTTTCTACTTAAGTTTTGACCTAGAGGATCTAGTGTTGTATGCATATATCTTCTTACTATTATCTAGGGTCTCAAGTAGGATGCCATTTTCTATGTATCGCTTGAGGATCCCATGTTGGGTGCCTTTGTTTACTTATCATTGAGGATCCTAAGTAGGATTCCTCTCCTGTTTTTGATTTGAAGGACCCATTGGGTGCCTGATATTTGACCAACCCTAAGCTATTACATTGGGTTTGGGTAGAGATAGTATTGGGTATAATCTTAGAACCTGTATAGAACATGTAATCCCATGGGGTTGTGATAATAGTGGTGGGTTAGGAGTTCGACCACCCTCACTCTTTGTTTATTATTTCACTTGTTTACTGCTGATGTTGTGATGATAAATGGATGTGCTTCCTGGTTTTAGGATTATGATCCTGACATGATGTGACTTTTGTCTTTGGGATTCTCAAAGATACTTCCTAGGATCTGGTCATTGCACCTACATGATTTCTATTATCAGGGATTCCCAAATGTGTTACCTAGGATCTAACTATTGATCCTTACATGTTTATGGTGGTGGATGCCTTGTACATTTCTACTCCTTGGCTCCTGATTCCATTATATGTCATGGACATTTATAATACATGGATCTTGATAATGGTAGTGGATGCCTTGGATGATCTCCTTGGATTCTTATTCCATTATATTTCATGGACATTTCTACTTCATGGATCTTAAAAATGGTAGTGGGTTCCTTGTATGATCACCTTGAATCCTGATTCCATTAGATTTTGTGGACATTTCTACTCCACAGATATTGAAAATGGTAGTATATTCCTTGGATGAGCTCCTCGGATCCTGATTCCATTATATGTCATGAAAAATTTCTACTCTGGAGATCTAGTTTATGGTAGTGTATTCCTTGCACATTTCTACTCCTTAGATCCTGATTTCGTAGAATTCCATGGGACTTACTGCCCCTTGGATCCAGCTTGATTGGATTCACATTGTACATGCTCTATTGACATTATCCTTGTAATCCAGCCAAGTCTTTACCGAGTTTCCATTGAGATGCTTCTAGTACTTGATGAGGATGTCTTGGTCTTCTATACCTTGGATCCAGACCTTTGTGGTCTGACACTTGATTACACTATGTGTCCATTGTGGGTGTTATACTTGATTAATCGGCATAGACCAATGTGGATTCCTTGGTATTTATACCTTGGATCCAGCCCTTGGGGTCTAAGACATGATTACTCGGCATAGGCCCTAGTGGATGCTACATCATGATTTACAGATATCCCCGGTATGGTTATTTTATTATAGTTGTTACACTGGATAGTATCATGAATGCATTTTCCATGATTTACAATTATCCTGTGTTTACATTTTCTAGTTTACAGTGATCCTTGGTATTATGGACAGAACCATCTTTACATGATTGACCGTCATTATGTGTTATCCTTTATTATAGTTATTAGAGGCTACTGTGGGTAAACCCAGGCTTGGAATTGTATCCCCCTATAGTGATGTATCTTTCTTAGAGATATTCCTAATGTTGGTTGAAGAAAGTGTTGTCAATTAGGATCAAGGACTCGGGGATCGAATATGGTTTCACATTTATTTTATAGATATCTTTTTAGATGTGTCTTGGATAGGCTATGAATATTGCATGATCATGCACTTATGATAACATATTTATAGGTTCATCATTGGGGTGGCCTACTGAGATTATTTCTCACCCCTATATGTGCACCTCAGTGTGTTTTTGAAGACCTTATCTATACTTTTTAGGTTGATAATAGATTCATGGTGGATAGGGATTAGGCTCAGTGTTGCATGATTGATTGGATATACTCATGTAGATTCTTATGATTGGGATAATGTAGTTTGACAATGTCTAGAGACTAAGTATGTGATTTGGCTGGGAGTTATTAGTAGAGACCTATACTTTTATTTTAGTTTCTTTATGTAATCATGCATGTATGTTTAGCCCAGTGGGTGAACAATGTTGTATGTATGGCATGGTTTCTTGGGATTTTATAGCATTTCATTTATTATTACACAATTTTCTATTTCATTTTATTGATTTCTTCTACACTTTGTTTATTACTTCTTAGATGTTATCTAGTTATTTCTGAAGTTGTTTACTCTGATATGAGTGAATAGTATCTCCACAGTCGCACTCTAATCCCTCACTGCTAGTTGGAAACCATTGGCGTATGTAGAGGCATGCTTGAGTCCTCTTAACAAACCAGCTCAGATCACCAGTTTAGTGGAATCCGAGTGAGGATGTTACAGATGGTAAGTGACATGTTATATAAAGGTAATGTCTAGAATCGCTTTGGTGGATTCATCTGTGTTGTTCATTAGGATTTGATCTATTAGATATTGGCTTTTATAGTTCACTTGATAGTATTTCAGGGGGTGTTGTTTCATTTTCTTATAACCTCCTAGGCCATCCATGATTATATTATATTTTTTTATTTAAAAAATAGATAATGTTTTAAATAGATATTAAAATAATCAAATAGTGATGCTTATTTTAAAAAAGGTTAAAATGATCTCTACATTAATAGAAAAATAATTAACCATACTTATTCTTAACCCATTACAAACATGTTCCAAAATATATTTTTTTTAATTTAATTTAATTTATTTATTTATGATATAAATATATGTTATACTGATTGTTCATTTGATAGAAAATTAAATGTTGTTGTGAAATTGATCGAATGTCGATTGAAACTGCAAGGAATTTTTAAACCAGGAATAAATGATTGATCAAAGGTGATGCATATCATTGAAGAAATGTGCATCAAATTTTTGTATGGTGATGATGATGAAAATGGAAATAAAAATATCATAGAAAAACATGAATCATAGGGAACACAATGTTGAGCCCAAAAAATAACCCATGTCATTAACAAATAACCATATATATAGATTAAATGTGATATAATCCAATATTTAAGATTAATCCCTACCATATCTAATCCAATGGTTAGAATTATAAAGGTTAGAGAAACCAAAGGTTTGGGTATATAAAGAGTTTTGTTGGGAACTAAAGAGTCATCGTCATTATTATCATTATGACATCCACATATTAATATTTTATAACACTCCCCTTTGGATGTCATAATTTCATGGAATCTTATATAATATTCACTTAAAAAACTCTATAGGAAAATAAGTGAATATAAAGTAATTAAATTCCATGTCATGTTTCCTTATTAAAAACCTTACCAAGAAAACCCGGTGGGAAAAACCTGATGAATGCAAAAATAGTGTAGAATTCCTAACTCCCCCTAATTATATCATTTAATTATGTCTTCTAGACATCAATTAATATTATTATTTAATTATGTCTTCAAGACATGGGATGAAGACCATAGATAATAATGAATGGTATGATTAAAAATTATGACTCATGGGGAAGGCCAACTGTTTCCATTAATTAGAAATATCCATAATAATTTATAACTCCCTTGGATATCCGTTATGATGTATGATTGTCTCGTTAAAAACCTCCTCAAGGAAAAAAACCATGATTATGGAAAAAGAGTAAAATAACTTTAAGTCCTCATAGTGTTTCCTCATTAAAAACATTATCAAGAAAACTCGATGGGAAAAACTTGAATAAGGGAAAAAAGTGTACAACAGTTACATCTCCCTCTCATAATGGTCATCACTACATCATTTAACTCATATAATTTCCATGATTAGTTCATAACCAAAACATTCAGTTTTGAATTTTTGAATAATAATAATTTATATCCTTTAAATTTAAATGAATATGGAAGAACGTTACCTTGTATCTTAATATGATTTCTTATTATTTTCAAGGTACATATGCACATGTATATGATGGTTTCGGGAGTAGTCTAAGTGTGTGATGGGTCATGCTCATATTTTTTTTCATGATCAATGATAAATCCTATATTAAAACAATGATAAATTTCATGATATACAAAATTGAATGAAAGAATATAAAAAAGGGATAGAATGATGGAACCAGAGAGAGGACCATCATGTGTTATTTATAATCAATTTAATTAATTAAGAATTACCTTGTTGGAATTATTTCTTCGTTGATGAATCTGACAACAAATTTGCATTGTACTGTCATTGCATTATAGGAATCAAGAGAAGGTTCCCTCTAGCGGTGAACCACACATGTTCCAAAAATCATTGACAGTCATTGTATAAATATTCAGGTGCTAGAAAGGAAGATCTTATCACTTGCATCATCCGCCTTTGATCACCTCAAGAACCACTTCCAAAGAATTATCATTGATCTCTCCTAAATTGAGAATGGGAAGTGGAGGAAGATTGCACTCTATTCTTAGGATTTTTCTTAGATAAGGGAGCTCACTAGAGCTTGAGAGGATTCTCCAAATCCATTGTGTACAACCAAAAATGAATTGGTTGTATTTAAAAATAATATAATTGGGTTTATATAATGATAGGTTTAAAATAAAATAATTACACAAGTTCCATTTAATATTTATTTAATCCCTACAGAACCTCATATTAAATAATAATATTATTATTATTATTATTTCTCGACATGCGCTTAACTTTTGAATTAAATTAAATATTATTTAATCAAATAACATTCAATATTTATTATTTCTCACTGGACCATTAAACTCGGTCCTTCATTCCTCCATAATATTTATCTGGCCTTGAATAATGACTATTTATTTATTAAATAAGTATTACTCCATTATTCTCCAATAAATAAATAAATATTATATTCAATAAATATAAAATATACATTTATTAAATATTCACTCACTTTATATTCTCTCAAATAACTCGTGACGGAATAAATACGATCAAGAAAACATGAATAATTATTAAACCACATGTGGGAATAATATTTATTCAACTTTTTAAATAATAAATATTATTATTATTATTTAATTATGATTATGGATACACTTAGTGTGTGGCCCTCTAGGCCTCTTTATCAGTGGCATTAAGTGAAGCATCTTAAAGTCTAAGGTTAGCATTTAGAAACACTTCAAGACACCCATAGAGAAATAAGTTAATGTCATAGTGACATAATACCTCATACAGACACTTACTATACAATATAATCCCTTTATCATGATATCTATAATCAAGCAGGTTATATGTTGGTGTCATAAACCTATGTGCTTGATGCTTCTTTCTTTGACTTCCTAGAAATTGAACTAGCCTGTAGAACACAATAGCTATGGATTTATTTAGGCTATATCAATTCTATAAAATGGATTGAGATATAAACTTCTGTTTTTTGAGAATATAAGGTACAAATCCTTTCTATCATTATTCATTAATGCAATATTACTCATAATGTACCCAACATATCCTACTTCACCGAAAACATCTATCATCACAGTTTTCATCAATACATCAAAGTATGCGACTCATAATACTCATTAATAATAATATTAAAGCCTGAGTATCAATACACACATCTATATATAGGAACATCCAATGACTCATATAAATGTGGATTTCCTACTGGAAGGTCTCGTTCTCATAATATCCTACTAGATATTATCAAGGGCGTACACCATGAGAAAGTTACTCAAAGTCTTATGATTCTCCACCCCTGATATACTATATCATTTTTGTCCCTAAAATGATATCATCTGAATATAGAACATATATTTAAGAATAGTGTCATAGAACTTCTGAGTTCCCATCATAGTGAGGAACTGCTATGACCTTTTAGTGCGATAGCTACTCTTGGGAAATTATCACATACTTTGTTATGCATAAGAATAGTCATTATGTGATAATGAGCTTATTAATATTAAAAAATCATGAATAAAAATTATCATAAACTACACAGAATTTTGTTCTAGGGAACCAACTCCAATAGACTCCCGCTTTCACTAGATCCAACTGCTAACAACCTTCAGTCTGCTAGCTCTCACATGATACTCATGCATCTGCTGAGATAGGACTTTAGTCAATGGGTCTGCCACATTCTCTTCTGTGGGTACTCTATTTACTACAACTTCACCCCTATAATAAAAATCCCTCAAGAGGTGATACATCCAGATTATATTCTTTTTTCGTTGGTGTGACCTTGGTTCTTTTTCAAGAGTCGTCATTGTAGTATTACCACAATATAATGTGATAGGGTCTTTACTATTAGGTGTCACATAAAGTTCCTATAAAAATTTCCAAATCCAAATAGATTCCTTGGATGTGTCATAAGCTACTATATACTTGGACTCTACTATAGAATCAGTGACAACTAGCTGCTTTGAACTCTTCTAGCTCACAGCTCTTCCATTGAGACAAAAAACATATACTGACTACGATTTCATATCATTATGATCTATCTAAAAACTATAATCAGTATAACCCTGATGTCCAACACCTCTTCTCCTCCATACACTAGTAATATATCCTTAGTTATTCTCAAATACCTAAGGATAGCCTTAATAATAGATCAATGTTGTTATCTTGGATCTGCTTGATATCTTCCTACCATGCTCAATGCATAGGCAACATCAAGTCTAGTACATAACATGGAATGCATGATTAATCCTATCACTGAAGAATATAAGATCCTACTCATTATATCTTTCTCTTATTTTTCTGGAGACATGTTTTCTTAGAAAGATATAAACCATGTGACAATGGAACCAATCCCCTCTTGGATTATTCCATACTAAATTTCTTTAGTATCTGGTCAACATATATACTTTGACTTAGTCTAATAAGCCTCTTGGATCTCTCACGAATGATCTTCATTCCTAGAATATAGGCTACTTAACCCAATTCCTTCATGGAGAAACACTTGTTTAACAAGTCCTTAATATACCATAATACTGGTATTTCATTTCCAATAAGTAATTTGTCATGAACAATACAACTAGTATAATGACTGTATTTCCACTAAACCTCTTGTAAACACAAGTCTCACATTCATTCTTAATGAAACCAAATTCTTTTATAGCTTCATAGAATTGAATTTTCCATGACCCGAATGCTTTCTTCAATCCACAAATGGATCTCTGCAACTTTGAAATCATTTTTGCATCACCTAAAGTCACAAAACCTTCTGGTTTTGTCATATATACATCTTCTGGAAGTTTCCCACTAAGGAATGTAGTTTTGAAATCCATCTTCTAAATCTCATAGTCATGGTAAGATTTTATAGAAAGTAGAATTTTGATGTATTTAAACATGGAAACTATTGAAAAGGTTTCTTCATAGTCAATTCCTTAACATTGTTTAAAACATTTAGTCACTATACTTGCTTTATGGGTTTTTATTTTACCTTCCATGTCCAATTTCTTCTTGAATGCCCATTTGCATCAAAATGGATTTACATCAACTGTAACATCAACCAAAACCCAAACTTGGCTCTAATACTTGTAATCCATTTCATAATTCATGGATTATTGACATCTTATAGCTTCTAATCTCTCTACTACCTCTTTGTAAGATATAGGTTCATCATTTTCAACCAATAATGAGTCACCGTCTTTGGTGACTAGAAAACCATATATCTCTCATTCTCTTACCTCTCTTGTGCTTCTACATAGTACTTGTGTTTCAATAACTAATTTTTCCATGGGGACCTGTGTAACATGTTCCTATACCAACTCTTATGAATCTTGAGCATCAACTTAATCGAAGTCAATCTTGCTCTCACTATCCTTTTTAAGGATGTTCTCCCTCTCAAGAAATATGGCTTGTCTAGTGAAAGTAACATTCTTGTCTGAGTGTTTGTATAGGTAGTATCCCTTTGTTTCCTTGGGATACTATATAAAGATACACCTTATGTCCTAGGGTGATAGTTTGTTTCCTAAGAAGGCCTTAATAAATGTCTTGCAACCCCATACATGTGTATATGACAAAATAGGTTTCTTTCCACTCCATAACTCGAATGAAATTCCATTTTCCACTTTAGTTGGTACTCGGTTTAATGTGTATGTCACAGTTTGTAATGCATATCCCCAAAAGGATAATAAAATATTTTCATGACTTGCTATGGACCTTACCATGTCTAATAAGGTATGGTTACTCCTTTCACAAACACCATTCCACTGTGGTGTATAAGTTTGAGTAAGTTGATATAGAATCCCAAACTTTTGTATAAATTCAATAAACACTTGGTTAAGATATTCACCACCTCAATTTGATCAAAGATCCTTTATCTTATTTCCAATTTGATTCTCTAAATCATTATTTAATTCCTTGAATTTATCAAAGGAATCATACTTATACCTCATTGAGTATACATAACCATATCTATGCAAGTCATTAGTAAAAGTTATGAAGTAAGAATATAAACCTCTAGATTCTACTGAAAATGGTCCACATACAATAGTGTGTATCAATCCTAGAATATTTGTGGCCCTTTCACCCTATCCACTAAATAGTGGTTTGGTCATTTTTCCTTATAAAAAAGCATGAAATATTTCAAGTGCTTTTAGCTTAGAAGGTTCTAAATAACCAACTTGATAGAGCTTTGTCAAATGCTTCTCATTTACATGACCAAGATGGTGATGCCATAGCTGAGTGTTATATGAGTTATGTGAACATGATTTTTTATCAATTTCTAATACTGATTTTTTGTAATTTAATATATAAATACCATTATTTAAATATACCATACCATAACATATGTTGTCTTTATAAAAGAAACAACTTTTATTTCCAAACTTGAAAATAAACCCATCTACATCTAGGAATGATATAGAAGTTAAGTTCTTGGTAACCGTAGGTGTATAATAAAAATATTTTAAAACCAAAATCAGTCTCATTGGAAATGAAAGGAGGTAGTCACCAATGGCTAGAGCATCCAGCCTCACACCATTGGTAGCTTATAGATCCACCTCTCCTTTAAAAATCTTTCAGAATCTGCTTGATTCCTACATTTGGATACAGATGTGAGCACCACAAGCTATATTTAATACCCAATGTGTAGATATTGAAATATTAAACTCAATAATGAATGGACCTTTAGATTTACCTTGATTTTGGGTGTAGTTCCTCTTCTATTGGCATGGCTTGCCACATGAAAAACATATCTCCTCCTTTTCCTTGCCCTGACATTGTATTTTCTTATTCTTGGAAGGACGGTGCTGAGGAGATTTATACTTTTTGTGAGTCTTGGTCCCCTTATCCTTGTTATTAATTTTCTTGTTCACCATAAGGAATGTGGGTTTATAATGCTCCAAGTCTTATCCACTTGGTGAATCAAAGTAATAAGTTCCAAAATAATCTTCTCATTATTTATCATATTGTAATTAAAAATAAAACTAGAGAAGGTCTCGGGGAGTTATAAAAGTATAAGATCTATACGCAAATCATCTGGGAATTTAATCCCTAAGATTTATAATCATTCAATGTAGCCAATAATCTTGAATACATGAGGTCCAGCTGGTGCAAAATCTCCAAGCTTAGTTGTAAATAAAGCATTAGATATCTCGTACCTCTTATGACAACCCTGCTCTTTATTACACACTTAAACATGATTTATTACATAAAATTCACTTGATACAACATAGAAGATCGAGAGTTCTAGTGTATTTGGGGCTTAGGATCATTAAATAACAACTTAAAACATGAAATACAACATCTTTATTGAAAACTTCCTTTACATGACCACTACATTCCCTCATACTTTGCATTGCATGGGATAACCTGAGGACATGCATAAGAAAAGGATGAGCTATAAAGACCAGTAGGGAAATAAACATGGAGTAACATGAGGAATAAAATACATGTTAGATAATAGGCATATCAATATAGAACAATAGAAGCATAAACATAAAGTCATGATAATCAAAACATGGAAATGTGGAAACAACACTTAACATGGAATTAGCATGATCCAAGGCTCTTTGCACATGGAGCATGAGTAAACCCTAATTGCACATGATGCATGAGTAAACCCTCATTGCACTTGAATTAGCATGAGTAAACACCCATTTCAGATGACTTATTATGATACTATACTTTACCCAATGCATTGGAGCGCTATCAGGGCGCACCCTTCTTAAACATTTCATTTCATGCATAAGTGTGCCACATGGATCATAAAACATAGATTAATTAAACATCATCATTTATTCCATGATAAAGGAATGTGTAATTCATACATGAAACTCTATAATCAATTATTAAATGTGCATAAAGGTTAATACCCTTGATAGAGGCATGGGTATGGTATTCACTACACAATGATATTGGCTTGAAAAAATGCGGTGCAATTTCGGCAGTATAATGGCGTGACATAAGGATTCATAAAAATGGTTGATGAGAGAGAAAGGGGTGTCTTATCATATGTACATGAAATGGAAAGTAAGGGGGTCATATAGATACATGTACCAATAATTTTAATGGAATTTATATTCATGATACAAAAGAATTTCTGGAATGTAAATGAGGAGAGAGGAATTCCTTTCAGAATTTCGACATAGTAACGGGTGTACATGGGAGGAATTTTATGAGAGAGAAAGGGGTCTACCATCATTCAAACATAAATAGGGTAGTATGGGGGAGGTTAGAAACCATACCCCAACAATTATAATTTAAATTAAAAGGGCATAAAAACTTAAAGAATATTGGACAAATATGAGAAAGGAAGAAAAAAACCCTTACTTGGAAGTGTGCTTCCAAAGGCTTGAGAGAGGCTTGAGAGAGGATTCTTGGGATCTTGGGGAACCTTGGGAGGATTCTAGAAAGAGGAGGTCAGAGGTTGGATGAACTCTAAAGGATTTGAGTGAGAAGGAAGTGGGAGCTTGGGTGGGTTTATATAGGAAAGGAGAGGGAATTGTTTATTATTTAGGTTCGAGATACCTTACATTAAACTAATTAAAACCACAAACCAGCCCATGGTTTTTGCCCATGTTTTCTTCCAAAGGGGAGTGGAAAATAATATTTTATAAGTAAAAAGTCCTAACTTCTAAAAATAATGGGGTTTCTTATGTGGATGTGAGTCGCACTCCCAAGGAAAACAATTTAAAAAGACAAAATGTTTAATAAGTCTTGAAGGGTCCACTAAAGCTTTGTAAAATAAATCAAACAAACCCAAAATCGCATTATTTTAATGGTAAAACATATATTGGCTGAACATAAAGTTTATAACATTTTATTACATCACTATTGGGTCATTATGATGTCATAAAAGACATTACATATTTAAAAGGTATTTAATTTTTACCCAAAAATTTGACTGTCTCAGAAAATTATGAAAAATTCACCGTTGGATAATTTCGACATCCTGATTCCAAAAAAAATATTAATTTATCTAAATATGTAACACCCAGAGATTTTATGAAAAGTATTCTTTTTAATTTCATTAATGTCTTGTGTTGTACGCTACACCAAAAGGAGCTTGCACAATACACATCCCTGACTTGTCTTGCATTACACGCAATCGCGACCTTCCTCGATAGCGTGTGTAGTACGCAATATCGAGTTTCACTAAACGAGATATTATTATAATATTATTATGAACTAGCTGTTATGAATAGTAATACCCACTTTTTAAAATTTTATAAATTTTATCTTTCAAAATGGACTTCATTTTTTGATTCGTAATATCGAAATTATCTTAGGGTGAAATTTTGGTACTTTTCAGATAACTTTCATATTCTGATGAATAGTGAAAATTACTAAATTTTAATTAAAAACAAATTTTTTAAACGAAATAATTAATAGTGATAAATTATTAATTTGAGTGGTTTCAAATTATATTTAGAATATATTTTTACAATTTAATACTATTTTGGTCATTGGATGTAATTTTACATTTAAACCAGACATAAACAAGTGTCAATCTTTTGATAGTTTTATCTCTTAAAAACACGCTATTTGTTTTGACGACGGGAATTAATTTTTAAATTAGTTAATGTAACTGATATGTTTTGAATTTGGTAAAATAGACATCATTTTTGAATTCATAATATCAAATATATCTTAGGCCTAATTTTTGGTATTTTTCTGGAAACTTTCATTTTTTGATGAATAGTGAAACCACTAAGTGGTAGTTAAAAAACTGAATTTTTCATAAAACATAATTTTACCGCTTCTATGAGTGGAATTTAGAAAATTATAGAGACACGGTTGATGTCAGTAAGTAAAATTTGGTTCAATGAGATGAAAATAATTTTTGGTGAATAGTAACTTTTTACTTTTATTTACCACGGTTAAAAGTAAATAGGGTAATTAAGTGTAAAAATGATATTATTATTACCCTAACACATGTCCTAATTCTATTGGATAAGTTTAATTCGACCAAAAACAACCTTAGTAATAACATATGACCATTTAGGCCCACATGGATTAGATTAGGACATTTATTATTAATTTATTTAAAGAAGGGTTAAAATAGTTAAAATCAAAGTTTAATAAGTAAATCATTTTTAATATAGGGTTATACATAAGATAAATTAGACAATAAATATTTATTATAAAGATAAAAATATTTCCTACATAATGGTAATTTATTTATAATTTTTAGACATGAAATAATTTAATTTATTTATGACACAAAGATGATGCAGTAATTATATTATTAATGAAATATTGACATAATTGATGTTATAAATACCCAAATATGTGTAATATGAGACATTTTATGAATTCCACTAATTTTATAGATTAATATGACATGTTAGTATTTATTTAATTATCTTTTTTCGAACTAATAATTCTTTTATGATTTTCACAAAAATCAATTACCAAATAGTGTCAAAATTGACATAAAATAGTTTTTAAAACAAATATTATATTATTAATTGTTATTTTATTCATAAAAATCTAAGGATCGGCCAAATGACTTATATAAGGTTATATATATTAATAATAAACAACTTGGGGTTCGTTTGTCTTGTTATAGTAAGATTATTAACCTTATAGTGTAAGAAAACAAGAAGACACGGTAAAAGTAAACTTAATTAACTTAAGGTTAAATCTAAATGATAAGGTTAAAATAGAAACCTAAGCTTGTATAAATTATATTGGAGGAGAGTATTTAGACCCATCCCCACCTTAGCTTCGAAATAACTCAATTTGGAGCTATTAAAAACCGAATATGACTTTATAATAAAATAATATTTTTTAGTTTTTCCAAAGGTGCCCCGCTCCTCCCTTATAAAAGGGCACCTCCTCCCTCTCTTCCTCACACCACTTTGAGCCTTCAAGCTCGGAAAACCCCTGACAAATTCTCTTCTCCACTTCCATAGAAACATCCTAGAGGTTCTGGTCTTCTTCAAAGACCAATTTTAGTGCCCTAAGAGGAGGTCTCAAAGAGGTTCTTCAAAGAAGAGGTAATGTTCGTTACCGATTCTTTCAACTTTATTTCTTCTTCCACTTCTTCTTATTTAGTTGTTTCATTATGAAGTAATAACATCAGTATAACTCATATACTGATATGTTATTATAATTATTAAAAAAACCTATTTCACCATCTATCCATCCTACGGAAAATGAAATCACCGCGCGTGCGTACGTACGGAATACTGTCTCCACGCCGTGGTGTAATCTATTTTCTCATCACCACCTTACTTGGATGGGTATAATGGTGAAAATAAATAACTATATATGATTATTTTAAAGTGTTATTTATTCTTAAATAGTATACATACACTCCAATACAATTCCACGATCATGGGAATGATATCATCGCTCGTGCGTGCGTACGGAATACCGTCTCCATGAATGCGATGAGATTCATTTTCCATGATTAACCATTCAAGAATGATTATAAAGTATATATAATGAATAATAATGCAATATATGACATAATGAATCTACTGGATTTATTTATACATATATATATATATATATATTTCATCTACTTACTTCCATTCAATTCAATAAGGAAACGAAAACAGCGTTCATGCGTACGTACGGCCTACCGTCTCCATGAACGGTGTATTTCATTCCTTTTATCGATCTATAATATATATATATATGTATATGATGAATATATATTATATATAAATCATGTTTTACATTCTGGAATTATGTAAATCAGGATATAAGTATTAATATCAAGAATTACAAGTCAAAACACATACGATAAAATGATTTTACCCAAAATGCTGCTTTAACATGGAATTTACAAAAGAACGGGTAATATAAAGTCATAAGTGAAACATATATGATATCATAACAATGAATATGATTCTGTAATAAGTCAATGACATTATTTAAATTATTATACAAGAGGTTTGGATACGTATGAAGAATATCGGACCTAAGGTAAGGGATAATTTTGCAAATCTCATTTTTATCCGAGATTGCTTATACGTAAGTATTTACTGGGGTTATTGTTATCATCCATGTCCATGTTTTCTAAAAGTGTTTTTATGTATGTTTAAAGTCCTTTTTACCCATTTTTGACTTTTACTACATAGTATGTAAGGAATATTTCTTTTGTTTACGTTACGAGGTACTTTTTTGACTTTTCCGTCAAAAGTACAAGAAGAATGTTTTTTTAACTTATACGTCATGAAAGGATTTTTACGGTTTTATAAAGCCTTATTTTCATGAAGCTTACTCCAAAAGATTTCATGACTATTTTCAACAAAATCTTTTTCTTTTAAAATTGCATGATGTTTTGTGAAAAGAAATTGATTTTGAAGAAGAAAGGATATTTTCCTCAAGAATTCATTTCAAGTGTCTTATCAAAACCATTTTCCATCTAAGATGAAATTTTTTCATATGTGTACGGTTCAAGTATAAAGTCTCTATGATTTACATGGTTTCACTTTTCTTATTATGAAATGATATCCATTTCTTTTATATGGATTATGTGATGATGGGATGATGTTTATGAAACCCATTTTATTAGTTGGGTTATTATGAATGATGTATGCTTATTTTGTGGCACAAGTAAGAATGGTTTCATTATGAGATGGGTGGGACCTATATCTCCCTCCAATTCATTGGGTAAAGATTTATATCTCATGAGATAGACATGGCTGGAATGAAAAGTTAAACCGGTTCAGTAATACAGGACTGGAACGAGGAGTGAACTAGATTCAGAAAGGGACTTTGTCCACTAAGATGGTCTTGGCAGCAATGTCTTGGCTACTATGGAAATCATACCATGTGCTTAATGGTTTCCACAATTACATGTTTTATTCCCATGCTATTTTATCATGATTGATGTTCCCTTATGATATATGCCTTACATACTTCCAAGATTCATGCCTTTGCTCAAGATTTTGATGTTTAGATTTCATGTTCAATTTTTTGCATTCAAATGTTTATGGATTGTTTTATGTTCTCTATTTTTACCCTTACTGGGCATTTGAGCTCACCCATTTTATGTTTTATTTTCCCCAGGATATAAAGAAAGGTTTTAGGTAAGAAAAAAAAGGGAAGATCTTTATTGGGAAATGTTGAAGATCTTTCACCACGATTAGAATATTTTATTCCGAGTTTCCAAAGACACTAAACTATTACGATCCTTGTGTGTTTGTTTTTTTTTATTTATTAAGTATTCCGCAAAAGTAATGCATTTTCCATGTACGTTAATCTTTGGGTCTCTACAGTTGGTATTAGAGGAATGGTTTAGTCAACCTTTGGAAACTAGGATGCGAGAACTTTAGTGAGATCCCTAGAGATATTTCTAAGGTATGTCTAGGGATGTCCCTAAGGTTAAGTATAAGTATAGGTTATAGTCCAAGAATTATGGTAACGATATTAGATTAAACCTAAGATGTTAGATATTGAAGTTACTCCCCCTTTATTATGATTTTAGCCTCTCACACTATTCTTTTTGGGTTTTAGAAAATGGCTGGAAACAAGATGATTCACGATAAGGGAGGATATGATGGAAAATGGAATGATATTCTTCATGAGAAACCAAATGAAATGGGATTTTGAAGTCCAAACATCATTATTATGCCGAATCATAAATCTCATAATATGATCAATAAACTCAAATTTGGTAAGTTTCCTGACTCGGCTAATAAGAGAAAGATGGAGTTTCATGATGATCATAGAGGAAAGAAAGTTCAATTTCCCCTATGTAAATAATGTGGGAAGAGGCATCAAGGAGAATGTTTCAAAGGAACTGGAAGATGCTTTGGGTGTGGAAAAGAAGGAAATAAAGCCAGTAAGTGCAAAGGAAAAGGTTCAGTTAACACCATGGATGAGGATAATGGTATTGCTACGACATCAACAATGGTTAAATGTTTTAAATGTGGAATGTACGGGCATTATGCAAACCAATGCCCTAAGGGAAAGTCTAATGAATAGAATCAGTATGGTCATATGGGTAGTATTTATGTTGATGATGATGAAGAGACTACAAATGATATGTGAGATGAAATAATTGTTGAAGCTCGGTCAATGGTTTAAGAAGGTAGTGGAATGATTACATGTTTATCAAGTGTAATGTTGTATAAGTAATCTCATGGTACTATGGAATAAAGAGACATCTAAGGATTGTTACACTGTTGTCTTTCCTTATGTTTTGAAAGTGTATGATGAATGGTACTAGTAACCATGAAAGGTTATTCAGATATTTTTGGAAAGTAGATGATATGAGCATAATGAAGGGATAAGGAGAAAATTAAATTTTTGATAGTATTCATGATCTCATGACTGATATAAGGAAATAGTTATATCATGGTTTAAGGTTTTGGTATGTGAAAAGAGTTAACTTTTGACATCACTCATGCTTTCACTTAGATTCAATGGGTATTCATTTTTCAAGAGAATACATGATTAAGGACTTCGAATGTTTGGAATGTGACCAACAAGACATATCTCATGATATATGGGGATCAATGATGGTATTAACATGCTTGTTATATTAACTCTTTGATAATCGTTTTCACTATAATATGAGATTGGACAGCAGTATTTTGGATAAGCCTAAAGATTGGAATGGATTATGTTGGACATAAGTTAGTATTGTTTAAGGATAGAATTTTTTTCGATATTATTGATGGGATGTTATAGTAATGTAGTTTTAGAAAAAGGACAACCTGCAGGACGGGCGACAACCCATCGTGTCGGACAAGGCTGTGGAAATCGAACCCACAACCGAAGTGCGACTGGCCTTTATCGCCTACCACTGGCCTACAGGAAGTCCCTGTTTAGTAGAAACTAGTTTTATTATATTAAACAGTATGATATATGAAGTATAAGTCCATTTTAGGAACTATATATTATTAATCACACTATAGATGGACTTATGTATTTTTTGATAACTTTTCTAACCTTTTGTTTGAGACAGATGGAATGAACCATCATTCTATCACATGATCTGCTAACACATCACGAATGACAAATTCAACTTCATTTCTTTAAGATATGAAGTGGAAATTATCCAAAGAACGACCAACGGTGAGACTGTACCAAAATATTCAAAGTATTTCTTCTAATTCCAATTTCATTGACTTTAGGGAAATGATCTTGAAAACCAAAAATGTTGTCCTAGTGCTCTTATATCTGATGAATCAGATGGTACCTTAGATCGTCACAAATTTATGGCTTTGTGATTGTTGGATTTTTCATAGCCATGTTCTCTACCACTCTCCATCAGAACTTGATGGTTATATTTTTCTTCCATATCCATATTTTCACCCATGTTCTCCTACGTGGAAACCCAGTGATGAGTAAATTTGGGTAACCGTTACGTTTCATACTTTAGTTTTTAAAGCCAAGTTTTGGTATTCCTTTTTACGATGTGGGTTTCTATTAAAGAAAATTTCGAGTAGTAAACCATTTATAACCCCGATGAATTTCGAGGGCGAAATTTATTTTAAGGGGGGTAGAATATAACACCCCGAGATTTTATGAAAAGTATTCTTTTTAATTTCATTAATGTCTTGTGTTGTACGCTACACCAAAAGGAGCTTTCACAATACACATCCCTGATTTTCCTTGCATTACACGCAATCGCGACCTTCCTCGATAGCATGTGTAGTACGCAATACCGAGTTTCACTAAACGAGATATTATTATAATATTATTATGAACTAGCCGTTATGAATAGTAATACCCACTTTTTAAAATTTTATAAATTTTATCTTTCAAAATGAACTTCATTTTTGGATTCTTAATATCGAAATTATCTTAGGGTGAAATTTTGGTACTTTTCGGATAACTTTCATATTCCGATGAATAGTGAAAATTACTAAATTTTAATTAAAAACAACTTTTTTAATCGAAATAATTAATAGTGATAAATTATTAATTTGAGTGGTTTTAAATTATATTTAGAATATATTTTTACAATTTAATACAATTTTGGTCATTGGATGTAATTTCACATTTAAACCAGACATAAACAAGTGTCAATCTTTTGATAGTTATTATCTCTTAAAAACACGCCATTTGTTTTGACGACGGGAATTAATTTTTAAATTAGTTAATGTAACTGATATGTTTTGAATTTGGTAAAATAGACATCATTTTTGAATTCATAATATCAAATATATCTTAGGCCTAATTTTTGGTATTTTTCTGGAAACTTTCATTTTTTGATGAATAGTGAAACCACTAAGTGGTAGTTAAAAAATTGAATTTTTCATAAAACATAATTTTACCGCTTCTATGAGTGGAATTTCGAAAATCTGAGAGACACGGTTGATGTCAGTAAGTAAAATGTGGTTCAATGAGATGAAAATAAGTTTTGGTGAATAGTAACTTTTTACTTTTATTTACCACGGTTAAAAGTAAATAGGGTAATTAAGGGTAAAAATGATATTATTATTACCCTAACACAAGTCCTAATTCTATTGGATAAGTGTAATTAGACCAAAAACAACCTTAGGAATAAAATATGACCATTTAGGCTCACATGGATTAGATTAGGACATTTATTATTAATTTATTTAAAGAAGGGTTAAAATAGTTAAAATCAAAGTTTAATAAGTAAATCATTTTTAATATAGGGTTATAAATAAAATAAATTAGACTATAAATATTCATTAGAAATATAAAAAGATTTCCTACATAATGGTAATTTATTTATAATTTTTAGACATTAAATAATTTAATTTATTTATGACACAAAGATGATGTAGTAATTATCTTATTAATGAAATATTGACATAATTGATGTTATAAATACCCAAATATGTGTAATCTGAGACCTTTTATGAATTAAACTAATTTTATAGATTAATATGACATGTTATTATTGATTTAATTATATTTTTTCGAACGAATCATTCTGTTATGATTTTCACAAAAATCAATTACCAAATAGTGTCAAAATTGACATAAAATAGTTTTTAAAACAAATATTATATTATTAATTGTTATTTTATTTCTAAAAATCAAAGGATCAGCCTAATGACTTAGATAAGGTTATATATATTAATAATAAACAACTTGGGGTTCGTTTGGCTTGTTATAGTAAGATTATTAACCTTATAGTGTAAGAAAACAAGAAGACACGCTAAAAGTAAACTTATTTAACTTAAGGTTAAATCTAAATGATAAGGTTAAAATAGAAACCTAAACTTGTCTAAATTCTATTGGAGGAGAGGATTGCGACCCATCCCCACCTTATCTTCTAAATAACTCAATTTGGAGCTATTAAAAACCGAATATGACTTTATAATAAAATAATATTTTTTAGTTTTTCCAAAGGTGCCCCTCTCCTCCCTTATAAAAGGGAACCTCCTCCCTCTCTTCCTCACACCACTTTGAGCCTTCAAGCTCGGAAAACCCCTGAAAAATTCTCTTATCCACTTCAATATAAACATCCTAGAGGTTCTGGTATTCCTCAAAGACCAATTTTAGTGCCCTAAGAGGAGGTCTCAAAGAGGCGCTTCAAAGAAGAGGTAATGTTCATTACCGATTCTTTCAACTTTATTTCTTCTTCCACTTCTTATTCTTTAGTTGTTTCATTATGAAGTAATAACATCAGTATAACTCATATACTGATATGTTATTATAAGTATGAAACAAACCTATTTCACCGTCTATCCATCCTACGGAAAACGAAATCACCGCGCGTGCGTACGTACGGAATACCGTCTCCACGCCGTGGTGTAATCTATTTTCCCACCACCACCTTACTTGGATGGGTATAATGGTGCAAATAAATAACTATATATGATTATTGTAAAGTTTTATTTATTATTAAATAGTATACATACACTCCAATACAATTCCACGATCATGGGAATGATATCATCGCTCGTGCGTACATACGGAATACCGTCTCCACGAATGCGATGAGATTCATTTTCCATGATTAACCATTCAAGAATGATTATAAAGTATATATAATGAATAATAATTCAATATATAACATAATGAAGCTATTGTATTTATTTATACATATATATATATATATATATATATATTTCATCTACTTACTTCCATTCAATTCAATAAGGAAACGAAAACAGCGTTCATGCGTACGTACGGCCTACTGTCTCCAAGAACGTTGTATTTCATTCCTTTTATCGATCTATAATATATATATGTATATGATGAATATATATTATATATAAATCTTGTTTTAAATTCTGGAATTATGTAAATCAGGATATAAGTATTAATATCAAGAATGACAAGTCGAAACACATACGATAAAATGATTTTACCCAAAACGTTGCTTTAACATGGAATTTACAAAAGAACGGGTAATATAAAGTCATAAGTGAAACATATATGATATCATAACAATGAATATGATTCTATAATAATTCAATGACATTATTTAAATCATTATACAGGAGTTTCGGATACGTACGAAGCATATCGGACCTAAGGTAAGGGATAATTTTGCAAATCTCATTTTTATCTGAGATTGCTTATACGTAAGTATTTACTGGGGTTATTGTTATCATCCATGTCCATGTTTTATAAAAGTGTTTTTATGTATGTTTAAAGTCCTTTTTACCCATTTTTGACTTTTACTACATGGTATGTAAGGAATCTTTCTTTTTTTTACGTTACGAGGTACTTTTTTGACTTTTCCGGCAAAAGTACAAGAAGAATGTTTTTTTTAACTTATACGTCATGAAAGGATTTTTACGGTTTTATAAAGCCTTATTTTCATGAAGCTTCCTCCAAAATATTTCATGACTATTTTCAACAAAATATTTTTCTTTTAAAATTTCATGATGTTTTGTGAAAAGAAATTGATTTTGAAGAAGAAAGGATATTTTCCTCAAGAATTCATTTCAAGTGTCTTATCAAAACCATTTTCCATCTAAGATGAAATTATTTCATATGTGTACAGTTCAAGTATAAAGTCTCTATTATTTACATGGTTTCACTTTTCTTATTATGAAATGATATTCATTTCTTTTATATGGATTATGTGATGATGGGATGATGTTTATGAAACCCATTTTATTCGTTGGGTTATTATGATTGATGTATGCTTATTTTGTGGCACAAGTAAGAATAATTTCATTATGAGATGGGTGGGACCTATATCTCCCTCCAATTCATTGGGTAAATATTTATATCTCATGAGATAGACATGGCTGGAACGGAAAGTTAAACTGGTTCAGTAATACAGGACTGGAACGAGGAGTGAACTCGATTCAGAAAGGGACTTTGTCCACTAAGATGGTCTTGGCAGCAATGTCTTGGCTACTATGGAAATCATATCATGTGCTTAATAGTTTCCACAATTACATGTTTTATTCCCATGCTATTTTATCATGATTGATGTTCCCTTATGATATATGCCTTACGTACTTCCAAGATTCATGCCTTTGCTCAAGATTTTGATGTTTAGATTTCATGTTCAATTTTTTGCATTCAAATGTTTATGGATTGTTTTATGTTCTCTATGTTTACCCTTACTGGGCATTTGAGCTCACCCCTTTTTTGTTTTCTTTTCCCCTCGATTTAAAGAAAGGTTTTAGGTAAGAAAAAAAAAAGGGAAGATCTTTATTGTGAGATGTTGAAGATCTTTCACCACGATTAGAAGATTTTATTCCGAGTTTCCAAAGACACTAAACTATTATGATCCTTGTGTGTCTGTTTTTGTTATTTATTAAGTATTCCACAAAAGTAATGTATTTTCCATGTATTTCAAGCTTTGGGTCTCTACAAAATATGTTAATTTTCACTTTTAAAATAAAAACTGACATTTATGGAAAATTCATGGGTTTTGAAAAAAATGACTTTCAAACCATAATAAAAATTACAATTGCATTCATAAAATTATATGATCATTTATATTTAATAAAAATTAATTTAATAATAATAATAATATTTTATTAAAATATTATTTAATTCAAAAGTCCCTTAATTCATCAAAATATATTTCTTAGTTGAATATTCACTAAAAATACTATTTGTGCTTTAAAAACTATTTACAAAGTAACAAAAATAAAATGAAATTATATTCATTATCATATACAAAAATAATGTACATAACCATAGTAATAGGGTCTTGTTACATAACCCCTTAAAACATCCACATAAGACCAAAGGGTGAGGTGTGCGATGGTGACAGACTCTTGGGGTGGTTTAGATAACATCACTCGGGTGGTAATCTCTATCAACTTTCACTTCTCCCATAGGCGGTTCTGCTCAAGCCTAACATGTTCAAGATCAGATTGAGCTTGGTCAAGAGCGAAGCCCAATGACGCCACCTCCTTTCCGAGCTCTGACAAATGGGCTTCATACGGGGCAAGTCTACTGGATGAGGCCATCACTTCCTTTGTCTAAGTAAATTGGATTTTTTAAATCACATATTTATACTAATCATGTGATCACTATTCAATGGATACAATATAAATGGTCATAACTATTAATGGTATTTTAAAATCCAAAAACATAAAACAAAATAAGTTCATATGTTGTATAACCATTTCACATATTAAGACATTTAATTAGATCAAGAGGGATTTTCATTAAAAAAAGTTTGGGTCGTTACAATCTTCCCCCATTAAGAAATTTTGCCCTCGAAATTTCATTTTACATTCTAGGACACAAATAAATGTGGGTACTTTTCCTTCATTGCTTCCTTCAGTTCCCATGTTTCCTCTTCGTACTTATGGTTTCGCCATAGTACCTTGACCAGATGAGTATTCTTGTTGCGTAGAACTTTGTCTCTACGATCCAATATCTTCACTGGCTTCTCCTCATAGGAAAGATCATCCTCTAGATGTACTACCTATGAAGAGAGTACATGTGAAGAGTCTGGTATGTACTTACTTAATAGGGATACATGAAATACATCATGTACTTTGTCTGTGGTAGGTGGAAGTGCTAGTTGATAGGCCATAGCCCCGACACGATCAAGAATCTTGAAGGGGACGATGTACCTAGGACTTAACTTCCCTTTCTTTCCAAACCTCATGACCTTCTTCCACGGAGATATGCGTAGAAATACCATGTCTCCAACTTTAAACTCAAGGTCTCATCAACGGTTATTTTCATAACTCTTCTTTCGACTCTGGGCTGCCTTAATATGCTGCTAAATGGTTTTCACCTTCTCCACCATTTCATCGACCATTTATGGTCCTAGAATCTTATGCTCACCGACTTCATCCCAACATGCTGGTGTTCTGCACCTCTTCCCATACAGGTCTTCATATGGTGTCATTTGGATGCTCGAGTGGAAACTGTTATTATAAGAGAACTCAACCAGAGGGAGATGTTGATCCCACCCTCCTTTGAAGTCCATTGAGCACACTCTCAACATGTCCTCAAGTGTTTGGATAGTCTTCTCAGATTGACCATCAGTTTGAGGATTATAATTCATATTGAAGTTCAGATCAGTATCTAGAGCATATTGAAGACTCTTCTAAAACTTAGAGGTGAATCTTGGATCTCGATCAGACATAATAGATAGTGGTACTTCATCCAGCCTTACCACTTCTTTGACGTAAACCCACACAAGTTGATCCAATGAGAAGTCCTCTCAAACCGTGATAAAGTGAGATGTCTTTATAAGATGATCCACAACGACCCATATAGAATTATTTCCTCTGGATGTCCTTGGAATTCTAGTTTAAAAGCCCATGGTGATGTTATCCCACTTCCATACTAGTATGGGTAGTGCTTGCATCATCCCCTTAGACTTTTGTCTCTCATCCTTCACTTTCTGACATACCAGACACTTTGACGTATACTCGGAAATATCCCTTTTCATATTGTCCCACCAAAAGTTTTCTCGAAGATCTCGATACATCTTTGTGCTCCCTGTGTGGATAGAGAAGGTTGAGTTATGTACATCATTCAATAGCTCCTTCTTTATCTCTGGATCGGATGGTACATATAATCGCATCCCAAATCTTACAACTCCTTCCTCATCAACATTTAAATCAGAGGATTTCCCATTTCTAACAGCCTCCACCCTTTTCTGAATTTCCACATCTTTTCTTTGAGCATCCTTTATTCTCTCCAAGAGGGATGGTTGAGCAATCATTTGAGAAAGGATTTATGATGTTCCTATCTTAATGATTCCCATGTCTATCCTTTGCAAATCTAAGAAGATCGGATCCTTTTCAATTCTCATCATTGATAAAGATGCAGGATCCTTTCTACTTAGAGCATCTGCCACCTTGTTTGCCTTACCGGGATGGTAGTGGATTGAGTAGTCATAATCCTTGATGAGCTCTATCCATCTTCGTTGGTGGATATTAATCTCTTTATGTGTGAATATATATTTGAGACTCTTGTGGTCAGTATATATCTCACATTTCTCCCCATAGAGATAATGTCGCCATATTTTCAAGGTAAATATCACAGACGCTAACTCCAGATCATGCATTGGATATTTTTTCTCATGGATTTTCAACTACCTTGAGGCATAGACTGTCACTTTATTATTTTTGATTAGCACAAAGCCTAAGACCTTCTTAGAAGCATCACTATACACCATAAATAGTTCTCCACTTGTAGGGAGTGTGAGTACTGGCGCAGTGATAAGCCTCTCTTTCAACTCCTTGAAATAATCTTCATATTCCTATGTCTAGACAAACTTTACTCCCTTCCATGTCAGCATGGTCATTAGGTTTGAAAATCGTGAAAAGTTCTTCACAAATCGTCGATAATACCCAGGTAGACCCAAAAAGTTGTGGATCTCCGTTACAGAAGTTGTCCTGGGCCACTCTTTAATTGCCTTCATCTTGGTAGGGTCCACAGATATCCCTTTTCTGGTGATAACATGCCCCAAGAATGATACTTCCTCCATCCAGAACTCATATTTATTGTACTTTGCATACAACTTCTCCCTTCTCAAAGTCTTTAACACAGTTTTCAAATGCTCCTCATGTTCCTCCTTGCTCTTAGAATATATCAAAATATCATCAATAAAGAGTACCACAAATTTGTTGAGGTAATCTCTAAATACTATTCATTAAATCCATGAGAATTTTCAGATCACTAGTGAGTCTGAAGGGCATCACTATAAACTCATAGTGTCCATACCTCGTTTGAAAGGCGATCTTGGGAATATCTTCCTTCCTCACCTTTAATTGGTGAAATCCCGACCGAAGGTCTACCTTAGAGAAATAACTGGCCCCACGAAGCTGATCAAACAAGTCATCTATTTGTGGAAGGGGATACTTATTCCTTATCATGATTTTATTGATCTCACGATAATCAATTCATAGGCGCATTGATCCATCCTTCTTCTTGACGAAGAGGACTATCGCACCCCATGGTGATGCGCTCGGGCGTATAAAACCCTTCTCCATATTCTCCTGTAACTGTTTCTTCAACTCTTCCAGCTCTATGGAGTCCATTCTGTAAGGTTTCTTTGAGATTGGTAGAGATCCAGGGATAAGTTCAATTGAGAACTCAACCACTCAGTTTGGAGGAATACCAGGAAACTCTTCATGGAATACATCAATGTAATTTCTCACGATGGACATGTCTTCAAGCATGATTCTCTCCTTTGTCTCAATCATTTGAGCTAGATATTCTTGCTCATAAGGCAGCAATATCCACATTTGATATGATGATTTGAAATGAGATTCATCTTCCTCCTTTAACTTGTAAAGAATTAGAGGATGCTTCAGGATTTGAAGAGTGATCTCCCTTTCTCGGCAGTTGATAGTGGACTTGTATAAAGACAGCAAATCCATACCCAAGACAGTGTCAAACTCCACTAAATATGTATGATGAGATTTTATGGGAGGTTCAGTCCACAAACATTAATTGGGGAGGAGTTATAAACCATGGATGCAATGATTTCCCCATTCACTGTTCTCACAGATAACTTTTCCTCCAAATTTTGAGGTGGTGCTTGAATTGTTCTAATAAACTTGAAAGATATGAAAGAATTTGTAGAAACAAAATCAAATAGTATGTTCGCTATTCTTGAATGAATAACTAGAATATATGTCACCACATCATTATCTGTCTCCACCTCAGTGGTAGTGATATCATAGGCCCTTCCTTGTTACCTTGGAGGTTGTTGTTGATTGCATCTAAAAACCCTCAACTTAGGGTAGTTGTTTGCATAATGTCCAAGCTCCTTGCAGTTGTAACACTACACTGATGGATGAGTGTTGATCTAAACCTTCCTTTCTTCTTCAAAATTAGTGGTATTTTTCATATCCCTTTGGCATTTCTTGTCCAAATGACCAAACTTTCCACATTTGAATCAATTCCTGGTTCCCTTGAGACAGTTACCAGGATGTTTCTTCCCACAATTTTTTCAAGGGGAAAATTCAGGCTTCTTTCCATCATGGGATTGGTTTGATGGACCGCCCATGTTGTTCTCCATTTTCCTCTTCTTGTCACTAGGCCCACGAGACCACTGAGAGTCTCCAATCTCCATTTCAACCTTGAGGGCACAGTGGAAAATATCCTCATAACTGTCGAAGTCTCGAATTTCCAACGCTTTTCGTAGACTCAGCTTTAGTCCGCTAAAGAATCGATCCACCTTGCTTTTGGTGTTCATGACAAAACTAGAGGTGTACCTTGAAATCCTTGTAAATTTTTCTTCATACGCCCCGATGGACTCATATTTCTTCTACTTGATTCCGAGGAACTCTCTTTCCATCTTGAGACAGATGGTTCGAGGAAAATATTTGTTGAAAAACATCCTCTTGAATTCCTCCCAATTAATGGAATCAATTTCCTATTGGGACTTTGTATTCTTGATCAGTGTCCACCACTGATCAACTTCCCCAAAAAAATGATAGACCACCTGTACAAATTTTTCCTCTTCTGAGCACTGGAGGATGGAGAATATCTTTTCAATGGAGTTAATCCATTGTTCCGTGAGGAGGGGATCAGAAGATCCGCTAAACATGGGAGGCCTTTGACGCATGAAGGATTCTATGGAAACTTGCTATTTCTGTGGATGAGTAGGGTGTTCTACCTGATTCAAGTTATTATTCATAACTCAAGCCTACTAAGCAAGTACTGTCATGAAGTTTTGAGCACCTGCTTCCGTCATATCAGGCATATCATTAGGGCAATCTTCACATTGCCTAACACATTGGTTTTTGGAATGTGTTCTTCTATTTTCTACTATTAACTAAGAAAAATAATGTATAATTAGAGGTCTTAAATACTTATCCATTGAGCCTAAAAAGGAAACTTTTAACATAAAAGTATAAACTTATAAAGAAGAATTATATCCTAACTTGTGATTTCTTAGGTTTAAATCTAGGTTATCCTCAATCTATTTCTTAACTTATATTCTTAGGGGATTTTCTTTATCCCTTAATAATGGTTTGTACTAAGATCGTGAATCTACCAAATCATATCCCCCAGGAATATTGTAACCAAGAGTGCATCAAGGCCCGTTTTCATGCACCAGTTCCTATTCAAGTCTAGCTCAAAGTGGTGTTTTCGGGTTTTACCCCTAGGATACATCTATGTCAGATCCACCTCTACCTGCTCGTATCTAGACAGGGATGTAAACAACTTACTCAATACTCACCAAAACATAGGGATGTTTTTATTATACTTATTATTTTCCCTAAGGCTTTACTATGGTTTTCTAATCCTAATCCCAAAAATAACTAAACCTATCCTCTGATACCAACTATGACAACCCTACTCTTTATTACACACTTAAACATGATTTATTACATAAAATTCACTTGATACATCATAAAAGATCAAGAAGTATAGTGTCTTTGGGGATTATGATCATTACATAATAACTTAAAACATGAAATACAAAAACTTTATTGAAAACTTCCTTTGCATTACCACTACATTCCCTTGTACTTAGCATTGCATGGGATAACCTGAGGACATGCATAAGAAAAGGGTGAGCTATAAAGCCTAGTAAGGGAATAAAAATGGAGTAACATGAGGAATACAATACATGTTAGAAAATAGGAATATAAATAGAGCACAAGAGAAGCATAAACATAAAGGCCTGATAAATCATGATAATCATAACATGGAAATATGGCAACAACACTTAACATGGAATTAGCATGAGCCAAGGCTCTTTGCACATGGAGCATGAGTAAACCCTCATTACACATGAAGCATGAGTAAACCCTCGTTTCACTTGAATTAGCATGAGTAAAAACCCATTGCACATGACGTATCATGATACTATACTTTACCCAATGCATTGGAGCGCTATCAGGGCACACCCTTCTTAAACATTTCATTTCATGCATAAGTGTGCCACATGAATCATAAAACATGGATTCATTAAACATCATCATTTATTCCACGATAAAGGAATGTGGAATTCATACATGAAACTCTATAATCAATAAGTAAATGTTCATAAAGTTGAATACCCTTGATAGAGACATGGGTATGGTATTCACTACACAATGATATTGGCTTGGAAAAATATGGTGCAATTTCGGCAGCATAACGGCGTGACATAAGGATTCACAAAAATGGTTGATGAGATAGAAAGGGGTGTCTCATCATATGTACATGAAATGGACAGTAAGGGGTCATATAGATACATGTACTAACAATTTTAATGGAATTTAGATTCATGATTCAAAATAATTTCTTGAATGTAAATGAGGAGAGAGGAATTCCTTTCGGACTTTCAGCATAGTAACGGGTGTACATGGGAGGAATTTTATGAGAGAAAAAGGGGTTTCCCATAATTCAAAAATAAAGAGGGAAGTATGGGGGATGTGAAAAACTATACCCCAACATTTATAATTGAAATTAAAATGGAATAACAACTTAAAGAATATTGGACAAAATGAGAAAGGAAGAAAAAAACCCTTACTTGGAAGTGTGCTTCCAAAGGCTTGAGAGAGGATTTTTGGGAGCTTGGAGTGCCTTGGGAGGATTCTATAGAGAGGAGGGAAGAGGTTGGACTAACTCCAAAGGATTTGAGTGAGGAGGAAGTGGGATATTGGGTGGATTTATATAGGAAAGGAGATGGAATTGTTTATTATTTAGGTTTGGGACACCTCACATTAAACTAATCAAAACCACAAACCATCCCATGGTTTTTGCCCATGGTTTTTGCCAAAGGGGAGTGAAAAAAAATATTTTATAAGTCCAAAGTCCGAACTTCTTAAAATAATAGGTTTTATTATGTGGAGGTGAGTCACACTCCCAAGGAAAACAATTTAAAGAGACAAAATGTTTAATAAGTCTTGAAGGGTCCACTAAAGCTTTGTAAAATAAATCAAACAAACCCAAAATCACATTATTTTAATGGTAAAACATATATTGGCCGAAAATAAAGTTTATATCATTTTATTACATCACTATTGGTTCATTATGATGTCATAAAACACATTACATATTTAAACGGTATTTAATTTTTACCCAAAAAATTGACTATCTCAGAAAATTATGAAAAATTCACCGTTGGATAATTACGACGTCTTGATTCCAGAAATAATATTCGTTTTATCTAAATAATTTTTTAAATATGTTGATTTTCACTTTTAAAATAAAAACCGACATTTATCGAAAATTCATAGGTTTTGACAAAAATGGATTTCAAACCTTAATAAAAATTACAATTGCATTCATAAAATTATATGATCATTTATATTTAATAAAAGATAATTTAATAATAATAATAATGTTTTATTAAAATATTATTTAATTAAAAAATCCATTAATTCATCAAAATATATTTCTTAGTTGAATATTAACTAAAAATACTATTTGTGCTTTAAAAACTATTTACAAAGTAACAATAATAAAATGAAAGTATATTCATTATTATATAAAAAAATAATGTACATAACCATAGTACTAGGGTCTTGTTACATAACCCCTTAAAATACCCGCATAAGACCGAAGGGTGAGGTGTGTGATGGTGATAGACTCTTGGGGTGGCTCGGATAACATCACTCAGGTGGTAATCTCTATCAACTTCCACTTCTCCCATAGGCGGTTCTGTTCAAGCTTAACGTGTTCAAGATCATCTTGAACTTGGTCAATAGAGAAGCCCAATGATGCTGCCTCCTTTTTGAGCTCTGACTAATGGGCTTCATGCAGGGCAAGTCTACTGGATGAGGCTATCGCTTCCTTTGTCTGAGTAAATTGGATTTGTTAAATCCCATATTTATACTAATCATGTGATCACTGTTCAATGGCTACAATAGCAAAGGTCACAATTCTTAATGGTATTTTAAAATCCAAAAACATAAATCAGAAGAAGTTCATATGTTGTATAACCAGTTCACATATTAATACATTTAATTAGATCAAGAGGGATTTTCATTAACAAAATTTTGGGTCGTTACACCTCTCTTATCTTTCCTTCTACTGATAGAGATCCCAAAGGTGAGATATTGTTATGTCCACTAGGCTAGATACCCTAAGAGGGGGGGTTAATCAGGGTATGACAGATTAAAACAACTGACCCTTTTGACCTTGTTTTTCTGTTAGAAAAAAACCTCTTCTCTCTCCTTCCCATTGCAGAGTATGAATAAACCTTAAAGAATGCACAGGACACAACAATTTTTACTTGGTTCGCCCTCACTGGGCTACGTCCAAGGATCATACATCGGCAGTGTTCTAATGTACCAATTACACTATAAGCGCACTGTTTTTTACAAGTTCTAAGTGGACTCACTATCCCTCCTGGTTTACAACCACTCACAATTTGAGAACTCACTTCTCTCTCAATTGAAGTGAGCTCACTGCTTCTTTTGAAGAACCACTCACATTTTATAGACCTGTAGGTCTCTTCATTATCACTAATGAATGCATCCTCCAATGTATGTAGATGCTTTATTGATGTCAAAATTTCATCCACTAATGAATACCCCTTTTCCCCTGAACACTGAGCAACAACCTTTTGAAAGTACCTTCGCAAAGCACCCTACTTGGTGAAGCTCCCAATTTCACGAAGCTCAAACAAGCCTTTGTGAAGCTCCTACCTTTTCACGAAGCTCACAATTTCATAGATCTCAGGTCGTCGCGGAGCTCAATTCGTCGCAAAGTGACTTCCTTTGCGAAGCTCACTGAGCCAACGCGGAGCACACAACTTTCGCGGATCTAGATTAGTCATCGCGAAGCTCTTCTTTCGTGAAGCACACTACCTTCGTGAACCACCTTCGTGAAACGAGAGCAACAATTTTTTCTTTGAAAACCCTATTCTTCTCTCGAGGGGGTTGAGGCCTATTTATAGGTGATTCCACCGACCCTCGAACCTTCCATGTGAAGTCAGCGCCACGTCATCTCAAATCATGAAGCTCTGAAATTTCTGCCGAAATTCTCTCAATATCGCGAAGCACCACGGCAATTTTCTGATCACGGAACTCATCGTAATCGCATAGCGTTTCGTCAATTACTTCGCGTCGCCGTCGCAAATCTCCCTCGCATTTCCCTTCAACTTTGTCGTTCGTGAAGCTCGTCGTAATCATGAATAACATCGTCAACATTCTTTTTGTCTTCGCGAAATACAATCCATGAATCCTATCTTCGCAAAACTCATGCATTTTCCATATTTTGATGAGATCTTCAAGGAAATCCATATTTTGCATTTCTCACCAAACTCCAAATTTTGGACCCCAAAAATTTGGAAAACACTGGAAAATAGCGCCACCTTGTATCTGATCTTTTATACCACCTCCAGATCGTTCATTCCTTTGTCATGGTTCTTTGTCAACATGGATTTTCAACAACATCTCTGGAACCTGAAAATTCACCATGGAAATCTACTTTGTCAACAAACACAATCAACCCAAAAATGATGTAATGTTACCTTGAGGGATTTTTTCCCAACATATATCATGTTATACACATCCATGTCCTCATGTTGCTTCAAAATATCATTGGACATAGATGATAGCATGAAACAATGAACATATTTGGAATCATTCAAATGTTTCTCATAGAGTTATAACTCTTCATCACTTGCCTCATTGTTATGCACATTAGGAATAGGTTCTTCCAACATGTAAAATTTCCTTTCATGGTGAAGGATAACACTTAAACGTCTTTTCCACTCTTCGAAATTTATGTTGGTGAGCAAGTTATCCTTCTCAAGTATGGATTGAAGTGATATGTTTGAGGTCATTTTAATGTTTTTTATACAAATATGATGAGCATAATTTTAGTATTTTATCTGATAAAATTTAGAAAAATAAATAAATATTAAATTTATTAGTCTCTCACTATTTTATTGAAACTCAATAGCGCTCACCATTGGCTTCATAATATCATGTTTCTTGGACAATATAGTGGTAAGGATACATATTCCTCTTCTCATTAGCCCAACTTTGGTTGGTCAAGAAACTTGAATGGTTTTAGGTAGGCATTCCAAATGAAAACTACATTAACTCACAGTTCCTTGATTTGTTGAGTGGACTCCCCAATCCTGAAATACTTAAATTGGATTTCCTTAACCCTTTAATCTCAGTTACATTAGGTCCTACTTTGGTAGTCAACCCTTGATGTGAACTAATTCAACCAAAAAAATCAAGTTATAATTCCCCGATAATTGAAAGCACCCAAGATTTAGTTGGTCAATCACTTTGAACTATGGTTTGATTTTAACTAAATTAGTGGAAGGTTATGCTGACTTACTATATATATAATTAAGGGAGTTTATCTTTTTATGATTAAATTTACAATTATTATCTTTATTTCATTCTTGTTAATATTAAGTGGATTTACTTAAGTGATTAACCATGACTTAGATAATATTTAAACATAGTCCAATTAATTTTATTTTTATCTTGCATGGTCATTAATTTCATTAATTCACGTGATCGCAAAAAAAACGTTAATAATGAAATAACCATGCAACTTGACAGAAATAGAATTATAAAGTGGTACGATCGTGAGATTTTACTAATGGTTAGTTTATCTAGCGATTGATAAAATAAATGTTGACCTAGGGGGAAACTCCTTGAACCAATTAATGTTTATGTTATAGCTTTCCACCTATCCGCCTATGTATCTCTCTTGGATTGGTTTCACCTTGGCTCCAAACTTGAACCACCTCCACTAGCTTAGGAGATGCATCCATTACATATTCTTTTACTCGCATGCAGGTGAGGGGAAAAGAGTTTACATAAAAGTAACAATGATCATGCAAGATCTTACATAATAAGAGTAGATAAGGCATGCATGACAACAATTTAATTTAATAATAAATTAAATGAAACCAATCACATACAAAGGTTTGGTCTATGCTCATGATCATCCACATGCATGCAATGAATTATGCATTTAATAAAAATATCATTCAATTATTAATCATTATTATTTAAGGTAAATCGTGCTCGAATCAATTAATTATCATATTTAATTAATTAATTATTTTATCTTAATTTTCATCCAAATTTTCTTGAGATTCTCATCCATTATAATTTTAAAAAAAAATTATTTAAAATTAACTATGTACATAAATGTACCTTGGAGGAAACACAATGAATACATGTCTGAATCTACCCAACATATATTATACTCATATACTATTTACTCTTGCGATGTGTGGCATACATGACTTATCACATACTTTCATGATGTGTACTATCAACTTAATTATTACATGAATTACATGATTTTTCGATCACGTTTTATGCTTCAATGCTCATAGAGTAACAACTATAATACGAATCATACATGATATTCATATTTGAACATTACATAGATATTGGTTAAACATTTATATATGTATATATATTAAAAACTTGTCATATGGAGTGTCCTATAAACTTAATGACCACATGAAAGTACATGTCGATAAAGTTTACATAGTATAATAAATAAATTTTAAATATGTGTAATTTAGTATAAGTATATGGTGTGTATATGTGATCTACACATCATGTACATCTATCACCATGTATCTGAGGCACACATCTAGGGATATAGTGTGTAAACTATGCCTCATACAATTGGAGTACACGGCATGTATAAGCGACTACACGACATGCGGTCTCTGAGCTATACGGTCACCAGGTAGGTAGGTCATGTATGGTAATACACAACCCATATTTGACTCAAATAGACTACACACCATGCATGTGGGCTACACAGCGTGTACTTTAGCTGATCGTGCGTTACCCTAGCCCGATCAACATGCGGTGTAAGAAATAAATACATTGCATTTCATCAATTCACATAGTTTGAATTAATTTATGAATTAATTCCTGATGCATTGACCACAAGTACACAGCGTGTAACTTTGATTAGATGGAATGTACTCATGTGTTATCTAGACAAAATCCTTGGAACCTCTAGATGAGTTCTTTGATTTTATTTCGTTCATAAAATTAATTGTATTGATTAGATCTACAATAAATGAAGGAGGAAGAATCAAATCTTGCAATTCAGATTAAAATAATGATTAAAATTTAATTGAAAAATAAATAACAAATGCATAAATAAATCAATGGTCTTTAAATAATTATAAATAATTATGTGACCGCTCTGACACCGCTTGATGGTTCCAGGTTTAGCAGAAGCGTGTGATGGGTTGTGCCCAACTTTTTTTGTCATGATCGATGATCAATCTGAAATTAACACAATGATAAACATCCTGATCTATAGAATTGAATTAAATAATTTAGACAAGGGATATAACCCCAAAAATAGAGAGAGGGTCATCAAATATTATTTATAATCAGTTAATTAATTAAGAATTTCCTTTTTTTAATTATTTGTTCATTGATGAATCTAACACTAGATATGCATTGTACCATCATTGAGTTGTAGGAATCAAGAAAGGATTCTCTCAAGTTGTGATCCACATGTATTCAAAAAATCTATAAACATTGTCATAGGAATATTTAGGTGCTAGCATGGTAGATCCTATCACTTGCATTGTCTGCCTTTGACCACCTTGAGAACTGCTTCCAAAGCGCTCTTCGGGATCTCTCTTGACTTGAGAATGGTAGGTGGAGGAAGATAACTCTCTATTCATGGGAGTGTTCTTGGAGAATGGATCTCTCTAGGGATTGAGAGGATTCTCTAAATCTGTTGTGCACAACCAAAAATGAATTGGCTCTATTATAAAATAATATAATTGGGTTTATATACTGCTAGGGTTAAAATAAAATAATTTCACAAGTACACTTTATTATTTATTTAATCCCTGAAGAACCCCATGTAAAATAATAATAATATTATTATTATTATTTCTTGACATGAGTTTAACTTGAAAATTAAATTAAATATTATTTAATCAAATACTATTTAGTATTTATTATTTCTCACTAGACCATTAAACTCAGTCTGAAATTCCTCCAAAATATTTATTAGGACTTGAATAATGACTATCTATTTATTAAATAAATATTACTGCATTATTCACCAATAAATAAATAAATTTTATATTCACTAAATTGAAAATAAATATTTCGCTCACATTACATTCTCTCGAATAACTGGTGATAGAATAAATGTGATCATGCAAATATAAATAATTATTAAACCACATGCGGGAATAATATTTATTCAACTTGCTAAATAATAAATAATAATATTATTATTTAACTGAGATTCTGGATATGTTTAGCGTGTGACCCTCTAGGCCTCTTTATCAGTGGCATTAGATGAAGCAACCTAAAGTCTGAGGTTAGTGTTGAGAAACACACTAAGGAACCCATAGAGAAAGAAGTTAATTTCACAACAACATAATACCTCATACAGATGCTTATTATGTAATATAATCCATTTATTGTGAAATATCTAATCAAGCAGGTTGCATGTCGGTGCCATCAACCTATGTGCTCGATGTTTCTTTCTTTGAATTCTTAGAAATTGAACATTCCTATATAACACCATGGTCATGGATTTATTTAGGTTATATAATTTCCATAAATTGGCATGAGATATCAACTTCCTTTTTTAGAACAGAAGGGAAAAATCCTTTCTCTCATTATTCATTAATGAAATTTTACTAGTGACACACCCAACGTATCCTACCTCATCGTGAACATCTGTTGTCATGGTTTTCATCAATACATAAAAGTACAGAAGTCATAATATTAATTAATAATAATCTTAAATTCTAAGGATCAATACACACATCCATAGATATGAACATCCAATGATACATATAAATGTATATTTTCTACTGGTGGGTCTCGTTATCATAATATCTTATTGGATATTACCAAGGGTGTACCCCATAAGATGGTGCCTCAAATTCATATGAGTCTCCACCCCTGATAGCCTATATCATTTGTGTCCCTCAAATGATATCATCTAGTTATAAAACATATATTTAAGAATAGAGTCGTGTCACTTTTGGGTTATCATCATAGCGGGGAACCGCTATGACCTTTTAGTGTGACAGCTACTCTTTGAACATTATCACATACTATGTTATGCAGAAGAACAGTCATAATGTTATAAAGAGTTTATTAATATTCAAAAATCATGAATACAAGTTTTCATAAAGTACGTAGAAGTTGGTTTTAGGGAACCAACTCTAACAGTATATGCATATCCTTTAGGGATAAAAAAATGTGCATTTATTGTTAATCCTTCGAGGATAAGTAAATTATTCATCAACCCATAATGTATGAAATATATCACTCTTGGAAGAAATATATTTAATGGTTAAGGTTGCTTTCATGAATATGTAAAATCATCCCAAAATTTATGATTTCATCTTCTGGATGATTAATTCAAAATACATGGATATTCTTTGTAATTATATCATCATACATGCCAATGATTTTATAAACTCTTTAGCAGTTTTGATGATATCTAAAACATATAGATTAATGAAAAAGGCATAAATTTACACAAACTAAGTGATGATAATATCAATTATAAATTCTTCCTTATACGGATATATCTTAAGATTGATACATGAAATATGATTCAGGAATTTTGAACCATTTAGGGATTCATAGTTCTCATATAGATATACAATGGAAACATCAGTTGTGTAACATCCCGGTTCTAGGTGTCGCCTAATGGTTCCCCGTACTCAGTTGGTCACATGGCCTAAAGTGTATTTCCCCAAATGCTAGAGGCTACCGACTAACAAAGAGGGCCTTGGGTGTGATAATGGGGAAATTATGCCCTCATTGGAAGAGTATGCACAGTGGAATAAAAAAATAAATAAATAGCAGCGGAATCAATAATACCATATAACAAGTAAATAGTGGAAGACTGGGAATAAATATACAACTAAATCACATATATAAATGTTGCATGTCACATATGTATAGGAAAACAGCCAAACTAGTCATAATGATGGAAATATAGTACTAAAACAAAGTACAAAAGAAAACAAATAAACTCCACCAGCATCGTAAGTCTCAGCTTGGTCTCATGCTCTTCATCTCCACAGCAATCAAGTACCTAATGATGAAGGGTGTTTGCCCTTATCTATACCTACAACCATATAATCTATTTGGGTCCAAAAGCATGACCCAAATAGGGTGTGAGATGAATCCCAGTAGGCAACCACCACAAGATCTATGTCTAATTGTCAGTGAGTATATATAGCATGTAATAATGGAAATGCAGCAAAGAAACTAGGAGTACACAAAAGTACCCAAATCCTACTATTTCCATTTACATTCATTAGCATTTAATATTCATCATTTAATCAAGTAATTATCATAAACAGGTATCTCATAAGACTACCTAATATGACCAAATCCAAACATGTGCTTTAGCTTGGTAGATGCGTCACAAACATTCAAATTTAAATTAACCCTCTAGGTATCTCACATAGTCAAACCCCTCTATCCAAATAATACAATAAAAGGTAAATACACTCTGAGGAAGCATTCACCATCAATTCTCCCTATGGTCTTTCCAGAATAACTACAGACTCTCTGGGGAAGCACTCAATGTCAATTCCTCATGTGGTCTCATAACGTAAACTATAGACACTCTGAGGGAGCACTCACCATCAATCCCTCCTATGGTCTCGTAGCGTGAAATATAAAAGACACTCTGAGGAAGCACTCAACATAAATTCCCCCTGTGGTCTAACTATACCAGGTTTTCACAGCCTTGTGAAATTCAATCGTGTGTAAACGATATCAAGCAGCCCAAAGTAATCTCAACTACTACATGGATAAACAATTCCAATGCATATCACAAGCATTTAACAAGAAGCAGGAGACAAATTGTTCTATCCTATCAATCAAGGCAAGGAAACATGGTATACCTCATAGGTAACCTAGACTAAACGGACCTAAACATTCAAATAAGGAAAAGCACCCATGGGGTGTTCCTAAAGCATGTAATTTTACATAATTCCACAAAAATAAACCCTTAGTTCAACAATCAATCTAAGGCATCTAAAACAGGGTTCAATTTCCTTAACCTGAAATACTTGAAACATGGGTAATCGGCACTTTGGCATATAAAACTAAAAGACAAACAACAAAAGGCAACAAAACACCTACCTCGACATTGTACGATGATAACTCTTGAATTTCGGCCCTTGAATTGGCCTAGAACGACGTAGATCTACAAAAACGTCAAAAAGGATCAACCTTGAATAACTCAAGAGAGAGGAGAAATCATGAAGAGAGACTCTATGGAAAGAGATAACTCACTGGTGGCACCTCGATCGGAGCTCGGACAGAGGAACGGGAGGTTCTCAAAGAAAATTGGTTGTACATCACTCTCCTATTCGAGACATGGGAAGAAGAATATGTTTCTGGGGATTAGACGCAATCCCTATCTGATTTATCAAATAAAAGAAAATGTACATTGTGTGTTTATTTAATGTATATGTCGTGTACATGCCTCAATCGGCCCCCACTTTAGGAAGTCTCTAAGTCACCTCACACACCCATGTCTCGGCCATTACACGGCCAGTACACGACTACCCGTGGCAACTTGGTACATGGTGTGTACTCTCAAGTACACGACATGTACTTCTAAAATTTCCAAAAAACTGCCCTTTTTACCAAAAACACCCGAAATCAAGATCCATACTTGAAAAGAAGATACGGGTTCTTACAAAATTCCCCATTTAAAGAAGTTTGTCCCCGAATTTCCCTAACAAAGTGGTGAAGAAGAATCCTCGAACAGCTCCATCCACTACGATCTCACATTGGTCTCTCTCTCCCAAGTCTTATCCTGCACTCGGCCATGCTGCCACAACACCCGTACTAGAGGAATAGACCGGCCATGGATAACCATCGCACTTTGATCAATAATCCAGATAGGATGCTCCTTGAATGATGTGTCCACCACCAACTCAAACTCCTTGGGTTGTAAAACATGAGACGGGTCTGAGAAGTAACACCGTAGATGAGAAACATGGAAGACGTCATGCATAGCCCGGTACCTCTGAGGTAACTGCAACTGATTGGAAACCGGCCCGACTCTCTACAAAAACTAAAATGGCCCAACGTATCTTGGTGAAAGCTTCCTCTATCTCATAATCCTCCTATGTCCCAACCTCAGTGTGGCATATAAGAAAACTTGATCTCCGACCTCGAACTCCAGAGGTCATCTCCGTCGATCAGCATACTATTTCTAGAAAGACTGTGCATTAGCCATCCTCTTCCAAATTAACTCCACCTACTCAGTGGTCTCTTGGACAAGACAAGGTCCCAACATAGCTGCATCGCCTGCTTCCATCCAATATAGGGGTGATCGGCATGGCCTACCGTACAAAGCCTCATAAGGTTCCATCTGGATAGTTTCTTGAAAGCTATTATTGTAGGAAAACTCCACTAGTGGTATGTGCTTCTCCCAAGAACCACTAAAATCTAGGATGCATGCTTTAAGCATGTCCTCCAACACCTGAATCATGCACTCAGACTGGCCATCTGTCTGGGGATGGTAAGCTGTGCTCATAAGTACCTGTGTACCCAAAGCCCTCTATAGTCCATTTCAGACATGAGAAGTAAAATGGGTGTCTCTGTCTGAAATGATAAATCACATAACCCTATGAAAACATACAATCTCTCTAATGTACAACCTTATAAGATCATCAACATTGAAGGTCTACTTGATCGGTAAGAAGTTTAAAACCTTTGTGAACTTATTGATAACAACCTAGACTGTGTTATTTCCTTGAGGCGATCTCAGTAACCCTATCACGAAATCCATTGTGACATAATTCCACTTCCACTTGGGAATGGGTAACTACTGTAAAATCCCTACCAATCGCTGATTCTCTACCTTCACCTGCTGAAAGGTGGAACATCTCATAACAAAACTAGTAACATCCCTGTTCATACATGGCCACTAATACTGACGGTGTAGATATCGGTACATCTTGGTGACACTAGGATTAACTTCCCAAAATGAGGAATTAAATTCCTGCATCAACTCCTCATGTATGTCAGCTGACACCCATACGTGTCCATGAAAATGAAAGACCTCATCCTCACCTATGGTCCACCCAGGAGTAGGGTCCTCTTCTGACACACTCTCCCGTAGGACTTGGCCTTTAGAGTCCGATTGCTGCCTCATTCTCACCTGATTTAGTAGAGTAGAGGTAACAGCTATAGAAGAAAGGAACATCTACCTCTATCTATCATGCACCTCCAAATGCATCTCATAGAACAGATCCATAAGCTACCACTCACGGATGGCCTCCTGAACTGCCTGTATCTGAGTCCTCCTTCTCAACGCATTAGCCACTACGTTGCATTTCCTAGGCATGTAGGCAAGATCAAAGTTAAAAGACTGAAGGTACTCAACCCACCTTTGATGTCTCAAATTCAGATCTCACTGAGTAAAGATATACTTGAGACTTTTTTAGTTAGTGAAAACTACAAAGTTCTCTCCCAAAAGATAATGTCTCCAACAGCGTAAAGCATTCACAAACTGCAGGCAACTCGAGATCGTGCATCGGGTAATTCCTCTCATGTGGCCTCAACTACCGAGACCCGTATATAATGACTCCTTCCCCTTTCATAAGAACTAATCCCATCCCGATACCTGATGCATCGCAGTAAATGGTATAACTCTTGCCCAACTCTGGAAATATCAGTATCGATGTTGAATTCAATCTCCCCTTTAGCCCCGAAAAGGCTGAATTGTAGGAATTTGTCCACAAGTACTTTGCACCCTTCTTAGTCAGGCCTGTCAATGGCACTGCTAAGCGTGAAAAGTCCTGTATAAAATGATTGTAATAACCAGCCAGCCCCAGAAATCTTTGTACCTCAAATACATTCTTCGGCTGCTACCAGGAAACTACTGATCTAACTTTCTCTGGGTCTACTAATACTCTTGTCTCTGAGATAACATGACTCAAGAAGTGAGTCTGGTTCATCCAAAAGTGGAATTTTGAGAGATTAGCATACAACTGATGCTCCCTCAGTGTACTTAAAATGATCTCAAGATGTGTGGCATGGTTGTGTCGAGTGTGAGAGTACACCAAGATGTCGTCCACGAAGAGTACCACAAAAGAATACCAAGTAAGGATGGAACACTCAGTTAATCAGTGCCATGAAAACTACCAGAATGTTCGTGAGACCAAACTTCATAGCCACATACTCATATAGACCATACCTTCTCTGAAAGGTTGTAAGAGGTATTTCTGATGGTCTAACACACAACTAATGATAACCAAATCTCAAGTCAATCTTCGAGAACACCTGGGCTCCTAGAAGTTGATCAAAGAGATCATCAATCCTTGGAAAGGGATATCGGTTCTTGACTGTCAACTGGTTAATATTTCGATAATACACACAAAGTACGAGGGTACTATTTGCCTTCTTCACAAACAGGATAGGCGAACCCCAAGGAGAAGTATCGGGTCAGATCAAACCCTTTGCTTGTAACTCCTCCAACTACTTATTGAGCTCCTAAAACTTTGGTGTAGCCATCCTATAAGGAGGAATGAACACTGGTGCTTCCCCTGGAACATGCTCAATAGAAAAGTATACCTCTAGCTCTAGAGGAAAACCTGAAAAGTCATCTGGAAAGACATCCCCGAAACGATCCACTACTGGAGGAAAGTCTATCTATGAAGTCCCCTGGTCATCCAGGTACAGACTAGAAATCTAGGCTATAACACCTCTCAACCTATGATGCTTGGGTCCATCTCTGTTCACCTGGGCATCCCATTCCCCCTTATGTAGAAACAATCCACCCTCTGGTGATGTGAAACTCACCTTACGGCGATAGAAATAGACAATTTCCTAGAAGGGAACTAACCATTCCATTCTGAGAATGACATCATAATTTTTCATCTCTAATACATAGAGCTCCCATAAGAAGTGACACCCACCAACCTCAAGAGGGAAATCCTTGCACTGACGTACACTAGTCGTTCTAATACCCAACGGAGTGTCCAGTGTCATGATATCAGTAGTAGTAAAGATACAGAGCCCAAGGCTCTCCACGATGGGCACAGATATAAAGCTATGGGAATCCCCTGTATCGAAAAGAGAAGAAGCTTAATTTGAGGCAACCAAAATCGTACCACTAACCATAGAGGGTCTGGTATCCTGCTCCTGGTGGATCTGCTCCAGCACAAAAGTCTGACCTGCATCGTGGCCATGTGAAGTTGTCTGGGATACCTGAGCTAATCCACCCTGCAGCTGTCGAAAACCCTGTGCTTAGACACTACGGCCATGACTACTACCTCATCCTGAATGGTCTGAAGGACTCCAACCCCTAGTCTTATGTAGAACTAGTGGTCCTATTCCGGTATGAGGAGTCAAAACAAATCCTCCCTCACTAGTTGCTGGAAGGAGGGTATTTCAGAAACACTAAAGATGTCCCATCTTTCCGCAAGATTGGAACTCAACTTGGTATCTTGGGCACTGAGGTTTCTTATGTCCACCCTTCCCGCACTGATAGCACACCACCTGGCTACCTAAAGAAAAATCCCGCCTACTCGGATCTCCACACGTAGACTCCCTGCGACGCTTCCTACTATCAGTCAGAAGAGTACCAACTCTGGATGCTGAACTGCCTGGGCCCACAACTCCATAATTCCTCAGGTTATGCTCGGTGATCAGCATCTGGTTGACTATATAAGATATAGAAGTCAACCTGAAGATGTTCACTTGGGATCAGATGTCATACTTGAGACCATCCTCAAACTTCCTTGCCAGAAATAACTCATCACCCCCCAGAATGGGTGTGAAGCACTACAGATCTGTGAAGTGAGAAGAATACTCCATGACTGAGAGATTACCCTACTCCAAGCTCATGAAATCTCGGGCTCGGTCGGCCCTCAAGGTCTCCAGGTAGAAGTAGTCATAGAAGGCACGATGGAACTCATCCCAAGCCATAACTCACTGGCATCCCACCTATGATATCACATCCCACCATCTCTTGGAGGAATCACGTAACATGTATGTAGTGAGATTCACCCTACTCTCTGGAGGCGTCTCGAGATGCTTGAAGATATAAAACATGGATTCTAACCATGACTCTACAGCCTGAGGTCCTCTGTCTCCTAAGAAAGTGGGAGGATGGTGCTATTGAAAACCCCGCATCAATTCTGCCATAGATGGGGCAGGATGCGGTGCTCCTTGGAAAGTCTGCATCATCCTCATAAAGCCTTATCGGAACTATGAATCAGCACCTATGTCTGGAATGACAGTCGGTGCCATGAGAGGCATGACGGGAGGGTTTTTTGGTGCTCCTTGGTCTACTGTTTCCAGTGTCTGGTCATCTCCCCAAATCTGGCATACAACCGGAGGATGTCTTAGTGGAATGACTCTTCAAGGTCAAGTGCACACTTCAGTTTTAAGATTAAATAAACAGCAACTTAGATGTGAAAAACGGAACAGAGAAGGGAAATCATTCAGGTTTTTCAAAACAGGGTTACACGGTGTGTATGCACTCTACACGGTGTGTTCCCTTAAGTCTTTACATGGTTGTATACTTTTGTCAACCCTGGTTATGCAACACCCATACAAACGGTGTGTTCTCCTTGAGACATGGCGTGTACTTGAATCATTTCCCCCTGCCCGAGTTCCTCTACACGGATAAATGCATGGTTCTCTCCTGGGTAACACTACACAGCGTGTTCACCCTAGACATGACGTGTACCCCTTAAGTTCTAACCACCCATGTCGTTAGTCACGCGATTGGAGACACAATTGACTATACACGATGTGTAAGAACAAGACACGATGTGTACAAGCTAAGTTTCATCCACCTGTGTCGTTAGTTACACAGTCAGATACATGGTCTCTACAAAACAGCATGTACTACCAGTACACGGCATGTTCCACCAAACATTTTCCAACCTCGTGTCTTTGCCCACACAGTCAGTCACATGGTCAAAGACTACACAGCGTGTACATACAGTACACTGTGTGTACTTAAGAAAAACATTTTCTTCCTGAACAGAAGGATACATGGTGTATATTTATCATCACACGCCGTGTATTCTGGGTTTTTTTAGATAGTAAACCTCATAAACTACTCTGGAACCCCATATAAATCTGAAACATGCATTAAAGTGCCAAATTCCGATCCGTGGGGGGCCATACTTCCCACGAATCAAAGCTTGGCATCATATTCATTTCATTTCATAATAGAATTTAGTTAAAGTTCAATATGATCCACCAAATTCTGATCCAAGAGGGCCCATAACACCTCAGGGACCAAAGTTTGGCTCCCATTCAAATGAAACTTTAAATTTTCTAATACTCTATCAAAATAGTAGGTATTCTATCACAACATCTATCATAAACAACATCTATCACAACAACATGCAATCAGTAATGCGCCCTAAATGGAATGACAAGAATGCATGACATGTGATCCCTATCAAGTGCCTATATGATACATGAGATGGAATACCCTCATCTCATCGGGTTTCAACAGAAATAGAACCTCAATAATATCAATGATAACAGCACAATACAAGTGAGTCACCCACGGTGAAATCAAATCAACTGTAATAATTGCAAAACCAGAAAAATTGAAATATTTGAGGTAACTTGGATTTTATCTGTACACGAGTTAGCTACTCTTGGGAACAGCTTATTAACAACTAATTATTCCTTCATATCCCTATCTATAGGCTCCAAACAGTAAGACAAAGTAGAAAATAAAAACATGCCCCTCTGATACTACTTTGTAACGTCCCGGTTCTGGGTGCTGCCCAAAGGTGCCCCGTACCCAGTTGGTCACATGGTCTCAAGCGCATTTCTCCAAATTTCGGAGACTGTCGACTAGCAGTGAGGGCCTTGAGTGTGATAGTAGAGAAACTATTCCCTCATTGGAAGAGTATGCACAGCGGAATAAAAAAAATAAACAGTGGCAGATGTAATATTACCATATAAAAAGTAAAAAGTGGAAGACTAAGAATAAATATACAACTGGAACACATATATAAATGATTCATGTCACATATGTCTATGAAAATAGCCAAACAAGTCACAATGTTGTAAATACAGTAATAAACCAAAGTAAAAAAAGAAAACAAAAAAAATTCAGTAGAATCGCAAGCCACAGCTTGGTCTCATGCTCTCCAACTCCATAGAAATCAAGTACCTGATGACAAAGGGTGTTTTCCCTTATCTATACCTGCAACTATATAATCTGTTTGGGTCCAAAAGCATGACCCAAACAGGGTGTGAGATGAATACTAGTAGGCAACCACCATAATATCTGTGTCAAATTGTTAGCGAGTATATATAGCAGGTAATAATGGAAATTCAACAAAGAAACTAAGATTACACAAAAGTAACCAAACCCTACTGTTTCCATTTACATTCATTAGAATTTAATGTTCATCATTTAATCAAGTAAGTATCACAAACAGGTATCTCAAAAGACTACCTAACAGGACTGAATCCAAGCTTGTGCTTTAGTTTGGCAGACGCGTCACAAACATTCAAATTTACATTAACCCTCTTGGTAGCTCACACAGTCTCACCCCTCTGTCCAAATAATGCAATAAAAGACAAATACACTTTGAGGAAGCACTCACCATCAATTCCCCCTATGGTCTTTCCAGAATAACTACAGACTCTATGGGGAAGAAATCAACGTCAATTCCTCCTATGGTCTCATAACATAAACAATAGACACTCTGAGGGAGCACTCATCGTCAATATCTCATGTGGTCTTGTAGCGTGAAATATAACAAACACTCTGAAAAAGCACTCAATTTCAATTCCCCCTGTGGTCTAACTACACCAGGTTCTCACAGCCCTGTGTAATTCAATCATGCGTAAATGATATCAAGCAACCTAAAGTAATCTCAACTACTTCATGGCTAAACAATTCCAATGCATATCACAAGCATTTAACAAGCAACAGAAGACAAACAGTTCCATCCTATCAAGCAAGGCAAGGAAACAAGGTCTGCCTCATAGGCAACCTGGACCAAACGACCCTAAACATTCAAACAAGTAAAATCACCCATGGGGTGTTCCTGAAGCATGAAATTTCACATAATTCCACTACAACAAAGCCTTATTCCAACAATCAATTTAAGGCAGCTAAAACATGGTTCAATTTCCTTAACCTGAAATACCCGAAACATGGGTAATCGGCACTTTGGCATATAAAACTCAAAGACAGACAATGAAAGGAAACAAACCACCTACCTCGACATTGTACGATGGTCACTCTTGAACGTCAACCCTTGAATCGTCTTAGAACGACGTAGATCTACAAAAACGTCAAAAACGCTCAACCTTGAATAACTCAAGAGAGAGGAGAAATCAAGAAGAGGGGGTCTAGGGAAAGAGAGAACTCACCGGTGGGAATCCAACGCACCCGGTGGTGCCTCGATCGGAGCTCGGACAGAGGAATGGGAGGCGCTCGAAGAAAATCGGTCATGTGTCGCTCTCATGTTCGAGACATGGGAAGAAGAAGACGTTTCTGGGGATTAGACGCGGCCCCGGTCCAATTTATCAAATAAAAGAAAAGGTACATTGCATGTTCATTTAATGTACATGCCGTGTACATGCCTTAACTGACCCCCGCTTTAGGCGGTCTCTAGGTCACCTCACACGGCCATGTCTTGGCCGTTACACAGCCAGTACACGGCTACCCACAGCAACCCGGTACACGGCGTGTACTCCCAAGTACACGGTGTGTACTTATAAAATTTCAAAAAACTCCCCTTTTTTTCTCAAAAACACCCGAAATCAAGATCCATACATGAAAATAAGATCTGGGTTCTTACAATTTGTACATAATCCTAATATTTAAATTTATAAGAATGTTTCTTACAATAAGATCATTAGTGTTAAATAGTCTTGGTAGTTTGGATAATCAATCCAAAACTTTATATTTTGAACATATCATAAGTTCCTTTAATATTTTTGGCCAATTATTGTGATGTTGAAATCTATCAAAATTCATTGTCAGCGGTGAGTTTTGAAAGCATTTAAAAATTCAAATATATTATCAACAACATTGAATGAGATCTCATAAATGTTTTGGTACTAGTTTTACTTCAGGGATAATATCTAAAAAGAAATAATGTTGTCGATATGTTCATTTTTTTCTTTAGGGGAAAATATATTTATTTCTTTCTACTCATGATGAACAATGATTTTATATAATCGGTTCAACCACGCTTCTAGTGTGTATAATCAGACTATTCATTTTAAACACTTTACATTCATGTAAGTGTTGTGACCATCTTGTCAATGATTCTGCAGCACCATTTTGTATATAATATGTAATGCTTAATATTTATTTTAATCAGCATGTATAGTATGCAATGTATACATACCAGCAACTAATAACACACCTGAACATTTAGTATATGCATCTTTCATAGAGTATTTAAATGGATCACATGGTAGGTGGGCACACCCATATATACTTCATAATTTGTTCTTCATAAATAAATGGGAAATTTATTTCCAAAATAGCTGCTTTTGATATAAATAATTTACCTCAATAATTGGTAACTCATGGTAAATTATTATACAGGGGATATTCATAATAACCTAATGATAATGAATTCTTTGAAAATTTAGTAGGCATACATCCATTCAATAAATTCAACATTCTCCCCCTGATGAATGTCTACTATGTTATCAACAAATTGATGCTCATGTATACTTGAATCAATATCTTTCATTATAATTGATCATGTTAAGCCTAAACCATCATATCATATATTTAAAGTGTCATGATCAGAAAACTTCTGGTTTACCATTAATGATTTGACTGCACATAACAAATTCTTTATAATCACTTTTTATGAATGCTTGGTACATATCGAGGTGTCGCTTTTATCCAATGTCTCCGTATGATATTCATTTTCAAGAATACCATTGATATATCTCATTGAGAATTCAGATTACGAACTTGTATATGAGTTCTTTTGAAGCATTTAATCAAAATATTATTTATAAAGATTTTGCTTCAAGATCGACATATATAAGATCTTCAGGATCTTCCATTGTACATACTCATATTTGTCATTATAATTTCCACTTTTAGTGGTTGATAAATTCATAATATAATCATAACGGGTAAGGCCCATCACCAAGAAGATTATTCTATATTTTGGAAATTCTTGTCCAAATATTATCTTGCAATACATCCGGGAGTGGAGCCCCCATGTATTTTAAAGCTGATGAATATGATGGCGAGAACCAGTCTGGAAGAATCTTATGGATTCACAACACACATCTCATCTCCATTAAAAATTATAATTCATAAGCAACATTCACTTTACTAAATGAAGGAGATGTCATTTGATCAAATTTCCTCAACTCTCAAATATTCATGATAAAATTATATGTATGAGTAACACAAATCATATCAAATTTTTCATCAAAAATTTCATTCTTTTTTAGGAATGAAATAATGTAATTAAAACTACATTCACATCGGGGAATGAATTAATTACCAATTTTATTTTTCTTGATGATTGTTTTTTGACCACTTCAGGTGGTAAAATCATTTTCATAAAATATATTGGATTATAATGGTTATGTAATTTTGTTATCTCACCTATGAACTTTAAGATGAATAAAATCCACTTCGAGGGATAATATCGAATGAATTGCATGAGATGATATTAATTAATAATCCATAAGCACATGATAAATGATAATGTCTTTATTCGATATAGTTGTTATAAGAGCAATAATTGATAAATGAAGATATCTTTTAATATAATCTCAAAGAACAATATTTTCATGTCATCTTTCAAGAATGCATTATTTTATATTCATTATTAAAATTCATTGAACTTTTTAAATGTTTGTTATCATCAAACCACTTCTTGTGGTTATATTATTATTATTTGTTATAAACAAATACTAAAAAATTCATTCACAAAACATCATATTCACCTTGAATTTGATTTAAAATAAAATCATGTATATTTGCATTCACTTTGGGGAATGAAATAAATCTTTTTCAATAAATATCTGCATTCACTTCAAGGGACGGAATGAAATTATTTGTTCGGGTTTTTATAGTGTCTTCAAAACAATAGCATGAATATTCAATTCAACATTTTCATCCTAATTGGGGGGATTTGTATTAATTAAATAAATATCATGTCCATCATGATTATTTTAAATATCATAATCATGCTTGACACCTTCTCAAGGTGTACAAAGAGATATGAGATGTTAAATTTTATTATCTCGTCGTCATTTTCATGACATGATTAGTAAAATTTATTTCATCACTTCGGCGTACGACAAGTACACGATGTTCATCATTTAGCCACTTTGGATGGCATTATTTCATTCTTTTATTTGATGAATGATGTTTGTCTCGACATTGACTACGTCAGTTATTAACCAATCACATTTCTTTCAGGAAATGAATTGGAATTTTGACGGTTGTGGATCATTACAGCTCTTCAAGAGTTCATTATTGTTCCCATAACAAAAGATTAAGAAAATGATTCATATATTTTAAATCACTACCACAAAAACGGGTTTTCGCAGCATCATCCTTTAACAGCACTAAAAAAAACGCTGATAAAGGGGGTTCTTTTATTAGTGCTAATAAAAGGTACTTTTAATAACGCTAAAAAAACACTGTTAAAAGTACCATTTTATCAGTGCTTTTCTTAGCGCTGTTAAATGTACCTCATTTTCAACGTTTTTTTTAACGCTGTTAAAGGTACCCCATTTTCAACACTTTTTTTAACGCTGTTAAAGGGGTCTCCCTTTATCAGCGCTTGTTTAAAAGCGCTGATAAAGTCTCCCCTTTATTAGTGTTTTTTTACTGAAGGGTATATTTGAAAATATATATATATTTCATTAAAAATAATATATTAATATAAAAATATAAAAATATATTGATATTGATATAAATATAATATATAATATGTGTTTTTTAAATATGTTTTGGATCGGGATAAATAGAAATTTAAACTTAATATATGAGATATTTAGTAAAAAAGGCTTCTGAAATAATTTAAAAAATATTTTTAATTAATAATTTTGTAATTTTTATCAAGTAATAATCATTTAATAACAATTTGAATATAAATAAATAAATAAAAGATCTAAAATAAGTTGAAAATACAACTTGAACTTCAAACAGTCATAACTTGATCCGGGTGTCCGTTTGGAGCCTACCACATATCAAATCGAAAATCGCGATGAGTTCTACGCCCTAATTATTAAGGTAAACTGTCTGTCACATTTTTCAAGGCCAAAAAATGCTCAGAGGACCTCCAAAACTGAGTTTTTTGTCAGGGTACCTCTATTTTTTAACATTTGATGGATTTTCAATCTCGTTTAAAGAGGTATTCTTATCTTTTTTTCAGTGGAGACTCAATTTATTTTCAAAGGTTACACTCATAAGTATATTATGATGTTCGTATTTTATCATTTTTCATAATGTACTGTATTTATAATTAAGTATATACACATATATACATATTTGTACATATTTACACATAAAAATTTAACTTTATAAATAAATATGTAAACGTATTTACATATAAAATATCATTATAAATATATAAATCATATCTAGATAAAAAATAATATTCATTTTATTTAAAATAAAAATATATGAATACTTATATACCTATATAATATGTATGTCTATGTATATTTATGTGTGTCGGTATTAACAAACTGATATATATTATCTATATATCATAATATATGTATATAAATATTAATATATAATATATGTAAATAAATAAAAATATGTATAAATATATTTATAGATACACATGTAATATATATATATATATATATATGTATGTATGTATGTATGTATGTTGTATATATGTATGCATTTATTTATTTATTTATATACACACACAAAAAAAACATATTTTATAAATGTTTTAAAAAATGATCATATAAATATATATTAATATACGAATTAATATATTGATAAAAAAATATAACTAGATATATAAACAAATAAATAGATATAACATAAAATGGAGAACAAAGCAACGTGGAGTGGTAAATGGTCTAGGTGCGTAGGAAAGAGGTTTTAAGTTTGAATCTAGGGGGAGGCAGGGGCGCGTGCGCGGGTTGGTGAAGGGAGGTGCCTAGTGTTGTTAAGTTGGGGGTTGAGTGGTGATAAAGTGAGGGGGGCTTCGATTCTGATTTTTTTTAATTTGCATATTTAAAAAATGACTTTTATCAGCGGTTTTATTTTAACATTGATAAAATAACGATGCTTTTTTTAGCGTTAATGTCTTTTTCTAGCGTTGTTAAATGATGTTTTTGTAGTAGTGAATGATATCAATAGGGGAAAAAGAAATATGATGTAGAAAATAAGACTAACATGTTGTTATAACTTTTTGAATAATTGGTGTCGATGTGCATGCATAGATTTATGTCAAAAGAATGATGTTTGAAAAAAATGACACATACCTTTTTTCATGTAAGAATTATCTTACGTTGATGACAATGTTGTCATGATGTGTAATGTGGAGAAGATTGTTGTGATAATGTGTTGTGAGATTGATCGAACACTGATTGAAACCGTGAGAAATTTTGAAATTAGGAATAAATGATCGATTGAATGCGATGTGTATCGTTGACGAAACGTGAGTCGATTTTTTGTGTGAAGATGATGACGACGAATGGAAATATAAATATAAGATAAAAATAAGAAATAGAGGGAATACAATGTAGAGTCCAAATGTTCACCCCTTTCAATAACACATGACTATATATATGGAGTACATGTGATATAATCCAACAATTGAGATTAATCCCAACCATATCTAACCCAATGTGTGAAATTTTAAAGTTTAGATAAACCAAAGGTTTGGACATATGAAAAGTTTTGTTGGGAACCAAAGAGTTATCGACATTGTTATTATTATGACATCAACATATTAGTACTTCATAATAAATATTAACCTCTACTTTTTTTTTATTGTAAGCATTGAAATTTTAAAAGTTTTATTGAATCAAGTATCATTTAAATATATATATAGTTTCGATGTGATATCAATGCGTGTAGTTTGGTTTTATTTCATTACAAACTTTCGTGTCACATTTTAGATGCGCGTGGTGACGCCTTCTTAGGGCAACTCCAACCCAAAACGTTATTTTGTAGTAGGTTTATTCATTTTGAAGTATCAGTAGTAAAATTTACTCCAACCCAATTACTTCATTTTCTACTCTAAAAAGAATATTTATTGAATATACCTGATTTTTATATATAAAAAATAAATATAAACCATTTTTATATTGATAAAATGAATATAACTAAAAAATACAGGGATAGCGCCGCTACAGTGCAACGCCAAATATAACGCTGCGGTGTAAAAATTCGCCATTAGAGTGCTCGGAATAGCGGTCGCTTTGAGACCATTTTTACTTCAAAAATTTTGCCGTTAGGTTGAGATGGTCTTATATTTCCGGCACTCAGCTTCATGCATCTGTCCAAACGTTTTTCGCCCCCTGCTTCCAACTTCCAGCCTGGAAGCGTTTTTCACTAGGAATGACCGGACCCACAGTATCCACCATCACACGACTTCGATCGTACGGCCGGACGCGGCTTTTGATGGCCAAGTGGGTCAGGTGAACATGAATGGATGCCTGCCGCCGGATTCGAATCACGTGCGCTCCGCGTGCGCCGACCAGCGTCATCGCCGATTAGCCCTCACCTGCTGTTGGTAAAGCTGATATCACGTGGCACCACAAACGCCGTTAAATCCAAGAGATTTAAAATATTTACCAAATTTTTATTCATTGAGGTATCATTGTAGTAACATGTAGTCTTATATTTCACTATACCAAAATGTGTATGTTTAATTTTGATTATATGACGGGTTTTAATCGTCATATATATTGTCATCGTATTTGTATAAGGCGATTTTTCTAATATGGTTATTTTATATAACCATCATGTATAATTTAAAAAAAAAACCGTTAGAAAACTCACAATGAACAGTATGCTAATGTGTTTATTTGACTATAACCTCCGTGACCTTAAATTTTAACAGTATGCTAGTGGATTATTCCGACACCGCAAACAAATTGATAATAAATATTGAAGAGCAAACATTAGAATGCAGGAATACCTATCAAACTTTAGAATGCAGTAAACTGGAGTTGCTTTGAAGAAGATATTGGTCATTGGAGATTAGTTCAACAACTCCATTTGCAGGATAAGACAATCCAGATTCAAAGTAACTTACTCTGCAGCAAATATCTTCAAAACCCTTTTTAGTTTGCCAAAAATCGTAGGATAAATAGTTTTTTCTCATAAAGGTGAGGAGAGACCCTCGGTACATTTCAACAAAATGGGACGACTAAAAAGTCTTATACTGAACCGTCAGTCCGATTTGGTGTATAACATATGTGATTTAATTGTCTATTATGAAAATTATCTATTACAATCCACCTCTACAAAAAAATCATTTTTAAAAGTGTTAGAAATCGATTTTATCAGCACTGAAAAACGCTATACATTTAAACGTTTTTAAAAAGGGTTTCTTTTATTAGTGCAAAAAAAAAACATTGATAAATACCCATTTTATCAACGTTAAAAAAAACACTGATAAAATTCAAGAAAATAAATATTTAGTTCTCCCGCACGAACTCTTGCCTCTAGCAAGTTTCAAACCTAAGACTGTCCACCTCACAAATCTAAACATTTTTCACCCTGCTTATATTGTTTTGTTTTGTATTTTATGATATATATATATATATATATTGTTATATTTTGTTATTCATATATATATATATATATATATATATATATATATATATATATATATCTATATAATTATTTTTAAATACATATATAAAATATGTTTTTATGTGTGTTTAAAAATACATACATACATACACACACACACACACACACACACACACACACATATATATATTATATGTGTGTATCTATAAAAATAATTACACATTTATATTTATTTACCTATATTATATATTAATATTTATATACATATATTAGAATATATAGATAATATATATCAGTATGTTAATACACATACAAAATATATTTATATACACATATATACACATTGTATAGGTATATAAATATTCATACATTTTTATTTTAAATAAAATGGATATTATTATTATTTTTATATGGTTTATATATAGAGAAAAATATTTTATATGTAAATATGTTTGCATATTTATTTATAAAATTAAATTTTTATGTGTGATATATACAAATATGTATACATCTATATATATTTAATTATAAATTAAACAACATTATGAAAGATCATAAAATTTCAAAACCATAATATCTATATGAATGTTAGCCCTGAGAATATATTCAATCCCCACTAAAAAAAACAATAAGACCCCCTTAAACAAGTGAAATTTCATCGAATGTTAAAAAATTAGGACGTCCCAATTAAAAACTCAGTTTTGGAGTCATTCTGAGCCTTTTGGCCTCAAAAAACATGACCAGATATTCTCTTGAATCATTAGGGTGTAGATCTCTTTGCAGAGTTTGGTTTGATATGTGGTAGAGCACAAACAAATACCCGGATCAAAAGTTATGACTGTTTGAAGTTTAAGTCCTGTTTTCAACTTATCTTTGATCGTTCATCAATTCATTTAATTATTTTGTGTCCAATTGTTATTAAATGACTATTACTTGATAATAATTAGCAAATTATTAATTAATAATATTTTTTATTTATTTTATAAGTCAGTTTCACTAAATATCTTATATATCAAGTATAAATGCGTATTTAGCCTTATCTAAATCACATTTTTAAAAAATATATTATATTTATATCAATATAAATATGTTTATATATTAATGTATTATTTTTAATTATATCTAACCTTTTTTATGAAATATACATTTTATCAGCGCTAAAAAAAACGCTGATAAATGATATTTTTTATCAACGCTAAAAAAACACTAATAAAGAGGTACTTTTATCAACGCTAAAAAAAGCACTGATAAAAGTACACCCTTTATCAACGATTTTTTTTACTGCCAATAAAGGGTGATGCTGAGTAATGTCGAATTAGTGATATTAATCGTTACAAATTAGTATAATAACATATTTCCAATTTTGCAATAAAAAAAATGGAACTACTAACCAAAGACAATTTTCCCAAACACCCCAACACCCAAGATGCAGACAAGGTAAGGCATGCATGTGGCACTCTCATGCCTCCTCTCATGAATATCTAGGAGTTGAAGATTCTACAGCTATAAAAACATCTTCATCTATCAATATTCTATCGATGCTGGACTACTCAACATTAGAATATTAATTGCATATATCATGGACTTTTTATTTATGGATTTCAAAGTCTCCGGTTGTGCCTTTTTCATAAATAAAATACACATTTCTATCAATTGTAACTATAATCATTTGATGTTTTGATCAGTAAATTAATTGATTTCCAATTAATATCACATGGTCAACCACACTTTTTAGATTTTTTTAACCATATATGTCGATTATATAATATAACTGTCGTATATATAACAATATATGACATTTATTTTTAATAGCTCTATCATATTTATAAGCTTTTTTAAAATAAATTTTAATTTAAAAGTTCTTCATCAAAAAGATAAAAAAAATGCAACAACAAAGAAACAACCGTAGTATTAAAAAAATACAGTAGCAACAACTTCATCAAAGAAAACACACACCAATAACATAGTTTGAATGATAAAAAGGCTATTGAGAACCACCCTCAAAATAGCACAATAATCAAATTAAACAACAATCAAATTTTAATAAGTTTTATAAGAAATAAGTATTATAAAAAACATCATTTAATCAGAGGTACACAACGATGAAGATATTTCCTAAAGTCTATATACATATAATATGTTTAGGCTTATATCATAGTGTATATAATGAATGGTTTAATGGGATTTCTAACATCCAAAATGCAAGAGAAGAACAACTTCAAAAAACTATAAAGCCCAAAATCTATCTCTATGTTTGGAAAGAATACAAATGAATAATGATAAGTATGACACACCTCTAGTCGATCTAGCCTATTGAAGCTTTTCACAGGAATTTGATCAAGATCACTAAGAAGTAGCCAAAATACACTTTCCTCCAAAGGTATCCACAGGTAATGAGAATCACCTGATGCTCAGGTAGGACCTCTCTCAAGCCACAATTTTCTAGAAAATTGAGTTTGAAGGTATGAGAGAATCAAGAGTTAAGAATGATCTCAGTTTCAAGGAGTTCTACAAACTATTTTAATACTATGGAATCGAACACCACTTATGACAATTAAACTAGATTATATAGGCATCAAGGAACTCGTTCGACCTATATTGAACGAGCATTTGAATGTTTAAATTTTTTTAACATTCGGCATGAATCCTCATGGTGAATGTTTAACATTTAAACATTCATGTTTTGCGATCAAACACATTATAATCATCATCACACGATGGTTGTAATCGAGAATGATAGTTAGGGATGAAGAGGTGGCCGAACTAAGGATTATTGTACAACATGATCATCCCCTCGCATTTCCACCATAATACAGTGTCTCACACTATGCCATAATGCATATAAGGTTAGACCATAGTGTAGTCTAAATCACCACGACATTACCTTTTAGTGCACTTATCCAACAGTCTTCAACTTGTACTAAAAGCCCCATAGACTTAGTGCACTTTCACCTTATGTCACATCATATGAAACAACTCATGAAACTATATCTAGAACTCTTTTGAATATCTCCAAAACTCTTTTTTTTGGAAAATCTATCATCAATTCCCTGTGTATCACATCATATGCAATACCTTGGGAATATTCTGTTGGGTGCCAAACCAGAAGAACCTCACAACAATAATTTAGAAGACCGTCTTTCTGAATGTCCACCTTCTGAAAGTCTTCACAAACCCTTAACTCTTTGTTCTAGAAATAGGAATCATACAACCTAATAACCACACAAAATCAATCATACACACACAATTGCAGAATGCAAAGGAAAAACGAAAGCACACACAAGAATTACATGGTTCAGAAAAAAGTATCACATTCATGGGATAACACTGCAATCACTTTGATAAATGAAAGAACAAGAGATTACAAATCTCTCTACGCTCACTACTCCCACTCAACCAAAATATCCTTCTGATGACGTCTAATCATCTATATTCGATATGATATTTTGAAAACTGGTCCCACCTCATATATATAAAGGTCTTTACTCGGTAAACCAGTTCCACCACCCTCCGATATTCTCGGTTTTCCTTCCATCGACCAAGGCAACCTCCAATACATTGTTAGACACCTTCATATTGACCGTTGATAGCCAGTGAACATGTGTGCCAACCAAGTATTGAAACTGTCCTTCCGATACTTCCAATAGAACATCAAAACAACATGCATCACAAGTGTATATCACTTTATATTATATATTTTTTATATTATTGGTACACTGTATAGGAATCCACCATTTTCATTTGTGGGGTATTCTAAAATTCCTATAAATGGAAATATGTGTTAGTCAATAAAAATCACATGCATTGTTTTTCTTTTCCCATGTTCTCATGTACTTTATCTTCAATGGCTGTCCCAAATAAAATGACAACACTACCTTTATTTTAATTTTTCTTTCATTTTTATCTAGTTTAATATATTTTATATTTATTATTCCTCAATAGATTCATATTCTTCTTCTTAAAAATATGATTCCACAAAATCCACATTTAATTCATCCTTCAAACTATATAAAATACAATAGCAGTAACAATAATAGTGTGAAGCATTTCTCATTTGTGGCTTGAGTGAATAATCGAATTTCTATATAGAATCAACTTTTAGTATTTAATTTTTAATAAGAATCTTAGCTTCATCATCTCATTCTAACACATGAATCATAAAGTTTTTTGTGATATTTTTATCAGTGAATAACAACTCTAGCATCGACTTATTTTTTATTTTCATTATTCTTGAAAAATCATCATGTTTCTTTTTCATTATCACGAATCTCATTAACTTTATCTTATTTAAAATCATGCTTTCATCATGACCAATAAAGCATTATAATTATTTAAACTTTAATTAACAACTCTTTCCATCTTTAAATATCATTTTCATCAGAATAATTAAATTCTTGATACTCAAATTTCAGACCTTAAGAAGTCTCTCAAATTTTCTTATTACATTGATCTTATTCTACAATCTTTAATATAATCTTCTCAAAATGATCTATCATGAATTAAACAATTTTTTAGGTGTTTTTTATGTTTACAACTATAGTTATCCAAACCTTTTACACATATCATTACATGATTTTTAACATAAATTTTCCATTAAATACAACCAAAGGATCGAGAGGACCAGAGTATTTGGAAGATTAGGTTCATAAAACATAAAAAGAAACTAAAAAACAACATATTTATTTTATTATCCTTAATGAGATTCTAAATCCATTAAAGCTTCAAAAATTTCCTAGGATAACCTAGGGAATATATGAAATAAAGGGGTGAGCTATAAAACCCAATAATGGAATAAATATGATAATGAATCCTAACATGTGATTCAAATGACATAAAATGATATCATAAAAGATAAGAATCAAGAATAATCACATGGGAGAATAAAATAAATAAAATGGTATCATAAGATCATGACAACATGGGAATGTGGAAGCAACATATAACATGACATAACCATAAATGAAGGCTAACCGCTGAGACAACATCACATGGCAGACGGAGTCCCACAATGGATTAGGTTTACTCCCTAATCACATATATAACATATAATGCGAAAAAAACATCATACAATTCATTAAAGTACTATCTAGGAACACCCAGGATAACATGTACATGTTTATGTGTGACAAAAAAGGAAATCAATCTTAAGACATAAACATAAAATTTACCATTGAAAGAAACGGTTTGCATTTGAGAAAAGAACTTATGGAATGTATTACCCCATAAAATAAAGGGATAATAACATAAGTATGTATTTAAGAGAAATATATACTTAATTTAGAAGTATTAAATAACATAAAATAGATATAAAAGTGATTTAGAGGGTGAAAGTTTATAACCCAAAGAAAAAGGGTGGTTTGGAGAGACCCCTTACCTTATGTCTGAATTCGTTCTGCACTTGCACTCATCGTCTTGGATAATCAAATTAGATTAATTAATTACTTAATTAAAAACCATTTATATATATATTTGATTTATTATAATTTTATTATTTTCATTCATAATCATTTCAATAAGATATAATGTTATATTTTGTTGTTTCGGTAGCGTTCATTTCACAGTTCCAAGGTTGGATCACTCATGGATATTTATTGATGTTCTTATGAAACGGGACCAAAACTCTTGGTGTGGAATTAAATGGTATTCATACAATTCTATAAAGTTAAATGTTCCCAAATATACTTTTTTTATAGGGATGATTCAATTATAGTAAAAATGTTACCGTTTTGTGGTTAGCTCATTTAGGTTGTTTTACCAACCATCATGAACTAGATTTGTTTTATTTAATACCATAGCCAGATATTCATTATAGAATGTGAAAAATTTTATAATATACATAATTCATTCTTTTTAAACCATTATAATTTAATTTAAACCTTCTATGAAGGTGATTGTGAAAAATTAAAACTCATCATCCATGAAGGCGGCCCGAATGGCCCGAAGGCGGTGGACTGACATAATAAGGACAATGATTTCATATTTTAGAACAAGAGGAGATGGGAAAGGGGTATATGATATACATTCAATTATCAATATAAAATTACACTATATATACTACTAGATTTATTATTCCATTTTGGATAAGGGAGGCGAGGAGAAGGTAAAAGAAGAAATGAATTAAGAAGAGAAAATATGAGAATGTTACCTCTTGAGTGATGTGTCTTAAAATACTTCTTATGGAGCTTTGGGATTGGAATTTTTAGAAGAAAAAGGAATATAGGGGTATGGGGATAGAGGTAATGAGATAATTTTATAGATATTTATCATGCTCCAAGTCTTACGATTTTTGAGGCTAAGGGGTGGGGAGGGTTGATATTTATAAGGGGAGGAGAGAAGTGTTTTTGAATATCATATTCATTAGTTTATTATTTTTTCCCAATAATATAAATAGTATTTATTTTGAAAAATATATATATTAAATGGTGCATTTGATTTTGAACTAAGGGGTTCTTATATTATCTATGACTCAAAAATTCATGTATTTAGCTTATAATGTAAGTTACTGTATATTTCCATATTTTACTATTCACAAAAAATTCAACCATTTTAGAAAAATATAAAAAAATAACTATAACCATTATTCGATGTATATATTCAAAAAATGAAATAAATTTTATGAAAACAATTTTATAAATAAGAGTAATTTAATTTTTAAGTAAAATCCTCATTTAATTGAAAAATATCAATTTTAATATTATGAGTAATTTTTTGACCCTTTGAAAAATTACTTATGGTGTCATAAAATTATATTTAGATTATTATATATTTAATATTAATGTATAAATCCATTTTATGAAAATAAAATTTATTTTAAATCATTGGTTTTATTATAAAATTGCAATTAAAACATTTATGTTTCAAAAATACAAACACTTAATTTATCATTTTTAAAACATTTATTTTCCCGTACCATGATATAAATATATCATATTTTCATTTTATAAGACACCTAAATACTATTTTACACTTCCATAGGTTAATATGATATTATAATGGCCAGATTACTATTCCCAACGGTCAGATTACTATTCCAATGGTCAGTTTACTATTCCAATAGTCAGATTAATATGCCAATGGTCACATTTGTGATGGTCACATGGGTTCCTTACTTCCTATAAATACCTCATATTTCATTCATTCTTTATTCACTTATATTTATATCATGGTTATATATTTTCATTTTCAAAATTCATATTGGATTACTAACATTCTACTTTATTTCTACAATGTTGTTCATGAGTGCATTTATTCTGGTGGATCAATCAGATCCAAATTTTCATATTTTAGTTATCCTGTTTTCTATTTTTTGTAACATTGTATCACTTTCAATTATTATGGAAATTTTTATTCTCAAAATTTAATGTTTAAATTAATATAATAAAATTGAGTTGGTTTTATCATGTGGTGTGTGTTCATTATATAACATTACCAAATATGACACAATTATAAGAAGATAAATTCCTTTGATAAATTTCCAAGTCATTACATTCTTTCCCCCTTAAGAAATTTCACCCTCAAAAATTTTATTTTCCACACTAAGGCGTAAACAGGGAGGAAACTTCTACTTCACAGACTCCTCTAGTTCCCATGTCGCCTCCTCGTACTTATGGGTTCACCATAGTACTTTGGAAAGGTGAGTTTTTTTATTGCGTATAACTTTATCTCTATGGTCCAATATTTTCACCGGTTTCTCCTCATAATAGAGATAATTTTCCAATGTACCACCTATAAATTTAGTACATGTGATGAATCAGGTATGTACTTCCTTAAGAGTTATATGTGGAATAAATCATGTACTTGAGAAAGGGTTGGTAGGAGTGAAAGTTGATAGGCCACAACTCCGATGTGATCGAGAATATCAAATGGGATGATGTAACTGAGACTTATATTTCCCTTATTCCCAAATATCATGACTTTATTCCATAATGACATGCATAAGAATACCTTATCTCTAACCTCAAACTCCAGGTCTCATAAAAAATTGTTAGCATAGATCTTCTATCGACTTTGAGCATCCCTAATGTGCTACTGAATGGTCTTGAACTTTTCTACTATTTCTCCAACCATTTTAGGACTGAGCTACTAATGTTCACCAACTCCATACAAATATGTAGGTGTTTTACATTTATTTCCATAAATGGCTTCATATAGAGCCATTTGGATGCTTGAATGGAAAATATTATTGTATGAGAACTAGACCAGAGCAAGATGTTGATCCCATCCTCCTTTGAATTTCATCAAGTATGCTCTCAATATGTCCTAAATTTTATGGATAGTCCACTCAAATTGACCAATATTTTTGAGGTGATAATTCATACTAAAGTTTAACTAAGTGTTTAGATCATGTTGGATACTCTTCCAGAACTTAAAGGTAAATCTTGAATCTCGATCGAATACAATCGATAATGGTGTTCCGTTAAGACTTAAAACTTCTATGATGTATATACTTGCAATTTTATTTAGCGAGAAGCCCTCTATAATTGCAATGAAGTGAGAATTATTTTCAATACAATACACCACAAGCCATATGTCATTATTTTCTCTTGATATCTTTGAAAGACTAGTGAAAATTCTATGGTGATATTTTCCCATTTCTATATAAGTATGGGTAAAGGTTGCATCATACCCTCATACTTTTTCCTTTAAACCTTAACCTTCTAACATACTAGACATTTTGATGTATATTATGAGATATCCTTCTTCATATTGTCCCAAAAATAGTTCTCTTAGAGATTTCTATACATCTATGTGCTCCCTAGGTGGATGAAGAAGGACGATATATGTGCATCATTCAATAATTCCTTCTTTATCTAATGATTTTATTATACACATAGTCATGGACCAAATCTCATAGCCCCTTCTTCATCAATTTTGAACTTTGAGTATTTCTCCTTTTTTATAGCATACACCTTCTTCTGTATTTCAACATCATCTCTTTTATTATCCTTTATCCAATCTAAAAGGGATTATTGAGCAATCATTTGAGAAAGGATTGATTATGTTCATTCCTTTATGATTCCCATGTCCATCCTTATAAAGTCTAAGAATATTGGATCTTTATTAATTATCATCATTTATAAGGTCACAAGATCCATTCTACTTAGAAAATATGTTGCTTTATTTGATTTTTGAGGATGGTAGTGGATTGAGTGGACATAATCCTTGATAAACTCTAACCATATTCACTGGTTCATATTAATCTCCATTTGTGTGAATATATACATTTGAGGATCTTATGATATGTATATATTTTACACTTCTCCCCAAATAGATAATGACACTATATTTTCAATATAAAGATCACTGAATCCAACTATAGATCATGCATTGGGTAGTTCTAACCATGAACCTTCAACTACCTTGAGGTGTAGGATTTTACTTTTTCATTTTATATTAGTAAAAAACCTAATCCCTTCTTTAAACCATCACTATATACCATGAAAAGTTCCCCACTTAAGGGAAACATGAGGAATGGTATAGTGATAAGACCCCTTTCAATTTCTTGAATATCTCTTCATATTCATCAGTCTAGAAGAAATTTACTTCCTTTCAAGTCATCTTGGTTATAAAGTTTAACAACCATGAGAAGTTTCTCACAAATCATCAGAAATACTCATCTAGTCCAAGGAAACTATAGATCTCCATTACATACACTAGTCTTGATTACTCCTCAATTTCATTTATCTTAGAAGGTTCCAAAGATATCCCTTTTATGGTTATAACATGACCCAATAATGATACTTACTCCACCCATAACTCACATTTACTATAATTTTCATATAGATTCTCATTTATCAAAGTCTTTAGAAATGTATTCAAATTCTCCTCATGCCCGTTGATTTTGGAGTATATCATAATATCATCTATAAAGACTGCCACAATTTTTTTGAGGTAATATCTAAAGGCTCTATTCATTAATTTTATAAATGTTATTGGAGAATTAGTGTGTCTGAAGGGCATCACTATGAACTCATAGTGTTCATATGTTGTTCAAAAGGCAGTCTTGTGAATATCTTTTTTATTCACCCTTAATTATTGATATCCTGATCAAAGGTCCACCTCAGAAAAATACTAGGCTCCATGCACATAAGCCTCAACCTAGTTGGAGAGGACTTCTTAAGTTCATCCAGGCGACCTGAGATCAAATCCAGGCAGAGGCATATTTCTAGGAAACTGTAGCAGCACTGTAGCAGGCATTGTAGCGATACTGTAGCAGGAACTATTCGGCACTGTAGCAGCCAGGGCTATTCCCCCGTTTGGGCCTTCAGAACACCGATTTGGTCCCCAAGTCATTCAAGGCCTTCGGTCCACCAAGTCCTTCGATCCACTAAGGCCTTTGGGTCAGTAAGTCCTTCAGGACACCTCAAGGCCTTCGGGCCACCTTAAGGACTTCGCAAGACCTCTTTAGGTTTGCACCAAAAGCCTATGCATGAACGGGAAAGCCTGTGCATGCACGGGAAAGCCTGTGTATCCACGGGAAAGCCTGTGCATGCACGAGAAAGCCTATCCGAACATCCATGCAAAGGTGGAGAGCTGATATCGTGATGAAGATGCTAGGGAAGGAGTAGTTCTAAGTAGTTAGTCTAGGTTGTATGTAATATTTGAAGCCTACGGGCAATGAATTACTCTAAGGCCTATGATCCATGTAATACTTATGCCTACAGGCCTTGTAAGGGTTCCACCTCACCCTTTGAAAGGTGGATTATCAAAATCAATAAAAAATGAAGGCCTTAGGGCCATTGGATGGATATTAGGCTCCACATAGTTGATCAAATAAGTAATCTATCTATGGAAGGGGATACCTGTTCTTTATCAAGATTTTTTAGTTCATAATAATCAGTGTAGAGGTGAATTGGACCATACTTCTTGATGAAGAGGACCGATTCACCTCCACTGTAAAGCACTCCAGCATATAAAACCCTTTTCTATATTCTCATATAATTTATTATCCAATTATTTTAACTCAATGGTGGATATTATGTAAGGAGTATTTGAAATGGGTAGAGATCCAGGTATAAGTTCGATTGAGAACTCAACCTATTGACTAGGAGGAAGACCATACAATTCTTCAGGGAATACATCTATATAGTCCTTCCTAATAGGCATGTCTTCAAGAATTATTCTAAACTTTTTTGTCAATAATTTGAGCTATATATGATTTATCACAAGTAAATACTATCCACACTTGTGGTGAATATTCCAAAGGAGATTCATCCTCCTCACTCTTGTACAAAATCATAGGATCACTCGGGATGTGAAGAGTGATCTCCCTCTCATGAATGTTGATTTTGGAATTATATAAGGAAAAACTATAAATTCCCAATATAGCATAAAACTACACTAAAGTAAGGAATACAATATTTTATGGAAGGTTAATGTAACAAAACCACTTCTAATAACCCAAATCCAGTGCCTACTTTATTACATTGGAATACATACAAAGGGTAAAATCAAAAAGGAACAATAAGTTTAGAAGTTTTGGGGAACCAAATACATACATGATACCCATTTTTCATTGGTAAAAGAAAATAAAACATAACAAAATAAAATGAACATCATCTTTTAAACTTATTCAAAGGATTCATCTACATAGCCTGAGAAATGGAAACAAAATAAGGGCGAGCTCAAATGATCAGTAAGGGTTACATACAATAGAAGATATCATGAATCAATAAAGAATAATCAATATGGAAAGGTAAATAAATGAACATACATTTCATTTAATAAATAAATTGACTATCATAATTGGATAATTCATAATCAATATGGTAAGGTAAATAACTAAAAACACATGCCAATTAATCAATAAAATGAGAATGAAATACACTCAGAGATAATATCAATGAGAAAATCTCATGGATAATAATAATAAATGAATTATAAATGAAGTAAATTATTAAATATTTAATGTAATGATCTTAAGAATCACGATACCTCTACTGTTAAGACATTTCATAAGAAAGTTTTACACTATGAGTAAAAACCCATTTGATTTGGCCAACTGATTTGTCTCATGAGACCTATCAATGCATCGAGGAGCTATCTATAATTGAGACCCACATGTAACTATATTTACAAATAATTAATCATATATTTAATAATATATTTAATTCATTAATCAATATGACTTATCATAAAATATCTATATTGAGTAAAGGATACAAATTTAACAATATTTCCTCAGTTAATCAAATAACATTCAAAGTAAACACCAAATGTAAAAATGGTATAAGGTTTTTTTTAATAATCATATAAATCATAAAATAATATGGATATTTAAGATAAATTTAGTTTCTAAAGAAAAACGATCATAATAAAGTGTCTGTTTCAAGATAAAGTAAACAATCACAAAAGAAAGTGATATTTTACAATATTTTTTACCTATTTGGTAACTTTTAAATTGTAAACCCTTGAAGAATAAAATTGAAACTAAAAATTAATAATAATTAATAAATATTTATTCATATTAAATACATAATAGGGTTTTTATATACACCATAAAAAGTGAATAGGTGCATATTAATAAATATGACTTAATGAAATGGAAATTGAGACGAAATCCATTACATCATGATTGCCTTTGGTTGAATGCACTTTAACCTATTATATAATTGTTTTAATCATTTTATTAATTTATAAAAGGAACATATTAATATTTATAATATTATATATGATCTTATTATAACATTTTAATACCCGTTTCTTAATAACATTTCATTATTTTCATTGTTTTGTATGTTAACTGCCTTGTTTTCTCATGCGTGTTTTACCATGAAAGTTCTGGTTATTGTACATAGGATATAAATAAATCATATCTATAATTTTAATAATATTATAAATATAATATTTATATATTAGATACATTATTACAACCATTCTTAAAATTTGGGCATATAAAATGAATCACATCGCTTCGTGGAGATAGTAGACCGTACGTATACATGAGCGATGATATCATTCCCTTAACGGGTGAAAGGGAAAAGAAGTATATGATATATTAATTTTATAAAATTTATATCATGTCATATATATCAAATATATTCATTAAATTTATCCTTATTACCTATCATGTAAATTTTAAGTGAAAAACAAATCACATCGCTTCACGAGGCGGTAGTCCGCCGTACACATGAGCGACATTATCATATTTTAAAAGGAATTAAAAGTAAGAAGGTATATGTGATATTATAATTCCATAAGTATAATAATATCATAAAAATTACACATATACATTAAAACCATTATTATATATAACCATGAGAGGTGTTTATGGAAAACGAGTTATATCAGTTCACGAGGTGGTAGTCCGTTGTACACACGATTAGTGGTTTTATTTCCCATTTGATGGAAGAGGAGATAGATATAGGTTATTTTATTAAAATAATAAAATATAATTATATGGTATATATTTGTGTTATAATACTATAATTATTTAATAATATTTGAAGGAGGAGGAAGAATAAATAAAATAAAAACGATCGTTTAAGAATGTTACCTCTTCTTTAGAAGACCTCTTTAGGTTTGCACCAAAAGCCTTACCAGGATGGATTTATGATCAAAAAAATTTCTCTAGGATGTTGTGAGGGTAGTAAGGAAGTTATTTGGATAAGTATTGGGATAACCAAATGTATTTTTAAGCATGAAGAGTGTAGGTGAGGGGGTGACCTTTTATAAGCGGGGGAGAGGACACACATGAAATTTTTGAAAAGAATCAATCACACCCACATTTTTATCAAGCCAAAGTCCTAAAAAATGGGTTATTATAAAAAATTAGAGGTTATAAGGTCTAAATATGGCCATAAATTTTTTTTAAGTTTATAGGTCATTTTAACTCTTATATTTTTAGTTCACCCCATAAATCCGTTTTTACCTTAATCACGATAATTAATTTTTACTGATTTCACTATTCATAATGGTAAAAAATTAAGTTGACCATATTAGATAATATAAATTAATATGATTCAAAATATGGACTACATTTTTCCAAATTCAATTAACAGAAGTGGCAGAATCTAATTTAAAATTATACCTGTAGACGCGATGAAAAGCAAGTTTTAGAAGTGAAAATTCTCATAAGTATATAAGGTTTTAATATCAAAATTCAATATGAAATTTATTTCATAGGCCTAAATTGTATCTATTATTATAAAATTTAACTAATTTTAATTTAAAACAAATTTAAAATGTAATTTAACTCTTTAAATAATATAAATGAAAAGGAAGTTTTCAATAAAAATCAGTAATTTTCACTATTCATTGAAAAATGAAACTTTTCAGAAAAATCCCAAAAATTCACCCTAATATAATTTTGATATAATGGTTTAAAAAATTAAGTTAATTTTATAAAATAAATTTTATAAAATCATAAAAAATTAATTTTATCATAACTGCACAAAAAGCGACAAAATCGTTTTTTTGAAAAAAATAGTTTTTTAGAAAACATTTATTTTACTTTAAAATGATTCTTATTTTATTTCTAATAAACATATAACCATAATTTTTATAATTTAGTTATTCCTATCAATACACTAGAACATAACATATAGGTTATGATAGTTATGTTTAAATAATATTTAATAGGGTATTGCGTTTCGTTTAAACCCAATATTGTGTGCATCATAAGCTATTGAAGAGATTGATTTTAATTAAAAGGAAATAATCTGTAAAGTCTCGAGGTGTTATATTATTCCCTACTATAAAAATTTTATGCTCAAAATTTCATGGATATTACTGTGACATCCAATTATTCCCACATTACTTCCTCCATTTTGTGATTTCTCCAAAGCACCTTTATCAGTCGATTCATCCGATTCCTCAATAATTTATTTGCAGTATCAAGATTATAGATGATTTATTCATATTAAGATAGATTGGTTTCAAATTATAATTCATCATAAGAGAGTACATGTGTTGGGACAAACATGTACTTCCATAACAATGATATATGGAACACATCGCATACCAGATGGGCAGGAACAAGGAAACCAACTGTCTTCGGCTACCAGATGCCGACGTCTCACCTCTCACGTTCCCAACACTAACAGGGGGGATCTGCTCAGCCAGAAAGCTCTCCACCACCAACGCTCGCTCCAGCACTCCAGCATAGGTGGGCAGGCACTAGGAAACCAAACCTGCTCGGATGTCCCTACGTAAGCCCTGCTCGAAGGTCCGAGCCCTAATGAACGGGTCTCGAACCATATCCAGGGAGTAGCACGATAGGTCTGTAAACCTTGCTGAGTACTCCGACACGGTCATGCCCTCCTGCCGAAGCTGCAGAAGCTCCTGGATCCGCACTGACCACAGCGTCATCGAATAGAACTCCTCCCTGAAGAGCCGCTCAAACTATGCCCACGTGAGCGTCTCCCCGTCATGGGACTATGTCACTAAAATCCACCATCGTCCGGTAGAACCATGCAGAAGGCTTGCTTCTAGGACCACCATTTGATCTGGAGGTGTCCTCACTAGGCGGAAAACTCAGGTGACTGCCTCAAGCTAGTCATCTGCTTCCTGGGGGTCTGGATCACCCTGAAACCTTAGAGGTCACTACCTCTGGAACTCGTGCAGTGCACTCAGCCTATGTGCAACCTCATCCTGCACTTCCGGCACAACCAACTGCTCTACAGGTGGTGGCTCAACTGGTGGACCACCTGGAGGTCCAACCTCAGAACCTGTGCCCTGGTCCACAGCCTCTGCACGGGGCAGATCGTCACCACAATCCCGCTGCGGAACCCTCGCTGGCTGTCATTGTAGAGGCATCCTGAAATATATTCAAGATGCACCACAGTAAAAGAGTATATCTGGAGAGCTGACTCAAGAAGGACAAGGAAAACCCAAAAACCCAGTCCTATATGATGCATGTACCGTTATGTCCAAACAACCAGTGTACAAATGTCCCGAGTTGAAAGGTAGGTTATCAGAGTCCTGGTGTATGGATACGTCGGCCACCGCACCAACACTAGAGTCTATGGTCTGAAAGCCGAGCACGAAACATCATAACACTGCCACTATGCAACCCAAACCAAACTCACAGCTAGACCAGCTACGCTCTGAGATCCCAAAGGTGGAACCTGCTCTGATACCACTCTTTCACGACCCGAACCAACGGGGCTCGAGCCGCGACTCCCCAAGCCCGCCTCCAATAGGCCAGGGGCTGGCGTCCAGTGCCGAGTAGGCTATCACACACATGGGAGGCATTAGACTAAGGTACCTGTACACACACACCCACATACACCTCCATGCAACAATGCAGAGATATATAAAACTGAAAAGAAACTGCATGCATACATCTATCCCAACCAGAGTACAATAAAAGTACAAAAGGGAAAAACAGGTCCCACCAAAAGAAAACTGCAAAGTGTCCGACCTGCTCTGAAGAAGGGGAACGCTGCCACAAACACTGCCGAAAATCTCCCTCGGCACCGCACCGACAAACACCCCGGTCAGTCTCGCTCACTCAGCTCCTCCTGCTCCGGGTCCTCTTGGGAATCCGTCGAAAGGCCTGTGGTCTGCAAAAGACAAAAACATGTGCGGGCAAAGCCCGTGCAGGGGTGAGTATAAACATACTCAGTAGGCACCCCAAAAACCCAAAACCAAAGAGAGAAACTAAAAGGAAAAAGTCTGCTCATCCCAGCCAGAGGGAACCCAGATGAGAGAGAAACTCCATCTCATGACCATCCTCAGCTAAACACAACCAGTCAGCTCAACTCATGTGTATGCCCATACATACACCTTGAACAATCCAGATATACACAGCTCACACAACAAGCCACCTGAGGTACCAACCTCATAACCAGCAACGTTTCACAACCAGGAGAACACGCTCCATGATCACTATCATCCCAGATGACACTCGTCTGAGAGATACACTCCATAGGGTTTCTCACAAACCTCTCAGACGCTCACCCGAGAGATCACGCTCGTCGGATAACATCATTGAGGAAAACTCACTGAAACAAAATAACCACTAAACTCCTCGGATAGGGGATCTATCCTAGGGTCTGCTAGGGGATACCATAACCCACTCTGGTAGAGGAAGATCTCACAGATAGGGGATCTCTCCCAGGGTCTGCTGGGAGATACCACGACCCGATCTGGCATACGTAGTTCTCACAGATAGGGGATCACACCCAGGATCCGCTGGGGGATACCACAACCTGATCCGACGCTCGACAGAAGCACATCACTTAGATAGAGTATCATCGCCCATATAAAGGTGGTCATGATGATACCAGAACCCTATCCGGTATAACTCGCAATGTAGAGGATCGAACCGACGATGCCACAACCCTACCGAAACCACGCGCTGAGGAGGGGATCACATAACCAACGATACTGCAACCCTACCATACACCTCATGCTGAGTAGGGGATCATATACCTGATGATTCCACAACCCTACTAAGTATGACCCACTGCATAGGGGATCATAATCCCGATGATGCCACAACCCTACGGGGTTAACCAGCTAGATAGGCGATCGCCGCCCGTGGATAAATGGTCACAACGATACTAAGAACCCGATCTAGGGTAGCGATGCTAGAGGATCCCACTCCGGCCCACCGAAGGGATACCAAAACTCTAACAGATTAAACATCCCATCGAGAGGATCACAAGCCTAAACTAGGGTTATAATGCCGCGCAAACCCTTGTGGAAACGAACCAAGGCAGTACCCTCAACCACTGCTGCTCCAATCGTCACTGACCCGAGCGACCCGCAACAACTCCACACTGCGCAACACCATGGCCGATACCGAGGCCACCATCGCGTTCCACACAAAAAAACACACAGGATAGGCTGTTTACTCACCCGAAACAGACAACCGGTGAAAAAGACACTATTCACCATAGCTAGCCCGAGCGGGGCCCACACAACGATCCCGAAACACGTCAAGCGGATCATACCACGACGATCCCCTCAGAAAAACACACAGGATCTACTACCCGTTCGTCCGAAACGAACCCCTGGTGAAAAATGTACTATTCACTAAAGCTAGCTCGAGTGGGGCCCACGCCTCGATCCCGAAACTCATCGAACAGATCGCACCATTGCGATCCTCTCGAAAAAACACACAGGATCGACTATTCATCCACCAAAATCAGACTCCCGGTGAAAAAGTCACGTTTCCCCGTAAACGCCGGAACCCGGTCTCATGGGGCCCACACCCTTTCCTTGGTCCCAACACCCAGAAACTATCTTGAAATGTCCGCTGTACCATCAGGGTCCCAACTCCTTGGACGGAACGTCATTTGGACACTTCGTGCAGGAGTTATGACAGATCAAAGTTGAAAATAATAAAATATTATTTTTATTTTCAACGTTTCATGGCCCCGTGCCAAAATCCCAACGCATAAAAAAACCCAAAGTGAGTTCAAAAGGTTCGTCTCAACGCAAGGAACATGTCGCCACAAACGGCTCGCAAATCAGAGTTACGGTTTGCGAGTTACGGGGGTTTAAAGAACCCCCGGAAAATCCTGGCCGGACCACCGCCAGCCTCGCCGGAAACCACCGTGTCGCCGCCGGATTCCGCCCCGCCGCCGCGCCACCGTCGCGCCTCGCCGAATTCTGCCATGGCTGCCGCCGGGATTCGGGTTTTCCATCGGAAAACTTCCGCGAACCCCTGGGAGCACCCCGGTGCTCCAAAATCAGATCCGAAATATGTTTTGGAAACCTCGGGACCCGAACTACACATCCCCTATGACGATTTGAAGAAAAAAAACACAAAAATGGGATTCAGGATTTTAAAACTCAAACCGCCTACCTGTTGGCGGATCACCGACGCTTTGGGTGCAGAACGGCGTCCGCAACACCCTGAAGCTTAATCCGCAGACGAACGACGCTGAAAACGGACTCCTGGAGCTCGAATCGGCGAAGAACGGAGGAGGCGGGGTGGGATTCCGTCCACTGCGCATAGGAGGTGAGAGGAGGAGGAGAAGAGATTGATTTCTCTTTTTTTTAAACAAAAACTCTCCCAACTCCGGCTCCCGACTCGCCTCCGCCCGATACCCGATGCAGACAAAGGTAAGGTCACCCTTAGGGTAAACGTGTCGTTCTGAACACAATGGTGGACTCAGATTTGCGATCCGAGACTCCGTTAAGATGTTAGTCGAGCCGATGCTTGTAAACCAACTTTTCCACTTATTTACGAAAACGCCCCTGGTGGCGTTTTCCACAGCAGGCCCGTGCCCGTGAAGTTTACACCTCGCCTAGGGTAAACGACACGTTCTAGACGCAACCGTGACCTTGGATTCCCATTCTGAGCTACCGTTTAGGAGATATCACACCCCCGCCACGTGAATAGTATAAAAATACTTAATATTTTTATAAAATTAATTCCGGGCACACCGGGCCTTGGAATTGCACGCCGTCTTCGCGCCTAGCTCTGGAATTATTCGTAGAAATATTCTAAAGTCTGACAGGGCCAAAACCTGAGTCGCTACAGGTTTGATGCACCTAGGAATTATTTTCCCTTTATAACCTGACCTTATGTCACCCTTCCATGGAGACACTCTTAATAAAACACGATCTCCCACTTTGAATTCCAAATATTTCCTCTGATTTTTGATATAACTATTTCACCTACTTTGATGTTCTTTAATATGAGCCTAAATAACATTTACCTTTATTATTTTATATTAAAAAATTTTGGTCCTAAAAGTTTCCTTTCACCAACTTTATCCCAATAAGTTTCAGTATGGAATATCTTGCTATATAAAGCTTCATATGGCACTATTTGAATTTATGAATGGAAAATATTATTATAGGAAAACTATACCAAAGTTAAATACTGATCCCACATACCATGGAAGCCAAAAGATCATGACCTAAACATGTCCTACATTGTTTGAATAGTCATTTTAGACTATCCATCTATTTAGGATGGTAGAAAGTTCTCATATAAAGCTCAGTATCAATATCCTTATGAATACTCTTCTAGAATTTCTATGTAAAATAGGGATCATGATCACAAATGAACAAAAGAGGTACACCTTGAAATCTCATAAACTTTACACAAACTTTACTCTTTCTTTGATATCTTTTTTTTTTAAATTGGTTATAAGAATCGGTAGACTCATCCAAAAGATTATTCACATATTAAAAGTTTTCATCATACAACTTTATATCATTATCTACTTGATAGAAACATTTTACAACCTTATTGAATTATTTTTTGTGTGCATGATAACTTTATTGTAAAACTCTTAAGTCTTCCTCATTCTGAATGACCCTTTCTGTTAACATCTTCAATGATTATGATTTCCGATCAATATTTTCATGAATCATTTTCCCTCTCACTTCAAGTCTAGGAAAAAATGGAATTATTCCTTCAATTCTCTTCAAATCTAGAATAATATAATCAAATACTTGAATAGTTAGGGTGTTAACTAAATCTGATTCATCTTGATCAAATTCAGTAAGTTTAACATGACTGGTTCCAATTTCAATTTATTTCCCTTTTCCTTTATCTTTCTTTGAAACAAAATTTTCAACTAGATTAAGAACCTTGTCCTCGACTTCCTTATCATATAAAAATTCAAGTATCTATATATCCTTATCATATTCAAATTTATCATAAACCTTTGTCATTGAAATTTGATCACTTTCTTTATTGGATAAAGACTGTGCCTCTTCTTCAAATGATTATTTTTCTAAACTTTTAGACATTTCTTGTTTATCATATCTATAGGGTAAATCCAATGATGAAGCATCCAATAATTTTTTAGATCGGGTTTTCTCATTTTTATCTTCCTCTTCATCTTTATTCTCTTCAAAATTCTCTTTATTTTCACCAGCTTCCTCATAATATTCATCAGATTTCTAATTATCATCCTCTTACTCTTCTTCTTCAACTATTTCTTAAACTACTTCATATTCACCACCTTATTTTGAATCTTTTACTTCTTCTTCTTTATGACTTATTTTATCAATTCCTTAAACCTCTTCATCAATTTTTTTAAACTATTTTTGTAATTGACTAGATGTACTTAAATCACCTTTCCTTGGTTCTGGTTCCAATTCCTTTTCTTGAATAGGTTGTTTTGATTTCTATTCAAAAAACTTCCTTTTCCTTTATCTATTATAGATGGAAGATCAGCATGAACCACTACTGTTTCTTTGAAATATAATTAGGCCTTCAGATTCACTTGATCAGTGTGGGAAGTTTGAAGAACAACATTCCCATATTATCTCTCAATATCTGTTAACAAATTTTCATACAGTTCAACATAAAAAAAACTTCTTCTTCTACCTTATTTTATTCTTTTCTTTGTCTAAGGCATTGGTAACATGGATTCTTTGAGATTTAGATTCTTATGGATTAAGTAAGATTACTGGTACTCCTAACTTATTTTATTATTTATTTTTCATCCACTCCTCAAATACTTCATCAGGAACTTTCATTTTTTTATTTTGAGTTTTCAATGGTGAGGTCACAAACTTCCTTTTCTTTTTCTTCTGATCACCCTACTCATATTTTCTTGAAGGTTCTTCTTTAGAGGTGGAAATTTCAACCCCCTCAACAAATTTATTTTATTCACTATCAAATACTAATTTCATCCTATTTATTATATCATCACCGATGAAAAAAATATTCTGCCTCATCGTATTTTATTTATTTAAAATATTGATAAACTTCATGCACTCAACCATTAGTTTGATAATAAAAGATGAAAACATAATGATCTAAGATTTTATAGAATTGTTCTTGATGTTTTCAATTATAAGAAATATTAATCCAACCAGATTTATTTTCCTCATGTTAATAATAAAATATAATATGAAAACATCAGAAACCTTAAGGGTGTGATGATATCCTATTCTCATTATTATAAAACCTTGCATCTAAAGGGATACAACCCTATTATCCATATCCAAGTGTGAAACCTTCATGATTTTTTCATAATGGTAAAATAACGAGTCTTCTACATTTATCTTATTAAAGGATCCAAGATCATCAGGTAATTTTTGAGATGGAAAATAAGCTTCTCCTTTAATGATATTCATATCAAGCTTGTATATTTCTTATAATACATCATATATAATTTTTCATATAGTAAAAAAGAAAGTTTTTGGTTTCCTTCATACTTGAAAAACATGACTAAATCATAGAAATCACTAACAATATATGGATAAAGCAAATAATAATTCTTTTCTAGTTTTTTACATAGACTGATTCCCAACCTTGAAATTATATGACTCTCTTAAATTTATAATCATAATTTTCATAGAAAACTATTTCAACTAACATTTCCTAGAAATAAAACCAATTTGTATAATCTTTTCCAGAAACCATCAAATTCAGAACTGAAACTGATGCTGGAAAGAAGAATTCTGAACTGGAGCCTTTTGAAGGTGCATTAAGTCAAGAGAAATTTTTTGAGATAACCAATTTGAGACACGAGGGGTGTCCCTCATTTTATATTGGAATTGGTATGACCATTTAAATTACATATTATTTTCAAAGTTTGAGATGAAAAAAATTCAGATCTCACGGTTGATAATCACTTGAAGAAAGTTTTAAGAAATTTTAACTCTCGAGGTTTTAATTTTTTTAATTGTATTGATAGTGAATATGATCGTTTTTAAAAAAATTTGAAAAAAAACAGATTTTTTTATAAAACTAAAATAAAAACAAAAACAATTAAATGAACTATCATAATGATATAGTGAAAAAATGAAAGGAGTAGAAGAATGCCTTTCGGATTGGAAAGAGTCATTGGTATGATTACCAATTCTTATTATTTTTTAAAACTAATATATTACGATAGTTTTGAAATAAATAATAAATATGATAAATTTAGTATAAAAACTAATAATAAGAAATTAAATTTTAATAGTCTTTTTAATACAATGGTTTTAGAATTTAAAATTGATTACAATAAGATTTGATTATGAAAAATTCTTAATCCGATTTTTTTTAACAAAACCGAGTTTGGAAAATTTTTATGACATTTTTAGAGTTTGGAAATATTTTTAAGAATTATGGGTCCAAAAATTTTATAAATAAAATTGAGTTTGGATTAGTGAATATGATTTTTTTTTAAAAACTAAAATTTTTAGAAAAAAAAAGTTTTTAAAAAAAAGTAGACATATATACCCCCTATAAAAAGGAGTAACTTAATGTAAGGTGATGTGTAAGGACCCAGCCTTAAACATTAATTAATCTTGATTTAAGTCAAGAATTCAGATTGAGTATCTTTTTAGGTTTATATTTTTAGAGAATTAGGCCATAACTATTACATTACATCTCAAATATTACAACGTAGACACTTTTACTCTATTCATTTTTTTTCACAATAATTAAACTCCCTAAATAAAACAAGAATTATTTTCTTGATATAAATATTATTTAATTCTTACTTTTTCTTACCCTTCCTTATACCATATGAAAAACATTTCAAAAACTTGGGATGAGTATAAAAATCTCAGTAAGGGTTATAAAATAAGGAAATAAAACATTAGTCCATGAATACATACAAATCAATGAAATCATACTTTTCAATCATAAAACATAAGATCTTTAACATAAATCATGAAATTATAAGATTTAGGAATAACACATATAAATCATAAATCATAATTTTAACTTGTGGCATCCATAACATACTTATATTATATCTTTCATAGCTATGTAGGGAGTTACGTTTGGAAGACCCATCATTGTATATTCCCTAAATCTCTTAGGAGAAAAATTAACGTTTACCTCCATCAAATTACCTAATGCATTGGATAGCTATCTCAGGATCACCAGCCCTAGGTTTATCACAAAACCACCCATATACATAAATAATTCCCAAGAACCATAACTTAATCATAACACATAAAACAAGCATAAAGAAAAGATGACATTTCCACATTGCCATTACAATACATCATTTCAATATATTGACAAAATCAATGATTTATCAAAACCATTTTCAATAAAAAAATACATAAAAAGGGTATATGGTATTTATTTTCCTTTTAAAAACATCATGTATTGTTAAGGAAACCAAATATCAAATAATGCTTGTGGCGGCGGAAAGGTCATTTTCACCGCGTACATTAAAAAAAACATTCCATTTATCGTTTAGTAAAATGCTTCATAAAAAAAGATTCCTTTTGAAAGAAATTGAATTAAATTAAAAGAAAAATGGTATAATTATACACTGTATAAAATAAGGCCGTGTATAAATCAAAATATGCCTCAATTAAAGGATATTGAGACGAAGTCCCTTACCTTGAGTCTGACTCGTCACGTATGTTTCTTGTTATTCCTGAATAATAAACTTAAGTTAATTATTACTTTATTAATAACCCTTTTAAAGTTTATTATTACTTTTATATCACTTATTACCATGTTATAAAAATTACATAATTATTTAAGTTAATATCGGTTGTTTTTTCGATATTCGGTACTTGAGTCAAAAATGAACTTGTTATAATTACAGATTGTCCATGTGGTCAAAAGTAAATTATATCCAGAATTATATTCATGATTCAAATATCATATATATAAAATATATATATTTATTTATAATAGTACATAACATTTGAAGATAATATATGAAATTCACCATTCATGGAGACGGTAAGCCGTACATACTCATGAACGCCGCTTTCATTTATTTTTCATATTTAAAGAATGAAAACTAAATGATAAATAGGTATATTATAATTCCAGTATAATATAATATTTTATATATGTTACATAAGTTCATTAACACCATAATTTATACATTCCATGTATGGCATGAACAAGTCATATCACTTTGGGGGGGCGGTAGTCCGCACTTTCTCAAATGAAATCATCATATTTACACATTATGGAAAGCATAAAGCTATGATTTAAATAAAAAAATAGAAGAATAGAGACAATATAAATATAATATATATCATATATAAATATATTTTCATCATAATGACCACCATGAGATGTGGTAGGGTAAAATCGAACAATCATCGTTTCGTGAGGTAGTAGTTCGCCGTACATAGAAACAATATGTTCGTATCCATTAGATGGAGGTGTGTGTAAGTGTATTTTAAATAATTCTCATAACAAAATCCTAGTATATTAATGATACTGGTGTTGTTATGTAATCAAATAATAATAATACAATATAGAGTGAATAAGTAAAATAATGGAAATGAACTTTAGAGAAGATGCTATCTCTTAAAATGTGTAACTCCCTTTGATTTGAGCCAAAATTGAATTGCCTTATGCCTAAGGTAATGCTTCTAGGAGGAATATAGAGATGTTGGGAGATTATTTTGGTAGATTTTGGACCATACAAGGGTCTTGATAGGTGTGATTAAATGGGTAGGGGTGATTCCATTTTATAAGAGGGAGGAGGGGCACTCTAGTAAAGTTTTGAAGTATTATTTTATTATAAAATTATTTTTCAAATGGTCTGAATATAAAATGCCAATAGAACCTCAAGTGGTTCATTAATGATATGTTAAAAATTATATAAGTCATTTTTCCAAATATTATATTTTTATGAATATTATATCATTTAATAAAATAATATTTGTTTTAAAAACTCATTTATGTCAATTTTATACTATTCATATCATGATTTTTTAAAAATCCATAAAAACTTGATTATTTCAAGAAAAATTTATTAATTCAAAGATAAAAAGTAATACCCATACATAAAATTTGTGCATGGCATAAAAAGTATTAAAATAAATTTATTTTAATATTTATAATCTCATTTATTTAAATCATTCATTAATAAGGTAATCACTACAACATCATTGTGTCATAAATATATTTATTTATTTGATATCTAAAAATTATAAATAAAATACCATGATGTAGGAAATATTTTTATAATTCTAATTACTATTTATAGTCGAATATATCACTTATATAACCCCATATAAAAATTGTTTTAGTAAAAAAGACATGTTTATGTTATATTTTTATTTACTTTAAATTAATTCTTATAAAATGTCATTTTCACAACAAAGTGGCTCCATGGGGTCCCAAAATAGACCCAAGGATTCCCATGGTTGGGAATATATAATACAATAGGATTAAGACAAGTGTTAGGGTAGTTTAATATTATTATAATATTATTTTTTTACCCTTATTTACTTGATTTACCATTTAACCATGGTAAATAAAATAATTACTGAAGTTACTATTCATAATGTCTAAAAATAAAAAGTACCTATTAAAAAAATCTAGACCATATGATTCCAAATATGGAATAACTTTTTTTTAAAATCAAAACACAGAAGTTGTAGTAATAAATTTAAAATTAATTCCTGTTGTCAAAATCAAAAAGAGAGTTTTTAAGAAGTAATAACTACCAAAAGATTGACATGTGTTTATGCCCAATTTAAAAGTGAAATTAAATCTAATGAAAAAAATTGTATTAAATGATAAAATATAATCCAATTACACTTTAAAACCAATTGAAAAGTATAATCTAACTATATAAATAAATTAGTTGAAAATGTAGTTTTGACTTAAAATGCGGTATTTTTCACTATTCATTAAAAAAATGAACTTTATCATAAAATTACCAGAAATTTATCCAAAGTAAATTTTGATGTCCCAATTCTATATAAGAAGTTTATTTTATCAAATATAACATATAAAAGTGATAAAAACTAGATTTAAAAAGGGTTCTCCATCAAAAGGCAGTAAAACAATGTTTTAAAAATATTATAGTATTTCATGCTTAAAATAGGATTCGTTCTTATTTTAAGCCTCTAAAATTTATCAGATAAATGTAAAGAAATTTAACAAACATTTATAATCATATTTTAGTTAGTTATCTCCATTCTTTCCAATACAACGACTAAGCTCTATCTACCATTTAAAATAATAATAATATTATATTATTTTTCGGTATAACCCAAAGTTGTGCACACCATAAGATTTAAAATAAACCTGTTTTTGTGTGTTGATTATGCTATTAGAAAAAGTATCCCCTTTAATGTAAAAATAATATATTATTCATAAATATTAATAAAAATGAAAAATTATTATTCTGTAAATACCCGGTTTGTTACACAATGAGTAAAAAATAAGTAAATATGAATGATTATTTTATGTTGATCATTGATAAATTATTTTTAATGTATTCAAATATATCAAAAGGAAGAGGTTTTGTAAAAATGTTAGAAAGTTGTTCTTGAGTTATAATGAATTGTAAAATGATATATCATTTAAGTGTGTGATCCCTAATAAAGCGGTGTCTTATATCAATGTGTTTAGAACATGAGTGATGTGATAGGTTTTTACTTAAAGCAATGACACTAGTATCATCACATAGTATTTTAGTTTTAGTAAAACTCAAACCATAGTTTGTGAGTTTGTGTTTCATCTATAACACTTGAGCACAATAACTTGTAGCTGCTATATATTCGGCTTCAGCAGTGGAGAGTTCTATTGAGTGTTTTTTATTATAAGACCAAGAAACTAATGAATCTCCTAAGTAATGAAAAGTTCCAGAATTAATTTTCTTATCCATTATATAACCACCAAAGTCAGCATTCAATTTTTTTTTAGTTTAAAAACATTTCCAGAATAATATAAAAGTTATAAATCCATAGTTCCATTTAGATAATAAAAAATTCATTTTAATGATTTTAAATGGGATTCTTTTGTATTAGCTTGGTATCTTGTACATAAGAATACATAAAACATTAAGTATAGATGAATAGAAGTTAGGTAAAGTAAGTTTCCTATCTTACCTCTAAAATTATTTTTATTAACTAGTTTCCCAGTCCCATCAAGATCAAGTTTATTGAAGGTACCAATAGGAGTACTAATAATTTTAGTATTTTTGTATCCAAAATTTTTAATAAGATATATTATATACTTATGTTGAGATATAAAGTTCCTTTTGTTTTTTATGAGATTTTAAAACCAATAAAATATATAAACTTACCCATCATACTCACCTCAAACTTCTATTTCATAAGATCCATAAAAGAACCTGTTAATGATTTTTGCGTTGATCTGAATATAATTTCATCAACTTAGATTTTAACAATCATAATATTTTTGTTTAATTATTTTATAAAAAGTGTTGGATCAAAAAATCCATTAACAAAGTTTTTTTTTTAAAAAAATCATTTTAAACTATCATACTAGGCTCTAAGGGATTTTTTAAGTTCATATAAAGATTTGGTATGTTTAAAAACGTATTCAGGATGTTTTGTATTTTGAAAACCAGGGGTTTTTTCAACATAAAATTCCTCCTGAACGTATCTGTTAAGAAAATCACATTTCACATCCATTTGAAAAAGTTTTAAATTAAAGAATGCTACAAAGGATAATAGAATATGAATAACTTAAAGTCTAGCTACTAGTGAAAAGGTTTATTCATAGTCTATGCCTTATTGTTGATAAAACCCTTAGTAATAAGCCTTGCTTTATTTCTAATAATAATTCCATTTTAATCATATTTGTATCTAAAAACCCATTTTACTCCAATTATAGAAGTTTATTTAGGTTGTTCAACCAAGTTCTAGACTTTATTCCTTTCAAATTCATTTAGTTTATCTTGCATATCCATAATACAATCCTCATTACCTAAAGCCTCATCAAGATTCTTAGGTTCAAATTGGGAAAGGAAATCTAGATGTTCTATTTAATTCCTTAAGGAACTTCTAGTCCTAACTGATTTATCAACTTCCCCAATGATACTATCAATAGAATTATTCCTAAGAAACAACTAACTTCTTGGTTTTTGAAAAGGGTGTTCTTCAACATAAGGTAAAAAATCTTCCTGAGGGATAAGATCAGAAAAAATTTCTTAAGTTACATCCTTATGAGGAGAATTTTTTAAAAAAGGTTGAAAATTAGTTTTTGAAATAACATTCTAGAATGTAGGTTGAGGTTGTTTAAAAACAAAAGGGTTGGTTTCATCAAACTTAACATGTAATGTTTCCTCAATAGTACAATAATTTTTTTAAAAACTCTATATGCCTTAGAAGTAGTGGAAAACTTAAAAATATTCCTTCAATATATTTGAGTGAAAATTTACGTAAGTTATATTTTGTATTCAGTATGAATACTTTTCGACCAAAAACCCTGAAGTAAGAAACATTTGATTTTCTTCCCATCCACAACTCACAATGAGTTTTATTAAGAATGAGTCTAATTAAAACTTGATTTATTATATAGCAGGCAGTACTAACCACTCTATCCTAAAAATGTTTAGCAATTGAGTATTCACTCAACATGGTTTTTATTATTTATTGAATAATTCTATTTGTTCTTTCAACAACACCATTTTGGTGAAGGGTTATAGGAGATGAAAAGTTATGTTCTATACCTTTCTTACTACAAAAGTTTCAAAATTGAAATTTACCAATTCTCCACCGTGATCATTATGAATAGTTATCAAGGGAAGGTTTTTCTAATTTTTAACTTTGGCGATGAAATTTTTGAAATAATTTTTTTAGATTTATTTATGAGAAAATAAACCCATGTATATTTAGTGTAGTCATAAATGAAGAAATATACATAGTATTTTCACCAAATACTCCCATTTTGTGTAGGACTAAATAAATCCATGTGCACTAATTGTAAAGTATCATAAGTTGAGACTTCACTAATATATTTAAAGATTGACTTATGTTGCTTACTGTATTGACAAGGGTCACATAATTTTGAATTATCAAGCCTAAGTTCTTGTAAGAGTTGGTATCTTAGAACCAACTGGTTTTACTTTGATTACATGAACATTTAATGTATTATTAAATACTGTTCATTGTTCTTCATGACTATGATGTAATAATGTCCTAGAGTATTTGCTCCATTGATAAGGTCATGGCAGTTCCTCGCTATGATGAGAACCTTGAAATTATATAATAATTTTCTTAAATATAGTTTTGCGGTTGGATTACATGCTATGATGGGACACATAGCATATAGACCATCAGGTGAGAGTACTCGTAAGAAGATGAGACTTCCTCTCATGAAGTTCTCACTTGGTAATCTCCAAGATATGAGATTATGAGAATAGATCTACTAGTAGGAATTCCGCATGTTTTGGTGTCATCAGATATTTATATCTGCAAGCATGTGTAATGATCCTTAGACTTTAAGATTATCATTAATACGTGTCACGACTTATGCACTTTGATTTACTGATGAAAATAGTCACACAGACAGTTGGCGGGAAGTAGGGTACGTTGGGTGCATCACGAGTGACATGTTATTAATTGATAAGTCGAGGAAGTATTTGTCCCTTCCATTTATGGAAGTTTATATCTCGCCCCTTTGATTGAAATAGAACCGTCATACGAAATTCCATGTCCATGGTGTAATGACGAGTTTATTTTAGGTAGTCAAATAATGACATATCAAGCATAAAATTTGACGACACAATCATGAAACCTTCTTGATGAGATATTGCGACAAAGGGATTATATTAAACAGTGAGTATTCGTATGTAGATGTCGTTGTTGCGACTTTACGTTCTTTATCTTGGGTGCCTTGACCTGTTGCTATACAATACTCTTGGACTTTAGGCAATCTCGCCTAATTCCAATAAGAAATAATCCTACAGGGTCACACACTAAGTGTTTTTGGTGGTCTTGGTTAAATTCTATTTGAATTTAATTAATGAAATAAATATTATTCTCAAGACCGTGGAATAATTTTATTCAAGTAAAAATGATCGCATAAATTAAATAAAATTTATTTATTTATTTTATTGAACATTTAATAAATATTTATTTACTAATTTGTAAATAAAATATTTATTTAAGAGAATAAATTATTTATTTATTTATTTGGGTGTTTAATAAATGGAAGTGGAGTTCGAGCGGACCAAGGTTAGTCTGGTAGTAAAATAATTATTTGCAATATGGTAAATAATTATTTAACTAATTGTCACAAATTAAATTAATGCTATAATTATTTTGTGACATGGAATTTTATTTATAATTCCGTTTTGCGCAAGTTGGTGCACTATAAATAATGAAGCAGTATTATTATTAAATGAATGGGTTTTCTCTAAGTTTATGAATGTATCTAATTGTTGCTATACAATTAAATATTGTAATTGAAATTCCATGTATATAAATAGGTAAGTACCCCTATTGTGCCATACACCACACCACACGCCTGGTGAATTGAGAATTGTTGAGCCAAAAAATTTCTCTCTCGAATCATCTTCTCTACCCTCTCAAGAACGAGAGACATTCTTCAAGGCCAAAGAACAAGCGATCAAGAATGACCGACACAATACACTTGCTTCACCGCGCTAACACTCAGAGAACGAGTGGTGTTGATCAGAGGTCATCGAAGCACGTGTGGATCACCGCTAGAGGGATTTTAGTTTTGATCCTTAAATGCACAATGAGATAATCCGGAAGGTTCATTCCGGATGATCAACATCATCAACGAAGAAAAATACCAAAGATCTAGGTATTATTTTTCTTTATGAAATTAATTAAATTAATTATAAACATGATGTGAAAGATCCTCTCTAAAGGTTTCGGGCATCTTTCTTATTTATCTAAATCATTGATTATATTCCATGGAGACTGGAATTCATCGTCGTATTGATCCATGAATAATCATTGATCATGGTAAAAATCAAATTTGGGTGCAGTCCCAACCATGCTTCCGCTGCGCCCGAAACCTTCAAGTGGTATTAGAGTGGTTAAATCATAGTTTACAATTATTTAAATATTTCATTGATGAATTATGCATTTAATAATTTAGTTGTTTCAATTCAAGTTAATCGTTCTGCAAATCTGAATCTCGAGATCTATTCCTCCTCTTTCGTTTCTCGTTCACCTTATAGAAATGATCTTTTCTTTTAATTTTGATTAAAATAAAATAGAGGATCTAATCTGGAGGTTCCAAAGCTTCCTGGCTATACAACACCAGAACACACGACATGTATTCGGCAGTACACGCCGTGTTGTCAAGATTCAATGCATCAGATCGGTCTTCCAAACCAAGCTGTGTGTTGGAGTTTTTTTAAGTCTTAAATGACTCTGTGTGTTGACCAGGAATAGGTGGCATGCGGTTTCTGGATTACACGACATGTGGCCCAATGGACACAACGTGTAGTCCCTTCGGGTTGGGGTTGGACCGTGTACCCCGTACATGGCTTTCCCGGTTGGAGACCGTGTAATGAGGAACTATACGACATGTGGCCCACTCGACACACCATGTACTCCGAATATTTCTGAAGTACACTCACACGCCGTTTCCCCCGGCGTGTACTTCAGATAGATGGTGAAAAATAGTACATACCGTGTAGTTGAAACTACACATCATGTACTCATCCAAATTACACAGATTTATTAAAATTTATTATTATATTATACAAACCCTTGAGATGTGTACCATCGTGCGGGCATAAAGCTGAGGCACAACACATGATAGGTGTTTTATATATATGTATTTAATTTAACATCTGTGTAATGTTTATTTCTACTCATTGGGTAGTTATGAATAAGAATTCACTAGGTTGCCTCCAAGGTACATGTTATGTACAAAGATAATTTTAAATTAATTTATTTGTTTAAAATTATGATGGATGAGAATCTCAAGGAAATTCAGAAAAGGATTTAATATAAAAGGATTGATTAATTAAATATGATAATTAATTGATTCGAGCGTGATTTATCTTAAATAATAATGATTAAAGAATTGAATGCTAGTTTTATTTATACGTAAATATCATTGCATGTGTGGATGATCATGAGCTATAACAAGACCTTTGTATGTGTATGGTTTCTTTTAATTTATTTATTTGAATTAAATTTGTTGGCCTGCGAGCCTTATCCTCATTAATATGCAGGTCCTGTGTGCCCAAGGTTTCTTTTATGTAAAACTCCCTTTTACCCCTCACCTACATGTGATTTAAAACAAAAGGGCATATGTAATGGATGGAACTCCCAAGCTAGTGGAGGTGGTTCAAGCTGGAGCCAAGATGAAACCAATCCTAGGAGATATAGAGGTGGACAAGTGGAAGCTGTAAACATGAACCCAAAAGGTTAAAGGTGTTTCTCCCCTAGTCCAGTGTTAGTTTATCAACCGATAGATAAACTAACCATTAGAAAATCTCATGATCATGCCATTTACCTTATTTTATTTCTATCATTTGCATGGTATATCATTATGGATGTGTTGTTATGATCACATAATTAATGAATTAAATAAACACGCCAGATGGAACTAAAATAAACCAGACTTATGCGTAAATATTATCAAGACATGGTTAATCACTTAAGCAAGTTACACTTAATATTAACAGACATGTGATAATAATCAATTCATGCATAAGAGATAAGAATCCCTCAAATAAAATATTAAGTCAAACCAATATTTCCGTTACTTGATTAAGGAAAAAAATCAATAAAACTATGTGTTTGACTAACCCTTTTTGGGACACTTACTTTTATACAGGAAACCCATATGAAAGGTTTCAGGTTGACTTAACCATATTACATCAAGAGGAGTAGCCCTTGATAGACTTGGTGTAATATTGGAGGCAAGAGTTGAGGAAATACAAATTCATGATTTCAGGATTGGGGAGTCCACTCAACAGATCAAGGAACTACAAGCCGACAGTTGGAAAAGACCTTCCTACCTAAATACATTCTAATAGCTTGACCAACCCTTGTTGGGGTTATGCGAAGGGGAATATGGATCCTTTCCACTAGAATGTCACGGAAACTGGACATTCCGAGTTCAATGGTGAGGGCCATTGAGACTTTATAAAATAGCAGGAGACTTAATAAAATTTATTATTTCTCATAAAATGTAATCAAGAAAGTACTAATGATCTGCTATTTTAATTTTAGAATGAAAAATGACAAGCTCATCAACCACACTATCTCTGCGGTCAATTCTGGATAAATACAACATCCTCACTGATAGTAACGTCCAAGAATGGTTTAGACACCTTTGGTTTATCCTACTCCATGAATGGAAGTCTTATGTGCTGGAGTCATCATTACCTGATCCTCCTACCAAGGAGGTGAGTGATGAGGATTTCCTGGTCTATGAGAAACATATGAATTATGCGGTCGAAGTTCAATGTTTGGTGCTATCATCAACGTCTAGTGAGCTCATGAAGTCTCATGAAAACATGGATGATTAAAGAATGCTCGAGAACCTCCGTGGTATTTACCAGGAGAGAGAAAGACAGGAAAGGTTTGAGACCTCTAAGGCACTATTTCAGAGTAAGCTTGAAGAAGGTGCCCCAGCTGGACCTCATGTAGTCAAGATCATTTAATACATTGAGAGCCTATAGGTTCTAGGGTTTAAACTCCCCATAGAACTGGGCATCGATCGCATTATCATATCACTCCCTTTGATACTCTCTAACTTTGTTGTCAATTTCAATATGAACAACATTGAGAAGTCTCTATCTGATATTCTTATCCTCATTCGCCAAGTGAACAAATATATGAAGCGCAAAAATAATTATATCTTTATAGTGAATAAGAGGAAAGGGAAGGCTAATATCTTTAATCCCAAAGATTCTTCACAGCCTTCCAAGAAAAGTAAGGTCAAAGGGGAGGCAAGGGAACAAGAGGCTGTTTGTTTCGCATGTGGCAAGAAGGGCCGTTGGAAGAAGAACTTCACCCATCCTAAGAATCAAGGGGAAGATTCAGGTGCATTTGTTATCGAATGTAATCTATATGTTTCTACAAATTGGGTATTAGATACAGCTTTTGGTTCTCACATATGTATCCAAATACAGGAACAAAGTAGATTCAGGAAGATTGATCGAGGGGAGGTAGATCTATGAGCAGCCAATGGAGCCAGACTTGCTGTTCTAACTGTCAGGGACTACCACCTCACATTTCCAACTGGGATGATATTGGTGTTAAAGGGTTGTTATTATGTGCCTTATGTTACTAAAAACATTATTTTTTTTATCCAAATTAGATACAGATGGATTTGTTTTCAAGTCTATAAATTAATGTTGCTTCTTTTACAAAGATAACATTTGTTATAGTAGGTCACATTTATACAACAGATTTTACATGTTGTATTACACAAACCAAATAATAGAAATTGGTAACAAAGATACTTCACATGACTCATACCACACCCAACTTTGGAATCACTGGCTAGGCCATGTAAACGAGAAACAATTGAAAAAGTTACATCCAGATGGATATTTATATTCTTTCGAACTAAAACCACTTGGAATATATCATGCATGTTTACAAGGTAAAATGACCAAATCCCCATTTAGTGGGAAAGGTGAAAGGGCTAAAGATCTTTTTGAATTGGTTCATACCAATATTTGTGTACCATTTCCAATTGAATAAAGGGGAGGGTATTCATACTTCATAACTTTTATTGATGATTTTAGTTGATATGAATATATCTACTTAATTAGGTATAATTCGGATTCTTTTGATAAGTTTAAAGAATACAAGAATGAATTTGAGAACCATATTGGTAAGAAGATTAAGAAACTCCACTCAAACTGAGGTGGAGAATATCTTAATCAAGACTTCATTGATTACTTACGGGAGTTTGGGATCCTATCCCAACTCACTCCTCCAAATACACTCCAACGGAATGGTGTGAGAGAAAGGAGGAACCACACCTTGTTAGACATGGTGAGATCAATGATGAGTCATGTAACTCTTCCATTATCCTTTTGGGGATATGTGTTACAAACAGTGGCACACATACTAAACCAAGTACCAACTAAATCAATAAATGGTATTCCATATGAGTTCTGGAGTGGAAGAAAATCCATGTTATCTAATCTACATGTGTGGGGTAGCAAAGCGTTTGTTAAGGCCTCTTCAGGTAATAAACTCACACCCCGAGGCACAAATTGTACCTTTATAGGATACCCCAAGGAAACAAGTGGATATTACCTATACAACCCCTTAGACAAAAAGGTTTTAGTGGAAAGACATGACATATTCCTTGAGAGGGAGCACATCTCTAAAAGAGATAGTGGGAGTGAGATAGACTTTGATGAAGTCGAGGCTCAGGGTGCACAAGAGTTGGTACAAGAACAGATTCCACAAAGCCCTGTGGAAGAACAATCTATTCCAGAGACACAAGTACTGTATAGGAGTACAAGAGAGGTTAGAGAACTGGAACAATATGGGTTTCTAGTTACTGAGGATGGTGACTCCTTATTAGTTGATAATAATTATCCTTTAACCTACAAGGATGTAGTAAGTGGCACAAAAATTTCCAAGTGGCAAGAATCCATGAATTCTGAAATGAATTCCATGTACCAAAACTAAGTCTGGATTTTGGTAGATCCTCCAGTTGATGTAAAGCCTGTTGGTTGCAAATGGGTATTCAAGAAGAATATGGACATGGAAGGACAAGTCAGTACCTATAAGGCACAAATGGTTGCAAAAGGTTTTAAATAGCATCAAGTAATTGACTATGATGAAACCTTCTCACCAGTTGCAATGATGAAATCCATCAGAATTCTACTTTCTATTACAGCTTACCAGGATATGAGATTTGGAAAATGGATTTCAAAACAACATCCCTTAACGGGAACCTTCAAGAAGATGTATACATGACACAACCTGAAGGGTTTATGACTCCAAAGGATGCCAATAAGGTATACAAGTTGCATAAATACATTTATCTATTAAAGAAAGCATCCAGGTCATGGAACATTCATTTTAATGAAGTCATAAAAGAATTTTTTTTTATCAAAAATTAACGTGAGACTTGTGTCTAAAATTGGTTTAGTGGGAGTGTAGTAATTTTCCTAATAGCATATATTGATGACATATTACTCATTGGAAACTAGATACCAGTCTTGCAGTCTGTTAAGGAATGGTTGAATCAATGCTTCTCTATGAAAGACTTGGGTGAGACAGCATATATTCTTGGGATCAAGATACACCATGATAGATCCAAGAGATTGCTAGGCCTAAGTCAAAGTACATACATTGATAAGATACTGAAGAGATTCAGTATGGAACAATCCAAGAGGGGATTGTTGCCAGCGTCACATGGCATTCATCTTTCCAAGAAAATGTGTCCTCAGACACATGAGGAAAGAAAGATAATGGCAAGGACTCCATACGCATCAGTGATTGGGTCAGTCATATATGTCATGCTATGTACTATACTGGATGTCGCCTACGCATTGAGTGTAGTAGGCAGATATAAAGCTGACCCAAGTGACCGCCATTGGATGGAAGTCAAGACTATCCTAAAGTATCTGATGCGTACTAAGGATATGTTCCTGGTTTATGGAGGAGATGATGAACTAGTCATCATAGGATATACAGATTCTAGTTTCCAGACTGATCAAGATGACATGAAGTTGCAAACGGGATACATCTTCACTTTGAATGGAGGTGCAATGAGATGGAAGAGCTCAAAGAATAGCGTGGTCGCAGATTCTACAGTAGAGTCCAAGTTTATCGTAGATTCTAAGGCAACTAAAGAAGTAGTTTGGATGTGAATCTTTTTCCAGGAGCTAGATGTGATACCTAGTAGTAAAGATCCCATCACACTGTACTGTGATAATACTGCAACAACAACTCTTGCAAAAGAGCCAAGGTTACATCAGCGGACGAAGCACATACTTCAGAAGTATCATCTCTTGAGAGATTTTTCTTAGAGAGGTGACATTGCAGTGATCAGTATTTCCATGGAAGACAACGTGGTGGACCCCTTGACTAAATCCTTGACTCAGCAGAAACATGATCATCATGTGAGGTCTAGCGGACTAAAAGTCGTAGGCAGTTGGCTCTAGTCCAAGTGGGAGTTTTTAAGATTTGGTGTCCTAGAACCAACTGGTTTTACTTTGATTACATTAATATTTAATGTATTATTACATATTGTTCATTGTTCTGCATGACTATGATGTAATAATGTCCTAGAGTATTTGTTTCATTGATAAGGTCATGGCAGTTCTCTGCTATTATGAGAACATTGAAATGCTATAACAATATTCTTAAATATAGTTCTACAGTTGGATGACATGCTATGAGGGGACACATAGCATGAATACCATCAGGTGTGAGTACTCATGAGCAGATGAGACTTCCTCTCGTGAAGTTTGCACTTGGCAATCTCGAAGATAGGAGATTATGAGAACAGACCCGCTAATAGGAATTCCGCATGTTTTGGTGTCATCAGATATTTCTATCTGTTAGCGTGTGTAATGATCCTTAGCCTTTAATATTATCATCAATACGTGTCATGACTTATGCACTTTGGTTTACTAACAAAAACTGTCATGCAGAAAGTTGGTGGGAAGTAGGGTACGTTGGGTGCATCACGAGTGGAATGTTATTAATGGATAAGTCGAAGAAGGATTTTCCCTTCCATTTATGGAAGTTGATATCTCGACCCTTTGATTGAAATAGAACCGTCGCGCGAAATTCCATGGCCATGGTGTAACGACGAGTTTATTTCAAGTAGTCAAAGAACAACGTATCAAGCATAAAAGTTGATGATACAATCATGAAACCTTCTTGATGAGATATTTCGACAAAGGGATTATATTACATAGTGAGCGTTCATATGTGGATGTAATTTTTGTGACTTTAAGTTATTACTCTTGGGTTCCTTGAACCGTTGCTAGACAGTACTCTTGGACTTTAGGAAAACCCACCTAATGTCAACAAGAAAGAATCCTAGAGGGTCACACACTAAGTGTTTTTGGTGGTCTTGGTTAAATTCTATTTGAATTTAATTAATGAAATAAATATTATTCTCAAGACCGTGGAATAATTTTATTCAAGTTAAACTGATCACATAAATTAAATTAAATATATTTATTTTATTTTATTGAACATTTAATAATTTTATTCAGTCTGGTAGTAAAATAATTATTTGCAAGATGGTAAATAATTATTTAATTAGTTGGCACAAATTAAAATAATGCTTCTATTATTTTGTGACGCAAAATTTTATTTATAATTCTGTTTCGCGCAAGTTGGCACACTGTAAATAACGACGTAGTATTATTATTAAATGCAAGAGTTTTCTCTAAGTTCATGAATTTATTTAGTTGTTGTTATGCAATTAAATATTGTAACTGAAATTCCATGTATATAAATAGGGAAATACCCCTATTGTGCCATACACCTCACCACACGCCAGGTGAATTGAGAATTGTTGAGCCAAAAAATTTCTCTCTCAAATCCTCTTCTCCCCCCTCTCAAGAATGAGAGACATTCTTCAAGGTCAAAGAACAAGCGATCAAGAACAACCGACACAAGACACTTTCTTCACCACGCTAGCACTTAGAGAACGAGCAGTTTCAATCAGAGGTCATCAGAGCACATGTGGATCACCGCTAGAGGGATTCTAGTTTAGATCCTTATAAGCACAATGATATAATCTAGAAGGGTCATTCTGTATGATCAACTTCATCAACTAAGAAAAATACCAAAGATCCAGGTATTATTTTTCTTTATGAAATTAATTAAATTAATTATAAACATGATGTGTAAGATCCTCTCTAAAGATTTTGGTCCTCTTTATTATTTATCTAAATCATTGATTATATTCCATGGAGACTGGCGTTCATTGTCATATTGATCCCAAAGTAATCATTGATCATGGTAAAAATCAAAGTTGGGTGTCGTCCCAACCACGCTTCCACTGTGCCTGGAACCTTCAGTTATGGTAGATCCTTAACAAGTCTTTTCTTAGTTCTCTTAGATAAATTTCTAAGGTTATAACATCCTAACATTATATTATATAACCAAGATTGATCTTACATTTCACCAAGTCAAGGAAAGTCTGTGATCCTAAGGTCTTCTAAGTTAAGTGTGTAAACATTCTCATGCCGATTGGCACAAAGAATAAATTCATCCTTTGAGGTATGTACTAAATGCTTATCATTCCTAAAGTTCAAAAGATAACCTTAATCACATAACTGACTTATGCTTATAAAGTTGTACTTAAGACCTTTAACAAACAAAATATTTGAAGTTAAAGCTTTACCAAGAAGAACAATGTTACCTATTCTCATAATCTCTCCTTGAGCATTATCCCAAAAAGTAACTTTTCCACTATTCCTCTTGATAATATTTTTGAAAAAATATTTGTTACGATTCATATTCCTGGAATAACCACTATCCATGTACCATATATTATTATTTTTGGTTATTTTTTTTCCTAAAAACAAAAACATTAAACTTTCAGCACCCAAACCTTGTTGGGTTTAGTAATGTTATAAAACAATATTTTTAGAATCCACATTTATTTAGAAAAATAGGCTTTGTGAAAACCTAGGGATTGGAATTTTTTTAAAGAAAAATTATTTTTCTAATGGACCCCACTTTTTCATTTAGTGAAAAATGGATCACTTTTAGGAATAAAGAAATTGTTACTAAAAACTTGTTTTTTATAAGAAAAAACCATTTCAGGACTATTTACATGATGATGAATTTGTTTATAAATTTTGTCAAATTTTTCTCTACCAGTTGTAAATTATGAAAAAAGTTTATTTAGATAATAAATTTTAGATTTTAGTTTTACAACTAAATTCTTATCCTTACTAGTAATAGTCTTGGAATTAAGTTAATCAAAAATATTTTGTAAAGAATTTTTCTCAGAATCTAATTTTTCTAAATATTTAGAAATAGTATAATTATCAAAATTAAACTTATCAAGATATTTTGAAAGATATTATATTTAATTTGTTAAAAAATTTATTCTTGAATCAGCCTTAGAAATATTTTCCTTAACATTATCATGTTTTTTTTGAAAATTTTACAATTTTAAATTTCTAAGAATTTAGAAAAGTGGGAAACTTATTCAAAAGAAGATAAAGTATTATCTTCACTACCTGAGGAAGATTATTCATCCAAAGATATATAATCCTTCTCATCAGTATAGTTTACACTTAGATACATATTAGTAAGATTCTAAAAATTCTTTACCTTATCCACGAGATAATGATTTACTTGAGGTACTTTGGAAAAAATACCTATGTTCCTCTATCTATAACTTTCATTATCTGAATAATTTTCATTATAATAACCTCTACTAGAACTCTATGTGTCAGTATATTTTATAACTTTCTTACCATTGGATTTTTAATATTTATAATCATTCATTTCTGAATTTCTATCTCTCCCATCTTTCCTTTCCATCTTTTGAAAATATGGCCTAATGTGTCCAAATTTATTACATTCATAACAAGTTACTTAATTTTCTTGTAATTTATATCCTTATAAATTTTTTATATCTATATTAGAAATCCTTATTTACCAATATCTTATTCATTCTTCTTGAAAGATTCTATGACTCATTTTCAGACTGCTCATAATCACTAGAATCAGATTAAACAATAAATGTCTTCTTTATTGAAGATTTAACAACTTTTTTAGGAGTTTGAGCTTTGGTAGGAATAAAATTAGAAGAAAAATAAACACCCCCATTATTCTTATTTTATTTCCCAAAATATCTCTTGATTATTCCCTCAAATTTCATTAAAGTTACAATGAGATCATCAAGACTAAGATTTTTTAACTTTATCATACCATCAACAAAAAACCTCTTTGATTCCCATTATTTCTTAAAGAGAATCCCCAGGAGTGTCCATTTTGAACCCTACACCCTAGGAACCCCCTCCCCATGAAGAGATCACTCCAGAGAGAGCCTCATCTGGGAAGTATCCTTTTCTAGTCAAGATAGAAGAGCATCCCATAGGGTGACAACCTGATCATTGATGGTTCGACACAAAAATCCATCAGATAGGTGGGCTGTGCCCTTCTACCTACCTGATGAAGCACCGGGTGACCTGGAAAGGTGAACGGACCAGGGGAGGTGGAAATTATCCCAAGAGAGGGATCCCAAGATTCTAACCCCATACATCCAAAGAAACATTATTACTATGACCCTCCCCCTTACCACTACACCACCTCCAAAGCAGTACTTTGATTCCCATTCATTAGCCATGATGTCAATAATTTTATCAACAAGAATATAATCATATAAAACTTTCTCTCTAAGAGATTGTAAACTATTAATAATAGTCATAAACCTTTGGTGAATCTTGGAAATATATTATCTAGGTAAAAACTCAAAATATTTATAATCATATCTTCACATAGCTCTCCTGGTTTCAATAACCTTTGAAGCTTAAAAATGCATGATTTCTAACTTTTTAAAAATACTATTGGTGGCTTCACAAGATAATATTTGGACATAAATACTTCTTATCACGGATCATAACAAAGTATTTATAACTCTATAGTTTATTTGATATTACTAATTCTCTTGATGATTAAATATATAACTTTCTTATCACGATTTTTTAATCTCTAGTTAACAAAACAAAGTTATCAACTCCAGTGTTGATTACAAAAGTCTTCATCCTATCTCTCTAATACTCATAATCAATACCATAAAAAATAGGAGGTCTCTTAGGATTAAAATTTTTATGGGTCCAAAATTCATTCCTTAAATATTAAAAATAAATATATATTCTTTTATATAAAACATGATAGTGTAATAAAAAATTTTTAAACAAAAAGTTTATAAAAAAACTTCAAAGAAACTTGAAATTGTAAAGAAACAAAAGATCTGTAAGTATATGATCAATGGAATCCTACTATGATACTAATTTTTGGATATAAATATGAGTTATATTGATATCAAGGTCCAAATAAAATATTCTTGATAGATCTATTACAAGAGGTGGGTGAATTTTAGTTTTAAAAACTTTAGTTTAAAAGAGTTTAAACTAAACAAATTCACAAACCTATTTAAGTAAAACTATAGGATTCATACTTGTCCCTTAGTCTGATTAATAAAGTATCATAATAAAGATTGGATTTGATATATTAGAGTTATAGAATCCAAATTAGATTCAATAATATTTAATCAGTGTATATGATTGGTGTCACTATGGATCTGATTAAATACTGCAAAAGAATCGTAATGAGAGTAATTATGATAAAACAATTGATAAATAAATATGAATATGATGTTTCAATTTCTTTTATATAAATGAAGTGGAATAGTTACTTGTAAAGAAACAAGAAATACAATATAAATATAATTTAATATTAACTTACAACTATTATTAAAATATTACACTTTTATCCTTAAGAGTAAGGTAACAACTAACCTTGGCTAAAGGTATACCTTGTTTTATACTTATAATAAAGCTGATCTTTCCTCAGTAAAGAAATCCATTAATATGAATATTAGCTCTGTCTTACTATCCATGGAAGCCGTTGATCTGATGGATCTAATTCTTTATCTCACTATCCCTGTGATCCCTTGATCAAGATGATCGGATTCTCCATCTTCCTATCCCAAAAATCCCACAATCATAATCACAATAATTGGATACAGAAACAATTATAAAAACAATTATTAAGGATACAACCTGACAAGTTTTCCTTAAGAAGACTCTCTCTAAAGAATTACAAGAGACTAGGAATAAGCTGTTCATGATATGTAATCTTTAGAAAAAGCAAGAGAGAAATTTATCTTGCAATAATCAACATTTTTTCTAAAAAATACTTCAAACTCTTCAAATGACTAGGTATTTATAGGCTTCTTCCTAACGGTCATATTTACTTCCTAAAAATCATATTTTATCTGAGTTTTTCACAATGACTTTGACATATGGAACTTGACAGATCATACCTTTCTGGAATAACATAATATCTGACTTCATTTTGGATTACACCATCATAGTGTATGAAGATTTCCTTACATTAGAAATAAGTCTTTTGAATACGATTCTAAACATTAAGTTAGTCTGATGGATTTCCTTATGATTTTCATTATGATATTCTTAATAAGGCTTAGTCTGATGATTATCGGTACCATTATAATTATGATTTTTAATACTTTTTTAGTATGAAATACAAGATAGAAAGTCTAACAATAGTTCTAATAAAGGTGAGTCTGATGTTTTTCAGACACAACCTCATTTCGATAGTTGTAATGAATAAATTTAAAGTTTATATTAAAATACTTAAGAACTTATTCTATGTATGGTAAAATATAATGTTTTCTACAAAAAATGTACTAAAAAAAATTTGGATATAAAAGGTTATTAAATAGGATTTAGGAAGGCATTTGATATTTTGAAAAAAAGGAATTTAAAAGTGAGAAATAGAATTTATGACTCAAAAACCTCGACTCATATGAAATCACAGCCTACCTATAAATCAAAAAATAGCTGAGACTAGCTCAAGAGGACACTAAATACACTATGTACTCCATGAACTCCTCCAGTAGTCTCAAAATATAAGCACTAGTTTGCGTCAACCTCAACTCCTTAATGGATCCATGACACTGATCACTCTGGGTAAATGGATGCCCTTTCCACATCATAGTGGTTAAAGGGGATGCAATCCTGGAGAAGTATTCTATGAAACTCTAGTAGTACCCCTAAAATCCAAGAAAACCCTGCATCTCTGACATACTCTCAGGTGGATCCCAAAAAAGTACTACATCAATATTTGATGGATCCATAGATAATCTGCGATCAGAAATGACATTCCCTAGGATGTGAACCCTGTGGATCTAGAACTACCACTTTGAGAGTTTATCATAAATCTGGTTCTCCTGAAGCAAGTATAAAACTATACTCAAGTGCTTTATATGATCCTCCTTTGACACAGAGTATATGAGTATGTCAATAATGAAGAAAACCAAAAATCATTCGAAGTATGGTTGGAAGATCTGGTTCATCAAATCTATAAACACAATAGAGAAATTCATCACACCTAAAGGCATCACTAAGAAATCATAGCGTCCATAGTGACATAAGAATGACAGATTCAGAATATCAGCCTTATGAACCCTCAATTGGTGGTATCTAGTCCTGTGATCAATCCTTGAGAACCAACTCACACTTGACAACTGACCAAAGAGGATATCAATACTCAATAAGGGATACTCATTCTTTATTGTAGCTTGGTTCAACAGATGATAATAAAAATAAAGACACAATCTCCTGTATTCCTTTTTATTGAAAAAAACTAGAGCTACTCTGGGGTACACACTAGGTCTGATAAAACCCCTCTCTTGATGGTCCTCTAACTACATCCATAGATCTCGAAGCTCAGTAGTGGCTATCCTATATTCTATATAAGATATCAACATGGTACTGAGGTGCAAGTTAATGTAGAAGTACATCTTTTGTCTCAATGGTATTCCTGAAATATTCTTGGGGAATACATACATAAATTCCTCCACTACTAAAGGAATCCAGATGCTTGAAGATATTTATGCACCAAGGGACAAACTCACCAACTAATGAGTGATGGGGTGCAACCTACTATATGCAAGGACAACTTGTTCCACCATGAGATCTCTCTTATCCAAAAGGGTAATCTCATCCCATCTATCTGAAGGAATTTTACTCATCTTCAATTACAATAAATATGGGCTCAAAAAATGGGAAACCAATCCATACCTAGGATGATGTCATAATTTTTCACCATCAAGACTTAGATATATCACATTAAACTATCTCTACCAAGAAAAAACTTTTACTACCGTAAGATGATTGATATCGAAGAATCACTCCCTTTAAAAATTATAGAAGTAGCTACTAGGATATTGTATCATTTGGAAGCTCCATCTCATACATTAGGAATAAGGAGATAAAGGAACGAATCAAACTTATTTCTACTAGTATCGAAGAAAGAGTATAAAGAAAATAGATTTTACCTCATATAATCTCATGTGCAGCCTAGTCATATCCCTTCATGGCCTGAAACTACCCATGGCCCGACCACTAGGTCTTTTTCCCGACATGGGCCACTTGGTGGTGGTGGTGGTAGGAGCACGTAACTTCTCCATCTAAAAAATTATCCCCCTATGGAGGCCCTCATACTCCTCTTCCGATCCTACTTAGCATGATGTGTTAGGAAATCATGAGCCAAATGGCCATGCCCATCATAAGAATAACATCACCCCTCCCTAGGCTGATTAGATCCACTATGTGATCCTTAATCCATTGATCCACACATCCAAGTATAAGAATGCATCCTCTACTGAGATCTCAATGTCTGACGCCTACTACCTTCTATATACGACTCAGCTACATGCTTCCCACCACCATCTCCAACCTCCTGGAACCCCTCTTCTAGGAAGATATCAGTCACCAGAGCCCACTCTAGCACTCCAACATAAGTGGGTAGACATAAGGAGACCACACTAGCTCAAATTTCTCTCGAGAGACCCTAATATAACTTCCTTTCCTAGAATAAGCCATCTCAAACCATGTCGAGTGAGTACCACATAAGGTTAGTTGTAATTACCCGACCCCAAAAGACCAAATTCAGTGCATTATTTTAATACATTAGCATGATTAGAAGGAATCAAATCCCAAAATACTGATTATTTTAGTAGTCTTGGAAAATAGATTACATACATAAAACTTTCATTAAAATTCAAAACATAATATGTAACATAGTAAATTCTTTGGGAACGCCATTATTCTACTAGATTAAGCCTACATATCAATCATAAAAAACTTCTTGGAATCCTGGGAAAATAAAACATACGAAAGGGGTGAGTTGAGATTCTCATTAAGGTTAAAAAATATAGAAAAAGCTTTCATAAATAATCATAAACTTTTAAGGTAAGGTATAAAACTGAAACACAAGCCTTATAAACATAATATGGCAAGAATAATTCAAATAATTCCATTTAAACATTCACATGGATATTATACTAGTCGACTAATCACATGTAATATCAATAAAAAATCACATAACGAGGGAATTCATAATTCCATACATCTGTAAGATATTGTCGAGGCCTTGGCCAAGAAATCTTAAAATAAATGGTTAAGGCCTCATCCAAATCCATATCTAAAAATAAATGGGTAAGGTCTCAGCCAATTCCATATATAGTTTTTCTCATGATACCTACCAATTTATCAAGGGATATAGTGGGCCCCACCCGTCACTTACTAAGTCCAATGCATTCCTCTTATGAAAGGGGTAAAACATAACATAAACATTCATATTAAAACTAGTATAAGAAATATTAATAATTTTACCATAAAACATGAATGGTATAAAAATAGCACATCCACAGTCAAATATATCATAAAACTTTCAATAAAATAGGGAATATTTTATCATAATAAATCAACCTCAATTAATCATAAAATCCAACAAAGGATGTTGACATAGATGAAAATAATCTAACAAAATCATTAAAACACTTTGAGAGAAATATATATTTTTACTTTGAAAACATTTAAAGAAATGAAATTTATAAAATAAGACATTTAAAAGAGATTTTTGAGTCAAATTATCCCATAAAACTTTTAAATTTTTAAAAGGAATTAACATTTTAAGACATTCATGTTCATATAAATAAATCCTTAAAACCATTTTGAAAACATGTACATTAATGAGAAATATTTAGAAGAATAAAACTATAACATTTAAAATGATATTTTAGTTAAAGAGTACCTCAAATAAAACCTTAAAAATATTCCTTTTGAAAACATTTGTAAGAAACATGGACATGGATTATAAATATACCACATTAAATACTTACACATAAACAATCTCAAATAATAATGAGATTACAAAATTAACCCTTAACTTATATTTTCCTTTAGTAGAGGGTGAGTTAACCTCCTGTATAATGGTTGAAGAATGTTATTAAATTATACCAAAACTATAACCATATTCATATTTATGATATCATATATGATCCTATTATATCATTTTGTTAATATATTTCAGTATTTCCATTATTTCAGGTGTTAACTCCTTCGTTTTCCTATGAAGGTTTTGTTGTGTAAGTCATGTTTCTTATGAATATGACATATTGTATTCATATACAGAATGATACTAAGTTAATGAATATTATATTTACTCATCATATTAATTTTATAATAATTATTTAATGGTTAACATGGATAATGAATCTCATCACGTCGTGGAGATGGTAGGCCATACGTACACATGAGCGATGATATCATTCCCTTAATGGTTAAATGGTGAGAAATTGAATTGTATATTAATTATAAATAAAAATTATTATGTAATATTAATTATTTATCTCAATTATATTCATTATTATACCCATTAAAATAAATTAGTATTGAATGAAAAATCACACCACGACGTGGAGATATTATGTCGTACGTATGCACACATGGTGATATTGTTATTTGTAGGATGAATAAAATGAGAAATATGGTTATACCAGGATTATAATTGAATATAAGTATATGTATGATACTATATTTATTAATTTGTTATGTAAAAAACATAGAAATAGTAAGTATAAGAAGAAAATAACTTTGAAATAGGTGATAAGACAATTATCTCTTTTTTTTCCAGGTGTCTCCTTTTGATTTGCCCAAAAATAATCCTTAGGATAGATTTATGAACAATATATGAACTCTAGGATATAGTGAGGGATTTTTTGAGAGTAAATGGGAAGGTTTTTGATGACCCAAAGGTCTTTATAGGTTTGAATTAAAGATAAGGAGAAGTACCCTTTTATAAGAGTGGGGAGGCGGACCTTTGGAAACACCAAAACTCTTAAATTATTATAAATTTTTTTTAAATAAAAATGGATAAAAAGTGGATTATTTAAAATATAATATGAGTATAGGTCTAAATACTCTCAACCAATGAATTTTAGGCATGTTTAGGTTATAAAACTAACCTTATCTTTTAGATTTAACGCTTAGTTAAACAATTTAACTCTTAGCGTGTCTTCTTGTATTTTTACACTATAGGGTTAATATAGTTACTATAAAATGCCAAAAGAACCCCAATTGGATAATTTATGACATATTTTACATTATTAAATTTATTTTTCCTAACCTTATATTTTTATTACTTTTATATCATTTAATAAAATAGTATTTATTTTTAAATATCATTTATGCCAATTTTAATAATATTCAATATATTCATTTTTAAAAAATATAAAACCAACACGATAACTTCGAACCGATAATTCCACCATGTCACTAAAATGTGTAAGTTATATATAAAATTAGTGTATGTCATTAATTAAGTCAAATTATATTTATTTTAATATTTTTAATATTATTTATTTTATATCTCTTTTAATAAAATAATTTCTACATCACTACTGTGTCATCATTATGGGTAATTATTTAATCTATAAAAATTATAAATAAATATATATGATGTTTCAAATTATTTTATATTTTTATAAACTATTTTTAGTCAAGGTTATCTCCTAGATATCTCTATATTAAAATTATTATACTTATAAGAAATGAGAGTACGATATTTTGTCATATTCATTAATTTTAATAATATTCATATAATATTCATGGACAATGGTCCACTAAATGATTAAATTTAAAAAATTAGATTATAGGGGTCATATTTAGTCATAAAATAGGACTTTAACAGGTTTTAGGGTAATTTTATAATTTTATTTTTATGTTTAATTACCTGATTTACCCTTAATTACGGTAATAAAAAAATCACTAAAGTTACTATTCATAATAGAAAAAAATAAAAGGAACCTATTTAAAAAATTTACAACCACTGATTCCAAATATGGAATCCATTTTTAAAAATTCAAAATACATAAGTTGAATTAATTAATTTAAAATTAATCCTGTTTTCAGAATGAAAAAAGGGCTTTTAAAAGTTAAAACATTTCAAAAGATTGAAATGTTTTTACATCAAAATTCATAGTAAAATTAATTCCAATGACCCAAATTATATTAAATGGTAAAAATATATTATATTTATACTTTAAAACCATTAAATAATATAATTTATCCCCATAAATTATTTCAATGAAAAATGTTTTTTTCAATTAAAATTTAGTACATTTTTACTATTCATCAAAACATAAAACTTATCAGAAAAATACCAAAAATTGAACCAAAGTAAATTTTTTATATTAAAAATTAAAATATGAAGTTTATATTGTCAAATTTAATATTTAAAAGTTTAAAATATTGGATTTAAAATGGGTTCTCAATTAAAAGGTGGAAAAAACTGCATTTTTTGAAAAATAGTTCTTTTATATGAAAAATTTATTTTTTATCATGTCTAGAAAATACATAATATGAATGTGAAAATTATATGGAATATAAAAATTTCAAAATATAGTTAATACTATTGATAACCACTAATATAATTTCTAGGTAATATATTATATTAAATAATAATATTTTAATAATATATTATTGTTCAGTAAAACTGGGCCTTATGTGTAACAAAAGACAAATCATTGTTGTGTGTTGCGTAAGCTTAACATGGTGTTGTGTAAAAATAAAGAAAGTAAAAAACTTCAATTTATTTTAAAATGAAAATATTTTTAAATCTATGGGTGTTACATTTTTCCCTCCTTCAATAAATTGTGTCTACACAATTTAAACTTGGGATTGGGAAATAGGGGTTTGTCATTTCAAAATGTCATTATGGAAATCCCACATTGGAAAATGGATTAATGAGACCTCCATTTTAAAATAAAAGGAAGTATGAAGGTCACTAGAGATAACAAATAATAGGGTTCTATGTAGGAAAACATGGGTATGAAATAATAGTGTAACCATTAAGTTCAAATGGAGAGTGATAGAGAACTTGATTAGGTAAAAGTTAATAATAAAAAATCTATAAATATGTGATAATCCAAGGGACCATTTGATTCATCATAAAAGAAAGTACTAGGAAAACACTTTTGGTTTTATGATCTTTTCCCGAGAGTTGAAAAATTCATTTACTTCATAGACTAATATTACAAATAAGCATACTTACTTGACAAGTAGAGTTCCATCCTTTAACTAATTTCTACCACAAACTCATATTTCTCCCAAAATATTATAAAATTCAAAAATATTCTATTTATCTTAATCATATAAGGTTCAAAAAAATTAACTTATACTTCATATTTCATACCATTTAAATAAATAAAACTATGTTATACAATCCAGGACATCACGTAGGCTAGTGGTAGGTGATACACCCTTGTCACCCTTCGGTTGTGGGTTCAACTCTCGTGGCCTTGACAGACGCAACGAGTTGTTGACTGACCCATGGGTTGTATTTTTTATAAAACTATATTATTATAAAATTCCAAAAATATCCTTAATAAATGTTTTAACCTTAAAAAATGCTATCCAATGTTCAACTTAATCCATTCCAAAATACTTCTGTCCAAATTAATAGTCTAAAAAGGTCTCTAAATTTCCAAAATCAGTCATAATGCATCTCTTATTGAAAAATACCTTTATAACCTCAAAAGATTCAATGAAATAATTCCTGATTCGAAATCCTTAAAGAATAAGTAATGTAGTAAAATCTTTATATATCTCATGAATCTTATAACCATATAACGATTGATGTAATAATTTTTGAATCCATATACAAAATAACCTTAATAATTATAATTCACTCTTAAAACACTAACTACGCTTCAAAATATTATTCCTTAATACCTCCTTCATCTCATTTAACTTTCATAGTATCTTCATCATCAATAGTATTACCATTGCTTGTATAACCTTGCCGATTCTAACCATTGAGCAAAACTCAAAGCACAAAGTGAGAAACACAAAACGTAGTAATATTCTCATGAAGAATCATTTATAAGATATCTAAATGATACCATATTATTCTCAATCCATTTGTCCATAAGATTAACCTAGGTCATCCATTACCAAATCTAAAGGATGATATCTTATACTTAGACTTATCCTCAAATTCATTCACTAGGTTATGTTTTCTAAATATAATTTCCAAGGTTGTTTCTAAACTACCTCTCATACCAATTGTAACGCTCCAAACCTAGAATCCCGGAGTAAGTGTATTATTTTAATACATTGGAATTATTACAAGGAATAAGATCTTTAAGGACCAATTAGTTTAGCAGTCTTAGAAAATAGATTACATACATGAACCTTTCATTACAATTCAAAACATAATATGCAACATAGTCCATTATTTGAGAATGCCATTATTCTCCTAGATTAAATTTTCATATCAATCATAAAACACATATTTACATCCTGGGAAAATAAAACATATGAAAGGGGTGAGATGAGATGCTTAGTAAGGTTAAACAATATAGAATAATCTTTCATAAACAAGCACAAACTTTTAAGGCAAGGTATAAAACTGAAAAACAATCCTTATAAACACAATCTTCCACAAAACATGGTAAGAATAAATCAAATAATTCCATTTAAACATTCAAATGGTTATTCTAATAGTCGAATAATCACATGTAATGTCAATAATTAATCTTATAATAAGGGAATGCATAATGCCGGACATCTGAAACATACTGTCAAGGCCTCGACCAAGACATCTGAAAATAAATGGTTAAGGACTTGGCCAAATCTATATATGAAACTAAATGGTAAATGACTCATCCAATTCCATATCTAGTTTGTCTCATGAGACCTACTAATTCATCAAGGGCTATAGAAAACCCCACCCATCACTTACTAAGTCCAATTCATTCCTCTTATGAAAGGGGTAAAACATAACATAAACATTTGTATTAAAACTAGCATAAAAAATGTTAATGCTTTAACCATAAACCATAAATTCTATCAAAATAGCACATCCATATTCAAATATATCATAAAACTTTAAATAAAATATGGAAGATTGTATCATAATAAATCAACCTCAATTAATCATAAAATCCAACAAAGGATTTTGACATAAATGAAAATAATATATTAAAATCATTAATACTCTTTGAGAAAAATATCTCTTTTTTTACTTTGAAAACATTTAAATACATGAAATTTATAAAATAATACATTTAAAATATATTTTTGAATCAAATTTTCTCTTACAACTTTTAAACTTTTGAAAGGAATTAACATTTTAAAATATTCATGTCCATATAAATAAATCCTTAAAACTATTTTAAAAACACTGACATTAATGAGAAAATATTTAGAATAATAAAACATTAACATTTAAAATGATATTCTTGTTAAATATTTCCTCAATAAAGCCTTAAAAAATATTTAATTTGATTTTTTTTAAGAAACATGGACATGGATGATAAATATGTCACAGTAAATACTTATGCATAAACTATCTTAGATAATAATGAGATTGAAAAATTAACCCTTACCTTGTATTTTACTTTACTCAAGGGTAAGTTAACCTTATATATAATGGTTAAATCATGTTATTAAATTATAAAAAAACCATATCTATATTTATGATGTCATATATGATACTCTTATATCATTTTTTAATAATATTTTAGTATTACTATTATTTCGGGTGTTAACTGCTTCGTTTTCCTATGCATGTTTTGTCATGTAAGTCATGTTTCTTATGAATAAGACATATTGTATTCATATCAAAAATTATATTAAGTTATTAAATATTTTATTTACTTATCATATGACTTTTATAATCATTCTTGAATAGTTAACGTTGATAATGAATCTCATCACCTCCTGGAGACGGTAGGTCATACGTATGCATGAGCAACAATATCATTAACTTAATGGTTAAATGGTATGAAATTTAATTTTATATTAATTATAAAGAATAATTATTATGTAATATTCATTATTTGTCTCAATTATACTCATTATTATATCCATCCAAATAAATTAATATTTAATAACAAATTACACCATGGCATGGAGACGGTAAGCCGTACATAGACATACATGATGATATTGTTATTCGTAGGATGAATAAAATGAGGAATATGGTTGTATCTGTAAAGACCCAGAATTTATATGTAATTTTTTAAAATACATGGGAATTTTAAGAGTCCACGAAAATTGATGGCACGTGATTCCGAGGCCTGGAGTGCCTGGAATGAATTTCTGAACTTTTGTTCGGGTACATTCAGTAAATGTGCGAGCGGGTTTTTGTAACTTTTGAACCGGTGCTCAGAATTGAAATTCGAGGACACTGTTGAACTCGCAACGCTGATATTTTCTTAAGAATACTTTCACCTCTAAGGCTGCTGGTTGATGGTGGAAGTTAATTTTTTGGGTTTTTCGTGGAAATAATAAAATAAAATAATCACACATATTATTTTATTTGTTGTATCCACCCACTTGTGGATATTGTGGTGGTGGGGACCATAGAAGATTTATTCTCCAAATTGAATGCTCGGTGGGGGGGACCACCCGATACTAACCTCCCTTGTGGATATTATGGTGGTGGGGACCACCTGAGTATTGAAACCTCTTGAACTCTCTATAAAGTGGGGAGAATCCTCTTGAACTCCCCACTTAATTATGCCAAACCTCCCCTTAATTTATTATGCCACCCATCAATTAATTAATTAATCATATTTGAAATTATGCCAACATAATCTATTAAGTTGGAAAATCCTTATATTGGGTGGAATTGGGGGAAAATCTTGGAAAAAAGGGAGAAGCCTAGAGAATTGGGAGAAAATATCTCTAATGAAGAATGCCAATGAAGAACGCCGACTTAGACTTGTTTTTCGGGACATCCTCCAATGTGGGATGTCTTCAATCGACAATCATATTTCCCTCCTCATCGTCAACAAGAAAACAAATGAGGTAGGGGTTTATTTCTTTATGGATATTGATGAGGTTTGTGGGGATTTTTGTTCTTAAATATCTCCCATACTCGTTCTTGATTCATGATTACATTGAGCCGCTTGTTACTGCTCTAATGAGGAGAGTGTGGGCCAAACAAACATGGCCCATCCTCTCTGAAATTTTCTTGTGATGATTTGTGGTGTTCTTTGCGACAGAGGAAGACGGCAACCAGAGCGGGTTTTTGGCACTGATGAGGAACATGAGAACGGTGGCCGACACCACCACTGGCCATGACGAAGGCGACGACACAACAGCGCCGCTCCGCGGCCATCGCCGCCCCACGACCTTCACCGACCGCGGCCACCGCTGTCCATGGCCATCGCCATCTGTGACCATTACTGTGCCACCCTGCGGCCTCGTCCCGCCACCCCGCATCCTTCTCGTACCACCCCGGACGAGCCGCCCCATGGCTGTCTGCGCCGCCCCGTCACCGCGCTGCCCCGCGGCTCTCCGCGCCGCCCCGCGGCGATGCCGCCCAGCGGCCCTCCATGGCCCCGCAACCACGCCGCCGAGTGGCCCTCACGAACTTCGTACCCCTCTCAAACCCTCACATCCCCTCATGGATGAGCCTCCTAGTGCGGGCCGGTTCGACCCGAACTGGGTCGGTTCGACCGGGTCGGACCGGACCCAGGCCCACTACGACCCATTTACAATCTTTTGGCCATATCTTTAGCCCCAGATGTCCATTTGAAAAACCGTAAACGGTGCTGGAAATCTTGGAGTGAGATAGTCCCTTTGGTATACCCCACTGGAGATTTGGATAAAGTTTGTAAATGGTTGGGTTGGATCGAGCACGAATCCAATCGGGCCCTCGGGACTAAAAGGCTAATAACTCACAGACCGGGTGTCCGATTGATGCGTTGTCTGTTGTATAGAGACCTTTATGACGTGGTGGTCCTTTGAGATACTTCTTTGTGGGATATTGTGAAAATTGGAGAATCGACTAGTGTCTTAGGGAGCGGAATCTCCCGGAGACGAGCGGGCCTAGTGCGGAAACCGAGTAGCTGGGTGTGACGAGAAGAGTGCTTCTAGCGATCTTGTGTGGGTCCGCTCCTAGAGATCCTATGTGGGACAGTTCCTAGAGATCCTATGTAGGTCAAATCCTAGCGATCCATGTGGGTCAGCTCCAGCGATCCTTTGTGGGTCAGCTCCTAGCGATCCTGTGTGGGTCAGCTCCAGCGATCCTGTGTGGGTTAGCTCCTAGCGATCCTATGTGGGTCCGCTTGTAGGGATCCTGTGTGGGTCATCTCCAGCAATCCTCTTTGGGTCAACTCCTAGCGATCCTGTGTGGGTCATCTCCTAGCGATCCTGTGTGGGTCAGCTCTAGTGATCCTGTGTGGGTCAGCTCCTAGCGATCTTGTGTAGGTCAGCTCCTGTGATCCTATGCAGGTAAGCTCCTAGCGATTCTGTGCAGGTTAGTAGCATAACCTCTTAACCAAGTAAGATGATTTAGTAGTTATAACTAAAAATCTCTACTACCATAACTAATTTATATACCTGGTGTGATCTAAGTCAGTACCTTTGTGTTTCCTCATGATTGAGATGGATTACTTGATAACTTAGGTATATTTATGGGCATATACCTAAATAAAGTTATCTTTTGTTTTCATACTTTGTGGTTTATCCTTGGTGGATTTTGTGAGACCTTGAGGATCTCAAGGTCCTTACTGAGTATCTCTATACTCCCCCTATACGAGCTATGCCCGCATCTTTTTGTGTTGGATGCAGACGACAGACAACGCTGATTGAGGACGTGGGTACTAGGACTGGACGGTGTTCGGAGGTGTACTATATGGTGTGAGGGTTCCCAGAGAAGACGGGTGGACGTGGAGTGTTGAGGAGGTGATCTATACCTACCCTTTAGGTAGGATCTATGGTGGATGATCCAAGATATGCTTTTCACCTATCATCTTTCTTGTACTTTCTAGTTTTCCTTGTACTTTCCAGTTGGGCTTGTATTCTGGCCCCTTTTACTACTGTACTCACTCTGTTTACTTTTCAGTTTACTTGAGTTTGTATCTTTCCGTGTGCTTGGTTTCATGTGTTTTAAAGTTATAGAGGAAATGCCTTCCCAGTTCTAGGTATTTATGCCGTTAGTGCTAGTCGCCAGCCCATGGACTATGGAAGGCGGGCTTAGGGTAGTCACGGCACGGGCCCCGGGGGACGGTTCGTGACAAATTGGTATCAGAGGAGTCAGTTCTACCGCAGAACATAGGACTATGATCTTTATTTTTAACAGAAATAGTGTTAAGTGTAGTGAGTGTGGTTATCAGTTTTGGGAATCCAGTGTTGGTGTGGCGGCCGACATATCCATACACCAGGACCCTAACTTCTGATTTCCGACTTAGTGCACAAAACACTGACGCGTGTGTGTTTTCAAAAGTTTTCTTTGTGAACTTTTGAGTCTACTCACCAGGTATAACTTTTTGACCATGGCGCACCTGTTCCTTTTCAAGATGCCTCCACGAAGACAGCTAGCTAGGGTTCCAAGAGTATTACGCACTGATATCCCACCGAGCGATGAGACTTCGGTGCAGGGACCTCTTCTAGTAGTTTCACCAGTAGAGGCACCAATGGTACCATTCCATGTTGAACCACCGATGCCACCAGCCCTAGAAATAGACGGTGAACACCACTTAAGCACATTGCACAAGTTCCAGCACCAGAGGCCACCCAGGTTCAGGGGAGATATGGACCCACAAGCGGCTGAGGATTGGCTGCAGGCTGTGGTGAGAGTTTTCCAACTAGTAGGGACACCAGCTGATCTTATGGTGATCATTGCCGCTAACCTTCTACAGGAAGCAGTAGGCAGATGGTGGAGCTTGATGCTCCAGGTTCACGATGAGGTGACACTTCTCTGGGTAGACTTCGAGAGCCTGTTTCAGGCAGAGTTTTTCCCAATGACTCTTCGCGCAGTGCACATACAGGATCTCCTTCATTTGCAGTGGGGAAACATGACTATGGCTCAGTACTCAATGAAGTTCACTGAACTCTCATGATACTCCACCTATATGGTGCGGGACCCATTCTTCAGGACCCGGAACTTCGAGCAGGGGATCAGGCAGGATATCAGGGTTTCGATGATCTCACTCAGCATCCTGAAGCAGGTAGGGGTGTTAGAGAGAGCCCTCTTAGTAGAGAGTTTCCTTGATGAGCAGTCACCAACTACGAGACCCACCACCAGTCATCACGTGGTAGAGTCTTCTGCTGCTGGTAGTAGACAGATGTCGTAGAGGTCCAAGAGGACCATACATACAGGTGGATGACCGCATGACTCAGGGTCGGTTGTGCGGAGCACTCAAGGCAGAGCTAGTCATTCCAGGAGCAGGCAGTGTTACACATGCGGTGGGTAGGGTCACATGGATCGTGATTGTCCGACCCGCTGTTCAGATGATCAGCAGATGGCCGAAGGAACACCCGAGTAGAGACAAATATTCGACTAAGGAGGTCCTCAGGGTGTAGGCGTACATGGAAGAGGAGCTGACCGAGTAGCTGGAGGTGGATGAGGATTCGAGATGTTATCACCACCACCACCAGGAGCTCCACCCAGACCACAGGAAGCAGGTGGACAGGGGAGAGATCATCTCCAGGCAACTGAGGCTTATGATCACGGTGCTCTGGAGATGATATGAGGTACGATCTGTGTCTACTCCACCTTAGCTGTAGTACTTATAGACACATTTTCTAGTCATTCTTTTATTTCCACTACCCTCGTTTGGAGCTTGGATTTTCCGACGGAGCTGTTGGTTCGATCCTTGCGGATAGAGAATCTTACAAGAGAGAATTCGACGATTACGCACTGGTTCCGGCAGTGTGAGTTTACTATAGGAGGCAAGAGCTTCGGCTGAGATCTCCTAGTAGTAGCGTCGAGGACTTACGACTTCATCTTGGGTATGGACCGGTTATCTACAATCCATGCTTAGATAGACTGTATTAGGCACAAAGTGCGGTGTGTCCACATGGATGGGACTAGGTTTACCTTCACTTGAGAAAAGGGAGCCTATGCAGTGCAAGATGAACTTACCCGGATGAGAGTGCAGCCAATCACTCATCAGTTGGCTAGCCTTACCCTTGGAGCGGTTGATGTAGAGAGTCCGATCTATCCTGTTGTGGTGGACTAATATGTGGATGTTTTCCCTGATGATGTTCTGGGTCTACCTCCTCACCGAGAGGTGGGATTTTACATTGAATTGTACCCCAGGATGACACCGATATCTACACCAGCGTATCGTATGGCTCTCACGAAGCTTTGCAAGCTGCAAGTACAACTAGAGTACTTTCAAGGGAAGGGATTCATCCGGCCCATTGTTCCTCCCTGGGCAGCCCTGATTTTATTTTCCAAGAAGGCAGATGGGATCTTGAGACTTTTTATTGACTATCGGCACCTGAACCAGGTGACCATGAGGAACAAGTACCCACTCCTGAGGATTGATGACCTATTTGATCAGCTGAAGGGAGCACAATGGTTCTTGAAGATATACCTTAGATCAGGCTATCACCAGATCAGAGTTCGATATGAGGATGTGCAGAAGATAACTTTCAAATGTCGGTATGGCCACTAAGAGTTCTTGGTTATTCCATTTGGCGTGACCAATGCTCCATCAGTGTTCATGGGACTCATGAACAAGATCTTCCAACCATACCTTGATCACTTTGTAGTAGTCTCCATCGATGACATTCTGATCTACTCAACTAATAAAGAGGATCATGCCTATCATTAGCAGGTAGTACTGGACACACTCTAAGAGCACCAACTTTATGGTAAGCTCTCGAAGTTCCAGTTCTAGATCCGAGAGGTTAACTTTCTGGTACATGTCATATCAGAGGCTGAGTTGCAGTAGATCCAGTGAATATTGAGGCGGTACTTTATTGGGAGCCACCCAAGAGTGTGACGGAGGTACGAAGTTTCCCGGGTTTGGTTGGATACTACAGGAGATTTGTGCCAGACTTCTTGAGAGCTGCAACACCTCTATCAGCATTGAAGAAGAAGGGGAAAACCTTCGTGTGGTTGGAGAGATGACAAAAGAGTTTTCAAGAGATGAGGCAAAGGTTGACTGGTGCCCCCATCTTGAGGCTTCTATAGGAAGGCGTATGGTACATAGTCTACTGTGACGCATCAGGTACCAGACTCAGATGTGTCCTAATGTAGGAGAAAACAGTGATCGAATATGGTTCTCGACAGCTGAGATAGCATGAACATAACTATGCTACCCATGACCTAGAGTTAGTAGCAATGATCTTCTCCTTTAAGATGTGGTGACATTACTTGATAGGCGAGTGTTTTACAGCGTACTCTGATTATAAGAGTCTCAGTTATATATTATCTCAGAAGGAACTGAACCTGAGATAGTGACATTGGCTTGAGTTCCTCCAGGACTATGACTTCGAGATAGTCTATACTCCTAGGAAGGGGAACTTTGTTGTAGATGCAATCAGTAGGAGATCTGGTATACAGATGCTTGGTGAGGCAATGGAGCAGCTGACTGCCTTGAAAATATCCTACATGGAACGTGATGGAGCAGTTTTCCTTCAGTCACTTACAGTCACTCCCCCAATTTTTCAATGAGTTAGGGAGGTACAGTGTGGGGATGCTGACTGCGAGGATCAACGTGCTCAGATATCCACAGGGCAAGCACCTGATAGATTTTATGAAGGTGGGGATCTTGGCATCCTCTTCAGAGGACGTACCACGGTACCAGTGTCACTTCAGGAGGAAGTGTTGAGTGATTTCCACACATCCCCTATAGAAGTACATCCAGGAGTGGCGAAGATGTACTGATACCTCCGACGACAGCACTGGTGGCCAGGAATAAAGAAAGTAGTAGCTGAGTTTGTCTCTTAGTGCCTCACTTTTCAGTAAGTGAAGGCGGAGCATCAGGTACCAGCAGGCTTGGTTCAACCTTTAGAGGTCCCAGAGTGGAAGTGGGATGGGATATCCATGGACTTCATGACAATACTTCCACGTACATCTAGATGCCATGACTCTATCTGGGTGATCATTGACCGACTCACCAAGTCAGACCACTTCCTACCGATCAGAGAGCAGGGTTTAGTAGGGACTCTGGGACACCTCTATGTGCAAGAGATTGTGTGGTTACATGGAATACCCTCGATAATTGTCTCTGATCATGATGCACATTTTACTTCCTGGCTATGGAAGGGGTTGTAGGAGGCTTTTGGGACGCATCTTCATTTAAGCACCACCTTCCATCCTCAGAAGGATGGTTAGAATGAGTGGACTATTCAGACCCTCGAGGACATGCTCTAGGCTTATGCCATAGACTTCAGTCGCAACTGGGAGAATCACTTGACTTTGGTGGAGTTTTCATATAAAAATAACTATCACTCCACCATTGGGATGACACCTTTTTAGGTGTTGTACGGGCGACCTTGCAGATCACCTTTGTACTGGACTGACCCAGGGGAGTCAGTACTAGTGGGACTAGAGATGGTACAACCTACCATAGAGAAGGTGCAGATCTTATAAGAGAGGATGAAGAATACACAGAGTAGGAATAAGTCATATGCTAATAGGAAACAAAGACCTTTGGAGTTTGAGGATAGCGACCATGTCTTTTTATAGGTCTCACCTCGACGAGGTTTGCATAGATTTGGCCGAGGCAGCAAGTTATCTCTGAGGTTCATCGGAACTTTTCAGGTCCTCAGTAGATTTGGTGAGGTGGCATACCGCTTATCTATTCCACCTCAGTTTCACCGGGTGCATGATGTCTTCCACGTATCCCAGCTGAGGAGATATGTGCACGAACCTTCTCACATCATCGACCATAGAGAGATGGATGTCAAAGATTGGGTGAATTTTATGGAGGTTCTAGTAGAGATTGAGGATCAACATGAGTGATTCCTTCATGGACGGTCAATACCTCTGGTGCGCATTTGCTGGTGGCACAAGAACCTCCATGAGAGCACATGGGAGCAGAGGCTCAGATGCGTGCTCAGTACCCCCACTTGTTCCCTTAGTTTGAGTTTTGGATTACAGGGACATAAACCCCTGAGGTGGGAAGAATGTAAATACCCATAATTTCTATGTAATTTTTTTTAAATACAATAGAATTTTATAAGTTCGTGAAAATTGATAGCGCGTGATTCTGAGGCCCGGAGTGCCCAGAATGAATTTATGAACTTTTGTTTGGGTACATTCAATAAACGTGCGAGCAGGTTTTTTTTAACTTTTGAACCGGAGCTCGGAATTGAAATCCGAGAACACCGTTGAACTCGCAGTGTCGGTATTCGCTTAAGAAGACTTTCACCTTGACAGTAGTTGGTCGAGGGTGGAAGTTATTTTTTTTGGGTTTTTCGAGGAAATAATAAAATAAAATAATCACCCATATTATTTTATTTGTTGTAGCCACCCACTTGTGGATATTGTGGTGGTGGGGACCACAAAAGTTTTATTCTCCAAATTGAATGCTCGGTGGTGCGGACCACCCAAGCCTAACCTTCCTTGTGGATATTATGGTAATGGGGACCACCCGAGGATTGAAACCTCTTGAACTCCCTATTAATTGGGGAGAAACCTCTTGAAATTCCCACTTAATTATGCCAACCCTCCCCTTAATTTATTATTCCACCCATCAATTAATTAATTAATTTAATTTGAAATTATTCCAACTTAATCTATTAAGTTGGAAAATCCTCATATTGGGTGGAATTGGGGGAAACACTGGGCAAAAAGGGAGAAGCTTAGAGAATTGGGAGAAAAGCTCTCCAACGAAGAACGCCAATGAAGAACGCTGACTTCAACTTCTTCTTCGAGAAATATTCCAACGTGGGACGTCTTCAATCGATGATAATCTTTCCCTCCTCATCGTCAATAAGCAAACAAATGAGGTAGGGGTTTATTTCTATAAGATTATCACTTCCCATGTTCTCTACTTTTTATTATTTTGCGGGATTGGGAATAGAGATTGATGGGGGTTTTGGGGATTGTTGTTCTTAAATATCTTCCATACTCATTATTGATTCATGATTATGTTGATCCATTTGCTACCGCTCTAATATAGAGAGTGCGGGCCAAACAAACATGGCCCATAATCTTTGCAATTTTCTTGTGATGATTTGTGGTGTTCTTTGCGACGAAGGAAGATGAAAAACGGAGCGGGTTTTTGGCACCGATGAGGAACACAAGAACGATGTCCGACACCACCGCCAGCCTTTTTGAAGGTGACGGCGCAACAACACCGTTCTGCAGCCACCACTGCCCCACGAAAACCGTCGACCGTGGCCACCGCCGTCCGCGACCATCGCCATCCACAACCATCGCCGTGCCGCCCCGCGTCCTTGCTGTGCCGCCCCGGCCGAGCCGCCCAACGACCTTGTCGCGCCACCCCATGGCCTCGTCATTATGCCTCGCGGCCTCACCGCGCCGCCCCGGCCAAGCCGCCCCGTGGCTATCTGTGCTGCCCCACGACCATGCCACCCAGCGGCCCTCTGCGGCCCCATGACCACGCCGCCCAATGGCCCTCGCGGCCTCCGCGCCCCTCGTGGACCCCCACGACCCCTCGGGCCTGGGCCGCCGAGCGCGGGCCAGGCCGGACCCACCGGGTTGGGCTGGGCCGACCCGAACTTGGTCGGCCCAGGCCGGGTCGGGCCGGGTTGGTCCGACTGGGTTGGACCGGACAGGGGCCCACTACGACCTATTTACAATCTTTTGTCCATATCTTTGGCACCAAACGTCCGTTTGATGAACCGTCAGCGGCGCTGGAAATATTGGAGCTAGATGATCCCTTTTTTATATCCCACTAGATATTTGGATAAATTTGGAAAATGGTTGGGTTGGATTGAGCACGAATCTAACCGATCCATCGAGACTAAAAGGCTAATAACTCACAGACCGGGCGTCCGATTGACGCGCCGTCTGTTGCGTAGAGACCCCAATGATGTGGCGATACTTTGAAATAATTATTCATGGGATATAATGATAGTTGAAGAATCAACCAGTGTCTTGGGGAGCGGAATCTCCTAGAGATGATCAAGCCTAGTGCGGAAACCTAGTAGCTGGCTGTGACGAGAAGAGTGCTCCTAGCGATCCTGTGTGGGTCAGATCTTAGCGATCCTGTGCGGGAAAGTTCCTAGAGATCCTATGTGGGTTATCTCCTAGTGATCCTATGTGGGTCAGCTCCAGCGATTCTGTGTGAGTCATCTCCTAGCGATCATGTGTGGGTCAGCTCCAGTGATCTTGTGTGGGTCATCTCCTAGTGATCCTGTGTGGGTCAGCTCCTAACGATCCTGTGTGGGTCATCTCCAGCGATCCTGTGTGGGTCAGATCCTAGAGATCCTATGTGGGTCAGCTCCTAGTGATCCTGTGTGGGTCAGCTCCAGCAATCCTATGTGGGTCAGCTCCTAGCGATCCTGTGTGGGTAAGCTCCAGCGATCCTATGCGGGTAAGCTCCTAGCGATTCTGTGCAGGTTAGCAACAGAGCCTCTTAACAGAGTAAGATGATTTAGTAGTTATAACTAATCATTTATACTACTATACCTAAGTTATATACCTGGTGTGAGCTGAGTAAGTACCTCTGTGTTTCATCATGATTGAGATGGATTACTTGATAACTTAGGTATATGTATGGGAATATACCTAAGTAGTGTTATTTGTTGTTTTCATACTTTGTGGTTTATCCTTGGTTGATTTTGTGAGACCTTGAGGGTCTTAGGGTCCCTACTTAGTATCATTATACTCACCCCTACACGGGATATGCTTGCACCTTGTTATGTTGGATGCAGACGACAGACAACGCTGACTGAGGACGTGGGTACTAGGACTGGATGGTGCTCGGAGGTGGACCATACAGCGTGACGATTCATGGAGGAGACGATTGGACATGGAGTTCTGAGGAGGTGATTTGTACCTACCCTTCTGATAGGAACCGTGGTAGACGATCCAAGAGATGCTTTTTAGCTATCATCTTTCTTGTACTTTCCATTTTTCCTTGTACTTTCCAGTTGGGCTTGTATTATGGCCCCTTTTACTACTATACTCACTCTGTTTACTTTTCAGTTTACTTGAGTTCATATCTTTCCATGTTCTTGGTTGCGTGTGTTTGTAGGTTATAAAGGCAATGCCTTCCCAGTTCAGGGGATTTACGCCTTTGGTTCTAGTCGCCAGCCCCTGGCCTATGGAAGGTGGGTTTGGGGTAGTCATGGCACGGGCCCCGGGGGATGGGTCGTGACAGTATCATGATTATAATATCAACTTAGTATATGGATGATACTGTATTTATTACTTTGGTATGGAAAAAACTTAGAAATAAGGAGTGAAATAAGAAAATAACTTTGACAGAGGTGATAAGACAATTACCTCTTTTTCAGGTGTCTCCTTTGGATTTGCACAAAAGGAATCCTTAGGATGGATTTATGCCCAATTTATGGCCTATAAGATTGAGTGAGAAAAGTTGGGAGAGTAAATGGGTTGGGGTTGGCTAATCCAAAGGGATTTATAGTTGTGAATTAATGATAAGGAGAAGTTCCCTTTTATAAGAGAGGGTAGGGGCACCTTTGGAAACATCAAAATATTAAATTATTATAAATTATTTTTTAAATAAAAATGGCTCCAAAGTGGATTATTTCAAATATAAGATAAGGATGGGTAGAAATCCTCTCAATCAATGAATTTTAGACATGTTTAGGTCAAAAAGTTGACCTTATCTTTTGGATTTAACCCTTAGTTAAATAGTTTAACTCTTACTATGTTTTCTTATATTTTTACACTATAGGGTTAATATAATTGCTATAAAATGGAAAAATATTAGATTTGGTGTCCTAGAAACAACTTTTTGTAATTTTATTACATGAATATTTAATGTATTTAAATATTAAACATCTTATTACATATTGTTCATTGTTCTGCATGACTATAATAAAATAATGTCCTAGAGTATTTGTTGTATTAATAAGGTCATAACAGTTCCCTACTATGATGAAAACCTTGAAGGGCTATGAAAATATTCTTAAATATATTTATACGGTTGGATGACATACTATGATGGGACACATAGTATACAGACCATCTAGTGCAATTACTCGTAAGCAGATGATACTTCTTCTCATGAAGTTTTCTCTTGGTTATCTTCAAGATAAGAGATTAGGAGAACAGACCTGCCAGTAGGCATTCTGCATGTTTTAGTGTCATTGATTATTTCTATCTACGAGCATGTGTAATGGTCCATATAATTTAAGATTATCATTAATACATGTCATGAATCGCACACTTAGATTTTCTGATGAAAACTGTTATTCCATATGTTGGAGGGAAGTAGGGTATGTTGGGTGCGTCATAAATGACATGTTATTAATGGATAAGTCGAGGAAGGATTTTTCCCTTCCATGTATGGAAGTTGATATCTTGGCCCTTTAATTGAAATAGAACCATCACCCTAAATTACATGGACATGGTGTAATGATGAGTTTATTTCAGGTAGTCAAAGAATGACGTATCAAGCATATGGGTTGATGACACTATCATGAAACTGGCTTGATGATATATTGTAAAAAAGGGATGATATTGAACAGTGAGTGTTAGTATATGGATTTTGTCATTTCAACTTTAAGTTCTTTCTCTTGGGTGCCTTGACCCATTGCTAGACAGTAATCTTGGAATTTAGGCAAGCCCGCCTAATGCCAATGAGAGAGAATCCTAGAGGGTCACACAGTAAGTGTTTATGGTGGTCTTGATTAAATATGAATGTGAATTTAATTAATGGAATAAATATTATTCTTAAGACCAAGGAATAATTTTATTCAAGTTAAAATGATCACATAAATTAAATAAATATTTATTCATCAAATTGTGAATAAAATATATATTTATTTATTTTATTGAACACTTAATAAATATTTATTTACTAGTTTGTAAATAAAAATATTTATTTTAGAGAATAAAATATTTAATTTTGGTGTTCAATAAATGGAATAGGAGTTCGAATAGACCACGAACGTGTCCATTGATAAATTAATTATTTATAAGTCGGTAAATAATGTTTATCTAGTTGGCACAAGAAATAATAATAATACTGCTATCATTATGTGGCACAAAATTTTATTTATTGTTTTTTTTCACAAGTTTCCAGACCATAAATAATGGTTCTATTATTGTTATTACATGGCATGGGTTTTATTTAATAGTTATAATTTTATTTAATTGATGTTTCACAATTAAATATTGTAACTAAAACCCCATGTCGATTAATAGGTAGGTACATCTATGTTTCCAAACCTCGGTGAATTGAGATTTGTTGACCCAAACATTTTCTCTCTCGACCCCTCTCATCTCTCCCTCTTAAGAACGATAGAAGTTATTCAAGACCGAAGAATGAGCGATGAAGAACAATAGACGCAAGACATTCATTCCGACACTCTAGCAGCTGGAGAACGAGTGGCATTTATTGAAGACCATTGAAGCACATGTGGATCACCACTAGAGAGATTATACTTTGGATACTCACAAGCACAACAAATGCATTATGGAAGGGTCATTCCAGACAATCAACAATCGTCAACAAAGAAAGTACCGAAGACCGAGGTATTTAATTTATTTAGAAATTATTAAATTAATTATAAACATGATGTGAAAGATCCTCTTTCTTAGATCTGGTTTTATTCTTCTCTTTGTCTAAATCATTGATTTAAATATATGGATACTAGTGCTCATAGTCGTATTGATCTCGAATTGGTCATCGATTATGGAAAAAGCAATGTTGGGCCCTCCCAACCGTCGAACTTCTGCTGCATTCAGATCCTTCACAAATGAACCCCAATTGGATAATTTATAAAATATTTGACCTTATTAAAGTTATTTGGAGGAAACTTATTTTTTATTACTTTTATATCATTTAATAAAATAGTATTTATTTTAAAATATCATTTATGTCAATTTTAATGTTATTTAAAATTTTTATTTTAAAAAAATATAAAACCAACATGATAACTTCGAACCAATAAGTACACCATTTAACTAAAATGTATAAGTTATCTATATAATTAATGGATGTCATTAATTAATTCAAATTATATTTTTTAAATATTTTTGATATCATTTATTTGATATTTATATTAATAAAATAATTTCTGCATCACTATTATGTCATCATTTATGGTAATTATTGAATTTCTAAAAATTATAAATAAATTTCCATGATGCTTTAAATTGTTTTATATTTCTAGATAATATTTTTAATTGATGTTATCTCATGGATATCTCTATATTAAAATTATTATACTTATAAGAAATGAGAGTGTGGCATTTTGTCACCTTCATTAATTTAAATAATATTCATGTCATATTCATGGACAAGGGTCCACTAATTGATTCCATTTAGAACCTTAGATAATAAGGGTTGGATTTAGTCATCCAATAGGATTTTTATAGGTGTTAGGGTAATTCTATAATATTATTTTTACCTTTAATTACATAATTTACCCTTAAGAGTAGTAATAAAAAAATTACTAAAGTTATTATTCATAATGGAAAAAAATAAAACGAACCTATTTACATAATTTAGACCCACTGATTCCAAATGTTGAATCTATTTTTCAAAATTAAAAACATATAAATTTCATTAATTAATTTAAAATTAATCACATTTTTGGAATGAAAAATGTGTTTTTAAAAGTTAAAACATTGCCAAAGATTGAAATGTTTTTACATCAAAATTCACGGTAAAATTAATTCCAATTATAAAAATTATATTAAATGGTAAAAATCTATTCTATTTGTAATTTAAATCCATTATATAATATAATTTATCCACATAAATTATTTTTATGAAAAAAATTATTTTCAATTAAAATTTAGTATATTTTTACTATTCATCAAAATGTAAAACTTATAAAAAAAATAACAAAAAATGAACCAAAGTAAATTTTGGTATTATAATTTCAATTATGAAGTCTATTTTTTCAAATTTAATATATAAAAGTTTCAAATTTTGGATTTAAAACGGGTACTCCATTAAAGGACGGTAAAACTATACTTTTTGAAAAATACTTCTTTTATCTGAAAAATTGATTTTTTATTATATATTTTCTATAAAATACATAAGATGAATGTTAAAATTATATGAAATATATAAAATTCAAAATGTGGTTAATGATATTTATAATTTCTAATTCAATAGATTGGTAATATATTATATTAAATAATAATATTTTAATAATATATTTTTGTTCGGTAAAACTAGGTCGTGCATGTAACAAAAGCCAACTCATTGTTGTGTGTAGCGTAAGATTAATATGGTGTTTCATAAAAAGAAATAAGGAAATAAAAATAAAATTTATTTAAAAATGAAAATATTATAAAGTCTCAGGGTTTTATATTAGTGAACCTTGTGGGTTACTCAGTTACTAACATACAACCCTACTGCAACTCCAAAATCTCCAAAATCCAAACCGCGTGCAAGAATAATTTGTAGTACTCCTCATGAAACAAGTATTGGAAGTGGAACCATGAGAGTGTCATCTCATCATGGGTCTTTGTAACCAAAATCCACCAGTTCCCAGATGCTTCATAGAAAAGAATGGCTGCCAGCACAACCATATGATCTATCAGGGTATGAACCATCCTTAAGACTCAAACAACCAACTCAATCCAATCCTCCACTATATGGGGATCTGACTCACCACATAATCTCAGTGGTCTCTCATAATGGAACTTTCAGAGTGCGCTAATCCTGTACAAATCCTTGGTTTGAACTATTGGTATTAATTTCTGGTTGTTAGGAAGAGGTGTTGATACCTTCCCACTAAGAGGAAACACATAATGGGATAACCCCCAAAATGAGGCCTCATCAATCATCAGATCATCATCATGATCTTTAATCGATAACCTGGCTAGCTATCTTCGTGGTAGCATCCTAAAAGTAAAAAAGTTACACCATGATTAGATGAACACACACACACACACACACATATATATATAACTCAAGAAGGATATTAAAAACACTCAATACTATATGATTAATGTACTAATGTTCTCTACAAAAAATGTCTCCGTATTCCATTTCGACAAGTTGGTAGTTAGAGTCTTAGTTTATGGATACATTAATTGCCATAATAACACTGGGTTACATAGCCTAAAATATACCCTCAATACACCACAAAACATTTTCCCTAAGTTACCAACCAAACCTCATAAGGGGAGAAAACTACAAACACCATCCTAAAGCCAAAATACCCTTGATACAACTCTACAACAAGATGGCCCACCGGGGCCTACTTGGTTGGTAGAAGGCTGAGCCTCTATAATGCCATGCTTAATTCCAATAGGCTAGGGGCTAATGACAATCACTGAGAAGGAATAACTATAATGGGAGGCCATTGTCTAATGAACCTATATGCATCCACACACCCATCCCCATGAAATAGAACAGAGGAACATAAAGTAAATACTATAGAACGTAGTGCTAAACCATGAATAAAATAAACTCTAGGGAATACATCAGAGTATAATTGAGTATAACCAATGTGTAAATGGGAAAAATTACTTGGAAAACCAGAAATGATGTCTTGAATTGACAAAAAGTGTAAAATAATGAAAGACAAGGGAGCCCTGATCCCGATCTCTAATCCTGAACACCGTATGAAGTCAATGCTCCTAGGTATCACTATGATCCACTATAATCATCACTGATCTATCTGATGTCTGCATAAGACATGAAATGTGTGGGAAAATACCATGCAGAGGTGAGTATATATATACCCAATACGATACCCTGAAACTGAAAGGGAGATATAGAGAGATACAATAGTAGTCATCTCAACCCAAATCAAGAGGGAAACAAAACCCAATAAAATAAAGACATATATTCTTATAAATAAACCCAAATGAAATAGAAAGGGGATCTCCATATCATAGTCTAGCTATAGTTGATTAGTAAGCTTGTAGATCTATAATTCAAACACTGATTCCCATCATCAAATGAAATATCTCTAAAATATGAGTGGATGGTCCCACACCTCACAATTGTGCTCCACATCTGAGTGAGAACACATCTCCTATAGAGGAACTTTACCCCACCAGAGCTTGAAGATGATGGAGTACCGCTCCATAGATAAAGAACCCACACCCTGTAGTTAGGGGAGTACTAACCCTATCTATATAAAGAAATGGGGAACCTATTCCTTAATGTGATAGGGGAGTACTAACTCTGATATCTCTCCAATAACCTAAGGAACCCATGCCATGGTGTGATAGGGGAGTATTGACCCTATAATTACTTTGGTAGCATGGGGAACCCGTGACCAGGTATGACATGGGAGTAATAACGCCAACATATCTCTGATAGAATTAAGAACCCACACCCTAGTATAATAGGGGAGTACTGACCACAACATCTATCTGATGATCTCACTTGATAACTGCCACCATCAAGAATCTCTTGAATAATGAAAATGCTCAAAACATCTCTCATTGTATATCATAAACCACTATGAAGGACACCATCATGTTTTAAATGGAATAACACTTAGGATAGGCTAGTCACAGTCCAAAATATAGTAAAAAAGGAGATACAAGAGGTAGATAATTCACTTAGGAGTACATGATGTGTACGGGGTCCACATGATATGTGGCCTCACTCCTTTTCTTGGTTTTGTTCTCCCTGTACATGAATCAGGAAACCATGTCCCTAAACATGGCGTTTCCTCTGGGATAAATGACATGTATGACCACTTGTGGTCTTGGACATGAAACTTAAACCATACCCATGTATTCCATCCCATGCCCATGTAATCTAGTAAATGACTTGTTCATCCACATGGGGCCCTGAGAATGTACAACTGGCACACATCTTGGCCACCTGAGTAGGGTCACATGGTATGTAGGTCCACCTACAAGGTGTGTGATATTTAACTTCTCCCAAAACCCTATAAATGTAGTCAAGGGAGGCTACACAACATGTGTTAATCCCAATACATGCTATGTAGTTTGATTTTCTGTAGAAACTTAATATTTTCATGCAGGTCCTAGGTCTGGTGTATACATCTTGATTTTCAGTCTTTTACAACCAAAAATCTATTTTATTTGAAGGTAATGATGATGACCATTGATTTTCCAAACTTCGATGGACATAAATTAGAATTCAACCACCCACACGATGAACGTAGCATCATCTGTGAATCTCCCATCACCTTCCAACCCCAATATAGATCCCAAATCCATGGATGACTCACCCACATCCCACAACATGACCTAATCCATCTGCAAATCATCATCCCAATTTTTTGTTCCCCAAACCATCACAAATCCTGGGACCCAATCGAGCTCGAACTCACCCTGGTAATGTCAAACTATGACCCCATAGTCTAATAGCAAAGAACAAAAAGACTGGTGGGAGATAAATGCATAAAAATGAAGTAAACCATAATTTTCCAAGAATTGTTGTCCAATTATTTCATAAGGGGTGTGTCTAGTGGAGATAACATGACATATCAAATGTAAATTGATTCAAAAAATTTAAATTTATGGAACTATATCACGTAAAGATCAAAAGATCATATATCAAATAAGTGAAAGTAAAAACAATGATGAAACTTTAAATCAATGGTAGAAACCACAATTTATAACACCTACCTCAAAAATGGATCTATCATTAGTGAATAATGTGTTTTCTAGTAATAGAGAAGACCCACTGTGTCTGCTGACTCTCTATCTACCTTGATCTAATCAATTGTCATCCTTCATTCTTGATCAACCAATGAAGAATGTCATAGATCCTATTAATTATCCTAGGCTTTAAGTGGATAAACCTATATAATTGTTATAAAGAGGTATATAAATATTATTTTAGGTCATGAGTGTTTCAAAAATAAAATAAATAAATTTAATTATTTATTTTAATTAAACACACCACTAATGACTGCCTCGAATGGTTGTCTGGTGCTAACCAACCTTAGGACATACTTAGGGTAAAACCCACATTCTGGAATCAAAGGTAGTCTCATAATTCCAATTCAATGCTTTTTTAAGAGTTATTACATTAATACAAAAAAATTCATGCACATGATATTAATATATTTAATATTTTTATAATATCAATTCTGGGATCATTGGGCCTCATAATCTCATGCCGTATCAGTGCATTGTTCAAAAATATTCCTTAAAATATTTCAAAGTCTTACAAGGAAAAAAAGGGTCACTACATTATATGAATAAAGGGTTTGAGAGACCAGAGTCCTTTAGAGACTAGGATTAATAACTTTAAATAAATTTTCAATCTTGCACTTCATGTTGTATATAGAATCCATTACATGGCTATCTAACCTTATAAAGTTAGCCTCATACTCAACAACAATTTCTTCTTTCTTTTTATTTAATATGAATAAATTTATCTTAATTTAATTTTATTTCTCATGAGGGAAATATTTGTTGAATAATTTCTCCTTAAAATCTCTCCATTCCATGAGTTCTATTTCATCTTCCTCCATAGTATTTTGGATCAAGGACCACCATTGATCAAAATCACCTTTGAGACAATACAATGCATGTGTAAAATTTTCATTTTCATTATATCCCAAGGCCATAAATATCTTCTCAGGATACTTAATCCATTTATTATCTACCATTGGATTATTATTCCCTTCAAATAATGGGATCTTCTATCGCATGAAGTGATACAAAAAAGGAGAATCACACTGTGGAATAGTTTTCTCTATTCAAGAAAGGTTATTTTTTATAACCTGATTATACTACCCTAACATAGCCATGATATAATTAGTTTAAACACTAGATGTATTGTCTTACTCAGTAGAGAAATATCTACATTTTCCATGAGTATTGATACTCTTATTACTTCTAGGAACCATTTCTATACAATGGAATATACTAGAATAGCTCATAAAATTTTGAATTTTAAATCATAATGTATTATTATAAATATGGTGTAATAATTAACATAGATTAAAACATTTATTCATTTTTAATCTTAGAATAATAAACTTGGATTCTTTGTGGATATCTTTATTTTCAAATTCATAAAAATGGTTTGTAAAGAAAATATGAATTATTATAAAAATATCCCCTGGGAGTATCAAACTAGGTGAAAAATAAGGTCCATTTTTATAAACCATGTGATGATCAGATGAATCCCAATGTGACATTTTTAGAGTTATTACCCCTAGGTACATATTTTCAAGAACCACATCTACTTTGTAGTATCCATACAATGATGTATCTCTAATAAAAACAATATAATATATTCTTTACCAAAACTTTAGGATGTTATCCTATACTTATCCTCAAATTATATCATAGGTTTATGTTCCCAAAAATATGTTTTTCTTAATCCAGTTCCCATGGATTCTACTAAACTTCCTCTAATTCCAACTGTAACAACCTCGACTCCAATAACCTAGAAATTATGCCTACTTTATTAAATTGACATGGATACAAAGGGTCAAATCATAAAGGAATGATCAGTTTAGTAGTTTTGGAGAACCACATATATATATATATATATGTATATATACATGATGACCTATTTAAATTGGAAAAAGGAAATAAAATATAACAAAATAAAATGCTCAACATCCTTGAAAATCATTCAAAGGATTCATCTTCAAAACCTAGGGAAAGGAAACAAAATAAGAGTGATCAAAAATGATCAGTAAGGGTTACATACAATGGAAGTGATCATAAATCAATAAGTCATAATAAATATGGAAAGGTGTATAACTGAAAACAAATTCTATTTAATCAATAACAAGACTATCATAATTGGATATGGAATAATCAATATAGAAAGGTAAATAACTGAAAACACATGCCACATAATCAATAAACTAAGAATGAAATGCACCTGGAGATAATATCAATGAAAAAATTTCATGGATAACAATAATAACTAAACTATGTTTAAGGTGATAATTAGGTTGTTTGGTTAGAAAGGATTGTTTGGGAGAGTTGTGAAAGGATTTGGACCTTTGTGTTGTTAGATTTTTTACTGAAGTTTGGCTTCTAGAACACTAATTAGACCTGGTCCAGAAGGGGATCAGAGCCTGAAGTCTTCACCAGTATAGGCCTTTTTGGTCTAGATGCTTGAGAGGGTATGACTTCACCATTGGTTCTGTGCCAGTGCACTCCTACACAGGACTGCTTGCCGAAGGGCTGTGCTTTGGTGAAGTCTTGGTGACATGGCACAATTTCTGGGGGGGGGGGGGTGCAGGCCTAGTGGTTTGATCTGGTTTTGTTTCTAATTTGGTTGTTTTGTGGTGGTATTTTTATTTTTATGGTTTCTCACTTTTCCTTTAAAAATTATTTTTGAAAATAAAAAAAGGAATTTTCAGTTAATCAGTAAACTGAATTATAAATGAAGGAAATGCATAATTATTGCATTTTATGATCTCAATCATCATGATAACTATACTGTATATACCTTTCACAAGACTATTTAAAACTATGGGTAAAACACCTTTTATTTAGCCAAGAAATTTGTCTCATGAGACCTGTCAATACATAAAGGGGATATGTATAATCAGGAACTACCCATAACTACATGTTCAAATATTCTTCATATATAAAATTATTGATTTAATTGATGAATCAATATTCCTTATCATTAAATATCTATATTGAGTGAAGGATACATATTTCTCAATATTTCCCCAGTTAATCAAATAAATTTTAAAGTAAACACCACATGTAAAAATAGAATAATATTTAGGAAATTTTGATATAAATCATAAAATAATACATATATATAATATAAATTTAGCATCTAATGAAAAATAATCAAAATAAAGTGATCTTTTCAAGATAATTTAAACAATCACAAAAGAAAATGACATTTTATAATATTTTTTTACCTATTTGGAAACTTTTAAATTAAAACCCCTTGAAGAATAAAATTGAAATGAAACATTAATAATCACAAATAAATATTTATTCATGTTAAATACATCAAAGCGGTTGTATATACACCACATAAAAGTGAATAGGTTCATATTAACAAATATTTCTCAATGAAATGGAAATTGAGATGAAATCCATTACCTCATGCTTCCCTTTGGTTGAAAGTGATTTAACCTTATTTATGATGGTTTAAAAAATATTATTAATTTATAATATAACCATATTCATATTTATTATATCATATACTATCCTTTTATATCATTTTACCACCCTTTTGTTAATAATATTTCATTATTTTCATTATTTTCATTATTTTAGGTGTTAGTTTCCTTGTTTTCTCTTACATGTTTTGTCATGAAAGTTAGAATTATTGTACATAGGATATAAATAAAGCATATAAAAAATTATAATATTTTTTTAAATATCATATTTACTTATTTTAAAAATTATTATCACTATTCCTAAATGTTGGTCATGGAAAATGAATTGCATCATTTTGTGGAGACAGCTTGCCGTACGTATGCACGAGCGAGGATATAATTCCCTTAACAAATGAAAGGGTAAATAAGTGAATGATACATTAACTTTATAAAATTTATAACATGTCATATATGTCACATATATTCATTAAATTTATCCTTATTACCTTCCAAGTAAAGGGTAAGTAAAAAACAAATCACATCGCTTCGCGAGGCGATAGTCTGCCGTACACACGAGTGACACTATTGTATTTTAAATGGAATGGAAAATAATAAGTTATATGTGATATTATATTTGAATAAGTATAATTAAATCATAAATATTATATATATACATTAAAAACATTTTTATATCTGACCATGATAGGTGTTGATGAAAAATGAGTTACATCAGTTCACGAGGCAGTAATGCGGCGTATACACGATCGATGATCTCATTTCCCATTTTATAAAAGGGTAAATTGATATAAGATATTAAATTAAAACAATAAAATATAATTATATGGTATATAATTTTGTTATTATAAAATAATTATTGAATAAAATTTGAATGACATGGAAGAATAAATAAAATAAAAATGATCGTTTAAGAATGTTACCTCTTCTTCGGACGACCTCTTTAGGTTTGCCCCCAAATCCTTCCTAGGATGGATTTATGATGAAAATGAGGGATATATAATGTTTTTAGAGTATTAAGGAATTTATTGGGGCATGTATTTTGTGAACTAAATGAATTTGGGATTGTGAAAAGGAGAGTATAGGGGGGTGGGCTTTTATAAGTGGTGGAGAGGACAAAAATGGAATTTTTGAATAGAATCATTTACACCAATGTTTTTATCATGAACAAATTCTAAAAAATGGGTCATTATAAAACCTCAGAGGTGATAAAGTTTAAATATGTCTATAAAATGTGTTTTTTTAAAATTTTATCCCATTTTAACCCCTATATTTTTAGTTTTAACCATCAGTAAATCGGTTTTTACCTTAACCATAGTAATTAATTTTTACTGATTTTACTATTCATAATGGCAAAAAATTAAGTTGAACTTATTAGATAATATAAATTATGATTATTAAAAAAATGAAATCCATTTTTTCAAATTAAATCCATAGAATTGTTAGAATTCTGTTTAAAATTATACCCACAAACACTACGAAAAAGCGGGTTTCCAAAAAGAAAATTCTTGTAAGTATAGAAGGTTTTAATATCAAAATTCCATATAAAATTTACTAAACTAAACTAAATTGTACTTATTAAATTATAACTGAACTAATTTTAATTTAAATATAATTTAAAATATAATATAACTTTGTGAATAATTGAAATAAAAAGGTAGTTTTCAATAAAAATAAGTAATTTTTACTATTCATCAAAAAAAATGAAAGTTTTAAAAAAAATACCAAAAATTCATCCTCATATAATTTTGATATGATTATTTCAAAAATTAATTTCATTTTTTAAATTAAATTTTCTATAAGTTTCAAAAATTAATTTTATCATAAGTGCATAGGAAGCGATGAAACTATTTTCTTTGTAAAAAATGATGTTTAGAAAACATTTATTTTAATTTCAAATGATTCTTATTTTATTTATAAACAATAGTTAACCATAATTTTAATAATTTATTTATTTCTATTCATACCATTCAAATTAATAGATATTTTATAATGGTTGTGTTTCAATAATATTTTAATAGAGTATCGTGTTTCGTTTAAACCCAGTGTTACGTGCATCAAAAGCTATAGAAGTGATTAAATTTATTTAAAAGAAAATAAATCATAAAGTCTAGGGTTGTTATATTTTAATCCCTTAACATTGAATAGGGAGTATTTATATACTTGTAATTCCATAATTTCTAAATTTTTTGTTCTCATAGATATCTCAACTTCAATGTTTTGAGGTGGTGTTTGAATTGTTTTACTAAACATGAAAGGTATGAAAGAATGTGTAGAACCAAAATAAAAAAGTATATTCACTACTATTTAATTAATAACCACCATAACTATCACCAAATAATTTTTGGGATCCAACTCAACAATAGTGATTACATATTCCTTTATTTTATCTCTAGGCCTTGATGGTTGTTGTCATTGATTGTCTCTTAGAACCCTTGGCTTAGGGAATTGGTTCAAAAAACACCCGTGTTCCTTACAATCAGAACACTAGACTAAAGGGTAAGTATTAACCTAAAACTCTTCCATTTATTAGTGGTTTTATTCATATCTCCTTTCATTTATTATCCCGATGTCCGTATTTTCCACATTTGAAGCATCTCCCAGTTTACTTGAGTCAACTTACAGAATGCTTCTTCCCACCTTTTTTTCACATGGTATATTAGGTTTTATTTCTACCATGAGATTCATACATTTATTTTCCCAAAGTAAAATCCATTTTACACATTTTAACTTCATCTCCATGAGACCACTGAGAGTCACCAATATCCATCTCAACCTTAAGGGTATAATGGAAAATATATTCACAGCTAAAAAATTCTTGAATTTCTAAATATTTTCATGGACTCAACTTTAACCCACTAAAGAAGCGATTTACCGCCCATTAAATTTTCATGAAAAAGCTGGAGTTATATCGTGTAAGCCTTGTGAAGTTAACCTTATACAACCAAATAGAATCATCTTCATTTTTATTTAATCTGAGGAACTCCCTCTTTGTTTTAAGATAGAGAGTTTTGGAAAAATATTTATTGAAAAATATTTTATTTAATACTTCCCATTTCATAATATCAATATCCTATTTGGAAATCCTATTATTGATCAGTTTCCACCACTGATCAACTTCACCCTTTAATATGATAGATATCCAACATGTATTTCTCTTATTCTGGAAATTAGAGGATAAATAATATCTTCTTATTGGAGTCAATCCATTCCTCTAAGATGATGGGATTAGAATATCTACTAAATATAGGAGGCCTTTGTCTTATAAAGGAATCAACCAAAACTTTATCTCTCTTAGGATAATGAGGACATTCCACATGATTCAAGTTATTATTCATGACATGATTATACTGGGCTAGTACTTCTATGAAGTTCCCAACTCCCAATCCTATAAGGTGAGGCATATAATTAGGGATGTACCCACATTTCCTACCACATTGGTTTTTTTCATGGTTCCTCCTATACCCCCATTAACTAAAATAAAAGAAAAATGGGATGATAATACTTTTAACAGTAAACATATAAAAGGGAAACTATGAAATTAGAAGGAATAACTTATAAATTATATGTAAATCCTATTTTATGAGTCTCTTGGTTTTCAATATAGGTTATCTATGGAAATTTCACTCTTAGGTTTTCTAACTTAATAGTTTTTACAAGTTGTTCATAATTGGTTGTAAAGAGTTTGTGAATTTCCAAAGCATATCCCCTAGGAGTTTCAAAATAGGTGTGTAATAAGTTCTATTTATTGTGTACCGGGTGACGATTGATTCAAATACCAATAGGCCATTTTTGGGGTTAATACCCCTAGGTACAACTATGCTAGATACACATCCACTTATAGTATCCAAATAGGGATATAATTTCTTGGAAACCACTCACTCTATACTTCACCAAAATTCAAGGATATTCACCTATACATAGGCTTATCCCTAGGGTTCTCACTAAGTATTTTATTTATAGTCCCCCAAAATAACTAGACCATCCTCTAATACCAACTATATCAACCAAATAATTTTACACATATTATTAAATGATTTTTAACATAAATATTCCATTAAATACAACCAAATGATCAAGTGGCATAGTTTATTTGGAAGACAAGGTTCATAATTCATCAAATCAAACCAAAACACAACTTATTTATTTTATTATTCTCAATAATCTTCTAAATCCCTTTGTAATCCTCAAAATTCATAGGATATACTTGGGGATACATGAAAAAAGGGGTGAGATATAAATCCAAGTAATGGAATAAACATGATAATGTATGATAACATGTGAGTGAAATGCAATAAAATGAAACCATAAAAGATAAGGATCATGAATAATCACATGAGAGAATAATATAAAGAACATTGTATCATAAGATTATGGAAACATGTAATGAACTGAATTGGGTCGACCCAACCCATCACCTGAGTCAGACCATCACTCAACCCAAAGCATGTACCCAACCACCATAGGCCGGTGAGAAGCATAAGGAATAACCAAAAAATATATTGGGAATAATTTTAGCCATGGTAAATTGGCATAACCCACACATGAAATGCTACGAAAACACCAATATCATCAGATTAAACTGAAAAAAATAAAACATCCAGAGTATGCAACATATGAAAAAAAGATACCATAAACCAAAATAGACTTCACATAAAAGGATTCTACAAAAGGCCATATACATGGTATCTAAATTCACATCTCAAATTTAAAAGAAGGGAGACAAGCCCAAAAAAGCTAACACATACATCCCAATTGATACAAAATACCAAAATCAACATGATCCAAACCTTATGAGACTAAATCTCCTCCAAAATATTATGGATGAAGATAATCCAGAATATCTACCTTGGTACATAGTTCCCTTTCCCATAATTGTGTCCCGAAAAAATAATACCCAAAGGCATATATAGAGTGTGAGGTACAATTCTCAGTAGGATACCACCATGAATATATTTAATGTTTTTACCCATGAAAACTAATAAAATATTTTGAAAAAACTTTTCAAAACTAAACCACTTTGAAAACATATCATTTTCAAATAAACCTTTAAAATCCATTTGGTTTTCCATTTTTAATAAAAATTATGTTCCAAATCATGACCCAAACATGGATAAAATGAATAAACAAGGTCACAAGGCATAACATACGTAATATATCCAATAAGGCCTATAAAAAGGGGTGAGCATAAAATTAATATCATATAACCATATCAAAATAAAATGGTCATAACACATCCCATCAAACATGGAACTAATAAAATGCATAGAGAATATATATCTATCGGACACAAGTAAGTATACCTAGGGATCTAACTATAATGGTTTAATGTGAGAGAGTATAAATAAATTATTCTAGCTAGCTAAGTAAAGTGGAAGCTCTCCCGATATTCTTAGGGTACAACTCCAATAGTTATCATGGTTTGTTAGAAAACATTGAACTATTTCATGGCCTTCCGACCCAAAGTATCTCATAGTCCCTTGGAAACCAAAATGGAAGCTCTCGAAGTATTCATACCTGAAGGATCTCATGATCCATTATGACACCCCTCTCTCACACCCCAGTTAACCCATTTTCCACTCCATTCCAAAATAATAAAAAACAAGTACCAATCCATGAAAAACCATTTACCAAGTCAAATTCACAATCCAACATGACCATTTTAAAATCAAACACCTTTTAAAAGATAAAACAATTTCTAAAACCATTTTATAAATCCATTTAAAACCATAAAAACTTTTTGATCCATTTCATCAAACACTTGGGGTGTATATAATACACAACCATTTTGAAACCCTATTTAAACACCATAATTCTCAAACCAATCCATTATTCACATAAAAATTGGAATACATATCAAGCTTAAATCATTTTAAATGTTAATTTAAAAAATACCAAAGACGATTATAAATTTAAAGGTATTCCCTGGAAAATTCCCTTAAATAGAGAGACCTACCTCAGATTTGGTTCCAACCTCATCACATTTGATGGAATCCACACAAATTAGGAATATCAGTTCCTCACACACATAATCCATAATAAAACCAACCATTTCTCCCATCACACATCCTATATTTATCCAAAACCCCTTATAGGGTTGCAAATCTTTCTGAAAATGGAGGAACAAGTAAGAGTAGAGGGAAAGAGAAAAGAAACAATGGATATTTGGACTTAAATCAAGCCAAACAACTAGGAATCCAAGAGATATCCACCACCAAAGGAGAGGTGAAACTCCAAAACCAAGGAAAAGGGTACTCATAATATGGGAGAAGAAAATTATGGCAAAAATAGGTATAAAATAAATAGGTAAAAATGGTAAAATACCAATTTTTATGTAACCTAGATAGGATACATGGTTTGGCCATAAAGTTAGACAAACCATGCACCAAATATGTGGGGATATTGTCTACCAAAAAACTGAGCCACACAGTTACCCTTGAGATCTCCCTAGTTTAAAAAACTATGCACAAACCATGAAAAATCCCATTGTACCAAACTATAACACCCTCATATGCTTATCCACATGGTTAGACAAACCATGCGCTAATCGTTTGCCTTGTTCTATCCTCTCAAAAACTTTTTTTACTGACCCTTGGCACCCAGTAGATCCACAAAAGAACCAAAATGAAATAAATAATCAAAATTAGACATATCAGTGACTCGATGGGTGTCACAAACTCCATACTATGCCACTTTCTTTGCTAGAAAGTCCTCAAGATTCCATAGAATAAAAAAAATGAGGCCACCACTCCCTCACCATATCTTCTTACTCCCATGTATCAAGGATATCACTACCTCAATGATAGATAACATAGACTAAAAATATCAAATTACCTCATATCACCTTGTTTTGATAATATAAAACATAAGAAGGCTACTCCATAATGGTGGAATCTAGTTCAACCACTAAATATTACCACTATAACACATGAGATGGGGATAAATGGTATATTATTAGTTTAGAATCATGAAATAATTCATAGATAAAGTTCATACATAATAGGAACTCTAACCAATAAGATATATTTTATAGATTCACAAAAATATGGAATGGTCTGATATAACCCGGTGCCAACTCCCCCTTTTATCCCAAGTGATGGAGACCCGTTCGAACTGATGCCTGAAGGAACACCTGATCCCCAGCCAAAAACTCAAATGAGTGATGATGATGATCAACATTGGACTTCTGGTGTATCTAAGATATTTCCAAGCATTTCTTAATCAGCCACACTATCTTGGTTGTCTCTTAGACGAGACTTGGTCCCACCAAGTAATGCTCACCCACCTCATCCCAACACAAAAGGGATTAGCATAGATGCCCATATAATGACTCAAATGGGGATATCATATTTGAGTCTTAATAAAATTTATTATAATAAAAATCATTCAAATATAGGTGCCTTTACCAAGAACCTTTTAAATTAAGAACACATGCTTGCAACATGTCCTCGAGAGTCTATATAGTCTTCTTAGATTGACCATCCATCTGTGAGTGATATGCGGTGCTCAAATTCATCTTGGTTCCCAAATCCTCTTGGAGTCCCTTCCAGAATCAATATTTGAGATGGGTGGCTTAGTAAAAAAATATCACCAAGGACACTCCTTGAATCCTAACAACCTCTCAAATATAAAATAATCTGGGGTCCTCTAGCATCTCCGACTCCTTGATGGGAAGAAAGGGGGATGATTTTGTTAAATGATAAAAAATAACCCATATGGAATCTTTCTAACTTCGAGTATAAGGTATCTTAGTCATGAAATACATATATATCTCATCACACTTCTACAAAAGAATGAGAAGATGATGAAACAACCCATATTGTATCTGATGATCATCTTTGATCCTCTGGAAATTCTAGCACCTAGTATCAAAATATACCACTGTGCATCTCATCTCGGGCCACCAATAAAAACCTCTCAAGGTGTTCTAGGGTAAAAATATAATAAATAATTTTTAATATATTAAAAGTGATATAATTTGAATGTGTTAATGCTACCTAAAAATTTTATAGATATATAGTACATATTAGTGAGGTTTTAAATAATTATATTCTAAATTAAATGAATTGTATCAAAATTGAAAATAATGACATTTTATTAAAATAATATTTTATTAAAATATTTAAAAATCATAAAAATATTGAAATAACACAAGGTGGATATTATATGTCCGAAAATATCATAAATGTTCCATTTATGGTCTAGTTATCACCTTATATGTAAGAAATTTCAACCCTTTAATATTGAAAATGACGTTATTATAGTTAAAATTAAAATTGGGTAAATAAGGGTTAATTAAAATGATTATGTTTAAAATGACATAATAACTTGTCCAAATTATATTGTTTGATGGTATTAAAATAATACAATACTTTATCTTTTAATACATGTCCATTTGGAGTCAGATGGCTTAAGAAAAAATTTATTATAATTTAATCTTTTGAGAAATTCCAAAAGTGCCCCCCACAAAAATTATAAAAGGGCACCTGCTCCCTAACTTATTCACACAATTTTGAGAATTATATCTTAAAAAAATCTCCCACTTTCTATTCTTAACTTCCCTGAACACATTCTAGAGGTTCTGGTCTTTCTGAAATACCAACCATAGTGGAAATCTAATGTAGTTGTTTTAAAGAAGAGGTAATCACCTTAACCGATCATTTTATTTTATAATTTTCATTAACTATTATAAATATATGGTATTTATCATAAAATAATAAATTAAGTATGTTAAATTTGGTTAAATTTTATTATTATTATGAAAATACCATTATACAACCTCTTTCCCATCAAATGATAAATGAATGTATCGCTTGAGCATACGTATGACTTACCGTCTCCACGTAGCGATACAATGAATTTTTCGTCACAATATTTTATGGATGGGTATTATTGTAGGTTTAATATTTTTATATGATATTTATGATATAATTATACTTATGGAATTATAATATCACATCTATATAATTACCATCCAATATTTTGGGAAAGAATAACATCATTTGTGCATACGTGTGGATAACAACTTCTACAAAGCGGTATGATTCATTTATATTTATATTTTACTAGGATAGTAATTAGGGATAATTTTCTGAATATATATGATATAATAATTATCATGTAAATATAAATTAATATTTACTATTATTCTTTTCCATCTTTAAAAAAATGAAAACAACGCTCAAGTGTACGTACGACCTACCATCTCCATGAACGATGTAATTCATTTTTATATTTATAAATTTTATGGATGAATATAATTATGTATATAATTAATATATATGATATTTATATCATTATTAATATTATGGATATTATGGTACCAAGAATAATTTACAACGACCTAAACTACTAAATTGAAATACTCATGATAAACGAAATAGTCAACATTCAGAAATGACGATTTTAGTAAGGAATTATTAATAAAAGGGGGTATTTAAATGTTATAAATAGATTATATATGACATTATAAGTAATAAAATTAATTATTTATAGAATTATAATCAATTTAAATTCATTATATAGGAGGTTTTAGTGATTTTAAAATAAGGAAAACTCGAGGTAGGGGTTTTATTCCACCATATCATTAATATTCAAGATTGATTATGTTTAAGTATTATCTGGGGAATATTTTTCTTCCATATCCACATTTTATAAAAAAATTAAAAAAAAGTTTTTTTATCATTATCCTATAAATTTTTAAAGTCCTTTTAACCCATGTTTTACTTTTTACAAAATAGTTTTAAAATAATCATTTTTTCATTTTCCAAACGAGTAACATTGTGACTTTTATGAAAAAAATATGAGAGGAATGTTTTTTTAAATTATAAAACATGTGTTTATTTTCCATAATTCATGAATAATATTATATTTTAATATTACTTTACCATTTTAAAAGTTTATCTTCAAATAAAAGTTTTTCCTTTTATAAGTGCACAATTTGTTTTTCTAAAAGAATTTATTTAAAAAATGGAAGGTTATTTTCCTAAAGAATTATTCCATATGATATTTCAAAATTATTTTCCTTATAAGATGACATCCTTTGATGTTATATTATATTTAATGGGGATATTATATAAGTATACCATTCTTATTCTTTATATGGATGGTTTATTTTTATGATTAAAAGTTGTTTATGAAACCAATTTCTTTACCACAGGTTATGCTAAGATGGAACTTTTATGAAACCCATTTATTTTCATGGGTTATGATATGATGAATAATTGTTGATATTTTAGAACACATATATATTATTTTCATTATGTGATGGGTGAGACTTATATCTCCCTCCAATTCATTAGGTAAAGATTGACATCTCATGAGATAAACATGATTGGAATGGGGAGTGAACCCTGTCTAGTAAATGGATTTTTCCACTATGAAAGCCTTGGGAGTTAAACTTGAATACTAAAATGGTTTGGGGAGTGTAACCATTCAACTATGATAGTCCTGGAAAAGATCATTTTCTATTAGGAAATTATTTTCTATGCTTACGTGCATTCCATAATTCCACGTCTTATGCCAATGTTATGCACTCGTGGATCTTGTTATTTAATTCCTTTATAATTCATGTCTTATGAAATTACAAGATTTATTAAATGAATCAATATCAGGATATATGATATGAATGGTATGATTTTTAAATGTTAAGATCATTTTATTATACCCTTTTTATCATGTTATGCTTATGTGATCATTGATATCTCCCTTTTTTATCCTAAGTGAGAATCAGATCTCAACCTTTCTTATGCTTCCATTACCCAAGTTATTAAAAGAGGTATTAATTATGATATTTATAGTAAGTATAATACTTAGGAATAAATAAGTGGGATATGATATAGATATTTTATAAACTAGGTGTTTATGATTCCAAGTTTCTAAATATACTAGACTTAAACATTTCTGGTGTGGATTGAAATATTAGGTAATGAATATTAATCTATTAAGATGTAATATCCATATATGAAAAGTATGAGTTTCTATATCTCTGGTTGTGATTAATAAGTATTTGTACATGAAGAGAAGATCACCACTATAACCCCCTAACCCAAAAGTCGCTAAACCGGTTCCTTGAACTGGTCAGTTATATGACCACAAGTATGCCTCCCTATATGGCAGAGGTCACCGAATAACAATGAGGGTATAATGGTGGTATGTTGAGAATACTATACCCTATATATCAGAGTATCACAATTTTATAAATATAGAAATAAGATAATAGTGTAAGTAGAATAAAATAAAGGCATAAAAAAACAAATCAAATAAACTGGAAATTCCAAATGATACAACCATGAATGTCCATGTGATGCTAAAATTTACAGGAAATATATATACAATAGATTTTATATAAAAAAGACACAATAAAATGAACACATACCAAAGGATATCTCCATGATCATCCTAAGATCTAGCTCAGTCCTGTGCTCCTAATCTCCTATGTACATGAGTGACAACACAAGTATAATCCATTAATCTAGAAGTTGGAGACATGAGGTTTGTTCGGGTACCAATAAAAAACTAAAATAGGGTTTTATATATACTCAGTAGGCCACCAACAATGGTGTTTAATGATATCAAATTTGTGAAAATAAAATACAATAGTGTACATGTATATCAAATAAGGTAGTGATTAAATAAATATAAACAAGTCTGAATCAGGTTCCCTAAAGGTCACCTGACCGACCGTACCTACTACATCCTAATCTAGAATATCTTTGATAATGATTCACCACATATATATAAGTATATGTGTGTAAATATGTATATATGTATATAAACTATAAACATAGTAACATATATAGCCATATATATATAGATACGTTGTGCTATGCAGGACCCAAGGCATGAATTAGGTGTCTATTCTTAGTCACATGCATCATATGAAATAATAATAGGGCACTCCATGCATGAGTATGAAAATAAGGGATTCCATGCCCAAATATCACAATGAGGGAGGCCATTCCCAAGTATCACAGTAAGTGATTCCATTCCCAAGTATCATAATAAGGTATTCCATGCCTAAGTATCATAATTTATAAGGGGAACCATGCTTGAGTGCTGCAATTTATAAGGGATGACATGACTGAGTATCATGAATAATAATATAAAAAGGCACATTCATTTAATGATTAGGCACAAGCACTAACATATACTCATATCAAAGTATGACTCATCTTGGTTGTTTAATTAAATTTAGGAATAAATAATAGATAAGACCATGTACATAAACATTCCACATCACAATTCCAACATACAATTAGGGTTATTACTTTTATAAGTAATCAAGAAGGCCATGGGAAAGTCCATGCCATTTAAAATTTAAAAATTTTCCATTTAATTTACCCTTTTATTTAAGAATAAAACACACCTCATATGTGGGTTTTTTATAAAATAGGTCATATTGGTTATACCAACTCATTCAATTTAAACATTACTTACATGAGAGTTAATTTCATGAATCTTAATGGTGGTTAAATCATAGGTATAGTATCATAACCAATCATTTAACCAATACACCAAAAGGGTGATTTAATTTCCTAGATAAATCATAGTTCCTGGGCATATGAGAAATGAACCCAAGGGGGTAGTTCAAGTTGAGGTGAACAACCACCAACAATGAAATTAAAATCACGATGGCTATTTAATTTAAGGCATTAAGTTCCACATAAATAATTTAAAATTTTAAAGGATATGTATGGAAAATATAGTGCGTGGAACATTGAAATATTTTATAAAATGGAAATAATTCAATGGGAAATATATAGACCACCTACCTAATGCTTAGGAAACTTCACTTGTCTATTATTGAGATTTGAATCAAGTCAGAATGAATGAAATTATAATAATTTTCAAACACCCTAAAAATAGGGAAAATGAGTTTTCATTTAAATAGTATTCAATACAGAAATAAAAACTGATTAAGGAGGAAGTAGGAATTGTAGAATCACCTAGGGGATTCTATTATGACAGACTATGAGATATTATAAGTGTATTTGAGTAATAACCATCCATACCTAGGAGGAAGCCAAGGGGGAGATCGAGTGGCTGCCTAGCATGGAAGAAAATGAGGGATAAATAAGAGGATTTTGGGTTAAATAAGGTTGGATAAAAATGGTAAAATCACCCCCTTTAAGGCGGAACATTTTTTGGCCATTTGATTTGGAAAAACCGTGTTCCAACCATGCATAGTCACTTCCTAAGTGGCACTAATCATGTGTGTTAGGTGAACAATTTGGAAAATTGGGCACTACTTATGTGTCCTTTACTATTATCTATATAACCCATCACATGGTTATTCACATCCTCTTGCACATTCAGTTCAAACTATTTCTTCGCCATATATGGGTCACACAGTTTGGGTGCATGGTTTTCACTAACCGTGTGCAAACTGTGTTCCCCCTTTACCCTTAAAAAAATAGATTTTTGAACTATGATGCTCATGAAACTCAACCAAACACTTAAGAAACTCATTATACATTAAAATCTATCTAATTAAAATAATTTTAAGTGTTCCAACCTTTATATTTACATTATGAATATTATTTTAAGATTTGTTCCATCCAAAAAATAGAAAAGTTAAAAATTCCTTTATAATTTCCATGGTTAAAAAACATGGGATGTTAAAATCGTGATAAGAAAAGTATGAGGTTTATATTATAGCTATAAAAATTTAGGGACTTTAATTAAGCCTTGGTGGTTTCCTAATTCATACCATGATGTTACAAGTGAAGGTAAAATAAAGAGTCCTCTAGTAGAGGAGGAAGTGTGAGAAAAAGGAAGTTGGTGAATCGTTGAAGAAAACTTGTACTTGTGGTTTTAATCACACAACCATGAAGAAGAATAAGCCTATGGAACCCACATACAAAAAAGAAGACTGGGCATATGTGGAAATAATTCTTAATCATATGGTTAGATATGCTATAATTTTATAGGAATTTGGAATAGGTGTATAAAAGGAATGTTCTTTGATTGAAATTTAGTAGAATCTAATGACAATAAAGGGAAATTTTAAATAATTCCTATGAAGTTAATTTTGTATAAGTGGCGACATGAAAAAAAACACCAAAATTATGATTTGATGAAAATATGGAGGAAAAGGGTTGGTGTTGGAGTTTGTGCCCTAGAAAAAACTTATGTTTACTTTATGATAACATATATTCATAGTTTTTAATTTTAATCAACTTCTTATCAGATCCTGATTTATCTTATATATAACATAGTGTGTGAGAATTTACTAAGAGTAGCTGTTGCATTGAAAGGTCATAGCAGTTCCTTGCTATGATGGTAACTTAGAAGTTCTTCAACAATATTCTTAAAATATATGTTTTATTGGAGAATGATATCATTTGATTGAAAAATGATAGATTCTATCAGGTGTGAAGACTCATAGGACTTTGAGGCATATTCTCATGCTGTACACCCTTGGTAATATACATTTCAAGATATTATGAGAATGAGACCCACTAGTTGGAAATCCCCATTTATATGTGTTATTGGATGTTCCTATTTATAGATGTGTGTATTTATCCTTAGAATTTAAGATTATTATTAATGAGTATTATAAGTCATTTACTTTGATGTTTTTATGAAAACCATGACAACATATATTCATAGTGAGATAGGATACGTTGGGTGCATCATGAGTAATACTGCATTAATTAATTACGTGAGAAAGGATTTATCCCTTATGTTCTTTAATTAAAGTTGAGTTCTCAATACTTTTTATTGAAATTATATAACCTAAATAAATCCATGGACATGGTGTTATATAGAAAATTTGAATTTTCCGAAATTCAAATAAAGAGACCTCAAGAACATATGTTGATGGCAACAACATGAAACCTACTTGATTAGATATATCATGATAATGAGAATATATTACACCATGAGTGTCCATATGATGTATTATGTTGTTGTGGAATTAGCTTCTTTCTCTATGGATGCATTGGAATGTTTATAGACACTGACCATGGACTTTAGGCTTCTTCACCTAATACGACTTAGAAAGGGGCCTAGAGGGTCACACACTAAGTGTATCTGGAATCTTAGTTAAATAATATATTATTATTTATTATTGAACAACTTTTAATAAATATTATACCCATATACAGTTTAATAATTATTCATGTTTTCTTGATTTCATATATTCCTCTACCACTTATTCGAGATAATATTATATGAGTGGTATATTTATTAAATATTAATTTTCTATTTAGTGAATATAATATTTATTTATTTATTTATTAGTGAATAATGTAGTGATATTTATTTAATAAATAAATATACATTATTAAAGGCCCAATAAATATAGTGGAGGAATGGGAGACCGAGTTTAATTGTCCAGTGAGAAATAATATATTTTAAATATTATTTTAATGAATAATATTTAATTTTAATTTATAGGTTAAGCGTGTGCTAATAAACAATAATAATAATAATAATAAAATTGACATGCGGTTCTGCTGGGATTAAATAAACATTAAATGGAACTTGTGAAATCTTTTATTTCTAAACCCTAGTAGTATATAAGCCCAATTATATTTTTTTCCAAGAGATCCAATTCTTTTGTTTTTTTGTGCAAAATGAATCTGTATAACCCTCTCGAGGCCTTAGAGAGATCCCTTATCCAAGAATGATCTCAATAATGGAGAATTATATTCCTCCACCTCCCATCCTCAAGTGAAGAGAGATCGAATATCTTGGAAGCAATTCTTGAGGCGATCAAAGGTGAACATCGTAAGCAATAATATCATCTATGCTAGAACTAAAATATTTCTATGGAGACATTCAGAGTTTTTTAGAACACATGTGGATCACCGCTAGAGGGAATCTACTATTGATTTCTTTTACACAATGAAGGTACAATATATATGTGTTGTCAGATCCATCAATGATTAAAGAACTATCTCAAGGTAATTATTTAATTAATTAAAATAATTATAAATAATATGTAATGATCCTATGCTTCATTAAAACATTTTATCTTTAAGATACTATTTTTTCACATAGGTATAAATCCTTTAAATTTTGGTATAATTCTTTATTTGGACCTAATAAGGATTACAAATGATTTAGTGAAGGTATCAGGGGTGTCCAGGGCTTGTTTAGATCCTAGAACCCAAATTTTTGGGAGAAAAGACCTATAGTATGGTTAGAATAAACCATGAAAGGTAAGAAACATGGATATATTAAACCACATGAGGTGAGATAATGAGTAGTAGGATGGAACACAGTTATCCCAAATCGTGCTAGATGGGATGCACAACCACGTGAGAATGTCTGTAATTTTGATAGTGGCATTTCACACAGTTTCTGCACGGTTTACCTAACTGTGCAGTCTAACCATGCGGGTGCCCCTTTCCTATAGAAGACCGTGCATAGTTGGCACACAGTTCGGAAAACTGTGCGGCTAAATTGTGCGAAGGAAAATTTTGGGAAAAATTACCATTTTAACATTAAAAATATAATTAAATGAAATCCATTCTCCATTTTTATTTTCCAATGGATAGAACACCCAATACTCTCTTTCTAAATCCAAAACTCATTTATTCTATCTTTTGAGCCTGATCATCCGTCCAAAGTTTGAATCGACCACCTTTTATCTCATTGGAATCGTGCTGGTATGTTCTCAATTCCTTTTTAATCTTTCCTTGTTCTTCTTCCTATATATGGAACTATTTAGATGCAGGATCATATGACCCAAATTTAGGGAATTAATAATTTCTTCATATCTAATCCAATCCAAGATGACCTAAAGGATGATACTAGATGAGGAGTGTCATAAAATCCTAAGGTAAATGATCTATAACTCATACTTTGAGTTTCATCATTTTAGAATTTTCTGTGTCGTTCACCAATTTCATTGGGAATCATTTGTAAATTTATATGACATGCTTGTAGTTTTTATGACCATACTATAAGACTATTTCCTTATATGTAATCCTTTGTTGGTGGTTACATACATAATGTCATCCATCCCATGTAGGATATTTTACTATAATTGGGTTTTTAGTGCTTTGTCACATTTGAGCCACCGTTCGGGTGTGCCTTGAGCTTGACCATTCTAATGGTAAGCCTCCTTATATTAAATAAATATTGAATTATGGTGGTTAGCCTTGGTGTTCACACTTGAACCACCCAAGGTAAGTGCTTAAATCTTGATTAATCAAACTTAAATGGGAATTGTAAAGTATAATGCATATTTATGACTTAGAAACTTCAAATGGAATTGAATGTTTGGTTTCATAATGTATCACCCATTTCCACTTACTATGGAGGGTAATAGAATGAACCAAGTTAAATTAATATGACTTATATGGATTTATAAATGGTTTCATGCTTGTTTGGCCTGGTCAAACTAATGAAAATTAATGGCTTGAACCTTCATCTTATTAAATGGAATGACCTTCACATGGACTAACTAATTAAATGAACTAAATGTAAGGTTCCTAATTAGACATATGGAACTTGACATATTTATTCGAGTGTTTTGAATCGAGATCACCTTGGATTCCGGAGGGAATTCCTTGATCACTCAGGGATGCCGTTCTGATTCATGGATACCAGTTACCTTAGTTGAGACCCACCTTGGAACCCAATCCTTATCTATTAGTGGATGCCCGATATGACATTGTAGGATACCTTATTTAATATTACATTATGACTTGGATACACTCCTTGGATCTATCATGGCTTCTACAGACACAAGGTTCTTTGGTTATATCCTCGGGCCTAGCCATATATTATCCCATTTTACCTTGGATATATTCCTTGGAATCAGTTAGATTAATTATTGTGTAATGACTTGGAGGATGAATCTTGCATTACACTCTTAACCCTTAACCAGGATGTAATTATTACTGATTTATTGACCCTTGAGGTCTAGGTTTCCTTGGTTACTACCTTGGAACCCCTTTATAATTAATACCAATAAGGTTGCCTTGTCACATCTTGGAACCTCTACTATTAATATCATGAGGTGATGTCAGTTATGGATTTTCCTCACATGAATTAAATATACAAGTAGAAAATTAATTAATTAATTAAATGGTTACATGTTCAGATTCCATCCAAGGGATGAAGAAGGTACATGTGTATATACGTTATTGTGATTCTTTACTTTTATATATGCATGATTTCACACCTTCAGTTTATATTACATGGAAATGATGTTATAGACACCATTAGTAGTGACCTCCTAAGATTTATCACACAATCTATTCAGGATTCCATTGGTACCCAGGTGGACTATCTATATGAAAGTGTTGACAAAGGGAAGCGATTTTCTTTGGAAACTTGATTTCTCGCTGTTTTAGGATGGAGTTGGTGGAAGATGACTGAGATTGATCTTGGGATACTTGGGATAAATTTTTTATTCCTTTTTTCTACTATTGTATAGAATTAATGTATGATACATTTTATCCATGCTTTCCAAATTTCTAGTGACATTAAATATATCATCATCTGTTTTTGTATATTTATATATGTTATTCTAGTTGTTTTAGTTATTGTTGATATGGTATCTTTCTGTTATTCCATCCATTTACTTATATTTATTCTTCTACTCATTTACTTATTCTTATATGTTATCTAATATGATACACTATAATAATGAGGGCATAGTCTCCCCATAGACACACCCTAGTGCCTCAATACTAGTCGGAAGCCTCTAGAGTTCGGGGAGATGTTCTTGAGGCCATGTGGCCAACTGGGCTTGGGGAAACTTCAGTTTAATCTAGGTTTAGGTCATCACAAAATGGTATTAGATCCATTAATTTATTGATTTAATATTTTGATACAATATTCAAGAGATTAGGAAATCTTGTTACTTCTTATAAGCCATTCTTGGGTGTCATGAACCCATGTTTAAGGTAAATGATGAGTTTCTTGAATTATAATTTTTATTATATCTTTAACTATTACAGTTGATATCATTTTACCATTGGGTGACAGATATTCTATGTGGTGTTATTGATTTTTATTGTTATTGAGATTTAATTTCATCCTTATCCAGATGATATGAGGGAAAAGATAATTGTTATATGCATCATCTTAGGAACCTAGGATTTGCATGTCATGTATATTTCCATTCCATATAGGTTCATTTCACTCTTTGTATTGCTTGATATTTTTGTGACTGTTTGGTGAGCCTTGTTTGTTTAGATATACTTGTACTACTCTTGGATATGATTGAGTGATTGTTAGTTTCAATTAACGAGGTGCTATGGGCCCTCATGGGTTGGTATTGGTAATTTACCAAGTCAAACCATTAGATTAAAATAAAATGGGTGTCATTTTTAGTGGTAAGGTGTATGGGAACTAATTAACTGGGAATGGTGATCCATTTTAAATGAATTTTTCTATAAGTTATAATAAATTGAAAACTATAAAAGTGAAAAATGTCTTCTAAAATTAAATGGTTGCACATTATTATCCCACCTTGTCATGTTTGTGAAAGGTAAATGAGTGAACCTGAAAATTAAATATGAAATGAATGAATTGGTTACTAGTAAATGATGAGGCAAGGGGCTATAAATCCTTAGTCTAGTTGAACCCCTATAATTAATACTCAAGAACTTACCAATACCTAGCCTCTAAGTGGGTAGTTGGGGTAGTATACCATGGTTAGTGAGCCTTTCTTATGTTCAGATTCCACTAGTATTTCTATTTATATGCTTAATATTGTTCTGAGGTCTTTGGTTGATATTTATAGACCAATGATGCCACTATATCCTCATGTCATGCACCAATAAGGTGGTGATGGTCATGCTCTAGACATGGTGGGCCCTGAGCTTTCAGTCTTACCTCCAAGAGTTACACTTGATACACCACTTACTGTACCTGATCTGGGCACTAACACTCAGGTCCGAGATATTTTCATACGTCTGATTTAGTTTATGCATGATTCTCCATGAGTTTCACCAAGAATGGATAATCTGATGCGCAAGTTACAGAGACAACATTCTCCTACCTTTTTAGGGGATAACAGTCCACAAGATGTAGAGTGTTGGCTAGAGGACACCTTGTATATATTTGAGCATCTAGAGACACCTCTAGAGAGGAGGTTCAATATTGCTACATACATGATGTGTGATTCAACTAAGCGCTGGTGGGAAGTAATTACCAAAGCTGGTCACTATCAAGGCATGGTATGGGATGACTTCTAGACTTCCATCTATGATCAGTTCTTTCCTTAGACATTGAGATCTGGCATATCTAGAGTATTCATGAATCTCAACCAAGGTTCTATGTTAGTCATGGAATATTAAGATTATTTCATTGATTTACAATGATTTTCACTACTTCTGGCCGATGATGATCTTTCAGGTGATTGATGCTTTGATGATGGGTGCATGTATGCCATCCGTACTCAGGTGAATGTATTTTTTCCTACATACTTTCTCTAAAATAGTCAATCATTATCTTATCAATGAGCACAACCTAAGGGATGATAGTAATACTGGGCATATAGGACCAGTACCAAGTTTTTAAAGTAGTTTTTCAGATGGAAGAAAATGATACCTTGAGTTTTTTCATCAGGGAAATGGAAACCTAAGTACCAATGCTGGTAACTCCATAGTGTATCATTAGTATGGATGATAGGGGAACCTAAATCCTCAGTGTGACAAATACTCTCTGGAGTGTCGAGATTGTAGCCATATGTTTCACTTTTATATATTCTATTGGATGTATCCATTGGTTTCTAGTGGAAGAGTATCCACACCAGCTCCACCTTCTGGGGTAGGTTCATTTATGCCATGTCAGGCATGCAACTGTAGTAGCACCAGCAGGACTAGACAAGGAGGAGGTCGTTTCCATGGAAGCCAGACACCTAATCACTAGAAGCACCAACAAAGGAGTTTTTATCATGTTAGTCCAGCTGTTGCACAGGGCCATGGATCATGATAGTTTCATGCATTACAGCTAATACCTGGGGATCAATTATGGGACCATCTACAATACAAGGTACTATTCTAGTATCCAATACTATAATATCTACTTTATTTGATACAGGTGATTCAAAATATTTCATATCCTTGTCTATCATGGAAATCCTTGTTTTTTAAATACAGTATTACCACGGTTTAATGACCCTAGATACACCCTTGGGAGTATTTTCAGAGGGCATGTGCCAATGTAGGGACTGTCCCCTTGAGGTAGGAAGTTACCCCTTATTTTGGGGCCTCTTTGTTCTCAGGATGATGGGATTTGATGTCATTATCAAGATTGATTGGTTGATTTCATATCATGCCTTTATAGACTGATATCAACAAAGGATATCATTTACATCACCAGAGAGAAGTGGTTATCTGTCACGACTCGTCCTCGGGGCCCGTGCCGTGACTACCCAAAGCCTACCTTCCATAGGCCAGGGGGTGGCGACTATCACCAAGGCGTAATTACCGGTAAAAAGGGAAGGCATTGCCTTTGTAAGGTAAACAAACACCACAGAGCAAGCAAGAAAAAGTAAACACTAAGTAAAAACTGGGTACAATAGTGTGTGCGGAAAAGTAAGTGGGCCAGAATATAAACCCAAACTGAAAGTAAAGTACAACTGAAAAAAGGGAGTACAACAACTGAAAATTAAAGCCGCATCCTCGAGCCATCAACTGTAAGTCCCACCTAAAGGGTGGGTACAGATAGCCTCCACAGCTCCTCGGGTCCAGCCATCTGCTCCTAGTATGTCCCACCCAGTGGTCCACCTCCAGGTACCGACCTGCTCCGCAAGCCTCAACCACGATCAGTGATGTCCGTCGTCTGCAACCAACACAACGTAGTGCGGGCATAGCCCATGCAGGGGTGAGTATAAGCTACTCATTAGGGACCCCGAGACCCCCGGAGGTCTCCCAGAATCCACAAAGGATGATCCACAAAGGAAAGATACAATCACGAAGTAACATCCGACACTACTTAGGTATATGCCCATACATATACCTAAGACATCAATTCCAGTTCGGCTCCAACACCCGAGCCCCAAGTTTGATCAGATCCACGCAGGATAGCACAACACAATCCACATAGGAAAGCAAGTCAAGATTTAGCTCACACAGGTATACTTCTTCATATGACGATAGAGATGATCAGATGTAGCCACTGATTCATCTAAGACGTCGGACCCACACAAGATCGATAGGTACTAACCCCCGCAATGACCCACACAGGATCAGACCCACATAGGATCAGACCCACACAGGATCGATAGGTAACTAACCCCCGCAATGACCCACACATGATCGAACCCACACAGGATCAGACCCACATAGGATCAGACCCACACAGGATCGATAGGTAACTAACCCCCGCAATGACCCACACATGATCGAACCCACACAGGATCTGTAGGCGCTAGCCCACACAGGACCGCTGAGTGCTGACCCACACAGGATCTGACCCACACAAGATCGGTAGCACTGAGCAACGTAGGATCGCTGAGTGCTGTAGTCATCGCCGTTGAATCCACGGAGGATTTCTGTACAGTCGTCACCGTCGTCGCAGTTGCAGCCACCTCTAGGGTTCCCGCACACAAAAAGCTCGTTCGGGAGGGTCCGCTCCCTGAGCCGAGGGGCTGATACATCAACTGACACATAGTCCAGAGTTGATGTATCCAAAAGTTCCCTATCGTCAACAGGAACTCAACGACACAGATGGCGCATCAATCGGGCGCCTGGTCTGAGAGTTGTTGGCTTTTTCGTCCGAGGGGCCTGGTTGGGTTTTAAGTCAAAACCAACCTGACCTTAATCCAACTACATCCAAACCTCGAGCAGAGTAATCCAAAAGGTCCATCTCACTAAGAGGAATCCAACAAAGTTGACGACACGTCAATCGGACATCCGGAGCTCAAGTTATAAGTGTTTCTGCTCCGAGGGCCCGATTGGTTTCGTGTACGAACCAACCTGGCCGAACCCAAAGTACTCCGAAACCTTGATTGTAATATACCGAAACGACCGTCTCGATCCAAGGATCGCATCTCAGCTGACGGTGCGTCGATCGGAGGTCTGCAGCCCAAGTTATGGGCAAAAGACCAAAAAAGGCCCGGTATTAGGGGGTTCGGGCCCGGTCCGACCCGGACCGAACTGGGTCGACCCGACCCGAGTCCGGGTCCGGCCCGCTGGGGCACGGTCCGGCCCAATGGGGCGTGGCCCGGCCCGGCCTGGCGGCTCGGCCCGGAGCGCCGGCGCGCTGGCGCTGGCCAGGCCAACCAGGCGGCTCGGCCGTAACGGCCGAGCGGTGAAGGGGGGGGGGGGGGGGGGCGCTGCCCCCCTCGTAATGAAACCGTAGCCCCCATGTGGGGGGCCGCACCTACTAGCCAACCGGGCCTTACGGACCCCCGGTTTCCCCCCTGATCGGCCGACCCGCTCCGGCCGGCCGGCTGCAGCTGCCACGGGACCGACATGGGTCGATCCCCCTGCTCCGACACCGACGGCCCAGAACCGGCCGCCGGTCCTTGCTCCGCCGCGGTGCGACGGCGCTGTGCCCCTCCGCCGTGGCACCGCTCCGGCCACGGTGTCTTCAAGGTTCTTCGGCGCGGCGCGACGACGCCACGCTTCTCCGCCCTTCCTTTAACATTTCCCGCGCAGTGCTTCGGCACCGCGCCGCCTTACACGTGCCGCAACAAAAATCAACCAACAAGGGGGAGGAGGGCTGACCATGTTTGTGCGGTCCGACCTCCTCCCGTTATTGCGATAACAGGTGGCTCAATTGGAAAGAAGAAAGCGATGGAAGTAATCACGAACAAACAATTTAAAATAAACCCCTACCTCAAGCGTCGTCGAACGAGGATCTTCGCGGAAAGGGACGTCGTGGAAGAAGGCAGATCGTCGCGTCGCAGAGGAACGGTATCTCCCTTCCTTTGACGAGGAAAGAAAGAACGAGGTGATGCACGTCGGGTCTTCGATCTCCGAGGAAGACGTCTCTCACTGTCGTCCGTCGTCGGAGGTCGGTGTTCTTCGCGTTCTTCGTCGAGGAGGAAGAACTTCAAGAACTTGAGCGAATTTCTCCCAAGACTCTCACAACCCAACAACCCTTCATAAAATAAGAGTTGTATTATTTTATTTCTCAAGCCATGAATTTCAAAATTAAAAAATGAAACAATTAATTAAGTGAATTAATTGCAATGTTTAAACCGCCAAATTAATTGTGGCGTTTCATAAACAGAAAAACGCAAGGGTTGACTTCCACTTAATAGGGGTGCAGGTGTGTTACCTTATTAAAGGAGGGGGTTTAGGAAGAAAAGAAATGGTGGGGCTCGTGTGGGTCCCACCTCACAATTATTCTACCTAGTGGGTAGGATATTGTGGGTCCCACTTCATCCACTTAGCTAGGTTAAACAAAAATAAAATAAATTGGTTGCCCCATTTTATTTTATTCATTTACCTAACCCGAAAATTTATAAACGTCACCTGAGGAAATGCAACTCCGAAAAAGGTGTTTCTAAGTAATTACCGGCGCTACGATTCCATCGGTGCCCTCAGAATTCGATTCCGAGCACCGGTTCAAAAGTTAGAAAAACCCGCTCGTTCGTTCACTGAACGTACCCGAGCTAAACTTCAGAAAATGATTCCGGGCACACCGGGCCTCAGAATCAGGTGCCGACAGAAACTGCGTTCTTGTAAAATTCCCAAGAAAATTAAGAAAAAAATTTCCTTGAATTTTACGGGTCTTTACATCATTCCCACCTCAGGGCTTTACGTCCCCGTAAAGATACATCATAAACTAGGGAAAAAAATGTGGGTACTGAGCACGCATCTGAGCCTCCCGCTCCCAAGTGCTCTCCTGGAGGTTCCCGTGCTTCCATCTGATGCACACTAGAGAAATCAACCGTCCACGTAGGACCCACACCTGTCAATCGTCAATCTCCACCAGGACCTCCGCAAAAGTCGCCCCATCATCAACGTCTAGTTCCCAATGGTCAATGATGTGTGTCGGGTCATGCACGTACCTCCTCAGCTGAGATACGTGGAAGACGTCGTGCACCCGGTGCAACTGAGGTGGTAGATCCAGGCGATAAGCCACCTCACCTATCCTACTGAGGACCTGGAATGGTCCGATGAAGCGCAGAGATAACTTGCCGCCTCGACCAAATCTCTGTAATCCACGTCGAGGTGAGACCCACAAGAAGACGTGGTCGCCATCCTCGAACTCCAGTGGCCTCTGCCTCCTGTCAGCATATGACTTCTGCCGGCTCTGAGCTGTCCTAATCCAGTCCTAGATGACCTGGACCTTCTCCATCGTGGCCTGGACCATCTATGGTCCCACAAGTGCTGACTCCCCAGGGTCTGTCCAGCACAGAGAAGATCTGCAAGGTCGGTTGTACAACGCCTCGTAAGGTGCCATCCCGATGGTGGAGTGGTAGCTGTTGTTGTACGCGAACTCCACCAAGGGTAGGTGGTCCTCCCAGCTGCGACCAAGGTCGAGGACACATGCACGGAGCATGTCCTAGAGAGTCTGAATGGTCCTCTCCGTCTGACCATCTGTCTGAGGGTGAAAGGCGGTGCTCAGGCGTAGGTGCATCCCGAACACCTCCTGCAACCCCTTCCAAAGCCGGGAAGTAAAGCGAGTATCTCGATCGGAGATGATAGATGATGGAACACTATGAAGCCGTAAAATCTCCTGAACGTAGAGACGTCCCAAGCTCTCCACTGAGCCCTGCTCTCTGATGGGTAAGAAGTGAGCCGACTTGGTGAGTCAGTCGATAATCACCCAAATGGAGTCATGACCTCTGGAAGTGCGTGGAATTCCAGTCACGAAGTCCATAGATAAGCCGTACCACTTCCACTCCGGGACCTCCAAGGGCTGCACCAAGCCTGCTGGTACCTGGTGCTCTGCCCTCTCCTGCTGGCAGGTGAGGCATCGAGAAACGAACTCTGCCACAACCTTATTCATGTCCGGCCACTAGTGCTGTCGTCTGAGATATTGGTACATCTTTGCCACTCCCGGATACACCACCAAAGGGGAAGTGTGAAACTCTCTCAGAACCTCCTCTCATAAAGCAACTGGTACCAAGGTACATCCTCTAAAAAGGACATTGTGCTCTCCTCCTATAGAGAAACCATCAGGGTCCTGTCCTGAGGATATCAGCGCACACTGCATCTCACAGTCGGTGTCCCCACACTATGCCTCTCTGACCCGCTGCAGTAGTGGAGGAGTGACTGTGAGTGACTGAAGGAAGACTGCTCCATCTCTATCCATGAAGGATATCTGCAAAGCGGCTAGCTGCTCTGTCGCCTCCCTAAGTAGCTGAATGCCCGTCCTCCTGCTGATTGCATCGACTACTACGTTCCCCTTTCCAGGAGTATAGACTATCTCAAAGTCATCGTCCTGGAGGAACTCGATCCATCGCCATAGTCTCAGGTTCGGCTCCTTCTGCTAGAAGATGTACCTGAGACTCTGATGGTCAGAATAGACTATAAAGAGCTCGCCCATCAGATAGTGTCACCACATCTTTAGAGAAAAGACCAATGCTACTAAATCCAGGTCATGGGTAGCGTAGTTCTGATCATGCTTCCTCAAATGACGTGATCCATAGGCGATCACGACCCGCTCCAGCATCAGGACACACCCGAGTTCGGTCCCTGATGCATCGCAGTAAACTACGTACCCAACTCCTTCCTCCGGTAGCCTCAAGATAGGCGCGCTGGTCAATCTCTGTCTCAGCTCTTGGAAGCTCTGATGACATCTGTCTGACCACACAAAGGGTTTCCCCTTCTTCGTCAAAGCTGAGAGTGGTGCCGCAACTCTGGAGAAGTCTGGCACAAATCTCCGATAGTATCCAGCTATTCCCAAGAAACTCCGCACCTCCGTAACGCTCCTGGGTGACTCCCAAGCTAGCACTGCCTCGATCTTCGCAGGATCCACTGCAACTCCCACCTCAAAGATGACGTGTCCCAAGAAGTGGACCTCATGTAACTAGAACTAACACCTCGAGAGCTTTCTATAAAGCTGGTGCTCTCAGAGTGTGTCCAGTACAACCCACAAGTGGTAGGCGTGCTCCTCCTTAGTCGTCGAGTATATCAAAATGTCGTCGATGAAGACCACGACAAATCGATCAAGGTATGGATGAAATATCCTGTTCATGAGGCCCATGAACACTGATAGAGCATTGGTTACGCCGAATGGAATAACCAAGAACTCATAGTGGCCATACCGACATCTGAAGGCCTTCTTCTGTACGTCCTCGTCCCAAACTCCGAGCTGATGATAGCCTGGCCTGAGGTCTATCTTTGAGAACCACCGTGCTCCCTTGAGCCGATCGAAGAGGTCATAAATCCTCAGTAGCGGATACTTGTTCCTCACTATCACTTGGTTCATGCAAAAATAGTTGACATAAAGTCGCAAGCTCCCGTCCGCCTTCTTGGCGAACAATATCGAGGAATCCCAGGGTGAAACACTGGGTTGGATGAATCCATTGCCGTGCAAGTCCTCCAACTATAACCGTAGCTCTCAAAGCTTAGCGGGGGACATCCGATATGCTGGAGTGGATATCGGGGATATCCCGGGGTATAGATCAATATAAAAGTCTACCTCTCTGCGAGGAGGTAGGCCTGGAACGTCGTCGGGGAAAACGTCCGCATACTGATCCACCACTGTAGGAAAACCAGGACTCCGCACGTCAACTGCTCCTAGGATGAGGCTAGACAACTGATGAGTGATGGGCTGTCCTCTCCTTTGCGAGAGTCCATCCTGTGCTACGAAGGCTCCCTTCTCACCGGTGAAGGTGAACCTGCTCCCGTCGGTGCGTACACACCGCACCTTGCACCTAATACGGTCGATCTGAGCATAGACTGTAGATAACCAATCCATGCCCAAGATGACATCGTAAGGCCTCGACGCCACTACAAGAAGATCCCAGCCGAAGCTATCATCTCCTAGAGTAAGCTCACACTGCCGGCACCAGTGCTTAATCGTCGAGTCTGCTCCTGTAGGAGTCTCTATCCGTAAGGATCGAGCTAACAGCTCTGTCGGAATCTTCGAGCTCCGAACAAGAGCTGCAAATATGAAAGAATGACTCACTCCTATGTCTATAAGAACTGCAACAAGGGTGGAATAGACACAGATAGTACCTCGAATCATCTCTGGCGCGCCGTGGTCGTAGGCCTCCACTGCCTGGAGCTGTGCCTGTCTCTGCCCGCCAGCTCCCTGTGGTCGGGTTGGACCTCCTGGTGGTGGTGGTGGTAGAGCCTGAAAGTGTCTCCCCCCACCTGCTGCTCGGCCAGCTCCTCTGCCTCGTCCGCCTGCTCCCTGTGGACCACCACGGTTGACCCTCTGCCTCTGCCTGGGTGGTCCCTCAACCATCTGCTACTCCTCGACACGACGGGTCGGGCAGTCACGAGCCATGTGGCCCTGCCCACCGCATGCGTAGCACTGTCTGGATCTCGAAAGACTGGCTCCGTACTGTGTGCCCTGCACCACTGATCTAGTGTGCTGAGGTTGTCTGCCTGAGGGTCTGGTCTGCCTGGACTCATGAGTCATCCGTCGACTACCTGCTGTAGAAGACTCTGCTACGTGCCGCCCTACGGTAGGCCTCGCTGCTGATGTAGGCTCAGCAAGGAAGCTCTCGATGAGAAGGGCTCACTCCAGTACCCCTTCCTGTGTCGGAATGATGAGGGAGATCAGCGATGCCCTGATCTCCTGCCTCAATCTCTGCTTGAAGGTCCGGGCCCGGAAGAATGGGTCCCGTACCATGTCCGTCGAATAGCGCGAGAGATCTGTAAATCTCTCTGAGTACTGGGTGACCGTCAAGCTACCCTGCCACAGCTGTAGTAGCTCCTCGATGCATACCGCGCGGAGGGTGGATGGGAAGAACTCTGAGAAGAAGAGGCTCTCAAAGTCCTTCCAGAGGAGAGATGCCTCGTCGTGCACCTGCAGCATCAAGCTCCACCATCTGCCTGCTGCTGCGTGCAGGAGGCTCGCTGTGAGGATCACCATGAGGTCTGATGGTGTCCTCACTAACCTGAAAACTCATGCAACTGCCTCCAGCCAATCTTCAGCTGCCTGAGGGTCCGTCTCCCCACGGAACCTGGGCGGTCACTAACGCTGAAACTCGTGCAGTGCACTAAGGTGACGTGCATCGTCAGCAGCTGGGGATGGAAGCATCGGTGGCTCGGCGGGTAGAGGTACCACCGGTGCCTCTGATGTCAAAGGGCCCTGTACCGCGGCCTCATTGCTCGGTGGGCTGTCGTCACGCAAAACGCTCGGAACCCTAGCTGGCTGCCGTCGTGGGGCCATCCTAAAAAGAAACAGGTGCGCCACGGTCAAACAGTATACCTGGTGAGCTGACATAAAGTAATCACAAAGAAAACTTGAAACACACATGCAATCAATGTTTTCGTGCATTAAGTCGGAAATCAGAAGTCAGGGTCCTGGTGTACGGATACGTCGGCCGCCGCATCAACACTGGACTCCCTGGACTGATAACCACACCCAATACCCTTAACACTATTGCTTCACATAGAAGAAAGACCAGAGTCCAATGTTCTGCGGTAGAACCGAACTGCTCTGATACCAATTTGTCACGACCCGTCCTCGGGGCCCATTCCGTGACTACCCCAAGCCCGCCTTCCATAGGCCAGGGGCTGGCGACTAGCACCAAGGCGTAATTCCTGATAAAAAGGGAAGGCATTGCCTTTGTAAAGTAAACAAACACCACAGAGCAAGAAATCAGAAGTAAACACTAAGTAAAAACTGGGTACAATAGTATGTGCGAAAAATTAAGTGGGCCAGAATACAAACCCAAACTGAAAGTAAAGTATAACTGAAAAAAGGGAGTACAACAACTGAAAAGTAAAGCCTCAGCCTCGAGCCATCCAATGGAAGTCCCACCTAAAGGGTGGGTATAGATAGCCTCCACAACTCCTCGGGTCAAGCCGTCCACTCCTAGTATGTCCCACCCAGTGGTCCAACTCCAGGTACCGACCTGCTCCGCAAGCCTCAACCACGATCAGCGATGTCCGTCGTCTGCAACCAACACAATGTAGTGTGGGCATAACCCGTGCAGGGGTGAGTATAAGCTACTCAGTAGGGACCCCGAGACCCCCGAAGGTCTCCCATAATCCACAAAGGATAATCCACAAAGGAAAGATACAATCATGAAGTAACATCCGACACTACTTAGGTATATGACCATACATATACCTAAGTCATCAATTCCAGTTCGGCTCCAACATCCGATCCCCAAGTTCGATCAGATCCACACAAGATAGCACAACACAATCCACATAGGAAAGCAAGTCAAGATTCAGCTCACATAGGTATACTTCTTTATATGACGATAGAGATGATCAGATCACTACTAGAAAAGGGGGCAGTGGAGCCCCCCAGACTCGGGCGACCGCCATTGGCGGTCGCTATAGCTTAACATTAGCGACCGCCAATGGCGGTCGCTAACCTGCATAAAAAAATTCGGGGGGTTTCTGCGCCCCCCCCCCCCCCCGCGCCCTCGATCTCGCTCCGCCCTAACCCCCTCCCTCCCTCGCCGCTCTCCCTCGCCGCCCTCCCCTCCCCCGCCGCCCGGCCTCCCCCGCCGCCCGCCCTCCCCCGTCGCCCGCCCTCCCCCGCCGCCCGGCCTCCCCCGCCGCCCGGCCTCCCCCGCCGCCCGGCCTCCCCCGCCGCCTGCCCTCCCCCGCCGCCTGGCATCCGGCCTCCGGCCGCCGCCCTCCGCCCTCGGGCCTCCGGCCGCCGCCCTCCGGCCGCCGCCCTCCGGCCTCCGGCCTCTCGGCCCTCCCCCCCCCACCCCGGACGGCACCCGCACCCCGGACAGCCCCCAGCGCGCACTCCGGACAGCCCCCTCACCCCGGACGCCTCCCCACACCCCGGACAGCACCCCCCCGCGCACTCCGGACCGCCCCCCGCACCCCGGACGCCTCCCCGCAACCCGGACAGCCCCCCCCCCCCCCCCCCCCCCCCCGCGCACTCCGGACCACCCCCCGCACCCCGGACGCCTCCCCGCACCCCGGACAACCCCCCCTGCACTCGGACACCCCCCTCCGAACCCGGACAGCCCCCCCGCACCCCGGACAGCCCCCCCCCCCCCCCCCGCACTCGGACACCCCCCCTCCGAACCCGGACAGCCCCCCCGCACCCCGGACAGGCCCCCCGCACCCCGGACACCCCACCCCGCACCCCCGACAGCCCCCCTGCACCCCAGACAGCCCCCCCTCCCCCGCACCCCGGACACCCCCGCACCCCGAACACCCCTGCCCTCACCCCTGACAGGCCCCCGACACCTCGGACACCCCTCCCCGCACCTCGGACAGCCCCCCCCGACCCCGGACACCCCCCCCCCCTCGCTGCCCGTCCCCCGTCCCCTCACCACCTCCTCTCCTCCAGCTCCCCGCCGCCACCCGCCGCCCGTCCCCTCCCTTGCCGCACCGCCTTTGGCTCCGGCTCCCCTTCGCTGCCTCCTCTCCCTCGCAGCACCGCCTTCGGCTCCCCTCCCTTTCAGGTTTGTAGCTCAATCAGGTAACATGAGCTTTCAGTTACATTATTATTTTATCAATGGTTCATAAACAAATGGTTAATATTTATTTTGAATATAGTTGATTTGAAAAATGTAAATGTAATAAGTATTGTGTAAATGTTTGTTATACAGATATTATTATGGATAAGAGTTGGATTGATCTTCCAAATCAAACGTCTAGAGAATATTTCAATGGAATTATGCAGTTTATTGACTTCACGAGAGGATTTGAAAGTGACTATATTAGTTGTCCATGTAGAAAATGTGATAACAGATATCAATTCACACGAGATACTGTGAGGGAGCACCTTTTCTTTAATGGATTTCTGAAAAATTATAAGAGTTGGACTCGTCATGGAGAAGAATATGTTCGTTGTCAAAATACAGATGCAGCTCAGATGGATGTTGATGCAAGGATGACTGATCCAATGCATGAAATGCTTACTGAAATGGTACGTGGGTTTGATCCTGAAGGCATTGACATCCAGAATCTTGAGACCGGTGAGATAAATCTTCGCTCTGGTGCAGATCGTGATTCGAGGAGGTTTTATGAAGTACTTGATGATGCGAAAACAGAATTATATCCTGGATGTACTTCTTACAATAAACTGTCGTCTATCGTGGAGTTGTTGCATTTGAAGACTTTGAATAATTGGTCAGACACATCATTCGACATGCTTTTGGTTTTATTGAAAAAAGTTCTTCCTGTCGACGCTAAGATTCCTGAGTCGTATTACTATGCTCGTAAGTTGACAGAGAACTTAGGTTTTACATATGAGACTATAGATGCATGTGCAAACAACTGTATGTTGTTTAGAAATGAAACTGCTCATTTGGATATCTGTACGGTTTGTGGCGCTTCCAGGTGGAAAGAGAACAGGGGAAATAAGACTCATCAAAGTCAGATTGCGGTACAGGGGAAACCGATTGCCGTAAAGCAAATGCGTTACTTTCCCCTTAAACCTAGGTTGAAAAGATTTTTTATGTCATCTAAAGTTTCTAATTTAATGAGATGGCATGCAAAAAGAGTTCATGAAAGTGACATGTTAACCCACCCGGCAGACTCTCATGCATGGAAGGATTTTGATAAGAGACATCCCGACTTTTCTAAAGATGTTCGTAATGTCCGATTGGGATTGGCAGCAGATGGTTTCAATCCATTCAAGTCTATGGTTGGTGAAACTCATAGCACATGGCCCGTGGTGTTGGTTCCATATAATCTTCCTCCGTGGCTTTGTATGAAGCAACAATTTATATTACTTTCCACTCTTATTGATGGACCTAAAAGTCCGGGGGATAAGATTGATGTTTACCTTCATCCATTGATTGATGAGTTGAATGAATTTTGGGGTGATGGTGTGATGACTTATGACTGCGAAACGAATGAAATGTTCAAACTGCATGCTGCTTTATTGTGGACAATCAATGACTTCCCAGCTTATGCAAATTTATCAGGCTGGAGTACGAAAGGGGAATTTGCTTGCCCTTGTTGCAATAAAAGCAAAAAATCTGTATGGCTTAAACATTCCAAAAAATGGGCATACATGGGTCACAGGCGTTTTCTCCCTCCCCAGAACAGGTTCAGAAAGGACAGAGTGGCATTTGATGGTTCTAGAGAGTTCAGCCCAGCACCAAAGATCATGACAGGAGTCGAAATGTTATCGCAGATTGAGGAAGAAAACATCCGCACGGTATATGAAATTCAGGATTTGGTGGCTCCTCTAGTACGTAATATTCGTGCTGCGGGTAGGCAGCGCAGTCACAATTGGAAAAAGAAAAGTATTTTTTATAGTCTTCCGTATTGGAAAACTAACATGTTGAGGCATAATTTGGATGTCATGCACATTGAAAAAAATGTTTGTGATAACATATTGTGGACCATTTTAGGTGTCAATGGAAAGTCAAAGGACCATGTTAATGCACGCCGTGATTTGGAAGAAATGGGTTTAAAGAAACAGTTGCATTTACAGTTAGCTGAGGGAAACAAGGCATATATGCCTGCTGCACAGTATTTGATGACTACAGAGGAGAAAGAGACATTTCTTTCCATTTTGAAGATGTTCAAGGTGCCTTATGGTTACTCTTCTAATATTTCAAAGTGTGTGAATCTGACGAGCAAGACATTGCAAGGGTTGAAAAGTCATGATAATCACATATTACTTCAGTAGTTGATTCCAATCGCAATTTGTGATTGTTTATCCCCCAATGTTGTTCAGCCCTTGATTGAGATGAGTAATTTTTTTAGACAGCTTTGTTTAAGAAATCAACGAATGAGTGATTTAAAAAGTTTGCAGGACCGAATTGTACTTACGCTTTGTCACTTTGAGAAACTTTCCCCCCCCTCATTTTTCGATGTTATGGTCCACTTAACAGTGCACCTAACTGATGAAGTAATGGCTGCTGGTCCAGTGCAATTCAGGTGGATGTATCCTATTGAATGGTATTTGAGTACATTGAAAAGATTTGTACGCAACAGAGCTCGTCCAGAGGCATCAATAGCCAATGGTTATTTGATGGACGAGTGTACTACCTTTTGTGCAGAATATCTTACGGATGTTGAAACAAAATTAGATAAGCCCTCTCGGATTCATGATGGTCCAGTTGGAGAAGGAACCACATTTGATATGGACAACATCGAGTGGATACAAGCACATCGATATATCTTGTTCAATACTCCATCAGTTGCACCATTAATGCAGTAAGTATCTTATCAATGTGCTTGTATAACTTTTACATGTTTTCTTTGCATAAGTTGATCTTTTAAACATCGCGTAATCATTTGCAGGAAACACATTAATGAGATAAAAGAAGAGATGCATCGTGCGACTGAGTTGCAAATTCAACAATCTCATTATGCGGCATTTCATGATTGGTTCAAGGATTATGTATGTATAAATTGATTTTCATTATGAGTGAAGTATTAAACTAATTCTTTCTGCATATATCAGTATTGATTTTTATAAATTATGTAGGTTCGTAAGCTGAGGGAGTTAGGGGACCCCACGCTACCTGAAGTATTTATCCAACTGGCTGAGGGTCCATCTATAATGGCTCGTCGTTATAAAGCTATTGATGCTAATGGTTTTCAATTTCGCATTAAAGATGTTGACGACAAACGAGCAACACAAAACAGTGGAATCGGTTGTCCCTTTGTCGATTCTGGTTATTACTATGGTCAATTGATATACATCATTGAAGTTGTATACACACACGGTTTGAAGTACATATTGTTAAAGTGTAATTGGGTTGATCCAGTGCGTGGATGTAAAGTCGATCAATATCAGTTTTCATTGGTGAATTTTAACTATATGTTATACAGAAATAATGAACGAGTTGAGAATGAACCTTTCATCTTGACATCACAAGCGGAACAAGTATTCTTCGTTACTTTGCCTTCGGATCCAAGTTGGCAAGTTGTTGTCAAAATGTCTCGGCGAGGAGTGTGTTTATTTGAAGAAGATGAACCCGAGACTGTTCCGTTTGTTTACCAACAACTTGATCAACATACCGTAGTTCAACGTGAAGAAGATATTTATTGGGTCAGAGCGGCTGTTGAAGGAGAAACGGTCGATTTGCATGCTTAATGAAAGGTATAATTGTTTTCCCGCTATTCAGTAGAATGTCCTAGGATATCATAAATTATCTAATCATTTTATAAATCCTTATAAGTTTTAATCCTCACTTTTGTAACTTAATTCAGTCATAAATATTTAGGTTGATTAACTTTCTGATTTTTTAAAATTCATTCACTACTAATTATTCAATCCATTTTTTGTTTGATTAACAGTTGTACAAGTTTGATTTATTAAGAACAATCCAATTTATCTTTTAAACACTTTGGACTCATTACTGATATTTTGTATGATTGCAGACATGTCAGGGGAAGAGGCAGAAAATCCACATCATCCATCTGAGGCATCTACGTCTCCGGGTCGAGGTATGTTTGACAGTCATTATCTATATTATTTATGTAATTAACATATATATATATATATATAACATTTGTCAATTTATATATAAAATTGTTTTCAACAGCATCAGACTCGGCTGCTTCTTCCTCTCGCAGGAGAGGCCCTGGTCGTGGCATATTAGCATGGAATTCCGACACGACGATAGATGTTTCATTTGATGAGGTATTTCATCCCGTGGGACCGAATGCCCCGACATTTATTCGTCAGCTGGGTCATATCATACGTGACCCACATCGATTTCCATTGACCACGCGTGATTGGGCTTCTATCCCTCAGGACACATTAGATCGTCTATGGAGGGAGGTTCAGGTAAGAAAATAATTTTACTTTATTTTCTATTTATAAATAATACTAATATGTTTGATTATTTTAATTATAGCAAAATTTGAAAGTATGCCCTGAAGAGTTTCGGCCCGTGTGTATGAGCAAATGCCGTAAGCTGTGGAAAGATTATAAAGGCAAAGTGAAGAGGGACCACTGGGTACCAAATGTGGGTGCCCCTGACATTTTGGAAAAAGTCCCGAGAGGTGTCCTCCCGGCTCAGTGGCATGACTTGGTTGCATATTGGTCTACTGAGGGTGTTGCGGTTTGTATATTAATTATTTTGCTGTATATATATTTTCAAGAATATGTGATTTGTTTGAAATTTGAATGAATTGAATGTAGGAGGTGTCAACACGCCATTCGGAGAATCGAGCGTTGCAGGGACCAGCTCACAGGCTCGGGACTCGTCACGTGTCTCAGATCCGACATGAGGTATATATTATTCACTTTTTAATTTATTAATTAATATGGTTTTGTGTTTATACTCTTTTAATATACAGTTGCGAGGGCAAGGTGCAGCAACTGAGAAAATGTCGGTGTGGATAAGGACTCGTGATCGCAATGATCCAGAGGTTGCAGCATTGATAGTAAGTGTCTGTACTTACCAATAATTACATAAATCTTTATATTAACATATATATATTTATATATATTTAAATATTTCACAGGATCAATTTGAAGCTGAGTTAGAACATCTGCCAGAGGACCAGCGACAGCTTCCCATGCGACGGGATGAGATCTTTCATCGCATTATTGGTCGGGACGGGCATGGCTATAGTTTGACCTATGGAGCAGGGATTCCTCGTTCTGTAGTGTCACGCGCTGCGGTTGTCGGTCCTGCTGTTGCTCATATGACACAACAGATGTCAGATTTTGAGGCACGGCTGCGCGCTTCCGAGGAGACAAATGCGCAATTGACAGCTGAGGTTAGAGCACTGCGGGAATATGTGCGTCGAGCTGATGGTACAGGGGATCATATGACGCATGTATATACTGTATTTATTTATTTAATTTAAATTATTTTTGTTATTAAAATATTTATAATGTTTATTTGTTGTAGGCACCTGGCCCACCAGAAGGAGGTAGCAGTGATGGCAACGCGTGACGCACCATATATTCACGAGATATGTTTTTTGTTTTTACTGGTAGGGTTGACATTGATGTACTGTATTTATTCATTTAAGTAATGCATTATTACCATCCATGGTGGTCTTTTAAATATTTTATACACATATTGAGTTTTTGATCAGATAATCTTGAATGATTCTACATTTGAAAAAGTCGAACTAACTCCAACAGATCAATAAATCTGATATTATAGATTATGTATTATCCAATATATTTTTTATAAATTTCTGTATGGTATCGATAAAAGAAATATGTATTAATTAGATGTTATAACTTTTATTTTTCACTTTTGTAATCAATGGGATGACCTTTGCACCCCCGGAGAGCCCCCCGCACCCCCGTACAGCCCCCCGCACCCCCGTACAGCCCCCCCCCCCCCCCCGCACCCCCGTACAGCACCCCGCACCCCCGTACAGCCCCGCCGCACCCCCGTACAGCCCCCCCGCACCCCCGTACAGCCCCCAGCACCCCCGTACAGCCCCCCCCCCCCCCCCGCACCCCCGTTCAGCCCCCCGCACCCCCGTACAGCCCCCCGCACCCCCGTACAGCCCCCCCCCCCCCCCCGCACCCCCGTACAGCCCCCCGCACCCCCGTACAGCCCCCCCCCCCCGCACCCCCGTACAACCCCCCGCACCCCCGTACTGCCCCCCGCCACCCCCGTACAGGCCCACGCCACCCCCGTACAGCCCCCCGCACCCCCGTACAGCCCCCCCCCCCCCCCCCCGCACCCCCGTACAGCCCCCCGAACCCCCGTACAGCCCCCCGCCACCCCCGTACAGCCCCCCGCCACCCCGTACAGCCCCCCGCACCCCCGTACAGCCCCCCCCCCCCCCCCCCCCCGCACCCCCGTTCAGCCCCCCGCACCCCCGTACAGCCCCCCCCCCCCCCCCCCCCCCCCCCGCACCCCCGTACAGCCCCCTGCACCCCCGTACAGCCCCCCCGCACCCCCGTACAACCCCCCGCCACCACGTACAACCCCCCGCACCACCGTACAGCCCCCCCCCCCCCTCACCCCCGTACAGCCCCCCGCACCCCCGTACAGCCCCCCGCACCCCCGTACAGCCCCCCCCCCCCCCCCCCCCCCCGCACCCCCGTACAGCCCCCCCCCCCCCCCCCCCCCCGCACCCCCGTACAGCCCCCCCCCCCCCCCCCCCGCACCCCCCGCACCGCTGTGAATTGTGAAATGGTCGGCCAGACGGCACCTCATTCGGAGGTGCCGTGTGACCGCGGCGGCCGGAAACGCGTTTCCGGCGCCATTAAACACCAAAACGGCGTGCGGCGGTCCAATTCGGAGAAAACGTGCTCCGAACGACCTGAAACCGCACGCGAACGATAGAAATATTATTCCTGAGATGCAGGAGGAGGCCGCACGTCCATCGGACGTGCGGTGCGCGCGGCACGTCCGATTGTGTCGTTTTCAGCAGCGCGGCGCGTGCTGAAATGGCGCGTTGGGGGGGTCAAAACCACCCGAACGACGTCCGAATGCCACGAAACCGTACGAAAACATCCGGGGCGTGAATTGTGAAATGGTCGGCCAGACGGCACCTCATTCGGAGGTGCCGTGTGACCGCGGCGGCCGGAAACGCGTTTCCGGCGCCATTAAACACCAAAACGGCGTGCGGCGGTCCAATTCGGAGCAAACGTGCTCCGAACGACCTGAAACCGCACGGGAATGATAGAAATATTATTCCTGAGATGCAAGAGAAGGCCACACGTCCATTGGACGTGCGGTGCGCGCGGCACGTCCGATTGTGTCGTTTTCAGCAGCGCGGCGCGCGCTGAAATGGCGCGTTGGGGGGTCAAAACCACCCGAACGATGTCCGAATGCCACGAAACCGTACGACAACATCCGGGGCGTGAATTGTGAAATGGTCGGCCAGACGGCACATCATTCGGAGGTGCCGTGTGACCGCGGCGGCCGGAAACGCGTTTCCGGCGCCATTAAACACCAAAACGGCGTGCGGCGGTCCAATTCGGAGAAAACTTGCTCCGAAAGACCTGAAACCGCATGGGAACGATAGAAATATTATTCCTGAGATGCAGGAGGAGGCCGCACGTCCATCGGACGTGCGGTGCGCACGACACGTCCGATTGTGTCGTTTTCAGCAGCGGGGCGCGCGCTGAAATGGCGCGTTGGGGGGTCAAAACCACCCGAACGACCTCCGAATGCCACGAAACCGTACGACAACATCCGGGGCGTGAATTGTGAAATGGTCGGCCAGACGGAACATCATTCGGAGGTGCCGTGTGACCGCGGAGGCCGGAAACGCGTTTCCGGCGCCATTAAACACCAAAACGGCGTGCGGCGGTCCAATTCAGAGCAAACGTGCTCCGAACGACCTGAAACCGCACGGGAACGATAGAAATATTATTCCTGAGATGCAGGAGGAGGCCGCACGTCCATCGGACGTGCGGTGCGCGCGGCACGTCCGATTGTGTCGTTTTCAGCAGCGCGGCGCGCGCTGAAATGACGCGTTGGGGGGTCAAAACCACCCGAACGACGTCCGAATGCCACGAAACCGTACGAAAACATCCGGGGCGTGAATTGTGAAATGGTCGGCCAGAAGGCATCTCATTCGGAGGTGCCGTGTGACCGCGGCGGCCGGAAACGCGTTTTCGGCGCCATTAAACACCAAAACGGCGTGCGGCGGTCCAATTCGGAGCAAACGTGCTCCGAACGACCTGAAACCGCACGGGAACGATAGAAATATTATTCCTGAGATGCAGGAGGAGGCCGCACATCCATCGGACGTGCGGTGCGCGCAGCACGTCCGATTGTGTCGTTTTCAGCAGCGCGGCGCGCGCTGAAATGGCGCGTTGGGGGGTCAAAACCACCCGAACGACCTCCGAATGCCACGAAACCGTACGACAACATCCGGGGCGTGAATTGTGAAATGGTCGGCCAGACGGCACCTCATTCGGAGGTGCCGTGTGACCGCGGCGGCCGGAAACGCGTTTCCGGCGCCATTAAACACCAAAACGGCGTGCGACGGTCCAATTCGGAGCAAACGTGCTCCGAACGACCTGAAACCGCACAGGAACGATAGAAATATTATTCCTGAGATGCAGGAGGAGGCCGCACGTCCATCGGACGTGCGGTGCGCGCGGCACGTCCGATTGTGCCGTTTTCAGCAGCGCGGCGCGCGCTGAAATGGCGCGTTGGGGGGTCAAAACCACCCGAACGACGTCCGAATGCCACGAAACCGTACGACAACATCCGGGTCGTGAATTGTGAAATGATCGGCCAGACGGCACCTCATTCGGAGGTGTCGTGTGACCGCGGCGGCCGGAAACGCGTTTCCGGCGCCATTAAACACCAAAACGGCGTGCGGCGGTCCAATTCGGAGAAAACGTGCTCCGAACGACCTGAAACCGCACGGGAACGATAGAAATATTATTCCTGAGATGCAGGAGGAGGCCGCACGTCCATCGGACGTGCGGTGCGCGCGGCACGTCCGATTGTGTCGTTTTCAGCAGCGCGGCGCGCGCTGAAATGGCGAGTTGGGGGGTCAAAACCACCCGAACGACCTCCGAATGCCACGAAACCGTACGAAAACATCCGGGGCGTGAATTGTGAAATGGTCGGCCAGACGGCACCTCATTCGGAGGTGCCGTGTGATCGCGGCGGCCAGAATCGCGTTTCCGGCGCCATTAAACACCAAAACGGCGTGCGGCTGTCCAATTCGGAGCAAACGTGCTCCGAACGACCTGAAACCGCACGGGAATGATAGAAATATTATTCCTGAGATGCAGGAGGAGGCCGCACGTCCATCGGACGTTCGGTGCGCGCGGCATGTCCGATTGTGTCGTTTTCAGCAGCGCGACGCGCGCTGAAATGACGCGTTGGGGGGTCAAAACCACCCGAACGACGTCCGAATGCCACGAAACCGTACGACAACATCCGGGGCGTGAATTGTGAAATGGTCGGCCAGACGGCACATCATTCGGAGGTGCCGTGTGAACGCGGCGGCCGGAAACGCGTTTCCGGCGCCATTAAACACCAAAACGGCGTGCGGCTGTCCAATTCGGAGCAAATGTGCTCCGAACGACCTGAAACCGCACGGGAACGATAGAAATATTATTCCTGAGATGAAGGAGGAGGCCGCACGTGCATCGGACGTGCGGTGCGCGCGGCACGTCCGATTGTGTCGTTTTCAGCAGCGCGGCGTGCGCTGAAATGACACGTTGGGGGGTCAAAACCACCCGAACGACCTCCGAATGCCACGAAACCCTACGACAATATCCAGGGAGTGAATTGTGAAATGGTCGGCCAGACGGCACCTCATTCGGAGGTGCCGTGTGACCGCGGCGGCCGGAAACGCGTTTCCGGCGCCATTAAACACCAAAACGGCGTGCGACGGTCCAATTCGGAGAAAACGTGCTCCGAACGACTTGAAACCGCACGGGAACGATAGAAATATTATTCCTGAGATGCAGGAGGAGGCTGCACGTCCATCGGACGTGCGGTGCGCGCGGCCCGTCCGATTGTGTCGTTTTCAGCAGCGCGGCGCGCGCTGAAATGGCGCGTTGGGGGGTCAAAACCACCCGAACGACCTTCAAATGCCACGAAACCGTACGAAAACATCCGGGGCATGAATTGTGAAATGGTCGGCTAGACGGAACCTCAATCGGAGGTGCCGTGTGACCGCGGCGGCCGGAAACGCGTTTCCGGCGCCAAAAAACACCAAAACGGCGTGCGGCGGTCCCATTCGGAGCAAACGTGCTCCGAACGACCTGAAACCGCACGGGAACGATAGAAATATTATTCCTGAGATGCAGGAGGAGGACGCACGTCCATCGGACGTGCGGTGCGCGCGACACGTCCGATTGTGTCGTTTTCAGCAGCGCGGCGCGCGCTGAAATGGCGCGTTGGGGGGTCAAAACCACCCGAACGACCTCCGAATGCCACGAAACCGTACGAAAACATTCGGGGCGTGAATTTTGAAATGGTCGGCCAGACGGCACATCATCCGGAGGTGTCGTGTGACCGCGGCGGCTGGAAACGCGTTTCCGGCGCCATTAAACACCAAAACGGCGTGCGGCGGTCCAATTCGGAGCAAACGTGCTCCGAACGACCTGAAACCGCACGGGAACGATAGAAATATTATTCCTGAGATGCAGGAGGAGGCCGCACGTCCATCGGACGTGCGGTGCGTGTGGCACGTCCGATTGTGTCGTTTTCAGCAGCGCGGCGCGCGCTGAAATGGCGCGTTGGGGGGTCAAAACCACCCGAACGACCTCCGAATGCCACGAAACCGTACGAAAACATCCGGGGCGTGAATTGTGAAATGGTCGGCTAGACGGCACCTCATTCGGAGGTACCGTGTGACCACGGCGGCCGGAAACGCGTTTCCGGCGCCATTAAACACCAAAACGGCGTGCGGCGGTCCAATTCGGAGCAAACGTGCTCCGAACGACCTGAAACCGCACGGGAACGATAGAAATATTATTCCTGAGATGCAGGAGGAGGCCGCACGTCCATCGGACGTGCGGTGCGCGCGGCACGTCCGATTGTGTCGTTTTCAGCAGCGCGGCGCGCGCTGAAATGGCGCGTTGGGGGGTCAAAACCACCCGAACGACCTCCGAATGCCACGAAACCGTACGACAACATCCGGGGCGTGAATTGTGAAATGGTCGGCCAGACGGCACCTCATTCAGAGGTGCCGTGTGACCGCGGCGGCCGGAAACGCGTTTCCGGCGCCATAAAACACCAAAACGGCGTGCGGCGGTCCCATTCGGAGCAAACGTGCTCCGAACGACCTGAAACCGCACGGGAATGATAGAAATATTTTTCCTGAGATGCAGGAGGAGGCCGCACGTCCATCGGACGTGCGGTGCGTGCGCCACGTCCGATTGTGTCGTTTTCAGCAGCGCGACGCGCTTTGAAATGGCGCGTTGGGGGGTCAAAACCACCCGAACGACCTCCGAATGCCACGAAACCGTACGACAACATCCGGGGCGTGAATTGTGAAATGGTCGGCCAGACGGCACATCATTCGAAGGTGCCGTGTGACCGCGGCGGCCGGAAACGCGTTTCCGGCGCCATTAAACACCAAAACGGCGTGCGGCGGTCCAATTCGGAGCAAACGTGCTCCGAACGACCTGAAACCGCACGGGAACGATAGAAATATTATTCCTGAGATGCAGGAGGAGGCCGCATGTCCATCGGACGTGCGGTGCACGCGGCACGTCCGATTGTGTCGTTTTCAGCAGCGCGGCGCGCGCTGAAATGGCGCGTTGGGGGGTCAAAACCACCCGAACGACCTCCGAATGCCACGAAACCGTACGACAACATCCGGGGCATGAATTGTGAAATGGTCGGCCAGAAGACACCTCATTCGGAGGTGCCGTATGACCGCGGCGGTCGGAAACGCGTTTCCGGCGCCATTAAACACCAAAACGGCGTGCGGCGGTCCAATTCGGAGCAAACGTGCTCCGAACGACCTGAAACCGCACGGGAACGACAGAAATATTATTCCTGAGATGCAGGAGGAGGCCGCACGTCCATCGGACGTGCGGTGCGCGTGGCACGTCTGATTGTGTTGTTTTCAGCAGCGCGGCGCGCGCTGAAATGGCGCGTTGGGGGGTTAAAACCACCCGAACGACCTCCGAATGCCACGAAACCGTACGACAACATCCGGGGCGTGAATTGTGAAATGGTCGGCCAGACGGCACCTCATTCGGAGGTGCCGTGTGACCGCGGCGGCCGGAAACGCGTTTCCGGCGCCATAAAACACCAAAACGGCGTACGGCGGTCCCATTCGGTACAAACGTGCTCCGAACGACCTGAAATGTGATTATTTCTTGAATCGAAGTTTTTAAATTATTATAGCACAATGATTTGATATTATATATATATTAAATATATATTAAAACATTTAAAATATATTAAATATATATTAAAACATTTAAAATATATTATATATATATATATATATATTTAAAATATTGTATTTAATAGTATATATATGAATATTTATATATATATATATATATATATATATTTATATTCAATTCAATAATTTTTTTTTTAAATTTTTTTTTTTTAGAATAGCGACCGCCATAGGCGGTCGCTATAGGGTGCTCGGCAGAGGGCCTTCAGCGACCGCCTGGCGGTCGCTGAAGGCCGATCTGCCGGTCTTCTTTAACGACCGCCAATGGCGGTCGCTGAAGGCCGATCTGCCGGCCTTCTATAGCGACCGCCATTGGCGGTCGCTAAAGGCCTCTAGCGACGAGGCAACAGCGACCGCCAATGGCGGTCGCTGCGCGACCGCTAAAGACCTTTAGCGACCGCCAATGGCGGTCGCTAATATCCTTATTTACAGTAGTGGATGTAGCCACTGATTCATCTAAGCTGTCAGACCCACACACGATCGATAGGTACTAACCCCCGCAATGACCCACACAGGATCGGACCCACACAGGATCGATAGGTAACTAACCCCCGCAATGACCCACACATGATCGAACCTACATAGGATCTGTAGGCGCTGGCCCACACAGGACCGCTGAGCGCTAACCCACATAGGATCTGACCCACACAGGATCGGTAGCACTGAGCTACGTAGGATCGCTGAGTGCTGTAGTCATCGCCGTCGAATCCACGGAGGATTTCTGTACAGTCGTCACCGTCGTCGCAGTCGCATCCACCTCTAGGGTTCCCGCACACAGCAAGCTCGTTCGGGAGGTTCCGCTCCATGAGCCGAGGGGCTGATACATCAACTGAGACATAGTCTGGATTTGATGTATCCAAAAGTTCCGTATCGTCAACAGGAACTTAACGATACAGACGGCGCGTCAATCGGGCGCCCGGTCTGAGAGTTATTGGCTTTTTCGTCCCAAGGGCCCGGTTGGTTTTTAAGTCAAAACCAACCCGACCATACTCCAACTGCATCCAAACCTCGAGCGGAGTAATCCAAAATGTCCGTCTCACAAAGAGGAATCCAACAAAGTCGACGACACGTCAATCGGACGTCCGTAGCTCAAGTTATAAACGTTTCCGCTCCGAGGGCCCGGTTGGTTTCGTGTACGAACCAACCCGGCCGAACCCAAAGTAATCCAAAACCTTCAGTGTAATATACCTAAACGACCGTCTCAATCCAAGGATCGCATCTCAGCTGGACAACCAGGGGTTACGGACCCCCGATTTTCCCCCTGACCGGCCGGCCCGCTCCGGCCGGCCGGCTACTACTGCCACGGGACCGGCATGGGCCGGTCCCCTTGATCCGATGCCGGTGGCCCGGAACCGACCGCCGATCCTTACTCTGCCGCGACCTTGATCCGTCTGGCATGGCGCGACAGCGGCGCGCCCCTCCGCCGCGTCCCCGCTCCGTCCGCGGTGTCTTCGAGGTTCCTTCGAGGTTCTTCAGTGCGGCGCGACGACGCCACAGATTAGTTCGTTTTCAACGGCGCGACGTGACGGTGCCGCACTTCTCCGCCCTTCCTTTAACATTTCCCGCGCGGTGCTTCAGAACCGCACCGCCTTACACATGCCGCAACAAAAATCAACCAACAAGGGGGAGGAGGGTCGGCCGTGTTTGTGCCGTCCGACCTCCTCCCGTTATTGCGATAACAGGCGGCTCATTTGGAAAGAAGAAAGCGGCGGAAGTAATCACGAACAAACAATTTAAAATAAACCCCTACCTCAAGCGTCGTCGAGCGAGGGTTCATCGCGGAAAGGGACGTCACGGAAGAAGGCGGATCATCGCGTCGTGGAGGAACGGTGTCTCCCTTCCTTTGACGCGGAAAGAAAGAACAAGGTGATGCGGGTCGGGTCGTTGATCTCCGAGGAAGGCGTCTCTCACCGTCATCCATCATCGGAGGTCAGTGTTCTTCGCGTTCTTCGTCGAGGAGGAAGAACTTCAAGAACTTGAGAAAATTTCTCCAAAGCCTCTCACATCCCAACAACCCTTCATAAAATAAGAGTTGTCTTATTTTATTTCTCAAGCCATGCATTTCAAAATTTAAAAACGAAACAATTAATTAAGTGAATTAATTGCAACGTTTAAACCGCCAAATTAATTGTGGCATTTCATAAACAGAAAAACGCAAGGGTTGAATTCCACTTAATAGGGGTGCGGGTGCCTTACCTTATTAAAGGAGGGGGTTTAGGAAGAAAAGAAACGGTGGGGCTCGTGTGGGTCCCACCTCACAATTATCCTACCTAGTGGGTAGGATATTGTGGGTCCCACTTCATCCACTTAGCTAGGTTAAACAAAAAATAAAATAAATTGGTTGCCCCATTTTATTTTATTCATTTACTTAACCTGAAAATTTAAAAACCCCACCCGATGAAACACAACTCCGAAAAAAGGTGTTTCTAAGCAATCACCGGCACTGCGATTCCATCGGTGCCCTCAGAATTCGATTCTGAGCACCGGTTCAAAAGTTAGAAAAACCCGCTCGTTCGTTCACTGAACGTACCCAAGATAAACTTCAGAAAATGATTCTGGGTACACCGGGCCTTAGAATCAGGTGCTGTCAGAAACTGCGTTCTTGTAAAATTCCCATGAAAATTAAGAAAAAATTTTCCTTGAATTTTACGGGTCTTTACATTATCTACATAAGGGTGAGTGTGATTTACAGGATAAAAGATCTAGACCATAGCATCATGGGATAGGTGGAGTGACTTCCCAAATTTTCAATATCATCATAGAGGATTTGGGTTTAAATTCGACTAAATTACCTCCAGCATTAGACTGTTTTAGGGATTTACTTCCTGAAAATTTTTTATGGAATACCTCCTATGTGATAGGTAGAGTTTATGATCGAGCTTATTCTAGGAGCAGCTCCAGTTCCCATTCCTCTATAGAGGATGAAACCTACTAAGATTTAGGAGCTCAAGTAGTAGTTATAGGATCTAGAGGCCAAAGGTTTTATATGGCCCAGTACTTCCTCTTGAGGTTCTCCCATGCTTTTTTCCAAGAAAGCAGATGGGACACCTCATCCATGTGTGGATTATAAACTATTGAACCGGCTTATAGTTAAGAACTAGTATACACTCCCTCAAATAGATAATCTCTTTGAACAACTTTGAGAAGATAGGGTCATCTCTAAAATCAACTTGAGATCGCGATATCATCATGTGTGAGTCATGAAATCAGAGATACCTTGTAAAAATTTCTATAGTAGGTATGGTCTGAATGAGTACCTTGTTATGTCTTTCAGTCTTATGAATGTGTCTACCATTTTCATAGATATGATTAATAGTGTATCCCACCTATTTGTATTTGTTTGTTTTAGTATTTATGGATGACATATTAGTGTATTCTCACACACATAGATACCATGATAAGAACCTTGAGATAATTCAGTGTACACTAAGACAACGTCATATTTATAGAAAGCTTTCTAATCATCACTTCTAGATAAAAAAAGTTAAATTCTTGGTTGATATTATATCATAAGTAGGAGTCTCTGTTTAATCATAGAAGGTGAGTACTGTTGTCTCCTAGGAGTATCCCAATAATGTATTTGATATATGGAGTTTCTAGGGGATGGTTGTATATTACAGGCATTTCATATAGGACTTCTAACACCTTAATTCACCTCCTATTTCTCTTACAAAGAAGGGTGTCAAGTTATTATGGTCTGAAGAGTGTGAGAAATCCATTTAAGAGTTGAAAGGGAGGCTTTTCTCAACACTTATTTCAATTCTTCCAAAGCTAGATAGAGCTAATAACATATTCTGTGATGCATTGAGAATCAGATTATGAGAGGTGCTGATTTAGGAATGAATATTCATTATGTATAGATCATGAAATTTGATTCCTCGTGAGAGAATATACCCAATTCATGACATTGTTCTAGAAGTAGTGGTCCATGCCTTACGTATTTTGAGACACTATCTGTTGGGTGAGAACTTTGTGGTGTACACAGATCACAAGATCCTTAAATATATCTTTTCACACCATGAATTGAATCTCAGATAGTGAATATGGGTCAAATATATTCATTCATTTTATTTTGAGCTCGCTTATATGGCTATAAAGGGAAATGTAGCTGCTAACATGTTGATTTGGGAAACTCAGTCACATGTCATATAAGAATTCAATGATGAAAGGAAATTAATGAACCTATTTTATGAGCTACATATGGGGTTTCACGATAGTTTAGATAATCCTTTCCTCTCAGGCTTGATATTTACTTATTCTCTCCTTGAGAATGTGAATAGAAGGAAATTTTTATATCCCAAGGGATTGGTTCTCCATGAGAGTATTTCATAAGCTAACCCACCTCTAGATTAGTCTATGGTCAGAGACTATATTATACTTATACATGGATGTGCATGGGTTCCTATATATATGAGAGGGGAGTTGATGTGAGAGTCCTATGATTCTCAGTGGGTAGTTCATCTAGGAATACCCAAAATGTATCGAGATATGAGACAACGATATTAGTGGTCTGGGATGAAATGTAAGATAGAAGGATTTATCACTAGGTGATCCGCCTATCAGCAGGTTAAGGTAGAGAACCAGAGGCCTGTAGGCTTGTTACAACCACTTTCAATTCCAGAATTGAAATGGGAAGATGTTTCCATGGATTTATTAGTCGGCTTACCTAGGCCACCTAAACACAGCGATGCTGTATGGGTAGTTATTGACCGACTGACAAAGGTATACCACTTCATTCCTATCTAGGAGACTTTATTAGTTGATGATATGGGAAGAATGTATGTCTATGAGATCATTCGACTACATGGTGTCCCTCATAACATCGTTTTATATAGGTATGCTGGCTTCACATCATAGTTCTGGTAGGGGTTGTAGAAAGCTATGGGTAAATAAGTGCTTCTGAACATAACTTTTTTGTCATCAGACTAATGGATAGTTAGAATGGATGATATAGGTCCTAGAGGACATGCTATGATCACTAGTCCTTAATTTTAGTGGTTCATGGGAGAATCATATCCCTACTTTTGAGTTCATCTATAATAATATATTTTAGGAGATGATTTAGATGGATCCTTTTGAGACCCTCTATGGTAGGTCATGATGTTTTCCTTTATGCTGGTTAGAGATAGGAGAGGTAGCCTTACTATGTCCTCAAGTCATTTAGGAGTCTTCAGGACAGGTTCAGCTGATCTGGATGCGTATGTATACTACTTAGTCTAGACAAAAATCATATGCCAATTGTTGTAGATTACCTATATATTTTATGGTTGAGGATCATTTTTTCCTGCGAGTATCACCTAGGCTAGGGAATAGATAGATACAGAGACAAGGGAAGCTGTCGCCTCATTATATAGGGCCATTTGAGATTCTAGAGAGTTTCAGGACAATAGAAAATTGGTTTTTACTACCTTAGAGGTACCATTCCATGCACAACATCTTCCAAATTTCATAGATTTTCTGTTATCATGATGAACTATCTCATACTATTAATCCTAAGGAATTAGAGCTAGTTATAAATGATTCCATTGAAGAGTCTCCTATATGCATCATAGAACAGAGCATGAAGGATCTTTGAGGCCGATCTATCCATTTATTACGGGTGCTATGGTAGCAATACTATCTACAGGATGAGACATGGGAGCAGGAGACCGATGCACATGCCCAATGGATAGATTCGTTCTTAGATAGTGTTTTTTCCCTTAGAAGGTGAACTCAGGGATGAGTTCCTTTAAGGGGGAATGACTGTAAGAACTCTGGTTTTCTCTCAAGTATGGATCCTTTAAATTTTGGTATAATTCATTATTTTGTACCTAAGATGGATTCATAATGACTTAATGAAGGTTTTAGGGGGGGGGGGGGTGTTCAGGGCTTCTTTGGAGCCCAGAACTCAGATTTTGGGGAGAAAAAGGTATGTCACATGGTTAGAATAAACTCTGTGAGGTAGGCCACTTGGTTAGATTAAACCATACAAGGATGAATAGTAAGAAATAATAGGTCCCACAATTATCCCAAACCATACGGGATGGGCTTCATGTCCATGCAAGAATGTCCACAATTATGAAAGTGGAAATTTTTCACAGTTGGCAAATGGTTTCCCTAACTGTGTGGCCTAAACAAGCGGATTCCCCTTTCCTAGAGAAGACCATGCACTATTAGTGAAAAATTTGGAAAACTGTGCGGCCAAATCTTGTTAAGGATTTTTTTGAATAAATTACCATTTTACCCTTAAAAATCAAATTAAATGAAATACCTTCTCCCTTTCTGTTTTCTAGCGGACAAAACACCGAAATCCTATCTTTTTGAAGCCAAAAATCATCTATTTTAACTTTTGAGCTTGATCATCCATCTAGAGACTGAATCGATCGCCATTCATCTCATTGGATCCATGCCATTATGTTATCAATTCCTTTTTAGTATTTCTTCATTATTATTCATATCTACGATGCTATTTAGATGTAGGTTCATATACTCCAATTTCATGAAATTTAACTATTATTCAGATATAATCTAATCCAATCCAAAATAAAGGTTGATACTAGATTAGGAGAGTCGTATGAGCCTAAGGTAGGTTGTCTATAACTCATCCTTTAAGTTTAATCATTTTGGAATTTGTCGTGTCATTGCACTGATTTCATCGAGTGTCATTTTTTAAAGTTATATGTAATTCTTGTAGTCATTGGAACCATATTCTAAGATTCTTTCCTTATATATAATTATTTGTTGGTTGTTACATACAAAAAATCTTCCATCCCATGTATGATATTTTACCATAATTGGATTTTTAGTGTTTTGATATATTTGAGCCACTGTTTGGGTGTGTCTTGAGATTTACCATTCTAATGGTATGACTCATTATATTAAATTAATATTGAATTATGATGGTTATCCTTGGTGTTAAAACTTTAACCACCTAAGGTAAGTGCTTAAATCTTGATTAATCTAACTTAAATAGGAATTAGGAAGTATAATGTATATTTATGAATTGGCATATTGAAATGGAAATGAATTTTTGGTTACATGTCATATCACCCCTTACCACTTACAATGGAAGGTAAAAGAATGAATCAAGTGAAATAATTATGACTTATATGGATTTATAAATGGTTTCATGCATGTTTGATACTGTCAAACTAATGAAAGGCAATGGATCAAACCTTCATATTATTAAATGGAATGACCTTCACATTGTTTAACTAATTAAATGAAGTAAATTTAAGGTGCCTAATTACACATATGGACCTTGTCATATTTATAGGAGTGGTTTGAATCGATCTTTCCATGGATTTATGAGGGAATTACTAGAGCACTCGAGGACACAATTTTGATTCAAGGATTCTAGTTTCCTTGGTTGAGAACCATGTTGGAACCTGATCTTCGTCTATCAATGGATGCCTGGTATGACACCATAAGATCCCTTCTTTACTATGACAGGATTCCTTGGATACACTCCTTGGATCCATAAAGTCTTCTATGGACACGAGGTTCCTTGTTTATATCCTTGGTCCTAGCCATAGATTATCCCATTTTACCTTGGAAGTATTCCTTGGAATTGGTAATATTGATTATTATGGAATTCCATGGATGATGATCCTTGGATTACACTCTTACTCCTTAACCAGGCATCAGTTACTACTTATTTGGAGACCCTTGAGGTCTAGGATGCCTTGGTTATTAACTTTTAACCCATTTATAATCAATATCAAGAAGGTTTCCTTATTACATATTGGAACATCTACTATTACTATCACGAGGTGACGTTAGTGATGGATTTTCCTCATGTGAATTAAATAAATAAGTTGAAGCTTAATTAATTAATGAACTGTTTACATGTTGAGACACCAGATGAGGGATAAAGTAGGTACTTGGGTATTTAGGTTACTATACTAATTTAATTTTATATATGCAAGCTTGCACAACTTCAGTTTGTATCACATGGAAAGGATGTTATATAAACCATTGGTGGTGGCCTACTTATATTTATCTCACACCCTATCTAGGATTCCATTGGTAACCAGGTAGACCATATGTATGCAAGAGTTGAAAAAGAGAATTGAATTGCTTAAGACACTTGATTTCTTTCTGTTTTAGGATGGAGCTGGTAGCAGATGACTGAGCCGGAGCTTGGGATTCTTTGGATAGTTTTTTTATTCCTTTTTTATACTCTTATATAGAATTCTTGTACTTTTCTTTCTACCCATGTTTTACAGATTTCTAGTGACATGACATATATCATCATCAGTTTTTGTATATTTAAATCAGTTATTCCAATTGTTTCAGTTATTGTTGATCTTGTCTCTTTTTACTATTCCATCTATTTACTTACATTGCTTCCGTTACTTATTTATCCCATTATTATATGTTATCCACTATGATACACTCTGGTAGTAAAGGCATAGTCTCCTTGTGGACACACCCTAGGCCCTCGCTGTTAGTCAGCAACCTCTAGCATTCAGGGAGATGTTCTTGAGGCCATGTGGCCAATTAGGCTCGAGACACCTTCAGTGGCATCCAAGTTTGGGATGTCACATTATCCCTTATATGTATTCTTTTATTTAATTCCATTTATCGCAATGTTCAACATTGTGAAAAATATCAAATTAATCATTGATCACAAAAAACATCAAAGTTGGGCATGACCCATCACATTCTTCCATTATGACCAAAAACTAAAAGTGGAATCAAAGGGGTCACATAATTATTTATAATTATTTAAAGATCATTGATTGATTTATCAATTTTTCATTTAGTTTTCAATTAAAGTTTAATAATTTTTTAATATGAATTGTGGGATCTGGTTATTCCTCTTTTGTTTATCGTAAATATAATAAAATAAATTAATTTTTTGAATGAAATAAAATTAAATATTTCATCATAAGTTGATGAGGAATATGGATAAACAATACAAGAGTACACACCATGTAACCTTAAGGTACATTCCATGTACTAGTGTTCAATGCATGGAGAATTAATTCAGAATTTATTAAAGGCATGTGCATTTATTACAAATGGTGAATTTAATTATATACTGCATGTTGGCTAGACTAGACTCATTCACATCCAGCTGGAGTAAACACCATGTAATTGGTGTACACAATGTGTAGTCCTTTAGTCAAGGACATGACATGTATCTTATTTCATGGCCTACCAAATTGGAGACCATGTAACTCAGGGACTGCACATCGTGTAGCCCATGTACATTCCGTGCACTCACATATTTTCCATGGAATGGTTTATAGACTGAATCCCATGGCATTTTCCATGGATATATGGTGAGAAAAGTACACACCATGTAGCTAGATTGTTCACACCATATACTTATACAAAATTATGTAGAATTAAAATTAATTTATTATACTATTAAATCCTTATCAGCATGTTCTTGCATGTTATCATTAAGTTGATAGGACACTCTATGTTATGGGTTTTAATATATATATATATATATAATTAATTTCTTTGTAATGTTTAGATATGCATATCATACGTGAGTCATATTATAGTTATTAATATACATCCATTGAAGCATAACACGTGATAAAAAAATAATGTAATCCCCGTAATCATTATGTTGATAGTATACATCATCAAACTACGTGATAATTCATGTATTCTAAATGTCACAAGAGTAAATAGTATACGAGTATAATTCATGTTGGGATGATTTGGACGAGTATCCACCATATTTCCTCCAAGGTATATTAATGTACACTATTAATTTTAAATAAATTTATTTAATTTGTTTAAAATTAATATTTATGATAATCTCGAGGAAATTTGTATGATAATTAAGGTAAAATAATTGATTAATTAAATAATAATATTAATTGATTTGATCAAAATTTATCTTAAATAAGAATGATTATAATTGAATGATAATTTTATTAAATGCATAATTTTTTTATGATAATTGATGATCATAACCCTAGAACAAGACCTTTGAATGTGATTGGTTTCATTTAATTTATTATTAAATTAATTTTTTGGCATATATGTCACCACTCATCTCATTACATAAGGGCTTGTGTGCTCATGGTTTATTTTATGTAAAACCCTTCCCTCACCTACATGTGGGTAAAATCATATATAATGGATGGAGCACCTAATCTAGTGGTGGTAGTTTAGGTTTGGTGTTGAGGTAAAACTAATCGAAGAGATTTATATTGGTGGACATGTGGAAAGTTGCAACATGAACCTTAATGGGTTCAAGGTGTTTCCCCCCTAGGTTGATGGTTAATTTTTCATCCACTATACAAAATAACCATAAGTAAAATATCATGATCATACCAGTTTTTTATTTTATTTTTGTCAAGTTTCATGGTTATTTCATTATAGATGTTTTTTTTGTGATCACATAAATTAATGAATTAACAAGCATGCAAGATAGAACTAAAAAAATTGGATAATGCCTAAATATTATCTAAGACACAGTTAATCACTTAAGTTAATCCAATTAATATTTATAAGAATGTAAAAATATAATAATTATAAATTTATTCATAAAAGGATAAAATCCCTCAACAATATATATTATGTCAGTATAGCCTTCCACTAATTCAGTTAAAATTGAACCATAGTTCAAAGTGCTTGACCGGAAAAATTTGGGGTGATTTAAATTATCGAGGAAATCTAACATGAGGTTTTGGAATGACTTAACTAAGTTCACATCAAGGGTTGACTGACAAAATAGGACTTGGTGCAACTAAGAGAAAAGGGATGATAAAATCCAATTTTAATATTTCTAGATTGGGGAGTCCACTCAAAAGATCAAGGAATTGTGACTTAATGTAGTTGGAATTTAGAATGCCTACCTAAAACCAATCATGTTTCTTGACCAACCAATGCTGGGGTAATGATAAGGGGAATATGGATCCTTTCACTAGAATTTCCAAGCAATAGGATATTCTGAAGCAAATGGTGAGGGATATTGTGTTTCGATAACATAATAGAAGATTAATAAATATAATATTTATTTATTTTTCTAAATATTATCAGGTAAAGTAATAAAATTATTCTCATATTATTTGTAGAAAAAAAATTAAAATGAATTCAATCATATCACTATGATCCATACTTAAAATGGATAACCTTCCCACCAGCCCAAAATTCTAGGAGTGGAAAGGAAAATTATGCATTATCCTTCACCATGAAAGGAAATTGTATATACTAGAAGAACCTATTCCCAATGCACCTGATAACGAGGCAAGTGATGAATAATTATCACTATATTAGAAATATTTGAATGATTCCACAAATATTCAATGTTTTATGCTATCATCCATGACCAATGATCTTTTGAAGAATTAATAGGACATTAATGCATATAGAATTGTGTATCACCTTTGGGATCTCTATCAAGAGAAGTTAAAAAAAAGAGATCTGAGATATCGAATGTTTTTGTACAAATATTCTTGGAGAGTCTGTGCAAACTGAGCCACGTGAATTGAAGCTTATTGGTTACATTTAATGTTTAGACATCTTAGGGATTAAATTCCTCAATGAGTTGTGTACAGATCTCCTACTTTCGTCACTGCCCAATACCTTATCCAGTTTTATTATTAATTAAAATATGATAAATATTGAGAAGAGTCTTTTAGAACTTCTTACATTGATTTTCTAAGTGGATAAGGACATGGGGTGTGATAAACCCACAATACTTATGGTGAATAATAAAAAGAAGAACTAGGAGAGGGGGCCAAGACTCATAACAACTCTAAAGCTCCCAAGCACTGTCCTACCAAAAAAGAGGAAGATCCAAAGGAAGGTTAAGGAAAAGGGAGTAGTATGTTTTTTATGTGGCAAGATAGGCCACTATAAGAGGAACTACACATAGAAGCAAGGGGAATCTAAATGTGTGTTCATTATCAAGTGTAATCTTTTGGCATCTACAAATTGGGTATTAAATATAGATTGTGGTGATCACATGAATATATAAATGTTAGAACCAAGTAAATTCTAAAATATTTCTATAGGAAATGAGGATCTGAGAGCTTTTAATTGTGTGAGAATGAATTTTATTTCCATTAGTGACTACCACATTTCATTTACAACATGAATGATTTCCATTTTAAAATATTTTTATTATATACCAACTTTTACCAAGAACATAATTTATATATCATGCCAAGATGCAAATGGGATTATTTTGAAGTTTGGAAATAAATGTTGTTTTTTATATAGATAACATATGTTATGGTATGAAAAATTTAAATAATGGTATTTATATATTACATTATCATAACCAATTATTGGAAACTGATAATTAATAATTTTTACATGACTCATAGAAAACCCATCTATGGCATCACCATCTTGATCATGTAAACAAGAAGCGTTTGAATTAGCTCTATCAAGATGTTTATTTATAATATTTTGAGACAAAACCACTTAAAATATGTCATGCATGTTTTCAAAGAAAAATGAACAAGCTTCCATTCAGTGAATAGGGTGAAAGAGCCACAGAGCTTCTGGTATTAGTACACACTAATGTGTGTGGACCATTTATAGTAGAAGCTAGAGGTGGGTATTTTTAATTCATAAAATTTATATATGACTTGAGTAGATATGGTTAATTCTACTTGGTGAGGTATAAGTTTGAGTCCTTTAGAAATTTGAGGAATTGAGGAATGAAGTAGAGAATCAACTTTGAAAGAAGATAAATAAGATTTGATTGGATCAAGGGGGTGAATATATTAACCAAGAGTTTATTGACTTTATACAAGATTTTGAGATACTATCTCAAATCACACCACCTTAGACACCATAGTGTAAAGGTGTTAGTGAATAGAGGAACCGTACCTTGTTAGACATGGAAATGTCGATGATGAATTTTGGATAATATCTCAACTCACTCCACCTTAGAACCCATAGTGGAGTGGAGTTAGTGAATGGAGGATCCATACCTTTTTAGACATGGAAATGTCAATTATGAGTTTGGGATACTATATCAACTCACTCCACTTTATCATTTTCTTGAAATTTTTTCTATATCATTCCTTTATCCTCCTCAGTCTGAACCATGATGTCCCACCAATGATTTGCCTAACCTCACAACATATTGGCTATTGATTTTTTCCCTTTTTACCCATTTTCATTGTTTCATTAAACTCCACTTTATTCAATTTTAAGAAAAAAAAATTCATTCTACCCTTCATGTCCCACACACCCATCCTGTATGTGTGCTGACCATGATGCATGTCACCCACATACTTAAGTTCTTAGAATGATGCATGAATTCAAACCACATACAATTCCATCCCTTAGAAAAGTATCATAAAACTGTCACATCACATGACAAGTGCATCGCCCAATTGTTAAATATCATCCAATGTAATAACACACAATAAGAATAACAATTCCCACCCTTAGTGACTTGGGTTTTCTCCCATACATTGGTTAGCTACTCCCAAGAAAAAGCTCATTTCTAAGGCATGGTAGCTTCCTAACCTAATGTTTATCATCCCCAAATAGTAAGTAATAGAAAATACCTATTTGATACCACTTTGTAACATATATGACCCTAGATCTACTAAATCGGTGCCCCTATTTGTGTCATCACATCACCTCAATTTCACATTCCAGTATGCCAGAGGTTGATGACTAGTAGAAAGGGTCTAAAAGGTCATTTGGGAAGACTATACCCTCTTTACCATAGTAATAAAGTACTGAAAATAAATGTAATAGTGGAAACAACATGTAATAACAAAATAACATGCATAAATAACAATCTCCAAAATTTGGGTACAACCATAGCCAACAATAAATATGTCATGTCATGCCTATAGTGGAAAGTGAACAAAACCCAAAATAAAGACAATAGCAGAATCCCCAAAATGGTCCTGAATTCAAATCTAGAACCACATCCATATACATCCCAAGTTTGAATAAAGTCCCAAGAACAAGACCTTTTTCAATATCCTAACCTATAAGAAAGAAATCTTCTCACCTACCTAACGATGTCCCAGGAAGGGTGTGAGTAAAACTCAGTAAGCCACCACCAACGGTGTCTAAAAAATATCCAATATAAATAGATAGTGCATGTAAGTACTAAATAAATGGAAATTAAATAAAAGAAAGTTTGGGTACCATTAGTTAACAACATTTAATTAACTATTACTAAAATAAGCACCAAATTAATTATTTATATATTATTCATCACTTAATTCATTATCAACATGTGTTCTATGGGTTTTGGCATTTAAAATGTTCACACAAGGGTTCAAGTCATTCATCACTTTGCATAAGGGAATATGTTAATTCCCTATCTCAATAGGTATAAATCATAAAAAAACATATTGTTCACACCTGGAAGCCTTAGTTTAGGTGGAATTAAATTGTTAAGAGAATATAAATCTATTCCTTTCCCTTACTCTTTCATTGTGGGGTGGAGTTTAGAGCATTAGTCTAACTCGAGCCATGGGCGTAGAACCTCAGTCAATACCCCACACTACCAATCCATGCATGCATTCTTATTTATCCATCCACCACACACAAACCATATCACAACCAAACACAAATAATACATATAAAAATCATAATACATAATAATCAACATGGGAGTTAATATTATTCCATAACCCATTAATACATTTTCCATTTACAATACATATCCCATTTAGCTTAATTCCCATTCTCATTCCTAGATCACAAGGTATATTCAATAATTCACTTATATCAACCAATTTTGAAATATTCCTCAAATACCTAATGAAAAAAAATTAACATATTTCTCATTTCACATGCCATTATAAATTTAACATATTCAACATTTCATATGTACTAACTCTCCTAGAAATTTCTAACATAATTCTTAATCCACTTGACACCATCTTAATTAATATAATTAACCCATTTACATGCTATAAGAAACTACCCCTTAAGTCATTATCAAATATGGGAACACTATCAATATTCCATTTTCAATTCAACTAGACATATCAACATGTTCCATAAGTGCTCTATGTTATCACACAACAATCTTTCACTTTACAAATTCCTTGGTCCTGGAATATCGACACACCCCATGGGTGACCCTAAATCAGTCAAATCATCCTTAATGTGTCCCATGAGGACTATGAGGGGTTCAATTCATTATTTAAATACCCAATTTACCAGATATAACTAAAGGAATCAAAGCACAACAAGGGATAACCAAGAAAAAAACCGAACATGTGAAATATACAACAAAACCGTGGCATATAACTTGTTGACCACCTACATTAAACCCATTGAAGAATGCACTCCAAATCATGGACTTAGATTCAAATTCCAACACCCATTTAGGACTCAACTACAAAACCAATAGAGAAATAAGGTTTTAGGGATTAGGAAGAATATTTCCTATGATACAATCCCTAATCTAAAAAAGAGAAGAAAGAGGGAGATTGGACTTACCTGAAGCTTTCATCCACAATTGATGGTGACCAAAATAGCCATGAAATGAGGTAGATCGACCCTTTTAAGATCTTGTGAGTTCTATATCATCACTAGGATTGGAGGTAAGAAAAGGAGGGAGAAAATTGGGTGGAACATAAAAATATCAAAGTGGAAAAATTGTAATTTTTACAAATTTTAAAGGGCACACGATTTAGCCGCATAGTTTTCCAAACTATGCACAAAATGTGTGCAATCCACTATCCATGGGGATTTGGGTTACACTATTACCTAGTAAGGGTGCACAGTTTTTCAAAACATTCACCAACGATGAAATATTCCACTATCCAAGTTTGTACAACTTTCCTAGGAAGGCCGCACGATTTACTCAACCATGCGTCAACCATGTGCCTTGCACATGTTAAACTAGTTTTGATTCCTTTCATGCACGGAACCCCCAAAAAATCCTTGATTCCCCTGATAAATATAGTGCATGAATTTAAAACCAAGTTTAACGGACCTATGATATATAATATATATTGAATATTATTTGAATAAATAATATTTAATTTTAACTCCCAATTTAAACACATGTCAAGAAATAATAATATTATTTTTATTATTGACATTGTGCTCTATAAGTATTAAATAAAAATTAATGGTAACTTGTGAAAATATATATTTCTAAACCCTAGAATTATATATGCCCAATTATATCATTTTTACAAGAGATCCAATTCATTTTTTTTGTTGTGCACAACAAATCAGGAGAATCCCATTAAATCCCTAGATAGCTCCCTTATCTAAGAAGGCTGACAAAAAAAGGGATCTTCATCCAAATCCCACTCTTAAGTCAATATAGATCAACTAGAATCCTTTGGATGTGATTCTCAAGGTGATCAAAGGAGAACAATGAAACGGATAAGATCAGCCGTGCTAGAACCTGAAGATTCCTACAGTGATGTTCGAAGATTTTTGGAACATATGTGGATCACCAATAGAAGGATTTTTCTATTGATTCATTTAACATAATGATGATAAAATGTAGATTTTTTGTTAGATCCATCAACAAATAAGGAATTCTCACAAAAAAATTCTTTTATTAATTAAATTAATTATAAATAATATGTGATGATCCTGTAATTAGTTCCATCATTTTATCTCTTGTTTGTGTTCTTTGATTTAATTCCATTGATCAAAATGTTCAACATTCTGTAAAATATAATATTAATTATCGACCATGAAAAAATCAAAGTTGGTAATGACCCATCACTTGCTTCTACTATGCCCACAACCTATAGTTGGCCCATCATGACCTAGCTCAATCCTCTACTTGAGGATTCTGGAGGTTCCCCTATCTGCATGCATTTAAAATTTTCTAATATATGGTTAAAGTTGTGTGAGATTAAAGGGGTGGATATAAACCATTGGGTGTGTGTGTGATGAAAGTGCATAGGGGAATAAGCGGAAAGGTGATACATGTGACAAGAAGAGTTATAATTCTTAGAATTTTCATATGGTTCCTAACTCAAAAAATAGTGTTAAACGACCACTATATTTTTCAAAGATATATCTAGAAGGTACATTATATGTAAAAGTAAAGATCTTAGGATGAATATCTGGATATGAGTTTGAATATATTTCAAATATATATTTGGATTATATATTGGCACTAAGTCATATTGAATATTAAACCATTGGTATTATGCCCCTGTTCAAGTGGTATTAGTCCACAATGAGAAGACATATTGGTGGAGATGCAGTAACATTCATGTATTTCATGTTTATCCATTTTATTCTAATAATGTGTTATCAAATAACTTTTTTCAGGATGCTAAGAAGATACTAGAAAAAAATATCATTTCCAATATCTGGTATCTATATTATAAGGATAAATTCAATATATACCTTCAGCTAAAAAATTGCTATTATTAATCTGTATCAAACTGAAGTTTGATATTTTCAGGGAAATTTAGTGAAAAACACTCTATTTTGATTATCTTAATCTAATAGAGAAGTAATTTGAATAATTAAATTTCATGAATACCTAGTGGTACCATGTGGTTATATTTAGAAATTGGTGTTAGTTGGATTATTTGGTGGTATGTACCAAACTTGTTCTTAATTTCTCCTCTATTGACCTTTTGGTGTTAATTTGTTTGAGATCAAATAAAGGATTATTTAAAATAAATATAGTCATGCTACAAGAATATATTGAAGTAATTCAATGACATGGATATTTTTGGTGTTTATTGGTGTAAAATATTATTCTCAACAATGAGTTCAGACTTAGTTTTCTTAAAGGATATGTCAAAGTCTCAATGCTAAGTGTTAATTTTAGTTACTGAAAATATATCAGTAGTGTGCATCTATAAATTATAATGTGTCTCATAGTTTGAAGGGGGATATAAATAGAAAAGTTTCAATAATAAATTGAAAAATGGAGTTGAAGGTGAAATATAGAGACTGATGTGTTAGAAAGTGATGTTTAAAATTGTTGAATTAGACATGTGGTTTTCAAATGTCCACCAATGGTGTCCCATGATATAATAAGAAGCTCATGAAAGAGGGTGAGAATAATCTATATGTGCCCATTTTTTCAATAGCTAAAAGGGAATTTCCTACTCTTATATAATTATAGAAATGATTGATTAAAGGTAAGTAAAAATATACTAGTATGGTATTATATGGTTAATGGGAAGTTGAAATAAAAGGTAAATCTAATGATACCCTTAGGGGGAGAGAAGCTGTTATAATTCCATTTTCATTTTGGTATTAAAGGGGGAGAGAATAATATAACCAGAAATTCAAAGTCATAAAACATTTAAGATACTTTGAATATCTAGATAAGGATGGTACTTTACATATTTTCTTTGTATATTTGGAGAAGGATGGATTCATGGTAATATCGACAAAAATATCCAAAGGGGGAGACTAATGGACCCAAAACTATTGTTTGTGTTGGTTTTATAATCAATTCATGTTATTCATGAATATGGTTATGCATCTTATAGATTATTATTTTGATTTTTTTTTGAAGAATGTAAAATTGATTGAAGATTTTAATGTTGAATTGAAGATGATATGAAGGTGAAACATTCTAATTTTAGTGCGGTTTATTCCCATATGGAAGAGGAGAATAGTAGAACAAAGTATTGATTCAGAATCACATTAGGGGAATTTAAGTAGGTTACACTTTCAAGTGTTTACCAAATTGTTTGTCTTAAAATACAGAGGAAAGGAAATTAAATTTAATAAGTAAAAAATGTTCACGTAATTACATAATATCATATGGATCATGCGATCAAAAAAGCTAAAATAGAGCATGAGATCATGTCAGTTGAAGAGAATCACTTGAATAGAGTTAGGCAAGCCATGTATGCCTAAAGGAATCATGCAATCGAATATTTAAGAATGAATTAGGTTATGTGATCAAATGAATCTCATAAAGAGAGTGACACTATTTGAGGAGGGGAGGTCTAATGACTTATGTAAGTTTTTTTGAGTGAAAAAGATAGAAGAGATCACATGATGGGGTCTTTAGAATCTCAATGTACCTGATTTATGTATACATTTTCATACCAATTATTGAGTATAAAAACATGTTTTCACCAGATACACATTTTTTTGTGGATAAAATTATTTATTTTGGTGTTATTGTTGATCATTTTGGAAATTCCAGCCAAAGTCACAAATCGGGAGTGTTCAGAGTAAAAGTATAAATATAAACGATGTGTACTTTATAAACACACACTATGTAATTGTAACATCCCCTATATGGGAGCCACTGAATCGGTGCCCTGAACCAGGTTTTCACATGACCTCAAGTATTCCTCCCCATATGCCATAAGTTTTTGACTAGCAGCGAGGGTCTAAAAGGTCATGTGGAAAGACTATACCCTCTTTAACAGAGTAAGACACAATAGAAAATAAATGTAATAGTGTAAAAAACACGTAATAACCAAATAACATGTATAAAAAAACTCCCAAAATTGGGTAAAACCATACCCAATAGAAAAATATTCCATGTCATTATAAAAGTTCCAAGTGAACAAAACCCAAAATAAAGAAAACAACCTAATCCCCAAAACAGTTCTAACTCCAAGTCTAGAACCAAATCAATGTATATCTCAAGCCCAAATCAACTCCCAAGCATGGGACCTTTTTCCTTATCCTGACCTGCAAACATGATATATTCTCATGTAACCAATGAAGGTTTGAGTAGGGTGTGAGTACAACTCAGCAGGCCACCACCAATGGTGTCTACAAAATATCCAGCCCAAAAAAATTGTTCATGTAAGTACTAAATAAATGAAAAGTAAATAAAAGATAGTTCAGGTGCCATTAGTTAACAAACTTTACTTTAACTATTATTAACCATATCACCAAATTCATTATTTTCATCTTCTTCATTACTTAATTATTTATCAACATGTGTTTCATGGGGTTATTAATTTACAACATTCACACAAGGGTTCAAGTCATTCATCACTATGCATAAGGGAATAAGTGATGTCCCTATCTCACTAGGGACAACACATAACAACAAACACATTGTCCAAACCTCAGATCCTTATTCAAGGTGGAATGAAACCAATATGGGAATATAAGTCCGTCCCCTTACCTAACCCATGCATTGTGGGGTGGAGTTTATAGAATTAGTCTAACTCAACCCATGGGCATATAACCCTAGTTAATAACTGAATCTACTAAGCCATGTGCACATTTTTATTTATCCATCCACTACAAACAAACCATATCACAACCAAACACAACCAATACACATAAAAATCACAATCCATAACAATCACCATGGGAATTAATATTATTCCATAAACCATTAAAACATTTTCGATTTAAAATATATAGACCATTTATCCTAATTCCCACTCTCATGCCTATCTCACAAGGCATATTAAATAATTCCCTTATATCTACATACTTCACATATTCATAAATTCCATCATTAAAAACCTTTTAACTTATTTCCCATTTCACATGCCATTACCAATTTAACATATTCATTGTTGCATATTTACTAACTCTCTTACTCATTTCTCACATAATTCATAAGACACTTGACATGATCTCAATTAACCCAATTAACCCATTTCCATGCCATACCGAACAACCACTTAAGTCATTATCAAATCTAGGAACACTAATAGTATTCCATTTTCAATTCAACTAGATATATAAACATGTTCAATAGAGGATCTATGTTATCACACAACAATATTTCACTTTAACAATTCCTAGGTCTGGGAATGTCGGTGCACCCCATGAGTGGCCTTAAATTAGTCAAATCATCCTCGATGCATCCTAAGGGGAACATGTGGGGTTTAATTCATTATTTATATTCCCACTTTACTAAATCTCACCAAAGGAATCAAATCACAATAAGGGATAACTAAGAAAAAAACCAAACATGAAAAAATCTACAACAAAACTATGGGATATATCATATAGTACATGTACCTTAATTTTTTTGATTAACGCACTCCATAACCGGGACTTGGATCTGGATTCAAACACCACTTTATGCCTCAACCAAGAAACCACCAGATAACGAAGGTTTTAGGACTTTATAAGAATATTTCCCAAGATACAAGCCCTAATCCAGAAAAGATAAGCAATAAAGAGATTTGACTTACCTAGATCTTTGATCTGTAACCAGAGGCTCCCCAAATAGAGAAGAAATGAGGGATATCTACCATTATAATATCTTGATAGTTCTAACTCATCACTAGGGTTAGAGGTAGGATAAAGGGGTAGTAAACTGGGTGGAACTTAAAAATACCAAAGTGAAAAATTGCAATTTTTACAACTTTTAAAGGGTGGAACATTTTTTCTACATGGTTTTCCAAATCATTCAAAAATTGTGAACATGAAAATATACATGGGGAGTTGGGTCACATAGTTACCTAGGCAGGATGCATGGTCTTTCAAATAGTTCCCCAACCGTGTGATATGCTAGTGTCCAAGGTTGCAAAACTTTCCTGGGAAGGCCGCACAGTTTACTCAACCACGAACCAACCATGCACCTTGTATTGGTTGACCCAATTTTCCTTACTTTCATGCCCCGAACCCCTAAAACACCCTTGAATCCCCTAATACTCCCAAGAATAATTTCATTAATGAAAAACAAAATATTGAAACAAAAATTTAAACAAATACATACCTCTACAAAGTCTAGGATCTTACAACCTCCCCTCCTTATAATGACTCATCCCCAAGCCCTGATTCCAAGAATCATTGAGTTTATGAATAAAATAGATTGGGCCACTAGGCCCACACATTCGTCTCTATTTACCATGTTTCATCCTAAACATTTCTATGTTTTCATAAAAATATAACTAAGGGCATAGTCTTGCCTCACAAGACTTTCTCACTAAGATCCACAATACAAGATCGATACTCCTCAAAGGATGCATTAGCCTTAAGCTCTACATCCTTAACATTAATCACATGAGATGGATCAGGGTGATGCTATCAATTCTGTGAAACATGAAAAACATACTGCATCCCACTATAACATTTTGGAAGTGCCAATTGGAAAGGCACCGATTTTATCCTCTCCATAATCTCAAACAACCCCATATACTTGGGCTCAAACTTACCCTATTTCTGAATCCAATGGTTACCAACCTTGGTGACACCCAAAGAAACACACTATCGCCCACCATAAACTCAAGAGGGCTAGGATTCCAATATGCATATGATTTCTATCTACTATGATCCATTGTCATAAGTTTATGAATTAATTAAACCTTTTATGAAGTATCCTACAGGAGACTCGGTCCCAACAACTCAGACTCCCTAGATTTTAACAAACAAAATTGAGATCTATAGGTTTACCATAGAGTTCCTCAAAAGGTTCCATCTAAATTATAGCCTGAAAAATGTTGTTGTAGGAAAACTCAACAAGAGATAAGTTTTTTCCCATGAACCCCCAAAATCTAGGACAAAATACCTCAAGATATCCTCTAGTACCTGAATTTTATGCTCTGACTACCCATACTTATGCAGGTGATAATCCATACTAAAAAACACCTAGGTACCCAACACCTTTAGTAATCCCTTCCAAATTCCTGATGTGAAATGCGGATCATGATCCAAAACTACAGTTCTTGGCACACCATGAAACCACACTATCTATCGAACAAATAAATCTCACAACTAATCAATAGTGAAATTCTTTTGAATCGAAATGAAGTGAGCCACCTTAGTTAAATGATCCACAACTACCCAAATTTCATCATTCTTACAAGGATTCCTCATAAGAACGATGATGAAGTCCATCGTTAAATCATCCCACTTCCACTCAAGAATGGGTAATGTTTATAACAATACACCTGGGTGTTGATGCTCTACCTTCACCTACTGACAGGTAAGGCATCACACCACAAAACTTGCAACCTCTTTCTTCATTCCCAACCACCAATATTACCTACAAAGATCATGATACATATTAGTCAAACCAGGATGCAATTCCCACTTCGATTCATGGAACTTGCACATCAACTCTTCCCGTATTCAAACCATCACAACCACATGGACACATATACTTCCAATTCAATCATATTCAAAAGCCTAACTAGAAGGTGACTCCCCACATTTAAAACCTTCCTTAGTGGCCATAAACTCTAGATCCTCAAGATAAATCTCCTTTAATAGACTCAAAAGTGCATAATCAGCCTTTATGGATGCAAGGGTCACCTTCCCATGCCCATCCTTTACCCTGAGGTGCAACTCAGCAAACAAGGCCATCAATATCCACTTGAAGTTGGATTCATAAACACCTGATTATGAGTCTTTTGACTTAGAGAATCAATAATACTATTCCCTTTTCCTGTTTTTTAAACCAACTCAAAGTCAAAAGACTACATGTATTTAACCCATTTTCACTACTGAATATTCAAATCACACTAGGAGAAGATGTAATTAAGATATTTATGATTGGTAAACAATGTGAACTGCTTTCCCAAAAATTAGTTCCTCTAAAACATTAAGTCATAAACTACCATAAACAACTCAAGATATTTAGTAGGGTAATTTATTTCATGAGGCCTCAACTATCTTGAACCATATTATAAAACATGATTATACTGCATGAATAATGCCCCAAGTTTAACACCAGACACATCACAGAACATGGTGTAACTTTTAATTGGTTTGGGTAAGATCAGGGTTGGTGTGGTCGTTAACCATTTATTCAACTCTTGAAAAGCATTATCACATGCATTACACAACTCAAACTTAATTACTTACTTAGTTAAGCTCATGAGTGGTGCTGCTGAATGGGAGAAATATTTGATGAAACATTAGTAATAACTAACCAATCCTAGAAAACTCTGAACATCAGAATCATTCCTAGGCTTCTCCCAAGACACCACAACCTACAATTTCTCTGGATCCACTAACACACATTCTACAGAAATTATGCGAACAATGAAATGTACTTTATCAATCCAAAAAAAATACTTTATCAATACATAAATGAATTTTTTATATCTTAGTGTAAAGCCTATGTTGTCTTAGTGTACTCAGGATGATGTCAAGATGTTTGACATGATCGTAATGAGTTCTTGAGTACACCAATATGTCATCAATTAGGAAAACCAAAAACTGATCTAGATATTGGTGAAATATTCATTTTATTAAATCCATGAACATAACTGGTGTGTTGGTCAACCCAAATGACATCACCACAAAATCATTAAACCCGTACCTACTTATAAAAAATGTATGCGGTGCGTCAGAAGGTCTCACCCTCAACAGATGGAATCCTGATCTCAAATCGATCTTGGATAACACTGAATCACCCCTCAATTGGTCAAATAGGTCATAGATTCTAGGAAGTGGGTATCAATTCTTAAACATCATCTGATTCAAATTCCTATAGTTGACACATCACCAATGTGATCCATCCTCCTTCTTGGAAAATAGCATGAGAGATTCCCCAGGAAACATACTAGGATAGATGAACCCATTACACTCCAACTATTCAATCTGAAAATTATATTCCTAGAGTTCTTATGGTGAAACTCAATATGGCAGAATGGAAACTAGTTCTACCCCTAGAAGAAAATCAATCGTAAACTAAACATATCTCTCAGATGGTATCCCTAATAAGTAATTAAGAACTATATATAGAAATTGATCTACAACAGGAGTAACAGTTTGTTTCTCTATCCACACTTAATATTGAACAAGACCAGCCACTTGGGCTGTGAGTTCTCCCAATTTTCTGTAAACGGGACCGGTATGGCCTGCTCGAACATCCCACTCACTATGAAGGAAATAAGTGTCTCCATTGGGAGATGTGAACTTTAACTGATTTCAGTAATAATCAATATGGTCCTGATACAACTCCAATCAATCCATGGCCAAAATCAAGTCAAAAACTGACATTTTGAGGACAAAAAAGTTCCATAGAAAATGGTACCCACCAATCTCCAAAGCATAACCTTTACAGTGTTTGATATCCTCTGCTCACACCCCCAAATGAGTATAAACTGACATAACCCCCCCCCCACATTCCACAGCTAGGGACAATAGAACTAAAAACTTTGAATAAATGAAAGAATGTGCAGAACCTATGTCAAATAAAGCAAAAAAATGTGTGGAAGATACAAGAATACTACCCTGAATTATAGATGGTCCATCCTTTCCGCCTCCAAGTGTGTGCTGAACTATGAGAATATTACCTTCCCCTCTCCCCTGGGCTCCATCCTGAGTACCTTGCACTGCACTACCTTGTTAGTATGGATGATCTCGCTCCAGAGTTTCATATCCACCATCCCTATAAGTAGGCTATTTGGATCTCCAACTACCTAACTGATATAGGGTAATCAACCCCCTACCCACACTTGGAATCTTCCTCTACCCTTCTTCTGTGCCCAACTATCAAGGGTACCTAAAGAACCTCTATATATGTCCTAACTTATCACACTAAAGATGTGCCCTGGCCTGCCACACTGGTAACAGAAAACCTAATCCCCACCTTGAGATGCTAGAACACTCTTATAACTACTCTTTACACTTTCTCCTTGAAGAAAATTTCTAAAATTACACTTCTATCCCTTAGAATCCATACCACTCGCCCATCTAGATGGAACCGCAAGTGCATCACCTGAAGCTCCCTTCAAGTTACCTTCTGACATAAGGGCCTGATCCACTACCTATGAAAATCTATTCAAACTGAACATATTCACTTGGGACCCGATATTGTTTATAAGGCTATACATGAAACACTTTTCCGTAGTCTCCTCATCTCTGGCCAATGTTGGGACAAAGAGGCACAAGTAAGTGAAACAAATAGCATTATCCGTCACCGACACAACCCCCCTAGGTGAAACTCATAAACTCAACAACCTTATCCTTCCTCAAGGTCTCTAGTTATAAGAGTTATAGAAAATTTTATTTAAAATATTTCCTTATCATTCATTTAGCCTCCTCAGTCTGAACCATGATGTCCCACCAACGCTTTGCCTAATCTCACAACATATTGGATATTAACTTGACTCGCTTCTCAGAAGGGGTCTCTAGATGATAAAGAATCATCTAAATGGAATCTATCCAGAACTCGACTGCCTCTGTCCCACCCTTTAAGGTAAAGTTTGGAGGGTGTTGTAGATGAAACTCCCATGTCATCTTAAACATACTCAATACAACCCTCCCAAGGTCCCATTCCATCATCTACATGAAATGAGAAAAGTTATTATAGAACTTCTCTACTATATTTCCATGATTCATTGGGTCTTCCTGTTCCACTATTAGGGGATCATTCTCAGTAACATCCTGTTTTCACCCTGCCAACACACATCTTCACGGTGGAATTTATCTACAATTCCAAATATGAGCATTGTAACTCATAACATAAATCTTCTACAGTTTATATAAAATAAGGCTCTCTACTAGTCATAAATAATCCATTATATACACTATCCAAAAATTCATCTTCATATCCCAAACACTGACCATGGCCATCCCTACCGAGGACCATGGATAACATGGGTAAACAACTTAAACAGTTAAAAATATTACATTGGACATCATTTGAAACTATTTTCATACTTACCATGAAAATATTCCCCCTGGTCACATTTCCCATTCCAAAAATTGCAATAAATACCATTTAACCCATATACAACCTTATTTAAGTGTAATTCCTTAACTATTATTAATTTTTACCTTTTTACCCATTTTCATAATTTAATTAAACTCTATTTTATTCAATTTAAATAAAAAAAATTAATTCTACCCTTCATGTACTGCACACCCATCCTGTGTGTGTGCAGACCAAGATGCATGTCACTCACATACTTAAGTTATTATAATGATACATGAATTCATACCACATGCAATTCCATCCATGAGAAAAGTATCATAAAACTGTCACATCACACTAAAAGTGCATCTCTCAATGGTTAAATATCATCAAATGTAATAACACACAACAAGAACAATAATTACAACCCTAGGTGACTTTGGTTTTCTCCCATACATGGGTTAGCTACTCCCAAGAAAAAGACCATTTATAAGGCCTGACAACTTCCTAACCTAATGTCTATCATCCCCAAATAGTAAGTCATATAAAATACCTACTTTTATACCAATTTCTAATGTATCCAACCTAGGATCCACTAAATCAGTGCCCCATTTTGAGTCATCACACGACCTCAAGCGCACCTCCCCGTACGCCAGAGGGTGCTGACTAGAAGCGAGGGTCTAAAAGGTTATGTGGAAAGACTATACCCTATTTTATAGAGTAATAAAGAATATAAAATAAATTCAATAGTGTAAAAAAAATATAATAACCAAAGAACATGCATAAAAAACAATCTCCCAAAATTGGGTACAACCATATCCAACAGTAAATATGTCATGTCATGCTAACAGTGACAAGTGAACAAAACGCAAAATAAAGACAATAGCGGATTCCCCAAAATGGTCTTGAATCCAAATCCAGAACCACATCCTTGTAAATCCCAAGCTTGAATCAACTCCCAAGAATAAGACCTTATGCTGACCTACAGGAAAGAAATCTTCTCAGGTACCTAATAATGGCCCAAGCAGGGTGCGAGTACAACTCAGTAGGCCACCACCAATGGTGTCTAAAAAATATCCAATCTAAATAGACACTACATGTAATTAATAAATAAATGGAAATTAAATAAAATACAATTTGTTTACCATTAGTTAACAACCTTTACTTTAACTATTTATAACCTTATCACCAAATTCATTATTCACATATTATTCATCACTTAATTCATTATCAACATGTGTTCTATGGGTTTAGGCATTTACAACGTTCACACAAGGGTTCAAGTCATTCATCACTATGAATTAGGGAATAAGACAAGTCCCTATCTCATTAGGTATAACACATAAAAAAACAAATTGTCCACACATTGAAGCTTTAGTTCGGGTGGAATTAAACCGTTAAGGGAATAGAAATTGATTCCCTTCCCTAACCTGAGCATCATGGGGTGGAGTTTAGAGCATCTATATAACTCGACCCATGGGTGTAGAACCTCAGTCAATACTCCACACTAAAAATCCATGTGTGCATGCTTATTTATCTGCTCACCACACAAAACCACATCACAACCAAACACAACCAATACATATAATAATAATAATCCATAATAATCAACATGGGAATTAATATTTTTCCATAACCCATTAATACATTTTCCATTTAAAATACATAGCCCATTTAGCCTAATTCTCATTCTCATGCCTAGCTCACAAGGCATATTCAATAATTACCTTATATCAACCCATTTTGAAATATTCCTCATTTCCCTAATGAAAACCCATTTAACTTATTTCTCATTTCACATGCCATTATCAATTTAACATATTCATCATTTCATATTTACTAACTCTCTTAGGAATTTCTCACATAATTCTTAATCCACTTCACACAAACTCAATTAACCCAATTAACCCATTTACATGCCATAAAAAACAACCCCTTAAGTCATTATCAAATCTAGGAACACTATCAATTTTCTATTTTTAATTAAACTAGACATATCAATATGTTAAAAAAGGGATCTATGTTATCACACAACAATCTATCACTTTACCAATTCCTATGTCCTAGAATATCAATGAATCTCATGGGTGGCCCTAAATCAGTGAAATCATCCTTTATGTGTCCCACGGGGACCATGAGGTGTTCAAGTAATTATTTAGTTACCCACTTTACCAAATCTCACTAAAGGAATCAAAACACAACAAGGTATAACCAAGAAAAAAACCTCACATATGAAAATATACAACAAAACTATGGGATATAACTTATAGACCACCTACATAAAATCCATTAATGAACGCACTCCAAATAATTGCCTTAGATTTGGATTCAAACACCACTTTAATCCTCAACAGAGAACCACCAGAGAAATAAGTTTTTAGGTCTTGGTAAGAATATTTCCCAAGATACAATCCCTAATCCAAAAAAGAGAAGAAAGAGGGAGATTGGACTTACCCGAAGCTTCGATCCACAACTGATGACGCCCCAAACGGCCAAGAAATGAGGTAGATTAACCCTTGTAAGCTCTCAAGGGTTGCAGAACGTCACTAGGATTGGAGGTAGGAAAAATATGGAGAAAATTGGGTGGAACATAAAAATATTAAAGATGAAAAATTTTAATTTTTCCAACTTTTAAAGGGGCACACGATTTACCCACCCAATATTCCAAACTATGCACAAAATGTGCACAATGCACTCTCCATGGGGAGTTGGGGTTGCATGATTACCTAGGAAGGATTTATAGTTTTTCAAACCAAGCGTCAAACATGAGATATTCCACTGTCCAAGGTCACATGACTTTCCTAGGAAGGCCACATGGTTTACTTAACCATGTGCCAACTGCGTTCCTTGCACAGGTTAGACCAGTTTTGATTCATTTAATGCACTGAACCCCCAGAACACCCTTGATTCCCCTGTTAAATATAGTGGATTAATGTAGAACTGAGTTTAATGGTCCTACGATATAAAATATATATTTAATATTATTTGAATAAATATTATTTAATTTTAATTGACAAGTTAGTCACATGTCTATAAATATTATTATTATTGACATGGGGTTCTGTAGGGATTAAATAAAAATTAATGGGAACTTGTGAAAATATATATTTCTAAACCCTAGCATTATACATACCAAATTTTTTCATTTTTTAAAATAGATCCAATTTATTTGTTTTGTTGTGCACAACAATTCTGGAGAAGCCTATCAAAGCCCTAGATAACTCCCTTCTCAAAGAACCCTCCCAAGAACAAAGAGAGATCTTCCCCCACATACCACTCTTGAGTCAAGAGAGATTAAATATAATCCTTTGGAAGGGATTATCAAGGTAATCAAAGGTGAACAATGAAATCAATAGGATCAACCGTGCTAGAACCCAGAGATTCCTACTGTGATGTTAGGAGATTTTTGGAACATATGTGGATCACCGATAGAGGGAATTTTATATTGATTACTTTAACATAATGATGATAAAATGTAGATTTGTTGTCAGACCCATCAATAAAGAAGGAATTCTCACAATATAATTCATTAATTAAATAAATTAATTATAAATAATATGTAATGATCCTACACTTAGTTCCATAATTTTATCTCTTGTCTGTATTCTTTGATTTAATTCTATTGATCAAGCCATTCAGCATTCTGTAAAATATAAGATTAATTATTAACCATGAAAAAATCAAAGTTGGGAATGGCCCATCACTTTCTTATCTTGTTCCCATAACCTATAGTTGGTCTATCATAACCTAGCTCAATCCTCTATTTGATGATTCTGCAGGTTCCCTTATCTATATGCATTAAAAAGTTTCTAATATATAGTGGAAGTGGTGTTATATTAAAGGGGTAGATATAAACCATTGGGTTTGTGTGTGATAAAAGTGCATAGGGGAATAAGCGAAAAGAAGATACATGTGATAGGAAGAGTTATAATTCTTAATCTTTTCATATGGTTCATAACTCAAAAAATAGTGTTAAACGACCACTCTATTTTTCAAATATATATTTATAAGGTGCATGAAATGTAAAAGGAAATATCTTATGATGAATATCTAGATATGAGTTTGAATATCTATCAAATATATATTTGAATGATCCATTGGAACTAAGTAATATTGAATTTTCAACCATTTGTATTAGGCCCCATTTCAAGTGGTATTAGTCCACAATGAGAAGACATATTGGTGGAGATGTAGTAACATTAATGTATTTAATGTTTATCCATTTTATTCTAATAACATGGTGTAAAATAACTTTTTTTAGTATACTAAGATGCTACTAGAAAATCAATATCATTTCCAATAGGTGGTATCTATATTATAATGATAAATTCAACATATACCTTCAGCTAAACAATTGGTATTATTAATCTGCATCCAAATAAAGTTTTATATTTTTAGGGATATTTTGTGAAAATAAATCTAGTTTAATTATACTTATTTAACAAATAAGTTATTTGAATAATTAAAGATCATCAATACTAAGTGGTACCATGTGGTTATTTTTAAAAAGTGGTGTTAGTTGGATTATTTGGTGGTATCTCCCAAAATTGTTCTTAATTTCTCCTTCATTGAAAATTTGGTGTTAATGTGTTTTAAATCAAATGAAGGATTATTTAAAATAAATATAGTCATGCTGCAAGAATATATGGAAGTAAGTGAGTGACATGGATATTGTTGGTGTTTGTTGGTGTAAAATATTATTTACAACAATGAGTTCAGACTTAGTTTTCTTAAATGATATGTCAATGTATCAATTAAAAGTCTTAATTTTAGTTACTGAAAACATATCAATAGTGTGCATCCATAAATTATAATGTGTCTCATAGATTTAAGGGGGATACAAAAATAAAAATTTCAATAGTAAATTGAAAAATGGAGTTGAAGGTGAAAGATGGAGACCAATGAGTTAGAAAGTGAAGTTGAAAATGGTTGAAATATCCATGTGGTTTTCAAATTTCAACCAATGGTGTCCCATGATCTTAGAAGAAGTTCATAACAAAGGGTGAGAATAATCTCTTTGTACCCAATTTTCAATAGCTAAAAGGGAATTTTCTGCTCTTATATAATTCTAGAAATTACTGATTAAAGGGAAGTAAATATATACCCCTATAGGATTATATGGTTAATGGGAATTAGAAATAAAAGGTAAATATAATGATACCCTAAGGGGGATAGAAGCTATTAGAATCACTTTTCATTTTTTTTTATTTAAGGGGGAGATAATAATATCACCAGTAATTCATAATCATAAAACATTTAAGATACTTTGAATATCCAGATAAGGATGGTACTTTTCATATTTTCTTTTTATATTTGGAGATGGATGGATTCATGGTAATATTGACAACAATATACAAAAGGGGAAACTATTGGACCCAAACCTATGGTTTTTTGTAGGTTTTATAATCAATTCGTGTTATTCATGAAGATAGATATGATGACTGTAGATTATTATTATTATTTTTTTGTGAATAATGTACAATTCATTAAAGATTTTAATGTTGAAATGAATATGGTATGAAGGTGAAACATTCTAATTTTAGTGCGGTTTATTTCCATATGGAAGAGAAGAATAGTAGTACAAAGTATCAATTTAGAATCACATTAGGGGGATTTAAGTAGGTTCCACTTTTAAGTGTTTACCAAATTGATTGTCTTAAAATCTAGAGGAAAGGAAATTAAATTTCCTATGTAAAAAAGGTTCATGTAATTACATAATCTCATATGTATCTTGGGATAAAAAAATCTAAAATGGATCATGAGATCATGCCAGTTCAATATAATCACATGAACAGAGTTAGGAAGGCCACATATGCATGAAGGAATCATGTGATCGAATATAGAAGAATGAATTAGGAGATTTGATCACATGAATCTCATAAAGGGAGTGACACCATCTGAGGAGGGGAGGTCTAATGAATTATGTATGTTTTTGTGAGTGAAAAATCTAGAAGTGATAACATGATGGGGTATTTATAATCTCAATGTACCTGATTTTTGTATACATTTTCATACCTATTATTGAGTATAAAAACATGTTTTCACCAGATACACATTTTTTTATGGATAAAATTATTTATTTCAGTGTTATTATTGATCTTTTAGGAAATTCCAGCCAAAGTCAAAAATCATGAGTGTTCAGAGTAAAAGTATAAATATAAATGACGTGTACTTTATAAACAAACACTGTGTAACTGTAACATCACCGATCTGGGAGCCACTAAACCGGTTCCCTGAGCCAGTTTGTCACATGACCTCAAGCATGCCTCCCCATATCCATAGTTTTTTTACTAACAATGAGGGTATAAAAGGTCATGTGGGAAGACTTTTCCCTCTTTACCAGAGTAAGAAACAATAGAAAATAAATGGAATAGTAGAAAAAACATGTAATAACCAAATATCATGTATAAAAAACTCCCAAAATTGGGTACAACCGTATCCAATAGTAAATACTTCATGTCATTCTAAAAGTTCCAGGTGAACAAAACCCAAAATATAGACAACATCGAAATCCCCAAAACGGTTCTAACTCTAAGTCCAGAACCACATCTATGTACATCCCAAGCTTGACTCAACTCCCAATCATGGGGAATTTTCCCTTATCCTGGCATGGAATCATGAAATCTTCTCATGTACCCAACAGATATCCGAGCAGGGTGTGAGTACAACAAAACAAGCCACCACCAATGGTGTCTACAAAATACCCAGTCTAAACAGATTGTACATGTAAGTACTAAATAAATAGAAAGTAAATAAAATACAGTTCAGGTTTCATTAGGTAACAAACTTTACTTTAACTATTACTAACCTTATCACCAAATTCATTATTTTCATCGTTTTGATTTCTTAATTCATTATCAACGTGTGTTCCATGGGGTTAGGCATTTACATCATTCGCACAAGGGTTCAAGGAATTCATCACTTTGAATAAGGGAATAAGTCAAGTCCACATCTCACTAGGGATAACACATCATAAAAAAGACATTGTCCACACCTTAGAGCCTCAGTTAAGGTGGAATGAAACCATTAGGGGAATAGAACTCTGTCCCCTTCCCTAACCCATGCATTGTTGGGTGGAGTTTATAGAATTAGTCAAACTCAACCTGTGGGAATAGAACCTCAATCAATAACCCACTCTACTAATCCATGTGAGCATTATTATTTATCCATTCATGAGAAAAAAACCATATCACAACCCAACACAACCAATACACATAACAATCACATTCCATAACAATCAACACGGGAATTAATATTATTCCATAAACCATTAAAACATTTTCCATTTACAATACATAGAACATTTATCCTAATTCCCACTCTCATGCCTTTCTCACAAGGCATATTCAATAATTACTTTTTATCAAACCATTTAATATATTCATAAATTCCATCATGAAAATTAATTTAACATATTTCTCATTTCACATGCCATTACCAATTTAACATAGTCATTGTTTCATATGCACTAACTCTTTTACTCATTTCTCACATAATTCATAAGACACTTGACATGATCTCAATTAACCCAATCAACCCATTTCCATGGCATGCCAAACAACCACTTATATCATTGTAAAATATAGTCACACTACTAATATTCCATTTTCAATTCAAATAGATATATCAACATGTTCAACAATGGATCTATGTTATCACACAACAATCTTGCACCTACTTTACCAATTCCTAGGTTTGGGAATGTTGGCGCACCCCATGGGTGGCCTTAAATTAGTCAAATCATCCTAGATTCATCCTAAGGGGACCATGAGGGGTTTAATTCATAATTTAGATTCCCTCCTTACCAAATATCACCAAATAAATCAAATCACAATAAGGGATAACTAAGAACAAAACCGAACATGCACAAATCTAAAACATAACTATGGGATATATCATGCAAGCCACCTTCCTTAAATCTATTGATTAATGCACTCCAAATTAGGGAATTAGATCTGGATTCAAACACCACTTTAAGACTCAACCTAGAAACCACCAGAGAAATAAGGTATTAGGTATTCAGAAGAATATTTCCCAATATATAAGCCCTAATCTAGAAAATAGAAGAAATAGGGAGATTGGACTTACCCAGAGCTTTGATATGAAATCGAAGGCTCCCCAAATGGCCAAGAAATGAGAGAGATCTACTATTGGAATATCTTGATGGTTCTAGATTATCACTAGGGATGGAGGTAGTAGAACGGGGGAGAAAACCAGGTGGAACTTAAAATTCCCAAAGTGAAAAAATTGTAATTTTTACAACTTTTAAAGGGGAACACAGTTTTCCTACACAGTTTTCCAAACCGTTCAAAAATATTGCACATGACACTATCCATGGGGTGTTGGGTCACATAGTTACCTAGGTAGGATGCAAGTCTTATCAAATAATTCCTCAACCATGTGATATGCCACTGTCCAAGGTTGCACAACTTTCCTGGGAAGGCCACACTATTTACTCAACCATGCACCAACCATGCGCCTTGTAAAGGTTGACCCAATTTTCCTTTATTTCATTCCAAGAACCCCTAAAACACCCTTGAGTCCCCTCATACTCCCAATAATAATTTAATTAACCAATAAAAAAAATATTGAAATGAAAATTTAAACAAGGACTTACCTCCATGAAGTCCAAGATCTTATAACCTCCCCACCTTATAATGGCTTGTCCTAGAGCCACTCTTCCAAGAATCATTGAGTTTATGAATAAAGTATACTGGGGCACTGGGCCCACACATTTTTCTCCTTTTACCATGCTTATTCCTAAAAATTTCTATGTTTCTATAAAACTCGAACTAAGGTCATAGTCTTTCCTCATAAGACTTTCTCACTACGATCCATGTTAGAAACCATATACTCCTCAAAAGACGCATTAGCCTCAAGCTTTAAATCCTTAACATTAATCACATGGGATGGATCAGGGTGGTGCTGCTAAAACTATGAAACATAAAAAACATAGTGAATCCCACTATACCATTGTGGAAGAGCCAATTGGAATTCCACCGGTCTGATCCTCTCCACAATCTCAAATGGCCCCATATACCTGGGAAAAAACTTGGTGACACCTGGATAAACAAACTATCACCCTCCATAAACTCAAGAGGTCTATGATTCCAATATACATGTGACTTCTATCTACTCTGATCCATTTTCATAAGTTTATGAATTAATCAAACCTTTTATGAAATCGCCTACACAAGACTTGGTCCCAACAACTGAGACTCCCTGGCCTTTAACCAACATAATTGAGATCTACAGGGTCTACCATAGAGTTCTTCAAAAGGTTCTATCTAAATCATATCCTGAAAACTGTTGTTGTAGGAAAATTAAACAAATGATTTGTTTTTTCCCATGAAACCTTGAAGTATAGGAAAAATGTCCTCAAAATATCCTCTAGTACCTGAATTTCATGCTATGACTGCTTGTAATTTTGTAGGAGATTATCCATACTCAAAAACACCTGTGTACCCAGCACCTTCGGTAATCCCCTCCAAAATACTGATGTGAAATGTTGATCACAATCCAAAACTATAGTTATTGGCACACCATGAAACCACACTATCTATCAAACATATAACTAACCCTACTGATAAATAGTGAAAGTTTCCTAAATCGAAATGAAATGATCCACCTTAGTTAAATGATCCACAACTACCCAAATTTCATCTTTCTTCTCAGTCATCCTCAGAAGATCGACAATTAATTCCATCGTTACATCATCCCAATTCCACTAAATAATGGGTAATAGATTTAAGAAGATACCTGGGTGCTTGTAACACCCCAAGTTTCCACAGTACGTTTCCCTTTGAATAATACAATAGTTTGCGTTGTAAGCAACTTAGAGTTTTAACACACCACAACCAATCAAACTAGCCATTATGAATCGTTATACAAATTTTTTGAAATTTTATAAATTTCATCTTTAAAAATGGAATTCACTTTTGTATTTAGAATATCAAAATCAACTTATGGTGAATTTTTGGTATTTTTTTGAAAACATTCAATTTTTGATGAATAGTGAAAAATATTGCATTATTTTTTAAAACCGACTTTTTATTTGAATAATTATTTATTTTATTTAAATTTATTTTAGGTAAAAATAGATACATAATACCTATATAAGATCAATGTAATTCATTGTAATCAGTTAATAATAATTTTAGATATATAAAAATTTTATTGAACTTTTACCGTCTTTTACCCATCTCGTAAGAGTATTTTCAAATTTGCATAAAACTTAATTTTACCGCTTCTGTGAATTGAATTTCAAAAATCCAAGAGACACGATTGATATCAATAAGTAAAATTTGGTTCAATATGATAAAAATATTTTTTGGTGAATAGTAACTTTTGACTTTTATTTACAATGGTTAAAAGTAAATAGGGTAATTAAAGGTAAAAATGATATTATTATTACCATAACACATGTCATAATTCTATTGGATAAGAGTATTTCTTCCAAAAACAATATTAGGAATAAAATACGATCCTTTAGGTCCACTGGGATTAGATTAGGACATTTAGTATTATTTTATTTAAAGAAGAGTTAAAAGTGTAAAATTCAAAGTTTAATAACTATAAATGACAAAGTCACCATACGTGCGTACGTACGGCTTACCGTCTCCACGATGTGGTGTAGTTTGTCATTCAACACTTCACTATTTGGATGGGTATAATAATGAGTATAATTGAAGTAAATAGTAAATATAACATGTTAATTATTCTTTATTTATGATATAACCTCTATTTACATATTATTTTAAACCAATATAATGATATTGTCGCTCGTGCGTCCGTACAGATTACCGTCTCCATGAACGCAATGAGATTCATTTCCCCATCATAACCATTCAAGAATAATTTTCATTTGATGATTAAAAATAATGTTTAAATAACTTAATATAATTCTGGATATAAATCAAATACATCCTATCCATATAAAACATGACTTACGTAACCATGCATATAAAGGAAAACGAATCAGTTAACACCCGAAACGATGATACTACTGAAATATTATTAACAAAGAAATATTAAAAGATCATATATGATATCATATTTATATATATATTTCTTATATCATTTAATAAAAATTATTTAACTATTATACATGAGGTTAACATACCCTCAACCTAGTAAAAGTACAAGGTAAGGGTTAATTTCACAATCTCTATATTATTCGAGGTTGTTTATACGTAATTATCTACTGGGACCTCTTTATCATACACATCCATGTTTCTTAAAAATGTATTTCAAAACATTTTTACTATGGGTTAAAGTCATTTATACCCATTTTTGAATATTTATAAGATGGTTTTAAAGGAATCTTTCCATCATTTTCCAAACAAGGTACTTTATGACCTTTTCAAAAAAATTAAGGAAAGATTGTTTTTTTAACTTATACAGCTGGTGGATCTATTTCCAGTTGTTATAAAACCTTTGAGGTTTCCATTACAAGCTTATAAGTATATTTAAAAGATAAATGTTTTCTATTAAATGGTTTCAAAATACAAATAGGTATTTCTTTCAAATAATTATCATTTCATCTATGTCAACATCCTTTTAGGGATTTTTAAACTTGATTAAAGTTGATTTATTATGATACAAATATTCCATATTTTATTGAAGGTTTTGTGATATTTTTGATTATGGATGTGTTATTTTATACCATTCATGGTTTATGTATAAAGTATTGACATTTCGTATGCTAGTTTTAATATGAATGTTTATGTTATTTTTAAACCTTTTCATATGAGGAATGCATTGGATTTAGTAAGTGATGGGTGGAGCCCATGATAGATCCTCGATGAATCAATAGGTATCATGAGACAAACTACTGTCTTGGAAAAAGGCCTTGAAAAAATTTTATTTGTAGTCTTAGCACAAGGCCTTGACTATGTGGTTATGAAGTCTGGCATTATGCATTCCATCATTATGAAATTGGCTATTGATATTACATATGATTATTATACTAGTAGAATATCCATGTGAATAAGTAAATGGAATTATTTTGATTTATATTTACCATATTATGATGAATTTTAAGTTTAAAAGGATTTTTTTAGTCTTATACATTGCCTTAAATGTTTATGCTTATTTATTAAAGTTTCCACTATATTGTTATCCTTACTCAGCATATGAGCTCACCCATTTCTATGTTTTATTTTTCCTAGGATGCAAAGAAGTATATTATGACTGACCTGTAGGGATTTTCTAAGGGATATGAATGTATCCAATGGAGACAATTCTATTTTTGTTTTTCATTTTATGATGTTATTTAAAACTTATGAATGTATCTAGTACTTCCAAGGCTACTAAACTAAACGGTCTTTCGGGAAATGATCTTTTGTGGTCATGCCAATGTTATGTAATAATGCAATGACTTTGGGTAACTGGGGTTGGGGCATTACAATTTATATCAGAGTAAGTTTAGTACAAACCTTGGAAGCTAGATTTAGAAAAACTCTGATTAGAGAATGCTACCATAAGATAGTCTTTGAGGATTAGTATAGAAGAAATTCCTAGAATTTTGGTAATTTAAAGATTTTTTGAGTTTTCCAAGAAATACATCCTTATCTGGATATGACTAGGTAGAGGTGGATCTAGCACAGATATACATAGGGGTAAAACCTCAAAACACCACTTTGAGCTAGACTCGAACGAGAATTGGTGCATGACAACGGGCCTTGATGCACTCTTGGTTACGACACTACCAGGGGATATGATTAGAATAATTCACATTTTCTTTACAAACCATTATGAAGGATTTATGAGTATATACCTCCTCAAAGAAATTTTTTTTATGATTATGGATTATATCCATAAGCTATTCAATTTATGTTAAGTGTTTTACAAGTTTGGAGTTATGTACTGTGATTCAAAAACTAATCTAGAATATTTCATTATTTAGAAATGGCACCTATTGGAATGAATGGAAACCATATCAACCCACATAATCCATATAGGGATTTCCTTCCTTCTCAAGATAATTATAGTTTAGCTGGTGATGCAACTGGTGCTGATCAAAGTATGAGGATAACTTTACAAGGTTAACAAGGTATGTAGTAGATTATATATGTAACCCAAGGAGTGAGATTGATTGATTCTTTTATGGGTTAAAACCATTTATCCATTGATAATTAGTCTCAAAATCTTTCTCGTCATACGAAGATATTGTCTCATGTGCGATCAAGATAGAAAAGAAATTTTCTAAGTCTTACGAATTTAAAGCAAGGTAGGAGAAGAAGAGATCTGCTGAACACTCTGGAAATGTAAATAGGGGGGAAAAGAGAAAAGTTGAATATCCATCCCGCAGTAAATGTGGGAATAAAAACCCTGGTACTTTCCAGAAGGGAATGCGAGTTTGTTACAAGTGTGGTGAAAAAGGCCACCAAAATCGTGATTGCAAAGGAAATAAAGTGGTTGTTAATGTTGAATGCTACAATTGTAGAGAAAGGGGGAATTATGAAAATGAATGTGCTAAGTGCCCAATAAACTTACCTCAGAAAATGCTAAGAGAGCAAGGCCAATCTTATGCGATCACTGCTGCTGAGGTTGAAGCACCGAAAGACATAGTGGCAGGTAATTTAATGGTTTCCTCAAGTTTAGACAATGTTTTATTTTATTTTGGATCATCAAATTATTTCATATATTCCTAGTTTTCTAATAAAATTAGATATTTCCAATTTGATTTAACAAGAGAGTTGTTAGTCAAAACTCCTAAGGGAAGTATCATTGCAACAAAGTTTTGTGAATTAGTTTCCATTAGGGAATATAAATGTTCTTTATCTGCTGATATCATCATCATACCCATGATTTAATTTTATATAATCCTCAGTATGGATTGGATTTCGGACCATGATGCTAAAATTTATTATAATAAGAAGGAGGTTACAATTCTTTATGATGATAAGGAGTACCTTATCTTTAGAGCAGAAACATTATCACCTGATTCTTATCTAGATCCACCCCCAGAATCTCAAATGAATTCAATTATTGGGGAGGAAGAGAATGAAATAACTATGGGTGGGGAAAACAATGTTCAAATAGAGGATGTACCTATTGTGAATTAATATGTTTATGTGTTTCTAGATTATTTACCTAGACATCCTCGATAACGAGAAATTGATTTTTCCATTGATTTAATTCATGGTTCGAGGCCCATATCGAAGACCCCTTATAGAATGGCCAGTGTGGAATTAGTGGAGCTAAAGAAACAACTAGAGGAGTTGAGTAATAAGGGATTTATTCAACCTAGTGTTTCTCTATGGGGATCCCATGTTCTTTTTGTTAATATAAAAGATGAATCTATGAGGTTGTGCATTGACTACAAGGAGATCAATTCTATAACAATAAAGAACAAATATCCCCTACCTCGCATTGATGATTTATTCGACCAATTTCATGGAGATAAATATTTTTCAAAGATTTAACTTCAATCTGGATATCATCAGTTGTGTTTGAAGAATGAAGACATTCCAAAAATAGCATTTCAAACCAGGTACATGCATTACGAGTTTACAGTAATGCCTTTTGGGATGACTAATGCACCCTCTGTTTTCATGGATCTAATGAACAATGTTTTCAAGGAATATCTTGATGGCTTTGTAGTGGTATTTATTGATGATATCTTGCTATAATCTAAAATCTAGGAAGATCAAGAAAATCATTTGCGCATTATCCTAAGGACTCTGAGAAGAAATGGATTATATGGGAAGTTTAGAAAGTGTGAATCATGGCTTCAGGATATTTCTTTTCTTGGCCATATTGTCTCTAAGGATGTAATATCTGTTGATCCTTCTAAGACCAAGGTAATCCAAGAATTTCTAGCACTAATGAGTATAATAGAGGTATGTAGTTTTATTGGTTTAGCAGGTTATTATCGGCGTATCCTCCAGAATTTTTCCCTATTGGATAACCCATTAACTAAGCTCACACGTAAATGGGTTAATTTTTTTTGGAAAAAAGAGTGTGAAGAATGTTTTGAATAACTGAAGAGAATATTAGTCAATGCTCTTATCTTGAATCTATCATCAGGGAATGATGGGTTTGTTATTTATGGTGATGGTTCAAAGTAAAGGCTTTGTTGTGTCCTTATGCAGAATGATAGAGTTATTGCATATGAATCGCGACAACTAAAAATTCATGAGAAAAACTATCCTAATCATGATCTTGAGTTAGCAGCTATAATCTTTGATATAAAGATATGGAGACATTATCTCTATGGTGAAAAATGTGAGATTTATACTGATCACAGGAATTTGAAGTATATTTTCTCACAAAAAGAACTCAACATGGGTAAAGGTGATGACTTTAACTACTCAAGTATTATTATTGCACTATACACCACCACTCGGGGAAGGAAAATAAGGTGCCAGATGCTTTGAGCTGAAATGATCATGGAGTTTTGAACAAGATGAGAGTAGAAAAGAATCATACATACATGGATCTATTAAATATGGATATTGGAATAACCATGGAAGGTGAAACATCAATGCTTTTTCAAATGATGGCCAAACCATCTTTACTAGAAAGGATAAAGAGTTCTCAGACTGATGATAAGGAGTCTCAAAAGAAGATTAAAGCTATGAATGATGGGAGATTGAGTGACTTCATATATTAAGATGGAATTTTGAAATTTGGGAAGAGAATTTGTGTTCCCAATATACCTGATATAAAAAGGGAACTGTTGGATGATGACCATATCTCTAATTTCTCTATACACACTGGTAGCACCAATATGTATAGAGATTTGAAGGAACATTTTTTGTGGGACAACATGAAGAGTGAGATTGCTGATTTTTTTTCAAGATGTATGGTTTGTCAACAAGTGAATTCTGTAAGACAACATCATAGAGGAGTCATGAAACCTCTTCCCATACCTGAGTGGAAATGGGATGATATTATGATGGACTTTGTCCTGGGACTACTAAAGACCCCTAGAATAAATTATGCAATATGGGTCATTGTTGAGCGTCTTACCAAATCAGCACATTTTCTTACTATAAGAGAAGATTTACCACTTGAACGTCTAGCAAGATTATATATTAATGAAGTTGTAAGACTTCATGGAGTACCCCTATCAATTGTTTTTGATCCTGATCCCCATTTTATATCATGATTCTGGAAAAGTCTTCAGAAAGTCCTGGATACTGGACTTCATTTAAGCACAGCCTACCACCCTCAAACTGATGGACAATCAGAACAGACTATTCAAACCTTATAAGACATGTTGAGATCTTTCTCACTTGACTTTCAAGGTATGTGGGATCAATATTTACCTCTGGTATAATTTTCCTATAACAATAGCTTCTATTCAAGTATTCAGATGACACCATATTAAGCGTTATATGGAAAGAGATGTCACACACCAACTTGTTGGGATGATGTTGGGGAAAGAAAACTCGTAGGATAAGAACTTGTTGAGGAAATGATAGAAAAGGTGAAGTTTATCAAAACCCACATCAAAGCAGCTCAAAGTAGTCAAAGGAGCTATGCTGATAACTGAAGGAAGGATTTGGAATTTCAGGTAGGAGATAATGTTTTCTTGAAGATATCTACATGGAGGGGAGTTATAAGATTTGGTAAGAAGGGAAAATTAAGTCTCAGTTACATCATACCTTTCGAAATTCTAGAACGAATTGGAGCTGTAGCTTACTATTTGGCTATGCCTTCAAGTCTCTCAAAAGTTCATGATGTGTTCCATGTATCACTATTGAGAAAATACATGCCTAACCCAACACATCTACTCACCTATGGAGAAATAGAACTGGAACCTGATCTATCTTATTGTGAAGATCCTGTCAAGATTTTGGATACCAAAGAACAAGTGTTGAGAAACCGGACGACTCGTCTGGTAAAAGTTATATGGAGAAACCATAAGATGGAAGAGGCGAAGTGGGAACCTGAAAAACTTATGATGAAGAACCACCTGAGTCTTTTTATGTAGTAATATTCTAGAAATTTTGAGGATGAAATTATTTTAAGTAGGGGAGAATATAACACCCCAATCTTCCACTAAATGTTTCCCTTTGAATAATGCAGTAGCTTGCGTTTTACGCAAATTGGAGTTTTCACACACCAAAACCAATCAAAATGGACTTTATGAATAGTAATAACCACTTTTTGAAATTTTATAAATTTTATCTTTCAAAACGGACTTCATTTTTGGATTCGGAACATCGAAATTAGCTCAGGGTGAATTTTTGGTATTTTTCTGAAAACATTCAATTTCTAATGAATAGTGAAAATCACCGCGTTATTGTTTAAAACCAACTTTTTATTTAAATTTATTTTAGGTAAAAATATATACATAATACATATATAAGTTAAATTTAATTCATTAGAGTTAGTTTATAATAATTTTAGATATATAAAAATTTTATTGAACTTTTTACTGTCTTTTACTCATCTCCTAGGAGCATTTGAAAATTTGCATAAAACTTAATTTTACCATTTCTGTGAATTGAATTTAGAAAATCCTAGAGACACGGTTGATATTAGTAAGTAAAATTTGGTTCAATAAGATAAAAATAGTTTTTTTTAAATAGTAACTTTTGACTTTTATTTACCACGGTTAAAAGTAAATAGGATAATTAAAGGTAAAAATGATATTATTATTACCATAAAACATGTCCCAATTCTATTGTATAAGGGTATTTAGACCAAAAACAACCTTAGGAATAAAATATGATCCTTTAGGTCCACTTGTATTTGAATAGGACATTTATTATTATTTTATTTAAAGAAGAGTTAAAAGTATTACATTCAATGTTTAATAACTAAACCAATTTTAATATAGGGTTATACATAAGATATATTTGACTATAAATATTAATTAGAAAGATAAAAATAGTTCCTACATAATGGTATTTTATTTATACTTTTAATACATTATATAATTAAATTTATTTATGACACAATGATGATGTAGTAATTACCTTATAAATGAAAATTAAAATAATTGATATTATAAATATACAAATAAATGTAATTTGAGACTTTTGATGAATTCCACTAATTTTATATGTTAATATGGCATGTTAGGATTGATTAAATGAACTTTTTTCGAAGTAATCATACTGTTATGACTTTAACAAAAACAAAATACCAAATAGTGTCAAAATTGACATAAAAGAGTTTTTAAAACAAATATTATATTATTAATTGATATAATATTCCTAAAAGGTTCGAAAAAACGACTTATATAAGGTTATATATATTAATAATGAACCACTTGGGGTTCTCTTTTCATGTTATAGTATGTTTATTAACCATATAATATAAACATACAAAGAGACATGGTAAATGTCAGACTATTTAACGAAGAGTTAAATCTAAAAGATAAGGTTAATATAATGATCTAAACCTATCTAAAACCTATTATATGAGAGGTTTTCGGACCATAACCACCTTATCCTTGAAATAAATCATTTTTGAGACCTTAGAAACCGAAAATGATTATATTATAAAATAATATTTCAATCTTTTCCTAAAGTGACCCTGACCTCTCTTATAAAAGGGCACTTTCCCTTCTCTTAATTTCACACCTCCAAAGCCTTTTGGCTCAGAAAAAACCTACCCAAATAATCTCCAAACCATACTAATTTCATCATAGAGTCCTTCCTTTGTTCAGAAATCCAACCTAAGGAGCCCTTTTGATCAAATCAAAAGGAAGAACCCAAAGAAGAAGTAAATATTTCACCACCTCTTTCAAGTTCTTTTCTTCTTCCACCTATTCTTTCTTTGTTGTTTCCATTTTAAAATAAAAACTCCAGTATCTTATATATACTATGATGTTCTTATAAATATGGTACAACCATATTCATTATTTGATTCATCCTATAAATGACAAAGTCACCATACGTGCGTATGTACGGCTTACCGTCTCCATGTCGTGGTGTAGTTTGTCATTCAACACTTCACTGTTTGGATGGGTATAATAATGAGTATAATTGACGTAAATAATTAATGTAACATTTTAATGATTCTATATATATGATATACCATCTATTTACATACGATTTTAAACCAAAATAATGATATTGTCGCTCGTGCGTACGCACAGATTACCGTCTCCATGAAAGCGATGAGATTCATTTCCCCATCCTAACCATTCAAGAATAATTTTCATTTGATGATTAAAAATAATGTTTCATTAACTTAATATAATTATGGATATTAATCAAATACATCTTATAAATATTAAAACATTACTTATGTAACCAAGCATATTAAGGAAAACGAATCAGTTAACACCCGAAACGATGATACTACTGAAATATTGTTAACAAAGAAATATTAGAAGATCATATATGATATCATATTTATGTATATAGTTATTGTATAATTTAATAAAAATTATTTAAATATTATAAATGAGGTTAACGTACCCTCGACCAAGGAAAATTACTAGGTAAGGGTTAGTTTCACAATCTCTTTATTATCCGAGGTTGTTTATACGTAATTGTCTACTGGGACCTCTTTATCATCCACAACCATGTTTCTTAAAAATGTATTTCAAAACATTTTTACTATGGTTTAAAGTCATTTATACCCTTGTTTGACTTTTTATAATATGTCTTGAAAGTAATATTTCTGTCTTTTTCCAAAAAATTTACTTTATGACATTTCGAAAAAATTAAGGAAAGAATGTTTTTTAACTTATACGGTGGGTGCGGCTATTTTTCTCCATTATAACACCTTCAAGGCTTCCATTACAAGCTTATAAGAGTATTTACAAAATAAATGTTTTCTTTTAAATGGTTTCAAAATATAAAGAGGTATTTATTTCAAATAATTCCCATTTCATCTATGTCAACATCCTTTTATGGATTTTTGAACTTGATTGAAGTTGATTTATTATGATACAAATATTCAATATTTTATTGAATGTTTTTTGATATGTTTGAATATGGATGTTTTATGTTATACCATTCATGGTTTATGGATAATGTATTGAAATTTCATATTCTAGTTTTAATACGAATGTTAATGTTATGTTTAAAACTTTTCATATGGGAAAGGCATTGGACTTAGTAAGTGACGGGTGGAGCCCGTGATAACTCCTTGATGCATCAGTTGGTCTCATGAGACAAACTAGTGTCTGGGCACAAGGACTTGAAAAAATATTATTTGTAGTATTGGGACAAGGCCTTGACTATGTGGTTATGAAGTCTAACATTATGCATTCCATCATTATGAAATTGGCTATTGATATTGCATGTGATTATTCGACTAGTAGAATATCTATGTGAATAAGTAAATGAAATTATTTTGATTTATATTTTCCATATTATGATGAATTTTATGTTTAAAAGGCTTTTGTTTTAGTCTTATACATTGTCTTAAATGTTTATGCTTATTTATCAAAGTTTCCACTATTTTTTTATCCTTACTAATCATCTGAGCTCACCCCTTTCTATGATTTATTTTTCCCAGGATGGGAAAAGTATATTATGAATGAACTGCAAGGATAGTCAAAGGGATATAATTGTAGCCAATGGAGACAATTTTGTTGTTGTTTTTAATTTTATAATATAATGTAAAACTTATTAATGTATCTAGTACTTCCAAGGCAACTAAACTGATCAGTCTTTCAGGACATGATCTTTTGTGATCATGCCAATGTTTTTTAATAATGCACTGACTCTGGGTAACTGGGGTCGGGGCGTTACAGTGCTGATGCTTGGCCTTTAACTACTGATAGGTAAGGTATCACACCACAAAACTTGCAACCTCTTTCTTTATTACCTACCACCAAAACTTTTTACTAAGATCACGATACATCTTAGTCAAACAAGGATGCAATTCCCACTTCAATTCATGGAACTCACACATCAAATATTACCACATACAAACCATCACAACCGCATGACCACACATACTGAAAATTCCATCATATTCAACAGCCTAACTAGAAGGTGACTCCCCATATTTAAAATGTTCCTTCATGGCCATAAACTCCAGATACTCAAGATAACTATCCTTGACTAGACTCAAAAGTGTTTACTCAGCCACTATGGATGCAAGGGTCACCTTACCATGCCCATACTTTACCCCCAGGTTCATCTCAGCAAACAAGGCCATCATTCTCCACTTAGAGTTGGGTTCCTGAACCACCTGATTCTGAGTCTTTGGAATCAGAGAATCCACAACACTATTCCCTTTTCCTAGTGTGTAAACCAACTCAAATTCAAAATACTATATGTATTAAACCAATATTCACTACTGAATATTCAAATCAAACTAAGATAATATGTACTTAAGATATTTATGATTGGTAAACACCATTAACCACTTTCCCAACAAGTAGTACCTCCAAAACATTAAGGCATAAACCACAAAAAACAATTAAAGATCTTGAGTAGGGTAATCTATTTCCTGATACTTCAACTATCTTGAACCATATTCTATAACATGTTTATCTTGCATTAATAATGGCCCAAGTCCAATACCAAACAAATCAGAGAATATGGTGTACCTATTTCTTGGTTTGGGTAAGATAAGGATCAGTGTGGTCATCGACCATTTATTAAACTCTTAGAAAGAATTATCGCATGCCTTAAACCATGAAAAATTAAGTACTTTCTTGGTTAATATTGAGAATGGTTCTACCTAATGGGAGAAATATTTTATGAAACATCGGTAATAACTAGCCAATCCCAGAAAACTCTGAACATCAGAATCATTCTTAGGATGCTCTTAAGACACCAAAACTTTCACTTTATTTGGATCCACTGACACAAGTTTTTCAAAAATTATGTGAACTATGAAATGTAATTTATCAATACAGAAATGTACTTTATCAATCCCTAAATGACTTTTTTATAGCCCAGTGCAAATACTATGTCATATTAGTGTACTCCGTACGATGTCAAGATGTTTTGCATGATCGTCATGAGTTCTTGAGTACACCAAGATGTCATTAATGAAGACAACCAAAATCTAATCTATATATGTCTGAAATATTCAGTTTATAAAATACATGAACACAATTGGTGTGTTGGTCAACCTGAATGGAATCACCACAAACTCATACAACCCATACCTGCTTCTAAAATCCATCTACGATACGTTAGAAGGTCTCACCCTCAACAGATGGTATCTTGATCTCAAATTTATCTAGGACAACACTAAATCACCCATCAATTGGTCATATAGATCATTGATTCTAGGAAGCGGGTATCAATTCTTATCCATCATTTGATTAAAATTCTTATAGTCGACACATAACAACAATTATATGCTAATATTCTTGTAAAATAGCACAAGAGATCCCCAAGGAAGCATACTAGGATATATGAACCCATTACGCTCCAACTATTATATTTGAAACATATATGAGTAGATTTATTCTAGTTCCATTAAATATGGTGGAATGGAAACTAGTTCTACCCCAGGAAGAAACTTGATCGTAAACTCAACATCTCTCTCTGGTGTTAGCCCCAATAAGTCCTTAACAAATACATTTGTAAACTGATCCACAAAGGAGGAAAGGCTAGTTTCACTATCCCCACTTAATCTTTAACAAGACTAGCCACTCGAGCCATGAGTTCTCCCAATTATTGGTAAACTAGACCTACATGGCCTACTCGAACATCCCAGTCACCATGAAGGAAATAAGTGTCTCTATCGGGAGATGTGAACATTATCCAATGTCAGTAATAATAAATATGGGCATGATACAACACCAATCAATCCATGCTCAAAATCAATTCAAACCCTAACATTTTGAGAACAAACAAGTTCCATGGAAAATGGTACCCACTAACATCCAAAGAATAACCTTTACAATGTCTGATATCCTTAGATCACACCCCCAACTGAGTATAAATTGACAAAACCCCACACACACATTCCATGGCTAGGGCCAATACAACTACAAACTGTGTAGAAATGAAATAATGTGTGGCCCCTATATCAAAAAAATCACTAGAATGTGTGGAAGCTACAAGAAAACTACCTAGAATGGTATATGATCCATCCTTTCCACCTACAAGTGTAGGATGAACTGTGTGAATATTACCTTCCCCTCCACCCTAGGCTCTTGCTTTAGTACCTTGCAGTTCCCTACCCTAATAGTATGGATGATCTTGCTCCGATGTTACATATCCACCACCCCTACTAGTACGTTCTATGGAGCTCTAGCAGCCTGCCTGATATAGGGTAACTGACCACCTACCCACATTTGGAATCTTCCTATACCCTTCACCTATGCCTAGTTGTCAAGGGTTCCTAAAGAACCACTGTATATGTCCAAACCTACCACATGAATGAAACTTAATTGGAAGTTGGTGACACTGGATGCACATGTACCCCAAACTGCCACACTGGTTATAGAAAACCTAATCCCCACCTTGAGATACTGGAACACTCTTATGACTACTCTATTTACTTTCCCCTTGATGGAAATTTCCAAAACAATACTTCTGTCCCTTAGAATCCATATCACTCGACCGTCTCACTAGCACAACAAGCGCATTACCTGGAGATCTTTTTAGGTTCCCTTTTGAGATAAGGGCCTGATCCACTAACTATGAGAACTTATTCAAATAGAACATATTCACTTGGGACCTGATATTGTGTATAAGACCATACTAAAAACTTTTTTCCATAGTCACCTCATCTCCTGCCAATATTGGGATGAAACAACACAAGTAAGTGAAATGACTAGCATAATCCATCAATGACACAACCCCCCTAGGTGAAACTCCTAAACTCAATAGCCTTATCCTTCCTCAAGTTATCTAGATAGAAGATTTCTAGAAAATTTTATTGAAAATATTTCCATATCATTCCTTCGGCCTCGTCAGTGTGAACCATGATGTATCACAAATGCTTTGCCTGACCTCACAATATATTGGATACTAACTTGACTTGCTTTTCAGAAGGAGTATCTAGATTATCAAGAATCATATAAATGGAATCTATCTATAACTCGGCTTCCTTTGGCCAACCCTCTAAGTTAAATGTTGGAGGGTGCTACAGATGAAACTCCTTGGTCATCTTGAACATACTCATTACAACCCTCCCTAGGTCCCATTCCATCATCTGCAAGGAATGAGAAAAGTTATTACAGAACTACTCTTCTCTATTTCCTTGAGTCACCAGGTCTTCCTGATCTACTATTAGGGGATCATTCTCAACAACATCCTCTTTTCACGTTTCCAACACACATCTTCATTGTGTAATTTATCTACAATTCAAAATACAAGCTCTATAACACAAAAAATAAAGCTTATATAGTTTATATAAAATAAGGCTCTCTACTATTCATAAAAATCCATTATATACACTATTCCAAAAGTCATCTTCACATCCGAAACATTGACCGTGACCATCCCTACTGAGGACCATGGATAACATGGGTAAACCAACTTAAAGAGTTAAAAATCTTACATTAGACATAATTTCAAACTATTTTCATACTTACCCTGAAAATATTTCTCCCCAGGCACATTTCTCATTTCAAAAATTTCTACAACTACAATTTGAACCCACATACAACCTCCTTTAAGAATAATTCCTTAACCATTATTATTTTTTCCCTTTTTACCTATTTTCATCATTTCATTAAACTCATCTTTATTAAATTTCAAGAAAATCAAATTCATTCTACCCTTCATGTCCCACACACCCATCCTGTGTGTGTGCTGACCATGATGTATGTCACTCAAATACTTAAGTTCTTAGAAAGATGTATGGATTCAAACCTCATGAAATTATATCCATGATAAAAGTATCATAAAACTATCACATCACATGACAAATCAATCACCCAATGGTTAAATATCATTAAATATAATAACGCACAATAAGAAAAACAATTCCCACCCTGGGTGACTTGGGTTTTATACCATACATGGGTTAGCTACTCCCAAGAAAAATATCATTTCTAAGGCCTGAAATCTTCCTAACCTAATGTCTATCATCCCAAAATATTAGGTCATATAAAATAACTACTCTTTTCCACTTTGAAATGTCTCCGAGCCAGGATCCACTAAATTGGTTTCCTGATCTAATCCATCACATGACCTCAATCACACCTCCTCATAGGACAGAGGCTGTGGAGTAGCAGGGAGGGTCTAAAAAGTCACGTGGGAAGACTATAACTTATTTACTATAATAATAAACAATAGAAAATAAATTTAATTGTGGAAACAACATTTAATAACCAAAGAACATGAATAAACAACAATCTCCCAAAATTGGGTTCAACTATAGCCAACAGTAAATATGTCATGTCATGGCAACAATGCCAAGTGAAAAAAACCCAAAATAAAGACAATAGCGGAATCCCCAAAATGGTCCTGAATCCAAATCTAGAACCACATCCATGTACATCTCTAGATTTAATAAACTCCCAAGAATGAGTCCTTTTACATTATCCTGACCTACAAGAAAGAAATTTTCTCAGGTACCTAATGATGGCACAAGCAGGGTGAAAGTACAACTCAGTATGCCACCACAAACAATGTCTAAAAAATATCCAATCTAAACAGATTGTGCATGTAAGTAATAAATAAATGTAAATTAAATAAAATATAGTTTGGGTACCCTTAGTTAACAACCTTTACTTTAACTAGTACTAACCTTAGCAACAAATTCGTTATTTACATATTCTTCATCACTTAATTCATTATCAACATGTGTTATATGGGTTTAGGAATTTATAACTTTCACACAAGGGTTCAAGTCATTCATCATTATGCATAACAGAATAATTCAAGTCCCTATCTCACTAGGGATAAAAAATAAAAAAATACAGTGTCCACTCCTTGAAGCCTTAGTATGGGTGGAATTAAACCATTAAGGGAATAAAAATCCATTCCCTTCCCTAACCCATACATTGTGGGGTGGAGTTTAGAGCATCAGTCTAACTCGACCCATGGGCGTAGAACCTCTTTCAATACCCCACACTACCAAGCCATGTGCGCATGCTTATTTATCCATTCACCACACACAAACCATACTACAAAAAAAAACAATACATATAACAATCATAATCCATAATAATCAACATGGGAATTAATATTAGGCCATAACCCATTAATAGATTTTCCATTTACAATACATAACCCATTTAGCCTAATTCCCAATCTTGTGCCTTGCTCACAAGGCATATTCAATAATTTCCTTATATCAACCCATTTTGAAATATTCCTCAGTTCCTTAATGAAATCTCATTTAACATATTTCTCATTTCACATGCCATTTTCAATTTAACATATTCATCATTTCATATGTATTAACTCTCTTAGGAATTTCTCACATAATTATTAATCCACTCGACGCAGTCTTAATTAACCCAATTAACCCATTTACATGCCATGAAAAACATCCCCTTCAGTCCATATCAAATCTCGTCACACTATCAATATTCCATTTTCAATTCAACTAGACATATCTACATGTTCAATAAGGGCTCTATGTTATCACACAAAAATCTCATACTTTACAAATTCCTAGGTTCTCGAATGTCGACGCACCACATGGGTGGACCTAAGTCAGTCAAATCATCCCTGATGTGTACTAAAGGGACCATGAGGGGATAAATTCATTATTTAGATACCCACTTTCCCAATTCTCACTAAAGGAATCAAAGAAAAACAAGGGAAAACTGACAAAAAAAACTGCACATGTGAAAATATACAAAAAAACTATGGGATATAACTTATAGACCACCTACATTAAATCCATTAATGAACACCCTCCAAATCATGGACTTAGATTTGGATTCAAAGACCCCTTTAAGACTTAACCAAGAAACCACCAATGAAATAAGGTTTTATGGCTTGAGAAGAATATTTCCCAAGATACAATCCCTAATCCAAAAAAGAGAAGAAAGTGGGAGATTAGACTTACCCAAAGCTTTGATCCACAACCAAAGGAACCCCAGAAAGCCAATAAATGAGGTAGATATACCCTTGTAAGATCTTGAGGGTTATAGATCATCACTAGGATTGGTGGAAAGAAAAAGGGGGATAAAATTGAGTGGAACATAAAAATATCGAAGTAGAAAAATTTTAATTTTTCCAACATTTAAAGGTGCGCATGATTTACCCACATATTTTTCAAAAATTTGAAAAAATTGTGTGTAATTCACTATCCATGGGGATTTAGGCTGCACGATTACCTAGGAAAGATACACAATTTTTCATACCATGAACCAACTGTGCGATATGCCACTGTTTAATGTTGCACGACTTTCCTAGGAAGGCCGCACGATTTACTCAACCGTGCATCAACCATGCGCCTTGCAGAGGTTGTATGAGTTTTGATTAATTTTGTGCCTCAAAACCCAAAAAACCCTTGATTCCCATGATACTATATAGAATAATTTCATTATCCAAATAAAAATATTGAAACCAAAATTTAATCAAAGTCATACCTCCACGAAGTCTGAGATCTTATAATAACCTTTCCCCAACATGGTTTGGCCGACCAAGTACATGCCCATGTAGCTAGTCAGATACCAGATTCCATATATACCATTAACACACTATGTATGTCCTTATAGATGATATTGTTGGATGATTCAGACACTACACTCCATGTGTGGTGGTGCATCACATTCTGTACCCCACCAACCAACCACCGACACGTTAAATGTCAATAGGAAGAACAGTATCTCACCTACCGGTGGATAAACTAACTAAAATTCAGTTAAATTGAGTACACATAATGTAATTTAGTGTACACACTGTATAATATTATTTTCTATAAATAGGGAGGCATCCCTCTATGTTCGAGGTTGGATACTCTTGGGGGAGGTGCTGCTGCTTTGCCAAATGATCTCCCCTGAATCCAAATTTGTGTTTCCATTTTTTTCATTTCAATTTTATTTTAATTCGTCCCATTTTAACCCATTCTTCATATAGTATCCATGGTGGGTATTGAACTTAGACTCAATACACATACCGTGACCATGGTCATAAGAGGCTAGTTTCTTTATTCTTAGATTTTAATAGGATTATGGGTTTGATGTAATTCTAATTATGTGTGTTTATTTTATTATGATATTAATTTACAATTCCATTAATGAATTCAACTAAAAAATCATTGTTTGTGTCGTATCTGACCAAGAACAACACCAATGGAGAAAACTAAAGGAGCTGCATGAGGTGAACCCATGACCATTGGGTGATCTTGTGGCCACTGTTTTAGGGTTAATGAACTTTAAGTTTCTTTAATTAATTATTCACTGGACCAAGGGATTAATCTTTTATACACATAATTGTTTGTTATCAGTTCAAGAAATAAAAGTTTATTTGAATCCCCATGGTAACCATTTCATTTATAATTTTTATATGAAGGAATAACCATTGCATTGAACCTTAATTAAATTGAAACCCCGACACATTTTTCTTCTGATTGTTTTATCACTTATTTGTTTTAATTTAAAATTTTAAATTTTTTTCACTGTTTAATCTATTCCCTTCAAACTTTTTTATTTGGATAATATAATAAGTCTCTCTAACTTTTACAGACAATTCTTCTCTGTTATCCCCATAGGATCAACCTAAATTGTTGCTAAATATCTAGTTTTTCAGATCAGAAGGGAACAAACAAATATGTCAGATTTTACGCACCTTGTGATAGGAGTGGTAAAATTATGGAGCTATTGATGAGGAGTACAAAAAGAAGTGTGAAAGTCTGAGTTGAGGTTGGTTTACCCATAATTTTCCGTTTTCTTTTATTTTTTATTTTTCTTGGGACCCTTGACCCCACATTTTATAGATTTTTATTCAACTAGAGAATGGTGTGATCCACGTAGAGATGATTTTTATCTGCATGATCTAGTGCTATCATACCCATACCCAAAATAATTATATCCATATATGGATGATGGGTTTCAATACCAGGAATACCCATGTACATTCTTTACCCCATACATTCCTCTTTCTATTCTGGAACAATCTTCAGGTAATACCAAAAGATTAATACCGATGATGGAAGACTTTACCACATTACAATTAGACCAAAACGAATGTTTGGGATGACTTGATACTCTGGTCGAGAAAATTTCAGAGATAATCACTTATATAGATACTATAGTTGAGGTTAAGGCTAGATGTTCTAATTATTTTTTAATAGAGGAGACATGATATTATGTGGTCCCCACATGTCATTCACTAGAAATTTTTAACCATAATTTTCAAAATGAAGACTTTGAATATGGGGACACATCACATCATGTTAATACTGAATTTGATTAATTAATTCTTTCAAACCCTTTATTTGATCGTTTTTCTAATTCAGAGTATTCCTATAATTATTTGTTGGTTTTCAACATTATGAAGTAGGAACCTCAGGAGGTGGAGGATGTATAGGATCAGAATGAGGAAAAATTACACCTTCAACATCTATTGTCTATAGAGTAGGGATACTAAAAACCACCACCCATACCACCTGATGGTCAAGAAAATTGGATACCAGAAGCGGGAATAGGACATGTGTTCTAGTTTGTTCAAGAAAAGACACATCTAACTTCAAATTATGGGTAATTATTCTAACTTAGGTCGACCCAATGGCCTAAAACAAAGGTGATTTTGGGGAGGTAATACAATCAATTCTCTCTCTCTTTCTCTCTCTATTTTTTATTTTTAATAAAAACATAATGTGTGCTTCTATTCCACACGTTGTGGACATCCTTTTCTTATGGATACTTTTTTAATAAAAGTAAAATGATGTTACATGCTATATGTAACTACTTATACGATGTTTACTTTTATTTTTAAAGTATATTGTAATATAAATTTTAGTATAAATAAATATTAATTAATTTTATAAATTATAATAAACCCTATGCCGATGGAAAGGTCGCTAGAGTGCATCCGAGCCATCACCGGTTTGAATCACTCCATGCCTGCCTTTGGTAAAGGTTTCATTCTTTTTAATCCTATTTTTTTAAGTAAAAAACATGTGTGATGTTTTTAAAAAGTAAATAAAACCATTTTAAAATAAAATAAAACCAATGGTGGGGCTGAACTGATTAGCTGAGTCATAGCCCATAAATTCAAAATACCCAGGTTCAATTCTTACTAACTGATTCAGTTCCATCCTTTTTCACTAAAATAAATACACATGACATGTATCTCAATAAATTTCATGTGTTGCATGTTTTCATAATAATTTAAAATTATTTCAAAAATAATAAATCAGTCGGGGGTGATGTATAATGATTATGAGAGTTGTAGCCTAGAGTTCAAAAGACCCAGGTTGGAATTCAGTGAATCTTCCCATTTCATCCCATTATTTCAATAATTAAAACTATAAACCATGTGTTATTATTTTCCCCACATAGTAATTCACCTATAATTTAAATATTAAAAGTTAATAAACATGTGTAGTACTACAACCTTCTCTCCAGTGGATGCGGGTGTACCTTTGGATCGATCAGTCACCAGTTCAAATGACACCCTGATTTCTGAACCGAAGGTATTAGTTATCCTTTCCAAATTAAAAAAAAACGAAGTGTATTTATCTAATAAAATTTGTTTATAGGTTTATTATATATATATATATATATATATATATATATATATATCTATTTATTTATTTCTAAATTTCAAAAATAATTAATATTTAATTTTATAATAATTATACTTTACTAATAATAAAAAAAATCTTACATGGTCTGTGTGTCTTTCCACATACAGTGTGGCCCACCAATTAAGTCCAGGGAGCCCTAACTGGGCATACCCCATGTTAATCCACCTATAATTATTTTATTCCTAAGGCTTATCTCGTACACCTCTTCACCTCCCTCCCTTGAATATCTTGTTTTCCATAGATTTAGGTCATGATTCCTCCATCATTTCAATCATCACCCTAGGTAAGTGGTTCGATGCCCTTCATTTCACTGATTTTTATGCTTTTAAGACAATTTGGGAATCAGAGAAAGCATTTGACCGAAACCTATAGTACACAAGTTTAATTAATAACACATTCCATGTACACTAATTTCATGGCCACACATGTTTATTTCCAAATTTGAAAAACACGTGGAGTGTATGTTTGGTACTCGACGTGTATAGTTATCTCAACATAGATCTATTGACCTCGTATAATAACCCCATGTATAGAGTCATAAATGGCCACACTAAACGTGTACTGGTTCTTAAATAATTCTCTCTTTCCAAGATCATACACAAGTTTGTCTCCCATGTCCCAACACATGACTTGTTTGTTTAGCGCACACAATGTACAATGATTCCGACCCATCCCTTGGCTGAATCTGTGTAATGGTACACATGGGTTACATTCCCTTGTAATCATACATGGTGTGTATCCATTTATTCATGTCATTAATTTAATTTGTTCAAACATATTCCCACTCGATGTATTCCTCCAGACTATATGGTTTGGAAACAAGATCATACTACACACCCTGTAGTCTGGATTCACATGTCGTGTACTTTCCTTTTTACGTTTTCTCAATTTTATTATTTTCTTTTAATTTTACTCACTTTTGTTTTATTTTGATCTTTCTATTTCAAGTCACGGAAGATAGAGACTGTGCCATTGGGAAGCAGCTTGTGATTGCTACTGATGGGGAGCGAGCCGTACATCGGATCCAGCTCATGCAATCAACAACAACTTCAACGATAGATTCTCCAGTGTCATAGCCTCCAGCTTTGGTGATGCTACCTCCTATCCTTCCAACATCCACACCTTCTAAATAAACTAATCTATAAGACACCATAACACCATCTAAAATAGTATCCAATCCACCTGCTGAAACATTAGCTGACCCATCTACATCAGCAGCTGAGGTTCCACCTCAGCCCACTCCGTCAGCAGCTCAACCACCGCTGCACCCCTTCCTAGTTTTTTATGGGCATCATCATGAAGTATAAAGGTTTCAGAGAGTTTCAAAATGCACCATTTATATGAGTGGGTGCTTCTTGGATATTAGAGTCCCTCATTATCTTAGAGTTTGGGAGGAGATTAAGGTGCTCTTCGGTTGCACATACCTGATTGAGACACTTCAGGTCATCACTCCTACATTCATAGATTTATTTTTAGATTTTTCTACAACTTTCAAGTTTGATGGGCCTGTCTACCTCCTAATACCTAGCAAAAAAGTCTCCTCTGATATTCCAGCTAGGTGTCCTCCATTTCTCTCTCACCATGATAGGGTTCGGACAAGGGTACAACTTTTAACCCCATCCAGCCACCCCACCCCATGTTTACACCCTTACCCACCCTGAATGCTCTGAAATAATTTACATGTGGTAGGAACTTGCTGGGGTTGACCACATCTACACCCCCACGTCATAGAAGAGCACTCTAATCATTTCCACTTATCTTTGTTTCATCCATCGATGCTTTAGTTCCATCCTTTTCCCGACCATGAGGACATGGGTGTCGTGTAAAGATCTATCATGGAGTTCCTTACATGAATTTTATGAAATTATTATCTATACCTCCCTTACATTGTCGCCACTTTCTTTCATTATATGATCCAAAGACCTCAGGGAAATTTGAACGATTATTTCTATGTCACTCGGTTGGCACACTAGTTGTGGGCATTTGATCCATCTCCATCTCACGATCACTTAGGATCACAACAACGTATGAATTTACTCATGATTATATTCATGAGGGTGCTATAGAATCTGGTAGATATATTTGTGATTGTGTAGGATTACCTAGCTCCAACTAGGGAAAGAGATAACCCACCTACCCCTGGTGGTACTACTGATCAAGTACCACCCCCTCCACCAGTAGATATCCCTTCTCCACTAGTGAATCTTCCTTCTTCCTCCCTTCTATATTCTTATTCCATACCTTCTTATTCTAGACCATTTATATCCCCACTTCTAACCGAACCATCATCTAATCTTCCAATCCACCTCCACCTATCCACCATGTAGCACCTTCAGGAGGCCATGGACCAGACACTTGAGTGGATAGAGGGCATGCTGGGCCTCATTCTTCATCACTTGGGCCTTCCACTTCCACCAACACCCGATCCTCATCCATACCCACATCCTTCATCACAAAAACCTCTATTCACATATCTAGCCACAAATATAATTCTTCTCTACACTACTAGACTACAATCCACTTCTACCGCTGTGAGATAGGATGTCTTATTCATACCTACCACTCAGACTGAGGTCCCAATACCCGTAGCTTCCACTACTGCTGCTCTTACTCTACTAGATTGTACTATTTTAGATAGTTCCTATCTTTAGGTGACACCGTGCCAGTTACTACACATTTATTTCATTCTATATATCTATTTTGTTCTATACTTGTGATGTGATGATTTATGTGCATGTAGAATTATTTTTCAATTTTATCACTAGTCATAGGTATTCTAGAGCATTAGGGGCATATCGTTTTTAACTTCTTTACACTTTTAGGGATCTTCTTAAAGGGAATATTATTTTAGTGTTTCTTTTCTTTTGTTTCTTTGTCAATACTTCTTTCACTACTTCCCCTAGCCTAGTTTGTTTCTTCCACATCTTATTCTCTTCCTTGGTATTGCACTTGGAGGACCATGTGGTATATTAAGTGTGGGGGATAGTCTCTGACTACACAAGTCTTTTCCATTAAATAGATATAGGATATATCATTACTAGATGAAATATTTTAAAATGTGGAAAAGTTTTTATTAATTATAATTATAAATAATAAATACATAAATTATAATTTTAACTGCTACATGCTTATAATAATTTTAAAATATTTTGAAATGATTGCTGATATAGTTTGATTTTTTTATTTAAATTATTGGTTATTTTTCATTTATTAGACTAATCTTTTTTATTCATGACATGACCTGATTGACCCATTATTTTACTCATTCCTTAGGGTTATTATAATACCTATTACATATTCTTTCTTTTACCATCTTTCTTGAGATATTTTTGGCACATTCATAACTACTATAACTTGTGATTTTCTTTTATAAAACATGAATATTTTGAAATACATTAAAATGATTGAGGATTTTGATTTATTTTTAATCCCATTTACCTTGATACCTACCCTATATCTAACCTTCTTAAAATCCATAGAAACCATCAACGTCCTTGATAGGAGTCCACATTACGAGACTATTATCATTTCTACACTAATTATTTTATAATATTGCATGATTATTCATTTGAGATTATTATATGGAGTTTAGATATTCATGGTATATTTTTGTAAGTGACCATGAAATTAAGTGTAGGGGAGAGTGCCTCTTTTCCATCTAGGATAATGGGTTCCAAAACCACTATTCATTTCATTCCTTAGTTTCCTCTCGTTCTCTTAATTTTTTTTTGAAAAATTCAAATGAGGACCAAATTAATTTAATTAACCTATTGATGGTTTACAAACCCATGTTAGAAAAAAATATCATGGCGATGATGAAATTTGAGATCTATTTTTGGGGATGAATTTCCACTCATCCTTTCCCTTAAATATCATGATTTATTTTTTAAGAATTAAACCTCCTATTTCAAGACACTGAGTTTATTTTTCACATCATTACCTACCTATCCTTAGCCTCAGAAACATTTGAACCCTATTGCAATACCTCATTATTTTTTTGATTTAATTTCTAAGTGTGTAATGAGAATACTTTCAATCCTATGTATAGAGTGAATATAATTGAGATCGATCATTACTCTTATTAAATGATCTTGAGTGTTGATTATTTCATTTTCCAGTGAGGTAAAACATCAAGTTCCATGTATATTTATGAAAAGTTTAAAAATGTGAATAAAATAGGATGAAAGTATTTAATTGAATTATATAGGAGTCATGATTAGAATATATTTTTAATTGAAATATGTTTTGTGACTTTTAAAATCCTATTCTATGGCTGTAGTATTTATAAGTACGATTCGTTGAAATCTCCCCTTTTTAGAGTTTGGATTTTATTAATTATATTTTGGGATATTTCTTGGGGAAAATTAAATGACTATGTGTGGGGGAGTTTTAAGTACCTGATTTTTGTATACCTTTTTATAATTATTATTGATTATAAAAACAAGTTTTCACTAGATACATGCTGTTTTGTGGAAAAAATGATTTATTTCAGTGTTCTTATTGATATTTCATGAGATTCTATCCAAAGTCACAAATTAGGAGTGTTTAGAGTAAAAGTATAAATATAAACAATATGTAATTTATAACCGCATGTCCTGTGAAATTTCACCCCCATGGTTTGGCCGGAATGAGTAAATTCCCATGTAAACATTTAGATACCCAACATCCATCCATCATTATGATTTTTATTACAAGAAAAAAAGATGACCATAAAAGGTAAAGACACCCTTACCTAAGGTGGATGGAAATAATGGAGGCCAAGGGAATCACCCCTAATCAAGTTTACCCCCTCCGTTTTGAGGTGAGAGATATTAGAAAAACAAAAAATAGGATTCCTAGGAACTGCAAGAGAGGCCATGTAATCCGCCACTTTGTTCCCCTCACGCCAAGTGTAGGAAACTCTGATATTGTTTCTAAGGAGGGTTTTGCATTGTCTAATTGTATAAGTGATGGACCAGGGGGTAGTGCCTCTCCCATGAAAAGCATCATGGACAAACATAGATTCTCTTTCCAGCTACGCAATGCTAAGGTCCCTCTGATTACACATGGACAACCCTGTGAGAACCGCAAGAGCCTCCGCTGGAACTGAAGTTCCATATCCATTGTGGGCCGTGAAAGCCAACACCACACTCCATCTGTAATCCCAATGAACCCCTCTTCCATGCATGACTCCCGTAGCATAAGAGCCATCAGTGTTCAATTTAAGGCCACACACTGGAGGGGACTAGCAGATCCATCTACGCTGCACCTCGGGACCGCACTGTTGAACCACATGCTACAGGACCTGCAATGCACGAAAAGAAGGTACCTCCTTCTCGATTCTAGCAAGTCCAAAAAGGTCAATCAGAAAAAATCTAGTTCTAGCCACCAACACTCTACCTAATGAAGAGACTCCCTTAAACCTGGCTCTATTCCGTGCTTTCTATAACACCCAACATCCCACATTGTAGATGATAGCATGCGCCTCGGCCTCCTTCATATTACTATTGGTCCCCTGGAACCAATGCTCCATGAACCTCTCATAATTGTCAAACTGGACCGAGTATCCTGTGCACATACCAAAAAATCTCAACACATGACGGGCCCAATCTCCCTCAAAGAATATATGGTTCGTATTATCCGCATTTTTGTACACACAACAGTTATAGGGGGAATCCATGATTATACCTAAGGATTTAATATTGACATCAGAGGGTATAACATTATATCGGATCCGCCAGGTGAGGAAGTTGAGTTTTGTAGGAATTTTAATGCCCCACGCCACTCTGTTCCAGCTCTCCTGCTGCCCCTGTGACATGGTACACCTGTAGAAATCCTTCTAGTTGAACTTACCTAAGGTGGAAGGAGTATAAACGCACCTTTCTAGATCATAATTCATAAGGACTGAGTTGAACACTACTTGTTGAGGTGCGTCTAGAACCGACCTGAAAAACAGAGGGTGCATACTTGCCTCCCTGTAGGAGATCAAAGGAGCCAGGCATCCTGAGTACCCCAGCACACTGCCCGACCAGTTATGATGCCAAAAGAGAATACTCCCCTCCCCAATAATCCATTGTGTGTGTGGAGGGATAGTCAGGATAATACTAAAAACCAAGGACCAGAAGGTTGAACCCCTGGTCGGAGGGACTAAAGCACCAACCTTGAACCTTTGAGACATGGTCCTCCCCCATAAGGTGCGTTCCTCAATAATCTCCCATGCTAACTTCGTACTCATAGCATGAATTTTATCTGCCAGACTCTGTATATTGATACCTCCTTCGATGATAGGCCGAGCCATCCTTGTCCACGACACCCACTGCCTCTTCCCTTCTGACAATCCATCCCAGATAAAACGAGCGAGGATTCTGTCAGTGAGCCTAATCACCCCTTCCGGATGCTAGTAGAGGCCATAGCATGCACTGGGATAGCTGAGAGAACACTATTCACCAAATTAATCCTCCCTTCTAAAGATTAGAAGTGATTTTTCCAGTTCAGAATTCGGTCCGTCATCCTGTTCACCACTTTCTTGAAGTCCCTAGTTCGCAACATTCCTGAGGATATTGGGGTATCGAGATACTCCATTGGGAGAGACCCTCGCCCCATGCCCAGCTCGCCCCTCAACCTATCCGCCCTGCTTGAAGCACATGATTTAGCTATGTAGAAACTTCTCTTCTCCCTATTAACAACCTGCCCACTCCAACGACTGTACTCCACCAGAATCTTGTTCAATGCACTGATAGACCTCATCCCGACATTCATAAAGACCATAGTTTCATCAGCATAAATCAAATGTGATGTTGAAGGAAGGCCATTCTTTCTACAGAATGGCTGAATCTCTCCACTAGTAACCCCTTTACTGATTAGTCTGCTAAGGGTGTCTTGCATTAGGATAAAAATGCTCTGTGATAATGGATCACCTTACTAAAGGCCACACACCGAATTGAAAAAACCATGAGATCTCCACATAAAGGACACCACCATCCACAGTGAACAAACGCACCTGAAAATGATATCACAAGCCCAATTGGACACATCCATCTTGGCGAGAACCTTGTTCATGAAGCCCCACTCCATCCTATCATATTCCTTTATCATGTCGAGCTTGAAATCCACATTAGAGCCTCGAGATTTCGTATTCAAATACTTCATCATCTCCTACGCCATCGCCATGGCTCCCTGAATCGAGCGGTTGTGAACAAAGCCATGTTACTCCATGGATACCCACCGAGGGAGCATACAGGACAACCTCTGATTGATAATGCTAGCCAAGACTTTATAGGGGAAATTTCATATACTAACAGGCCAGTAGTGGCTGAGGGAAGATGGATGTTTGATATTTGGAAAGAGAACCAGAGTCTTCGCCGACACGATCCAAGGAAGGACACCCCCGTGGAAGAAATCTTGGATAGCCAGAGTAATCTTCCTTTTAGAAACCTCCCAAGAGCCTCTGTAAAAAGAACTCAGGAACCCGTCTGGACCCACTGCACTTTCCGGGTTCAGGTTCCCCATGGCTGCATACACCTCCTCTTCCTCTGGAATACCTTCAAGCAGATCATTATCATTCCTGGAGACAAGGTTCGGAAACCCTTCCCAGAGCTGTGCCTCCCCCAAAGGAAAACCCTAAGACATATTATCATTCGTGCCCATGAGGAGGTCCTTAAAAAACACTAAGGCTATGCTACCGACCACCTCCCTATCATCAAATAATGTGCCATACTCCATAGACAGGTTGGGTTTTGAAACACGCCTCCTCTCCCTAATGCAAGCATGAAAATATGGGGCGTTCTTGTCTCCTTCCCTGAGCCACTTTGTCCTGGAACAATTTCTTTCCCTTCATTCTTGAGAAAGAATCAACACTTCTAGAGACTCCTTCATCTCAGAGAGTTCCTTAAACACCACATCATCCCAACTCTCCTTGAGACTGGCCTACAATCTCTCGATGTTCTGTTTGAACACATAAATATTCTGATCATAAGGGGGCAAAGAGCTAGCCCAATGCATGAGGGCCAACTTCAGCCTCCTCAACTTGAAGTGAAAGGCCACCCAAGCGTGGCCCTGAGACAGTTCACTCCAGGCCTTTTACACCACATGGTGGTAGTATGGGTTGCACACCCATTGGTTGGAGAACTTGAAATGCGCCCGGGAAACATCCGACCTGTGGAGAGATAACAGGAGCAGAGAGTGGTCAAAAATACTTCGGGTCAAGTGGGTAACCGTCGCCTATGGAAACCTAGCGATGGAGTGAACATTGGAATTGCATCGGTCGAGTATACTCCAACATTGGTTATCCCCCCTACAATTGTTGCACCAGGTGAAAGGGTCTCCAGAGTACCCCAAGTCCATCAGGCCCTTACCCACCATAAACTGGATGAAATACAAGCTAGCCCTCCTCAGGAAATAACCTCGCCCCTTACTCTCGCCAGACTGCATCATGATATTAAAATCCCCTCCAACCAGCCCGGTCTGGTCACCTCGGTCGAAACCATTCAGCTCTAACCACATCACCTCCCTTCTCTGAGCATCACAACTTCCGTAAATGAAGGACATGAAAAAAACTTCACCTTCACATGACACCTTCGTCATGATATGCTGGTCCCCCTATTGGATTACATCCACTGAGACATCTCTCTTCTAGAATAACCAAATGTGGTTATTAGCGAGAGCCACATGCATGGAGGCATGCATATTGATCTTCCGAGTAAAATCCTGAATCTTAGTAGGGTTCTACTTATGCTCCAGAATCGCAACCAACTTGACTTTGTGTTTCTTAGAATCTGAAGAAATGAAATCTATTTTCACCCTCACCTTGATCCCACAGGCGTTCCATATTAAGATGGGAAACATTAAAACAAAGGGGACCTAGCTTTGGCCTCAGGCACCGTGGTCATCTTCACATGGGATATGTACCACACCCTATCCTACAGTCTCCTATTTATCTATCTTATAAACACTCTTGGAATCAAAGAAGGTGCGCCTGAGAAAGGGGAAAGAGTCCTAGAGGGGGACTTTGGGAACCTTCCTTCCTCCTGGCTATCCAATCCAAACATAATCGCAACCTGCTCGGAACCCCAGTCTTTGCAGGGTCCAGAAGAGACAGAAAGACCACCTCTCCCCATACAGCCGGTCTTCACAGGGGGATGCTCTCTAGGAAAACCCACCCCAGCCAGTGGAGCACTGCATACCAGAGACTTGGAGCCTGCGAGGAGCCTGACTACAAGGGGAAAGAGGGACACCTGATCGTCACCCGCCCTATGCTGAGCCACTTCGCATAAACCAGAAACCAGAGAAACATCAGTGGAGAACAAGGAAAGGGGGCCCGAGGTGACCCTGAAACCCCTTATAAAGAAATCAAGAAATGATCCTTTCGATAATAATTGGCCAGGTAAACCCAAACAAACTGCAGACAGTGTGGGTACTCTCTGAGGGGTTTGCGGGTTATAGAGAACCAGTGACATGCTATAAGGGCTGATAGTACTCCTGAGATGAAGAACTGAACGTTTTCAAGCTGAGAGATCTTGAGAGCAGTAAATGGGCCCTAACACTGAGGTTGACCCAAAGGCGAGGCCAGCCCTGTCCGGGCAGGATATGGGAAAACAAGATTCCTATTGCCATAGGGATTAAACCCTTTTAGATGCTTCTGACAGACCTTCAAAGAGTGCCCCAGTATCATACAAGATGAAAAAAACTCGGAAACACTGGAAAAACGATATCTTGAGACCACTCGAAAGAGTCTGACACTTTCCGGGAAATCATCTCCGGAATTGGAATAGAAAGGTCGAGTTTGAACAAGATCTGGGCCACCATGGTATCCTCCCCCCGACAGGTACGATTGACCATGCAAAGATACCCTCCCATAGCGTCGCCGATGGCCTTGAGGAAAGCACCATTCTAAAAGGGGAGAGGGAGGCCTGGAAGACTATCCCAAACCGCAGTGCGGGGACTCTCCTTCCCCCTGTGAGCCTCCATCGACCAATGGGATAGGTTAAAATGCCTGCGGCCCAAAGCCCTGGGGGAATTACGCCAAGCATGGATAAAATACGCTTATGACACAAGCATAAAAGAAAACGAGCTTCTGTGTAACACTGAGATGCGAGAACCCTCCTACAAACCCCAAGAGTCTACAAATATTTTAAAAATGGGGAGATAGGGTTTCTCAGAACCAAATTGTGCCAAAAGAGTCCATTTTAAGCCTAAAACGACCGCGTTGAAAGCCAGTGCCGGTGCCACCAGTGACTGGCTCAGGCCATCCCTCATGACCGAGTGAGAGAACGACACAATCTTCAAGAGGTCAGGACACGAAGCTACAGAACATGGGCCATAAAGAGCATCCTTGAAAGACCGCACCACATGATCCTGCCTAGGAGAAACAACCTAAGACCCCCAGGGGGGCAGAAAGCCAACACCGGATGGAACAGGCCCTGCACAAATGCCACCGGATCCGTGGATGCTGAAGGAGAACGAGGCGTGGAGGAAGTAGCGTTAGGATTTTTTGAAAAACCACCAGGTGCGTGAGGCGCGTTCCTCCCTATTGGATTATTTGGCTCCATTAGTTTTTACATATGATAAAATCCATATACCCCACATCATTTATAACATACACATTCCATGTATGTTCTTTTAGATTCAATTGGTGGATGATTTAGATACTACATGCTATATGAGGTGGTGCAACACACTGTGTACCTCACCAACTAACTACCGATGCATTAAATTTCAATGGGAGACTTGGTTTCTCAACTACCAATGGAGAAACTGAGAAAAAATAAGTTGTCCCGAGTACACAATTTGTACATTAGGGTACACGTTGTGTGGCATTGTTTTCTATAAATAGAGAGGCATCCCTCCATGTTCGAGGTTAGATACTCTAGGTGGTGGTGCTACTACTCTACTGAATAATCTCTCTTGAATCCAAATTTGTGTTTTCCTTTCCTATTTCTATTTCAATTTTAGTGTAATTGTTCCCATTTTATCCCTTTCTTCCTCACATATACATAGTGGGGATTGAACTTCAGCTTAATCCACCCACTGTGACCATGGTTATAAGAGGATAGTTCCCTTGTGATGGGTTTGTAATAATATTATGGGTTTTATGTAATTCTAAATCTATGTGTTTATTTTATTATGTTATTCGTTTAAAATTATTTTAATGAATTAAACTCCAAAATCACTATTGGTGCTGTATTAGATGAAGAATGGAACAAATGGAGAAAACTAAATGAGTTTCATTAGGTGACCCCATGACCATTGGGTGAGCTTGTTTCCACTTTTTAGGGGTAAATAACTTTAACATCTTTTAAGTAATTAGTCATCAGACCAAAGGATTAATCTTTTAACCATGTAATTGTTTGTTATTAGACCCTGAAATAAAAAATTATTTAAATACCCCTTGTAAACAAGTTCATTTATAATTTTAATATTAATAAATTACCATTTCATTAAACCTTAATTAAATTGAAAAGCCGACACATTTTTCTTCTGATTTTTATATCACTTATTTGTTTTAATTTAATTTTAATAAATTGTTTCAATATTTGATTTGTTAACTTCAACCATTTTTGTCAGGATAATCGATTGAGACTCAATAAATAATACTAATATTTCTTCTCCATTCTCCCCATGGGATCAACCATGACTACCCCTAACTACCTAGTTAGTCTGATCAGATGAAAAAAAATATTTCCTATTTTCTGCACCTCGCAATAGGAGAGGTCAAATAACATATAGAAAGATCTAGTTTTGATAGATTTTGAGAATGAACACATGAGGTGTATTATACTCATGATATGTGAAAGTGTTCATGTGAATAATGAATTTAGTATCACATGATTGAGTTTAAGAAAATTTCAAGTTTTAGGATGGAGGAGATCCATGATGAAGTCATGCAATCACATAAGCATGGGGAGATCTTACAATCATGAGAAATTAGAAATACTAGAAAAGATGGCGATTTCATGGTATAGTGATATACTGAGCTTGGGTGAGTTATGTGAAGAAGGACGTTAATGAATTAGGTGAAGGATTTAGGAATAACGCATAATCAGGAGTGGATCACATAAATCATGAGATTTATGGCAACAAGGAAGAGGTGATCCAATGTCTTGAAGTGATGGAATGAATAAATAGATGTTTATAATTTACAGAGAGTAAGATATTGGAAATTTATTATAAATACAATAAATTTGAATTATTTTAAAAGATTAAACAAGATTAAAATATTATCCAAAGAAAGTGTTTTTTGGAGGTTCTAAATGAGGCTTAATCACGATTGTATATCACATAAAGAGTTACATGATCATAGTAGTGAATATAGGTGACATGATCATATATACATGAGGAGGTTATGCGATATAGTATTATCAAATATGGACGTATGCACCTAGGGTTTATGAACTAAGTAGTCTTATGCATGATGTAACACACACAATGGTGTCTCACTCAGAGTTACATGCCAAAACATTATTTCACTCAGTAGTCTCATGCCCATGGGTATTTCTCTATTTTCTATTTCACTTGAGATCACACGTATATATGTTCTAAGAGTCTTGTAACCAAGGTTTTGGCACTTCAAGTTTCTTTATTAGAGTTGTGAGATAAGGGTTAAGTGATTTAGTTTATGTGATAGAGGATATATGACTTGGATTTATGGTGTAAAATACTCAATTTGGAAATAGTCATACAAGAAATTTATACATTAACAAGAAGCATTGAACATCCAAAAACAGTGAGTAGAGTATCTTGATTAGATGAATTATAAATAAAGTAGCATCAAATGAAGAATTAGAGTGACACATTAGGTTATTAAAGTGGAGGGAAAAAATTGGATAATTTCTGTGAAGAATTATCCTCACTCATAAAATAATTTTTACTGTTATATTATTGTGTAATAAGAAGTATTAACTCTCTCTTTGAGGTGTTAATATCATCTAGAATTTAAGAGGGAGATCATAACATGAGGAAGAGAAAAAGAGTATCAAATATAGATATTTTATGAAATCAGAGTTTGATACTAAAAATAGATAGGCTATCGTGATTCATATATGTTAAAGAGACAAAAAAGTCTATAAATTATGGAATAATATTCATGGAAGTAGTGTTTGGAATTGAGGAAGAGGTAGTTTGACTTAGATGAGGAGTGAATAAACTCTAAAAAATTATAAAGGAAGTGTTCCAGGAACATAGTTACTGTGGATGAAAAATTTTATCCATATAACTAGTGAATCATAGTAAATTTTGGAACATTGATACATCATCAATGTGTGATCCTTAGACATATCCCTTTATGATGAACCATTAAAATCTGTGTGTTCCTTGCATTATTTACTCTCTTGTATATATGTTATTTTTTATGTGATTGTAATTATAATAGTAATAGGATGAACACAATTCCTACCAATGTTGGAACAAGATTCTACAGAACTATTAAACATATTAAAGAAAAATTTTAATTTAACTATCACCTTGATTCACTCCATTCTTAGGGAGTCGCTTGTTACAAAAATTCCACTCGAGTTTGATCAAACTTCACAAATAAATATTTCATTTTTAATAATTTATTCATAATATATTCTTTTATCTATTATTTTTAATCACTTTATTCACCCTATTAATTGTCTGATTATCTAATTTTACTAAACCATAATTTCTTTATACATAGAATGTTTTAATTTTAAATTTGAAGTTCAAACTCCAATAAAATTACCATTAAAATTTATCCCTTAAATTAATTTCCAATTTATTATCTATTATGGAATTAAAATTTAATATTTATTAGTTTCCCAAATAAAAAATAAATCATACTATAACTGCCACATGGTAACTGCTATTTGAAATCTTCCGAAAAAATCATGGTGTAGGACACCCATTTATGGTGTGATGATATGATTTCTCCTTAACCAATTTTCAAATGTAATTTAGTCTAGAACATTTAAGAATTCTTAATGATTTATATTTCTATAGATTTAGTAAAATATTTTCTCCCAATATACCAAATTTAAACCCTTCATGATGCATATTCCATGTTGCATCACAATATTCATTACTTAACTTTGATATGTAAATCTTTTGTAGCATAATTTTATTCCACAGTGTAGAGATATAAAAAATATAGAGCCACTAAATTCTATATTATCACCTTTATGGTGTGGATTTATATGATATGGAATGATCCTTTTCAAATCTATTTGATTTTATTATAGTTGTAGTGTGTACCTCCCTTGCGACATGGAGGTATCCAATCTTTGAGAGGCATTTAAATTAATCCTAGCCACCATTGTGGTATAATCACTTGAGCTATAGTTTAGAAGCTAGAAAAACCTAAGTGTATCAAAATTTCCTACATTATGTAGCTTGGTAATATAAAATAAGGTGTTCCCTATATAATATTTTGTCCCAAAATAGACTTGGATATAAGATAATGACTATTTATTACTGTTGATGTTCAATTTACAATCATTGCCTCATAGTGGTACTGCCTCATACTACATGCCCTATCTAGTGTTTCCCTTAATTATTGTTATTTTATAACCTAGTGCTAACCTATTTTGAGAATATACTTCCACTTCACCTCATAGGATGAATATGGTTGAGTTTGACCATTTCCACATGAAGGAAACTCCAACCTCTTACAGCTAGCTTGGCTTGGGCATAATTTTTTTAAACACTACAATCACCACTATGACATGAACAGTAGTTTTGTGGCATGATACAACATGATAATGACCCATGAAAACCTATAAAACACCCTTATAAAAAATTTAGGACTTTTTATTTCTCTATGTTCAATTTTATCAATCACAGAATGGTTCCTTTCCTTGTTCCATGGTTTATGCCTGTTGTGCTAACCAAAGTTAACATATTTTTATTTCCCAACATATATATATGTTTTATAATACATCTCAAAAATAATCACTAAAATAATATCACAACCCCATAACCCAGTAGTTTTGCGTCATTGAGGACTAGATATATAGAAAAATTATTTTACAATACTTTTGAGCATTTTTCCATAACGAAACCATTTTAGACCCCATTTTAGACTACTCATAAGTTATATTCATCTTCATAAACTTGGTGAAATAAACATAAGAATGGAGAAATCTCAAAAACCCTGTAAGTGAGAACTTATCAACTTGTCAATAAGGGTTTGATAATAATAACACGAAAAAAATATCCACAATAGAAATATATTATTGAAAGGAATAAGTTTAAATAAGAGTTTTCCATAAGTCATAATAGAAAAACATGTAATCTCAAATGAACAAAATTATTCCTTGACATAAGAGTCTGAGACAACAAACATGATCCATGAAGAGTAATCATAGTCATATGACATATAAATATGGAATTAAATTAAAACATAACACAATAAGGAATTACAACACAAACATAATACCATGGAATAATTATATTTTGAGAAACCCAATCATTCCCAGACTTTAAGTTTTGAACAATTTCAAGAATGTCCACCCTTTAAACTATGAAAAAAATTCAATAATTTCCACCATTTAACCTGTGAAAAAAATCCAATCATATCCACCCTTTAAGTTGTGAATAAATCCAAGAATGTCTACACATTAAGTTTTGAAAAAATATAAGCATTCAAAACATTTAAGTTTTGAACAAAAATACAAGCATGTCCACCGTTTAATATGTCAAAAAAACTAAGCATTCCCATTCTTAATTATCGCATGAGATATAAATCCTCAACAAATTCATTAGAGAGAGATATAGGATGCAACCCAAAAATATCCAAACATATATTTTCAATAAGATAAAAATCATTCATAAGATAATGAAAACCCATGGAAAGAAATAGGTTTCATATCAATTCCAAATGGTATCACATATTCTGATATCAAAAGTAGATTGGTCAATACTAAAAATTCAATCACATAAAAATAGCATTTCAAAAATGAATTGAGATGGTGATTCTTAAAATATAACTCCATAGGAGTTAGATATTTTGGATCCAAAGTTGAAAATGTAATGGAAACATAAATTTTTATTTAGAAAACATTTCTTAAAATTTTTATAAAAGAAGAAATTTTTAGTCACCTTTGAAAATAACATTTTTGACCTATTGAAATGAATTAGTTTTCAAAAATGGATTAGAAATAAATTTTCGTTATAGCTTGAGATTTTTTGGTATAGTTTTCTATAAATATATTTTTTATTTAATTTTTTTCCTTACATGAAAAACATGTTTAAAAAACCCATGATAAATACTATTTAAATATTATTATTTAATGTGAAACACTTTGATATTTTAAAAAGAAAACTATGTTCAATAGAGTACATGACAAACAACACTGAGCCTAAACAAACCATGAAATATTATTATATAACCTATCCAATAAATTGGAAGGTTTGAAAATGATTAAATTATTTATGAAATATATATAAAGGTCCCAATAAATATAAATGTTTTGCTAAATCCTTTTTAAAGAATCACTCAAAATTTCATAAAGCCATTTTATTCATCCAAAATATGCTTTCTTTAAAAATGGTTTTAATTTATTTTTTTGAGAAAATATTATAATTAATTTTTGGAAAATTTATAAATTTTATTTTATAAAACTTATATAATTTTTTAAATTTTCATGCCAAAATTATACTAAGATTAATTTTTTGGATTTTTTTGAAAATATTAATTTTTGAGTGAATAATGAAGAATGCAGAATTTTGTAAAACTGCTATTTATTTTCATTAAAAAAGCCCCATAATATTTTTAATTTGATAATAAATTAATATAATACCACTTTATTTAGAAATAATATAATTAATTACAAAATAATAAACATTATATGTGATCTTGGTTTAAAAATACTTTCGACTTAAAATGGCATTTTTCTCTGATTACCGTTTTTTGTTTCATTTTACGGGATTCATATAAAATGAATTTATACCACTTATAGATATTTAATTTATTAAAATGGATAAAATATTCATAATAAAAACAATTAATATTATTTAATAATTTACACTTATTTTTTTTCATAATGAAATGTTAAAACAGTCAGACAATTTCACCGTGATAAACTGCAAAATCGGGTTAACTTAGGTTAAAAGCAAGTGACAAGGCCACCATTTTTAATCATAAATATTATTAGATGAATTTATTTAAACTTATTATCACTTTAGTATCTATATATTTTTTTATGATACACTTTTCCATTAAAATTATCGATATAATATTTTAAGTACATAAAAAGACAAAATTTCACTCTCTTGCTTTTAAAAATATACTATGTGTTCAAAAAACGTTAAGAGTATGTTATGAATGAATATTAAAGTTTAAATTTATCATAATGAAATTATTTTCATGATTATTATTTATTTATAATTTTTAGTAATTATATAATTACCTTAAATTCTTATGCAATTATGACACATAAATTTTTCCATTAAATTAAAAATATAATAAATGATTTTGAAAATATTAAAAGTAATATAAATTGAATGAATTGATGTAGTAAATTAAATTTTTAGATAAATATAACATTTTATATAGGTTTTAATTTAATATATTCTAATTCCATTATTGTTATATTTCTTTCAAAGTTAAATTAAATGTAGTGATCTAAAAAATGACATTAATGTTATTTTATAATAAATTATATATTATTAAATGATTTAAAATTAATAAAAATACTTTAATTATACAAGTGATATTTATATGATTAAAATTATTAAATTTGAACCATTTAAGGACCAATATTTATTTTATGGTAAATATATTTACCCCTAAAGTGTAAAAACTTTTATACCGCAGTAATTGTCAAAAAGGGTTCACAGAGGTTAAAACAAAATCTAGTGTGAAAAAATCACTTAAAATAGTACCATTTATATTGGATGAGATTATTTAGAATAATAGTCATATTGTATTATAATATTATCATTTTCACCATTTTAATATGAAAATTAATTTATAGTATTTTAATACTTTGAGAAATTCCAAAAGTACCCCTCTCCTCTCCTATAAAAGGGAACCTCCTCTCCTCTTTTCTACACACCTAAAATGAATTTTGGTTCATCCAATACCTACCCAAATACCTTACATAAATAATTAAAATTTTCTTTTAGCACTTTTTTTATCATAAAACCATCATAGGAAATATGTTTTTTGTAAAACTTAAGAAGTATTCTAAAGAAGAGGTATAGTTATTAATCAATATTTTTCATTCTATTTATTATTCTCCCTCCTTAAAACATTATTAAAACATGATGAAATAATAAAAATATTATATTGAATATAATTATATGTTTTTTTATTTTTTTCATGTCCTATATACATCTCATCTTCCATCAAATGTTAAATTAACCCATTGTTCGTGTGTACAGCAGACTACCGTCTCATGAACCAATATAATTGATTTTTCATCACATCCTCTTAAGGATAGTTTTAATGTTGGATTTAATGTATATATATATATATATGATATTAAGTAAATATTTATCTTTATTAAAATATAATATATCATTTACTTTCTTACATTTTAATTCACTAAAAAATGATAACGTCATTCGTGCGTATATGTGGACTATATTCTCCACGAAGTGATCTAATTTGTTTTTGTCACAAAAATGCAGAGATGATATATATAAGTATATTAAAATATTTAATATGTAATTTATGATATTATTATCATTATTTAAATTTCAATACCTTCTTTCTATATTTATCTTTGAAAAATCTAAATGTTACTCAAGCGTACGTATGACCTACGAGTAAAAATTTGGTTTTAAAGAAAATTAATATATAAATATATAGAAATGTTTTCTTACGGGTGAAAAGAATATTTTGAAAACTATAATATTTTATTTTTTATGACTATTTTATGGTTCATGGGAATTTATTATTATGATTGTGGTTTCATTATAAATAAAGAATTGGTGGTTCCATGATAGCCCTCTAATGAATTTGGTAAGAATTATGTTAGAAGTTTTCTGTGAAGGTTATTCCATTTATACTCGTGAAGGTTATTTATAACCCTGAATTTTATTCCACTCATAACCTTGATGGGTATTAGATTTTTAACCATAAAGGTTATCTGTAACCATGAAGGTTATTCCATTTGTATCCTTGATGGTTATTCCATTTATAACTCCAAAAGTTATTCCATATGTAATAGTGATATGAAATTGATACCTTAAATTTAATACATGATATATTTATGATTTATATGGTTTTTATGGAAATATTATGTTTTTTAAGTTGAGGTAATGAAATTATGTTTAATAAGAATAATTTTTTTACTTCTTAAGGGTGAAAAGTATAACTTTGTGAAAAAAATTCATGATATTTTCATGATTGAAAATAAACCTTTATGAGTTTTATTTTTATTTTAATATTTCTCATGAAATGGTTTATGAAAATATTTCGATAGAGAAGTTAATTTCTTAGCTAAGAAAATGGTTATTTTGAACTAAAAGTTTATTTTGAAAAAGGTATTTTTAAGTATTAATGGAATAATGGGGTGTTTATTTATTTTTATGTACCTCACTATGATTTTTTGCTCATAAAATGTTTTAAAATTATTTTCAAAGGGTTTAAGGATGGTTAAGAACAAGAATAATTCAAGTTAAAAGTCATAAGTATTTGTCATGAAAAGAAAACATGTTTCTTTTTAGAATATTTATATTTTGGTATAAATGGATACTGATCATAAGTGAATAATTTATAAAATATGGGTTTTTATATATTAATTATTACCTAATTCTATAAAAATATAACCCAAAAAAATCTCCAAAATAAAAAATTGATTTTTTCTAAAACTCAATATTTTGTATGATGTAGGGTTGGGTCCTTATATAATGTTATAATTATCACATAGCATTTTGATTATTGGGTAGGAATAAGACTAAATAAATTATGAAAAATTTATGGTTTAAACATGTATAAAATGAATTCATTTGTTATGAATTGATTTGAAATTAAAATAAAAATCATTTTATAGTAGATGAGATGTTTTTCGGAAAACCTTTTTTATTCATGCAATGTGTTTTTTGTCTTAATAAATTAAATTAATTACTATTGGTGAATGATTTCAATTAAATGTAAATATTAAATATTCAATAAAATATTATATCATTATTATAATGTTTTTACTAGGTATGTGATAAGAATAAATCCAGTTTTATCCTTAAAATGTATTTTTCTAAAAAATAGTTTTTATTGTGTTCTACACACTTATTTTAAAATCAATTTTTTTTACTTATAAAAAATGAATTTTGAATATTGATTCCATGTTTATAATTATTAGGATCAACTTTTTTAAATAGGTATCCTTTTTTCTTGGTCATTTTATAGTAATATTCGTAAATGTTTTCCACCATGGTAAGGGTTAAACAGGTAAAATAGGGTGGAAACTTGGGATAAGCCATTATTATTTTTTTCTAAAAATCACCTATATCCTATTTTATGAGTGTATTTTGTACTTGAACATCTAAATATCTAATATATGGATAATTGGTTCTTTTTTTCTTTTATTATGAACTTTATATTAATTTAAGAAAAAAATAAATATAAATTGTCACTCTCTTGACTTTAATATATCTAGAATTTTTACATAAGGATAATTAGAGGATGGTTTTATTTATAAATGTTAATTTTAATGAAAATTTAATTTTTGTATCATGGTAATTTTTTTTTCATTTTTAGTGATTAAATAATTACCTTAAATGTTTTCCCAATGCTGATATAATATTTATTTAATTAATAAAAAAAGAATAAATTATTTTTAAAATATTACTTGTAAAAAAATTTAGGTGAATTATTATGCTCCCATAATTTCATAGAAAAAAATAATATATTAGTGATGTGTTAAAGTCTTAGATTCAAATCACATTGTTTTCATGTTATTTTCAAATCCAAATCATGTTAGTAATATTTTATTATAAAAATATTTTATTAAATTAATTAAAAATCACGAAAATATTGAAATAGGACAAGTAGGATTATAAATGTTCTAAAATTACATAAATTTTTAATTTAATGTCCATATTTTACCTTATAAGTAATATTATATCCCTTTAATATGAAAAAGTCATTAGCACGATTATGATTAAAATTTAACCAAGGGGTTAAACTAAAATATAAGGTTTAAAATGACACTGAAACCTATATAAATTTAATTATATATTTATATTGAATTATCATATTATTTTTCATATAATATAATTCCAATTGGAAGCATTTATCTTAATAATGACTTAGTTATATTTTAATCTTTTTTGTAATTCCAAGTGTGTCTTTTCCCTTTTTTATAAACTAGAACCCCTTCTCTCTTTTCTTTACAGCACTTTGAGCCATCTAGATTGAAAAAAAACATGAAAAAATACCTCCCCAAAATTATTATACATATTCTTAAGGTTATAGTTTTCCCAAAATACTAACCCTAGGGTTCTTAAGAGGATATTTAATGGTGTTTTTTCATAGAAATGGTAATGCCCTTAAATGATCACTTTCTTATTTAATTTGTCTTTTAACACCTATAAATTTGTGGTATTTATAATAAAATAATATATTAAATATAATTAATATACTTAAATGTTATTATGATTATGAAAACACCAATATCTAACCTCTTTTCCATCAAATAAAAAATAACGTCACTTTTGCGTATTTGTGGACTACCACATCTACAAAACAACATGATTTGTTTTCATTTTTGATTTAAATGGATTGTAATATGGGTGGATTTAATAAATATATATGATTAATATGAAATAAAAATCATTATTTAAATGTAAATTATTATTTAAATTATGTTTATCCCATCTGATTAAAAGTGAAAATAACGTTCATGCGTACATATGATCTACCGTCTCATTGATTGGTGTAATTCATTTTTATATCTCTTACTTTTGTGGATGATTATATATATATATATAGAATATGTATTATATTTTTATCATTTTTATAATTATTTAGATTATGGAACAATGATCAAATCACGAGGACCAAAACTATAGAACCAAAACATACTTGAAAAACGAAACAGTTATCACCAGAAACAGTGATTTTATTAAATACTAGTTAATAAATGGTTGATAAAAGATAATAAGTAACTAATATATAGTATGATATATATTATTATGATTATTTAGTAGATTTATAATAAATATATATTTATTATATAGGAGGTTTGAGCACATACAAAGGAAGTTAGACCTATGGTAAAGATTTATTTCACAATCTCATCGTTATTCAAGATTATTTCTGTTTAAGTATCCTATGTGAGAATTATTTGATATTTCTTTATTAATACTTATATAATTTATTAAACTATATTTATTTATCTTAATTATTCATTTTTTTCATTTTATTCTCTTTAAGTACACAAGATACCGAAATAATGTCTTTTAGGAAGACCAAATTTGTTTTTTCCACTCCGTCAGGAATATTTTTCTTCCACATCCATAATTTTATTAAAATATTTTAGAATATATTTTTACTATTATCTGATGATTTATTAATGAAAATTTTACCCATGTTTTAATTAATATAATTCTTTTTAAAAGTAATCTTTTTTTTCCACTTTCCAAATGAGACACTTTTGACTTTTTATCGAAAACTTGAACAAAATATTTGTTTTAACAAACATGAAATGAATGTAACTTACTAATATAATGAACAAAAAATTATTTAAATATTTATTTAAAATTATAAAAATTTCCATTCAACTAAAATATTTTCCTTAATATTTGGGAAGTTTTTAGATTTTAAAAAGGTGATTTCAAAGTGAAAAGTTTATTTTCCTCCAGAAATTTTCTGGTGATATTTTTAAATCTATGTAAAAATACTTTATGAAACATGAATATTTAATGAGGATATAATATAATGATACCATACATCATATTTATATGGATGGTTTACAGTTCATTTAGTATGGGAAATTATTGAAATTCCTAATACTAGTTCTTCCTACACAAATAATTATTGATTTTTAAGGCATATTTATTGAGTTGTATTGTTTATTCATTTGATGAATGCATTGGGATTATTAAGTGATGGGTGGGGAATAGAATTAAATATCACCTTGATGAATCAGTATGTATCATGAGACAAAATAGGTTGTGTATTTGACCGAGGTCTTACCCATTTATGTTGATGTCTTGGAAAAAGGCCTCTATGGTTTGTTTATGATACACAACATTTTTCATTACATAATTATGAAATAATTTATTAATGTTCATGTGATTATTTTGATAATAATGATATACATTGATAAGTTTTAAGAACATGTGATTATTTATATAGAATTGTTTGATCACCATTTACTCTTTCAATATTATTCATTCCTTATTATATTCCACTATACGCACATGCTTATTGAGTAGTTGAGCTCAACCCTTTATTATGTTTTTATTTATCTAGGATTCTAGGTAGAATAATATGATTGATATTTTGAGATATATTATTGGTAATAACTATGTTCTCAAAGATAATAATTTGTTGTATTTTTTTTGTTTTTAAATGTAAGTTCAGTTTCAAGTATGTGACTGCTTTTCCAAGAATAATAAAATATGAGATGAAATCAATTGTATCTATTTATAATTTAATAAATTAACCACTATCTATAGGCTATTTGGGTTAAGATATTTATACTAGGTATAAGAGGAAATTTTAATAGAAACCTTGGGAATTAGATTTAGGAATACATAGATTAGGTAGTATAACCCAATGAATGACTTTGAGTATAAGTATAAGTATAGGATTACATACTAATGTTTTGGGGAGGTAGAGATTATGTGTTGATCCTATTATTGTATCCATGTATGTATAATACAAGTGGATGTGGGTTTAGAATAGATGAATCTAGCCGTAATAAAACCAAAAATCGTTGGTCGAGTATATCTCAACCGTCATTTTGGTGCATGGTGAGTGTGCCCTTACTACTCTTCTAGAAGGACACTCTCTAGGGATACGATTGGGTTAATTCAAATTTTATTTACAAAACATAATAGAAGATTTGAAATTATTTTTATTATTTTCAAATATTCCCCAAGAAACCATGATTATGATTCTATGATTAGTTATACATAAATTTTCAATTTATGATAAGTGTTTCACTAGTTTCAAAATTATACATTATGTCTGACAATGTTATTATGTAATTTAGTGTATTCAATTATTTATAAATGTCTCTTAATAGAAAGAAGGGTAACACTATCAATTCAAATAATATATATAGGTATTTCCATTCTAGGTAAGATAATGGAGTTGAAACTAGAGTTGGAGCTAGAACTAAACAAATTATAACTATATTGGGGTAGTTGAATCAGATTATAACCAAAAACCTTGCCCATATAGGGCATCCTACTGATCTATAACATGGTGTAACAATGAAAAAAAGGTTCATGAGAGAATAACCTACATCAGTCAATGCAACCACAAATCCATTTTTAGCTGAGCAATGGGTAACTTCCTTAGAAAAAATATTTCTCTCTTTGGGATGTAATGAATGGGAGAAGGTTGTTATGACAGTTTATCTTCTCATAGGGGATGCATATCCACTACAAAAAAACTAGAATTTAGCAATGTTTCTAGAAAATGTCTGTAATTCAGTGACATTTCCTCAAAAAAACTTCTCAATTAGCATTGTTTCCCAAAAACTCTATTAATTTAGTGATGTTTCCCCAAAATATTGCCAATTTAGTGACGTTTCCCAAAAAATGTCACCAATTTAGCGACGTTTCCCCAAAACATCACCAATTTAGCAACATTTCCTAAAAAATGTTACCACTTTAGCAACGTTTCCCAAAAAACATCACTAAAAATATTTATATTTATATAACTCATTTCCCCACATCAAAGTAAATATATTTTAGATACACACACACACACACACACACACACACACACATATATATATTATTGTATATAAATACATACACACATATATAAACATATATATAAATATATATATATTTATAAACACACACACACATATAAATATACATATACATACATATATATAAACACATATGTAGTTTAAATTTATTAATTTTTTTAAGAAAACGTGCTAATTTTAGTGAATTTTGTACCTGGGTTTTAAAACGCAGCAAATTATATATATATATATATAAATTTATAATGATAATTATATATATATACATACACATATATATTCACACACACACAAATATATATAAACATACAAACATATATATATATATAATATAGACATATATATATATATATAATATAATATTGACATATAAATAAACATAAAATATAACCATATATATTTTTATATATAACATATAAACATAAAATAAAAACACACACACACACATATATTTATATAATAAACATGTATATATAAAATATAAAATATAAAATATAAAATATAAACATATAATATATATATATAATATATACATATACATATATATATATATATATATATAATATAAAACATAAACATATATATATATATATGTATATTAATATATAAATAAATAAATATAATATTAATTTTTAAATATAGAAATCTATATATATATATATATATATATATATATATATAAATAACATAAAACAATCAAATATTTTAAATTCAGTCATGTTTTTAAGAAAACATGACAGTTTTTGTGAAATTTTTACCACTGTTTTAAAATGTGGCTATATATATATATTTATAAATATAATTATATACATGTATACACACACACATATATATTTATACGCAAAAATATAAATATATATATATATATATCTATAAACACACAACTATATATATATATATATTAATTTAAACATATAATACATATAAAATATACGCTTATATATATATATATAAGCACACACACACACACATAAATAATATAAACATATATAGATATAATATAAACATATATATATATAATATAAACACACACACACACACACAGATATATATATAATATAAACACACACACACACATATAATATAAACCTATATATATAATATAAATAAATAAATAAATATATATATATACAGATATATATATATAATAAAAAATGTAAACATATATGTAAAATATAAACATATATATATATATATATATATAATATAATATTATATAAACATGTTTTTTTTGACAAATAATATTATATAAACATATATATGTATATATGAACATAAAATAAAAAATAAAAAAAATAAAAAAAATAAAAAATAAAAAATATAAACATAAATATATTAATATATGTATATAATATTAATTTCTTAAATATTCATATATATATATATATATATATATATATATATATATATATAATTAGAAGATAATACAATTATTTATTAAAATTCAATTTATATGGGTTGGTTGTATTCTTTGGTGCTAAGCAAGGGTTCCATGGATTCAATCCTTGGGAGGGTTGGATTTATCATTTTACATGAAAGGCGTGCCGTAGAGTACATAGAGGTCTGACGGGGAGATATGATGGAAAGCCATGGAGTTACTCAAGGGAACAAGTGGGTAGGGGGAGTGTAGGAGGTGGGGGTGTGTGGAGGGGGAATAAGTTGGGAGGTGGGGGTATATGACATGTGGGTGGAAGGGGAACAAGAGGAAAGGTGATGTACACTAGGTCAACAGGATGCACGTGGAAGGGGAATAAGTGGGGAGGCGGGGATAAGACAAGGGAGGTGAGGGGTGTACATGGAAACATGAGGGGGGTGGGGGCTGTATGGTGGTTAGGGAGAGGCGGGTGGGATAATTTTTTAAAAAAAATGGATAAATAAAATGAAAAATTATGATTTTTAAAAAAATACTTGTTAATTTTGGTGTGACCTACTTACATTTTCAAAAAACACCACTAAACAAGGTGTCACTAATTTTTGACATTTATAAACATTGCTAAATAATTTTACCGATGTTTTCTTGAAACATCGGTAAATGAGATGTGATTTACCGATGTTTCTAAACAATGTTGGTAATTTTTTCATCGATGTTTATAATCATCATTGATTTAGTGACACCTAATTTAATAATGTTTTTCTGTAAATGTTTTTAAATAAATTAATGACATTTATAAACGTCGCTAATGGAAAAAATAAACATTGTTAATTCATGTTTTTTTCTATGATCAATGGTGGTCATAGACTAAAAACACTAAGGGTAAGGCAGAAATAACGAGAATAAAATTAAAGGATATTAAGGTGATTTTATTGGAAATATATTTTCCACATGAACGACGAGTAGATATAGGGAGAAAATTCTCATGTCTAAGAAAAATGGAATTGGAGAACATTACTAAGTATGAAGCTAAATTTACATGGTTGGCGAGGCATTCCATAAACTACGTACATAATTCAAAGAGAAATATTGACTATTTCTTTGATAAGATTAATCCAATCCTTAAAAGGTCAGTAGTTTCCCCAAAATTCTCATAATATGAGGATATAATAACATGTGATATCAAGATAGTGAAATAAATCTCCAAGTCTTATGGATTCAAAGGAAAGTAAGAGACGAAGAGGATGATAGAGTAAAAAATGGATAAGGGGAAGAAGAGAAAGGGGAATTTTCAAACATGTTATACTTTTTTAAGGAAACACATTGGTACATGATTAAAATGAAAGGTAGTTTACATCAAGTGGGGATTGAAAGAGAATCCTGATCATGAATGCAAGGGTAAGGGAGAAGACATCAAAGTACAGTTCTTTAACTGTAAGGATATAGGGCACTATTCCAATAAATTACCCAATCATAAAGGGACCTTACTGAAAAAGAATCCAAAGGGGGAAGGCCAAGATTATGAAATTACTAAAACTAAAGCTGACGTTCCTACAAACATGGTGAAATGTACAAGTATCATCCACTTGGATTTCAAATATTTTATTTGACTCTATTTATAGACACTCTTTTATATATGAATAATTTTCAAATGGTATCACATCATGACATAAATGATTAGATATTGAGTTGGTGGTGAATACTACTAATGGTAGGTTGAAAACATGTCAATTATATATCTCCTCTTTGATAAAAGTTTATAGGAATATTCACTACCAAAAAACTGGGTTGCCGCAGTGCCACCCTTTAACAGTGCTAAAAAATGCACTGATAAAGGGAACTTTTAAAAGCACTAAAAAAGCGCTGTTAAAAGTGACCCTTTATCTGGGCTTTATTTTAGCACTAATAAAGGAACCCCCTTTATCAGGGCTTTTTTAGCGCTGTTAACGGGCCCCCTTTATCAGTGCTTTTTTAGTAGCACTGATAAAGGGGGGGGGGGAGCTTTTTCAGGGATTTTTCCTAGCGCTGATAAAAGTGTATATTTAAAAAAAATTTAAAAAAATAATATATTGATATATAAGTATATTTATATTGATATAAATATAATATATATATTTTTAAAATATGTTTTAGATAAGATAAATAGGCATTTACACTTAATATATAAGATATTTAGTGAAATTGGATTATAAAATAATTTAAAAAATATTTTTAATTAATAAATTACTTTATTATTTCCGAGTAATAGTCATTTAATATCAATTTGAAGATAAAAAATCAAAATATTAATAAAAGATCTAAAATAAGTTGAAAACACAACTCAAACTTCAAACGACCATAACTTTTGATCCGAGTGTCCGTTTGAGCTCTACAATATATCAAATCAAATCCTACGATGAGCTCTACTCGTTGTGATTAACGTGTATTTTTTTCATTCATTTTTTAAATTTTTGTTTTTAGAATTTATTTCCTACTTGATTTTAAATTTTCAACGTCTATTTATCTTTAAAAAATACATTTAAAGGTAATTTACTCGTTAATTAAACTCATATTTCTTATATCATTTCTTAAATTTTTTGTAATTAAAATAAATGATTATAAATTCACCGATGTGATGTGGGATTTTTTAAAAGATATTGGAAATAATATTTTTTTTAAAATTTTAATTTTTATATTGATCTAAAATAATAATTTCAGGTGTTATTTGAAAATTTTAAATACATGCATCTTTTGGGGGGGGGGGGTTGTATTTAAAAGTTCATTTGCTTAAATTTTTTGATGCTTCGACCATGAAACGTGTTAATTAAAATTTTTTGTGTGAATTTTACATTAATTTAATGATTTAATGTGTTGACATGATTTAATTGTCAATTGCATGTTTTAAATGCTGGATTTTGTTTTGTGTGTTGGGCGTTGTTGATTTGTGTAGCCTGTGATGATCCTTTCGTGTGCACATATGTCCGTGTGTGTGTGTTTGTTGTATATATGTATTTATTTATTTATAAACACACATAAAAGAATATTTGAAAAATGAATTCAAAACTAATCTTATAATTACATATTAATATACAAATAAATATATTAATATATAAATATAACTATATGTACATATATTAATATATGGATATATATATATATTAATATATAGATATATATATATATATATATATATTAATATAAATAAATATATATAAATATAACTATATATTTATATTTATATAACTAAATATATGTTAATATATATATATATCAATATACGAGTAAATAAAACTAAATATATATATAAATAAAAATATATATTAATAAATGAAGAGAAAAAAAATATGGTGTAGTGGTAAAGACTTAGGCATGTGGGCAACAAGTCTCAAGTTTGAATCATGGGGGAAACAGGTCGCACACGTAGGTGGGGAATAATGCCTAGCGTTGTTAAAGGGGTTGGGGGGCGCTGTTAAAGGCTGGTGCGGTGGGTGGGGCGTGCGGGCTACAGTGCGGGGTGGGGTGCTATTGAAGGGGGGCTTCAAGCACTGTTGAAGCCCCCTATATATATATATATTTAACTTTTATCAGCACTTTTTTTAGAACTGATAAAAGGGTCATTTATTAGCACTTTTCTAAGTGCTGATAAAAGGGACCCCACTTATCTTCACCTTGATTAACAATGATTTTTTAGCACTGTTAATTCCCTTTTCTAGTGCTGATAATGGCCATATTTGTAGTAGTGGTTCTTCCTGTGAATCTTGTTATTCCACCTATAGTTTAATTTGTTGTAATTTTGGTTATGGATTGGTTCTCTAATTATATAACCCTTATAAATTTTTGTGGAAGGGAAGTTAAATTTGGTATTAAAAATCAATATTTAATTGTCTATATATGTGAGGATAAACTTGAAAACTCAATTAAAATTAATTCCATCATATGTGTTTTACTATCTATTCATGAGAAATATTTATCTCAAATGGTTGGGGAGAATCTGAACATTGAAAATGTGCTGATTGTTTAGGAATATACTAATGTATTTACTATGTAATTTCCTAGTCCTCTCCCAAATTATGAAGTTGGGTTTTCAATATAATTCATACCTAGTTCTATGCATATTTCAAGTACTCCATATAAAATGACCCAAATTGAGTTATAGGAATTAATGAAGAAACTCCAGGAGAATCTTGATAAGGGATTCATTCAGACCAATTATTTTCCATGGGGTTCACCTAATCATTTTTAAGATGAAAGATGGGTCAATGTGTCTTTTCATTGATTATCAGGAAATTAACAATATCACTGTTATGAAAAAGTTTTGACTACCCCATATTGATGATATGTTTGATCAATTATGAGGTGATCTATATTTTTTCATGATCGATCTTCGATCTGGATGTTATCATTTAAGGAAAGAAGGAGGATATTCCTAAGAAACAATTTATTTGTGGTACAGTCATTATGAATTTATAGTAATGCCATTTGGACGTACCAATGCTCCTATCTTCATGGATTTAATGTATGTATTCTCTATCTATTACTTTAATATATTTGAAGTAGTTTTTAAAGACGATATTATTATATATTCAATGAAAGGGAAGATTAGGAAGATCATTTGAGAATTGTTATAAAGACATTGAGGAATGAGGAGTTGTACGATAAATTTTCCAAGTGTGAATTTTTGATTAAAAAATTATCATTCTTGAGTCTTTTAATCTCAATTGAGGGTATATTGATGGATCTTTCAAAGACAGAAGACTCTGAGCAATGAGCTATACTAACCGTAATAAATAAAATCCATTATTTTATTAGGTTGGATGAATAATACTAATTGTTTTTGAGAAATTTCTCATGAATATACTATCCAAAAAATATGTTGACTTAGAAGGGGGTTATGTGCTTATGGACAGATGGATGTGAATAGAATTTCAAATTACTGAAGAGAATGTTTGTTAGTATACCTATGCTTACACTTACCTATAATAAAGAAGGGTTTTTAATATATAGGGATACAAAAAATAAGGGACTGGGATGTTTACTCATACATAATGACATGGTAATAAAATATTACTCCCACAAATTGAAAATTCATGAAAAAAATTACCCAACTCATGATTTTGGAGTTGGAAACTATAATTTTTTCATTGAAGATATTGAGTCATTATCTGTATGGTGATAGGTGTGATATATATTCTGATCATAAAATCTTAAAGTATATATTTACATAGAAATAGAAGAATATACACCAAATAAGATGGTTGGAGTTTACCAACGATTATGATTGATCAATATATTACTACCCTAGGAAGGAAAAAAGGTGGATGATGCTTCGAGTCAGAAATAACCTGCTAGTTTGTCCATATGTGGATTGAAGGAGAAAAAATATTTATGGATTTTCAAAATATGGATCTTGAAATCATGAGGACATGATAATGATGTTATGTTTATTATAGGAATATTAAAATATCCATCCATGAGAGGATTAAAGAGGAGAAGAGATATGTGGAATAACAGAAGAATGTGAGAGTTCAATCATGATCATGTGGAATGATTAGTTTTAGGAACCAATGTGTCCTATCAATATCATACTTAAATAAGGATCAATTGGATAAAGTTCATAGTTTATTATTCACTATTAATATTATATGTACGAAGATGTATATATATATGAAAGAGTATTTATGGAGGGATAATATAAAAGGGATATTGCAGGGTCTATATCTCAGTGGTAGGTATGTTAGTAAGTTAAGGTTGAGAGGATAAAATCTGAAGAGATGTTTCAACCATTACCCATACCAAATTGGAAATGGGAAAACATCATAATGTACTTTTTCATCAAAATCCACATAACATCAATAACCCATAGTGCTATTTGGGTTATAGTCAAATGCCTTAGTAAGTAAACACACTTCATTACTATTAGAGAATATTTCTATCTTAATTAGTTTTCTAGAATATACATTAACTAAGTGGTAAGGTTTCATGTATTAATAAATTCTATTATATCTGATCAAGATCATAGGTTTACCTTAACGTTATGGAAAAGTATTTTGCAATATCTAGATAGAGAGTTGATTTTCAACACTACTTATCATCCTCAGATAGATATTTAGTATATGAGGACCATTCAAACTATAGAATAATTTTTGGGAGGTTTATCTCTTTATTTCAAAGGTTATTGGGATTAATATCTTCTTTTAGATTAATTTTCTTACAATAATTGATTTTACTCGAGTATTCTGATGACCCCATATGAAGCCCTATATAGTAATATGTTTAGAACTCCAACATGATGGGATGAATTTGGGGAATGATAGATATTAGAAACTAGGATAAATGAGGAAATTATAGAGAATGTTAGAGCCATTAAATATCATATCAATACAAATTAGAGTTTATAGAAAAGTTATGTTAATAATCATCAGTGAAATCTAAAATTTGAAGTTGGTGAGAAGGTATTCCTGTGAATTTATCCATGGAATAATGTTTTTATATTCATAAAGAAAGGAAAGATGAGTCTTAGATATATTATCCCATTTAATATTCTTGATTGATTAGGTATGTTATCTTATCTATTGGAACTTCCATCGAACCTCTCTCAAGTTCATGATGTGTTCCTTATATATCTCCTGAGGAAGTATAAACCTAATCCATCACATATACATGACATAGAGTTTTTACTTCTAGAGAATGATATTATATATGAATAAAAACTATTATAAATCTTGGATCATAGAGATAAAGTGCTACTGAATAAGACTACTCACCTGGTTAAAGTTATCTAGAGGAATCAGAAGTTTGAAGAAGCTACTTAGTAACCTGAGGATGTTATGAGAAGTAAAAACTCTATGTCCTATATATGTAATGGACCAGGTTTATAATTCCTCAGGAGATATATAAGGAACACATCATGAACTTGAGAGAGGTTCAATGGAAGTTCCAATAGATAATCTAACAGACCTAATAAATCAAGAATATTAAATGGGATAATATATCTAAGACTCATCTATCCTCAATTGCTTGTATCAAACTAACAAAATTTTAGGGAAAAAATTCATTTAAAGGGGGTAGAATATAACACAATATGATATGAGGACATATTACTCTATTAAAAAAATATTATTTCTTTTATATCTTGATCTACACACAATAAAAACTTTATACGAACCACAAAATATTATTATTTAATGTGATAGTTATCTCCTTGTCATTATATTAGAGGGAAATAATATGAATAAATAAACTTTTATGAAAAATTTATTGTTTATACATTTATAAAATGAATTCATTTGTTATTAATTTATTATAAATGAGAATAAAAATAATTTGAATGTAAAATGAATGTTTTTATGAAATTTTGTTTCATGCACATAATGTGTTTTTTCCTAAAATATTATATTAATAACTATGGGTGAATTATTTTAAGGAAATTTATATATTATATACTCAATAAAATATTTTAAAATTCATCTTATGTATTTTCTAGGTATGGGATAATTCTAAATCCATTTTTCCACTTAAAAATGTATTTTTCTAAAAAATGATTTTCATTGCATTTTACACACTTATTTTAAAATAAAGTCTACACATTATTGAAACTAAATCTTGAAAAATATTAAATATTTGGAATTAGTGGGATAAAATTGGATAAATTATCCTCTTTTATTTTTGTTGATTATGAATACAAACCATGGTATATTTTTATTACCTTGGTAAGGGTATAAGGGGTAAAATTGGGTTAAAACTTTAGGATAAGACTTTAAATTTTATCTAAAACTTTACATTAACATATTGAATGGGTTTTCTTTATCCATGACCATAAAAGTATCAAATATATGGCCACTTGGTTCCATTTTTCTTTGATTAGGACCTTTATATTAATTTATGCAAAGAATAAATACAAAATGTCGCTCTCTTTACCTTAATATCTATAGAGTTTTTACACAAGGATAAAAAGAGGAAAAGTTCAGTTCTAAATTTTTATTTAATAGATAAATTAATTTATTTAATCATGTTAATTTTTTAAAATTTTAAATTACCTAAAATATTTATGTAATTATGATAAAGTATTTATTCAATTTATAGAAAAATAAAATAAATGATTTTAAAAATATTAAATGTAATAAATCTTGGATGAATTATTTTGTTGCACGAATAGATAAAAATGAAATATTAGTGATGTTTAAAAGTTTTATATTATAACTCCATTGTTTTCATGTTGTTTTCAAAGTTAAATTATGTGAATAGTTCTTAAAATGACATTATTAGTATTTTATAGTAAAAATATATTTTTTTAACTATTTTTAGAATATAAATATACTGAAAGAGAAAAATTAGGGTATAAAATGGTCAAAAATTTCACCCCCTAATAATTTATCTTCCAACTATTATATTATAATTGAAATTTTAACCCTTTAATATTAAAAAGATATTTCTAAAGTTAATATTAAATTTTCTTAACCAAAGGGTTAAACCAAAAGATAAGGTTTAAAATGACACACAACATTTATAAATTTCATTGGATAAGGATATTTATATATTATACTATATTTATTAAAATATATATTAATTTAGATATTTTTTTTGAGAATGACTTAGTTATATTTTAATCTTTTTTGTAATGCTAAGTGTGTCCTTTCCCTTCATTATAAAAGGGCACGCCTTCTCTAATTTCATGACAACACATTGAGCCATCTAGATCAACCAAACGGTAAAAAATACATCCCCAAAATACTTATCCATTTTCTAGATTTAATTTTCTTCCCAAAAGACCAACCCCCATGTCCTTAAGGAGATATCTAAAGGAGTTATTTCAAAGAAGATGTAGTCACCTTAACCGATCACTTTATTTTTTACTTCTTCCTTTTCATCTTATAAATATACGATATTTATCATAAAATGATAAATTATGTGTCATCATTATTCTTAAATTTTATTGTGATTATTAAATCACATTAGGTACCCTCTTTTCCATTGAATGAAAAACAATAACATCACTCATGCGTACATGTGGACTACCACTTCCATGAAGGGGTGTGATTCATATTTTATTTCCAATTTACATGGATGGTGAAAATGGTAGATTTAATAAGTAAATATGATATATTTAATGTAATAATAATTTTCTATAGGTTAATTATTTTTTACCTTTCTTTTGTTCTCTTTTAAAAAAAGTGAAAGTAGCGTTCATGCTTACGTAAGGCTTATTATTTCAATGAACGATGTAATTCATTTTTCCATCTATATATTTTATAGATTGTTATATAAATATATTGATTATATATGAAATTTATATCATTATTAATTTTTTTAGATTATGTAACCATGATCAATGTTTTTAGGACTAAAACTACCAAACAAAAACTTATATGAAAAACAAAACAATTATCCAACGAAATAATAATTTTAATAGAGAATGGTTTATAAACGAGTGATAAAAGTTTATAAGAAAATCATATATGTTAGGATATATATGAGTAAAGTTTTATAATAGATGTATAATAAATATATATTTATTATACCTGAGGTTTGAACACACATGAAGGAAGTTAGACCCGAAGTTAGGGTTTATTTCAAAATCTTGTCAGTATTCAAAATTGTTTATATTTAAGTTTCCACTGGTTGAATTATTTATTTTCTCTATATTAAACAAAATATAATTTATTATCCTCTATTTATTTCTATAAAATTAAAGTTTTTTTTTCCATTTTCCTCTCTTTGTGAACTCAAGATATGAAATAATATCTTTAAGTAAGATCAAATTTGTTTTTTCTACTCAATTAAAAATATATTTCTTCCATGACCATATTTTCCTTAAAATATATAAAAAAATGATTTTTACATTATCCAATGATTTATTTAATCTATTTTTACAATGTTTGAGCTTTTATAAATTTTTTTAAAAGGAATATTTTTTTGTTTTCCAAATTTGGTAATTTTGACTTTTTACCCATAATGTGAAGGGAATCATTATTTTTGAATACATTTAATGAAATAAATTTCCCAAAAAAATTTTATATTTTTAATTAGTGATTTCAAAGGGAAATGGATATTTTCTTGAAGAAATTTTCAAATGATCTATTTAAATCCATGTCAATATCCTTTTTTAAATATTATAATTTAATGAAGTTATAATCTAATTATATAATCCACCATATTTCTATGGATTGTTTATGATTATTTTAATAAGGGAAGGTATTGACCTCTCGTATGCTAGTTCTTCCAATACAAACTATTATTAATTTTTAAGGCATGTTGATTAATTTGAATTTTTTATTCATATAATGAATATAGAGGAATTATTAAGTGATGCGTGGGGATCATAATTACACAACCCCTCGATGAACAGGTAGGTATCTTGAGGCAAAATTGGTTGAGTATTTGTCTGAGGCCTTACCAATTTATGTAGATTCCTTAGCATTTAGAGTCAAAGATGTGTTTAAGATATCTGGAATTATGAATTACATCATTTTGAAATTAGTTATTTATTTACATGTGATTATTTGAATAGTAATGGTATTAATGGATAAATTTTAAGATCATATGATGATTTAGATGGAATTTTTTTCATCATTTATTTTTTCTATATTATTCATGCATTATTATTTTCCATTGTACGTATATCAATACTGAACATCTATGGCCGCTATTTATTATTTTTCCTTTACTAAGATTCTAGGAAATATATTGTATTGATATTATGGTAAATGATATTCAGAATAATGGTGTTCTCAAAGAAAATACTTTTTCATATTTTATGTTTTCAAATATAATTTTATTTTCAAGTATGTATCTAGTTTTCTATGACTACTAAACTATTTAGTACTTTGGGATACGATCACTTGTATCTAGTATCAATTTAAAAATGTAACCACCAAATCTATCCTACTTGAGTCAGGGTATTTAAAATTTCAATACTTAATCCTTGAAAATATATAATTTTCATATATATGAAATATGGATCAGAAGATTAAATATACAATCAAGAAAGGGAAAAACTTTTCAACACATTAAAAATACATTTTTTGAAAACCATTTCGTAAAGTGAGTGATAATTATATAATTTGAAAATAGGTAAACCAAAATTTTAAGATCACTAAAAACAAAACATATTTGTATTTTAAAATTATAAAGTATAACATTTTCAAGAAGATATAATATGGTTATCGAAGACAAAGATTTCATTTGGAGTGGATGCGAATTGTTCTTGACATCATAAAATTTTATGAAGAAAAAAAAAACCCTCAATGAAGATGTACTTGATGTGAAAAAATAATTTCCCCAATAAATAAGGTGGAAATTAAATTTAATATTATCATAGTATATAAGTAAAAAATCTTGAAAAACTATAGTCAAATAAGAATAACTATGACTCAAGAAAGGAGTTGAATCAAGAAAACCCCTTATCATTTATTTTGACTGACAAGAAGGTGATTTAAATTTCTATTTAATATATATAGAATTCTTAATAAGTTATTATAGAATCTTATTCATATCTATAACTGATTATATCCTTAATTTATAATCATTTATTATATATTTATTAGTTAGTTATAGATTATTTTTATATTCAGATGTTATCTATTTTTATTTTTTCATGCATGATTTAAAATGTCGATATAGATCCCCATTCTTCAATAACTAATTCATCATTATTTTATTATCAATGATACTATAATATAATCCTTATAGTGATTTATGAAGTTAAAATTTCAGTCCCCATGGATTTTCATCACTATACGTTAAAACAAAACCGGTAATGATCTTGTTTCGATAAGTCTTAGAAAAAAAAGTTGGTTTATTAATAATGTGTTAAATATTAATATAAACCTTAAAGAACCTTAAAAATTTCATAAGAATCATTTTAAATCAATATATAAATTATTATAATCATCCATTTATAGTGGTGATGAAAAGAAAATATGTTTTTCCATGGAGGCGAGAGTCTGTACGTACACCCATACAATATTTTCATTTTATATAGAATGAGAGAATGATAGAAAATTGTTTACAATTTAAAAATATTTATTTTTTTAAAATATTTTTTATTCATTAATTAAACTTTTAAAACTATCCATGTAAGGCGGTCCTAAAAAAATAAATACATCGTTACATTGGGGTGGTAGTCCACACGTACACACGAACGATGCTGTCATTTTTATAAGGGGGTGTTGAACCAGGTGCTTTATTTTTTTTGTAAATGATAGGTCAATATGTGTTTGGTAAGTTGAAGATGAAGTGGTTACTCTTTGATAATTTTTATGGTTTCATTTGATTGCATTGTATTTGATGATTGATATATTATTCTTATAAATGTGATGATTGTTAAAGTTGATCTTAAATATTAAAGACATGTAAAGATCATACTAAGGACAAAACATTACAATAAGAAAGAATAAAAAGGACTGAAAAAATATAAATATATTGTTTATATTTTTATGAAGACCATGTCTTGGAATTTAGTGGTGAGTATGAGATATTGGATAACTCTTTTCCAACCTTATTAAAAAATAAGGCCAATCACAAAGGCTAGCAAGGCCAGCTCAACCCATTCATTACGGGAGAAAGACTCAACTACACAAAAGGAATATATCTAAGAAAACCCATATAGAAACATAAGAGTGGGCTAGCATATAGGACATTGAGAAACATAGGTGAGTGTGCATGTGAATGGGCCAGTGGTCTAGTGGACGCAAAGCACCACCCATGAGGCTTACGTGCATGAGTGTTGTGGTTGTGGAACCTCACTGTTTTCTCATGAGGTCTATAGCATGGGAAATATTATGAATTTTTAGATGAGAAAAGTTAGATATGATTTAGAAAAGGGGACTCTGGTATACAATTTATCCAATATTAAAAAGTTACATATATTTTTTAAGTTGTCCAATGCGGTTGATCTTAATCATCTGATCATCGTAAGCAATCTCTTTCAACCTTCTGATTCTAAAGAGTTATAAGTATTCTAAATTAATCAATAAAGAAACATACATCATTAAAATAGAGGTCTCTATGGTAGTTTTGATACTGATTTAATGAGAATGTGATGCTTCAAACCTCCAATCATGGAATATCATTTTTACATGCATATAAATATTTAGAGAATATTGATTATCCAAATGAAAAAAGGTTATAGTGGTTGTGTTTCACATATTTTTTAAATTCTCAAGTTACAACATTAAAATTATGACACACATGTGATCCATATCACATATACATGAGGAGTTCTCGCATAATAAGGGGATCCTTGTTTTCAGCTCTTCTGAAAAGATAAGCCACATTTTAAGAGTTTGAATGATGAGATTTTTGTGACAATCATATTTTCATCAACATGACATATTTATTGGATTATTTGTGGAAACATGAAATATAGAGTTAAGGTAGTGGGTACACACCTATAAAAAGAGAAGCAGTGAGACCACGAAGAGCTATTTTCGATATTGAGAAGCTCTCATTTAAAAAAAAATAGAATCTATGATGTTTTTTCTTACATGAAGAAGAAGATCTCACATAACTAGTTTTAATGATAAATACCATGAAATCCTAACATATTGATCACAAAATCATGGGTTTTTTTGATGATATTGACGTATTTCATGAAGAACAACTACTTTTGAGAAGAAGAAAACCCTCATGGTGTGCGTGATACGCTTATGAGAATATAGTTGGGTATGGGGGTAGTATATGGGAAACATGAGGATTTTCATCTTAACCTTATGTGTAGAAGGGTAGTGGAATCTGTACCCATTTGGGTATAAATTGAGGAGAAGTCTATTGAATTATACATGAAACATTAATACACACGTAAATTCATGACACTTGAGAAACATTAAATACACCTTAAAATAAAACATTAAATAATAAAAAAAGGAATATTGTGTGCTAGGATTTTTAGGTTTTATAAGTTCATGCAATTCATGGATGAAGTGGACTGAAAAATTGTTCACATAAATTGCATACAACTTAGTGAGTATTGGTATTAATCAATTAGAATAAATAAACAATTATTTTCATGGAATATTTCATAATATTTAAGTATATTATAATACCATGAAAAGAAATTATTTGTGAAATACTGACAGACTCATTCAGTGTCTTATAAAGATACTTGAAGTGAATATGAGAAAGTTTGATTCAGAAAGCTCATGGAGGAATATCAAAAGGCCATCATGTAGTGGATAAATACTTGAAGAAAAGAATAATAATTTCATTTGGATCTAGAAGTAGTATTAGTCTCATGGTTGGATTTTTGAGTAAGTGAAACCTTTCGGTTGGATCTGAAAAAAAAGATGACTTTTGGTTAGATTCGGAAGCAAGAGAAATATCTCGATTGGATTTTGGAGCTGATAATGTATTTTAGTTAGAGTTTAAAGTAAGTATCTCAGTTAGAATTATTATTAGTTTATTTACTTGTTTTATAATGAATAATATATAATTGGGAGGAATAAACAGCTACAACATGGAGTGGGATTTTGTTGATCCTTATAAATATAATGTGATTCCCTCTCCAATATTACAATTGTAAAAATAAGAGATTTATAGATATCACAGTGTCTATTGATAACCTTAACAAGTTTACAATGTTTAATTCAGAAATTAAATAATTCATAAAATGTGTGTACCAATGATTCACCCCCACTCCTAGTGAAACCTAATCTATCATGGGGCTCTTCAAGTGGAAGTAGAGGAAGGTTCCTTCTAAAGATCCATGATTCATTATGAAAAATAGATAATTTTAATGTTTTCAATAGATTAGGTGTTCCTTATTTTTTTGGGATGAATAATACAGTATGGATGAATATGATTCGACCTAATCTTCTATCACTTGACCTAGAAGAGAGAAATGTTGAAACAGTGGGTTTTTCATCCATTGTCGATGATGCTTCCATGAAAGAAGATAATTAGAGAAATATGGAGTTATATAGAATGGATTAAAATTACATCTTGATGGATATATTAGATAAGGAATATAAAAAGTTCATGGGTCTTTAGAAAACTAAGGAGATGTTGGAAAAATTGAGAAGTGGTTATGAAGGAATCCTCAAAGTCTAATCCGTGAAATTACAAGTTTTGAGGAGTTAGTTTGAGGAAATCAAAATGCTTGATAAAGAAAATATTTATAACTACTTCACCAGAGTGAATGAGATAGGTAGAAACATTCTAAGATTTGGTGAGAAGGTAGATGGCTATATAATTTTCAAAAAATTGATGAGTAATTTTTTAGATCGCTTTGATTAAATTATCTTAGCCCTTTAATAAAAAGACAATTTGTCTCTTGTTGAACTGCAAAACATTATCGTTTCTTATGAAATGATAAAAAGTACAACTTTCAAGAAGAAAGAGAAAATTTAAATGGATTTTTAAAGCTATGAGAAATGGATAATTCATATAATAATAGGCTGAAGAAAATAAATATTTAGATTGTAATGAGGATGATGATGACTTCTTTCAGATCTTTTCTCTTATAACAAAAAGATTCAAAAGGGGAATATGGAATGGAGAAATTATGAAACCAACAAAATGATTTTACTATGGTAACTTTGGTAAATTTTCCAATATTTTTCTAAATAATAAGGGTGAAGAATTAGAATCATAATTAGATGATGAGATATCTCATAGACACAAATAGAGAAAGAAGAAGAAACACTACAATAGTATAAAGAGAAATATCATGAGAAAGAATAAAAAAGATTCATCATCATGTTATTATTAAGGTAATGAAGTAGCTTTTTTGTCATGCTAAGTAAAAAACTGATTCATCAAGTATTAGTGATGATAAAGAAGAAAGAATAGAACTTGTGTGAAAGATGAAATAAAAATTTGAATTCACATGCAAAAAATTCAATTCATCAATAAAGAAAAGAAGAATCTTGAGAAGGAAAATATAAATATTTATTCTAATAATGGATAAGTATGAAATAATCATGTTATGTTGACGAGATTCTGAAATATAAGTTTAGAGAAGCTAATCTTGAAAATATGGAGTGTTATATGAAAGAAAATTGGTTGAAAAGGAAGAAGAGCTATTTGAAACACAAACAACATGAATTACTATTCAACAAGATTTGAATAAGGATAATGAATAACTCAATAAATATATAAAGGTAAATAGACAATATTATTAGGCTAATGAGAATATAAGTTCACTTGAATAAGGTAAATCTATAGTAAAACAAGTTCCAAATATACTCACCTTAATTAATAGAGAAAATGTGAAAACCAAAACTGTGGATATGTGAAAGAAAAATGAGAAGAATTATTATACATTAAGGGAAGGGAAGAATATTCCATGAATTCCACAACCCCCTTATAAAAGTGGAATTTAATGTGAAACATGACAATAACAACACAAATGTGATTATATTTGGAACCAATTTGGAAGAACAATGTTTAAAGGTTTTCTCTGGTGCTATTGTAAGCATGGTAAAAAAATCTATTATTTATGGTTTAATAGTTCCTTATTATAAAAGTGAAAATAAAAAAGGGGGAGTTTTAATGAGAATCTAAGTATAAAATCAAAGATAAAACTACTTGAGAACATATGTACACCATAACAATCTACACAAAAATTTAATATCCTGGAATAAGTTAATGTAAGATGCAGGCTGGAAAGTAAAAAAGTTGAGGTATGCATAAAAAGGTTTGAAGGAGAGGTTCCCTATGCTATGAAAGGGAAAAGTTATCAAAAGAAAACTAGTAGAAATTCATGCAAAGTTTTTGAAAATATTGACAATTACAAGAAATAGTCTCTAGTTTTTTGGAACAACCAATTGAAATTGGATAACGTATTAGAGGAAGCTGAAGTCCTATATAGATATAAAGTAAATAAAGTGAACTCAAAAAATGAGGTGAAAGTTTCTAAGAAGTTATACATAATTTGAAACTTGAAGATCTTGAAAATTGAGGTAGAAATATTTATCCCATAAAAGGAAGACGTTCCATTGAATAAATTATATAATCAAAAATATTGGACTTGAAATATAACGAATAGTCTAAATGCATCTTCCTAAATAGAGATTAGTAGAAAATAATAACCTAGATTGAGAGGAATATATTACTGTAATTGTTATTTCTAAAAAACCAAGATGTCTATCCTTATTCTATATTATTTTATGTGTTTCAAGCTAATGTGAAGTGAATTAAAGGAGATGTTTGAGGCTATAACTTCTAGACAACATGAAGTTATTTTAATTCATTGTGTCTACTGATTACTATGAAATTAAAAAAGAAGAATGCATTCATTAAGGGGGAGAAATATTTAGTAGAATATTTCATTGTGGTAAATTATAGTGAATCTAGAAATAATGGATAGATTTCAAACCATAATGTTTAGGTATGTCAATCACATTTTCAATCATCATTCTTAACTATATTAATAATATCAATTAAGGGGGTTCTTAGTTGATGATAATATGAAACAAAGGTAGAGCTATTAATTTCTCACCCACAATTTTTGATATGTTTATTAAAGTGGATGTAGGATTTTACATTTCATTTAAAATTATTATTATTAACAACTTGATAAATGATAATTTAGAATTTCTAAGCGTGATTTAAGATGAATTGTAGTTTATAGAAAATATAGACAACCTTGGTTATATCTTTCTTGTTTTCTACACCAGGTTTGGGGATACAGACTTAGAGTTGATGAACTATAGGCTCTTTACTAAGAGAATAATGTGTTATCATTCCTCTCTCTTAGAACCATGAGAACTATTTGGGAACCCCCCACATCTTTTGAATTTGATTATCAATAAGGGGGAGATGAGTTTGAGTGCACACATTGACTTTGTAAGTGAGAACAAATACTAAAAAAAGTAAAAAGGGGTATATTATCCATCCCAAGAGTTTTAGTTATTTTAAATGATGTGTTAATACATTTTTGTTAAGTTAAATATAAATTGCTTAAGTTTAGATAATTGTTATGGTTTCATTTGATGAAATTGGATGTCATGCTTGATAATTTCTCCTTTTAAATGTGATGATTGTTGAAGATGATATTAAATATCAAAGATGTGAACGGATCAGGATAATGATGACAGATTGCAATAAGGAAGAAGAATAAGGCCATTAAAAAAATATAAATATATTATTTATATTTTTTAGTAAGATTGTGGCTTGAAATTCGGTGATGAGTATGATATTTTGGCTTACTCTTTATTGGTATTATTAAAAAGGAAGGACAAAACCATAGTTTAGTTAGGACAACTCTACCCATGAATTATGAGATCATTGCTCAACCATGTGCAAGGGAGATATCTAGGCAGTCCCACATGGAAGAAGGAGAGTGGGTTAGAATAGATCCCACTGAGATGCTGTAACTTCCCATGTTTTTGGAGTGGGTAAAAAAATTCTCACTTTTTGGTTTTTTGGAATTGGTGGTTTTGGAGTTTTTTGATCATTGGAACCTAATTAAAAGATTTATGTCAACCCTATATCTCTTTTTGGATGTGTTTAGACTCTTAGAAAGCACCTTAGGTGTTTCAAATAGGTTTAAGGTGCATCAGATTCTCGAAGGCCTTGTTTTGAAAGTTATAGGTTAAGGAAGACAATTTTGGTAAACCGTGCGGCCTCTCCCAAATAAATATGTAGCCAACTTTTGTGTTGTCAAATGGTTTGTTACACTAGGTGGGTTGTGGTGCATGGCCATGTGTGAACCCATACTGTTTTTGTAGAGGGAGGTCGCATGGCTTGTGAATAGTTCGGGAAAACGGTGCACAATCCACATGGGTAGTTCTATTTAGGAAGAATCTCATCACTGTAGCACACATGGTTTGTGCACAGTTTGGAAATCTATGTGATCTAACCATGTGGCCTAATTAAAGGGGTGAATTTTCAAAATTTTCACTCCCTCATAATTCTTTGTATTATCCTTATTTTCCTCCTTCTTAGTCACACACACAACAAGAAGCTCACCCCTTCCCACCTCTCATTGGGTGTGATCCCCCTCCTTTTCCTGAGATTCCTTTTGATCACCATCAGGTGTGTTGGAACCATGTCTGTGAGTCTCTCCTCTCCTATGTTTCTCTTTTCCCTTACTCTCACCTCACAGACAAATATATCCATTTGAGTCGTTTTTTCCAATTTTTAGGGTGCTCATCAGAAAATTAGATTTATTCAAAACCAGTCAAAGTTAGATCCAAAGAATGGACATGACTACTTCTATGAATCCAAGGTAGGTGTTGTATAATTTTCTTTGTGATTTCATGAGTGTTGGGGGGGGGGTGGATTTTAGCATTCTATTGTGTTGAATGAGTGAGACACATTTATATTAATAGTTGTATTTTAATTAATTAATTCAACCTTATAGGATGTCGTTGGAAATTATCAAACCTTATTCTCTCATCCAAGGCCGGGTCAGAGGCCATTGACCACCTAGGTATTTAGGCTGAGGTGTGTTTATTCAATTGAATTTAAATGTATATTTAAATTGAATTGATTTATTCATATTATTTATTTGTGATGTAATTATGAGATTTATGGGATCATGATGGGCTAGGAATGAGGTTCAAAATGGGGATGTCTATTTCAAATTGTGGCGATGTGATCGTCAGGATGGTCTAGGCCTAGTTTACATGGGTGATGTGATCACCAGTTGGAAGAAATGGTTGTCGGTTGAGGTAGAAAGGCTGTCAGGTTGAGGGCATATCCCATGATATTTGGTGGCATGAACATAAGATTTTGAGTCACATGGTCGTGAGGTGATGGACCTAGTGTGGATTAGGTACTAATTGGTGATTTCTAATCACACATGATCAGAAAAAAGCATTGTTGGAGTTGTGTTATAAAAGGTTGACTCAATTATGAGATTTTTTGACCAATAATTTGGGTAGAGTCCCTTGGTAGTGCGTATTATGTAAATTTGTTTGGGGGTTCTTGCTGTAGAAAGAAACAGTGAAGCTGAAGAGAATTCGAGGGATAACGTCGAGGGTATCAGTTGGGGGATGAGGCTCTCCGTATTAAGGCAATTGGTCTGTGGATATTTTTTGGGGATGTGAATCAATATTACATGGGATGTCATGCTTGAGTCGACCGTGGTTATTATTTGAGGATATGTATCACCATGCCTATTGATATTGGGATTTGAGCCACTGGGTTCCTTCGAGAAGGTGTCATAGGAACCAGTTTTGAATTGTTTGGGTGTTCCTTTGGGACATTGGTGATATTTATTGGACACAAGGTTTTAGTTGCACAAGGTTTCGATAAAGTTATTTGAGGTATAACCTGAGGGTTCACTTGGGGCTATTGACATCAGGGGATACCTTGGGCCATGGGCCAAGGATCCTCACCTCTTTATTAATTCCCACATTGGAAAAAGTTGGTGAAAACTTTTTGTAAGTTGTTGAGCACTAGGGAAGCTTGTTTTTCTATTTAAATTTCATGAAATATTGTCCTTATTATATTACACACCTAGTTAAATAAATATGTTGGGTATGAACACATGGCCGACACCCTACTGAGACTCGTTCTCACACCCTACACGACCCCTCTTGGATAAGTGTAGACTTTAAGCTTTTAAATTCAGTTAAAGGTCCAATTTCAGGAAATAGATCATAGTGGCTATTTAGTATGGGTTTTTGGAAAGAGATATTGTGGTTATTTCCCTAGATAAAGTTTATGTTTTGTTTTCCTTTTATGCTAGCATGCTGCATGTAGGTGTATATACTGATGGTCTTCCATGGGAGTCCCTTTATTGATTATTGAATTGTATGGATTGTATTGTTTTGATGATTTATTTTAACTAAAAATGTTATGTTGATGTGTTTATTTATGTTCACTACTATTTCATAGTTATGATTCCTCTATTGTATTATATGGAATGTGCTTTCTCCATTTGCCGGTATGGTTTGAGTCTCCTGAGTCTTTTCTTCCACTATCAATTATACATTTACTCAGACCATTATATTTTCATCACTTGAGAGTATAGAATCTCCAATATCACCTTTATTACACCCTCCCTACTTTCCAGTTGCCTTTGGCATATGGGGAGATGCACCTTATGTGAGTGACACCCGACCCGATAGTGTTGTTTGGGTGGATAATCGGGTTGGGGATGCTAAAAATGGTATCAAAGGTTTTTATTTTACCTATATATTGGTATTGATATTTTTTATATGGTATATTAGAGATTAGGAAGTATTCATATTGGGATTTAAAGCTGGTTCTTGGGTTCCTATAGCCCCATATATGAGGGATGGACAAAGTTACCATGGGTGGGAATTACTGTTCTTTTTTAATCATTTTGATAGTTTATTTTATTTCCACCTCAAGTGGTTCAATTGGATGTGAATTTTTAATTGTTTTGATATGTGATCCTCATCATAATATGAAAGGTGATATTAGAACCTTGGCCCGATATGTAAAGGGGTGTTGTGTTCTGCCAGTTTTATTTATTTGTTTGGTACATGATAGGATGATTGATATATGTATGAATGTGAAATGATATGAAAATGACTTGTGATATGTGAAATGTGGTATTTTGTGTAATATATATATATATATATATGTGTGTGTGAGTGTGTGTGTGTGTGTCTGTGTGATTGGTCCAAGATCTTATAAGAGCATGGAGTTGTTATGACATGAGGTGATGTTGATCACTAGGTTGGGTGACATGGTCATCAGTTTAAGGTGATGTGGTTCATTAGGATGGGAATAAACAAGGGAATATTTGATAATTGGATTTTTTGAGGGTGGGTAAGGAGGCTATGAGTCCATGATTCCATGTGGCATGGATACAATGGGGGAGATTAAGGGTAGTGACTTGAAATTTCCTGTTACTGATTTCCTTATCTGTGATATTTATATTTTTTATCTTGGCTGTCTGAACATGTAATGATATTCAATGGGTTTACTCCAAGATGGATCATATGGAGAACAAGGAGGGTGATTGTTTAGTTCTCTATGAGCACAAGCAGGTTGGGACCCTTGAAGGTCTGGAAGATATAGGTACATGCTCAGGCATATGTTCCAGTGAAGGCGGGGAAACCACCATATTTGATAGCCTTGGGGCCATGGTTTAATGAGAATCTTGTAGTGAGCCTGGTTTAGGTTTCCCAAGGTATTAATAGGGTATATATAGGATCATATCCTTCGATGGTGTTTCTAAAATGATAGTTCTAGTCATATCACCCACTATTTTTTAGGTTGAGAGTGGTCCAATGATGGCTAAGAATTGGGTTGAGGATATGCATATGAACTTTAAACAATTAGAGACACCTCTAGGGTGGAGGGTGAAACTAGAAACAAACATGCTCAAGGGACCTTATATGTGATGGCTCGATGTGTAGGTTTAGGCTGGAAGACACGTGTGACTATCTTGGAAGGATTTTAAGGCCCGATTCTTCAATCATTTCTTCCCAAATATGTAGAGGGTGGAGAGAGCTTGAGTATTCTTGAGCCTTAAGCAGGGATACATGTTCATCATGGACTATGAAGAGATATTCATTTAATTTTAATCTCTTTGAACCCACCATGGTGAGCGATGACACCTCGAGGATGAGGCGCTTTGAGGATAGTTTATGACATGACATTTGGTTGTAGGTAAAAATATTTAGGTTGTCCTTATTCTTATAGGTGGTGAATTGGGATATCATAGCTAATGGAAACTTGATGGATATTTCTTAATCGATTTGGGTAATGGATTCAGGTGATTTAAGTGGAGATTATTAGATAATAGGAAGTGAGGTCAAGGGGAGTACCAGTAGGGTAGTCAGGCCAAAGACTCAGGTGGACCACCTCAGAGTGGGTCTTCGACAGTTTTCATTCAATGTGGGTAGTCGGGATATGTCCATAATTAGTGTGAGAGGCCTCTAATGGAGTTTCCATCATGTGGAAATTTCAGGAATCTTGATAGGTTTGGTAGGAATACTTATCAGACATTTGATAGTTATGGTCCCGTGCAGACTTAGGGATCTATAGTTAGACCGTGAGTAGTACGAGGCTATGGTAGCTGAGTTTCAACTACACATGGAGGTCCTGACAGGGATTGTGGGACCAATCAATGGGTTTAGTGGTCAGTTGATAGTGAAACACCATAGGTAATTCAGGCTTTAGGTAGTTGGGCTTCAAACCAGATGTATGCTTTGGAGCTTCCAGGTCCAGTGTAGGCTGGTGAGCTAAATATGGTCAGAGGTACACCATGGTTGTAGCCATTATTTTCTATTTTGTTTTGGAATGGAATTTTTAGCTGTGTATTTTTTAGTGAATGAGGTGCATGGTATTTTTATTTGGACTAACCAGACATTGACTAGTTGGTTGAATTCATATCCGATGTATTATATATACATATGTATGCGGTTAGAGGCACCGAGATCTATATGAGCATCAGTGGAGGCATGTTTATTGTGGTGTGTTGGCATTAGGGAATAAAGAATATGTTGATTACTTGAGATATGTTGGTATTTGGGAATCATTTCGGTGAAATAGTAATTGAGGTTCAAGGAACTAGGATTTATTTGGGAACCTTTTGAGATGCATGGGATCGTCGGTGCCATGTGAGGCATGAACATGAGACAAGAATCGATGCGATGTAGGATCCTAATGGATGTCATATGTGACACGAGATCACCTGATGTGGTGAATGGGTGATGATGCATTTTGGGTGGACTTTTGACTTTGGGAAATTGGTCGATGTTCCATTTTTTTGATTGGAGTTCTGGATCAGGTTTCAAATAGGGCAGGTCTCTCCTAAGGTGGGGAGTCCCCTTGAGTAGTTGTCCTATAACCTTTTGATCGGGGTAGTTCGGGTTATTTTAAATAGGATGAGTATGTTCAGTACTATTTCAAGGTTTTGTTTTATATCTCGGGGATGAGATATTTTATGGTTGGGAGATTGTAACATCCTAGGATTTTGGAGCGGGTAAAAAACCTCTCCCTTTTTGAATTTTTTTATTTGGTGGGTATACCAATTTCTTTTTTGAACATCGAAGCCTAATTCCAAGTTTTCCATTAACCTTATATCTTGTTTTTGTATGGGTTTAGAGGCTTGGAATGTGCCTTGGGTGTTTTAGATGGGTTTAGGGTACATTAAAGCCCCGAAGGACCTAATTTTGAAGTTTCAGGTCAAAGAACATAGTTTGGGTAAATCGTGTGGCCTCTCCCAGCAAACCGTGCAACACAATTTTATACGGCCACAGTATTTGATAAACTATGCTGGTTGGCGTACACGAACATGTGTGAACATTTGGAGTATTTTTAGAGGGATTTTGTATGGGTTTTGAATAGTTTGGGAAAATCGTGTGAAATCCACATGGGTTTTTCCATTTAGGAAATTCCTCAACACTATATCATGCATATTTTGGAAAAATGTGCGAGCTAAATATATGAACTCATTAAAGGGATGAATTTACCAAATTTATCCTTTCTCTTATTTATTCCTTTTATCCTTCTTTTCCTCTTTCTTGGTCATATGTATAGTGGGGAGTTCTCCCCTTTCCTCCTCTCCTAAGGTGTGATCCCCCTCATTTTTTTGAGATCTATTTTGATTGTTTTTGGGTGTTTTGGAACTCTGTCAATGAGTCTCTCCTCTCCCATGATTTTATTTTACCCTGCTCTCACCTCGTGGACTACTAAATATATCCATGTCATTTTACCATATTTTCAAGGTGTTCTTTAGAAACTATGAATTCTTAAAAACTATTTAGATTGACAGCCTAAGATCGGATGTGCATATGTCTATGACTCTAGGGTTGGTGGTGCATACTTCTCTTTGTGATTTCAATAGTGTTCGGGGGGTGTGTATTTAAACATGGGGTTGTGTTGACCAAGTGAGACCCATTTAAATTAATGGATGTATTTTAATTAATTAATTCATCCTTATGGGATTCCATTAGGCATTCCAAAACCTTATTCTATCTTGTGAAGTTTAGTTAGAGGCCATCAACCACCTAGGTAGTTAAGTGGGGGTGTGTTTATTTAATTGATTTGAAATGTTTATTTTAATTGAAGTGATTTATATATATGATTTTTTTGTGATGTACTGCTGAGATCCATGGGATCATGAAGGGCTTGGACTAATTTTTGAAATAGAAATGTCTATTTAGAATCGAGGCAATGTGATCATCAGGATGGGACATGAATAATTTACAGGGGTGATGTGATCACTGTTTGGGCGAAACAGTTGTCAGTTGAGGCGGAAAGGCTGTCAAGTTGAGGGAATGACCTGTGATATTGATTGGAATGGCCAATGGAATCTGAGCATCATGGTTGTAGGGGAATGAGGTGTCAGACTTGGTGTGGATTATATATTAATTGGTGATTTTTGCTCTCCCATGTTTGGCCAAATCACCATTGGAGTCATGTGCACATAGGTTGACTTAGTGATGAGGTGGTTTCTGCCAATAATGTGGGTAGATCTCCCTGGTAGTGTGGCCTAGGTAAATTGTTTTTGCAGGTTCCTTCCTTAAAAATCTACGAGGAAGGTGAGGAGCCTTCAAAGGATAGTGTTGAGGCTATCAGTTTGGGGTTATGGCCTTATACATTGAGGATGATAGGCCATGAATATTTTTAGAGGACAAGGATCTCTGTTTTTTAGGACATCATGCTTTGAGATAATAGTGTTTACTATTTTAGGATAGGTATCACTGTGCCTCCAGATGTTTGTCTTCAAGCCGATAAGTGCTTTCAAGAAGGGGTACGGGGGACCTGTTTTGTATAGATTGGATCTACCTTTGCGATGTTGGTGATGTTTCTTAGACATGGGGTGTCTATGGGCATGAGCTGATGGATACATTTTTAGAGGTGTAACATGAGGGTTCACATGGGGCTATTGACATTGGGGGATACCTTGGGCCATGAGCTAAGGATCCTATCCTCTTCAGTAATTTCAGCATTGATGGAATTAGGTGAAAACTTCCTGGTAGTTGTTAATAACTAGGGAATCCTGTTGTTATATTTAAATTCCATTAGATATTTTACTTACACACTTTCTTAAACACATATGTTGGGTATGCATACATGGGTGGTTCCCTACTGATACTCATTCTCATATGCTACACGGGCCCTTCGAGACATGTGTAGACTTTATTATTTTACATTTAGGTAATGTTCTGAGATCATAATTTGGTTCATAGTGGCTGTTTAGTTTGGGATGTTGTAAAGGGACCTCGAGGTTCTTTCCCCAACAAGGGTTTTTGTTTTGTTTTCCTTGTATACTAGCTTTCTACTTGTATGTGTATATACTGATGGTTGGCCATAGGTAAACCATTATTAGTTATTGTCTTTTATGAACTGTATTAGACGAATGCTTTATTTTAACTATAAATGGTATGTTTATGTGTTCATTTATTTACTCTATTGTTGTTTAGTAACTCTTTCTATATTTTTTTGAGATTGAATGTTCTTAAACCATTGGCGGGTCTGGTTCGAGTTTGCTGAGTCTTTTCTTTCACTGCCTATTATAACTCTACTTGAACCATTATATTTTTATCACATGAGGGTATAGTCTCCCCAATATCATTGTTATTACACCCTTACTACTAGTTGGGAGCCTTTAGAATACAGGGAGGCACGCCTAAGGCTAATGTAAAGAGGCCTAGTAACGTTGTTCATGTGGCTAATTGGGTTATAGATACTACAAATAGGCCCAGTGGAACCCATTCTGATAGATTTTTGGGTGGATAATCAGGTTAAGGACACTACAAACTGGTAAGTGAGTGCACATGAAAAATAATGGTGGGCCAACATAAGTGAGGTAAGGCCCATGAGGATTATGCGTGTAAGTATTGTGGGTGTCAAACCTCACTACCAAGTGAGAGGTTTGAAATAGGAGATCTATTATTAAGTGTTGATTGATTAAAGAAAAATCAAATTTGGGACAAAGGACTTGGGGATACTCTTTATTAACCATTAAAATTTTATAGATATTTTGTAGGTTGTCTGATAAGGTTAATCTAAACCATCTAATAAATTTAAGCGAACTCCTTCAACCTCCCAATTCCAGAGAGTTCCAGTATTCTTTTGTAATTTATGTAGTGACTTCTATAATCATATATGATTTTTCAATGGTTATTATGAGGATGAGTTTTTGAGAAAGTGAGTGTTTAATCACATATAAATGGAATCTCTATCTTGTATGCATATATATATTAAAAGGATATTAACTGTCTGAATGAAAACTATGTTGTAGTGGATGTGTTGTGCATCCATTGTACCTGCATGAGTTTGAGAAATAAAATGATGATAATAATGCAATCCATATCATATGTATTTGAATATTTATCTTTCAATTGGGGATTCCATGTTTTTCAGTTTCATCTTAAAAGATAACATGTATTTGAATAATTTTAATGCTAAGATATTAATAATATGAATATTTTCATCGAAAAGAATATTTATCGGAGTCTTTGAGACAAAATGAAATGAAGATCTAAGGTAGTGGGTATAGGACTATAAAATGATAAGTAGTCATCCTAAGAGGAATTAATGCTGATATTGAAAAGATCTCATTTTTAAATAAAAAGAGTCAATCTATGAATCTTCATTTTATATGAAGAACAATACCTTACATGACTAGTTTTTATGAGAGATCCAGTATCCTTAAGACTTTTGAATCATGAACTCAGGGGTTTCATGATATGTTTGAGGCATTTCCAGAAGCACACCTAATTTTTAAAAGAATAAAACCCTCTCTGTGTGCATGATTCTCTTACATGAATCTAGTTGGGTGTGAGTGATATACTTACATAAGGGAAGAGACAACAACCATGGGGATTTACATGATAACCTTGTCCGGAGAAAGGCAGTGTCATATACACCCATTTGGGTTTATGTAAAGGAGAATACTATTTTGTAATACAGAAAACATAAAATCATACATAAAAAAATAAAACTTGATAAATATTAAACACACTTGAAAATTGAACGTGTGATAATAAACCAATGAATATTATGTTCAATGGTTTACAAGTTTGAGAAGAACATGCAATTCATACATGAAGTGGAATGAGAAATTACATGACTCAATTACATCCAAATTAGTGAGGCTGTGTTTTAATCAATGTAAAGAAAGAAATAATTCATGCCAAATATTTTTTCATACTGAGGAAGATGATTATAATATTTTGATTTGAAATTGATTTTGCAGGACCAAAAAAATCATTCAGTGAACATTGAAGATACTTAAAGTGTACACGAGAAAGTGTGATTTAGAAAGATCAAGTAGGAAGATAAAAAATTCATCCTACAGTATATAAAGCCTTAAATAAAGGAACAATTCTTTTTGTTGGAGTTGGAAGTAGGAGAAGTCTCTCTTCTCGAGCTGGGTGCAGGTGAAGTCTTTCAATTAGATTTGAAAGTAATAAGTCTTTCAATTGGATCCAGAAGTAGGAGAAGTGTATTTATTGGATCCAGGAGGAGGAAAAGTCTTTCAATTGGGTCAAAAATAAATAAGTATATCAAATTGAGCTGGGATATTTATAATCACTTATTTGATAGCGAAGAATCTATAACTAGGGGAACTAACCGGGTATATTGAGGAGTATGCTTTTTCCAAACCTTGGAAATATTTTTCAATGCTCTATAAATTGTTACAATTAAAAATGAGGGGATATTGAGAGATATAAGATTGGATTTATATCCTTAACATGTTTAAGAGGTTGAATTAAAATGTATAAGAATATCTAAAATGAGTGTATCACTGATTCACCCCTTACCAGTGGAACCTAATCCGTCCTAGGGATCTTTAGGGGGATTAAAGATAATGATTATTACATCAATATAATTGAATTTAATTATAATAATGATAATAATATTATTATTCTAAGATTATATAATAGATTTTGAATTAGAATAAGAATAGTTAAAGAAATATAAATGAAAAGGAGTGATTTGGGATTTTTTTACCTTAATCCACTGGATAAATCATTTTAAAATTGAATTACATATTAGAGAGGTGGTCCTTTGAGGATATAAGAACCTAAAGAAAATGTCTATGTGTTTTAGATAGTCATTTGGATAGAGTTTAGTTGACCCAATGAGATTTTTTAGTGAGGAAAAGTGGGGTAGTGAATAGATTTTTTTATAAGTGAGAGGGGTGTTTTTTTGTAATAAGAGGTGAAATATTAAAGTCTATTGGCTCCAAAAGTGTAAAATAATGTATAATAGATAAGTTTTGATTAATAAATCCATCAAAAACCAATTTTGAGACATTTTCAGTATTATTTAAGTCTTTCACCCTTTGTTTAAACCCTTTTACCATTTTTTTATGGTAACTATTTTTACCTAAGTAATTTATTTTTTTGCCCAAAAATAAAATTAGAAATAATAAATAATTATGTGTTTTGATTTATAATAAAAAATTCATTTTATTAGTTACAATTTCTAAAATGAAAAAAATTTATTCTAAAATAATTATTTTTTATGCATTAAAACATTTTTAGAGAAAAAATTACTTAAGTACTAAAATGTTGAATATAAGGTTTTGAAATTTGAACATATTATTTTTGAAATTGTAATTTTTAATACAAAATAAAAATTTCATCAAGAAAATTGTTTCAAAATATTTATTTTATGCATATATCTTAATAACGTTAAAAAAGTCATAGTATTTGTAAAAATGATATTTTTCACAATTCACCTAAAACATAATCTTTTCAAAAAATATATTAATAAAAATCATAATTTATTATTATTATTTTGGATTCAAAAATTAAGTTCATTTTATCAACATCAAATTATAAAATTTAATAACTTATATTTTAAATGAAACCATTAAATGTAATAAAAAACTATTTTTATAGGAAAATTAATGTTTTAACTATTATCTATTATTGTTCTTATTTCTTATCAATTACTAATTAAATGAGTGTTAATATTTTTTTATGTTTAAAAATAACATTAGATTAATTATTTAAAATAGATCAATCTACTTTATTTTTCTTAAAGTTACACATATTTTATGAAAATAATTATTTGAAAATAACCCTTTGACCATCATTGTGGTAAATAACTTTAATCTCGGTGACTTATTTTTATGTCAAAAAAAAAGTTTCCCTTATTAACTAATTTGAACATGTTTTTTACAAATATGAAAATAATTTTATGTGATTCCTTTTATAAAAGTGAGAAAAATAAATTTTAATGTAAGAAAATGTTTAGAAATAATTTTAGGAAAAATACATCTTCTAAGGATAAAATGAATTTATTACATGCCTATTAGTAACTATTGACTGATTGTTAACTTATTTTATTTTATATATTATAAATAAGTTTTATTAAAAGAAGTATTTAAACACAATATAATTAAATTATCTATGTATAAAAAGTAAAGTTTTAGTAAAATACATTTTTTTGCATAAAATGATTTTATTAATTATTTAGGAACACTAATTGAATTTTAAAACTGCATTAATATTAAAAATGAAATTTATTTTCTATTGAAATTTAAAATGAGAAAAGCATTAAATATATTGAATATATAAATAACATATCAAAATAATAATTTTATTTTTATATCTTTCTAAGCACTATTAACATAACCCTGTAATATATTTGTATATGACCTGAGGATATGGTAAGCTCTTGTGGAAGTCATGACTTGTAGTTTTTCTGGTATAGATATCATGGAAATTTAAAAGAGATTGAAATTATATCATAAAAAATATTTCTCAAACCATAATTGTTGGAGTTTTTCTTGGGCTTAGTCTATGTTGTATCACCCTATGATTTTTTGATATATTTCTCTATAAATAAATATTATTTCTTTGATATCTTTCTTTACACACAACACTGAGTTTAAATGAACTACAATATACAATTTAAATGTTATTATTTAATGTGACAATTATCTCCAATATGTTGGATTGAAAGGTTCAAATAGTAATAAATAAAATAGGAAAAACAAATGTTTTAAACATGTATAAAATGAATTCATTGATTATAAATTGATTCGAAATGAAAATTAAAATCATTAAAAAGTAAAAGCGAAGTTTTCATGGAAAATTGTTTAATGCGTGCAATGTGTTATTACCATAATAAATTAAATTAATCACTATTGGTGAATTATTTTAATGAAATATATGTGTTATATATTGAATAATGTTTTTAAAATTCATTAATGTTTTAATTAGGATGTGATAAGAATAAATCCAGTTTTATACTTAAAAATATATTTTTACAAAAAATGGATTTCATCGTGTTTTACACACTTATTTTAAAATGAATTCATAACACTTATAAAATATGAATCTTTAATATTGGATTCCATATTTGGAATCAGGAAGATAAAATTTTGTAAATATACATCCTTTTTTAGTCACAATGAATAGTAAATGTGGAAAATTTTTGTCTCCTTGATAATGGTAAGATGGGTAAAATAGGGTTTAAAATTTAGGATAAGCCTTTAAAATTTCTATAAAACTCATATTTTTCATATTTTATGAGTGGAGTTCTGAAATTACCATTCGTGTCATGAATATATGATCATTTTTTTCAATTTTATTTGATTATAACTTTTATATTAATTTGAGAAAGGAATAGATTCAAAATGCCACTCTCTTGACTTTAATATCTCTAGTATTTTTACTTAAGGATAAAAAGTTTGGTTATGATTATTTGTATAAATTATAAATTATTTTTTATTAGGGTAATTTATTTTTAATTTTTAGAGATTAAATTATTATGTTAAACGTTTACACAATGCCGATATAATACTTATTCAATAAATATAAATATAAAATCAATGATTTTAAAAATTTTAAAAGTAATACAATTTGGATAAATTATTACATTCCATTTTTCCGAAAAAAATAACTTATTAAGGATGTTTGAATTGTTTATATTTTAACTTATCTTCTATCATGTTGTTTTCAAATTCAATTTTTTTAATAGTTCTTAAAATGATATTAATAGTATTTAGGATAAAAATATTTTCTTCAATTATTTTAAAATCATAAAAAACATAAAATAGAAAATTAGGATTATCAATATGATTTATACTATAATCACTTTCTAATTACTAAGACAATTTTTACCTTATATCTAATGCAATGAGTTTTTAAAAGAGAAAACTATGATTGATAGTGTATGCGATATGCAACATTGAACCCAAACAAATAATGATTATTTAAATATGACTACTTTAAACTTTATACTAATTTTTCAGATATGTGTAGGAACAACTAATTTATGAAATATATATATATATATATATATCCTATATATATTGATACATTTTATTAAATAATCAATCAATATTTATTAGTGCCCTTTTGTTCTTCAAAATATGTTTTCTTTAAAAAATGATTTTTTATTTCTTTTTATGAAAAAATAGTATAATTATTTTATAGAAAATTTATAAAATGTATTTAATAAAATTAAATCCATTTTTGTTATCAAAATATCAAAATTATCTTATGGTAAAAATTTGGTATTTTTCAGAAAATATAAAATTTTCAATGAATAGTTAAAATACCGTTTTATGTAAAATTATCATTTATTATGAAGCATTTATTAATTTAAAAGAGTAATTATTTTTTTTAATTTTATTTCAAGGTAAAAAAATTATTATTTAGTTATATTTAATTCAATAAATTACATTTAATTCATCCTTATACAATATTTTTGTATAAGTTTATTTTTTGGATTAAAAACACATTTTTCTGAAAGGTGTTTTAAAATGGATAATGTTTCTCTATTTTAATTAATTAAAAATAACCTTTAATGAGGAATTATTTAAATTAAATTTATTGGTTATATGTATATCATTATTAATTTAAATTTATATAATTAATATTACAAGTTATTGAATTTAAGTAAAATCAACTTTTCCTTGAAATAATATATTTTTTTGAAAAACCATTTTCAATCTTGCTTGCATGTTTTATTTTAAATTAAATTATTCCAAATCTATGAATTTATATAGATAATAATTATTCCCTATTTTTAATAATATTAATTAATATCAGGTAATAATTTCAACTATGTTTTTGGACAATATCAATAGTAATCGTAGTAAATATTTATTACCACAGTAAATTGAAAATATGTGACTTAAGGGTAAAAATAATTTTAAAAATACTAAAAAAATGTAAACCTAAAAATATGTATAATTATATTTCCTTTTTATTGAAATAATTATTATATTTATTCCTTATTTTTTACTTTATAAATGATTAAGTAATGAGTTTGATAAAAATTATATTTTGATTCAATGAAATAGAAATTATATTTTTGAGTAATATAAAATTTAAATTTATACATTCTTTTTGTGAATTAATTAATTATTGAAATAAATTATATTTTAATAATATATTATTATTAAATTATTTTTTCTAAATTTAAATGATAATTTAATTTTTTATGATGTCAAATGTTTTTTCTATAATGGTTCAAAAACTGTTTTTGTAAAAAAACACAAAATTTCTAAATAAATGTAAATTCAATTTTAAAAGTTAAAATTTATATATTTGTAAAATTATTTTGAAAAAATAAATATATTTTTTAGAATCATCATGTCAAAATTATCCAACTGTGATTTTTTTCATAATTTTCTGAGGTAGTCGAATTTTCGGATAAAAATTAAATTCAGTATAAATAAATGGTTTGTATTATCCTCCTCAAATATAAATTTTTACTAAGCCACTTTAAGGAAAATTGGTAAACCATAGTTCTAAAAATAAAAACCACTATATACTGAAATAGCTCACAAAATTATTAAACACAAGACTAAGATTATTTGAGTCAGACACTCTATATAATTCCTAGTGCAGAGTACTAACCTAGGTGTCTGGACCCTTACTGATAAGTTCTTCAAGGCTAGTAACCATTCTGTCCATTGTCTAAATGAATTACTCCAAGGTTATTTTTCATTGGTTGAAGCCATGAGCTATGATTTGGTCTTTCTTTTCTATCCACACTTCTAACTTCTCGGTTGCATCAAATTTCAACCTTATTTCATAAATTATTAAATTGTCATCATTTGAGGTGTTGGGCTAAAGAAAATTTTCAATCATTTATTGCTTGGAGTGGAGGATGAGCTTCATAAACCCCTGCCTTTTTTCCATCACTCTTGGTTCTCTTCTTAGATCTCAACTTTTCCGTTCTTGTAGGAATTTTCTTTCCTAGTTTCCACCCTTATTGGCTGGCCTATTTTCCATCGGTTTTGGCAAGTGAGAGTAGTCTTTGTGTCCCTTGGGTTTTCCCTTAGACCATATTTTATTTCCCTGAGTCACACTTTCCTTTTTTCCCCTTCTTCCTTCTTAGTATGTGAGGTTATTTCTCTAGGAAACGATCCAAACTATCCACTGAGAATTGGCTATAACTATAATCACCTGAATCCTCCTCCTCATGAATCAATTAGTTTTCAACTCCACCCCCAAGTCTTGTTTGAGGGGCCTCGGCCTGCACCGAGAATCTACCTTGCCTGATTTGATCTCCAAGCCATTATTTTTCCTCTCTCTTCTTGACTTCTGATGGGATAAGGAGTTATGAATGGGAGTGTTTTGGTCTAAGGGCCCCAAGACACTGACCCCATATTTCCTCCCTTTTCCACAAAGTGAATCTGTAGTATCTTGCAAAAAATACTACCTCTGTAGTGACATTCCAGATGGCTCGACATCCGTGTTTTTGTCAGCCACAGGGGAAGCACTACTTAGGGGTACATTCATATTTGGACCTGTAGGCTGCTCAAATCCTCGAACCATAAATTTATGTGGCTTATTAGTATCCTCCCAGCCACAACCTTGTAGTTCCACATGATTGTTTTGACCTTCAAAGTAAAGCTTGATGTTTGGAAACTCCTTCCCTGGACTTGAACTCAACCCAGTTGAAATCCTCACCTCCTCATTGCCACCTAAAAGTTAAGACATGTCTTGATGTTTCACCACTCCTTCAATTACATCACTCATGTGAACTACACTATCCTTGGAAACCATTTCTCATTGATTGTATACCCCAGGTCGCGTTTCCATCTTTCAAACACTTCAAAAAATCTCGGATTCATAGACTTTTCCATTGTCTCCTTCAAGATGCCCTGTTCTGCAGTACCAAGACTAGACCCCACCAGCTCCCCATCGGATAGACCCTGATTCCTTTGTAGAGAACAAGGAACCACATCGACATGCACATCCTCAGCTACCTACAGAATCAACTTCCTACCTCTTCACTTTTATGGCTGATGTACAATTTTGAAGCACCGGGAGAAGAAATCAATATAGGACTCAAAAACCACCAAATGATTATACTTAAACACCTCACCCAAAATAATCAACAAATATTTAACTGGGGGGATAGAGATATCCAATTCAACACAAATCCTCGGTGAAAATAAGTGACACACGTCTCTAGTTATACTATCAGAGCAAAGCTATCGAACAAACATATTTCCAAGCATACAGATAATGGATGGATTCTAAAAGGGAAGTGGTAGTTATTGAAAACATACCCAAATTTTTGTGGTCGAAGAATCTCATTTCATATGATAGTCATATGTCCATTAGAAGAGAAAAAATCATGAACCATCAAAGAACTAAGGATCATATGACCATGAAAATATCAGATATTCTTCGTATGCAAAAAAAAATCATTATATGCCTTTAGCCAAGAAGACCCATGGTGTCACGCTCTTGTATACCCCAATAGTTGAAGATAAATCGGTCAAAGAGATCCATAGATGGATGTCGTTGCTTGAATTGTGCTATCAAGGTCGTGTTGAGTAAGGAAGAGGCATCCTTGAACTCCCAAGGTGAGATCAAGAGCTGCAGAATCCCATCGAATAGTTCATGAACTTTGAGAGAGATGGATATTTGGGGGAATGAGCACAAGCAGTTAGGATCTAAGAAGGGACTGAAGCGATGATCACCAGAAATTGGCGATGAAGAACCCCTGCCCCCTACCAAGAGAGGAGGGACCTACTCAGAGGCCACCATCTCCTAGGGCGGAGGTTTCCATTCACAAACCCTACCACTCATCAGGTAACCCACCACCCGTTTGTATTATGACATCATAATGAACCAAAATTAAAGTAATATATGTTATAAAATGTATCCATGAACAAAAACATGTTTTAAATTTAAAATAATGTGATTTTAAGTTTATTTTATTAATTTTATATTGCTTTTATAAATCCTTAAAAACCTATTTTATATTGTAAGGTTTTAAAATCATTTCTCTTTAATAATGATTCACTTACACATCATAAATGGTTATATTTTAACATGATATTGCCATTTAATTATAAAATAATTAAAACCACCTATATTTGGAAGAAAACATGGTCAAAAACCATGGGAAGGTTTGTTGTTTTGGTTATTTTTTTGTATAGAGTCCAAAAACTAATTTTGGGAAATAATAAAAAACTCCCATCTATTTTCCTACATAAACCCACCTAGGATCCCATTTATATTCACTAAAAAACCATGGATCACATAATTACTCTTACATACCCTATATATCGTCCTCCTGAGGTTCCCCTTACTTACCTAATGATGTATAAATGATGACATACCCCTTTAAATCTCATTAATCCCTCCCATTAAAATTTATATTCCCCCATTTTGATACCAAAATTTTACCATGATTTCCCATTCCAAACAATTTTTTAGTGAATACCCATACACATTACCTACCAGGGGTGTTCACCTTTATGCACTTATAATTCTTTTATTTGGGACTTAAATGTATGTGTACCAAAATCCTTTATTATATAATAAAATGTAAAGAAAAATTATTCAATGTTTTATGATCTATGTGACACAATTATGCATGCGAATGAAATGAAAGTGACAGGTGTGCACACAATTATACAACACTCCAATGTATTGGGTAATGGTTTAGTCTCATGAGACATCATGAAATGGATTATAGAGTGACCCTAATCTATCACGATACTTTTTACACCCTAAAGTCTTGGTGTTTATTCTTGATATATGTTTATGATTCCATGTTTAAAGTTGTTTTCACATTTCCCATGTTGCATTTATATTGCCATACTATATCATTCCTTATTATTCTGGTTTGTGATTCTCACCCCTTTTATGTGCCATTGAAATGCCTATTGTATAACAAGTAATTATTCTTTCATGTTATGTTTTGTTTATTCCATTACTTAGCTTTATATATCACCCCTTTTTTTGTGTACAACCACTGGTTATCCCTTGTAGTTTTTTATGATTTATGATTTCAAAGTTCATTTTAATGAAGTTTTCAATAATTTTGTTGTATCCAATGTTTGAGATGTTATTATATATACCTAATTCCCAAATAAACTATACTTATCTATATTAAAATTTTTATTATGTGTAATATTATGTAATAAATCACGAGAAAGTATATTAAATAGTTGGGTTGTCAAACTATAAGTTAATTTATAACTCTGTAATATTAAAAATTCATTACCATGGTTAAGATTAGAATTGGTCAATAAAAGGATTTAAAAATATAAAGTTTAAAATGACACAAAAAACTATCTAAATTTAACTGGATTATGATATTTTAATCATATCCTATTTTTCTTTAAATCTATGGCCATTTGAAATAATTTTAAGTGAGAATGAATTTTTTATATTTTAACATTTTAACAATACAATGTGTGTCCTTTACCTTCCTTATAAAAGAATACCCCTTGTATATTTGATTTACATAACTTTGAGCCATCTAGATCAACCAAATTCTACCAAAATCCATCTCAAACATCCTTATTCACATTTTATAGGTTTTGGTATTCCCAATATACCAACCCTAGGGTCCTTAAGAGTATATCTAAAGAATTTCTTTTAATGAAGTGGCAACCTCCTTAACCGATCTCTTTCTTTTATACTTATTTTTTTCATCGTATAAATATATGGTATTTAAAATAAAATGTTAAATAAAGTATCCTTAATATAATTAAATTTTATTATTATTATAAAACCACCTTTATCCACCATTTTTTCTAGAAAATGAAAAATGATAATGTCACTCATGTATAGGTGTGCACTACCACCTCCACAAAGTGATGTGATTCGTTTTTCATTTATACTTATAATGGATGGTAGTTGGGGTAAATTTAATAAATCTTATATATATATATATTATATAATAATTATTCTTTAAAGGTGAATTATTATTTTCCTTTCTTTAATTCTATCCTTTGAAAAAGTGAAAAAAAACGTTCATGTGTACATATGACATACAATATGCATGAAGGTGTAATTCATTTATATATATACCATTTATAGATGATTATAAATTAATAAATAAATATATTTAATATATATAATATTTATATCTACATTAAAATTCTATATATTATGGAACCATGATCACACTACGAGGACCATATCTATCAAACCAATACATAAATGAAAAACGAAGAAGTTATCAACCAAAACATCAATTTTAATAAATAATGGTTAATAAATTGGTAGTAAAAGGTTGTAAATAAATAATATATTCTATTTTATATATTATTATGGTTCTATAATATATATATATATTTAATCTATATTTATTATAAAGTATTTTCAAATAGATATGAAGGAAGTGAGACCCGAGGTAAGGGTTTATTTCACAAACTCATCATTATTCAGGATTATTTATGTTAAAGTCTCTAATGATGGAATTATTTTACCTTTATATAATAAAAAATATAAAATTTTCACATATTTTTATTTCTATAAATTAAAGTTTTTCCTTTAATTTTACACTACTTAAGTACTCAAGAAACCGATATAATATTTATAAGATAGACCGACTTTTTTTTTCTGTACTCTTTCAGGTATCTTTTTTTCCTTGCCCATATTTTCCTTAAAATATTAATTTTTTTTACTATTATAAAATGATTTATTAAATGAATTTTTCCATTTTTTCTTTTTATAAAATGGTTTAAAAATAATCTTATTTATGTTTTTAGAATGCGGTACTTTTTACTTTTTACCAAAAATGTGATGTGAATCTTTATTTTAACATACACAACATAAAATTAATTATGCACCATCATGCATACCCAATGATTTATATATTACGTTAAAATTTTAAAACTTTCCTTAAGAATACAATTTTTTCCTTAATATTTTTATTTTTTTTATATTTTAAATAAGTGATTTCAAACTGAAAAGGGTATTTTCCTATAGAAATTTTCCAATGATATTTTTAAATCTATGTCAATATTTTTTTTGAATCTTATAGATTAATTTGGATATAATCTAATAAGACCATCCACCATATTTATATGCATGGTTTATAATTATTTAAACTAAGGAAAATATTGATATTCCATATGCTATTTCTTTTAATATGGACATTTATTGATTTTAAAGTCATATTGATTAAGTTGTATTGCTTAAATTTATGAAGAATATATTTTATTTATTAATTTATAGGTGTTTCCTAGAATTACATAGCCCCTTGATGGATTGGTAGGTATCATGAGAAAAAAAAGGTTGGCTATTTGACTGATTACTTACCGATTTATGTTGATTTCTTAGCATGGGGCCTAAATGGTATGTTTAAGATGTCTGATTTTAAGCCTTACATCTTTATGAAATCAGTTATTGATGTACATGTGATTATTTTAATAGAAATGATATCCATGAATAATTTTTCAGTTAAAGTGATGTTTTATATGGTATTATTTGATCATAATTTATTGTTGCTATATTATTCATTCCATATTAGCTTCTATTATACACGTACCCTTATCAAGCCTCTAACATAAATCCTTTCTTATGTTTCACTGTCCTTGGATGCCATGAATTTTATTATGATTTATATTCTGGTATATGTTAGAGGGAATCGGGGTATTCTCAAAGACAATACTATATTATATTTTATGTTTTCAAATGTAATGTTCGTTTCAAGTATGTATATAGTTTTCCAAGACTACTAAACTATTCATTTGATTAGGATGTTATCACTTATATCTATCTCCAATATAACAAAGTAACCACCAAATATAGGCTATAAGGTTCAAGGTATTTATATTTAGTATCAGATCATGTTTATTATAATCCTTGGGAACTATATTTAGTGTAACATAGACTAAGTAAAATAACTCTATGACTGATTTTAAGGATAAGTATAAGTATAATATAATAGAGAAATTTTTTTCTAAGGAACATATTATGTGGTTTTCCTTACAATACATCCCGATCTTGATACTAGCAGTGGATGTGATTTTGGAATATATGCATATAGGTGTAGTAAACACTAAAAGAGTTGGTCAAATTTATCTCGACTATCATTTTGGTGCATGATGAGTATGTCCTTATAGTGCAGCTGGTTTGAAAATTATAGGGGGTATGCCATGGTGAATTCACATTTTATTTACCAACAATTATGAAGGATTTGAATTTTTTTATGATTTGATAATGTTTCATATGAAACAATGTTTATTATTTTGATATTAGTTATACATAAATTTTGGATTTCTGTTAAGTGTTTCAATTTTTTCAAAATTATACATTATGATTAATAATTTTTTGATATAATATAGTTAATTCCATTATTTATAAATGTCACATATAAGAAGGAATAGAAACTGTATCAATCTACATAATCTATGTTGGGATAACCCTCTTGTGAAAGATAATGGAGCTGATGTAGAAGATGGAATGGAACAAATTATGACTATACTAGGGAAGCTAACTGAGGTTATTACTGATAACCTTTCCTGTGTGAATAATCTTGATGATCTGCAATATAGTTTAATGATTTTTGACCATTTCATGTGAAAATAACTCCATCATTCAACAAAACAACAAATCCATTTTTTTTGAAAAATGGATAAGTTTATTAGAAATTATATTTATCACTTTGGTAATTATTGAATAAGAGAAGGTTTTAATGTAATTTTATCATCTCAAGGTGGATGTTGAACAATAGTGGACATTTACTCAAAAAACTAAGGATTAGGAGGAAATAACCAGCATAAAGTGTAATATTTTTATGGTACTTTTCTTGTAAAAATATTCTCATCTTGAAAAAATGAGAAAATATGGAGAGAAAATTCTTGAGTCTAAGAGAAAAAGAAGAGGAAAATATTTCTATGTATGAATCTAAATTTAAAAGGTTAACAAGGCATGCTGTGGGATACATACACAATCCAAAGATAAAGGTTGACCTTTTTATGATGGTATTATGACAATGATTCAAAGGGAAATAATATCCCAAATACTCACAACATAGGAAGATATAGTAGCATGTTTTATCAAGATCTATAAAGAATTCTCAAAGTCTTATGGATTCATAGGAAAGAAAGAGAAGAAGTGGATGACTGATAAAAAATAGATAAGGTGTAAAATGGAAAGATGAATTTTCCAACATGAGATACTTATGGAAGGAAACTCCTTGGTATGAGATTAAAAGGAAAAGTATTTTGTTTCAAGTGTAGAGAAAAATTCCATCATTCTATTGAATGCAAGGGTAAGGGAGAGGCTATCAAAGTGAAGTGTATTAAATATAAGGAGATGAGGAACTATTCCAACCAATTCCCCAAATGTTAAGGGAAATTACTAAAAAATAATCCAAAGGGAGAATAACGAGCTTATGAAATTACTAAAATTGAAGACGAAGTTCATAGAATTGTGGTGAAATGTATACTTATCATACAATATTGGATTGAAATTGTTTTTTCTAATTCTAGTTATACTTACTCCTTTTAGCTGAAGAATTTTTTAAGGGTATCATATCACCACCTCAAAGATCATATATTGAGATGGTGATGAATAATTTTAATATTAGGACGATCATATCTCATTTCTATATCTCCTATTCGATAATAGTTTGTTGTATTTTTCTTCTTATGAAACTTTCTTTCTTTATCTAGTTGAATTTGATGTAATTTTGGGTATGGATTATATCTCTCAGTATTGAGGCCATATCAATTTTCAAGTAAGAGAAGTTACATTTGATATTCAAAATCAACCATCAGTCATCTATAACTGTGAGGATAAATCTGAACACTAAATGGAAATTACATCCATCATATGGGGTTTTTTACCTATTCACGAGGGATATTTATCTCAAATAGTTGTTAAAAAACTCAACATTGAAATTGCATAAATTTTTAAGAGTATACTAATGTATTTCCTGAGTAATTTCCCAGTATTTCCCCAAATCATTAATCTATGTTTTCATTAGAACTCATACATGGTTTTATATCTTTTTTAAATAATCCATATAGAATATACTCAATTGAGTTTCATGAATTAATGAATAAAACTACAAGATAATAAAGATTTGGGATTCAATCAACCTTGTGCTTCACCATGATGTGCAACTATTCTTTTGTTATGAAGAAAATGGGTCCATGATTCTTTGTAGTGGTTATCATGAAATTTACAAGATCACTATTAAGAACAAGTATTCTCTACCTGATATTGATGATGTTTTTGATCAATCATGATGATATCTCTATTTTTTAAAGATAAATAAGGAGGATATACCCAAGGAATAATTCCATAAAAGTTATGGTCATTATAGATTATAAAAATTCTATTTTTAATTACCAATGGCACCTACATTTTAATGAATTTAGTGAATAGTGTCTTTAGATATTAGCCTGTTCAGTTTGTATAAGTATTTATAGAAGATATTATTATACATTCGAAGACCAAGTAAGAGAATTAAAAACATTTTAGAATTGTGGTAAAGGCCATGAGGATGTTGAAGTTGTATTCTAAATTAACCCAATGTTAATTTTTTCTTCATAAAGTTTCAGTCTTGGGTAATACAATCTCACGTGAGGGTATATTGGTGGATCTTTCAAAGACAGATGTAATTGAAAAATGGACTAGAATGACCATGGTGATTGAAATCCACTTTTTTCTAGGTTTGGATGGATAATATTGATATTTTGTGAGAGATTTATCACAACCATCTAATCCACTCAACCAGTTGACTTGGAAGGGGGTTATGTTCTTATGGAATGATGAATGTGAATAAAATTTCAGTTAATTGAAGAGAATATTGTTTAGCATGACTTTTATTACATTACCATGATGTGGAGAACAATTTTTAATCTACAGTAATACATCACGGAATGGCATGGAATGAGTACTTTTATAGAATTAAATGGTGGGAGAATATTCATCTCTCTCATTAAGAATTCATCAGAAAAATAACCATAATAATGATTTGGAGTTGGTAGTGGTAACTATTATATTGAAGATATGGAGACATTATCTATATAGTGACATGTGTTATATATATACAGAACATTAAATATTAAAGTACATATTTATACTAAAATCGTTGAATATTCCCTAAATAATATTGTTAGAGTTGATCAATGATTATGATTGATGAATATATTACCACATTAAGAAGAAAAATTAGGTGGATGATGCTCTGAGTTGGAAATACCATTCTAGTATTTCCATGATGAGGATTAAAAGAGATCCAATATTCAAGGATTTGTAGAATATGTATCTTGAAATCATGAATAATGGTGAAATGTATTATATTTCTCAGATGAATGTTCAACCATCCTTCCATGAGAGGATGAAGAAGGTGTATAAGGAAGATGTGGTATTTCAGAATAAGGTTAGGAATATTCCTATTTTAAACAATTATCTTGCTAGGATGATGAGTTTCAAGAATAAAGTATGTGTCCCATCAATACCATACTTGAATAAGTAGTTGTTGTATGAATCTCATAGTTCATAATTATTTATTTATCTTATAAGTATGAATATGTGTAGAGATGTGAAAGATTATTTCTGGTAGGATTATATAAAAAGGGATATTGTAGAGTATATATCTTAGTGCCTAGTATGTTAAAAAGTTTAGGCCGAGAGACTGAATTATAAGGGGATTCTTCAACAAATACCTATATCAGAATAGAATTGTAAAAACATAAACTTGAATTTTTTGAGGGAATCCCCCCAAAAATTGAAAATTCATAATAAAATTTTGGTTGTAGTAAAATACCTTATGAAGTCAACACAATATATTTCTATCATATAATATTTCTATATTGATCACCTTTCAATAATATTTTTTAAGGAAGTGGGAAGGTTTCATGGAGTACAACATTCTATTATATCTGATTGGGATTCAAAGTTTACCATAATGTTCTAGCAAAGTATTTAGTAATATTTGGATATAGAGTTGAGTTTCAGCACTGCTTATCATACTTAAATATATTTTTAGTATAATAGGACCATTAAAACCATAGAGGACATGTTGGGACCTTTCTATATAGATTTTAATGTTTGTTGGGATAAAAAACATTCTTTTGTGGATTTTTCTTACAAAATAGCTTTCAATCAAGTATTCATATGGATCCTTATGAATCCCTCTATGGAAATAAGTGTAAAAATACAATGTACTATAATGAAGTTAGAGAAATAAATATATTGGGACCTAAGATAGTTGTGGAAATGGGAGAGAAATTCAAAACCATTCAATAGCATATCAAGGTAGCATAGTGTTAATAAAAATTTATCCTAACAATCATGAATGAAATATGGATTTCAAAAGTGGTGAGAAGTTATTCCTATGAATTTCTCCATGGAAAAAGGTTATGAGATTCAGGGGGAAAGTAAAGATGAGACCTAGGTGTATTGAACCATCAAGATTCTTGATCATGTTGGGATGATAGGTTATAACTAGGCACTTCCACCAACCTATCTCAAGTTCTTGATGTGTTCCATGTATCTCTGCTAAGGAAGTATCTAACTGATTCATGACATTTACAAAACTCATAGGACATACCAATGAAGAATGATCATTCCTATAAATAAAAATTAGTAAAAATCATGGATAATAAAGATAAATTGATATAGAAAAAGACTACTCACTTGATTATATTTCTCTATAGGAAACCCATGTTTTAAAAAGCTATTTTGGATCCTGAGGATGTGAGTGGAAAAAATTATACTCAGTTGTTTGTATCATAGTAATATAATTTTGAAGGAAAAATAAATTTTAAAGGTGGATATAATGTAAAAATCAATATTTCAGGATTTGTTTCACTATAAATAAATTTTATTTCTTTTATATTTTAATTTATATGAAACACTGAGTTTAAATGAACTATTATATACTTTTGAAATATTATTATTTAGTGGGATAGTTATATCCTATCCATTTGATTAGAGGGTATGAATAAAACTAACTGAAATTTTAATATTATATGTTTTAGACATGTATAAAATGAATTCATTGGTCCTCAATTAATTATAAATGAAAATAAGAATCATTTTAATATATATGAAATGTTTTTTTGAAATTTGTTTTATGTGCGCAATATGATTATATCTTAATAAATAAAATTAATCACTATTAGTGAATTATTTTAATATATATATATTTTATATAAAATATTTTTTTTATTATTTATCTTTTTCACTTAGCATGAGATAAGAATAAATCCACTTTTATGCTTAAAAATTTATTTTTTCTAAAAAAAAGTTTTTATCACATTTTTCATAATTTTTTTAAATGAATTTCTTACACTTATATAAATTTAATTTTTAAAAATGAATTCCATAGTTTTAATTAGTGTTAGAGTTGGTGTCCTGAGAACCAACTGTTTATACTTTGATTACATGAATGTACATTTATTATATATTGTTCATTGTTATGCATGTCTATAATATAATAATATCCTCGAATATTTGTTGCATTAATAAGGTCATGGAAAATCCCCGCTATGATGAGAACCATGAAATGCTATAAAAATATTCTTAAAAAAGTTCTACGGTGGGATGACATACTATGATAGGACACATAGTATGTAAAGACCCAGAATTTCCATATAATTTTTTTTAAAATAAATGGGAATTTTATGAGTCCGCGAAAATGGACGGCGCGTGATTCCGAGGCCCGGAGTGCCCAAAATGAAATTCTGAACTTTTTTTCGGGTAAGTTCAGTAAATGTGTGAGCAGGTTTTTCTAACTTTTGAACTGATGCTTGGAATTGAAATATGTGATCAATGTTGGACTCGTAGCGCCAGTTTTCTCTTAAGAATATTTTCACCTCGACGACAGTTGGTCGAGGGTGAAAGTTAGTTTTTGGGTTTTTTTTTGTTGAAGAATTAAATAAAAATAAGTGTATGAAATTTTTATTTTTATTTGTTACACCCATGTGGGTGTTGTAAGGTGGGGTCCATCGAAACTAAACCTCCATGTGGAAGTTGAGGTATGGGGGATACGAGACCTTAACCTCTCATGAGAGGTTATGGTGGTGGGGACCACCTGAACCATAACCTCCCATGAGATGTTTTGGTGGTGGGGACCACCCGGGACTAACCCCGCTTTTAATTGAGAGAAACTCTCACCCCCTCATTAATGAGGAGGAGCCTCTTGACTTCCCCCATATTAATTGTGCCAATGCACCACATTAATTGTGCCAAATCTCCCTTAATCAATTAAAACTTTTTGAATATTATGCCAACAACTTAATAGATATTATAATCTATTATCTTGGGCTACCATTTCATTTTGGGTGGAAGTTGGGGAGAGGAGGAACTTGGGAGAAAGCTCCCAATGAAGAACACCCCACCGAAAAAGAACGTCGATGAGGAATGCCTTCGACTAAGAAGAACGACCTCGAATTTGACTTTCTTCCTCAGAACTTCCTTTAATGAAGGATGTGTTCATCTACAACGAATCGACGTCTGAATTTTCACACCAACATCAACCAAAACGAACAAGTAGGGGTTTAATGCGTTTTGTTTACCACTTTGAAGCCCCTCGCATCCTGTTGGGCTGGGCCTAGTAGGCCGGGTCAAACCCAACGGGTTAGGCCGGGTCGACCCAAACCGGGTGGCCCAGACTGGGCTCATCCGGGTCGAACCAAACTGAGTCAGCCCAGACGGGGTCGGTCCGACCATGTCAGACCGGACTCGGGCCCACTACGACCCATTTACGCTCCTTCGACCATATATTTGGCACCGAACGTCCATTTGATGAACCCTCAGCAGTGCTGAAAATCTTAGAACATGATGACCGCTTTGAGTATAATCCACTAGAGTTTGGGGTATAGTTGAGATACGGTCAGGTTGGATCGTGCATGAATCCAACCGGGGCCCCGGGATGAAAAGGCTAATAACTCAGAGACCGGGCGTCTGATTGACGCGATGTCTGTTTCTTTGAGACCCCAATTTTATGAAAGACCATTGAGATAATTCTTCGTGGTACATCGTGATAGTTGGAGTATCGACCAGTAGCTCGTGGAGTGGATCCTCCTAGAGATGAGCAAGCATAGTGCAGAGACCTAGTAGTTGGCTGAGACCTGACGATTGCTGACTGTTTTGAATCAGAGTGACTCGACTAGCCTAGTGGGGAGCACCTTGGTGTCATGGCAGACCCACAGTGGGGAGCACCTTGGTGTCGCGGCAGACCCATAGTGGGGAACATGCTTGGTGACGCAGCAGATCCACGGTACTCGACAGGAGGAGTACCTCAACAGTCCAAGGTTAGTGGGAAGCACACTTGGTGTCACGACAGGCCCAATATACTCGATAGAGTATAAGTTCTCCAACATCCAAGGTTTTGACAATGTGACTAGGGATGTTACTTGATACTACCCCTAGAATAAGATCCTGGTTGAGATGAGTCAGTTTTTCAGTGTTTTCCTCATGATTGAGATGGATCACTTGATAACTTTGGTATATGTATGGGCATATATCTAAGTAGGGTTATCTATTGATTTAATTCTTTTAGTTTATCCTTTGTGGATTTTTGTGAGACCTTGAGGATCTCGGGGTCCCTACTAAGTATTGTTATACTCACCCCTGCATGGGCTATGCCCGCACCTTGTTGTGTTGGATGGAGAAGACGAATAGAGCTGACTGAGGCTGAGAGTACCGGGACTGGACGGTACCCAGAGGTGGACCATATGGCATGTCGGTACGTGGAGTAGACAGACAAACATGGAGTGCTGAGGAGGCGATCTGTACCTAACTTTTATGTAGGAACCCCGGAGGAGGATCCAGTAGCTGAATTTCCCTTATCTTCAGTTTTATTGTATCACAATTGTACTTTTACTTTCCAGTTGGGCTTGTTTTCTGGACCCTTTTACTTTTAGCACTCTTTTGTTATAGAGTTTACTGGGTGTTACGTCCAGCTGTGTGCTTGCTTGTGTGTGTGTTTACAAGTTATAATGGAAATTCCTTCCCAGTTTTAGTGAATTACGCCTTTGGTGCTAGTCACCAGCCCTTGGGCTATGGAAAGAGGGCTTGGGGTAGTCACGACATGGGCCCCGGGGGACAGGTCATGAAAAATTGGTATCAGAGGAGTTAGTTATACTGCAAAACTTAGGACTATGATCTTTTCTGGGAAGAAATTACGTTAAGTATAGTGAGTGTGGTTTTTAGTTCAGGGAGTCCAGTGTTGGTGCGACGACCGACGTATCCATACACCAGGACCCTGACTTCTGATTTCTGACTCAGTGCACAAAAACACTGATTTCGTGTATGTTTTCAAGAGTTTTCTTTATGAACTCTTTGAGTCACCTCACCAGGTTCAACTTTTGACCATGTCATCTCACCGGGTATAACTTTTTGACTGCGACACACCTATTTCTTTTCAGGATTCCTCCATGTAGACAACCGGCTAGAGTTCTGGGAGTTGTACGCACTGATAGCCCACCGAGTGATGAGGCCTCAGTGTATGTCCCTCTTCTAGTTGAGGCACTAGTGGAGGCACCAGCGGTACCACTACCCGTTGGGCCACAGATGCCACCATCCCCAGCAGTAGACTATGCACGCCTCTTAAGCGCGTTTCACAAGTTCCAGCGCTAGAGGCCACCCAGGTTCAGGGGAATGATAGACCCATAGGCGGCTGAGGATTGGATGGAGGCTATGGTGAGAGTCTTCCGACTTGTAGGGACACCAGCTAATTTCATGGTGATCCTTACTGGAAGCCTTCTACAGGAAACAACATGCAATTGTTGGAGCTTGATTCTCCTCGTACATGATGAGGTGATGCTTCTCTGGGTAGTCTTTAAGAGCATGTTTCAGGAAGAGTTTTTCCCAGAAACTCTTCGCAGAGTGCGCATACAAGAGCTACTTCATCTATAGTAGGGTAGCATGAATGCAACTCAGTACTCAGTGAGGTTCACTGACCTCTTACGCTACTCCACAAATATGGTGCGAGACCCATTGTTCATGGCCCAGACCTTCAAGTAAGGACTCAGGTGGGAGATTAGGGCTTTGGTGATCTCACTTAGCATCCCAACATAGGCATGGGTGTTAGAGAGAGCCCTCCTAGTGGAGAGTTTCCTTGCTGAGCAGTCGCAAGCAGCGAGATCCACCACCAGTCGACATGTAGCGAAGTCTTCTGTAGCTGGTAGTAGATATATGTTGTAGTGGTCCAAGAGGACTAGACCTACCGGTGGACGACCGCATGACTCGGGATCGGTTATGAGGGGCACCTGAAGCAGAGACCTACATGACAGGAGCGTGTAGTGTTTCACATGCGGCGGGAAAGGTCACATGGCTCTTGATTGTCCGACCCGTCGTATAGATGATCAGCAGACGGTCGAGGGACCGTCCAAGAAGAGACAAATATTCGATCAAGGCAGTCTGCAGGGAGTAGACAGACGTGGCAAAGGAGCTGGTCATGTAGATGGCGGTGGGAAACGATTCGAGATATTACCGCCACCACCACCAAGAGGTCCACCCCGACCGCATGGAGCAGGTGGACACGAGAGATCTCAGCTCCTGGAAGTTGTGGCCTACAATCACAGTGCTCTAGTGATGATACGAGGTATGGTCTATGTCTACTCCACCTTAGATATATTACTTATAGACATAGGTGCTAGTCATTCTTTTATTTCCACTGCCCTTGTTTGGAGATTGGAGATTCCGACGGAGCGACTGGCTCGATCCTTATGGCTAGAGACTCTTACGGGAGCAGATTCAATGATTACGAACTAGTTCCGGTAGTGTGAGCTTACTCTAGGAGGTGAGATCTTCAGCTGGGATCTCCTAGTAGTGGTGTCGAGGCTTTACGACGTCATCTTGGGTATGGACTGGTCATCTATAGTCCATGCTTAGATTTACTGTATTAGGCGCAAAGTATGGTGTATCTGAATGGATGGGACCAGGTTTACCTTCACCGGTGAGAAGGGATCCTTTGCAGTGCATGATGGACTTACCTGGAGGAGGGTGCATCTGATTACACATCAGTTGGCTAGCCTTAACCTTAGAGTGGTTGAAGTGGAGAGTCTGAGTTATCTTGTAGTGGTGGACCTGTACGTGGATGTTTTCCCTGATGATGTCCCAGGTATACCTCCTCGCAGAGAGGTAGACTTTTACATTTCCTTGTACCCTGGGACGACACTAATATCTTCACCAACATATCAGATGGCTCCCACTAAGCTTCATGAGCTTTAGGTATAGCTATAGGACTTACAGGGGAAGGGATTCATTCGGCCCAATGTTTCTCCTTAGTCAGCCCCAATTCTATTCTCCAAGAAGGCGGATGGGAGCTTGAGGCTTTGTGTTGACTATCGGCGCCTGAACCAGGTGACCATGAATAACAATACCCACTCCCGAGGATTGATGACCTCTTTGATCAGTTGAAGGGAGCACACTGGTTCTCGAAGGTAGACCTCAGATCAGGCTATCACCAACTCATAGTTTGTGATGAGGATGTGTAGAAGATGGATTTCAGATGTCGGTATGACCACTATGATTTCTTGGTTATGCCTTTTGGCATAACCAATGCTCCAACAATGTTCATGGTACTCATGAACATGATCTTTTAGCCATACCTTGATTGCTTTGTCATAGTCTTTATTGACGACATTCTGATATACTCGACTGCTGAGGAGGAGCATGACTACCATTTTTAGGTAGTGTTGGACACACTACGGGAGCACCAAATTTATGGTAAGCTCTCGAAATTCCATTTATGGTTCTGAGAGGTTTTCTTTATAAGACATGTCATTTTGGAGGCTGGAGTTGCAGTGGATCCAGCAAAGATTGACGTGGTACTTGCTTGGGAACCACCCAGGAGTGTGACGAAGGTACGAAGTTTCCAGGGTTTGGCTGTATACTGCCAGAGGTTTTTTCCAGATTTCTACAGAGTTGTAGCACCACTATCAGCCTTGAGAAAGAAGGGAAAACCCTTTGTGTGGTCAGAGAGATGCTAGAAGAGCTTTCAGGAGCTGAGGTAGAGGCTGACTAGTGCCCCTATATTGAGGCCTCCTGATGAAGGAATAGGGTACATAGTATACTGTGACGCATCAGGGACCAGACTCGGATGTGTCATGATGCAGGAGTGAGAAATGATCACATATGCCTCTCGATAACTGAGACTGAATGAGCATAATTATGCTACCCATGACATGGAGTTAACAGGAGTGGTCTTCACCTTGAAGATGTGGTGACACTATCTGATGGGAGAGCGTTTTACCATGTACTCTGATCACAAGAGTCTTAGGTATATATTCTCTTATAAGGACCTGAACTTGAGAAATCGATGTTGGATAGAGTTCCTTCAGGACTATGACTTTGAGATAGTCTATACTCTTGGGAAGTGGAACGTTGTTGCAGACACACTCAGCAGAAGATCTGGTATACAACTTCTAGGTGAGGTGACGAAGCAGCTGGCTGCTTTGGAGATATCCTTTGTGGATAGAGATGGAGCAGCTTTCCTTCAGTCTCTTACAGTTACTCCCCCACTTCTTCAGCGAGTTAGGGAGGTATAGCCTGGGGACACTGACTGTGAGACATGACATGCTCAGATATCCATAGGGCAGGCACCTGATGGATTTTCTAAAGGTGGGGAGCACATCATCCTTTTTAGAGGACATCCCATGGTACCATTGTCATTTCAGGAGGAAGTGTTGAGGGAGTTCCACACATCCCATCTAGCAGTACATCCAGGAGTGGTGAAAATGTAACAGGATCTTTAATGGCAAAACTGGTGGCCGGGAATGTAGAATTAAGTAAAAGAGTTTGTCTCTCGATGCCTCACTTGTCAGCAAGTGAAGGTAGAGCATCAGGTACCAGTAGGCTTGGTTCAGCCTTTGGAGGTCCCATAGTGGAAGTGGGGTGGGATATACATGGACTTTGTGACGGGACTTCCACGTACATCTATGGGTCATGACTCGATTTGGGTGATCGTCGACTGACTGACCAATTCGGACCACTTCCTACCATTCAGAGAAGAGGTTTTAGTAGAGATCTTGGGATGCCTCTATGTGCCGGAGATTGTGCAGTTACATGGATTACCCTCGACGATCGTTTCTGATCGTGATGCACGTTTTACCTCCCAGGTATGGAAGGGGTTGTAGGAGGCTTTTGGGATGAAGCTTAGTTTGAGCACCTCTTTCCATCGTCAGATGGATTGTTAGACCAAGCATACCATTCAGACCATCGAGGACAAGATGTGTTCTTGTGGCCTCAACTTCGGTCGCAGCTGGGAGGATCACTTACCTTTGGTGGAGTTTGCATACAACAATAGCTATCCATCCACCATTGGGATGGCACCTTAATAGGCGTTGTACAGGCGGCCTTGCAGATCACCTTTGAGTTGGATTGACCTAGCAGAGTCTGAACTAGTGGGACTAGAGATGGTTCGAGCTACCATAGAGAAGGTGAAGATCATCTAGGAGCGGATGAAGACTGCACAGATCAGGCATACGTCATATGTCAATAGGATATGGAGACATCTAGAGTTCTAGGATGGAATCCATGTCTTTCTACGGGTCTCACCTCGACGAGGTTTGTGGAGATTTGGCTGAGACGGAAAGTTATCTCCAAGGTTCATCGGACATTTTCAGGTCCTCAGCAGTGTTGGCGCAGGGGCATACCACTTAGCTCTTCCACCTCAGATGCACCGGGTGCATGCCGTCTTCCACGTATCCTAGCTGATGAGATACGTGCATGACCCTTCTCACATCATCGACTATGGAGAGTTGGACGTCGAAGATGGGGTGACTTTTACAGAGGTTGTAGTAGAGATTGAGGATCGACAGGAGCGGGTCCTTCATAGACGGTCAATACCTTTGGTGCACGTTCGCTCGCAGCATGGGAACCTTTATAAGATCACTAAGGAGAGGAAGGATCAGATGCATGCTTAGTACCCCCACTTGTTTACCTAGTTTGAGTTGTGGCTTACGGGGACATAGAGCCCTGAGGTGGGGAAAATGTAAAGACCTGGAATTTCCATGTAATTTTTTTATAAAATAAATGGGAATTTTATGAGTCCGCAAAAATTGATGACACATGATTCCGAGGCCCGGAATGCCCGGAATGAATTTCTGAATTTTTGTTTGGGTACGTTTAGTAAACGTGCGAGCGGGTTCTTCTAAATTTTGAACCGGTGCTCAGAATTGAAATCCGAGGGAACCGTTGGACTCACAACCCCCAGTTTTTCTTAAGAAGAATTTCACCTCGACGGCAGTTGTTCGAGGGTGAAAGTTAGTTTTTGGGTTTTTCATGTAATAAAAAAATAATAATAAAAGTGTATGACATTTTTATTTTTATTTGAAAAACCCATATGGGTGTTGGAAGGTGGGGTACACCAGAACTAAACCTCCATGTGGAAGTTGAGGTGTGGGGACCACCAGACCTTAACCTCTCATGCGAGGTTACGGTGGTGGGGACCACCCAATCCATAACCTTTCATGGGAGGTTATGGTGGTGGGGACCACCCAGGACTAACCCCCCTTTTAATTGAGAGAAACTCTCACCCCCCTAATTAATGTGGAGGATCCTCTTGACTTCATCCACATTAATTGTGCCAACACACCACAGTAACTGTGCCAACTCTCCCTTAATCAATTAAACCTTTTTGAATATTATTCCAATGAATTAATGGATATTATAATCTATTATCTTGAGCTGCTATTTCATTTTGGGTGGAATTTGGGGAGTGGAAGAACTTGGGAGAAAGATCCCAATGAATAATGCACCACTGACGAAGAACATCGATGAGGAACACCTTCGACTATGAAGAACGACCTCGACATAGACTTTCTTCATTGGAAATTCCTCCAATGTAGGATGTGTTCATCTACAATGAATCGACTTCCTCCTTTTCTCACCAACATCAACCAACAATGAACAAGTAGGGGTTTAATGCTGTCTGTTTACCACTTTCTATGTACTCCCTTCTTCTCTTGTGCGAGATTGAGAATGATTAAATTTCAAAAGATCGTGGTTGAATTTCTTTACTTTGTTCTTGTGAACCGTATGCTACCACTATAAAAGGAGAGGGTGTGGGCCAACCCAACATGGACTGAGCCCTCCGCCATTCTTCTTTGTGGTGTTCTTCGGAATGAAAAAAGATGAAGAAGCCGACGGAGGAAACAGTACCGCCATGCGTGGCCACCGTGACCCGCGTCGCCCCTACGGTGCTTCGGCCTCCTAGGCCGAACCGGCCCCACGCTGCCAGCTCGTACCACCCGCCGGCCGAGCCACTCCGGCCACACCCCCCACCGGCCGAACTGGATGCGCCCCCGCTGGCCTCTCGGCCTCCCGCTCCCCTCGTGGCACTCCAGCCGAACTGTTCTCCCGCGCCCCTCATGGTGCCCCGACCGAACTTTCCTCCCACGCCCCTCACGGTGCCTCAACTGAACCAGCCTCCCACGCCCCTCAAGGCGCCCCAGACGAACTGGTCTCCTGGTCCCGGTTGCGCCCCCCGCTGGCCTAACCGGCTCTGGATGTGTCACCTCGGCCCCTAGGCCAAACCGACCCAAGACACGCCCCTATGGCCCTCCGAGTTGAACCGAACCCGTGGCCGAGCAGCCCTCACGGCACCATCTGGACCGAGCCGCCCTCACGACGCCCTCTGGGCTGAGCCACCACCATGGAACCCTCCCAGACGAACCACCCTCACATCGACCTACGGCCGGTCCATGCCCTCTTGACCAGTTCGTGCCCTCACGGTTCTCCGTGGCCCATCGTGGCCTGCTGGGCTGGGCCCAGCTGGATGGGCTGAACCCAACGAGCTGGCCAGGTTGACTAGAGCCAGTTCGGTGTAGACGGGGTCATGCTGGGTCGACCCAAACTGGGTCGGTCCGACCATGTCCGACCAGACCCAGGCCCACTATGACCCATTTACGCTTCTTCGGCCATATCTTTGGCACTGGACGTTCGTTTGAGGAACCATCAGCGACACTGGAAATCTTGGAGTGGTGGGACCCCTTTGAGTATACCCCATTGGAGTTTGGGGTACAGTTGAGATATAGTCATGTTGGATTTATCACGAATCCAACCAGGCCCCTGGGACTAGAAGGCTAATAACTCACAGATCAATCGTCCGATTGACGTGCCTTCTATTGAATTGAGACCATTGTGATGTGGCAGACCTTTGAGATAATTATTCGTGGGACTTCATGATAGTTAGAGTATCGACCAGTAGCTCGTGGTGGGGATCCTACCGGAGATGAGCGAGCGTAGTGCAAAGACGTAGTAGCTGGCTGAGACCTGATGACTGATGACTGTTTCGACTAGGAGTGACTCGACTGGCCTAGTGGGGAGCGCCTTGGTGTCGCAGAAGACCCACAGTGGAGAGCACCTTGGTGTCACGGCAGAACCATGGTACTCGACAGGAGGAGTACCTAAGCAGTCTATGAGGGGGAGCGCACTTGGTGACGCGGCAGACCCACAGTGGGGAGCGCGCTTGGTGACGTGGTAGATCCATGGTACTCGACAGGAGGAGTACCTCAGTAGTCTAAGGTTAGTGGTAAGCGCGCTTGGTATCATGCATGCCGACTGTACTCAATAGAGGAGGAGTTCTCCAGCATCCAAGGTTTTGACAATGTGATTAGGGATGTTACTTGATACTACCCCTAGAATAAAATCCTGGTGGAGCTGAGTCAGTTTTTCTATGTTTTCCTCGTGATTGAGATGGATCACATGATAACTTAGGTATAGTATGGGCATATACCTAAGTAGGGTAATCTGTTGATTTCATTCTTTTTGGTTCATCCTTGGTGGATTTTTTTGAGACCTTGAGAGTCTCGGGATCCCTACTGAGTATCGTTATACTCACCCCTGCACGGGCTATGCCCGCACCGTGTTTTGTTGGATACAGAAGACATACAACATTGAATGAGGCTGAGAGTATTAGGACTGGACGATACCCGGAGGTGGAATATATGTCTTTTCAGTACACGGAGGAGACAGATGAACATGGATTGCTTAGGAGGTGATCTGTACCTACCCTTCAGGTAGGAACCCTGAAGGGTGATCCAGTAGCTGACTTTCTCTTCTCTTTATTTGTATTGTATCACAATTGTACTTGTACTTTACAATTAGGCTTGTATTCTAAAACCTTTTACTTTCAATACTCTTTTGTTATACAGTTTACTTGGTGTTATGTCCAGCTATGTGTTTTCTTGTGTGTGTGTTTACAGGTTATAAAGGTAATGCCTTCCCAGTTTTAGGGAATTATGCCTTTGGTGCTAGTGGCCAGCCCCTGGCCTATGGAAGACGTGCTTGGGGTAGTCACGACACAGGCCCCAGTGGACGGTTCGTGACATAGTATACATACCTTCATGTGCGAGTACTCATAAGAAGACGAGACTCTCTCCTATGGAGTTTTCACTTGGTAATCTCCAAGATGGGAGATTATGTGAACTAACTCGCCAGTAGTGATTCCACATGAATTGGTGTCATCAGACATTTCTATCTACGAGTGTTTGTAATGGTTCTTAGACTGGAATATTATCATTAACTAATGTCATGACTCTCACACTTAGATTTTCTAATAAAAACTGACATGAAGACACTTGGCGGGAAGTAGGGTACGTTGGGTGCATCACGAATGACATGTTTATAATGGATAAGTTGAGGAATGATTTTCCCTTTCATATTTATGGAAGTAGATATCTCGGGTCCTTTGATTGAAATAGAATGGTCACCCAAATTTCATGGCCATGGTGTCATGATGAGTTTATTTACGGAAGTCAAAGAATGATAGATCAAGCATATAGGTTTATGATACTGCCATGAAACCTGGTTGATGAGATATTGAGACAAAGGGATTAAATTACATGGTAAGCGTTCTTATGAGGTGGCATGTCAATGCGACGGTAACTTCTTTTTCTTGGGTGCATTGACCCATTGCTAGATAGTAATCTTGGAATTTAGGCAAGTCCCCCTAATTCCAATGAGAAAGAGGCCTAGAGGGTCACACACTAAGTGTATCCAAGTATCTCAAGTAGAATAAAGATTATTCCTATATGTGGTTTAATAATTATTCAAGGAATCCTAAATAGTTTTAATGTTGGAGGAAGAATAAAATGAAAAACAATATATACACACCTTGTACATTGAATGTACACGCTGTGTAGTTTTCATTTTGGAAGAATAAAATGAAAAAAATATATACATGCCATGTACATTGAATGTACATGCCGTGTAGTTTTCATTTTGTAAAGGAAATGAAAAACAAGTACACACCGTGTATTAATGATTACACGCCGTGTAGTTATTTCCAGTCTATATTTTGAGGAAATTATATTGTTTTATTAAATGATATTTATTATAATCAGTGTGAGATCATGTCAAGGAATTAATGATTCGACATGGTGGTTTTCAATAAGAGTTAATGAAATTAATAAAATGCATAACATGTTTATTTATTGTCATAAGTCTATAACATCAAACCAGATTATAAATGTCCTCACAACCACAACACTTTTCCCTAATCGTTGTGCACAACAATTCTGGAGAATTCTCTCAAGGTTGAAAGAACTCCTTCCTCCAAGAAAGCTCTCAAGACCGATAGATTTCCTCCTACATCGGATCATGGCGATCTAAGGCGGACAAGGAAATCAAAGGATTCTCCACGCTAGCACCTAGAGACTACTTTGGCGACATCGAGAGATATGTGGTGCTCGTGTGGATCACTGCTAGAGGAAGTCTACATTTGGATTCTGCGTCGTAACACCAAATCACATCAGAACGTGATCTGAGATATAAATGAAGAAAGAAGTCCATAAAAGGTACTTCTTGTCAATTTATTAAACTAATTATAATCAAACTGTGATGATCCACCTTTGTGGTTCTGTGACTATTCTTCTTCTTTGTCTATTTCTACGATTCGATCCATGGAGTCTGGCATTTATCATCGTATAGATCCCGGATTGATCATTGATAATGAAAAAAGGCCAATTGGGCACATCCACCCATGAGCTTCTGCTGTGACCACGACCTTCAATTGGTATCAGAGTGGTCACAATGTTGATTATGGTCATTTAATTTTCCTTGGTAATTTAAGCATTTATACTTGATTCAATTCAGGATAAATTGTTCTATAAAACTGAATGAACTAGATCTGTTCTTCCTCCTTCATTTCTCAATTCACATCACAAAAATGAAGTTTTAATTTTTATTTTGATTAAAATAAAAACAAGGAACTCATTTGGAGGAGCTGCTCATTCTGTCTATATAACACAAGAATACAAGGCGTGTAGTGAAAACTACATGATTTGTACTCAGGTTCAACGAACCGGTGCTGGTCTGCCAAACCACGCCATGTGAATTGAGCATACCTAAGTTTTTAATACACCATGTTGACCAGAATTGAACGACGCATGGAAACTGGAATACATGGCGTGTATGTTGAATGAACATGCCGTGTAGTCCAATCCAACCCAGGTAAAACCGTGTACAAGGAGAAACCGTGTACCACATGCACGGGATTGCCAGGCCGGTAACCACGTAACAAGGAAGTACACGCCTTGTTAGATTAATCTACACGTCGTGTACTCCAAAATTTCCAAAGTACCAAAAACACGCCAAATTCCATAGCATATAATTTGGATAAAGGGTGAATACAAATACACACCATTTAATATAGCCTAAATTCCGTGTACTTTCCAGAAATGGAATTTCACCATGTTTCCTCAAAATTATAAAGACCCGTACAAGGAATATGGATGAGAAGAATCTCAAGGAAATTCATAAAGGAATTTAAGATAAATAATTGATTAATTATAAGATCATAACTAATTAAATTCTATAATGACTTATCTTGAATAATAAAATTATTAAAAGTATTTGAATACTAAATTTGTGTAAATGTCGTTGCATTCTATGGATGATCATGAGCTAGACTAAAGACCCTTTGTGTGTGTATGGTTTCATTTAAATTTATTTAATTTAAATTCGTTGCCCTGTGAGCCTTCTTCCAATAAAATGCAGGGCCTACGTGCCCATAGTTTCTTTAATGTAAACCCTATGTAATGGAGGATCTCCCAAGCCATAGGAGACGGTTCAAAATCCGAAGCTGAGGTGAAACCAACCCAAGAAGATACAAAGGTGGACAGGTGGGAGCTGTAAAATGGGAACCGTCAGGTTCAAGGTGTTTTTCCTTACGTCAGGGTTAGCTTATCAAAACTGATAGATAAGCTAACCAATAGAAGCTCATGATCATTCCATCTTATTTTTATTTTCTGATTTCATGGTTTATTTATTATGTATGTTTTGTCACAATCACATAGTTAATGAAATAAATAAACATGAAAATATGGAATAAAATAAAAACTGGACTTTGCATAAAAATTATCAGAACACTGTTAATCACTTAAGCAAGCATCACTTAATATTAAAAAGCACATGATAATGAAAAACTATGCATAAAGAATAAAATCCCTCAAATACTATATTAAGTTAGACCAAACCTTCCATTACTTTATTAAGGGAAAGAATCAATAAAATTATGTGTTTTAACAACCCTTGTTGGGACACTTACTTTTATAAAGGAAGCTATTTTGAAAGTTTTAGGTTGACTTAAACATTTTAAATCAAGAGGAGTAGACCTTTCTAGACTTGTTGTAAAATGGAGGCAAGTGTTGAGGAAATCCAAGTTAGGATTTCAAGATTGGGGAGTCCACTCAACAGATCAAGGAACTGTAAGCTCACAGTTGGAAAAGACCTACCTACCTAAATACCTTTAAATAGCTTAACCAACCCTTATTGGGGTTGTGCAAAGGGGAATATGGCTCCTTTACACTAGAATGTCAAAGAAACTAGGCATTTCAAGTTCACTGGTGGGGGCCATTGGGACATGATAAAATAGTGGGATAATTGATTAATTCATTTTTTATTTTTCATAAAATCTAATCAAAATGTACTGATAAATCTACTCTTTTAATTTGTAGAATCAATATGACAAACTCGTCAACCACATTTTCTTTGCGATCAATTATGGATAAAGACAATATTCTCACCGACAGTAAATTTTCGGAATGGTTTAGGCACCTTTAGGTTATCCTACTCCATGAATGAAAATTTTATGTGCTGGAGTCCTCACTTCATGATTCGCCTGCCCAAGGGGAGAGTGATGAAGATTTTCTGGTCTATGATCAACATTTGAGTGACGCACTCGACGTTCAATGGTTTATGCTGTCATCAATGTCTAGTGAGATCATGAAGTCTCATGAAGACATGGATTCTTATAGCTTGATCAAGCACCTCTGTGGTCTATACCAGGAGAGTGAAAGACATGAAATGTTTTAGATCTCCAAGGCTCTATTTCAGAGTAATCTTGGAGAGGGTGCCCCAGTTGGGACTCATGTAGTCAAGATCATTGGCTACATTGAGAACTTGGAGGTTCTAGGGTTTAAACTCCTTGAAGAACATGGTACCGATATCATTCTTGAATCACTCCCCCCAGATCTTCCCTAACTTTGTTGTAAATTTCAACATGAAAAACATTCAGAAGTCTCTATCTGATCTTCTTATCCTCATTCACCAAGTGGACAATGATATGAAGCATTAAAAGCCTTATGTCTTTTTGGTGAATGAATGGAAAGGAAATGAGAATATATTTAATCCCAAAGCTTCTTCAAGGCCTTCCAAGAAAAGGAAGATCAAAGGGGAGGCAAGATAATAGGAGGTTGTTTGTTTCGCATGTGGCAAGAAGGGCCACTAGAAGAAAAACTGGACCCAACCAAGGAAGCAAGGGGAAGCCTCAAGTGCATTTGTTATCAAATGTAATCAATCTATTTTTACCAATTGGGTATTAGATACTTCTTGTGGTTCTCAAATCTGTATCCAAATACAGGAACCAAGTATATTCAGAAAGATTCACCGAGGTGAGGTGGATTTTCGAGTAACCAATGGAGCTAGACTTGCTGCTGTAGCTGTCGGAGGCTACCACCTCACATTGCCTACTAGGATGGTCTTGATATTAAAAGGACGTTATTATTCACCCTCTGTAACCAAAATCATTATTTCAGTATCCAGATTAGATACTAATGGATTTGTCTTCAAGTTTGGAAATGAATGTTGCTACTTTTATAAAGATAGAATTTGTTTTGGTAGGGAACATTTATATAATGGGATTTATGTGTTAGAATACACAAACCAAGTAATGGAAATTGATGAAAAAGTTAATTCACCTGAATCATACCACACCCAAATTTGGCATCACTGTCTAGGTTATGTCAATGAGAAACGTTCGAAAAAATTACATCAACTTGGGTATTTAGATTCTTTTTAAATAAAACCACTTCGTGTATGTCGTGTGTGTCTACAAGTAAAAATGAACAAACCCCCATTTAGTGGGAAAGGTGAAAGGGCTAAAGAGGTTCTAGAATTAGTTCACACAGATGTGCGTGGACCATTTCCAGTTTAAGGAAGGAGTGGGTTCTTGTACTTCATAACTTTTCCTCATGATTTTAGTAGATATGGATATATTTACTTAATGAGTTATAAGTAAAATTCTTTTGATCGGTTCAAAGAATACAAGAATGAAGTTGAGAACCAGCTTGGTAAGAAGATTAAGAAACTCCACTCAGACATAGGAGGATAATATCTTAATTAGTACTTTATTGATTTATTACTAGAGTTTGGGATTCTATCTCAACTCACAACTCCTTACACACCTCAGTGGAATGGTGTAAGTGAAAGTAGGAACCACACCCTATTAGACATGGTGAGATCAATGATGAGTCATACGAGTCTTCCTTTATCCTTTTGGGGATATGAATTACAAACAACATCACACCTAATAAACCAAGTACCAACTAAATCAATAAATGGTATTCCATACGAGTTATGGAGTGGGCGCAAAGACATGTTATCAAATTTACATGTATGGGGTAGTGATACATTTGTTAAGGCCTCTTCTGGTAACAAAATTGCACCCCGAGGCACAAAGTGTACCTTTATAGGATATCCCAAGGAAATAAGGGGACATTACCTATAAAACCCCTCATATAAAAAGGTTACAATGGCAAGACACACCATATTCTTTGAGAGGGAGAACATCTCCAAAAGAGATAGTGGGAGAGAGATATAATTAGATGAAGTCGAGGTTCAAGATACACATGAGTTGGTACCAGAACAGATTCCACAAAGCCCTGTGGAAGAACAATCTATTCCAGAGACACAAGAACTGCATAGGAGCATGAGAGAGGTGAGAGAACCAGAACGATATGGTTTTCTTGTCACCGAGGATGGTGACTCATTATTGTTTGACAATGATGATCCTCTTACCTACAAGGAAATAGTTGAAGACACAGATTTTTCCAAGTGGAAAGAAGCCATGAATTCTAAAATGGATTCCATGTACCAAAATAAAGTCTGGATTTTGGTAGATCCTCTAGTTGATGTAAATACTGTTGGTAATGAATGGGTATTCAAGAAGAAACTGGACATGGAGGGACGATTCAGCACCTATAAGGCATGACTGGTTGCAAAAGGTTTAAGATAACATCAAAGAATTGACTATGATAAAACCTTTTCACCAGTTGCAATGCTGAAATCCATCAGAATCATATTTTCCATTACTGCTTACCATGACTATGAAATTTGGAAAATGAATGTCAAAACAACATTACTTAACGGGAACCTCGAGGAAGATGTCTACATGACACAACCTGGAGGGTTTGTGACTCCAATGGATGCCAAAAAGTATGCAAGTTGTATAAATACATTTATGGATTAAATAAAGCATCAAGTTTATGCAACATTAATTTTGATGAAGCCATAACAGAATTTGGATTTGTTAATAACGAATTTGATCCTTGTGTCTACAAAAGGTTTAGAGGACGTGCAGTTGTTTTCCAAATAGTATATGTTGATGACATATTACTAATTAGAAATGAATTACCTGTCTTACAGTCAGTTAAGGCATGGTTGGATAAATTCTCTCTATGAAAGACTTGGGCGAGGCATCATATATTCTTGGGATAAAGATCCATCATGATAGATCCAAGAGAATGTTGTTCCTGATTCAAAGTATATCCATTGAACAAATACTGAAGAGATTATGTGTGGAATAGTCCAAGAGGGGATTGTTGCCAGTGTCACTTGGAATTCATCTTTCTAAGAAAATGTGTCCTCAAACACATGAGGAAAGAAGGAACATGGAAAAGATCCATTATGCATCCATGATTGGGTCAGTCAGGTATGCTATGCTATGTACAAGGCTAGATGTTGCTCACACATTAAGTGTGGTAGGCAGATATCAAGATGATATAGGAGACTTCCATTGGATGGCAGTTGAGACTATCCTTAAGTATCTGAGGCATACTAAGGATATGTTCCTAGTTTTTGGAGGAGATGAGGAACTAGTCATCATAGAACATGTAGATGCTAGTTTCTAGACTGATCAAGATGACATGAAGTCGCAGACTGGATACATATTCTATTTGAATGGAGGTGTAGTGAGCTAAAAGAGCTCAAATAAAGGTGTGGTTACAAATTCTACAATAGAGTTTGATCATATCGTAGCTTCTGAGGCAGCTAAAGAAGCAGTATGGATGCGAAGATTAGTCTAAGAGATGGGTGTTGTACCTAGCAGTATAGATCGTATCACAATCTATTGTGATAATAATGCAGTGGTGGCACTTGGAAAAGATCCAAGGTCATATCAGAGGAAAAAGCACATACTTCAAAAGTATCATCTCTTGAGTGATTTTTCTCAGAGAGGTGAAGTTGCAGTGAGCATTATTTCCATGGAAGAAAACGTGGCAGATCCCTTGACTAAAACCTTGACTCAGCAAAAACATGTTTCTCATGTGAGGTCTAGCAGACTAAAAGTCATAGGAAGTCAGCTCTAGTCTAAGTGGGAGTTTGTTAGAGTTGTTTTCCTGAGAACCTACTATTTATAATTTGATTACATGAATGTACATTTATTATATATTGTTCTTTGTTCTTCTTGACCACAATATAATAATGTCTGAGAATACTTGTTGCACTAATAAGGTCATGGAAGATCCCCTCTATGATGAGAACCTTGAAATGATATAACAATATTCTTAAATAATGTTCTTCGGGTGGATGACATACTATGATAGGACACATAGTATACATACCATCATGTGCGAGTACTCGTAATAAGACCAAACTCTCTCTCATGGATTTTGCACTTGGTAATCTCCAAGATGGGAGATTATGAGAATAGAACCACCAGTAGTAATTCTGCATGTCTTGGTGTCATTGTACATTGCTATCTACGAGCGTGTGTAATGGTCCTTAGACTGGAAGATTATCACTAACTCATGTCATGACTCACGCACTTAGATTTGCTAATGAAAACTATCATGAAGATAGTTGGCGAGAAGTAGGGTACGTTGGGTGCATCATGAATGACATGTTTTTAGTGGATAAGTCAAGGAAGGATTTTCGCTTCCATATTTATGGAATTAGATATCTAGATCCCTTTGATTGAAATAGAACTGTCGCCCAAATTTCATGGACATGGTGTCAGGACGAGTTTATTTCTGGAAGTCAAAGAATGACAGATCAAGCATATAGGTTTATGACACTACCATGAAACCTTCTTGATGAGATATTGAGACAAAGGTATTAAATTACACGTTATGAGTTCATTTGAGGTGACTCATCAATACGGCATCAACTTATTTCTCTTGGGTTCCTTGACCCGTTTCTAGAGAGTAATCTTGGATTTTAGGAAAGCCCACCTAATGCCAATGATAAAGAGTCCTAGAGGGCCACAAACTAAGTGTATCCAAGTTTATCATGCAGAATAAAGATTATTTTCTTATTTGGTTTAATAATTATTCAAGGAAGCCTAAATCGTTTTAATGTTGGAGGAAGAATAAAATGAAAAAAAAGATATACATGCCGTGTACATTGAATGTAAATGCTGTGTAGTTTTCATTTTGGTAGAATAAAATGAAAACAAGATATACATGCTGTGTAAATTTAATATACACGCCGTGTTGTTTTAATTTTGGAATGGAAATGAAAAAAAGTGCACGCCATATATTAATGATTACACCCCGTGTAGTTTTTCCAATTGAGATTTTAAAGAAATAATACTGTTTTATAAAATGATATTTATTATAATAAGTGTGGGAGCATGTCAAGGAATTAATGATTCGACATGGGGGTTTTCAATAAGAGTTAATGAAATAAATAAAATGCATAACTTGTTTATTTATTGTCATAACTATATAACTTCAAACCTGATTATAAATATCCTCACAACCCCAACACCTTTCCCTAATCATTATGCACAACAATTTTGGAGATTTCTCTCAAGGCCGAAAGAACTCCTTCCTCCCAGAACTCTCTCAAGACCGAGAGAGATCCTCCTCCATCAGATCAAGGAGACCTAAGGTAAGGTGGACAATGCAAGCAAAGTCTTCTCCATGCTTTCACCCATAGACTCCTTTGGCGACATCCAGAGATATGTAGTGCACATGTGGATCACCGCTAGAGGAAGTCTACATTTGGATTCTGCGACACAAGGTCAAATCACATTGGAATGTGATCAGAAATATCGAAGAAGAAATAACTCCATAAAAGGTACCTTTTTCAATTGATTAAATTAATTATAATCAACATATGATGATACTCCATTGTGGTTCCAGGACTACTCTTTTTCTTTGTCTATTTCTATGATTCGATCTGTGGAGTCTGGTGTTTATCATCATACTGATCCCAGATTGATCATTGCTATTGACAAAAGGCTAAGTGGGCACATCCACCCACGAGCTTCCACTGCGCCTTGGGCCTTCAATTAGGAGGATCAAATTTTTTAAATATTTATCTTTTATTTTTGGTCATTATGAATAATAACCTTTGTAAATTCTTTTCACCCTCGAACATGTTAAATGGGTAAAATAGGGTTAAAACTTTGGTATAAGCCTTTAAAATTTCTCTAACACATGATTTTATCCTATTAGATGAGATGAGTTAAGTATTGACTGTAAAATTCTCAAATATATTTCCATTTGGTTCTATTTTTATTTTATTTGATCATTTTGATGAATTTAGGAAAATAATAAATATAAAATGTCACTCTTTTGACTTTAATATCACTAAATTTTGTACATAAGGATATAAGGAGGATAAGTTTGATTAAAAATATTTATTTTGAAGATAAATTAATATTTTTACCATGGTATTTTATTTTTAATTTTTAATGACTCAATAATTACCTTAAATATTTACACAATGACAACATAATATTTATTCAACTAATATAAAAATAAAATAAATGATTGTAAAATAATTTTAAGTAATTCAATTTCAGTGAATAATTATGTTAAATTTTTTTTATATAAAAACAAAACATTAGAGATGTGTTAAAGTTTTATATTCAAATTATATTGCAGTCATGTTTTTTTCAAAGTCAAATTGTGTGAATAGTTCTTAAAATGGAATTAATAGAATTTTATTATGATAAAAATATTATATTAAATTATTTTAAAATAGTAAAAAATTAAAAATAGAACAATTAGAATGATAAATGGTTTATAATTTCACCCCTTGGTAATTTATGATCCAATAGTTATCATATTAGAAAAATTATAACCCTTTAATATTAAAATTTCATTACCACTGTTAAGATTAAAATTTGTTAACCAATGGGTTAAACCAAAATACAAGGTTTAAAATGACACAAAAACCTATATAAAATTCATTTAATGATGATATTTTTACCTTATAAACCTTTTATTTAATTTATTTTACATTTTGAAGAATTTGGGTTGAGAATGACTTAGTTATTTTTTAATATTTTTAGTAATCCCAAGTGTGTCCTTTCTCTTGATTATAAAAGGGAACCCCTTATATCTTTTATTTACACCACTTTGAGTCACATATTTCAACCTAAAACAGTTTAAAATCCATTTAAAAAATCCTTATACATGTTCTATAGGTTATGGTCTTCTCAAAAGACCAACCTTATGCTTCTAAAAAGGATATCTAAAGGATTTCCTTCAATGATGAGGTAATTGTCTTAACCGATCTCTTTCTATTCACTTCATCTTTTACCTACTATACATTTGTGGTATTTAAAATCAAATAATAAATTAATTACCTTAAATATTATTAAATTTTATTATGATTATGAAACCACCGTTATCCACCCTATTTTCCCTCAAATGAAAAAGGACAATATCGCTCGTGCATACGTGTTGACTACTGGCTCTATGAAGTGATGTGATTTGTTTTTAATTTTCTCTTTACATGAATGTTAATAAGGGTATATTTAATAAATATATATTATATATATGATATATATGATAAAATATGTTTTCAATTAAGGTGAATTATTATTTTCCTTTCTTTTATTCCATCCGTCAAAAAATGAAAATTGTGTTCATGCGTTCGTACGACCTACCGTCTCAATGAACAGTGTAATTTATTTTTCTATATCTACCTTTTATAGGAAATTATATATATTGAATATATATGATATTTTTATCCTTAATAACATTTTTAAGATGATGGAACCATTATCAATGTATGAGGATCAAAACTACTGAACAAAAACACACATGAAAAATGAAGTATTTACCACTAAAAACTAATATTTTAATAAAGAATGGTTAATAAATGGGTGATAAATTGTTATAAGTAAATAATATATGTTATTATATATATTATTATTGATATTAAATATATATATGATAAATCCATATTTATATACAACAGTTTTGGAAACATATGAATGAATTCAGACCCGAGGTAAGAGTTTTTTTCATAGTCTCATCAATATTCAGAATTATTATTTTTTAATTATTAAATATAGGAATTATCTGATATTTATATCTTAAACCTAATAAAATATATTATCATATGGTATTTTTTATAAATTAAAAGTTTTCCATTAATTTTTCTCCCTTTAATTATAAAAGATACCAAAATTGCGTATTTAAGGAAGACCGACTATTTTTTTCTACTTGTGTAATAATCCTTTCCTTCCATGTACATATTATTCATAATATATTTTAAATAATGTTTTTAATATTATTAAATTATTTTTTAAAGAATTTTTTACCCATGGTTTACACTTTATATAATTATTTAAACAGAATCTTCTTATAATTTTCCAAATGAGGTACTTTTGAATTTTTACCGAAAGTTTGAATGGATTATTTTTTAATGTACATAGAATGAAATTTTTTTACCACTATCATGAATTCTCAAATCTTTTAATAGTAAATTAAAAGTTTAAAAAATTCATTATAAATAATTTTTTGTTAGTATTTGGGAAATTTTTATAATTTAAATAAGTTATTTCAAAGTGAAAAGGATATTTTCCTCAAGAAATTTTCCAACAATAAGTTTAAATCTAAATAAAAATCACTTATTTAATATTATGATTTAATTTGTATATAATATAATGATATAATCCACCATATTTATTTTGATGGTTTATGATCAATTTAACTAGGGAAAGTATTGAAATTCCATGATCTTGTTCTTCAAATATAGACAATTATTGATTTTTAAGGCAAGTTGATTAAGTTTTATTATTTATTCATATGATGGATGTGTTGTACTTATTAGGTAATGGGTGGAGAAAAATTAAAAATCCCGTCGATTAATCTCTAGGTATCATGTGATAAACCATTTTGGGTATTGGGTTGATGCCTTACCCTTTTATGTATATGTCTTGGAACAAGGCCTCAACAGTATGTTTAAGTTGTACGAAAATATGAATTCCACCATTATGAAATTAGTTATTGATTTTCATGTGATAATTTGAATAATTATGTTTTCCATAGATAAGTTTCAAGGTCATTTAATTATTTATATGGCGTTATTTGATCATCATTTATTTCTTCCATATTATTCATACCTTATTACATTCTATTGTATTCATACCCTTAATGAGCATATGTGGTCACCCCTTTCTTATGTTTACTTTCCCCATGATATTTGGAAGTATATATGATTGATATATTGGGATATTATATAGGGAATAATGATGTTATAAAATAATACACTATGTTGTATTTTATATTTTCAATTGTAATACCAATTTCAAATATGTATCTAATTTTCTAAGGAAACTAAACTATTTGGTACTTTGGGATGATATTGATTTTATCTAGTACTAATGTAATAATGTAACCACTGGATCTTGGATACTAGGGTCTAGTTCATTACCTAGGGAAAACACTAGTGAAGCTTCTTTCCTTACAGGCATGGACAAATGAGATTGATATGGTTAAATTTTAGTACCATATGTCATTTCTTACCTCTTTATGAAAATATTTAATAATACAGTTACTTATATTTATAATATCTTAATTAATGAATTTATTATAATATTTATATTCTAAAGTATCATAGTTTTATTTTAATTTGTTTTTGTTTGTGAAATAAGATATTCAACATAGTATTTTTTGAAAGGGAAATTAATATTAAAATCTTAGGCCGTTGCATTATAATGTATTGAATAAATTGCATCATCAAAATTTTAATTATCACTTACTAATTAATATAGTTAAGGGTGTCCATAATATAAGAAAGGATCATTATCAAAATTGAAATCTTATTACCCACCTATTGTGTTTTTCTCTATTTATTTGAGTTAAATACCTCTCATGATTGGGTATTATAACCCACATAATTATATTAATTTGTACTAGAGAGTTCATATTTATCCTTTCACTGATATATTATCATTATTTGATTTATAATATGGAATTTGATTTCTGTATTTCGAAAATTAATATAGTGTCTATGCAGAGATAGTCAACTGATTTCCAAAATTACATCATATTCATATAAAGGGGGAATAATAAGATGTTCACAAAGAAAATTACCATGAACATCAAATTCGGAAAAAATAATTAGATAATTATAATATTTCTTTGATAACCCAATCATTAGGGTGGTGATTTAATTCTATTAGAAAAATTCCTAGACATAATAGGGATCCAAGAATCAAAATTCAATAATAAATTCAAAACATTTTAGTGGAGGATATATGCGCATTAATTATCTTAATCCAATTCAATGATTTTCAAAGCATTGAACATTCTTTATTCTATTGGTCTAGGGGGTTACTTGTGCTCATTATCCTTGTCAGACCTTTGATTAGGGAGTTTAATTTGATAATTATTGACTTCCAAACATTTATTACATTGAACTATTAGTTTTACTTTAGGATGAAATTTATTTCCCTACATTTAATTATTCATTTTTCCTCACAATTAGTTTCTTAATTACTAAAAAAGGAAAACTTTCTAGTTCTTTGGGGGAATTTCCTTGTGTGCTTCTTCCCGTATTATTAATGTGCATAAAATTTAATCTTATTTCCTCTATGGTATTTATCACTTAAGATTCTAGGAAACTCTATCCTTTTATTCTTTAGTGTGTTTGTAAATTTAACTAGGTTGAAGTTGTTAATATAATTTGTGATAGTTGGATATGGATAAGCATTATATTCTTGACACTCTCTCCCATCCTTTTTGTTTTCTCATTTACACAATCACTATATTTCTTATAACACCCATTGTTAAGTCCACTTTTAATTAATCTATCCATTACTTAAAATAAAATAAAGTTGATTTATGATAAAATTAATAGATTCATAAAAAGGCTAAATATGAAATTAGAAAATGTAACTCATAATTGATATCATAACCTAGATTATGAGTCTATAGGTTTCAATATATGTTATACTTGGTCATTTTCCTATTAGGTTATTTAACAAACTATTTTTGTATTATTAAAATTAAATTTAAGTCCTTCATAGCTATTAATATAGGGTTTGTTAATTACTAAATTATATCCTTCAATATTATCGAAGTAGGAGTGTAGTTTGGACTCTTTGTCATGCATGAGGTGAAGAATAAGTTAATACCCGACCATACTTTCAATGGTTATTACCCCCACGTGCTTCTATGCTAGTGCCTTCATCAACTTATTTGCATATAGATATGTATTTCATTGTATGGAAACCACAAAAATCTATACTTAACCAAAAATTCAGGATGTTATAATATACATATAATTATCAATATTTTTTCTCTAATGTTATCTCATCCTAATCCCCAAAAATTACTAAAATAATCCCAAAAAATAACCAAACCTTTCTTTGATACAAATTGAGGTGACCTGAGCTAGAGATATCTTTATTTTACATCATTTCCATAAGTTTTACATGAAATCTAAAAAACAATCTTACAATACTAGAACCCAAAATTTTAGTGTCTTTGAGGCCTAGCTATATAATAAACTTACTCTATGACACTTGTGGTAATTTTAACATAATAAAACCATACTAGAACCCCTTGTATACTCCTTAAAATTTATACCCATCTTCATAACCTAGGTAATTGAAACATAAGAAATGGGTGAGCTCAAGATCTTAGGGAAGAAAAATTGATGAATATGTCATCAAGAGGTGGATCATAAGAATATGATAATAATTGATCCTGAGAGAAATATTTTACTAAAAATAATATGGAATAATAATATTTTTCAATACTTCATGATTGTTTGTTATGTAATATAAAATAAACAAATAATTAATCTAACACAAGTTGGTGAGATAATAAAAATGATATACCGATAATAATCAAACAAATGTGACATAAAAGTATGGAATTACATCGAAAAATTTTATAATAAGGAATCATCAAATTGTAAGAAACCCAAAAAAACTCACCCTTTAAATTTTGAATAAATAAAATCATTTCCACCCTTTAAGTTATGAACAAATCTATGTTTTCCCACCCTTTATGTTTTGAAAAAATCCAATCACATCCACTCTTTAAGTTGTGAAAAAAATCCATGCATGTTCACCCTTTATTTTGTAAGAAAATCCTAGAACATCCACCCATTAATTCATGAACAAATCCAATCCTGTACACCCTTTATGTTTTGAACATATCAATGAATTTCCATAGTTTAGATATTGAATGAATCCAATCTTGTCAACACTTAATTATATAATGTGATATAAAACCCTAACCAATGAATTTGTGGGCGATATATGACCCCACCCAGCAATATTAATACACATGTATTCCATAAGATACCAGTAATTCATCATATAATTATAACCCATGGATATAAAATGAGTTTCATATCATTTCCAAACGCTATCACATTTCATGCTATCAAAAGTATATGGTTGATAACAAAAAAATCAGCAAAGATGAGTATTTAGTTGGAGATTCCAAAATAATAACTCTACGTGAGTTAGATTTTTTGGAGTTAATTATGAAAATAATAACACAAATTAAAAATTTCATTAGTAAATATTTCGCAACATCATCATGAAAATAAGAAGTTACAAGTAAATTTTGAAAATATAATTTTTTAAAAATTAAAATGAATTATATTTTGAAAAATTATTATAATTAAATATCAATAATGTATCCTTGAAAATACATAATGTTCATCCATAGGAAATGTGAAGAGGGAGATAAAATTTACGATTTGGAAATGAAAAACATTTTAAACATTTTAAAAATACATTTATTAATACCCATATTGTAAAGAAAGTGATAAATATTTCATTTTTAAAGTGGTAAAATTAAATTCAAAGATCACTAAATGTAAAACATACTTGGATTTAAAAATAAGAAATTATAATATTGGATAGAAGACTAAACATGGATATGGAATAGGAGGATCTTATTTGGGGTGGATTAGAATTATTATTAAGATCACTAAATTTTATGAAAAATTGAATACATAAAATAAGATTTATTTTATAAAGAAATTAATATAACTAAAAAATTATTAGGAAGGGAAGAATAATTTCCTTATTGGATAGAAGGAAAAATTCTTGTAAAATAGTAGTCAAAGTGGAATCACTATGGCTCAAGTTGAGTCAGGAAAACCCATCACCATTTCTATCAAATTACATGAAGGTTCTTTAACTTCCTATATTATATATATAACCATCTTAATAACCTATTTTATATCCTTATTCATATATATTAATATGACATAAAAACCCTCCTCATTGGCTTGATAAGAGGAAGTGGTGCTATTAGGACATATGTGACATCCCCATGACACCAAAGGTTGGAAATAAATGCCAATGGATTTGAAGAACATTAAGGTTTAAAATTTAGGATATATGTAACCAAACCAAAAAAATGATAATAACCAATAAACATATAATCCTCTATATGATGCATGAAAAAAATATAATAAAAATAATAACCAAAAATAAAAAACCATATCATAGTTACAAAAAAAAACAGAATATAAAATTCCTAAAGACAAAGAGACTCAAGAGAGAAAGTAAAATAACTCCCTAATAACTCCAAGATCCCAATCCACATGTGTCATTTATGGTATTAAGAAGAATCAGTAAATAAATTAGATAAATTATCATTGCGTGTGTCTCGATAGATGACATATACAAAAACACCAAAGTTCTCAAGTAGGGGGTGAGTATAAACTCATTAGGATCTCCCCAAGGACTTCTTAGCCCACACCAATTGGAAATTAAGGTTATAAATATTAATATAATATAGTTTTAAGTAGTAAAAAAAGTTTATATCAAAGACATAAAGAATTTTTTATGGGAAATAATAAAACAAATCCTTTAAATAATTTCTCAATTTATTTAACATACCCATAACCATGTATCCACACATGCACATAATGTGTTCCCAGGAAATAGTTATATAATCTTGATAAATCTCTATTATATCCAACAGGTTTTCACAAGGTGGCTAATACTAGGTACCATGATGGAACACACCCCTTCTAGAGGGTCACATCTATGAATTAACTCACACCAACCATGTATTCGAAATCTCATTTCATATATTCCATTATTTCTTTAAAGAATTTAAATGATCAATTTACATTAATAAAAACAAAACCAAAATTTTAAAATCACCATTTTTAAATTATTACCAAATATAATTTTCCAAGAAACCATACAATTAAAAAATTTCCAATACATAACCCAAAATATGGTTCCATCAATAATCACACATGGATTTCAAAACAATTTCAACAAATTCAATTAAAGAAGACCATGAATTCATGTTTTAAGTCAATTTTAGATGAGATGAAATTCACCTACCTCAATAGATTTAGAGAAAATGAAGAACAACACTACAAAAATCTATATCCAGGTTGGGATCTTCTTCCTCTCAATAAAAAAAATCATAATCCATCAATATTACATTCGTAGAATATGGATCTATCCACCATGGATTATATATACGATTCCAAGATAGATAAGAATACTAGATCTAAGAATAATGGTGAATAATAATGACTTTCCAATGAATCTAGATGTCCAACATACTTTGATTCACCTAATAATTTCTTGGAAATCAAAGGGGATCATCTCTAAAGCACATGGAGAAAACAATAATTCGATATTATACAATAATAGGGGATTAATGGGGGTATTAGGATATAATTAAGATTATATTCACAAATTTAGGGCTACCAACTATAAACTACAAGGTTAGGCTACACGGTTTAGAAAACCATGGAATAACCGTGTGGTGCTATTGTCTCAAGGAAACCCATCACATTATTGTCTCACATGGTTAGATAAACTATGAACTAATCGTTATTTTACCTTTTTTTAAAGTTACATCATTTCCATTGGTCTCTTATATGATTTGGAAAAACCTTTCACCAACAATGCACCAGCCGAATGACCACTATACTTCCTTGCATGTTTTTTGGAGATAGTGCATGGTTTTTACTACATTTTTTCCATGCACCTCTAAAAATGCCTCCAAAATATGCCAATAACCCTAATGACCTCCCAAAAATAAACCCAAACACAATATAAACTGAAAATTATTAAATAAAGGGTCATGTAACTAAAACTAAGTGAGCTAAATTCTACCCATTATTGGTCATTCCATCCCAGGAAAGTAGAAAACTGGTGTTTTCCATGAATATTTTGGGCCACTCCTCCAACATTTACTTTGCTTGCAACCATGTTTCTTCTTCAATTTGTATAAATTAAACTCATTATGCACATAACTAAACCTTGGTGGAAAATAAAATTAATATGACACCTCACAAACTCATTCAAGTACCTCAAAAGGGCTTATGTACTATAGGGAAAACCTTCCCTATTTGAAAAAACAATGATTACCATGTCTTGTTGAGATTATCAAGAAGACATGATCACTCATTTAAAATGTTAATAGTCACTGATAATGATCCGCATATATTTTTTAATGACTTTGATCTATCTCCATCCTCTTTATGATTAACTAAATATTCTCTATTGGTCTAGTAAGTGAAGTCTCAACTCTTTCCACTCAAAAAAGTAGAAAACAAAAAGGGAACCAAAAAAATTCTTCATAAGGGTTCATATTTATTGAATAATTATAATTATTTTCTTTTTAGAATCCTTCTAAAGAAAATTTGATCGTCCCATAAGCCTCCAAAATCCATTACAAGACCCCTAAGAATGTCTTCCAACAATTGGTTTGTCCTTTTAGACTTTCCATCTATTTGAGGAGGATAAGGAATACTCATAGTAAATTGGGTTTTAAGGGATTACTTTGAGGACTTAAAAAAATTATATGTATACCTGGGATCTGTATCTAATATAATTGAAACTCAAATGACATGCATCATTAAAATTAACCCAATGTAGATTTTGGACATGTTCTCCACCATATTGGTGTCCCAAATAGGTATTAAGTGAGATAAATTTCTGAGTTGATCTACAATCACCCATATGAAATCATGTTTCCTAACTACCCTTGGTAGACTTGTTAAAAAATCCATGGCCATCTTCTCCCATTTCTACATGGGAATCGGTAAAGACTGACACATTACTGCTGGTTATTGATGCTATGACTTTACCTACTGTTAGGTGTGGAATCTTGAGATAAATTCTTCCACTTTTCTATTTATTCTAGACCAAAAAAATGTGCTCTTATCATTTTATACATCTTTTGTAGCCCAGAATAGAAAACCCATCTCAAATGGTGGTAGGTAGAAAGAATCTATTTGTGATATTCTGAAAGCACAACCATATGATATCAAAACCATAACACTAAACTCACATCTAGTTTAGATATCTCAATGGTATCCCCACCATTGAGTTTTAAAATCATATATAGACATTATGGATCAAATGTTTGAAAAACTCTTACCTGCTCAACCAAATCTGGAATAACTAAAATCGGAAATAAAACTGCAATATTACATTGATTAGTATAATATAGATTCATATCATCTATGAATAACATAAGATTCCATTTATCTAAATCCTCTATATGTATTTGAACATAGAACATCCTAATCAAGGAATATACTATATAATTTTCATTCCACGGTGTAATATCTTTCCAAATTAAAATATTTACATATATTTCTTCTATCTTCGTTGTCTCAGATTCAAATCTATATATGATAAAATGTGTTTTAATTACTTATGATCTATAGACATCGTAAATAACTCACCAAAAAGATAATGTCACAAACTCTTCAAAGCATACACCACTGTAGTTAACTTTAATTCATTCATTTAATAATTTTTTTGATGCACCCACAACTGTTGTGATCCATAAGCAATAACATAATCTCTTTTCATGAGAACACATCCCAAACCAGATCCCAAAACATCATGATAGAATATATAGCCCTATATAGAATCTAGAAATGTGAGTATAGGTTCCTATGTAAGTCTAACATTAAGTGCTTGAAAGGATATATGGGGTTCTTCATTCCATTGGAAAGGAATTCCTTTCCTTATCAAATATTTCATCGGTGATGAAAATTGTGGAAAAACAAGAACAAAGCATCTATAATATATTTCCAATCAATGAAGACTATGTATCTCAACATTATTCGATGTATTAAAATGGTTAACAACTTATATATTTTTCATATCTACAAAAACTTATTTTTTTAGAAATGACATGGCCAAGAAAATACACCTCTTGTATCCAAAAATCACACTTTGATAACTTAGCATAAAGGTTATTCACCCACAAGACACCCAAAACTATAACCAAGTGTTTCTCATGATCTACTTTTGTCTTAGAATACACTAGTATATATTTAGAAAACACCACTACAAAAGAATCCAAATACCTCTAAATGATCTGAATCATAGATTCCATGAAGACGATTAGTGTATTTATAAGAAAAAAAGTTATAACAACATTTTCATAATGGAAATATCTAATTTGGAAAGATGACTTTGAAAAATTCTCCTTCTAAACTCTTAGTTGGTGATATCCTGAACATAATTCAATTTTAGTGAGCCAATAGGCTCCCCTAAATGATGAAACAAATCATTCATTCTTGGAAGGGATACCGATTATTTATCATAACTTTTTAGGATTATTGTAATAAACACAAATCCCAAGAGTTCCATCCGCATTTTTCACAAAAATAACTGGTTCTTACCATGGATATCTGATCAGTCAAATGGACCCTTTTCTTTTCAATTCTTATAATTCTATTAGTTCCATAGTATAAGATTGAAGTGATATTGGATTGTTCCCTAGTAGGATATCAATCATAAACTCCACTTATATTTTTTATTTTAATAATATGAAATTATCAAGAAAAACACGAAGAAATGGTTCTAAAATATTCAGAAGATATCTATCTCCAATCTCATCCGAAGATTCCAAAGTAACTGGTTCCAACTAATAAGTGATAATTATAGCCAACTGTACTAGAAGTCCTTCTCTATTGTCATTTACTTCATAATCTCCTATAAATCAATGCTCAACGCCATCCAAATATTTTAAACTAACCTTTCAAGAATTAAAATCGATGTGGTCTTGAATGATGTCAACCAGTCCATATCCAAAAATCAAGTCATAAACATCTATCTCAAGCATTTATAAATCCCAAATCAACTTTGACCCATAGATAGTTACAAAAAAATATTTACACACAAAGGCTCAATATTCTGTTTTTCCAAGAGGAGTTTTATTTTTCAAAATAGAAGGCATCATAACAATATGAAAACCCATATTATTAATAACACGAGGGAAATAAATGATTTGGATTAGTGCATATCAATTTTTTTTTTGAAAGGGAATAATTTAAAAAGATTTTACCTATCATTATAAAAGGATAAGATTGATCATAGATGATCACTTTCTCTACTCTCTATAGTTTCTTAGTCATTGAAATTTTCTCTTATTACCCTATTGATATTGGATAGTTTAAGGAATCATGATGTCCATAGAATCACCTCGTATTGCTCAATTCTAGTGAACATAATTATTCCACTACATTTGTCTCATCAAGGAATAATATTCCAGAGAAGCATGATATGTGTATCTAGTTTATGACCTTGGAGTACTATGACAATAATTCTAAATATATCCATTCTTATTACAATTGTGATGTGCTCTTGGGGGTTTTGTACAGTCTCTTTTCATATGCTCAAGGGAACCACATAGGAAATATACCGACTTAGCTTTTGATCAAGGAGGAATTGTTTCTACTCCCATAGTCTGATTCTATGATATCCCCCAATATAGAAGTATATGTCCCACTTCTAATTATTCCTAGTTATAGAGTTCCCACCTGTTCCTATAGGAGTAAACTTTCTCCCTACAACCATATTTACCATGATGTCCCTCATTTTTATTGTCACTATATTGACCATCTCTATATAGTACCTAATACATAGAATGACAATATTTGAGAGAATATCCATCCATAACCTTCACTCAAAAATGGGATCCTTTAAAGATAAGATTATAACAACTTAAGTGGAAAATAAGTCTAAATTCTTAAATTTAGGTGCATACTCTATCACTGAGAGAGTTCTTTATTTCCAGATAAAGAAATCTATTATCCTAGAAATTTGAAAATTGTGAGCATATAATTAATTGTTAAACAGTTACATAAGATCCCATAATGTTATGACTTGGTATAATTTAGCTTGAAGGACTAAATCCCACCATTGAAATGCTAAATACTCCAGTTTATATGTTTTTAAGTTAACCTTTAGCTGAACTGATGTCACAATAATTTAAAAATTTTGGTCATCTGATTCAGCCATACCTCTGGTTTTTTTAGCTCAAAATCCCCCTAAAAGGTGGGTGGGTTTTATTTGAAATAAAACTGAGTGGTCTAATTTCCAAGGATCATCATTCTGATTACCCCTATCCATAGAATTAAAATAATAGAAAATGATTTTCACTAACTGTTGGTTCACCTATTGTTCTGGTGAAACAACATTTTCAGTATTCCCTTTCAGTTGGTTTCTAAGATTCCTACCCAGTGCCATTCACTAAAACTAGAATAAAATATATTTAGAATCACTCATTAGAAACAGAAGTCTTAATAATTCCAACTGACCACATCTATGCATATCACGAAAATAGCTTTCTAAAATTCAACCATTGTCAATATTTAAATCATTTTTGAAAATACTATAATCTTGCATTTCAAAATAAAACCATTTAAAATATTTTAATAAATGAGCTCTTTTCACCATTTCATAAGACATTAAATTAATAATGAACAACATAGTCCTAGTAGGAAGTCTTACTATCAATGAATATCATGAAATTCTCATCGGGTAAACTCATAACGATGAGGTGACAACTCACCTATAAGTGTATTAGAAAAATTATGTACCCAAACACCATGGTAACATGAAGCTCAAAATATAATGGTTAAATATATATTTTTATTCTATAGGTTTCAAGTTTTGATAATCATATATTCTTACTACCACCCGAAAGACAGAATAATACCATTTTCAACTCAAGGACTGAACAAGTTTATTCCATTTTTCTCGAAGGAGGGATGGAACAACCAATATTGATACTATTTGTAGCACAATGACCCTCCTTAATGGATAGAGATGATTTCATGGTGTTACTAGGCCTTTAGTGAAATCCCAAAGACACAAAAGAATGGAAATAAATTCCAAGGGATTCAGAGAACATTTGAGGATGATTTACCCTTTAGCATTTAAGAAACCAAAATAAAAACAAATGATCAAAACAAATAAACATACAATCCTCAATATGATGTATTAAAAAAATACAACCAAAACCATAAAAAATAGACAACCATATCATAGTTTCATTTTAAAAGAAATACAAAAAAAAACTAATAGAATTAAGAGATAAAGACAACAAACTACCAAATAGATCCAAGATCCCACTCTATATTCCTTATCTATAGTATCAAGATGCATCACTAAATAAAATATATACCATTCCTTTAACTATATTTGAAAAGATGAAATCTACAAACACACTGAAGTGGCCGAACATGGGGTGAGTATAATCTTAGTAGGATTTCCCCAATGACATCCCCAATATAATCAATAGGAAAAAAATTGTTGTTATGATTTATATAAAATAGTTATAAGGAGTAAAAATAGATTATATCAAATCCATAAACAATATCCCATGGAAATGAATACCAAAATCCTTCAAAAAATTTCTCAATTTTTTTGGCATACCCATATCCACATATCCAGACACACACACACACACCATTCATTCCCAAGTGATAATTACATTCTCATGAGTGGTTTCTCTTCAATCTACTAAGTCTTCACAAGGTAACTAATACTAGGTGCCCCAATGGAACATTCCCCTTCCACATGGTTACATATATAAATGAACTCACACCAACCATTTATAAAAAATTCAATTTCACATTAAACTATTATTAAATTAAATCATTTCAAAAAAATCTACACATCAAGAAAAAACTATAATTTTAAACTATTCATTTTAAAATTATTACAAAATTTAATTTTTCAAAAAAAACTGTAAAATTCTACATTTTAAAACCCATATCCCAAAAATAGGGTTTCATAAAGAATTAAAAATGGATTTCAAAACCATTTCATATAATTATTTTAAAGAAAACTAATCTTTCATGTTATAAGTCAAGTAGAGATGAGATAGAAGCCACCTGACTCATAATAGTTTATGAAAACGAAAAATAACACTACAAAACTCTACATCCATGGTTGGATCTTCTTCCTTTCAACCAAAAAAACTATAATACATCAATATTACCATCATAGAACTTAGATGTATCCTATGAGGATTATAATTTTGATTCATAATGATATAGGAAGAGTTGATATAAAAATAATGGTGAAGAATTAGGACTTATAAATGAATATAGACCTCCAAATGAATTTGATTTTACTAAGAATAACTTATAGATTTATGGGGATCATATTTCAAGACAATAAATATAAATAAATTCTAGATTCTAAAATAATAAGGGAATAAAGGGGGTATTAGGATCAATTTTTTATTATATATAAAAATTCAGGGGTTCTAACTACATGATTCATGGTTAGAAAACATTTTTTGGAAAACTGTGCTTCAACCATGTGGTGATACTATATTAAGGTAACCCTTAGCATGGTTGTATAAAATAGTTATAAAAACCATGTGAAAACATTGATTTTACCTAAATTCCATGTTGTGGGGCTTACCCTATGATTTTTCATGATTTTTCCAAACCATGTTCTGGTTTTGTTACTTCCCAGTGACCACAATCCTCCCTTTCATGATTTTTTAGAGATGGTTCATAGTTTCTACTAATTTTTTATAAAATATATACCTCCAAGAATTCCTCTCAATCATGCCATAACCCCTGTGAACCTACAAGAACTCAACCCAAAGACTACATAGACTCAAAATACACGAATAAATGTTTATGTACTTGAAATAAGTGGCTGATAAAATTACCCCATATATCCTTCAATTATAATAATTTATTAGTCTATTTTCATCATTAGATGTTAGAGATTTTGATTATTTTTCAATTTCTTTAAAAAATCATTGATAATACCAATTTTTTGATGCCAAGTTCATCATATCCCGATTATAAACTATACAAAAATAGATACTTTATAATTATTTATATATTTTTCATATTTTTCCATTTGAATTTGAGTCATCATTTGGGAAGAAGAATCAGTAAAGATCTTATTTCGGTATATAAATATTTTTTTAAAAAATATAGTAGATTAATAATGGGGTAAATATTAATATAACCTTTCCAAAATCATAATCATGTTATAAAAATAATTTCAATTAATTTTAAAAATGTTTATAATCATCTAAGTTGGGTGTTTATGAAAGATGAAATACATCATTCCATGGAGGTGGTAGTCTTCATGCACACACATATGAAATTTTAATTTTCTATTAAATGGGATAAAGGTAGAAAATGGTTATTCTTCTCAGAATTTTTTTTTGTAAATTATAATTTTATTCATTAAATATCCTTTTATAACCATCAATATAAAGTAGTTATGAAAATTAAGTACATCACTTCATGTAGGCAGTTGTCTATACATACTAATAAATGATGTTCTCATTTTTCTGAGGAAGAGGAAAGATAGATAATGATTGTACCATTAATATAATAAATTTTTTATAATAATGGTACTGGTTTTTTTTTTATTTTTCCATGGTATAATATAATTTTAGTTACAAGAATAATACTTAAATAAGTATAAATAAAAAGGAGTGATTTGGGATTTTTTTCCTTACTCCTTAGAATAACTCGTTTGAAAATAGGATTGAGGCTCTAAGGGGGGGACCTTTGTGGGGACCATATTATATATTATTTAAATAGATTTTTTGGGGAATGATATGGGTATATTTTGGTTGAATTAATTATCTTGTTGTGTGAGAGGAAAGAGGGTGGTGAAGGTATTCTTTTGTAAGTATGAGGAATGATATTTTTATAATAATAAGTGCACTATTCAAGAAAAATGGTTCCAAAAGTTGAAAATAATTGATAAAATACGATTTTAAGTTGATCAATCCTTAAAAAACTAATTTTTATACATGTTTTCAACATTATTTATGTCTTTTATACTTTCTTTTAACCCATTTACTATTTTGGATTTTACTACGATAACTAATTTTTTCCTAAGTATTTTAATTTTATTTCTATAAATAAAATGAATATTATTATAAAATTTTTAACTTTTGATTCCAAATATTAAATCTATTTTATTAGATACAATTTATAAAAGTGATAAAAATTAATTATAAAATACTAAGTGTTTAAAGCATAAAACAATTTTAGAGGAAAATATAACTTAAGTTCTAAAATGTTAGTTATAGGTTTTTTAAATTAATATAAATATTTATAAGAGTATAATTTTACTTATAGAAGTTATATTGGGTTGATAAAAATGGTTCAACAAATTTTTTGTGGTTCCTATACCCAAATAACGACATTAAAGTCAAAGTATTTGAAAAAATGATATTTTTCACTATAAACCTTAAAATAAATAATTTTATAATTATAATATATCCAAAATTGAAGTTAATTTCATAAAATTAAAATTATATAATTAGGGAATTTATATTTTATAAGGAATTATAAAATATAATGAAAAAATATTTTTACAGTACAATAATTTTTCAATAATTAATTATTCATGTTCTTATTTATTATAAATTACTAATTAAATGAATGTTAATATAATTTTTTATGCATTTAGGAATATAATTATTTTAATTATTCAAAAGTGATTAATTTAATTTATTTAGATAAAAAATACTCAATTTTTTGGAAAAAAATCCCTTGAAAAAATAACATTTTTACCATTATCATGATAATTAACTTTAATCTTAGTAACATATTTTATTCTTGAAAATAAAGTTAACCTTATTACCTAATTTGAAAATGGCGGTAAAAACTATTATATTCATTTTATGTGACTCATTTTATAAAAGTGGTAAAATTTAATTTTAATGTAAGATCACATAACTCATAATTGTTTTAGGAAAGATGTATCTTTTATGCATGAAATGAATTTATTAATTACCTAGTAGAATTTATTTTATTGATGTTTACTTATTTTATTGTAAATATTATCAATAAATTTCATTAAAATAATTCTTTAACCTTAATATAATCAAAAGAATAATGCATAAGAATTCAATTTTTAGTAAAATGTATTTTTTTGCAAAATGTATTTTATTAATTATTTTTTTACACAAATTAAAATTTATCATTTCATTAGTATTACAAATGAAATTTCTTTTCATTTTAAATTAAAAACATGAAATTTATTAAATACATTAGATATATAAATAACTTATTACATTAATAGTTATATATTTATATCATCCTATCATCAACTTACATAACCCCTCACGATATCTATGTAAGACCTAAGGAAAACATAATATCTAATGCTAGTCATGGGTGGAGGTTCTGCCAGCATTGATCTCATAGATATTTCAATGACCTTGGACTTATATCACAAATTATTTCACCCAAACTACAATTGTTAGAGTTGAGCTTGATATTGGTCTAGGGAAAGTCCTCATGAAGCTACATCCCTTCTAAGCTATGAAAAATGGGCTTCATAAGAAATACTTCTACAACCAATTTTCATTTGTTTTCTTTTTATAGAAATATTTCATATTGTGATTACAATTATTTATACCTGATAATTTTATTACTATGTTTTAATTCTTATGTTTAATAATGTTTATTTTAATGTATAACATTTCCATTTTAGTTTGGTGTTCCATGTGTAATAAGCCATTAAACATAATATTTATTTAAATTGAAATTAGTACTAAAATATTGGGGTGTTACACCAAAATTTTCTAAAAATATATATTTTTTGATATTCCTTTGTACACTTTTAAAATAAATATAAAAAAATCCCAATTCACAATAAATCCAATAATCAAATATATACTTGTGGTTCCAACATTCCACCCCTTTTGTTTTTTAGACAGTTCTCAATTTTTACAATATACATAAATTAACTAATTTACCTCCCCCATTTGATAATAAAATTTAAAGGGTTCTTAAACCTTCCAATAATTTATAATCCAAGTAAACTATATTTAATTATTTTCTAAGGCTATGTGAGACAATGAACTGTTCATGAAATAATATAAGGTACTAACTTCAACAATGTCATCTATGAATTTCTTCTAAGTATCACCCCTATTAACTCCCTATATATAGTTTATCCCATATAGTTCCTAAAAAATAAGATATATAATAATATAATAACATGAACGTACTTGATATATAATTATATAAAATGAGGAGATGATATATCTTGAACCTACTTAGTTTGAGAAGATCAGTTGAACACTGAGGTTCAACCTATTCCTTTCAAATACATGATCTATTCGGGGATTTATAAAGATTTCTTCCACATAATTCTAATTTCCAAAAAAATAATCCCCACTATACTTTTATAAAATTTTTACCTTTATAAAATAGGACCCAATATTAATGTTCTTTGTATGAGAGTGAGGGATTAGATTATTAGACTACTCAATATCACTTTTCTCACCACAATGAATCATCATTTTCTATAATAAAACTTCATTAATGTATTAAAACTATTGGATCATTCAGATAATATGTGTATAGTATTTTGTTATTATAATTTTATCTTCTAATGTTGTGATTAAAGAAACACAATCATATTTATTTCTTATCTAGACAAAACAATTATTCAAAATTTATAAAGTACCACCACTTGTATATTTTTAATCCATAATTTCACCATCCTAATAAAGATCTAAATATTCATATAAATTTGTGATAATTTTATATTTAAATAATAAAACATAATGTAAGGTTTCTTGAAGAAGCTTCATTATTATTATGATCACTATGAGATATTAGTTTTTAAGAGAAATCCGAACCCTTACTATTAAGGATGTAGCATAGAAAAATCTGACCTGGGTGTAATAAGATAGAGTAAAATACTAATTATTAATCTATATAAATTTATGTTTACCCTATCATTATCCTCACACACACCAAGTTTTGTGCCAACACTATTGGAGTTGAAACTTGCTTACATTCCTCAATTATGAATTTCTTTATGACTTAATTTCCATATTTCACCTATGAAATGAATACCGCCCCATCATCCTGATGAACTTTCAGCCTAAGAAAATATGTCAACTCTATGACCATTGGAATTTCAAAATAAAAAATAATTATTTTTTTAAATTTATCAATATAATTCTATATACTTCCACTAAATATGTTGTATTCTATATAAATCAACATCAAGAACTTATCTTTATAAATTTTTTTGACTTACATTTTGTGATAAAAAACTCTTTTTTGATTACCATCTTCCTAAAGATATTATCCTAACATAAATTAAAATCATGAGGTGATTATTCTAGGATATAACATCTTTACTCAACTTAAACACTATTGAATCATCATTTTAAAGAACAAATCTAGGCAACGTTTTAATATATACATCTTCATTCAAGACCCCATTAAGAATTTCATATTCACATCCATCTGAAACACTTTGAAATTTATTTGGAAGAAAATTTCTTAGAATATTTTAATATTCTCCATACTTTATACCATCGTGAATGTATCTTCAATATCAAAAAATTCAACCTGACCATATCCCTTGAAAACCAGTCTTTCTTTATTACAAGTTATCTTTCCATTTTTCTCAAGTATTTTCATGAATACGCAATTCATAAAAATCAAAATATTATTTTTTGGTATTTTATAAAGCTTCAAAATCTAATTATTATCAATTAATATAATTATTAATTCATGGATTTCCCCCATGATTCCGCCTTTAATACTTTTTCAAATGAAGAAGGTTTACTCTTATATAACAGAGCAGTGTGGTCTATTCTTTTCATTCTTCAAGTTTTTGTTGTAGAAGATTTATATCTAATTATGTTTATTGGATAAACATGAACTTTTATTCTTCTTGAATGAATAATAGGCTGAATTATCTATTAAAATTTTAATTTTATTGATTCATCCTTATAATCATCATTAGCCTTTAAATTTTGGGATTCTCCAAAATCTGTATTTGTCTCTTCATTTTATTTAAAAATTTATTTAGAAAATAAAATATTAGATTTTATTTTGTATTTATTTAAAATAAACTTTACATCACTAATTGAAACAACCACGTTGAGACTGTTATTGAATAATTTTTAAGCCATACACTTTATTGAATAGCTTAAGACAATACCTTCATCCACAGCATTTCCATACCTTCCTTAATTTTCTTCTTTATTTAGGGGGAAAAAATTTATTCCAAATACTATTAGATGATTCAAAGATGGTTTCATTCTATGACCCATTTAATATGGTGTCTTTTCTACCCCATTAATATTCAATACTCTATTTTGAATATATATGGACACTTTAATGCTTATTTCCAATATTGACATGAGATACCAATATCTGTCAACAGTGTCTTTGCTATATTGTTGACTATGTGATTTCTTATTTACCCAATACTAATATATTGATGGGTTCGCATTAATGAAACTTTATGTTTAACAACATTCTTATAAAGTTAAATTCTAACCTCATAAGATGTTTTCTCCATTTAATTGTATAATCCAATAATTTTCATAATTCTTCTAGTTTCATTTTCTTCCCTTATTTGAATCCTATTAATATGGTAAAATAGTTTTGTTTATGAATATATGAACATATCACATATCATAATACTATAATAATCTACAAATAGGATTAAATACTTATTACCATTTGTTCCTTCCATAAAAATCAGATGAAAAACATCACTATCGATCAAATACAGTAAACTAGTTTCCCTATTTTTATTTAGAGGTTATTGATTTAAAATTATCCTTACTTATATAAATGATTAAAAATTCCTTTATATATTCTACTTCATGTTAGAAATATCCAATATAGCTCTAAATTTTGACAAATTATGTATAATTTTTTAATTAATGTGGCCAAGCCTCCAGTTCCAAAATCAGTTTTCTAATTAAATAGTAAGAAGACATGTATTTTATCCAGTGTAAATATGATATAGACTACCATTAATTTTGAAACCATTCATTAGATAATTTACAAAATTTACTTTTATACTTGATCCATTCCCATTGAACATGACCTGAATACCTGAGTCACAAATTTGACTAAAATAGAATAAATTTTGTAATAAATTATTGATATAAACAATTCTGATGTTTCTAAACTTATCACCAGTTGATCAAGTATTTTCAATTAATTTTATCTTTAATGATCCATCATTTGAAAATTTTATTGTTCCATCTACTTTTCCATTCATAGTTTCTAAAAAGTTTATAATATTTTTCACATGAGACAAATGCTTGATGTCCAAAATCAAGGTAGTTCCTTTCATTGATTCTTTTAAGGAAATTTATTTCCAATTATATTTCTCAATATTTTTTCATTCCTTCTAGGATAATAAAAAATGAGTTGATAATTTAATCGATCTATTATCATTATTTTCAGCACAAACTATTAGGTAAAATTCATCTTCTTTAGGATCATATAACCTATTCATAAATTTAATTTGATTTCATTATCTTATATCAATTTTTATAATATCATTCTATTATCTACCTATAATATAATTTTTTATACACAATGTTTGAAAATTTAAAATAGTAACTAGATAAATAATTTCTTGACTTATTTTAAATCTGTGTTCCACATATCCTTTGTAGGATTCTAATAGCTTCTCCTATGAGCTAATTTTTATTTTTATTATAATAAGACATAATAGAACGGCTCAACCATGGGTTTAGAAACCCAAACCCATGGCTCCATAATTTATTTAAAAAGAGTAAAATAACAACAATGTTTAGAGGAAATGTTAACATGTGATACACCACACCAAGGAAAACTGATTATAAAAAAACATGCACATTAAACCCAGAAATTATCTCTTCCTGGGCCGACCTCGATTATGAGATCCTACCTGATTGGCTGGATGACGCCCTCTTCCCCATTTCATTATCTTTGGAAAAATTAATTCCTCACCCATCACTAGATCCTCCATCATAGGCAAGGCAATTACTTCCTTAGGAACTTCTTCATGTGAATTTTTGAAGTCATCCGCATCCTCATTAGAGGTTAAGATATCATCCTGGACAACATTTCCTTGAGGAGCTTCTTCAAGTACAACATTGGAGTTAGGCACAACCTCTATAGGGGGTGATAAATCATCCTGGGAAGCTTCTTCATTGGAAGTTGTTGTTTGTGTATCCTTGGAACCATGAACATCCACACTAGAGGGTGATACTGCAACCTGGATAGGTTGGTCCATCTCCTTTTCTGACCTTGATCCATCAACATCAGTAGGTTTTGAAGAGAAAATCTTTCTATTATTGAATCCTACACTCTTAAGACCTTCAAGAATAATCATATCAAACTCAGGAGATTTAATTGACTCTAACATGGAAAAGAAGTTAACAGCTGGCTTATCCTGTCCGGGCAGAACACCCTCTGTGACAGCAACCGCCAGAGAGCACGCCCCTTGATCCTCAACCATTGGAGGTGGCTATAAAATATATTAGATAACTCCATGACTAGCCGATTCATCAATGAAGGTACCAATTCCTTCCAATTTATTAAGGGAGGATTCTTTCATAGTAGAAACACCACCCTGCTGGCCAGTGGCCCAAAAAATGGTCATACCCAAACCTCCTTGAACCCCCTGCTAATAACCAGCCTACTCAAACATAGCATATCCAGCCATTAACCCAGCCTGAACCTACTGAGCATCAACTTATATATTTTTCCCATCTCCAACCAGGACATCATCACTTATTGAAGGCACTAATTCCATCTGGACATCCACCTTGGCCACATGCTCCGCATGGGCAGAGGGAAAATGGGCCCTCGATTTCTTCGGTGTCACCAACTGAAATCCATTATCATTGAAAAGATTCATCTTACCCTTCTGGCATGAAGAAGCCAGTGTAACATGATCCATATCATCATTGACTTCATCCTGAATAACAGCCTCATCCTCAGATTGATTCTCGCCCTCCTCATCAGCCAAATCGGTCTAAGGTCTCTTCTCCAGACCTCCAGATAAACTAGTTACTGTTTGCTGAAAATTCCACCATTAGAGAGTGGAGAAGCAACACCAACTGGGTGCTGAGAAAAGTCCTGGAATGAAACTTCTAACAATTCATTTGGAGCCTTTGACATGCCTTGATTGATAACCTAATCAAAGGAGGAGGGACCAATAGGAGGGTCCTTCCTCCTGAAAACTTGCTTACTACCATTAGGTTCATCACTAGACCGTTTCCTCCTACACTGATCGAAGGCATGTCTCAAGGAATTGCAAAGAGCAAATTTAAGATTCCTGTGACATTTCTCAAGAGAATGGCCAATTCATAAACATGACTTATAGAAACTAGGTAAGCACTCATACTGAATAGAAAATTCCAACTTAATATCACGCGCAACAAGAAAGACTATATCAATCATAACATGAGCTAAATCAACATCTACTAGCACACGAGAGAAGTGACCATACCTAGGTTGCTCTATTTCTTTATCAACCTTGATCGGATAGCTGACAACAGAATCAACATCCCACAAGACTGAAGGGTACCAGAAAAGCCAATTAAGACCCCTAATTCAGACCCATGTTTGTGTGGAGGAATTCTTGATTGCAATAGGATTTGTTAACGGATCCCATTGTTGAACCATGATGTATCTAGGTTTCAAGGTAACTGGTCCAAAACTCCAGGCCACATTCCGAAGTTCCCTTGAGGAGAAAACAATATGAAAATTACCTATCCCAACTGAGATTAGGCACTAATCACTGAAACCCCAACTCTTAGATAGCCGATCCCACACCTCATCCATCCTCAAAGTGGTATCGCTCCGAGTACCCAAAATCCTAGCGAGAAGTGAGAACCTACATTCTTCAAGACAGGCTGCTAAAATCTATGGACTCACTTCCAAAAACACAATAGATCTGTTCTTGGTAGTCAGCATATACAAGGCAATTGATTCAAGCTGTGACTCGGAGAAAAACCTGTTTCGAGTAGCAAAACCCTCATATTTCCTCTTAATATTCCGCACATCGGCCTTCACCACAACCACATGATCCGAAATAACAACACCACCCGAAACCACCACCTTCGAGGGAGGAACAAAAACATCCAAAAATCTCTAACTTTTTTATAACTATTTGGTTTTTTATAAGTTTTCATTGGTTGGTATCTTTCTTCTTTATTTCACTTCCCCATGATCATCTTATTTCTAGTTTTTTTTTGATATTTCACCATCCCAAGAAATACCAATTTTAACCATTCCATTTAGTCTAGGAGAACTAATAATTTCATCAAATATTCTTTTATTTCATTCTTCAATCTCTTTCAAAACTTCATTTAAAACATCCCAAACTAAAGCTTCTTCTTTGAACCATTTGTTTTGATTTTTTGTTTCAATATTATTTCTCAATGAACTAGCTTCTTACTCAAGAGTTTTATCTTTCTTTAATTTCACATTGATTCATAATTTATGATCATTACAGATCTTATTTGTTTTCAATAATCAAATTTTAATTAAAAAAATCTTCATATTTTACTGCAACTTCATTATATTATTTGGATAATTTATCAATATGATCAACTTCAAGATCAATTTTATAAACATAACATGGGGATTCAATAAAAAAACCTCTAATTTTCATGTTCTACATTATTTTGAAAAATATATCTTTAATAGGTCCCTATAATTCCACTTGAAGTTATATAAATCATTCTAGTCGATCATTATCTTATTCTTTAGTTTTAGACTTATCCATCAAAGAATTCAGTGAATCCTTTAATTATAAGAAAATATTAGTTTCAATTCCTTCCAATAAATCTTCTTAAATATTCTCTTCTTCCTTGTTGATAAAAATTTTCATCTAAAACTTATTTACAATTGAATTTTCTAGAATTGAAGTTCCTTCTAGACTGTAACTTATTATTTTATTTTGGAGAGAACTCATACTGACCAACCTCTTCAAAATGCCTATTTTCAAACTTAACATTTATGTGTACAACCTTTTCATAAAGGAAACAAGCTAGATATAACCTTCACTAAAATATAACTTTTCCGATTTTAAAATTTGTTATAATTAGTGATAACAAATCATCGCTTACATTATCCACATTTTTAACTTGTTAAAATTATTAATTCTCAAAATATTTGAATACTATATCTTTATATGAATGTTCTATATATATTTTTAGCTTCACCTACATCTCATATGAAATTGTATGTCCATGTATGTCATCAAGTGAAATATCAACAAGATTAATCTTCTATAGTGGTAATAATTTTAGATTATAAATAGGAGGCGATATTTTAATTATCTTCTTCACAATATCTAAATCGTTTGTCTCCGAACTATTTCCACAAATGGATCTGAAAAATTTAGTACGAAAATTAATGAAACCATCTCTATTTCCATTTCGTTTAATATTAATATCATCAAATTTGTTCTGTAAAACACACAACTTTTCATCCTTAACTTTGTTTTAAATTTTAATGATATTTTAAAGTTTATCCTAAATACATTTACTTATTGATCATTCCATCATATTCATATATATCTTACTATAAATAACTCCTAATAAGTAATTTTTTTCCTTAACATCACTATTCATCATCCTTTTGTTAGCTTCCATAATTTATCTTCCCATGAGATCAGTTTCTTATATACCTTGTATTTTTTAGGAATATAAATCAACCCCAAGGGACTATAGATGAGATATCATCCCATTCTTCCATATCTGGTAATTACATCGATCAAATAAGTGTACTCCCTTTATGTTCACAATAGTCATCGTGACTACAATAATATCTCAATAGATTAATGAAATAACTGATGGATTTGATAAAATATGTTATATCTTAGTCCCATTACCCTATGGGGAGTGGATGAATTAGGGTGATGAAACTTATTTTTTTAATTTAAGATTAAAATTACACCCAATCTTTACATTGTAAAAATTAAGTAGAAATTTATTTTTTAATCAAAACTAAATGAAGAAATATGAAGATAAAGAACACAATTATTTTACTTGGATTACTTATAAAATACTAAAAGAATGATATATCAATAACCTATTGATATTTTGATTAAAAAAATACTTCACTAGTACACGATTATAACTTTTGGAAGAGATCACTACTCCACCAAGTCACAAAACCCTTTTCTATCTTCCACTCTATGCTTTGAGGGAGGTTACAATGATAAAATATACTTGTAGGTTGGTTTTAAAGTATTTTAATAAAGGGTAGATAACAAAAAAAGACTATTCTCCATGATGTTTCCGTATTCGCCCCTAAAAATTTATCATATATGCACAACATAATATTTTTTTCAAGTATGATATTTATTTTTCTCCATTATGAACACACTTGACAAATAAATATCTTATTTTCAAAAAATTCATCATAATATATACTTCAATACCTCATCCAAATTCTATCCCTTTTCACTATTATATGTATGATTGTTTAATTATATACAACCAAAATGTATTTATTCTGAGAATTTTTGAATTTCTAATTTGAAATTCGAAATATCATAAAATTACCTTTAAGATAAAATAGTTGGATTTGTTTCCTGATGAAATTCCATCCTAAAATTATAATTTAATAGTTATTGGTTATAAAAATTACTATTAAATGAACCTTTAACTTCTACATGGTCACTATTATTTGAAATATTTACGAGATAAAAATAATGGAATATCATACCCCTTTACTACATGATGAGTTAGTTTAATTGTCCAATTTTCAAGTACCATATAGGATTCAACATGTATCGATTCATCATGGTTCAAATTTCTATAGATAAAGGAAACTAATTTCTCTCAATATATAAAATGAATTCCCTACACAACTTAGATTCTATGATGCAATATGGTCTTCATTACCACCCCTTGATCTTTAAACTTGATGGGGCATAATTACCTTCCATGGAATAGAGGTCTAAAAAACTCCAGAGCCACTAAACACTATATTCATAGATTTATGTCATGTACGTCTATGTTTTAGTGTGGGAATATTAATTTATATATTATTTTATTCTAGTTATGGTGTTTAACTCCCTTTGGAATTGAGTTCCCCAATATTCTAGAGCCCACTAAAATTTATTATAGCCACCACTGCAGCACAATCACTTGAGTAATACTATATAAGCTAAAAAACATAAGAATATTCAATTCCATGAATTATGTAGTGTGGTAACCTAAACTATAGTATGGAACATATAAGATATTATGCCACATCAAACTTGGCTATGAGAGAGAACTTACTTGTTAATCTTGATTATTTACTACCAATCATTCCCTCTTTATGGTACAAACATGTACTATGATCCCTTTAATAATGCCACCTCACAATGAGACTCTTATCCACTATTACATACTACTCCATGATTATATTATTTACTTTAATTGATGTATTCTAGGAATCTTATAGCCTTATACTTCCGAGACCGACTGTGGCTGAGTAATTCCATTGTCTCATAATGAAAAAGCTACCACCAACACTTATCTTAGCAAAGCACCAATATTTTTAAGCACTTGAATCACCAATATGACATGGGTAATGGATCTGTGATATGGTGAAATATAATATTGATTATTAAAAACCTATAAAACAAACATAATAAATTTGATGAATTTTTCATTTTTCATGGTTTAGTCTAAAAAATCATGGTGCAGTATTTCTCCTTTCACTACATTGCATGTCCACCTCTTCCAAAACTTCATATTCTTCAAGATTACTTTAAATACTTACACAATAAATCCAAAAAATCCTAATTTGAAACAAATCCAATCTTAAAAAACATACTTGTGGTTCTAAAAATAACACACATCCCATTCTCCATCACATTTCAATTTTATCCCCTTATCTTCCTTTATATAAAAAGTAAAACATAATTACTCAAGAGAAGCATAACATGAAATTTCCAAAATAAATCTTCCATACATTAATAAACTCTATGTTTTCATGAATCATACTAAACATAGAAAACTAGAGTGACTTAGTTAGATAATTAATTTATCTATAATTTATTTATCATGTGATACCAACCTTAGAAATCATTATTTAGGGGTTGTTTTTAAAAATTTCATTCTAATTATCTCTTGTATCAATATTAACAAAAAAATTAAGGTCAATTAATCTAATTTAGTTTTTTCTTATTTCAAATTAAATTTACATTGTCCTCAAATAATTAATCTACCCCATTTAGTTTAAAAATTGGTATTTGAAATTAGGATAGAAAAATATAAACAACAACCCTCATCTGTTATAAAATATAAATTTATGGAATTTTAATATTTAGATACTCATAAATATATAGATAATCTATACATAGAATATTAACATCGAAAACTATAATTTTTTGGATCTTCAACTTTTTTATTTTCTATAATTTAACTCTTTCAACTACACTTGTTAAATTTTTGAAACCACCCATTTTCAAACTTATCTAAATTCCATATTTCATTATATATTGATATCTAGAAGCTATTTAACTCCAATAACCCTAGAAGGGTAAAATCCATCTATTTTACTTATCATGTAATATACCAATTGAGGTTTTTACAGGACGTGACATGAAACCAATTGACATGTAGTAATCGACGATTGATATCACTTTTATCTATACTGTTCAATATTTTTCTGTTTCCCTAAGTTATCAACCGAATTTCATCACATTCAATTACATAAACAATGAAAGTAAACACAATGTAAATATGAATAAGGCGGTTTATCGTTTTATTATCAATTAAAGAAATAAGGTTTAGAGTTATACCTCAACTCAAAAATTCTTTTCAATTTATATATATATTTATGATAACTCATTATTCTTACTTCGCATTTTATTTTGTAAATAGAAATTTCATAGAAAACATGGATTTAATTTTACCTTAAGATTTTACATTGTGTGGAATTTTTTTTAAAAATAATCTATCAAAGAACATGTATTCTTTTTATGTTTCCCACATATTCCTTTATTCTTCCAATTGATCTGATAAAACAAGTATGTGTACTTTAGGAAAGTTTTCAACTTTAACATTTTGTAAAATATTTTTATTTATAAAAACTTTTGTAGCACATGTATTTCTTGATGCTTTCTTTTAATTATTCACCAGATTCTCCTATCCTGGTTGTATTATCATACAACTTTCATGAGTGTGACCAACCTATTTTCATCTTATACATAGTTTATTAACTTCCTTTAAGTTTCATTTCTTTAATATCCTATCATGAAATTAGACTTCTTCATTATGGATTTCTTCAACCAAAAAAATACTTTGATTTATTTGTTATATTTATTTATTTTTTTCCATATTTATTCATTTGAATTTAATATTTGTTTCTTTATTTAAAATATATATGATACTACCTTTACTTCCACAATGGAATAATATTCATTTTGGTGTAGAAAATCACTTTACTTTCTTCTTGGGTGTGTTTGGTTTTGTAAATTCCTTTTTCTTACACCCCAAAGTAGATATTTTTTGTTCATCTTTTTCAAACAACATTCTTTAATAGAGACTAAATCATACCTTGTATGTGCAAACCCACACTCATTATCATAATTATAACTTTTATTAAAAATTTTAAAAAAGTTCTTGAGAATTTTAAATATTTTAGTTATAAATTATTTGAAATTATTCTTTGTAAATTCGGTATACTTAAAAGGGTTAAAATTATATTTAATTCAGACCTTATTATAGAACTTATTTGTTTTTAAGTAATTTATATGTTATGAAAATAGTTAATTTCATTGTGTCCAAACATTTCACAGCTTTTAATTATTCCTTTGTAAAATATTTTTTTCCAACTTTATCTGATTAATGTTTCTATATAAGGACACTTTCATTTCATGATAATATTTTGGGACTTAATTTCATACTATTTCATTTATCCACCTTTGTTAAAGTGGTGGGTTTCTTAACTATAGTTTTGAATTTTAATTTTGGTCTAAAAATTTCAATAAGTTGGAATTATTGTGTACATAATGTCCAGAACACGAGGTTATGGTTTCCTTTGATATTGAGTTAGATTTATCTCAAAATAATTTCAAGCTCATGATACCATTAGAATGATATTTTCAAAATTAATACTCTTTTTATATATATTCATGACATTAATTTTTTTACCTTGTTGGGATGTTTCATGTTGAACCTTTTATAGATTTATTAATTTAACCTCAAGTTAAAAACATTTAAGTTGAGAGTATTATTATGAACGTTAATGGAACTTATTCAATCTTCCCATTATTTGTTTAAATTCTCTACTCATTATTCATGAATCTTACACTTCTATTTCAATGAATTATAATGATCTTTCACTATTTTTTATTTGATTCCAAATAAATATCCATGAATTCCATGCTATATTTTTGAATTTATTCTAATGAATTAATCTTTTCCTCAAAAACTATCTAAATAAACACCATCTCATAGAAACTATTTCGAGATCCCTCTTTAACCAAACAAAAACTTCCATTATATTATTATATATATTGTTCCTAATATTCAATGAGATTAGTGAGAGTGTTATACTTGTGTAACTATTTAGTTAATACATTCTATATCTCATTAGATTTTGATTCCAACTTTGTTTTCTCATCATGTAGTTACTTGATATATATATAACTATATAAATAAAAACTTTCATAAGAAATATCTTTAAAAAATATATATATTTATAGTAGAGTTATTCAATTGATTAAATGAACTCATACTCTTAACGAATTTAATAAATTTTTTCTAAAGGATTATTCTCATCAGATTTATCAAAATAACTAGCACTTTGATTTACTTAAACTAAGGTGAATCAACTTTCCACTATTTATAAGAAGTTAAATTCCTTTACTTTATAGCCTCTGTTTTCTTTCCTTTCATCAGTGTATGAATTAACTTATGCATTCCCAACACACAATATCAGTGAGAAGTAATAAATAAACAAGAGAAAATAGAATGTAACCTTTTTACAAGGTTCGACTCGAATTTGGGAATATAATCCTTATTGTGTTAGAATCCCTCTGAGAGACAATTTTTTTCGCTAATATAATAAGTGATTAAAACGGGGATAATATCACCTTGGAATCATGTTTTGCCCATAATTTATGGGTGGGAATGTATCAACCTTAACTTATAATGAGGAATCAACCTTCACACCAAAAAAATATTCCAATATCTCTTTAGTATCATGAATGGAATGAATAATATTACATTGGATCATTAAAATACTATACAATAATCCTTAAAAACTCATAAATTAAATATTTTTTCTACTCTTATATTTCACCACATAAACTATAAAAAGTTCTTCTTCAACACATGCCTTTAATTTATAGTAAATAATAAACTTCAATTGTATGAATGTTGGCCTTTTACTCCATATTTCAAAATATATTCTTCCAAAGTCTCCTCTACTTTAAGTACTTCATAATTATTAACTTATATAAATGATCATAAAATTTTTCCTTAGTCACTAAGTTCCAGTTTATAAATTTACTGAACCCTAACAGTGATTATTTGGAACTTCATGTTTCAACTCCAAAATTACTCAACCTAGAATATATTTGGTAATTAATATCCAAATTCTCCCTCTCTTATATATTATTCATACACCATCACATCAGAAAGATCAACTGGTACTAAATAAATTCTTCTATTAAATATCCACATTTCTATGATCAATCAAGTATTTGAGCTCTATATATTACACACTGATAAAATTTTATTGAAACTCCTTTAATAACTCTAATATATCAATATATGAGTTTTTCAAAATCTATGAAAAACTAAACATTATAAATTTTCATGGCTTCCAAAATTCTTGGATAGAGTCCCAACTTCAAATCATCAATATTTGTATCTTGAAATCTATCTCAACATCATCAATTTCACTTTTACTTCACACAAATGATAAATGAGATCCCTTGTAATATTATATTTTTTTAACTTTCATAGATATAATATTACTCTAATGTGAACTTCCTTATAATTCCACTTATAGTTCTACCAATTCATGAATCTTCTGTAGCCTTTAAATATGTGAAATAAATTTTCAATTCCTCTTGATCTTCTAGAGTTCATCTCATATTTCTCTAAAATATTGTTTAAACATTATACTACTACAAATAACCATCCAATTTATCTTTTGATCAATATAACTACTGATTAAATCAAATAAATATCTTATCAACTTTCAATAATCCAATCTGCTGATCATCTCAGCTTCTGATAGTGTCAATTTTTGATCTATTAATTATTCATATATGAAAATCCACAGCTTCTGATTCTCACAACTTATAATGGTCTTGACTAAAGAAAATTATAATATTAGAATACATTCTAGAATAAAATAAAACAACTTAATCTTTATGTTTTACTTCCACTTCATCATCCATAGATCTATATTAGTCTCAAATAATCCAGTTTTCTTCAAATTCATATGGTTTTTTCAATTACAACCACATTAATAAAAAATTTATGGATTTATATCAAATGAAGTTATCAAAATTCATTATTTTCCCTACTTTATGACATCCTCATATTCATTTTCAAACTCTAAATCAACTTCTAAATGACCATTATAGTTTTTAATGCTCTAATATCTTCCATAACATCCATTTATTTAGATTCTAGTTTCATCCTAAAGCCTCCCTTTGGATTTGTTAATTTAACTCAACTATAATCCTAAATATTTATAAATTCACCATGATGTTTCTTACTATGAGATATTATTATAAAACATCAAGATTAACTTCTGAAAATTTATAAATCTTCTAGATAAACTCCATATGAGAATCCATATCTCATAATTTAACTTTATAACTACTTAAAATTATCAAATTTATGTAATTGATAGACCTTTAGATATCTTATTTTCAACAATTATATAATGAATATTTAATATTACAAATTTTAATATATCTCCCACCACATTGTCAAATTTATAATCAGCAACACTTATATATGGAATTATTTCTCTTATATATTATATAATGTTTTTTTTACCATTTCTAAATTCATTAACATGATTCTTTGGAAAATTTAAATCATATAAAAAATATCTTAATAACCATGTAAGATTGTTTCCTTTTTTAATTAGAACTTATAACCAAGATATTCATAAAATCATCTAAATTTAAATATTCTTAGCTTCTAAACCATTAATTTTACACTATTCTTGTATTATCATTTATACTTTGATAAGTAACTTCCAGATAGTGTAAATTATATATAGCCTGACTTCCAGATGTAATTTCCTAAAAATTCAATCATATAACATCACCAAAATATATTAAAACATTACAAATTAGTTTTATAAGATTTTAAAAAATAAGAATGCATTATCATTTTCTTTCATGTGTATTATGCACTTGTTATCAAGTCACACTTAAGTTCAGATAAAAAATAATAAAATACTAGAAGATTCTCCCTAGAATCTACAAGTTCATTTGGTATCACTATCAACTATATTGGTTCCAAAAACAAATTCTATTCCACCATCTTGATTATTCATTCAGGCACAAAGCATCCATCAGTTTTTTCTTATAAATGTATATTAAAACCTTTATTTTATTTAATAGATTTAACTTTTAGAGTGGTATCTTATAAAAAATGTACATGAATCCCATTAGTCCGTTTCAATATTCATTACTTATTTAAATTATCAAACATTTATCACTTATCATCATGTATTGAGTTCTTAAAAATATTGGAAACAAAGAAAACAATCATCAAAATATATTGGTTTCTTGTGTAAAATTTCATTTGATGAAATGTATGGGAGAATAATTGAATGCATTTATATGAGAAACACTTGAGTGGACAATAAAGGGTTAACAATATTATAACCAATTTAATTTACTAAAATGTTTCATAATGTTTGAGTAAATTCATAGAAGGCCTTTAGAGTCTTCTTAGGGGCTATTTAAAAACGTGAAGGGCCATGGAAATGGAATATATTGTTCTAGTCAATTACACATCCCTAACGATCTCTCACTATCAATATTTTTTTGACCTCAAGTGAAACCAACATATAATGATGTGAAGGAGAATACCATTCAGAAATTTGGTGTTTTAGGTTATCCCATGTATACTCTTTAGAGCAAGGAGGCCTTTGTTTTCTTCTTTGGAATCTTCATAAAATGAATGAGTGAAGATAGGCGGATCATCGTATTTTATATTAGTTACAAATATGTTCCTAATTTTATATTTTATATGTTTTTCATTTTATAGTAAGGTGATCCTGTGTTTAATGGTTTATTGTTGTCATGGGAAATTTTAATAAATGTTATTGAATTCTGAAAAACCCATGAGTGGTATCAGAGCTAGGTATACATTAAATTATTCCTGAAATTATGTCATAAAAAAAAGAAAATGGATATTATATTTCAGATCATTAAATACAATATATATTTTGAACTATGTAATATCTTATGATATATGATATTGAAACCTATGATTAGACCACATCATATGATATGTAATTTAATAATAGTTGTTCCTATGTAAAACCTTTGTCTTTAATATATCATAATATTTGATATAAGGTGTCGTATCCTATGATAATATCATTTTGAAATTTTCATGTCACTATAAAATAGAGCATCGTGTTGTCATTATAGTATATCATACAGTGTAAAATACAAATTCCTTGGTGCCAAACATTATATCATAGGCATATCATAAAGAATGTTATTAGTTATGAACTATATCACATATTATGATTGATAACTTAATCATAAAATTTTTCTAATTGAAATTGAATTATTTTTCAAATGTGACATGCACCTTCCATAACCCATGATATACGTCTTTCACTATATCACAACTTACAACCAAAATATGTTTTAAAATATGGAATTTAGAAAAAAAATATTTTTTTCTTCATCTAATTTTTCAATCAGGAATCAGATGAGACAATTTGTTAAATTGTTTAGAAATAATATAAAAAGGTATTTTTGGGATATTTTTTAATTTATAAATAATTTATAAATTAATTAATTTTATAATATTTTTTAAATATTGATTAAATTTATATCCCAAATATTCATTATTAACGTTAAAATGTGTATGAATTTGTATGGTATGACTTATAATTTTGATATAAAATGTTTATATAAAAATTAATTTAATTTAAAAAATGATCATAAATTAAAAAAATAAGGAAAAATATAAAAGAGTTTATATTGAATTACGAGTTATACCAAATTTTGAATTTAAATATTCAAATTAAAAGGCCATATTTGAGAAAAAATATCTGAACCATTTCAAAAGGAGTTTTAATATATTTATATGATTAAGATTATAAATACTATTATATATGTGATTTTTTGATTATATAATATGTTTACATAATATATCAAGAATATAAAGTGTTTATATTTCATTTAATATCATATATTTAATTAAATAATTTATAAAGTATAATATAAAGGAGTTTGTGTTGGAAATAAATATAAATTGTTTTTATGTATTATCTATGGAATCTCCATATTTTTTGACTAAATTATAATTTATTTATATATTTCTTGATTTATGAATTATTCATAAATATATATTATGTATAAAAATATAAATTATTTCTTTATTTAGTATTTCTCACTACTTTATCAATAAATATATATTTTTATTATGATTTTTAATGTTATGTTTAAATAGTTAAATTACTTCATTCAATTATTATACAAGCATTTAATGAGTAACATGCTTGGTATGATAACTGATTTAGTATAATTATACCTTGAAAATGGATTGTATAGGGATATAAACATGAAACAAGAAGTTAGTTATAGTTTATATTTATTAGGTTATAGAATGGTGATGGAATTGGGGTATTTTTTGATTAATAATCATAAGTAGAGGGACTCTGTATTGTACTGCTCATTAGGCCGAGAGATTAGGATCTTTCTAATAAAGTAGGAGTTTATTACTTGTCAATCATTGTATTATCAGGTGATGATTGTTGTTTTGATATGATTTTAAGCCATTATATGAATTTTTTTATGTACCATATTCATGTAATTCATTTTGATATTTCAAAAATTTTTGGTTTTATAATTTGGGTTAGTAACACAAGTTGTTAATTTTGTGAATTGTTAAATATTTATATTATTTGAACATATTAAATTTAGAGGCATGCACACATTTAAATGGAATGAATAAGATATTAAGGAGGGAGTATAAAAATCCATTTGAAATAATAAGTCATAGATTCCTTCCAACGTGAACACATGTCAAGACCTCGATCATTTAATTAGATAGTTTCATACCAAAGCATGTTACCCATAGATTATCATGCATAAGGCATGGTGGAAGTGGATAAACCTTATATTTAGATAAAAAAATCCCATTGTAAGATTTGAGTTTCACTTAGATTGAAAATCCTCTGAGACAGGATGCTAGATGAATAAGGTTGAATGAATCTATATGATGGATTAGGATAAATAGTTATCCACTTCAATTTTCAAAAGTCACATCTAGAATGATTTTTAATAATTTCCTACCTATATAGCTAAGTGGTGAGTGGAATGATAAATCGGGATCATTATTTAATATAATATGGATCATGTCCCATGAATTGATATGATTCATATTAAAAGGGTTTTTTATTTTATTGTGAACATATTTAATAAAATTCTATTGAATGGGGAAAAATATGATACTCATATAATGAAAGAATTTGTTGTACCTAAATGAAATCATCAACATAAAAAAATAATTTAAGATCAATCCTTGAGAAATATAAGAATAATTTAAAAAATTTCTAGACTATTACATAAACTTAAGACTATTTATTAATAATTAAATTAAATTACTCGAGTTAGAGAAACCCCTTTTTGAATGACCAACAGGTGAATTCCTTCAATAAAATGATATAAATACACATGTGATTTGTAAGAAAGATTCATTATATATCTCTACTCTCTTGATAAATGTATATGAAGACTATGTTGAAAAAGAAACCTGAGAATATTTATGCATTCGTGATGACAGACAAATTGGGAAGGATTTATCAAGAAAAATCTAGGCACGATTGTTACAAGGTTTCAAAGGCACTATCTAGAAGTTATATTTCTTATGGAGCATCAATTTTCACCCCATGCATCAATATTATAGGGTATTTAATGGAATTTATATGACTATATATTTAATTTTTTATCATTTTTTTTGTAAATTTATGATAGTTTAATGTGAATTTAAATATGAACGAGTTCAATTTTTCTACTTTATATCCATAATTTGTTGAGGATAATAGTCTTGATGTGTCCCCTTTGAAACACCTCCAGGACAATATTGATGTAAATTTCCCTTGAATCCCTCCTTTAAGGGGGAACATGTTATCAACTAAAACCGAGGGAATAAAATAACAAAAATGGAATGCATTGTCCTTTGTAATTCCCATGAATTCAAGAGATCACAAATGAACTCCATAAAATAATTTATAACCAATCCCATATGAATTTATTTTCATATAACAAAGATAGAAAAAGGAGAAATTCCATGATCATTAGCTATGGTAGTGAAACTACTATGACTAGATAACAACAAATAACCTCCATGAGAAAGTAAGATTTAACTAAATATAATGCCACAGAATGCTCATGAGATCACCCCCACACTATAAGATAAACATCATGACACAACTCTAGCTTTCATGATGTGATACATCAGATCCATATGTTATCTATTCAATAATAAACTAAACATATCATAAAACATATTCACATACTATGATTTTTTTGGAAAACTAAAAAACCCATAAAAAATGATCCCCTCTCCCATAAAGATACTACAAAAAATGCTCAGACACTGTTGAAAATCGAGAAATGGAATTTTAAGGGTCTAGGAAAATACTAATCCTTATATTAGATATCTATAAAAAAATTATCAACCTCAATATTTAAAACCAAAACAGTGATGAATGATGAAATAACTATTAAATTTAACACTATTTTAAGATACAACTAAAATAAGGTTTTTGTTATCACAAGAGAAAAAAAAAGAACAACATGAGGGGGGGAAATTATAGGTTTACACAACATCATCAACATCTCATCAACCAACACAAGAACATACATAACATATCAACAAGAATCATAAAAAAACTTAGAATATTGAGTGTTCTTATGCGACTCACATTCCCAATTTTACACTTTCAAATTTTCTTTTCCCCATAAGACATGAACCAAAGGAATAACATTCCCGCACAACACCTTCTGTAAATAATATTGAAACCCAAAAGTTCACTAAAAAAATTATATCATTTTAAATAAATAATTATACCCAATCAATGACATGTGGGTTATCATGAAGATGTTGAAAAATATATGAGATATGGAAAATTTCATGCATCCATTCCATCTATGAAGGAAGTTGAAACTGATATGTAACCTCATTAATAGCTCCAACACCACAAAAAGTCTAGTAAATTGAAGATAAAGCATACTCACTTAACTAAAACTCTACTAACTATGGAAAGAAGTTACTCTTTGGAACATATGATCTGAAATTTTTAACTCCATAGGCCACCTACAAGGATCAATATAGTAATTTTGGAAATCTTTAGTTACCTTTATCCATGCAAAAATCACCCAACCATTCAGTATCATACTTTGAATCAATTATGATATAATAATTTTGAATCTTCATCCTGGGTCCTACATAATGTAAATCTTAACATTAATCTATATGGTTCTCCCAAAAATGACATACATATTATAATTATTTAAATCCTATTTAAATTTTTTCAATTTTAATTTTTTTCAATAAATTACTATTTATTAACATTTTATTAAATTATCAAATATTTTAACATTCAAGTATTTTTATTTAAATCAATATTTTTATTATAATTCAAAAAAATATTTTTTGTAAATATTTTTCTAAATGTTATTTGTTGTATTTAACTATTTCAAGATATATTTGTTCTATTTACTCAAGTTTAATTAAAAAATATGGGCATCCTTAGGAGGAACCAGAATGAACCTAAAACACACAGGGGACCCCTTCGAGTAAACCCATTGGGAATTCCTACCTTAGGAATCCCTATGAGGATACTATAGAGGTTCAAGTCTTGAGAGTGAATATCTCATAATAAATACATGTGGGGACAATGTATAAGGCTCCTGGAGCACACCTACAAGAGAAAAGGTATGCTTAATCGCCTGTTGGGCCAGAAAACTCAAGGGTGTGTTCTTGTTTTTTTATTTGAAAAAAGGATCATGGTTATCTGAATTTTATACAGCTCAGATATCATGTTTTCATTTCTATTTTGGAGAGATTTTTATGTTTAATATTACCCTATTTTAATCTCAAGAGTCATAAATATTGTTATTTCATTCATCCATTCCATATTTATCATCTCTCCTATGTATTACACTGTTAAAATTTCTCCATCATCTTCCTTGGTGTCTGCCCAAACAATAGTTAAATGATGTATTCTCCCATCATATTCTTATGCTTAATTCCCTTTTATTTCCAATATAATTTATTCTACTGTGTGTTCATTGTGGACCCATTTTTTGGGTTCATCTTCTCTTCAAATATTTAGGTTTTATTTACTATAGTTTCTTCACTACCATATGTTTATTATAGCTTTAACTGTGAGTTATTCTTATTCTTCATCTCGATTTGTTTTATTGGTTCGTTGATGTTCTCTATTAGTTTCTTAATGTTCCACTTCTGAACAATAATGGTGGGTGTGTAGTAACTGTTGGAATTTTATTAATGGTGGGTGATTTTACCCACAATTGAAACCAAATGGTCGGTCAGTGACCCACTGCCAGACATCAATTGTGGGTAATTTTACCCACCGTTAGAGATCAATAGTGGGTCATTGAACCACTTTTGGGGATTCTTCTTGTCTTTAAAGAAGCATATTTAGAGATTTCTTGAATTCGATTAGGATTTTCTCCTCCTTAGGTTGTTACTATGTATTTTATTTCTTCAGCATTATTTTTAATCTGTTAATTATATTGAAGCTCCATTGAGCTATCCCTGTTTGTTTATGTTTTTATAGTATTTCCTTATTTTCTAAATTATTTTCTATTAATTTTATTTATTATACTTTTTAAGGATATTTTTATATTTTCTAAATAGATGGAATAATCCCTTAAACTACAACAAAAACTCTTCTTACACCATATATCTATTTCAGTGGTTTTTTATTCTTCTATTTATTTTTTATATAAATTTAAAAGATTTATCCTTTTTGTTTGTAGTGATATTATTTTTTTATTTGATCGTGTTCATATAACTTCCTTTATTTTATGCATCGTTGAGAAATTTTATTCTCTCAATGAGAAACCTTTAGAACCCTATGGTAGGTTCCTAAACACCATTAGCTTCATGAAACAGTGGTTCATGATTCACCATTGGACATAAAATTGTGATAAACTAATTATGTCTTCATAAGAAACCTTTCACTGCATAATTTCTTAAATAATTCTAACATTATTTTATGATATTTTATACATTCAGATTGAATTTTATACGTTGATCTGTTTTAATTCACTTTTTTTCATGTATATTCTAATTTATTTTATTTTTATTTTAATGTTTTTATAACTATAAATTGATTAAAATAGTTTTTTTAATATACAAATTCTTTTATATTAATATTTTATAAAGAAATGTAAAGTTTAATTATATTTTTATATTAATAAATTGGGGATTTGAAGAACTATAGGTAATGATCATGTTATTATATTATTATGAATTAACATGTGTCATATGTATATTGGACAAAACAATTCTCCTATAGATCTCAGTTTTAATGATCCTATACACATTTTTATAGGATACAAATATTACCAGTGTAGATCACTCAAGAGATCAGCTGTGATACATGTGGATATCCTTGCTTCTCTTAAAAGTGTTCATGATCTTATGTGAATTCAAAATTATTGTTGTGATCACAAAATGAATTCATCTTATACATTTTTTCCTTCAAAGTGATCAAATTTCATCATGCTTAAACATAAATGAAATTCAAATCATATACTATATTTCTTGTATTTATTTTACTCATGTAATTTTTTTCTTTTTGTACTTTCTTCGTGTATGGTTTATTATTTTCCAACAAAAAATATAGTCTTTCTCTTTCTTGGGTTATTATACCTTCTAAAAGGAAGTTAGGGTTGTGAATCAAAATCAAAAGTTAGGTAAGAATACCAGGTTGGTCTGTAGTATCAAAGACTAGGTTGTGCCTCCAGGTTGTTCAAAAGTAATGGTCTATAAATGAGGTTCTCACTCCTTTGAAAGGTGATTTTCTTAGTCCGTACCAGTCTCATAGAGGAGTAGAGAATGTTAGGGAGTGGACTTGAAGATTTGTGATCTGAACCACCACAAATCTTGTGTTCTTTTACCTTTTATTTCCACTGCATCATATCTCAATAACACTGTACTCCCTATAGTTTAATATTTTATAATCATTGATTATTTTTATCTTTAAATTTTAAAATTACTATTCACCCCCTTTAGTAATATTTTCAATGAATATTGAAACAAAACTAATAAATTAGTGGTAACTTTTATTTTAAGTAAACTCAATGAAGGGTACATTCTTTAGAAATAATCCTCTAAAATATAAAAAAAATTCAGAAAACTTATACTCCATTTTATAAATGGATCGCAATGTGTGAATATCCTTATAGAAATAAAACTATTTTCTAAGGAATAATTTGGATCCATAGTCATCATTACGACCTCCCCAAACATTTGTGGTATAGTAAGGATCTTGTTTATAAATGACCATCCTTATAATATTATGAATCCATAAAAGAGCTTCAATATCTTGGATTAATAAATCATTAACTATGATCAAGTCATTTGAAGAAAATAAGTGATATGAATTCATTTAAAAAAAATCCAAAATTACCAAAATAATATCATAACCACCTTGATTTTGAGGTAAATTGATAACAAAGTCCATTAATATGTCCTCCCACTTCAAATTGGGAACATCCAATACCTGCATCAAACCACTAAGAAACTTGATGTTTGAACTTCACCTTATGTTTCATGACCCTTCCTAGTGGGCCCCATTCTATTACTCCTCAAGCCCACCTCCAATAGACCTGCGGTTAGTGACTAACACTGAGTAGACATATCACTAACATGGGAGACATTTCCTAAGTATCTGTACACACAACCACATCTCTAAGCCCACAACATTTTGAAATGTAAAAAAAATAAACAACCAATGCATGCATAAATATATATCCCAAAACCATAGTATGACAGGATGGAAAGGAAATTAAATAGGACCAAATAAAATCCCACCATAAAGAGTCTGAAACACAAGTCCAACCCAAATATAAAGGTACTGAGACTACTATATTAAAGCTGCAGGAACACACATCTGTTTGTTCTATCTCAGTAAGCATTATCTGGTCTTTGTAAGACTAGGAATATTTTAAAACATCTATATTTTCCACAAGTCTTGACATGTGGGGGAAAATACCAGGCATGGGTGAGTATAACAATACCTAGCTGGATACTCCTAAATCAAAAGGCATATTACAAAGGAAAGTGAAACTATCTCAACATAGGTATATATCTATAGCACATATAATAATAATATCTTGATATACTCAACAAAGACACATAGTCTAGAGGTAGTCTATAACTATAGTATACCAGCCCTAGGATTCTAACTTAAAAGATCCACTTGACACTAACTTTAGAAAACACACTTTTGAGTCTGTTAGAACTAATGATGTCCATCCGAGAGGTGATGATCTCCAGGTCTCATCATAGAAAATAATACATTAATAGTCTGAAGATATAGGATACATAGATTAGGATCACTATCTAGTCCATAAGGTGATACCAAGAACCTTAATATGGATTAACCTGATAAGTAAAGGATCAACTCCTAGTAGGATTGGTCACATCTATACCTTAAACTCACCTAGGGAATGATAATGAACATAGGATCTCACTTCGGGCCTCTTAGAGGGATTCCAATGACTTTATCTAAGAATTCATGCTGAAGGGATCATTTTCCTAGGTATAGGATATGATACTATACCAAATTTATTGTAAAGGATAAGGGGAATGAACCATAATTAATCTTTTCCAAGATACAAAGGACAAGATATTCAAGCCATGTAGAAAAGAGTAAAAAACATGTAGAAGGGTTAGATTCCCTATCCTTTGACCCAAAGGTTTTCTCATGTAAATAACCCATGTCATTCAAACTGTGTTCATGAAAAAGGATAGTACACAACGTGTAGAGGGGTCATACACTGTGTTCCTATATCTCGGGTCCCACTCATGTTGTCCAGCCATGTCCCAGTACATGGTGTCAAAGTTTGTATATGTTCCCATGTAGTTAAGTACCATAGGATGCATAGTCAAGGACTACATGACATGTGTATCGGGTTTTTTTTAAAAACCCTTCTTCTTTCTCCTAATCACCTCATATGATCCTTCGACCTCCAATCCATTGACCTATATGCCTGGAAACTCAAGATCCATCCTTTTATAGTCATTACATCACCAAATTAACAAGATTAAGGCCTTCGATCCGCTTAGAAAACCAGATCATCACCATTCATCATCATGCACTGAATAATAAAAAATTCGGCATTAATCGTTGTTCGATCCACTACCGCAACCAACATCGCACCTTTGTCGTATTGCATCAATCCCATATATGTGATATTGAATCATTGCACCAAGAAATGAACATGTAATGATCAATCATTTGATAATACGTCGAGCCATTGAAAAATGAAGAATGCCATGATGAACTCAGAATTTGGGGAAGGAAAGAAAAAAAATAAAATGAGAGTAATGTGCCTTGATTGATTTTTGTATCGATCACATATCATTTTCATTAGAACAAAAATCTAATATTTAAATGTCAAACATAATCTCCCGATAAACCTTACCAAATAACCCATCTCGCAAGATTATCAAAAAGAGAATCAATCTATTCATTGATTGGTCAATGTTTATAATATATTTCAATAATGGGGAAGAAATATAAAAAAAACATTCCCTACATTGATTTTTATTTATTAATGATGAAGAATTATTATTGAGGTGTGGTCATTGGAAAGATTCGTTGAATCCGAGGTGCGTTGATCATCGATCCTTCATTGTCTGCCAGAGGGGATTCTACATAGTTCTCTCTCTCCAAAAACTCTATAGGGATTACAGGGTTATGAATATAACCTTTTATTTCCAACATAAGGATATATTTAAATATGCACTAATCACTACGTAAAAAAACAAAACAAAACAATTCAATTAAATAATTTTATTCATTTCCTCACCCATGATGAATTTTCCAAAAAATGAACTACAATAAGAAATGTTAAGTCATGAATTGGGTAAAAATCATATTCTCAAGTCAATAGTGAACTCATATTTCTAATCAGGGTGTCCATTTAGGAGTTATTCCTATTTTTTGGGGCAAATGCTCTTGGGTGTTATTTAATGTATTTAATATATTTCAAAACATTTTTTCCAGTAACACCGGGCCTTGGAATTTCACACCATATCATCACCTGGTCTTAGAAATAACCCATATAATATCCAAAAATAATATTGGGAAAGTTTGAGAAATTAAATTCTTCCCACTTAGCAGATTTACTTCCCCAAAAATCCAAAACAGGGGCTACTCAAAAAGATGTGGGTACTGAGCATGAATCTGAGCCTCCCCCTCCCATGTGATCTATTTAAGATTCCAATTATATCACCATACATACAATAAAGGAACCGATCACCCACTGAGGATCCTCTCATGATGATCCTCAATCTCTACCAGGTACTCAACAAAGGTCACTTCATCATCGATGTTCAACTTTTCGTAATCGATAATGTGTGATAAGTCATGCATGTACTGCCTCAACTGTGACACATGGAAGACATCGTGTACCCAACCAAACTACGGAGGCATAGATAAGTGTTATTCCACCTTTCCAACTCTACATAGTATCTGTAAATGGACGATGAACCTCAGAGATAACTTTCCATCCAGGACAAATCTCCATAATCTATGTCAAGGTGAAACCCATATGAACACATGCTCTCCTTCCTTGAACTCAAAATACATCCTTCGTATAACAACATAATACTTCTGATGGATCTATGTAGTCTTCATCCTCCCTAGATGATATGAACCTTCTCTATTGTAGCTCACACTAATTCTGGGCCCACGAGTGCTGATTCTCTTGGGATAGTCTTGAAAATTTGTTACCTACAAGGTCGCCCATACAAGGCCTCGAATGGTGCCTTACCAATAGTGGAATAGTAGCTATTGTTGTATGAAAAATCCACCAATGGTAGGTGATCTTCCCAACTATGACCAAAGACAAGACGTATTCTCACCACATGACCTCTAGAACCTGAATGGTCATTTTATTCTGGCTATCTGTTTGGGGGTGAAGAACTCTTCTCAAGCGTATGTGGGTCCCAAATGCATCCTATAACCACTTTCACAACTGGGATGTAAAGAGATAATCACAATAATAAACAATTTTTGATGGAACTATGTGGATTTTAACTATCTCTTATACATATAGGTGTCTCAATTTATCTACTAAACACTATTCTTGGATAGATAGGAAGTGGGACAACATGGTGAGTCATTCTGTGATCACCCAGATGGCTTCGTGTCCCCTACATGTATGTGGTAAGGCTATAAAAAATTCTATAGATATCTCATCTAACTTCCATTCTGGTTCTCGAAGGGGTTGAGGTAATCCCACTGAAACTTGGTGCTCAGCCTTTACTTTCTAAAAATTAAAGCATCGTGAGACAAACTCTGCAACTCCCTTCTTTATTCTCATCCACCAAAAATGATGTCGGAGGTCCTGGTTCATCTTTTCTATGGCATGATATACCGCCAAAGGTGAACTATGGAACTCAGTTAGAGCCTACTCTTGTAACGTCACTGATACCATCGTGTATCCTTTGAAAATAACAACATGCTCCACACCTTTAGAAAATCCATCAGGAGCATGTCCTGTAGATATCCGAGCATGTAGGATCTCATAGTTGACATTCCCATTCTATGCCTCCCTAACTCACTAAAAACAAGGTGGGGGTAACAACCATAAACTGGAGGTTAGCATATCCAACACCACCCATAAAGTATTACAGCACTAAGGCCAATTTTTCTAACACCTTATCCAATAACTACGAACAAGATCTCCTGTTTAGTGAATCTATTACCACATTCCCCTTCCTAAGATTATAAATAATTTTGAATTCATAATCCTAGAGGAACAATAGCCATGAACTCTATCTCAGGTAGAGATCATTCTGAGAAAATATATACACTTGAGACTCTTGTGATCATAGTAGATAATAAACCTCTCTCCAATCAGGTAGTGTTAACACATCTTCAAAGAAAAGACTACAATTTCTAACTCAAGATTGTGGGTCACATAGTTCTAATAATGTTGTATCAAATGGATTTAACCATAGTAAATAACCTCTTTAAATATTCATCAGAACACAACCAAGCCCATTTCTAGATGCATCATAGAACACTACATACTCAACAGCTTCCTCTAGAAATCTCAAGTTGGGAGCGTTCATTAAAATTTTCCTCAACTGATGAAAATCCTGCCAAAACTTCTCTGCCCACCTGAAAGAATTACAATTTCAAGTCAAAGACATCATGGGTGATGATACTATGGAGATATTATGTATGAATCTCCGGAAATAGCCTGAAAACCCAAGGAAGCTATGCACCTCTATCATGCTCTTAGGTGTCTCTAAAGCTAAAACTACCTTAACCTTGGAAGGGTCCATAGACACTCCATCCAATGAGATAACATGTCTACGAAAGTAGACCGCCTATATCCAGAGAAGAAACTTTGAGAGATTTCTATAAGTATAGTGCTCTTAGAGTATGCTCAGAACTATTCTCAATCATGTCACATGCTCCTCCTCAGATGTCGAGTGCACAAGGATATTGTCAATGAAGACTAGCACAAACTGGTATAAGAAACGATGGAAGGTATGGTTCATGAGTCCCATGAACACTTTTGGGGCATTAATTAGTCCATAGGGAATCACCAAGTACTCATAGTTGTCAAAGAGACATCTGAATGTTGTCTTCTGTATATCCTCTTTCCATACTGACAACTGGTAATAACCTGATCTGAGGTCAATCTCAAAGAACCATCATACCGCTATCAACTGATCAGAGAGGTCATCAATCCTTTTTAGTGGATAATTATTCTTCATGTTCACTTGGTTCAAGCATTGATAGTTCGCACACAACCTTAGGCTCCCATATTACTTTTTGGAAAACAACACTGGGGCTGCCAAGGGTGAAACAATGGTTCTAAAGAAGCCCAACCTATGCAAGTACTCCAACCGCATCTTCAACTCACAAATCTATATGGGATCCATCTAATATGTTTATGAAAATATCAATTCCTTAGAATTGTGTAGATAAATGTATAAGTCTATATTTCAAAAGGTAGGTAAACTTGGAACATCTTCAAGGAATACATTATTGTACTTCTCTACCACTAAAAGAAACAGTAAACTGATAACACCCAATACAACTAAAATATGAAATACATATATCATACCTAGAATCATTTCTAGAGCCTCTGTATCATATGTTTCAACCACCTGCAGCCGTCCCCTAACTTGTCATTAGCTCCCTAATCTTGGTATAGACCACCTGGGGTGTTGGTGGTAACAAGTCAAAACATAGACCACCTACTGCTGCTCTCCCAGATCATCTTCCACATATTATTCCCTATAGAACTACCTTCTCCTACTATTTTCTCTACCTCGATGGAACATTTATGGTTTATCTATCATCTTTACCGAAGTTTGGACTATAGTAGGTGAGATTTCCCGTACTATCACATGAGTAGAACCATCTCTCTTTGGGTTGACTCGACCCACCTTATGAGCCCTGAACTACAAATCCTTTATCCTAGGACCTCATCCTAAAACATATCACATGTACAAGTCCCTGAGACTAATGTTGGATCCCTACTGCTGATGTCTCTACTTCTACTTTCCCACTACTGAAAACTACCAGATCTAACTGATCATACAAGAAACTCTCTACCACCAAATCTCACTCTAGAATCCCATAATATGGAGGAATTAATATAGGGATAACACTTTCTAGGATTTCTCTATGAATAACTTGATTTTTGTTTCAATCCTTAAAAACTAATCTCAAACCATATCCCTTGAGTACCTTAAGAGGTTGGTAAACCTTGATGATTTCTCTTCCAGTATCATGATGCCCTGATGGAGATGTATAAGCACCTCGATACGTACAAACCTCAACATATTTTTTGGGAAATAATTTATGAAAAGGTTCCCTAACTCTGTCTAAGAAAGAGTCTCCTCATCATAAGACTAGGTTGCTAAACCCCACAATCACCCTACCGAGCCATGAAGAAGGCTCACTACCAGAGCCACCATTTGATCTGTTGGTGTCCTGAATAGATGGAAAACTCTAGTCACTACTTCAAGGCAGTCCTCATCCACCTATGGGCCGATCTCACCTCAAAATATAATGGTATTTTTCTTTAAAACTCATAAAGTGCGCTTAGCCTGTGCACCTCATACAATGGAACTACGAGTACCACGTGCTGCTCTATAGGTGGTTGTATGGAAAGTGCACTACCTGGAGGTAACAACGCAAGAAATAATCCCTATATCAATGTCTCATCACTAAGGGGATCATCATGATGATCATCATTCTGAATCCTAAATGGTATACATTTTGGATGCATCCTGAAAGTAAACTAGATGTACCACAGTCAATGAGTATATTTGGAGAGTTGACTCGAGAAGGGCATGTAAACACAATTCATTCCTATATGATGAATGTACCATTATTTTCCATATAACTAGTGTTATCTTATACCAAGTTGAAAATAAAGTGATTAGAGTCCCAGTGTATGGATACGTTGGCTTTCACACCAACACTGGAGTCCCTAGCCTGAAAGATGAACTCAAATCGATTAACACTATTTTCCCAAACCAGTCTCAATGAATCTCTATCCTAAGGTAGAACAAAACACCTTAGATACCATTCTGTCATGTGCCATCCTAGTGGGGCCCATTCTGCGACTCCCCAATCCCGCCTCCAATAGGCCATAGGCTTGTTAGTATCACCAAGTATGCATATCACAAACATGTGAGGCATTTACTAAGTACCCATACACACAAAGACATATCCAAGGACAAAAAAGATAAAATGTAAAAAAACAACCAATGAATATATATATATATATATCTATATCCCATAACCAGAGTATGATAGGAAGTAAAGTAAACAAGGGAAAATAGATTCCCACCAAAAAGAGTCTGAAACACAAATCCAACCTGAAAGTAAATCTATTGGGACTTCTGTTTGGAATCCTTAGGAAAAAACCTTGGTATGTATGATCTTACTAAGAACCTTCTGGTCCTAGTCCACCTAGGTACCTATCAAAAAATCGATCATTTTCACAAGACACAACATGTATGGGAAAATGCCGTGCTGGGATGAGTATAAAAATAACGATTGGGACACCAAAAACCAAATAGAATACAATAAAGGAATGTACAATTATCTATGCATAGATATATGTCTATAGAACATAGAAAAATAATATCTAGATATACTCAATAAATACGCATTGTCTAGAGGTAATCCATAACCATAGTATACCATCCAAATGATTCCAGTTCAAAAGATACATGAAGCACTCATCTGAGAGAACACACTTTTGAGTCTGATATCACTAATGATGTTCATCCGTTAAGTGATTATTTTTGGGTCTCATCATGAGAAATAAGATGATAATAGTCTAAAGATATATAATACACATATTAGTATCACTATGAAGGCGAGAGGGTGATACCAACCAACTAAATCTGAATGAACCTGCTGAGTAGAGGATCAATGCCTGGTTGGTTTGGTAATGTCAATACGCAAAACTCTACCTATGGAATGAAGATGAAAAGAGGATATCACTCTAGTCCTCTCAAAGGGATTATAAAGGCTCTATCTAGGAATTCCTAATGAAGGGATCATTGTCTTAGGAGTAAGAGATAATACTATTCCAACCTTATACGAAAGGATATGGGGAAAAAACCCTAATGATTATTGTACAAGATACAATGAACCAGAGATTAAATCCATGTAGAAAAAAGTACAGAGTGTGTAGAAGGGATACATACTGTGTCCCGTGACCCAGAGTTCTACCTTTGTAAACAACCCATGTCATTCAAACCGTGTCCATGAAAAAAGAGTGCATGACGTGTAGAGTGGTCACACACTATGTCCATATATCTTGGGTCCCACCTATGTACTCCATCCATCTGCTAGTATATAGCATCAAACCATGTATCCCTGTGTACTAGTACATGGGGTAGCCCATGTACATTGGTAAGGACATACCATGTGGAAGAGTACAAACCACGTAAGAAACTCGTTTACTCCAAATTGTGTCCATGTACTTTCCCAAGTACCGGATGAATCATCCAAAGGGGACTACACATAGTGTGTATCAGGTTTTTCTAGAAACCCTTCTCCTTCCTACCTCTCACCTCGGATGATACTTCTACCTCCAATCTGTTGACCTCCATGACACGAAACTCAAGATCCAACATCATCTAGCCTTTCCATCATTGAATAGAAAAGAATCAGGCCTTATATCAACTCAAAAAATGAAATCATAATTTTTCTTCATTAAATTCCCAAGAACACGAAATTTGGCATCAACGTTCATGCTATCTAATATATCAAATCATTGTTCCCTGAAACGTTACACAATGATTGATCATTTGATAATATATCGAACCAAAACCAAATGAAGAATGCCACAATGAACTGATAATTCTAGGAATAGAATCATAGAATCAAATGAGAGGAATGGAAATCAATAGATGTCATGTCAATAACAGTTTGTTTCTATTAAAATGACAATAGAATAATCAAATATCAAAGATAATCTCCTTATAAACCACTCAAAATAACCCATCCTAGAAAACAATTGCACCATAGATGAAACTGTTCATCGATTGTTCTGCGTTCATCACATAATTCAAGAACAGGGAATAAATACAATTAAAAAACACACCCTCCCTCTATTTGGATTGATCACCGACGGAGAATTATTTTTTCATCGTTATCATTGGAAAGATTCATCAAATCTAAAGGTGCATCATTCTTCAATCCATTATTTTTTGCTTGAGGGGATTATCTAAGGCTCTCTCTCTCTCCAACGATTCTCCATAGGTTTGAGGGTTATGAGTCTAACAGTGTATTTCAAACATAAGGATCTATTTATAGATCTACTAACTTCTATGTCAAAAAAATGAAATAAAATAATTTTATTTAATAATTTTATTCATTTCTGCACCCGCGATAACTTTTCCACAAAAGTCTCACACCGAACGATGTTAAGTAACACATAGGGTAAAAACCTAATTATGAACACAATGGTTCCCTCATAATTCTAATCCAAACACCAGTTTTGGAGTTATTCCACTTTTTTTGGGAAAACTGCATGCAAGTGCTATTTAATATATTTCAAACATCTATTCTAGGAACACCAGGGCTCAAAATAACATGCCGTCTTAGCAATTGGTCTTGAAAATAACCCATATAATATCCAAAAATAATACATGGAAAATCAGATTCATTTCATTGTGATAAGACAAACATTAAGACATGGACTCCTATACTGACCTCTTCATTCCCGACCAAAAAAATTGAATTCTCAGGCCACAAAAAATCATATTCACTTTAGGATAGACTAAAAATGGCTAAGAGTGAATCTCATAGAGAAAAATATCACACACTATAAATGGAAGTAGGAATCTGAGGTAAAATAAAATTTGATATCGATCATCCCTCAACAATCCCTAAATGGAATCAACACAAACAACATGATCATGGAAAACTTTCACATCTAAGTCACAACTCTAATTCCTCTACCTTTTATACTAAGGATAAATGAACATCATTTGATAAAGACAACCTTTACCAAAAACTTCATCCGTATAAACAAGAAACACTAAAAGATCCTTCATTACTTTCCACTCATCCTATGGCTCATAAAAAATATCTCAATATAACTTCCTTCTTAGTGCATCACTAACTAAATTCCACTTACCTAATGTAAAGGTGAAAAGACCCAAATATTGTAACCTAGATCAAGAGTCTAATATTTTACATTATAATAAGATACATGGGATCTCATACCCACTTCCCAATTAGTAAAATAGTCTTGAAGAAACATACACATAAATTATTCACATTTTTTACATATGAAATAAAATGTAAAACCTAATAGGAATAAATGTTCAACTTCCTTGAAACTAGTTCAAAGATTTATTCTTCATATATTGGGGAAAGTGAAAAACTAAAGGCGATCTCAAATTATTATTAAGGATTATGTACAATGGAATATATCATGATTAAATTTGGAATAATCAATAAGGCAAGGGAAAAAAACTGAAAACTCATTCCATTTAACCACTAACATGAGCACGAATTGCATCCATGGATAATATCAAATAAAATAATCTCATGGATAATAATAACTAAAACTACAATAAAAAAAATTCTTAATATTTGATGTTATGATATGATACATAATAATATATTTACCATTGTGAACATGCACCAAGAGAGTTTAAACTATGGATAAGAATACACCCAAAACCCATTTAATAAGGCTAGATAACTAATTTGGCTCATAAGAAAATGATTTTTAAGAGAATTTTAATGACCAAAAAATTAATAACAGATAAAATATGACCATAAAATCATCAGAAATATGGGTTTTGTAATAAAATCACATCTTCTGGAGAAATAGAGAAAATGGATGTGAAATATTAAAAAAATATTTTATTTGTCACGACCTATCCCCCGGGGCCCATACCGTGACTACCCCCCAGCCCGCCTTCCATAGGCCAGGGGCGGGCGACTAGCACCGAAGGCATATTCCCTAAAATTGGGAAGGAATTGTCTTTATAACCTGTAAACTCACCCAACCAAGCACACAGAAAGATAAGAACACGAGTAAACTGAATAGTAAATAGAGTGAGTACCGTAAGTAAAAAGGGGCCAAAATAAAAGCCCAACTAGAAAGTAAAAGAAAAATGAAAAGTACAAGTAAACTAAAACTACTCCCGTTGACATCCGACAAGGATCCTACCTGAAGGGTAGGTACAACTCTTGAACGCCCGTCTCTATAGTACGCCTCGTCTAATATCCACCTCCAAGCTACCTCCAGTCCTAATACTCTTGTCCTCAGTCAGCGTTGTCCGTCGTCTACACCAAACACAACAAGGTGCGGGCATAGCCCATGAAGGGGTGAGTATAATGATACTCACTAGGGACCCTGAGACTCTCAATGTCTCAAAAAATACACAAAGGATAAACCACACAACAAGAATTCAACTAAAAACCCTACTATGTATATGCCCAAACATATACCTAAGTTGTCAAGTAAACCCATCTCAATCATGAGGAAAACACAAGGTCCAACTCAAAATCCCAAAGATCAATTGTTCCACAAAGGATGGAATACCACGAAGGTAAGTACCACACAAGTACGCCACAATGAAGAATACCACCGAGGTATTACCATGAAGGAAAGTAACACACAGGTGAAGACTTCGCTCACACCAGGTATAACTTATATACGGTAGTAGAGATGATTAGATGTACCAAATAAATTATCTTACTCTATTAAGAGGCAGACCCACGAAGGATCCTAAATCATCATCAGACCCATAGAGGATCATAGTACATCGTCAGACCCACACAGGATCCTAGTACCTCGTCATACCCACAAAGGATCCTAGTACATCATCAGACCCACACAAGATCTTAGTACCTCGTCAGACCCACACAATATCTGAGTACATCATAATACCCACATAGGATCCTAGTACCTCGTCAGACCCACACTGGATCCTAGTACATCGTCAGACCCACACAGGATCCTAGTACCTCGTCAGACCCACACAGGATCCTAGTATATCGTTAGACCCAAACATGATCCTAATACTTCGTCAGACCCACAAAGGATACTAGTACGACATCAGACCCACATAGGATCCTAGTACCTCATTAGACCCACACATGATCCTAGTATATCGTTAGACCCACACAGGATCTGAGTACCTCATAACAGCCAGCTATAGGGTTCCCGCTTTAAGCTTGCTTGTCTCTGACAGGGTCAGCTCATCAAGATTCTAGTCGATACTCCAACCACTACGAAATCCCATGAAGATGTATCCCAAAGTACCACCATGTAATTGGGGTCTCAACGCAACACACGATGCGTCAATCAGACGCCCGATCTATAAGTTATTATCCTTTTAGTTCTGAGGGCCCAGTTGGATTCGTGCTCGATCCAACCTGACCATACCCCAAATTTATCCAAACCTCAAGTGGGGTATACCAAAAGGACAGTCTCTCTATAGGGGTTTCGGCACCGTGGTCGGTTCATAAAACAAATGCCCGATGCCAAAGTTAAGGCCAAAAGAGATAAAATGGGTCGAAGTGGGTCTGGGTCCCGTCTGACCCGGTCGGTCCGACACGGCCCAACCTGGCCAGACCTGATGGGTCCGCCCAGGCCCGAGATGCGGCTTGGACCTATGGGTGGCCCGATCCACTGGGTTTGTCTTGGCCCGCGGTGGGCGGCCTGGCTGAGGTGCAGCAGGGGGACCGCGACACGGTGGTCCGCCGCAGTTGGCCGGAAGGCCAGACATCCTCTCCGCGTGGTGTGGTCGTGCGTCGAACCTTAACCTTCATTACTCCTGGCCATGGTGCTGGCCTCCATTCTTGTGCCCCAACAGTTTCAGTTACTTTCCTCCTCCATCATGAGGAGAACAACAAAACATCAAAGGATTCCGGAGAGGTTGGGCCACGTTCGTTTGGCCCGCACCCTCCGCGTTAGGGAAATAGAAAGCAAATCGATAAAAGTTGAATCACGAAGATCATCAAGAACGGTTAAGGGAAAAAATTCATACAAAAACCCTACCTCTAAGGTTTTTTGATGTGTCGCGAGATGAAAACGGTGAAGGCAAAGAGGGTTCCAATGATCGTCGCCTCCGCAACACGCTTCTAAAGTCGAGCTCGTGGATCGCCCTCTTTCTTGGCTCCGAAGAACGTTCTTTTATGGAGATGGAATTCTTCATTTGGAGGATAAGTTCTTTGTTGGAAATGAGTTTCTCCAAGATCTCTCAAGTTTCTACCTTTGCCAACAATTTCCAACCTGAAAAAATGAGAGGTACTATAGCATCCTGCCTTTTTATCACATAAACTTTCATTACATTTTACAAAACTGGGGATCTTTAAGGTTTAGTGTCTTGGAAACAAGGAACTTAAAACATGAAAACATAAAACATTCTTCTTAAACACTTGAAAGGCTTCTCCTCATTTTCATCCTAGGTTCATTACTGCATCTCATAACCTGGGGACATACATCAAAAGAAAGGGTGAGCAGAAGGCCCAGTAAGGGAAACAAGGGGAAACATTTAACATGTGAACATGGGATACATCAACAATGTCATGAAAAAGAACTTTAAGGAACGAGAAAGAAATATTGAGGCATATCATAATAAAAAAAACATTTTTCATAACTTGAAGATGTGGCTACAACATTTAATATTGAAAATCATTTCATTTCACCAAGGTCCATCCCCAAGGTGTCATTAAAAATTACCAAGGTTATTCACCAAGGTACCAGTCTAAAAGGTCATCTCTAGAGATTAAGTCTTTACCCAATGCATTGGAGCACTATCAGGGCGCACCCTTGACATGTCTTTATTATCATGTGATCCGCATATATCATCATAAATCATTTCATAAAAAACCCATATAGCATAAAATAAATGGGTTTCATTTCATAATCATAACGTTTTAAAAACTGCTTTAAAGACATGATATTAATGTCACTTTAAACCCACAAAAAGGGAAAGCAGGTCTCATGTATTTAAATCCCAGAATTTAAAATAGAACAAATTGTTACATATGTGAATAACCATATAGAAGAGAGAGATTTTAGTATTCACTTAATAAAATAAAATAACTTTAGAAAAAGGGAGAGACATTTTGAGACGGAAATTCTACAGCATAATGGCTATGCTTTGGGGTTTTAGAAAACATTGAAAAGAGAGGAGACATGGGTCAAAAATTCATAAATGACCACTAAAAGAGTAGAGGGACATAAAATAAAGGATACATGAACATGGTAATGAAATTTTAAGGACATACCATTTGAAATGAAAAACATGGAAGGAAGAAAAAAAAAAGATTTCTCTTATGAGAATTCGGCAGCCTAATGGCATCACATAAAATTCAACCAAAAATGAATTGGTGAGATCAAATAGGGTCTCTCGTCATATGAAAATAAAATATCAGTATGATAGATATAGAGATCATACCCCAACATAATAAAAATGAACTTTCAAGACTTGACATGGAATTAGAACTCTGAAAAAGGAGAAAGGTGAAAGAACCACTTAAAAATTCGGCAGCCTAATGACGCCACTTAAAACTTAAAAATACTAAATTGAAGAGATAAAATGGGGTCTCTCATCATATGATTATAAAATATCAGTATGATAGATATAGAGATCATACCCAAACATAATAAAAAGGATCTTTAAAGTATTGACACGAAAGTAGAACTTGAAAACGAGAAGGGTGAAAGAACCACTTAAAAATTCGGTAGCCTAACGACGCCACTTAAAACTTCAAAATACTGAATTGAAGAGATCAAATGGGGTATATAATATTATTATCATAAAAGATCAGTATGATAGATATAGAGATCATACCCCAAAATAATAAAAAGGGAACTTGAAAGACTAGACATGAAAGTAGAACATGAAAAATGGGAAGGGAGAAAGAATCCGTTACAAAACTTCGGCAGCCTAACGACGCCACTTAAACATTCATAAAAATAAATAATGAGAGTAAGAGGGGATATATAATTATATTAACATTAAAAGGAAAGTAATAGGAATATAAAAGAACATCATTTAACATAAGAACATGGACCATAAACGAAATGACATAAAAGAGATTACTTGAAAAGAAAGAGAGAGGTCGGATCCCTTACCTTAAAACGTAACTCTTAAAACTCAAGGGTTGGGAAATTGAGGGCTTGGAGGAACATTGGGAGGACTCCTTGGGAGGTAATGAGACCAGAAATTCGTTGGTGTAGAGTGGGGAGTCGAATGGATGAGAGGATTGCTTGGTATTTATAGGAAAAGTGAGGGGACAAGGCATTAATGGCCAATGGACACCTCATTTGTGGTTTTGGCAAAACCATGGGCTTGCCCATGGTATTTTCCCATGGTATTAGCCACGTGGGACACCTCATACAATAATTCATCCCCTTTAGTCGACCATCCCTTAAAATATCTCATGGCATCATCATGACACAGTTATGATGTCGTTAAACATACCGAAACCCTAAAACTGTATTTTTACTATTCACTGAAAATTCAACTTTCTCAGAAAAATCCCAAAATTTCACATTAACCAAATATCAATGCTCTGATTTCAAAAATGAACTCCATTTTATAAAAATAATTTTCTAAATGTTTTTAATTTAATTTTTAAATAAATACACTATTCACCGAAAATTCATTTTTTCAGAAAAAACGCCAAAAATTACCTTAACATAATATCGATGCTCTGAGTTCAAAAATTAAATCCATTTTATAAAAATAATTTTCTAAATATTTTTAATTTAATTTTTAATTAAAAAGCACTATTCACCTGAAAAAACTAATACTTGAATAATAATTTATGAAACCATTATTTAACCATTTTATTGAATCACATTACTTAATCAAGGTGCCTAGATTATATTAATACTTTCTTTAAGTGAGATTACTAATCCATTTGTACACATTACTAATCCTAATAATAAAATCACTATTCATAATTTACTATTCATCAAAAATCAAGTTGATCTTGTTAGACTCTAAATTTCGTGCTGGACATAATTGTAGAAGACCATTTTTTGAATATCATTACAAGTTTTTAATTATTTAAGGTTTACATAAACATTTTTAAAATATCATTTTTTCTAAAATTCATCAAAAATATGCATACTATATTTATCCGGTCATTTGAAAATTCATAAAATTCATCATAAAAAGAAATCCCAATTTTTATTTAAAACAAATGATTACACAAGGCAGTTACGGTCTCCTTACATAGCCCCTTATCACACCAGTATAGGACCTAAGTGTAAGGTGTGCTAAGGTGAGAGAATCTGAGGGAGGCTCGACCAACATCGCACGAGTAGTAATTTCTATCAGTTTGAACTTCTCGCGAAGGCGATTCCGTTCTAGCTTCACACGATGAAGTTCGGCTTGGGTTTTGTCCAGAGAAAAGCCCAATGGTGCTACCTCCTTCCCAAGTTCTGTTAGATGGGCTTCGATCAGTCCAAGACTACTGGGTGAGGCCATCAAATCTTGTTTCTATATTAATTAACCAAGATTACTTGTATTTAGAGACAATAATCAAAACGTTTAGTTTCCAGTGGTCATATTGACCAATGGTCATATTGACCAATGGTCATATAACAGTCAAAACCCAACGGTCTCATTTTAATTATACTCATGTTATCAAATGAAACAGTTTTTTTGAGTATAAAAATAAAATAAAATAACACACAAAATTAGGAAAAAAGATTTATTAAAAATTTCTGGTCGTTACAATCTTCCCCCCTTAAGAAATTGCGTCCTCGCAATTTTTAAAATTGGGTTTTGAAATTTCATTGAAAGTCCCACATCGGAAAAAGAGTCAGAAACACTATTACTTTAAAAGAAAGAAAGGGAAGTACAAAGGTCACCTGAGTTAACCCACAATAGGATTCCATGTAGAAAAACATGGACATGGAGGAGAAAACAAAGGGTCAAGTTCTGAGGTAGAGTGATAGAAAACATGATTAGGAGAAAGTTAATCATAAGAAAATCCCAAACTTATGATGTGTGTAAACAGTCTTTGATTACCTAGTAGGAAACGTAAACCAACAATGTTTTTGTTTTATGTTCCTTTTCATAATTTTGAGGAATTCATTTACTACATAGAACGAAAACATAAGAAAATATACCTACCTTCAAGTAGAGTTTCATCCTTTAATAAGTCTCTACCAAAACTAATCTTTTCTCCAAATGATTAGAATTCAAAAACACTTGGTCTCATCAAAATCACAAGAATCATCTTCTAGAGAATCACATAATCCACAAAATATTAACTATTTATTTCTTCTATCTTTAAACATTATCCCAAAAACAGAAAGGTTAAGGTAAAACAACTCTTCAAAAATAAATAATCCCATAGGAATGGAAACTACTTTTAAATCTTAAAAGTTCAATGGTACTACCCAAAGTTCATCATAGACCATTCCATAAATAACGGTCCTTAAAATTCCTCAAAATAAACCAAACTAAGATTGAAACCCAAATACAAGAAGGATTTGATAACGTAGTCTTCCAAAATAAACTTCATTGTTCATATCCAAGAAACATCAACCACTCCTAACATCTTATAACAAAAGTAGCTAACCTAAACATATTTTACCCAAGATAGGTTAGTCATTTCCATAAGTAACCTAAATTACTATAAGTCCACCTTAAATTCATCGATTCTTCAAAATATAAGTCAACCTTACTCCTCAATGAAAATACCGTAGTAATCTATTTACCTCGATCATATAGGGTCCCCAGAATAGTGAACTTCTTCCAAAATAATAATCATCTTTTAATCCCCTAATCATCTCTGTCATATTAATACGACAATAGTTTCATTTCCTGTCACATTGGTTGTTGGGACATGTTCTTCCATTTCCCACCATTAACTAAGAAGAGAAAGTATAATTACAGGATTAAATACTTAGCCAATAATCATTAAAAGAAACTTAAATCATATAAGGATAACTTTTAGAAGAAAAGTATACCCTAACTTGTGATCCCCTAGGTTTCAAAATAGGTTATCCATGATCATATATTCTTATGTGAATCTTTATTATATTTTATCTTTGTTCCTTTAATAATGGTTCATACTAAGATTATGAATTTACCAAAGCATATCCCTCGGGAGTGTTGTAACCAAGAGTGTAGCAAGGCCCATTGTCGTGTACCAGTTCCCATTTGAGTCTAGCTCAAAGCAGTGTTTTCAGGTTTTACCCCTATGTACATCTCTTCCAGAGCCACCTCCACCTGCTCGTATCCAGACAGGGATGTATTTTCTTGGCAACCCATTACTCAATACTCACCAAAATACCAGGAAGATTTCCTATATATAAAATTTTCTGTAGGATTATTCCTAATGTTTTCATATCCTAATTTCCCCAAATAACTAAACCATACTTTGATACCAACTATAGAATCCTGCCTTTTTATCACATAAACTTTCATTACATTTTACAAAAACCGAGGATCTTTAAGGTTTAGTGTGTCGGAAACCAGGAACTTAAAACATGAAAAAATAAAACATTCTTCTTAAACACTTGAAAGGATTCTCCTCATGTTCATCCTAGGTTCATTGCTGCATCTCATAACCTGGGGACATACATCAAAATGAAGGGTGAGCAGAAGGCCCAGTAAGGGAAACAAGGGGAAACATTTAACATGTGAACATGGGATACATAAAAAATGTCATGAAAAAAAACTTTAAGGCATGAAAAAGAAATCTTGAGGCATATCATAATAAAAATAAAATTTTTCATAACTTTAATATGTGGCTACAACATTTAATATTGACAATCATTTCATTTCACCAAGGTCCATCCCCAAGGTGTCATTAAAAATTACCAAGGTTATTCACCAAGGTATCAGTCTAAAAGGTCATCTCTAGAGATTAAGTCTTTACCCAATACATTGGAGTGCTATCAGGGAGCACCCTTGAAACGTATTTATTATCATGTGAGCCACATATATCATCATAAATAATTTCATAAAAAACCCATATAGTATAAAATAAATGGTTTTCATTTCATAATCATAACGTTTTAAAAACTGCTTTAAATACATGATCTTAATGTCACTTTAAACCCACAGAAAGGGAAAGAGGGTCTCATGTATGTAAATCCCAGAATTTAAAATAGAACAACTTGGTACATATGTGAATAACCCTATATAAGATAGAGATTTGAGTATTCACTTAATAAAATAGAAGAACTTTAGAAAAAGGGAGAGACATTTTGAGACGGAAATTCTACAGCATAACAACTATGTTTTGGGGTTTTAGAAAACATTGAAAAGAGAGGGGACATGGGTCAAACATTCCTAAATGACCCCTAAAATAGTAGAGTGACATAACATGAAGGATAAATGAACATGGTAATGAAATTTGACAGAAATACCATTTGAAATGAAAAACATCGAAGGAAGAAAAAAAAAGATTTCTCTTATGAGAATTCGGCAGCCTAACGGCGTCACATAAAATTCAACCAAAAATGAATTGATGAGATCAAATAGGGTCTATAATCATATGAACATAAAATATGAGTATGATAGATATAGATTTCATACCCCAAAATAATAAGAAGGAACTTTCAAGACTTGACATGGAATTAGAACTCTGAAAAAGGAGAAAGGTGAAAGACTACTTAAAAATTCGGCAGCCTAACGGCGCCACTTAAAACTTCAAAATACTGAATTGAAGAGATCAAATGGGGTCTCTCATCATATGATCATAAACGATCAGTATGATATATATAGAGATAATACCCCAACATAATAAAAAGGAACTTGAAAGTCTTGACATGAAAGTAGAACTTGAAAACGAGAAGGGTGAAAGAACCACTTAAAAATTCAGCAGTCTAACGACGCCACTTAAAACTTCAAAATATTGAATTGAAAAGATAAAATGGGGTCTCTCATCATATGATAATAAAAGATCATTATGATATATATAGAGATCATACCCAAACATAATAAAAAGGGAACTTGAAAGACTTGACATGAAAGTAGAACTTGAAAAATGAGAAGGGAGAAAGAATCTGTTACAAATATTTCGGCAGCCTAACGACGCCACTTAAACATTCATAAAACGAAATAATGAGAGTAAGAGGGTATCTCTCATTATAGTAACATGAAAAGGGAATTAAGAGGAATATAAAATAACATCCTTTAACATAATAACATGGGGCATAAAAGAAATGACATAAAAGAGATTACTTGAAAAGAAAGAGAGAGGTCGGATCCCTTACCTTAAAACGTAACTCTTAAAACTCAAAGGTTGGGACCATGAGGGCTTGGGGGCACCTTGGGAGGAATCTTTGGGAGGTAATGAGACCAGAAATTCGTTGGGGGAGAGTGGGGAGTCGAATATATTAGAGTATTTCTTGGTATTTATAGGGAAAGTGAGGGGACAAGGCATTAATGGCCAAGGGACACCTCATTGGTGGTTTTGGAAAAACCATGGGCTTGCCCATGGTATTTGCCCATGGTATTGGCCACCTGGGACACCTCATACAATAATTCATCCCCTTTAGTCGACCATCCCTTAAAATATCTCATGGCATCATCATGACACAGTTATGATGTCATTAAACATATCGAAACCCTGAAACTGTATTTTTACTATTCACTGAAAATTCAACTTTCTCAGAAAAATCCCAAAATTTAATATTTACCAAATATAAATGATCTGATTTCAAAAATGAACTCCATTTTATAAAAATAATTTTTTAAATATTTTTAATTTAATTTTTAAATAAATACACTATTCACCGAAAATTCATTTTTTTAGAAAAAACCCCAAAAATTACCTTAACATAATATCGATGCTCTGTGTTCAAAAATTAAATCCATTTTATAAAAGAAAATTTCTAAATATTTTTAATTTAATTTTTAATTAAAAAAACACTATTCACCTAAAAAAACTAATACTTGAATAATAATTTATGAAACCGTTATTTAACCGTTTTATTGAATCACATTACTTAATCAAGGTGCCTAGATTATATTAATACTTTCTTTAAGTGAGATTACTAATCCATTTGGACACATTACTAATACTAATAATAAAATCACTATTCATAATATACTATTCATTAAAAATAAATTTGATCTTATTAGACTCTAAATTTCGTACTGGACATAATTTTAGAAGACCATTTTTTGAATATCATTAAACGTTTTTAATTATTTAAGGTTTACATAAACATTTTTAAAATATCCATTTTTCTAAAATTCATCAAAAATATGCATACTATATTTATCCGGTCATTTGAAAATTCATAAACTTCATCATAAGAAGAAATCCCAATTTTTATTTAAAACAAAGGATTAAACAAGGCAGTTACGGTCTCCTTACATAGCCCCTTATCACACCAGCATAGGACCTAAGTGTAAGGTGTGCTAAGGTGAGAGAATCCGAGGGAGACTTGACCAACATAGCACGAGTAGTAATTTCTATCAATTTGAACTTCTCGCGAAGGAGATTCCGTTCTAGCTTCACACGATGAATTTTGGCTTGGGTTTGGTCCAGTGCAAAGCCCAGTGGTGCTACCACCTTACCAAGTTCTGTTAGATGGGCTTCGATCGGTCCAAGACTACTAGGTGAGGCCATCGAATCTTGTTTCTATATTAATTAACCAATATTACTTGTATTTAGAGACAATAATCAAAACATTTAGTTTCCAGCGGTTATATTGACCAATGGTCATATAACAGTCAAAACCCAACGGTCTCATTTTAATTATACTCATGTTATCAAATGAAATAGTTTTGTTGAGTATAAAAATAAAACAAAATAAGACACAAAATTAAGAAACAAGATTTATTAAAAATTTTGGGTCGTTACAGGTGCCAACTTATTAAATTAAGTCTATGAATTTAATTTACGTTGGCATAATTAATTGTACCACATTGGCATAATAAATTTGGAGGAATTCCATGGGTTAACTCTTCATTAATAAGGGAGTTCAAGGGGTTTCTCCCATTAAGAGGGTTTGGGTGGTACCCACCTTTAGGAATTCAAAATGGGGGTTTTAGGCTCGGTGGTCCCCACCTCCATAACATTCACATGGGAGGTTTCGACACAAATAAAATAGAAGTTTATTTAATTTTATTTTTATTTCCACAAAAGGTGAAAATCTATCTTTCACCCTCGGCCTAATGTTGTCGAGGTGAAAGTCTCCTTAAGAGAATACCGGTGCTATGAGTTCAACGGTGTCCTCAAATTTCAATTTCGAGCACCAATTCAAAAGTTACAAAACCCACTGGCACGTTTACTGAAGGTACCCGAAAAAAAGTTCATAAATTCATTCTGGGCACTCCAGGCCACAGAATCACGCACCGTCAATTTTCTAGGACTCATAATATTCCATTTAATTAAAAAAAATACATGGAAAATTCGAGTCTTTGCCTTCTCCCCACCTCTGGGCTTTTCATCCCTGTAAGCTACAACTCATACTAAGGGAACAAGTGGGGGGTATTGAGCATGTATCTGAGCCTCCCGCTCCCATTTTCTCTCTTGGTGGTTCTCGTGCTGCCATCGTACACACCCCAAAGGTATCGATCACCCATGAATGACTCTCTATTTTCCATCCTTAATATCCATTGGAACCTATGTAAACGTCGCCCCATCATCGATGTTCAGCTCGCCATGGTCTATTATGTGAGAAGGGTCAAGCATGTATCTCCTCAGATAGGATATGTGGAAGACTTCGTGCACCTGGTGCAACTGAGGTGGAAGAGATAAGCGGTAAGCCACCTCACCAACTCTTATGAGGACATGAAAAGGTACGATGAACCTCAGAGATAACTAGTCGCCCCGAACAAATCTCTATAAACCTCATCGAGGTGGGACCCGTAGAAAGACGTGGTCACCATCCTCGAACTCCAGAGGTCTCCCTCTCTTGTCCACATAAGACTTATGCCTACTATATGTAGTCTTTATCCACTCCGGGATGATCTGCACCTTCTTTGTGGTCGCCCGTACCATCTCTGGTCCCACGAGTGCTGACTCCCCTGGGTCAGTCCAACACAAAGGTGATCTGCAAGGTCGCCCGTAACACGCCTCAAAAGTTTCCATCCTAATGGTGGAGTGATAGCTGTTGCTATATAAAAACTCCACCAAAGGTAAGTGATTCTCCCAGATGCGACCAAAGTCGAGGACGCAAGAATGGAGCATGGCCTCGAGGGTCTTAATGGTCCGCTCAATCTAGCCATCCATCTGAGGATGGAAGGTGCTGCTCAAACAAAGCTGCATCCCAAAAGCCTCCTGCAACCCCTTCCATTGTCGGGAAGTAAAAGATGCATCATAATTGGAGACAATCGTCGATGGTACTCCATGTATCCGCACAATCTCCTGCACATAAAGTCATCCCAAGATCTCTATTGAACCCTGCTCTCTGATAGTTAGGAAGTGGGTCGACTTGGTGAGTCGGTCGACGATCACCGAGATAGAATCATGTCCTATGGATGTATATGGAAGTCCTTTCACTAAGTCCATGGATATCCCATCCCACTTCCACTCTAGGACCTCGAAATCTTGAACCAAGCCTGCTAGTACCAGATGCTCCGTCTTCACTTACTGACAAGTGAGGCACCGTGAGACAAACTATACTATAACTTTATTCATTCTCGGCCACCAATGCTATCATCAAAGATCCTAGTATATCTTTGCCACTCCTGGATGTACCTCTAGAGGGGATGTGTGGAACTACTTTAACACATCCTCCTGAAGCGACACTAGTACCATAGTACGTCCTCTGAAAAGGATGGCGTGCTCCCCACCTTCAGAAAATTCATCAGGTTCCTATCTTATGGATATCTAAGCACATTGTTACTCGCATTCAACATCCCCATGCTGCACCACCCAGGATTTCTAAAGAAGTGGTGGAGTGAATGTAAGAGACTGAAGAAAATCTGCTCCTTCTCGATCCACAAAGGATATCTGCAAAGCGGCTAGCTGCTCTGTCACCTCACCTAGCAGCTCTATACCAGATCTCTTGATAAGTGCATCTACTACAATGTTCCCCTTCCCAGGAGTATAGACTATCTAAAATTCATAGTCTTGGAGGAACTCAAGCCAATGTCGCTACCTCAGGTTCATGTCCTTTTGAGAGAAGATATACCTGAGACTCTTGTGATCTGAGTAAACTGTAAAATGCTTTCCCATAAAGTAATATCACCACATCTTTAAGGCGAATACCATTGCTGCTAACTCCAGGTCATGGGTAGCGTAGATTGATCATGCTATCTCTGCTGTTGAGAACCATATGCGATCACTACTCGCACCTGTTTTAGGACACATTTGAGCCCGGTCCCTGATGCATCACAGTATACTACGTAACCTATGCCCTCCTCTGGTAGCCTCAAGATGGGGGTATTAGTCGGACTCTGCCTCAGCTCTTGAAAACTCCACTGGAATTTTTCCGACCAAACGAAGCGTTTCCCCTTCTTTGTCAAAGCTGATAAAGGTTCTACAACTCTGGAGAAATCTGGCATAAATATCCGGTAGTATCTAGCCAAATCCAGTAAACTTCATACCTCCATCACACTCCTAGGTGGATCTTAAGCAAGTACCACCTCAATATTTGATGGATCCACCGCAACTCTAGCCTCCGAGATGACATGTCCCAGAAAGTGAACCTATCGGATCCAGAACTGGCACTTCGAGAGCTTACCATAAATCTGGGGCTCTCAAAGTGTGTCTAAAACTATCTGCAAATGATAGGAATGCTATTTCTTAGTAGTCAAGTAGATCAGAATGTCATCAATGAAGACTACTACAAAGTGATCAAGCTATGGCTGAAAGATCATGTTCATGAGTACAATGAACACTTATAGGGTGTTGGTCACACTGAATGGAATAACCAAGAACTCATAGTGATCTTACCAACATCTAAAAGTCATCTTCTGCACATCCTCGTCTTGTACTCTGAGCTGGTGAAAGCCTGATCTGAGGTCTATCTTCGAGAACCACCGTGCTCCCTTCAGCTGATCAAAGAGGTCGTTAATCCTCGGGAGTGGGTACTTGTTCTTCACGGTCACCTGGTTCAGGTACGGATAGTCAACACAAAGCCTCAAACTCCCATCCACCTTCTTGGAGAACAAAATCTGGGCTGCCCAAGGAGAAACACCAGGCTGAATGTACCCTTTCCCCTATAAGTTCTCCAGCTGTACCTGCAACTCATGACGCTCCGCAGGAGCCATCCGATACACTGGTGTAGATATCGGTGCCATACTGAGGTACAAGTCAATGTAAAAGCCCACCTCTCTATGAGGAGGTCGACCTGAAACATCATCAGGGAAGACATACACGTACTGGTCCACCACTATAGGATAACTTAGACTCTCCACATCAATCGCTCCAAGGGTAAGTCTAGCTAACTGATGATTGATGGGCTACACTCTCCTTTGAGTAAGTCCATCATGTGATTCAAAGGCTCCCTTCTCACCGGTGAAGTTAAAACTGGTCCCATCCATGCAGACACACCACACTTTGCGCCTAATACATTCAATCTGAGTATGGACTATAGATAACCATTCCATACCCAAGATGACATCGTACGGCCTCGACGCCACAACTGGGAGATCCCAGCCAAATATCTTGCCTCCTAAAGTAAGCTCACACCTCCGGCACTGGTGCATAATCGTCGAATACACTCCCGTAGGAGTCTCTAGACATAAGGATAGATCCAATGACTCCATCAGAATCTCCAAGCTCTGAATGAGGGCAGTGGAAATAAAATAATGACTGGAACCTATGTCTATAAATACTGCAACTAAGGTGGAGTAGACACAGATCATACCTTATATCATCTCTAGAGCGCCATGGTCATAGGCCTCAACTTCTTGGTGCTGAGATCACCCCTGTCCACCTACTCCCTGTGGTCAGGGTGGACCACCTGGTGGTGGTGGTGGAAACACCTAGAATCGTCTCCAACCACCAACTGCACGAACAACTCCTCTACCATGTCCGCCTTCTCCCTACAGACCTCCTCGGTTGAACCTCTATCTTTGCATGGGTAGTCCCTCGACCATCTGTTGATCATCCGTATGGCGGGTCGGACAGTCATGAGCCATGTGACTCTGCCCGCTGCATGTGAAACACTACAAGTTCCTTGCATGACAGGCTCTGTCTCCAGTACCACGCACAACCAATCTCGAGTCATGCGGTCGCCCACCTGTAGGTCTGGTCCTCTTGGACCTCTGTGACATCTGTTTTCTACCAGCTATAGAAGACTCTACTACATGACGTTCGGTGCTGGGTCTCATTGCTGGTGGCTGCTCAATAAGGAAACTCTCCACTAAGAGGGCTCTCTCTTATAGCCCCGCCTGCATCAGGATGCTGAGAGAAATCATCGAAGCCCTGATCTCTCACCTGAGTCAACACTCAAATGTCTGGGCCATGAAGAATGGGTCCCATACCATATCAGTAGAGTAGCGTGAGAGGTCAGTAACCTCACTGAGTACTGATCCATAGTCCTACTGACCTTCTGCAGATGAAGAAGCTCCAGAATGTGCACTTCGCGAAGATTCACTAAGATAAACTCTACCCGTAACAGGCTCTCTAAGTCTTCACAGAGAAGCATCACCTCGTCGTGAACCTGGAGCATCAAGTTCCACCATCTTTTTGCTTCTGCCTGTAGTAGACTGGTGGCAATGATAACCATGAGATCTTCTGGTGTCCCTACTGGTAGGGAAACTCTCACAATGGCCTCTAGCGAATCCTCAGACGCCTGTGGGTCCGTCTCTCCCCTGAATCTGGGTGGCCTCTATCGCTGAAACTCATGCAACGCACTCAAGTGGCGTGCACCATCTGCTGCTGGGGCTGGTGGCATCAGTGGCCCAATGGGTAATGGTACCGCTGGTGCCTCCGCTAGTGACTCTACAGGAAGAGGGCCTTGAACTGAGGTCTCGTCGCTCGGTGGGCTATCAGTGCATACTACACCCGAAACCCTAGATGGCTATCTGCGTGGAGGCATCCTAAAAAGAAATAGCTACGCCATGGTCAATAAGTTATACCTGGTGATTTGAATCAAAGAGATCACAAATAAAACTCTTTGAAACACACACAAAATCAGTGTTTTCTTGCACTAAGTTGGAAATCATAAGTTAGGGTCCTGGTGTATTGATACGTCTGCCACCACACCAACGCTGGATTCTCTAAACTGATAATCACACTCACTACGCTTAATATTATTTCCATTAAAAGATCAGATTCCAATGTTCTATGGTAGAACTAGCTCATTTAATACCAATTTGTCACAACCCATCCCCCAAGGCCCGTGCCGTGACTACCCCAAGGTCGCCTTCCATTGGCCAAGGGCTGGAGACTAGAACCGAAGGCATATTCCTTAAAATTGGGAAGGCATTGCCTTTATAAAATGTAAACTCCTGAAACCAAGAACACAACAAGATACAAAAACAAGTAAACTAAATAGTAAATAGAGTGAGTATAGTAAGTAAAAAGGGGCTAGAATACAAGCCCAACAAGAAAGTACAAGAAAAATGAAAAGTACAAGTAAATTGAAACAACTCCTGTAACACCCGCCAAGGATCCTACCTTAAGGGTAGGTATGGATCTCGAATGACTGTTTGTACGGTATGACTTGTCTAATGTCCATCTCTGAGATACCTATAGTCCTAGTACTCTCGTCCCCAGTTAGCGTTGTTCATCATCTACACCAAACACAACAAGGTGCGAGCATAGCCCATGTAGGGGTGAGTATAACGATACTCAATAGGGACCCCAAGACCCTCAATGTCTCACAAAATACACAAAGGAAAAAACACATGTCAAGAATTCAAATGACAACCCTACTTAGGTATATTCCCCGAAATATACCTAAGTTATCAAGTAAACCAATCTCAATCTTGAAGAAAACACAAGGTCAAAATCAAAAGCCCAAAGCTCAACTGTTCCACAAAGGAAGGAATTCCACGAAGGTAAGTACCACACAGGTAAGCCACACTGAAGAATACGACCAAGGTATTACCACAAAGGAAAGTACCACACAGGTACGGACTGAGATCACACAAGGTATAACTTAGGTACGGTAGTAGAGATGATTAGATGTAACTACTGAATCATCTTACTTTGTTAAGAAGCAAACCCACGAAGGATCATAAATTATCATCAGACCCACAGAGGATCGTAGTACATCGTCAGACCCACATAGGACCCTAGTACCTCATCAGACCCACACATGATCCTAGTACATCGTCAGACCCACACAGGATCCTAGTACCTCTTCAGACCCACAGAGGATCCTAGTACACCGTCAGACCCACAGAGGATCCTAGTACCTCATCAGACCCACACAGGATCCTAGTACATCGTCAGACCCATACAAGATCCTAGTACCTCGTTATACCCACACAGGATAATAGTACATCTTCAGAACCACACAGGATCCTAGTACCTCATCAGACCCACACAAGATCCAAGTACATTGTTAGACCCATACAGGATCCTAGTACCTCGTCACTGCCTGGTATAGGGTTCCTGCTCTAAGCTTGCTCGTCTCCGGGAGGGTCCGCTCCTCAAGCTACGGGTCGATACTCCAACTACCACGAAGTCCCACGCAGATGTATCCCAAAGGACCTCCATGTAATAGGGGTCTCAACGCAATAGACAGTGCATCAATCGAATGCCCGGTCTCTAAGTTATTAGCCTTTTAGTTCCAAGGCCCCGGTTGGATTCGTGCTCGATCCAATCTGACCATACCCCAACCTTATCCAAACCTCTAGTGGGGTATACCAAAAGGACCGTCCCACTCCAAGGGTTCAGGCGCCACAAACGGTTCGTCAAACGGATTCCCGGTGCCAAAGTTATTTCCAAAAGATTGAAAATGGGTCGAAGTGGGTTCGGGTCCGGTCCGACCCAGTCAGACCGATCCAACCCGACCCACGGTGCGACCTGGACCGCTGTGCCAGGCCTGGCCTACAGTGGGCAGCCTTGCCCGTTCTTGGCGCCCTAGCCTACGATGAGAGGCCTGAACCGCGTTGGGCGTCCATGGTGCGACCGTTTTCCAGATGGACAACTATCCTCTCTGCGCGGCGTGGTCACGCGCCGTGCCTTCACCAGCAGACGACAACGATCCGTCTGCCCTTCCCTCATCGTTGCGGCACAAGGTGACAGTTCTCTTCTGTTGGGCGGCACGGTCGCACCATCACCTTCGTCGCGGATGACCGTTGTGCCGACCGCCGTTCCCGTGCCCCAATGGTATCGATTTCCATCCTCCTCCATCTTGAAGTACAAAAAAAACATCAATGGATTGCGGAGAGGTCGGGCCACATTCGTTTGTCCCGTACCCTACACGTTAGGGTGATAGCAAGCGGCTCGATAAAACTTGAATCCCAAATAACATCAAGAATGGGTAAGGGAAAAATTTCATATAATAAACCTACCTTTAAGGTTCGTTGATGTGTCACGAGATGAAAAAATTGAAGCCAAAGAGGGTTCTAATGATCGTCTCCTCCGCAAAACACTTCCGAAGTCGGGCTCATGTGTCGTCCTCTTTCTTGGCTCCGAAGAAAATTCTTTTATTGAGATTGAGTACTTCGTTTGGAGGAGAAGTTATTCGTTGGAGATGAGTTTTTACAAGATCTACCAAGATTCTCCCTTCGCCAAAAATTTCCAACCTAGAAAAATGAGAGGTTCCAACTTATTAAATTAATTCTATCAATTTATTTTATGTTGGGACAATTTATTGTTGGCACAATTAATTGTACCACGTTGGCATAATAAATTTGGAGGGAGTCCATTTGTTAAATCTTCATTAATGAGGGAGTTCAAAGGGTTCCTCCCATTAAGAGGGTTCGGGTGGTCCCCACCTCTAGAAATTAAAAATGGGGGTTTTAGGCTCGGTGGTCCCCACCTCCATAACATTCACATGGTAGGTTTCAACAAAAATAAAATAAAATAAAATTTTATTTTATTTTTATTTCCACGAAAAGGTGAAAAACTATCTTTCACCCTCAACCTACTGCCATCGAGGTAAAAGTATTATCAAGAGAATACCGGCACTACGAGTTCAACGGTGTCCTCAGATTTAAATTTCGAGCACTGATTCAAAAGTTACAGAAACCTGCTCCCATGTTTACTAAACGTACCCAACAAAATTTCAGAAATTCATTCCGGGCACTCTGGGCCTCGGAATCACGTGCCGTCAATTTTCACGGATTCGTAATATTCTATATAATTTAAAAAAAATTACATGGAAAATTCAGGTTTTTATATTATTAAATAATTTAATTTTTAAAACCATTGAGAACTTATAGAAAAAGAGAAATTTTGTAAAGCAATTATAAGAGTTGGAATATCTGTTGACACAATATAGGTTAACAAAATATCCATTTAACTTTTGTAAAGAAAGTAAAAAAATTAAATTTTCATAAAAGAAGAAGGGTTCCTTCTAAAAATTTTAAAATTGAAGTATAACATTAAATTTCTGTAATAAAAAATTTGAGAAATTAAAAAGGGCTTTATTAAAACAATTTTAATAAACATGGGCGTGGAAGAAAAATATATCCAATCAAAAGAGAAATAATATATTTTTTTTCTTTTAAATGTTTCCTTGATTAATTATAGTGCATAATATAGGAAATTTTGGAATAAAATATGGTAACTCGTTAAATATTCATATTATAAGAAAATTGATAGAGTTTATGAAGGATAAATTATAATATTTTTTCAATTATAATATAATCAATCCCCAAAGAAAGTGATATTGTAAAATTTATTCTTACTTATTTTTATAACATTTAAATTATAACAACTTGAAAGAGTATCTAGATTAGAATCATTAATAATTATGAATAAATATATATTCATGTTAAATACATAATAGTGATTGAATATACCCAACATAAAAGTAAATAGTTGTATAATACCAAATGCGTCTCAATGGGATGGAAATTGAGAGGAAATTCCTTACAAAGAACATATCATTAGAGTGATAATTTAATCAACTAATTATTTATGTGTAAAAAATTTAAATCAAAAATATAATTTTGAAATAAAACATAATATCATGAGAGGTCACTTTACACATAATCATAACATTATCATTGAATTAGAATTATAACCCAATTAATCAAAATTGAGTTAAGAAACCCCTTACCTCATGCTCAAGATTCATCGTAAGTTCTTTTTACCACTTGTATGATAATGTTATATTTATTCTAATTATGTGTAAGAACCATATACATATTTATAATTTCATATATGATCCGTTTATAACATCTTATCAACCGTTTGTTAAAAATATTTTTTTATTATAACTGTTTCGGGGGATAACTGCTTTTTTATAAGAATCGTTGTATGTTAGTTCCGGTCCTTATAATTTATTTATTATTCCATCATATTTTTTTTAATAATGATATAAATATAATATATATTCATTATATATATCTATATTTTTAGAGTCTTCAATAAAAGGTAGACTTAGTAAAATGAATTACATTGTTTATGGAGATGGTTTGTTGTACATATGCATAAACACTGATTTTACTTTTCAATAGATGGGAATAAAGAAAGGTAAATAATAATTCACCCTTATAGGATCTTTTTTATATCTTATAAATTCATTTTATCTTTCATAATTTCTATCCATTTAAAGTATTAATTCGAAATGGATAACATTGCTTAGTGTATGTGGTAGTCTACATGTACGCGCGAGGGACATTATTGTTTTGTTATTGTTTGGATGGTAAGAATGTATATATGATATTATAATTATAGAATAAAAATTATTTCATAAATATAATATATATTTATTATTTCCATATTTATTAGCATCCAAGTGAAATTGTGATGAATAACGAATTACACCGCTTCGTGGAGATGATGAACCATACATACACATGCGCATTTTTTTCTTTTTGTAGGATGGAAAGGAGTTGGAAAATGGTTACACTATAATAATAATTAAAACTAAATATATTTATGATAATTTAGTTGTTATTTTAGTATGGGTAAAAAAAATTAATAGGAAGTAGAATAAGAAATAAACTTGAATGATTCGGTAAAGAAGATTATATATTCCTTGGTAAACTTCCTTTTGATCTCCTCTTATGGTACTAGGGGTTAGTCTTTTGGGAATTCCCGAATCTCTAGAACATGGAAGTGTATTTTGAGAAGATAAACAGGTAGGTTTTTTCTGATATAGGTTGCTCTATGTTGTGTAAAGAAAAGATATAATGAGTGTCCTTTTATATGTGAGGGGAGGGAAATTTTTGTAATATCTTAAAATATTAAATGGATATAATTTATTCTCCTTATTTAAATGGATCAAAATTGATATAATTCAGAGATAAGATAAGTATGAGTCAGGATAATTTCATAAAATTAAATTTATAAAAGTTTAAGTCATGTTATCAGTCTTATATTTTGGTTTTAACCCCCATTAACCCTTTTCAAAATTACCCCAATATTAAATTTTTATACACTTTAATGGTTTAGAATGTTACTATAAAAGTAAATATTTTCTATAAATATAACATTGATAATTTTTTAAACCATATCTATAATGACCCAATTATTCTCATTGAATTTAGAATATTATGAATCATTAATTGGTTTTAGGAAACATCCATAAGATGCTAAAGACTAGAAATAAATGCTGAAGTGTTTAAAATGCAAGTGGAGGAAGATTTACCCTTTAAGAAATAAAACCATTAACCCAAAAACCATAACAAAAAAATCACTACATGATTCATGAATAAATGAAAGACATCTCAACCACTTCATTATATCAAAACCAAACCAAAGTGCACTAAAATGGAAGACATATAACTATCAAAGTAAACAACGCAATATGAACGAATGATTTTTTTTATTTTTATCGAAAATATTCTGAGGAAAAGTGAGAAACTAGTTGATCCAAGATTACAACCATAAAACCATAACAGAGAAAACCCAAAAATCTGAGCTACCCCTCCCCAGTAACTACTATATGATGATAAGACTTCACCAAAGCATGAAATTGAGCTAGACGTCTCGTACATAAGTGCACAAACACAGAACAGATGGAATAGCCATAACCACTCAATCATCCAAATCCGACTAACATGAACCAATGAAGACTTCATGATATGATCCCTATCTGATGAAGCTCCAAGTTCCACCATAAAACCAAATAGAGAATTGGTCCACAAGTAGAAACATATCTAATAAGAAAAACTCCCAGATCAGACAACCAAGTCCCCAATTTAAACAAAGTCATTAAATAGTAACTTGAGATTACCAGAACCCTTTTACCTAAACAATTTCCAAGATAAAGATGAATCATCAATGCCTAGGAAATCCATCATTCACTTTTCAATCTTAGAAGCCAGCTGATCCTAGGACTGAATGTACTCCATGAAGTTGATCTTCCCTTTTTTGAAGCCCCCTACCAGAATTAGATCTTGTTTTTCAATCCATGAGTATTTATCCTTATTTAGATTCATCCTTAGTGACCTCCCCATCATTTTAGCAGCATCATCTTCAGTTGCATTAATAAGTAAGACCTATTCAGTCACTTCATCTTCAGAGCTAAAAAAAAAATCCAAGGGTTGGTCTCCCTGTTCCCATGGTCTCTGATTGTTCAATGTCTCAATGACTATATTTTTTTCATTTATCTTTTTCACAGCATGAGTCTCCATAGAGGGTGGTAAGAAGGTGTAATCCTTCATCCCCTTCCTCCTCTGAAATATATTATTACTCTTCGGACTTGAAGCTCCATCAACCTAGTGACTGTGTTCACTTTTTTTGGGATCCTTCACGGATACCCCATCATCATAAACTGGGTTAGTTGGATGAGATCCCAAACCAATCTCAGAAAGGCCATCAAAGTTGTTACTCAAGTGTAGAGAGGTCTGGATAAAAGACTCTAAACCCCATGTTCTCCTAGTTCTTGTTTTATTAGCCACATTAGTAGTAGCCTCCTTCCCCCTACTCAACTTGCCACTACCCGAACATAACACCTTAGAGAAAGGAGTGAAAGAGACAACCACCTCACCACCTATCATATGCTCCATAACAACTTTACTCCCATTTTACTGGTTTTCCATTCGAGTAGCTTCATATGGTACTTAACCATCACCATTCGGCATGTTATTGGATGGTCCAGCTAGATCCTGCCTCAGTATGCAGAAAACCTTAGACACATGCAGATTAACTAGAATATATCGAGGTCTTGTTCACCCAATCAGAGATCAACATCTCTTCCACTAGTACATTTTATAGTTGGTCCTCGTCCACCATAATCAGAAGTTGTGGTCCCTGACCTATCCCTTTATTCCATTTGACGTCTGTTCTAGGACATCATCCTCACATTCCCCTGGATCCTAACCACTGCCTCTATCCTCCGTCCTTCCCCTGAATTAGACTCCCCAACGACAAACCTCCATTGAGTATTCTGGTCGCTTGCATGCCAAAAAAGATCCATTTAAATTTCCACTTCCCCATAGCATTGCAGAACCTTGATGTAAAACATCCATAGAGTGTCCCAAACACTTCCTGGTAGAACAAAAATCAGTCTAGTTTCCATAAATTACACACTACTTACACCTATACTCCTCGCAGATTGAAATCTTGGCATAATAAAAAGGAATTCTAGACAGTTCCAGTTCCACACAAACCCATGGGTTGATAAGGCGACAAAATGCCTCAGTGTGACTATCATTGTATACGAATCTACTAACTAGATTTCCAATCATCCTAATAATGGAAGTATTTTGAAATGGTAATCGAAGATTTGAAAAACTTACCAAAATTGCAGTGTAAGGGGGATCATGCTTCATGTGGAATTTGAAAGACCAAAAAAACAAGGAGAATCAAAATCCATCAAAACAATGGAGGTCACTCAACCTGGCTTTGATGAGGTCCTCCTAAGAAGAAAATTGAATCATGATATGCTGATTGTTGAGAAAACCCACTGTCTCCCTCTCCTGAAGATCCCATGAGCCAAAGAAGAACATATCAAATGAATAAAATGAATGTATCCTTTACTTAAATCAAGCCACCAGGGTGAGGTTCAAGAGCATGGAGGTTTTCATAAACTTCGAAGACAAAATATGAAGATTAGGGAGCCCATCGATGAGATCAGAAACATTAGGACATTGTGAATCTTCCAGAAAAGGAGGAAGAAGATAAATTTTTGTGAATGATCATAATGAAGTCCCTTCTCTCCTATTGGACTTTGGGGGTCACTCCCCCACAAAGGGAGGAGGAACCAAAACTATTTCCGCATCATCACTAAGATGTTGAGAGCTTCGTTCTAGGTTTTTTGAAAGTTCAAATCCATAGTGTAATCACTAAAAACATCAGAATTTAACTTCAAAAAACTCCCAGACTACCACATGGATCTATATTCCACAAGATATATGATCCAACATCAACAAACATCCCAAGTTTCATGATGTGGTTCTAAATATGTGTGATACATTACCTTTTCCCATCTCATAGAAGATAGCATCTACAAAAGCACCAAATCACCAAAGTAGGTGTGAGTATAAAATTCAACAATATTTCCCCAATAACTTCCATAATCACTCAAATAGAATAGAAAAGTTATCAACATTTATATAAAACCATTTATAAAAAACCAATCGACAAAATAGTTTATAACTTTATATAAACCAGTTCCGAAAACCATTATAACCAAGACTGAAAAAGTTCGATTTTCAAACAATTTTCCAGTAGGTCACTTTTCAAAAAAAAAAGTCAAAGAAGTCTTTAAAACCTTTTCTCAATATTATTTTGGCATAAAAATTCTATGGTTCACAACAGTCCCACACATGAATGCTTCATTTCAAATTTTCTACAATCATGAGCGGTCTGTCGTCCAATTACCTTGTGTCCCACTGATACACACCCCCAATCTAGGGTCTCACACCTTGTACACAAATGGAACACTTCTCTTATTGATAGGAACATTGAACATAAACTCACACAAACCATATATTCATAAACCATTCAAATAAACCAATTCAAACATTTCTAATAAAACCTTTATTTTATTGAAAACCATTAAACAAACAAATTCTAATCAACCAATTCATTTCAACAAAAGTCTTCCTTTTATTGAAACACTTTAATCAAATCCAATTAAAATAATTATAGCAAAATAATCTTTTAAAATATTCATTTTAAAATCAATAATCAAAGAACTTTATTCAAGGAAAACTATTTTCCATATTTCCTAAATTTACAAAACCATCACTAAAGAGGGTTTCCAAAAATTTCTAAACAACCGATTCACAATAAATTCGACACAAGATATTCAATTTGAAATAATGATGATCAGTTCTACTAAAAGGAGTAAATAGTGAAGACACATACCTTTACGGTTTTGGAAAAATAGAAAATGGATGAAGAACTCTAAAAAAACCGTGCAAGAACTCCATAAAACCGTCTTATATCTCTTCTTCTATCAACAATAGGACCAATTATCAGCATATTTGGAATCCAAAATATTATATCTACACATAACATGTGCAGATCTGAGAAACTGATAGGTCATGAGAATATATCTTGGTATATCTAAGAAAATGTGATAAGAATAAAGAATAAGGATGACATACCATAAGAATCAGGCTTCTAAACACAAAGGAAAAGCCCATGATCTATTACAATTCCATTAGGAGAGATTCTAGAACCTTTAATGAAGAATTATCCCGAGTTAGGGCCAAAAAGGAGAAAACAATGAGGGTGTTAGAGTAAAAAATGTATGAGATCCACCTTTTTAGGATCTCACTTAAACCCTGTGCATAATTTAGTCACACAGTTAGACAAATTGTGCGCTATTGGTGCATTAGATATTACCTAGAAAAACCCTCACATGACCTCCTTGCACTACCTTCTTAACCATGCGGCCACCGTACCAAACTCTACTTTCCAACATTTATAACTTTGTATGGTTTCTTTTAAGATTCCGAACTATTTAGAAAAACCGTGCACATCCCATACATCTTCCCTTTATCCCTAAAATCTCTTTAAAATATCCAAAAACTCTCCTAACCTTCACCTTTATAATTAATATACATAAAAATCACAAAGGGTTATATAACAAAAATAGGGTTAAACAATTCTCCTAAAAATTGGTCATTCCATCCTCAGAATGTAGAAAACTAGCATTGACCTAAAAGAGTTCCAACCATTGCTCTTTCATTTCCTTCTCACATTCCAAATTTTCTTCCTAAATCTGACCATGTTTTCATAAAACCTATACTAGACCGATTATTTTTCTATGTAAGACTTTATTTGGCCTATATAAAATTTTCACAAGGATATGTACCAATGAAGCATATGAATTTAGGTCAACGTGATCCCATCTGATAACATATTTAGGATCAGGTAGATAATTTTTAAACTGAGATATGTGGAAACGTTTATGCACCGAACTGAACCATAGTGGTAAGGCCAGATAATATTCTACTTCTCTAACCCATTCCCACATCTTAAAAGGGCCAATGTATCGAGGAGATAAGTTTCCCTTCTTCCAAAAATTATGATATCCTAGCCTAGGAGAAATCCACAAGAACACAAGATCACTCACTGCGAATGAATACAATCTTCAATGATGATATACATATAATTTCGTACAACTCTGAGCTGTTCCCATTTGTTTCCTGATCAACTGAATCTTCTTCATTGTTTTTTGAAAAAGGCATGTACAAACTTGTGAAGTTTCACTTGTTTCCACCCAAAAATGTGGAGAATGACAAGGACACCCACGAAATGCTTCAAAAGGATCCATATGTATCAAGGCCTGCTATCTATTGTTATATGATAACTCTATTAAGCATATATGATCTTCCCATGAGCCAAAAAAATCTATTACGCAAGACCAAAACATGTCTCCCAATGTCTATATCATCCTTGTGGATTGACCATCCATCTATGGATTATAAGCCATACTCATAGTCAACTGAGTTCCATGGGATTTATGTAAGGATTTCTAGTAATGAGATGTGAACCTCAGATCTTTGTCTAAAACTATTGAAACTAGTACACCATATCCCTTTATAACCTCCTGGATATATATTTAGGATAGATCCTCCACTGTATGTGTTTCACAAATAGGGATGAAATGTGCTGAATTCATAAGCTGATCCACTATCACCCATATGGAATCGTGTTTCTAAACCGTTCTTGGGAGACTTTTAACAAAACCCATGGCTATCTACTCCCATTTCCATAATGTAATAGGTAAAGAATACAATATAACTTCTATTCATTGATGTTCTGCCTTAACTTTTTGACAAAGTAATCACCTTGAAACAAACTCAGCCACTTTTAGTTTCATACCAATCCACCAAAATTGGGATTTCAAGGCCTTATACATCTTCTCTATACCCATATGTAAAACCTATCTAGAATGCTGGTAAGCATGAAGAAGTTGTTTCTAAAAAAATATAGGTACAACTATATGATCTATAAAACATAAAACCAAACTCCCATCAAGTTTCTATCACTCAGTGGTCTCCCCACTATTGAGTTCTGAACTCACAACCAAGCATTCAACATCAAATGTTTGTGCCTATTTAACCATCATTTCCAAATCAGGAACCATCGAAACTAAAAAGAATAACGCAACCTATCTTCAAATTCCACATGCATGTAGGCTGTGATTGACCTCTACTTATATTCATCTGAGGATTCTTTCACCAACTGAGCATATGAATTTTTTCTTAATTCATCAGGCACCGAATTAACTTTTTCTGGTGTATACATCAAGTCAAACTCAAACATGTTGAGATACTCCATCCATATTCTTTTCTCCAGATTCAAATCTCACTATGAGAAAAAATGTTTCAAGATCTTATGATATGTAAATAGAGTAAATTTCTCACCAAAGAGACAGTGACGCCAGGTCTTCAAGGCATGGATGACCATAGATAACTCCAAATACTATGTTGGGTCATTCTTCTCATAAAATATCAACTTCCTTGAACCATAAGAAACCATGTGGTATTGTTTCATGAGAACAAATCCCAACCCAAATCCTGAAGCATCACATTACACCACGTACCCCTATCTTGATTCTAGAAAAATAAATATAGGCACTAACGTAAGACGAACATTCAGTTCTTGGAAACACTTATGGAATTCCTCATACTATTGGAAGGGAGGATTATTCTTTTTCAAATATTTCATTGGTGAGGGTATTCATAATAATTCATGCACAAAGCTCCAATAATAACCAGTTAGACAAGGAAAACTTCATATCTCAAATACATTAACTGGTGGTTACCAAGGGAAAACGACTTCTATCTTCTCTGGATCCACAAAAACACATTTTTCAGAAATTACATGGCTGAGAAAGAGTACCTCTTATATAAAAAAACAACACATTCACAATTTTGAATAAAAACAATGATCTCTCAAGATTTCCAACACTATCATCATGTGTTTCTCAGGATCAACCCTTTTCCTTTGATACAACAATATGTCTTCCACAAACACAAAAAAAGAATCTAGATATCTCTGAAATATATAATTCATCAATTCAATAAATACTGCTGGTGAATTAGTAAGACTGAAAGTCATGAATATGTATTCATAGTGGTCATATCTAATTCTGAAAGATGTGTTCAGAATATTTTCCTTACAAAATAGAAATTGGTGATATCCTGATTGAAATTAAATTTTAGAGAACCACTGGGCTACCCTCAATTAATCAAACAGATCATCATTGTGTGGAAGTGGATACAGATTCTTTACTGTAACTTGGTTAAGCTTATGATAATACACAGAAAGACTTAGAGTTCTATCTACTTTCTTTATGAATAAGACAGTTGATGCCCATAGAGATGTGATCATACGAATGAAACCATCGCTTTCTAACTCTTCCAGCTGCACTTTTAATTCCCTTTAATCTATTGGTATACTCATATAAGATGGAAGGGAAATAATATTGGTTCTTGGGTGGAGGTCAATCATAAAATCCACTCCCCTTATAGGTGGTAACGCTGAGAAGTTCTTGGGAAAGACATTTGGAAATTACCCAATAACTGTTGGAAAACTGATATCCTTGATCTCTTCTATTGATTCCAAGGCCAACGCTACCAATTAGTGAGAGGTTTTTACCACTACTAGTTCCATCCAGCCTGTTGCACCAATCTTTACAACGCTTTTTCCAATGAATAGATATTTGACTCCATCCTCAGTTGTAAAACTAACTTTTTTGCTATAATACTCGACGTGAGACTTGAATGTTATTGACCAATCCATACCCAGTATTACATCAAAGGAATCCATCTATAACAATGATATGTCCCACTTAATATTATCTCCATCAACTGTTATAGAACATTCTCTACACACAAAGGCTTGACATTCTCTTTTATTGATAAGAGTTTAAAGTTTTAACATGGAGGAAATCATCTCAAATATTAAACATAGAAAATAAATAGCTCGAGAAGCAATGAAGGAATATGATTCACCTCTATCAAACAACACTTTCATAAGGGGATCATTCAATAGAATCATACCTATCACCATACATGGTTTAACACTATCATCCACAATCACCTACTTAGCTCCATACAATTACTTCATTCTTTCATTCTACTCCCTGTTTACTTATTGAGATTTCCATTATTGAGGATTCATTGTGTTCCTATAATAAACATTGCCATCCCTATTCTGCTGATGAGTCTGATTCAGATGTCCTCTCCCCATCGAAGCATATGATGCTTGCGACACCTGAGAAGTGTCTCAAGAAACTCAAACTTATAGAACTATGACAATAGTGTTGAAGATTCCCCATCTTCTTGTAGTTATGGAATTCTCTAGGTTGTGCAGTACACTCTCACTTTATATGGTCAAACGAAGAACATTGGAAATAGCCTGCTTTGCTCTTGGGTCATGGAGGAAGGTTCACTAATCCAGCCATTTGATTCTAATTCTGACTCCCACCTTGGAAATAGGTGTCCTTCTTCTACTTGCTCCCAACATTCGAGTTTCCACCATTTCCTATAGTTATAATCACACTTCCTCCTCCCATAGTTCCTAAGATATCACATTCAACCACTATCACTCTTTTAACCATCTCTATATAATCCATAATACATAGCACCACAATCTTTAAGCGAATTTCCTGCCTTAGCCCTGATTTGAAGATGATTTCCTTTAAGGCCACACTCGCTACAAATTTAGGTGTGAAGTACACAAAATTAATGAATTTATCTGCATACTCTATGATAGAGATATTTTATTTCTCTAGGATAAATAAGTATATCATTATTTGGATCCTAAACGAGTGAGGATAGAATTTTTTATTAAAAAATTCCTCCAAATCCTCCCAAAGAGGACCATGATCCAGTTTATCATACACTACTAGATCCCACCACTAGTGTGAAAGATCCTCCATCATATATGTTTCCAGTTTAACTTTCAACTCCACTAGTGTTCCGATGAAATCTAAGATACAATTAATCTTGTTCAGCCACACCTTAGTATTTTCGGGTTCATAATCACCTCAAAAGTTGGACAGATTCTGCTTCATGACTCAGATAGAATGATCCACATGTCTTGTCTCATCCCTCTAGTTCCATGTGTCCATAACTTGAAATGTTTGGATGATACTCTGAACCAGATCTTAGTTCACCCGTGGTTTTGGTGCAACCACATTCTCCATAGCTTCTTCCGATTGGTTTCTATGGTGTCTACTAGGTTCCATTTTCTAAACAAAAAAAAACTCTAAAAGTTTCACTCTCTAGAAACTAAAGTCTTATCATTTCAAATCATATCACATAAACTATCAAACATTGTTTTCCAAAAATATTTTTTCCAAGTTTTAATATTTTTGAAAAATCCATTATTTCTTTTGAAAATTAAACCATTTTCAAAATGAATCTACCATGCAATTTTCAAAATATTTCATTTGATAGCAATTGAAACATTTTTAAAAAAATTATACCTTTTCAAAAAATCACAAATCATTACTCAAAGTGAGATATGTAATCCTAGTTGGAAGTCGTTCCTCTACAATGCTTTTCATGCTCATCTCATTACTAAACCCATGAGAATGAGATTCCAATATCCTATATGTGTATCAAAAACACTTATGTACACAACTCCCTAGTGACTTTATGTTCAGCATAAAATGGTTTGCTTTGTATTTTTATGCTCCAAAATTTCATATATTGAAAATCCTACTCATTTTTGTGATCCCAATCCAACGAATAGACAAGAAAGAATTTCAACTCCAAGACCCAAAAAATTAAAGACTACTTGTTCCACAGGGAAAGGAACAATCTAATACCACGTATCTCAAACAAGCTATTGGATCGAACAAACTGATACCATTTTTAATGACCCACTTATTCTCATTGTCTTGAGAATATGATGAATTATTACTTCGACTTAAGGGACATCCCCAAGAGGCCAAAGGATTGAAATAAATGCTGAAGGATTTCAAATTCAAGTGGGGGATGATTTTACCTTTAAGAACTAAAACCATTAACCCAACAACCATAACCAAACAACTAACTATATGATGAATGAATAAATGAAATAAAACTCAACCAATTAATTTATTTCAAAACCACACCAACATATACTAAAAAAGAGGACAAATAACTATCAAACTAAATTTCATAAGATAACTATAAGAACTATAATACAACCACAAGACTCCATGCTTCACAAGCTCCATGATCCAACATCACCAAAAAATCGAAGTATCATGAGGTGGTGCTAAATATGTGTGATACATTACCTTTTCCCACATCCTGAAATATATCATATGAAAAAGCACCAAAGTTCCAAATTAGGGGTGAGTATAAAACTCATGAAGCTTTCCCCAATGACTTCCCTAGTCTCTCCACTAGGATAGAAAAGTTAGGAACATTTATATAAGACCATTTATATAAAACAAATCTGCAAAATAGTTTATAAATAAATATAAACAAGTTCCAAAAAAAATTATAATAAAGAGTAAACAACTACTATTTTCAACCCATTTTCCAGCAAGCCACATTTCTAGAAGAAAACTAAACAAATCTTTAAAACAATTTCTCAATATCATTTTGGCATAACTATTACATGGTTTACAACACACCCAAACATGCATGCTTTATTTCAAGAGTTCTATACTCATGATCGGTCTCTCATCCAATTAACTTGTGTCCCCCTGACATATACCCCTGATCTAGGGTCATGAGACTTGTACCTCAATGGTACATGTCCCTTATTTAGGGGCATGTCAAAAATGAAGTCACACACCCCATATATTTCAAAACCATTGAAATAAACCAATTGAAACCATTCTAATAATACCGTTATTATATTTAAAACCATTGAATAAACCAGTTACAATCAACCATTTAATTTCAATAAAATCATTAGTTTTATTGAATACAGTTTAATCAAATACAATCACTATAATTATAGAAGTATCCCATTTTGAAATCTTCATTTTAAAATCAGGAATCAAGCCACATTATTCAAGGAAACTAATTTTACCGATTTCCATAATTTACCAAACTGTCACTAATGGGGATTTCCAAAAATTGATAAATAAACAATTCAAAATCAATTCAACACAATATATCCAATTTGAAATCATTAAAACTAGTTCTTCTAATAAGATTCAAGGGTGAAGCCATCCACCTTGAAGGTTTTTGTGAAAATAGAAAACAGACGAAGAACACTCATGAAACCAGGTAAAAATTCCATGAAACTGCCTTAGATCTATTCTCCCATCAAAAAAGAGACCAAATATCAACATATTTGGCATAAAAAATATTAGATCTACCCATAAATATTTTATATCTAAGAAACCTAGAGGATAGAAGAAGTATAACTAAGTTGATATAAGAAAATGTGATAAGAATGAAGAATAATGATGACATACCTAACGCCAAGGAAAGGCTCCAGATCGATTCCACTTTTCTTGGTAGAGGTTTTATAACCTTAAAGGATGAATAATACTATGTTAGTGCCTTAATGGATAAAAAAAGTTATTTGGAGTGAAAAACATGTGAGATCCACTTTTTCAGGATCTCACTTAGATCCTGCACACATTTTTGTCGCACAGTTAGACAAATCGTGCACTAACCGTGCATTAGATACTTCTTGGGAAGGCCCTCACAAGAACTCCTCACATTTACTCCTTAATAGTGCATCCAAAATATAGAATCTAATATCCAACATCTCCATCTATGCATGGTTTCTTCTTGGATTCTACATGGTTTAGAAAAATCGGGCGCATCCTACGTGCCTTCCCTTTAGCGCCAAAACTCTTTGAAAGATTCCCAACCTCTCCCAACCTTCACATTTATACTTTATATACTTAAAAATTACCAATTAAGGGTTATATAAAAGAAGTTTGGGATAGTAAATTCTCCACACCATTAGTATTTTTGTTTAGAGAAAGTAGAAAACCATCCTTACCCTAAAAGAGTTCCAACCATTTCTCTTTAATTTTTTCTATTGTTCCCAAGTCTCTTATGGAATCTGACCATGTTTCCATATAAACCATAATAGACAGATGATTTTTCCAAGAAATAATTTATCCTACCTATCCAAAACCTACACTAGGATATATACTAATGAAGCATCTGACTCTAGGTCAACATGATCCCATCTGACCACATGGTCAAGATCAGGCGGATAATCTTTCAACTAAGATACATGAAACACATTATGCACCAAACTGAACCATGGTGGTAACTCCCACTAATTTGATACCTCTATAAACTATTCTAGTTTCTCAAAAGGGTCAATTTATCAAGAAGATAAATTACCATACTTCCCAAAATAATGATGTCTAAGTCAAGGAGAAATCTGCAAGAACACATGATCAATCACCATGAGTAAGAACAATCATTGATGATGATACACATATGATTTTTGATGACTCTGAGCAGTATCCATCCATTTCCTAGTCAATTGAATATTATCCATCATTTATTGTAAATGTCTTTGCCTAACTAGTGAATTTTCACTTGTTTACTCCTAATAAAGTGGAGAACAACAAGGATTCCCATACAATGCTTCAAAAGGTTCCATATATATCAAGGTCTGATAGATTTTATTTTATGAGAAATACACTAAGGGTATATGATCCTCCAAGGATCCATCAAAATTCATTATTCAAGACCACAACATTTCTTCCAATGTCTGTATTTTCATTTTGGATTACCCACCAGTATGAGGATGGTATGCTGTAATCGTAGTAAACCGAGTGCCAATGGATTTCTCTAAGGATTTCAATAAATGAGATATGAACCTCATATCTATGTCTAATATTATAGAAACTAGTATGTCCTGTCTCATTACCACCTCTTGGATATAGATTTTGGATAGATCCTCCATCGTATGAGTTTCACAAATAGGGATGAAATGATCCGCGTTCGTGAGTTGATCCACTATCACCGATATGGAATTGGGTTTTTGAAATGTTCTTGGGATACCTGTAACAAAATCCATGGATATTTACTCCCATTTCCACACTGGAATAGGTAAACACTGCAACATATCTTCTAGTCATTGGTGTTCTTCCTTAACATGATAACAAATTAAGCACCTTGAAATGAACTCAACCACTTTCCATTTCATACCAATCCACCAAAACTATGTTTCTATGCCTTATAAATCTTATGTATACCCGAATGTAAAACCCATCTAAAATGGTAGTATGAATGAAGAAGTTATTTTTGAAAAGCCATAAGTACAACCATCTGATATTTGAACCACAAAAATAGACTCCCATTAAGTTTCTATCCCTCAATTTCCTCACTACCATTGAGTTTTGAACTCACAACAAGACATTATTCATCATATGTTTGTGACTCTTTTACCTTATTTGCCAAATTTGGAACCATATAAACTGAAAATAAGACTGCAACATTACCTTGGTCTTCACATTGCACATGCTTTTCAGCTAGGACTGACATCAACTGCTATTCATCTGAGTCTTCTTTCACCAACTGAGCATATGAATTTTTTCTTAATTCATCCTCCATTGAATTACCTTTTACTCATGTATAAATCAAGTAAAAGTCGAACATTTGGAGATTCTACATCTATTTTATTTGACTTAGATTCAAATATCACTGTGAGAAAATATATTTCAAGTTCTTATGATCTGTGAACATTGTAAATTTCTGACCAAAGAGATTGTGATGCCAAGTATTCAAAGAATGGAAACCCATAACTAACTCCAAATTATGTGTTAGGTAATTCTTATCTTGAACTCTCAACTAACTTGAACCATAAGAAACCATGTGGTATCGTTTCCTAAGGACACACCCCAAACCAGATCCCAAAGCATCACAATATGCCACGTACCCGTATCCTGATTCTAGAAAAATAAATAAAGGCATTGATGTAAGATGAACTTTCAGCTCTCGGAAAGAATTCTCGAATTCCTCAGTCCATTGTAATGGAGCATTATTCTTTGGAAAAGCTATCATTGGTGAAGATAGGCATGATAAGTCACACACAAAGTGTTTTTAATAACTCGATAGTTGAAAAAAACTTCGTATCTCAAAGACATTCCTTAGTGGTTTCCAATATATAACAACTTCTATCTTCTTTGGATCCACATAAACCCCTTTTTCAGAAATTACATGGCTGATAAAGTGCACCTCAATTATAAAAAATTCACACTTTTACAATTTGTCATACAAATGATGATATCTGAATATTTCCAACACTATCTTCAAGTGGTTCTCATGATCATCCCTTGTACTTGAATACAAAAATATGTCAAGAAAAAACACCATAACAAAATAATCCATATATATCTAAAATATCTGATTAATCAATGATATAAAGACTCCTAGTGAATTCATAAATCCACAATGCATGACAATGTATTCATAGTGGCCATATCTGCTTCTAAAATTTGTCTTCAGAATATGCTGCTTCTGAAATCGCAATTGGTGATATCCTGATCACAAGTCAATTTTTGAGAAACATTGGTCTCCCCTAAATTGATCAAATAGATCATCAATGTGTGGAATTGGATACCAATTCTTTATCACAACTTGGATAAGATAATGATAATACACAGATAGCCTTAGAGTTCAATCTTCTTTATTCATGAACAAGACTGGTGCTTCCCATGGAGACATGCTCAGAATAATTAAACCTTTGATTTATAGATCTTTCAAATGCACTTTTAATTCCCTTAACTATGTTTGTGCCATCAAATATCATAGAAGGGAAACAGGACTACTCCCTTGGAGGAGATCAATTATAAAATCCACTTCCCTTATGGGTGGTAATCCTAAGATGTTATTGGGAAATAAATTTGGAAATTGAACCAGAACTAGTGAAAAACTACTAAAGTATATCTATTCTATTTATGAAGAGGACAACACTTCAAAATGGTAATAGTTTGTTCCCACTACTAGTTCCAACCAACCCATTGCACCTGTCTTTATAACCCTTTTTCCTCTGACGAGATGGTTAACACTGTCCCCAGTTGTAAAACTAACCATTATTATACAAAAGTCAATGTGAACCTTGAATTTTGTTAACCAATCCATACCTAGTATTATATCAAATACATCCATCTCTAACACTGAGAAGTCCCACTTCAGCTCAACTCCATCAACAGTTACATGACATTCTCTACACAAAAAGGCATGACATTCTCTTTTATTGAGAGAAGTTTAACATTTTAAGATGGAGGGCATAATCTCAAGTTTTAAACATTTAAGATAAATATAATGAGAAGAAATTAAGGAATACCACACACAAGTATGAAAAAACACTTGTATAAGGGTATAATTCAATAGAACCGTACCTATAACTGTAGATGGTCTATCCTGATAATCCATAATAACTCACTTTTATCCAAACAATTGATTCATTAATGCATGCTATTCCTTGTTTCCTTGATGAGATTTACCTTGATGAGGAGACATGGTGTTCCTAGAATCACCTTAGATAGCCTTGTTTTACTAATGCCTAATTCGTAAGTCCTCGCTCTGTAAGAGCATATGATGCTTGCAACTACTGAGAAGTGTCTCGAGCACCTGACCTTGGAGCACTGTGACAATAGCATTGAAGATGACCTATATACTTGCAGTTATGGAATTCACTAGGTTGTGCAGTATACTCTCACTTCATGTGGTCAAATGAACCACATTAGAAAAAAATCACTTTTATCTTGGGTTGTGGAGGAATGTTCATTGATCTAGCGATTTTATTATGATTCCTCCTCCCACCTAGGAAATAGGTGTCCCTATTATACTTTCTCCCAACATTCGAGTTCCTACCATTTCCTATAAGTATCAACATACTTCATCCTCCCATTGTTCCTAAGATATGAAATTCATCTACTGTCACTCTGTTCATAATCTATGTGTAATCCATTATACAGAGCATCGTAATCATTAATAAAATCTCCTAACTTATCCTTGATTCAAATATTCTTTTCTTCAAGGCCGCACTCATTGCAACTTCGAGTGCGAATCACACTGAATTCCTGAATTTAGACGTATACTCTATGATAGTGAGATTTTCCTTTTTCAAGATGTAGAAGTTTGTCGTTCTCTAGATCTTGAACATGTGAGGATATAATTTTATATTAAAAAATTCCTCAAAATACTCCCAACTTAGATCGTGATATAGTTTAGCCTACACCACTAGATCTCACCAATAGCATGCAAGATCCTCGAGCGTATACGTTTCTAGTTTAACTTTCAACTCCACTAGTGTGATGATGAAATCAAAGATACGATTCATCCTATTCAGCCTCACCTCTGTCTTTTTTAGGTTCAAAATCACCTCAAAAGTTGAGTGGATTTTTTTTATGAACTGGAGGGAATTATCCACAAGTCTTGGCTCATCCCTCCCATTCCCTATGTCCACAACTTAAAATTCTTGGATGAGACTCTGAACTAGCTATTGCTTCACCCTTTGTTCAGCTGGAACCACATTCTCCGTAGCATCTTCCGTTTGGTTTCTATGATGTATATGATGTTCCATTTTATAAACAGACAACAAACTCTATAAGTCTCATTCTCCATCAAATAAAGGCTTAGAATTTCAAATTTTATCACTCCAACTATCACACATTTTTTTATAAAAACAATTTTTTCCAAGTTTAACTATTTTGAAAAAATCCAATATTAATTTTTAAAATTAATCCATTTTAAAAAAGAATCAATCATGATATTTTCAAAATATCTCGTTTAAAAAAATTGCAACATTTTTAAAAAAATTACACTTTTGTAAAAAATCATAAATCCTTACTTAAAATGAAATATGTAATCCTAGTGGGAAGTCATTCCAATACACTACATGCCATACTAGTCTCATTATCTATATCCATGACAATGATATTCCAATATCCTATAAGTGTACCCAAAACATTTATATACCAAACTCTCTCGTAACTTTAAGCTCAACTTAAGAAATTTAGCTACATATTTTTATGCTCTACATTTCAAGTTCCGAAAATCCTACTCCTTATTAAGAGCACCCCCAAGGAATATAAAATAATGAATTTAAAATCCATGACCAAGAAAACTGATAAATACTTATTCCAAAGGAAAGGAACAAGATGATACCACTAATCTCAAACAAGAAGTGGGATTGAACAAACTGATACCATTTGTAATGAACCACTTATTATCATTGGCTTGAGAATATGATGAATCATTACTGAGCCTTAGGTGACATCCCCAACATGCCAAAGGATATAAATAAATTCCAAAGGGTTTAAAATGCAATGGGGGGATGATTTACCCTTTAATAAATAAAACCATTAATAAAAAAATCATAACCAAACAACTCACAATATGATTCATGAATAAATGAAATAAAACACAACCACATAATTTATATCAAAACCACACCAATGTGTACTAAAATGGAAGAAAATTAACTATAAAAGAAAATAGTGGAAGATAACTAAAATAAAAACCAATAAAACTACAAAAATCTACGCTCCACAAGCTTGATGCTCCAACATCATCAAACAACCCAAGTAGCATGAGGTTGTTCTAAATATGTGTGATACTTTACCTTTTCCCATGTCCTGGATGATAGTATTTGAAAAAGAACCAACGTTACAAATCAAAGGTGAGTATAAAACTCAGTAGGATTTCCCCAATGACTTCTGTACTCATGCCACTAGGATATAAATGTTATCAACATTTATATAAAACAATTTATATAAAAAACTCTCCAAAATTTTATAAGAAAATATAAAACAGTTCCAAAAACCATTATAACCAAGAGTAAACAAGTTATATTTTAAATACATTTCCCAAAAATTCACATTTCAAGAAAACCAAACAAGTCATTAAAACCATTTCTAAATATCATTTTGGCTTGACCATTCCATGGTTCATAACACAACTACACATTCATGCTTCGTTTCGACAGTTCCATAGTCATGATCAGTCTCTCGTCCAATTTCCATGTATCCCCCTAACACACGCCCCTGATCCAGGGTCACATACCTTATCCCAAAATGGTAAATGTCCCTTATTCAGGTTCATGTCAAACATGAATTCACACAACCCACATATGATAAAACCATTCAAATAAACCAACTAAAACCATTCCAATAAAACTGTTCTTTTATTGAAAACCATTAAACAAACTTACTAAAATCAACCATTTGATTTTAATAAAACAATTAATTTTATTAAAAACAATTTAATCAAATCCAGTTACAAAAATTCTAGAAATAACCTCTTTTAAAATTTTCATTTTAAAATGAAGAATCAAAACACTTTATTCAAGGACACCAATTTTCCATATTTCCACAATTTACTAAACTGTCACTAAAGAGGGTTTCCAAAAATTTCTAAATAGAAAATTCACAATAAATTCAACATAAGATTTTAAATTTTAAAGAAATAAAATTAGTACTACTAAGAGGAGTCATGAGTGAAACCATTACCTTGACAGTTTTTGTGAAAATAGAAAACGAATGAAGAATGCTCAGGAAACCGGGTAAGAATTCCATGAAACCCCCTTAGATATCTTATACTATCAATAAAGAGACCAAATTTCAATATATTTGGAATAAAAATATTATATATACCCATAACAGGTGTATATCTAAGAAATTGAGAATATAAGATAAATATATCTAAGTAGATTTAAGAAAATGGGACAAAAATGAAGAAGAAGAATGGAATACCAAAATAATCGGGCTTACAAACCCCATGGAAAGGATCTAGATCTATTCAAATTCACTTGGGAGAGGTTCTTCAACCATTAATGGAGAAGAATCTGGAGTTAGGACCAAAAAGGAGAAAAAACAAGAGAGGTTTAGTAAAAAACGTGTGAGATCCACATTTTTAGGATCTCACTTAAACCCTGTGCACAATTCAGTCGCATGATTAGAAAAACCATGATCTAACCATGAATTTGCAACTTCCTGGGAAGAACCTTTCATGAAATACTTAATCATAAACCCACCATGTCTAATCTACAATCTGACATCTACAACACTGAATGGTTTATACAAACTATGCACATTCCATGCACCATCCCTTTAGCCCTAAAACACTCCTTAAAAGACCACCAAAATCTCACAACCTTCTGCATTAAACTTAATATACATAAAAAAAAAGTAAGGGTTACATAATAGAAATATGGGGTACTACAATATCTCATTAATTTGGATAGATATAAGTTTTTTTGTTAATTCTAATCATTTAATAAAATATTATTTTCATAAGATCTCATTAATGTCTTTTTTGGCACTATCCCTTTAATTTGACTTTAAATACATAAAGAAAAATAAGGAATTAAATTATAATCATTTGAAACATAAATAATATTCCATATATATCATAAAATTTAATGAAACACAATAATAAATCCAAATTTTATTACTTTAATATTTTTATAATCATTTATAATATTTTTCTTTTAATTGAATGAATAATGTGTCAGTATTGTAGATGAATTTAAGCTAATTAATAAATCACTAAAATTTAGAAAAAAAGTTCCATTATAAAAAAACTAATTATGTTAAATATAATATTTTGTATTCACTAATAAAATATTCATATCCTTTTGTTAACATTTAAAGTAAATAAAAAAAGGGTGACAATTTGGAAAATTCTTTACTTAAAATATTATAAATGTCACTACCAAGGTAAAATGGAACCACGAAGCTATATATTTGAATTTGGGATTAATATATATGATTTAATCCCACACAATGAAAATAATCTAGGTTTTGGGATGATTTTTAATTCCTTATCAGTTTATTTTTAACCTTAATTACACGGTTTACCCTTTACTGATGTGATACAATTTATCCCTATTACTATTAAAAATTCATTAAAATTAAAGTGAATTATTCACGAAATTTGTACGTCAGAATTATAAATATGATATAAAATTTTCATCATTAATTTTATATAAGTGGAATAAATTAATTTTAATATAAATTCATAAAACACAAGGAAAAACTATTTTTGTTAGAAAAATGTATTTCAACTGAGAAAAATTATCTCATATCATAGTCAAGAAAATTTTGGATTGAAATTAGATTATTTTAAATAAAATGAATTATATATCAGTTTAATACTAAATAAAAATAAAACACTACTTCTTAATTTAATTATTTAATGAAAATAATTGATTGTATTTAAAAAATCGGTATTTTTCACTATTCACTAAAAAATCAATTTTTTTAGAAAAATCCAAAAAATTCAATATAGGATAATTTTGGTGTAATGATTTTAAAAATTATATTTTTTTATAAAATAATATTTTTAAGAGTCATATAAATAAATTATAATATTTTCTCATACGAATCATTAAATACAATTTTGAGGAATTTTTTTTGGAAGAATAAAATGTCTTTACTAAATATTGAGTGATTATTTCCGAATAATTAATCAATAAATTTTTATTGTGTAGGGAATTTAAATAAATATATATTTCATAATATATTAAATCTTATTTATCTCTAACAATTTATAAACTAGGTCATAACAATCATATTTAAATAATAATATTTTGTGGTTAATTTTAGCTTGATGATTCATGTTTTATATGCTACCAAGCATAGTGTTATTTTAAAATATCAGGGTGATAAATTGTACACCATTGAATAAATTACATCCTCACAAACCGAACTTGTGATTCTAAATCATATGTTTTATATTTGTAAATTCCTTTGTAGAAAACCAACATCATAAAAAGGGTTAATAAAACTTTGTTTTAAAAAGTGGGAAAGGGAATATGAATGTAATGTGGAATAATAGAAAACTAGGTTTCCAAATAGCATAAAAGTTGTATGAAGTGAAAATATGGACATGGAGGAGAAATCATTCCCCTAAGGACTAATATTGAGTTATATAGAACATGGTAATGAGAAATTTTATGATCATAAAACCATAAATTTTCATGGGTGAAAAAATCATCTATTTTTCGAAAATGGTCATAAAAGAAGAACATTTTTTTCCAGATCCTTTTTATAGACTTGAGGAATTATCTTACCATATAAACTAAGAATATAAAGAAATATACTTACTTCACAAGTATAATTTCACCCTTTAATCAATTTCCACTATAATATCATCTGTTCTCCAAATAATGAGTATTGAAGATGATGTTTTGATGCCTAAAGCACTAAAAGAAACTTATAATAAATATAACAACCCAAAAATGGATAACATGATATTTCTCTTATCTGTAAATTTTATCCAAATATAAAATGGTTACCATAAGGTAAGATAATATTTAAATAGTTTAACCCTTTTTTTGAAGAAATAACACCTTTTACTTCAAAATTTACACAATAAAACCAAAGGTTCAACATAGATTATTCCATAAATAAATAACCGAAATTCCCAATCAACCTTAATGAGATCAACATTTAATAATTTTTTAACCTCATTAGTGATCTCATACCTTTTAACTTTAATTTTAAAATTTTTATTGCATTCTTCCCAATTAGTCATTCATGTTGAACCATATGTTAACCCTAAAGGTTATATATATTTAAATCCAATGAAATATCCCAAAAATATCACTAACTGCCATGATAAATCACTATATAATCTTATAATGTAGTGAAATTCAACATAATATCATGAATAACATTTTGATAGGAACCATAAAGGTAATCCCTAGGTTGACTATAAGTATCTATGAAAATATTTCCATGTCAGTGAATCATTTTTAACTAAGGGTTTATTTATACCACATTATCTAATAGACTAAGAAAAGTCATATTTGAACCCAAGTTTATTAAAACATCAACTTGTTACCCTTCCTAAAACCTATTAAAAGTTTAAAATCACCTCAAAACCATGTCACTTGAAACCTATAATGTGGTATCTATTACATTGAACTTATAATAACCTTAAATTTATAAAACCATGATGTTATCCATAACTATTATGTTTTACCCATAAGAAAACATACAATCTTAGTAATATTAACACAATCCCTATTTCTCAAATTAAATCACAGACTATTTCCATAAATACGAAAATGCTATGAACATCATAAATGATGACGTAAATCACTTTCCCACCAAATAACTGACAAATTTAAAGGTCACTAATACTATCCCATTTACTTTATATATGTAAATAATATAATTATCCCAACTAAAAATTATCACATTACCACTAAATCACATTTTTTTCTATCATTACCATGAAAATGATGTTTAACTATACATCTTTCTGTAGTACAAAATTTAAACACTTAAATCCTCCCACTTCAATAACATAATTATAAAATAAAAATATAAAAACTTGAATCATTATTGACATAACACATCTATAACACCTAATAATTGTATAATTTTAAAATAAAAATAATCTTAAAATAAAAATATAAACACTTCAATCCAAATTGACATAATTAAAAAATAAAAATATATAAACACCTGAGAATATCATGATCCTCCCACTAATATCATTGACATAACACTTTAATAATGGTGTTATAAATACCCGATAATAGCATGATCCTCACACTAATGGCGTTATGTCTATAATATCATTTACATAACACTTATATAACATAATTATAGAATAAAAATATATAAACACTTCAATCCTCTCACTTCAATGATTTACATCGAATTGGTCGTTATTTGGTCTAGGAGTCAACATTTTGAATTGGGAATTGAATCAAATAATTCCTATATTCTCTATAAATAATAAATTTAACTATAAATGACTTCTTAGGATGAAATTTATTTCCTTACACTATAATCTTGATTTTTCCTTGATAATTAATTGATTTATTACATTATTTTCTAAACATAAAACATTTTCACATTCATTTAAGTCAAAATATGTAGGGTGTCTTTTTAAATATTTTTGACATGAATAAATTTGAGGTTTTTTCCTTCATGGTCTCCACCACCTGAGATTTCAGTGAACATTATCATTATCTTAATTGGTGAGTCCAAGTGTTGGTTAAGGTTAATGTTATCAATCACATATCTTGAAAATTTATTATGAATAATCATAAAGTTTCACCATCTATCTCCTATTTCATTTCTTTTCTCATGAGGAATGTTATTTCATTATGAGTTAAATTTATCATTAATACAATTCCTCTTAGTTTTAACCACTGACTAAAATGGAAATAATAGAACGATACAAACTAATCATAGTGAGAAAATATATAATCATGAAAGTAATTTATAGGATGTATAAATAATGATACCTTCTTTTAAATCTAAGCCACCTTAGGATTAACCAAAGTAATTCCTAATCATTATTTATTTAGATACTTAATAATGATTCATAAAGAGAATGTTAATTAACCAAATCATATGCCCTAATAGGGAAAATCAAGTTGGATAGTGTTGGAACACTCATCATGCACCATAATGATGACTGAGATATACTCGGTCAACTTTTTTTTGGGTTTTCCCCTAAATGTATCTATACAAAAACCATGATCACCTATATTATCCAGACATGGATGTATTACTAGGGAAACCACATAATCGATTCCTTACCAATTTTTTTTACAATGTTATCCTAAAATTAGAAATATACTTGAACTCTATCATAGGGTTATATTCCCAAATCCATGTTTTCCCAAATCCAGTTCCTTTGGTTTATATTAAAATGTCTCTCATTCCAATAGTAATGACCTATTTCTAGTAACCTAGATCTGGAGTGAAAAATATTAAATTAGAATAAGATGAAAGGGATATCATTCTAAAGGACTATCTAGTTTTATTGTATTGAAGATCCAAATATATACCCGATTATATTTTTGTATATTGGAAATAAAATATAAAACAAAAAAACAAATGTTTAGAATCTTTAAAACTCATGCAAATATTTTTTATTTATATACTAAGGAAAGGAAAAAATAAGGGTGAGATAAAAGGATCAGTAAGGGTTAAGTAAAATAAAAGTTGTTATGGGTAAATAATACATAATCAATATGGAAAGGTAAATAATTGAAAACTCATCCCATTTAATCAATAACTTAAGCACAAATTACCTTCATAGACAATATCAAATTCAATAATCTCATGGATAATAATACAAAATTTATAAATGAAGTAAATTATTAATATTAAATTTCATGATCTATAAAATCATGATATATTTACCATCAAGTCCTTGCATGAAGACTTTTTAAACTATGAGTGAGAATACAAAAAAATACAATTAGTAATGTTAACCAACTGGTTTGTTTCATGAGACCCGTCAGTGCATATAGGGGTTATATAATAATAGGGCACACCCATTTCTTCATGTACAATTAATTAAACATATATTTAATGATAATTTAATGTAAAAAACAATATTCTTTGTCAATAAATATCCAAATTGAGTAAAGGATAAAAAATATCAAGATTTCCAGAGTGAATCAAATTTACTTCATAATAAAACAACATATATAGAAATGTTATATAGTTTGGGGAATAAGAAAATTCTTAGTACAAAAATATGGATATTTAAGAGAAATTTAATATCCAATTAATGATTATCACAAGAAATTTTATATTTCAAGATAATATCAATGACTAAAAAATTAATAACAGATAAAAAATGACCATAAACCCATCAGAAATATAGGTTTTGTTATAAAATATTGTGTTTTGGAGAAATAAATAAAATATAATTCAAATAATAATAATATATTTTTTTAAATATTTTTCTTTTTAAAACCACTGAAAACATGTAGAATAGGAACACTTTTATAATATAGTTATGGTAGTAGGAAATTTTTTTAACACTATATACGTTAAAAAAACATTCATTTGTACATTTTTAAAGAAATTAAAAAAATGAACATTGGGGAAAACATTAGAAAGATTCCTTGTATACCTTTAAAAAATTAATGGTTAAATTAAAACTTACTAAATAAAAAAATTTTGTAACAAAAAAGTACTTTTTTAAAATAATTTTGAGAAATATGGACAAGGAAGAAAAATATATCTGATCAAACGGGAAAGAAAATAATTTTTTATTTAAAACATTTATTTGATTTATTCAAATTATAAAGAGATGGAATTTTGGAATAAAATATTTAATATCCTTAAATATATATATTAAAAGAAAAATTATAGGGTTTATAAATGATAAATTATAATATTCCTTTAGTGAAAATATATCAATCCCAAACAAAAATGTGATTGTAAAATGAATTCATACATCATTAGTAACTTTTAAATTATAAAACATTGAAAGTGTAACTATAATTTAATAATTTATTATAATTAATAAATGTATATTCATGTTAAATACATAAAAGGGGAGGTATATACACTACAAAAAATTAAATAGGTTCATAATACTAAATGTGTTTCATTGTAGTGGAAATAACGATGAAATCCCTTTCAAAGATCATATTATTGGTGTTAGAATTTAATCAATGAAGTTATTGTGTCGAAAAATTGAAAATATACTAAAAAAGTGTAAATAAAACATAATACAATCATATCTTATTTTACAGATAATCATAACATAGTCAATTAAGTATATGTATAGCCCAATGGAAGGAAATTAAGTTTAGAAACCCCTTACCTCAAGCTCGACTTGTCCTGTAAGTGGATTTAACCTTACATATAATAAGTTAATAAGTATTATAATCATGTTACATAACCATATATATCTATATAATATCATATATGATCCACATATAACATCTTATCACTTTTTTGTTAATAATATTTTGTTATTATCATTATTTCCGTTGTTAAGTGCTACAATTTTTTGAAGATAATTTATTAAGTAGTTATGGTCCTTTTACTTTGATTATGATTCTATAATAATAATAATTTTAATAATTATATAAATATAAAATATATTCAATATATATTTGTATATATTTAGAGTCATCTATAAAAGTTAGAGGTAGAAAAATCATTTTCACAATTCATGAAGAGAGTATGCATTATGCTAGCAAGAATATTATTTTCACATTTCGATAGATGGAAAAAAAGAAAGGTGAATAATAATTTAATATTAAAGGATCGTTTTTATATCATATATATCTTATATATTCATTAAATATATCCTTATTAGCATTCATGAAATGTGGATGTGAAAAACGGAACACATCACTTCATGGAGGTGGTATGCCACACACACACACACACACACACACACACCATTATCATTTTCCAACTAATTATAATGTAAGAAGGTATATAATGTATTATAATTATAGAAGAATAATTATATCATAAATATCATATATATTTACTGGTTCCATATTTATAACCATACAGATTAAATTTTGATGAAAAACGAATTACACTATTACATAGAGATGGTAAACCGATTGTGCGCATGGGTAATGTTTAATCTTTTATTATGATGGAAAAATATGGAAAATGGTTTTTCCATAACATTAATAAAGTATCAGTATATTTATGATACTAGATTTTTTATTTTATCAGGGGTAAAATAAACTAATAGGAAGTAGAAGAAGAAATAAATATGAGAGTTAGTAAAGATGATTTCCCCTTCCTCAGTAAACTTCCTTTAGATATCCTCTTAAGGGACTTAGGGTTGTTATTTTTGAAATCCAAAAACTATAGAAATTGTATGAGGATTTTTAGAATATAAATTCTCAGCTTTTTTCTTTTATTGTTTTCTCAATTTGGTTGAAATAAAATAGAGAAAGAGTTTCCTTTTATAAGTTTGGGGAGGGGCAATTTTTAGAATTTATTAAAATATTAAATTAATGAATATATTTTTAATAAAAAAGGAATAAAAATTGATATAATGAAAATATAATATAAGTACGAGTAAAAATACTCTCATAATATAAAATTTGTAAACATTTTGTTTTTTTTCATAATTATATTTCAGTTTTAAACCTCATTAAACCTTTCAAAAATTACTGTACTATTAATGATTTCTACACATAAAGTGTCTTGAATGTTGGTATAAAATGATAAATAGACCATAAATGAACCATGTATGATTTTATATAACTTATATTTTTAATTTTCAAATTATAATATTTTTATGAAGTTTTAATCATTTAATTCAATCTTATTTTCAAAAAACATCATTAATTTCATTTTTGAAACTATTAATTTAATTTGACTTTAAACGCATTAAAAAAAATGGAATTAAAATATAACACTTTAAAACATCTATAATATTTCATATTTATCTATTAAAGTCATGTAACAAAACAGTTCATATAAATTTTATTAATTTTAATATTTCTAATATTATTTATTTTATTTTTCAATTAATTGGATGAATATTTGGTCTGCATTGCGTAAGAATTTAAGATAATTATTCAATCAAAAAAATTTATAAATAAATTAACATAATAAAAATAAAAAAATTATATTAAAAATAATCTTTTATATTCATTAATAACATATTATTATCCTCATCTTTACATATAACAGAAGTTAAAAGAAAGATAGTGACATTTTAGAGTTTTCTTTTCTTAAAATAAAACAAATTTCTATACTAAGGAAAAATGGAACCAAACCGTCATATATTAGAATTTTGGATTTATATGGTCGAATTTATTCCCTCAAATAAGATTACAGGAAGTTTTAGGTTTATTTTCAATTCATTATCAATTTTTAAAACCTTATTTACTTGATTTACTCCTTACTGATGTGATAAATTTTACCATGGTCGCTATTCATAATGGCTAAAAATAAAAGGGAACTATTCACTAAATTTAAACCCCCAAATTAAAAATATGGCATCAAATTCTTATCATTCATTTTTTATGATTTCTATAAATTAATTTTAATATAAATGCACAAAACTAAATGAAAAATAGTTTTTTAGAAAATTCATTTTTAGCATAAAAATTAACTTATATAAAAATAATTAAAACTATTGATTAAAATTATATTATTTAAAATAAAATGGATCATATTTTAATTTAGTAATAATTTAAAATATATTGGTAGTTTTAAATTACTTTATTTTATGGAATGAAATGATAGTATTTGAAAAATTGGAATTTTTCACTATTTACAGAACACTCAATATTTTCAAAAAAATCCCAAAATCTCAATGTAAGTTAATTTTGGTATGATTATTTGAAAAGAATTATAATTTTTATAAAATAATATTTATAAATTCTCATTTAATTAATTAAAATATTCTATCACAAGATGCACTAAAAACCATTTTTTATTAAAACATAATTTGAATAATAATATATCTATTGTAAATTGAGCGCTTATATCCAAAGAATTAATAAATAAATTTTTATTGAATTGGTCATTTGTATATGTTTATATTTTATATTATTTTTTATAATATTTTTACCTTCAAAAATTTCATATATAAATGATAATATTTCATGTTACTTTTAAGCTAAGTCTTGTGTATTGTATATGCTATTGAACATAGTGTTATTTTAAAACCATAGGGTGTTAAATAAAAGATCTCAAAGTTATAGTTTTGTAAGACTATATTGAACATCAATGAGGTAGATTCAAATCATACATTGAGATAAAATATTTATAAAACTATCATGATCCATAAAAACAACAAATCTCTTACTAATAATATATTCCCACCAAAACTTTGACGAAAACACATCCAAGACATACTGTAGATCTTGGGTAGTCTATTTATTTAAATGTGGTTATGACTAAAAATAACCATAAATGATGAATTCCCTTTTCTAAATAAGTATACATCCTACATTATTCTTTCAAGTATCACAAAATACTTCTTACATTACTCATTCCTCTAAAAAATAAAGAATATCAACACTAAACAACCTCTACTTTAGGTATTAAAAATCAATCTAAAACTGGATGATCCATAGAAAAATATTTTTCTTTCTATTCAAGGTTGTAAAATGAATCAAAATATTTTAAATAGAAAGAAAAATCCTCCTATAATTTTATTCAATAACAAATAAAAATAAAATATACAAAAAGTTATTGGGTGATTCTCAAGAACAAACCCATTCAATCACTAATGGATCTAAAACTAATCCATGATTAAACATAATATAATCCCATAAATTCACCTTTTTCACCCAAAAAACAATTAAGAAACTTTCCTAGTAGATTATAACTATGAAAAGAGTAAAAAAACTCTTAAATTATTTGGATGATTCTACTCAGACCATAAATATATGATAATTTATTTAATTAACACTACTAAAAAATGATCAAGGAACTCTTGAAACACAGATATTTATCCAATGAACATGTATGGTGAATTTTTGACAACAAAAGGAATAAACATGAACTAAAATTGTCGATAGTGACACCTGTAGACAATTTTCCAAATAAATTCTTCCATCAACCTAATATGATGATACATAGAACATAGATCAATCTTTGAGAACCAAATATCTCCCCCAAACTAAAAAATTAATTATCAATCTCCAGGAGGGGATAACAGTTATTATTTATCACCTGATTCAAGAAAGATAATTAGAACATAGTCACATATTTCCATATTCCTTATTCACAAACAATAGTATATAAAATCAAGGTGGTACTCTGGGTGAGATGAAACTCTTATATAAAATATCATCGGTCTAGATCCTCATATTAGGAAAATTAGAAACAACCATCCTATATAGATACATCTAAATTAGGAATGAACGATGCTGTAATTATATCTTAAACTCAATATTACATTAAGGGGAAGCTTCAAAACTTCCTCAGGTATGAAATAAATTTTTTTCCATGACCTTTTGAAACACCATTCCCAGAACTTCTTCAAAAATAAAAACCAACTCATCCATCATAGAAGATAGGATTCTATGTTGCATTGGTGTTTCTTATTCGAATACTCAATGATAAACACATCTTATTCATCACCAGGACAAAAAATACAACTATGAATATTACCTATCTATTATTCATATGAAATCATATTATTATATCTATTAATGTAGGAAATATCTTGACAATCTATGCTACCCTAACATCATCTCAAAATATCTTCAAACATTATAAAAGATTTCCTAACTCTCAATCGGAATTATCTAGACCAAGTACAATCCACCATAATTCATTGAACATGAACTAAGTTTGGTTTAATAATGGAGTTTTTATCTCTTTAATTGTACAAAGAATTTTCTAATGTAAAATACAATCATTTGGAACATCACAGAATGTCATATTTTCTAGGATTTTTCCACTCTATTGCATGCATATGACCTCACCATTAACTTATGCCTCATTAAACCTAATATTTCCACACAAAAAAAAAACGATATCATCCTTGCATACTAAGGAATAGAGGAATCACATGGATATCCTACCCATGATCTGTCTCCACTTTTATATCTCGAACCCGGAGGATAATACTTCTACTGTTGTTTCCTTAAAGGAAACTGTTGAACGAGATGAACCTATAATGGGATTATAGCTCCTCATTAAATAAAAAGGTATGATAGTAAATTAACATTCTCATGTCATATAGATCTAAATGAACAGAAAAATTTGACTAGGTTCTAGGAAGAGGCCCAAGAACTACCAAGAATATCTAATCTAGTTGAGGGAAACTAAGGTTGAATCCTTATTTGCTAGAACTTTGACTGAATAGACAACTCAGAAACACTATCCATTGTTCTTCTCCTTGAAAAGTCCTGATGATATAATTCTCATGAGAATAAAGTATACAAAATCAAATTCTATATAATTTAATCCATTATTAGCATCTAGAGAAGACTCAATAATGTTAAATGGTTAACATTTCATTGGATATCTGGACAAAACATCTTCTCAAAATTCCTTACTCTAAACTCTTAGTCTAGTATAAGGTTTGAATCATAAGGAAATAGGTCCTTAAACTAAATAAAATTCTTACCCATGATAAAAATCCCCTTTCAAATAGAAATCATATCCCACCACTGTGGTTCTTTCATAGTTGAAGAAAAGATCTCATTCTATTACTAAAAATGAATCTTCTTCTAAGAAAATTCCGACCCCTTATAATCACCTCGAAATAAAATTCACTAATAAATTGTAACACCACATAATAAAAAATTTACTAATGCAATCCAGTGATTCTTACTAGAATAAATGAAACTGAATATGATACCCAACTCCTCCACCCATATCTCATTCTTCTGATTAGAATGAAATCTTTATACTTCTATTTTCTCTGACACTAAAACCCAAAAAATTCATCATATAAAAAACATCCTCATCCCTATGATGATCTTCAAGGTATTTATAGTATATGTATTTTCCCTGAATATCATGAAGATGTTGACAATGAGTAATAACAATAACACAATAAAACATTAATGACTTTTAAAAATTGAAAATGGAATTATTTAGATAAATTAATAAATTTCACTATTCTTTCCATTACCCAATCCAATCAACTATTAAAAAATGTGGTACATAAAACATGGCATGGAATCTACCCAATAAAAAAACATCATCTCACCTAGTAAATTTAGTAGACTTGAGGTACATCCATTGGATCATAGGGGGTTTTAATCCAATTTTTCAAACCCAGCATACATTACATATATCATGTATTAATTTAACATGAAACTACATAAAAAAATGTAATCCTCACAAGTGAATAATTATTAAATCTATCCTATATTTTAAAACAAAATAAATGATACCACTTTGTCTAAATAATCACCGCTAAAATTCCTCTTGATCTCTTAGTGAAACTTGTGTGACCCCTAATACCCACCTATACTAGGTCATAGGTCATAGACTTTCATTGAAGTTATAAAAAGAACCATATAATGGGAATTACCCCAATAATTCACAATAATACAATAAAATACAAAAATATATATAATATAATTTATAAATAATTAGAAATTAATTTAATATGATATAACAAGGACTCAAAAATTAAAATATATAATGAAAAATTTGACATACATTAACACTATGATCACCATCCAACCATGAACAACCACCATGAGATTCTAAGGTATAAATTATTATAACAACCAAAGTATATCTTGAAGTCATCCCTAATATATAAAACAAAAATTGCACAAAAAATACAATTTTTATGCATTGATGCATCAAAACAAGATAATCTTTCACTATGAACTAGCAATCCATGGTGTATGTATTTTGGTTAAACTATTATTTCTAAAATAGATTGAAAAATAATAAAAAATCCTTACCTCTCCCACAAATATACCACCAAATATCCCTATACACCTTTAAAACTCAAGAAACTTTCAAGGGTATATGAAAATCCTTTCCCTTATAATAACTGATCCCGACAAGGGATTCCCACTATAGAGATTTTTAGTGATAGTTAAAGTGGTTACAATTTTTAATTAGAAGAAAAAATTTCAATTGTAATTTCTAAAAATATTTCTTAAAGAAGCCAACAAATGTATTTAAAACTTAATGGTAGAGTTAAAAAGGAGTGGAATTTATTCCACTATGGAAAATATGGTCCCAATAATAGGAATTGTTCAGTATAATAGAAGGATCGATATAAGTCTAGTGGAGATTCAATGTTAGATATAATTTTATAGAAATAAATTCATATATTTTAAAGGGAATATGATACTGAATCTAGGTTTTACATATTTTCTAATATATAGGAGTTCAATGTTAATAAGGAATTGATATAAATAAATTAAATCAAACATCAAGGAAATGGTTTATTGAGTTCATACATTGAAGATTTGGATGTATGGATTGTCTTATAGAAATGAAGGTTTAAAAAATATATTTTTTATTTTTCATTATTTTATTTTTTATGATAAGATATATTTTTAAACAATTATTATTTGATGAATAATACTATATTATTAGTTTGATACACATGGGTGTGTTTAATTAAAATCTATAACATGGTTTGAATAGGATATGAGGATAAATATATTTTATCCTGGATAAAAATGTTTATCTATGATGTTTGTTAAAATATGAAGGGAATGGATCTCACCATTATCAGTGTAATATTTTGAATAATAAAATTTCCTTTACAAAATAATCCTCCAAACACATAAAACACCATATAATATATGGTGGTCAATATTTTATTGGTTGAATATTCCCAATAAGAGAAAATATGTGTTATTTCATAAAAAAAGAGGTTTGTCTCTCTTATAAAGATATTATAGAGAGAATATAGTTTTTAAGAGACAAGTGATAGTATGTTTGGAATTATTGAAGTTAAAAATTCAACAAGTAAAACATTATTATTTTCAAAATTTAATGCGTATATCACTTAATATTTGAATTTTTAGGTTTTTTCAGTAAATAAATAAAATAAATAGTTTCATTTTGTTACTATAAGGATTTAAAAATAAGTTATAAAAGTATCATAAATGTGATTATGATAAACATATGAAATTTTTTATATAGAAAAAAATATTTACCGATGGTTTAAAATTAGATATTGTTTGAGTAAATTTTTATTGATTCGAATACAGAGAATATGATTCATAATATTACCATTATTCAAACTATATTTCCTCATAGTTGTCACCCCTTAAAGGATTTGAGTTAAAGGGTTTTGTCTGATCACCACATAGAGATATGTAAGGTATTATATATAGATGTAATGAGTTTAACTAAACATGATATGAAAAAATATAACGCATATTGGTAGTATTTTATGTGAGATATATGACTATTTCTTATTTATAGTTTTTTATTATTTTTAAAATATTTTAAGAATATATGTTATATAATTTCATATTCATGTAATAACCATTCAATTATTTTTTAATGTTTCCTTCATGTGCAACATGAATTGAATAATAATTAACCACTCAAATTATGGATTTGAGTTATCCCAAAATGATGTATTTCTAGTATTATTGTAGGTTATAAATAAATTTTGATGTTAGTGTGGGTTGGATTTTATACTTGTATAAAACACATACCCATGAGACACAAAAATGAGTTTTTGTGCAAAATTTCCCATGAATTATACCACATAGAGTGTTATACACCATTTATTTGGTATACTAGGGGTGTATGAATCTTATTTTTATTTCCCTATTATGAAAGGTTAGATAAGATACCGATCATGAGAAATTTCACGCAATGATACCTTTATTATACTATACTTTATATGGAGATAATCAACAGGTGTTTAAATATTTTGTTAATCATGTCATATTTTATGTTTATTCAAGATTTTATTTTCCTCATGTATGGAAATTTAGACATCTAGGACCTCAAATGAGATAGTTTGAAGGAGAGTATGGAAATACCTAGTAATGTAACATATTAGTCACATGACGTGTTCGTCTATCATAATGAATGACATATGATGTGTTCATTCAACTTTATATTCTATCATCATAGTTCTAAGAATGTATGAGTAACTATAGGATAATGATATACCCTACATCATATGGTTACTTGATGAAATTGAAAAATAGATCATATCAAAATTCATGTTTTTCATGATGCAACTCGTGGACATGGGTATCAAGTTACATGTTTTTATGTTAATTATTCCAAATCCATTTATAGATGGAGTGGAATTGACAATGTTATACTCTAATGAACCACATAATTTTGATATGGTGGAATTTAAAGGGATTTGAATTTTTAAGAATCGAAGTCTAGGTCAGTTTGAATATATTGGTTTTGAAGGAAAGATTAATTTATTGGTTGAGGAAAGGGGGATGTTTTTAGTTTTTTTCAAGGGTTCATAATGTTGTTAGTTGAATTTAAGGGTGGTTCAGGAGTTGTTCTTGATGTCAAGTGGTAGTAGACACAACATGGTACCAGTGCCAATCCAGGGGTGGTAGGTCCTTTGAATGGTTCATCAGCTCACTATTATGCCACATTGTACTCTAACCTGGGGAATTAGGTACTCTATAGGGATTTGATATTTTTTAGCAGGGGAATAATTTTTATTTCAATACCCTTTTATTATAATTTCCTTTTGGGGTTTCTTCCTCATTCCATTCATCCTAGGATAGGGAGACCATCCCTTACATCTCATTTCTAGTGGGTAAGAAAACCCTTCCAATGGTTTAGGGAAGATTTTAACAACGGTTCCTTAGAACCATTGGTATAGGTGTGTTTGTGGGTGCTTTTACCAACAGTTTATTAGAACCGTTGGTATAGATGTAGTTTAGGGGAGTTTTACCAACAATTCAATGAGAACCGTTGGTATAGGTGTGGTTTGGGGAAGATTTTACCAACGGTTCTAAGGAACCATTGGTATAGGTTTTTCCTAAAAGTATATACCAACGGTTTTTAAAAACCATTGGTAAAACTTTCCCCCAAATTACCAGTGGCCCGTCCTCTCCCCCATTCGCGATACAGAACCCTAAACGGGAGTAGCAGGAGATCTTGGAGCTTGCAGTTTGGCAATCTTGGAGATCCTTCGGCTTCCTCTTCCACCATCCCATTCCAAGGTGTTGAATCTCCTTAAGAATCTTATCAGACCCATCCTAAATTAGGTATTTTCTTAACAGGTACCTTATTTTTATTGAAATTTATCTAATATTTCAGTTTTTAGTTTTGATTTTTATGTGTATATGTTTTTGTTTCTATTTTGATTTAACCTATATGTGATGAGATTGTATCGTCATTAAGATGTGTCCAATGGTTCTTTGATCATTTCTTTGTGGAGAATGAAAGGTTTAGGACCATCATTAGAAGTAGCTTCCGGTGAGACCATTTTAGTATAAGGGGAAACAAGATTATGATCTACAAGGGGGTGATTGAGTTTTTAGAAACCAAACATAGTTTGTTCCTTGTGTTCAAGAACTATAAATAGAGTGTTCCAATTAGGTGGTCATCAGTAAAGATGTAGGTAAGATTTCCAGGTCCTGTTTCATGAAGTTGAATATGTGGTGCTATAGTGGTTTTGGATTGTTTGAGGTACTCTTAGTGTATTTAAAACCTCATTTGTTCCATATTCATTTAAATTGATTTAATATCATTTTTTTCACACACACCATTATATCCTCTCAAACCATATTTAGAGTGTATTTTTCTTCTTATGGTGTTAAATATTTTAGTAAATGTCCATACTAGCTTCTTTTATGTGTTCTAGGGGTTTAGACTGATGACAGGGTTGCATGATTATTGTGGGGGTATTCTTTTCATATAAATATACCTATAATATGTCACCAAATGAATCAACTAGTTATATTCCTTACAATTTTTTATCAAATTATTATGAAGGAGGTTTGTGTAATCATATGGGGATAGAAAAAATGTAGTTTTTGTTATTGAGTGGGAATTTTAGGTGGGAAGTTGATATGTGGACCACCTAGTTTACGTAATTTTTCATACTTTTATTGAATAGATTAAAGCTATTATGTTGGAGGATACCAAGGTTGTTAGGGTTTTTATTTTTATTTTTTATGAGGTGGTTGTGATGATACTCCCTTGACATGATGTTGAGATTGACATAGACCAAAATCCGGGTGATTCTCTAATTTCAATAGCTCTTAGTCTGTTGTATCCAATATTAACACACAAAATTATTTTTATAAATAAAATTTTATTGAATTGTAATCATTAATATGTCCCAACATCAATCATTAAAAAATAATTTCATAAACCATATTGTCATTTCATCTATAAAAATAATGATTACAAAGACATTATATGGATGGAAAATAATATTCATGAGATCTATGAAGAAAATTATAGTGTTTATCAACCCAAAAGTCATGGAAAAAGTAAAAAAAAACCATATATACTCCTAAACTCAATCTTGGGAATGATTCTTTATATGACCCACTACTAATGGTATTTTTAGGGATATTAATCCACAGAAAGCAAAAAAATGTCCTGTAACAGATCAATTTTTCCTTATATTTGTTATAGAGAACTTATTCATCTCTATTAACTAATTAAGATTCATTAACAGCCCGCCCAACCCACCCCCGGACACCCACCCACCACCTTGGACAGCCCGTGCCCCCCTGGACAGCCCCCCCACCCTTATTGACATCCCGCCCACCCCACCCCCGGACACCCGCCCACCACCCCCCGGACACCCCAATCCCCCCGGACGCCCCCACCCCTGGAAAGCCCCCCACCCCCTAGAAAGCACCCCTCCACCTCCTTGACACCCTCGACCCCACTGGACAGTGCCGCCACCCCCGTGGACAACCCGACCACCCCCCGTGGACCGCCCGCCCACCCCCTAGACTGCCCACCCACCCCCATGGACACTCTAGACCCCCTGTACATCCCCGCCACCCCTATGGGCAGACCGAACACCCCCTGGACACCTCCTACCCCCAGACAGCCCCACCCACCCCCCGGACACCCCGCTCACCTCCTTGGATAGCCCGCCACCCCCTGGACTCCCCCTACCCCATTGGACAGCCTGACCACCCCCGTGGACAGCCCGCCCACCTGGACACCCCACCCCCTAGACATCCCCCAACCCCCTGGACACCTCCAACCCCCCAGACATCCGCACCACCCCCCTAGACACCCCGCACCCACTGGACACCCCGCATCCCCCTTGGACTATCTTGCCACTCCCCTGATCCTCATCCTACTCCTCATCCTGATCTCCCTGAAGAAGTTAAAGTATAAAACTCATGTACTCCCCCAAGATCCTTAAGGATTATGTATTCCTTGATCCACTTCCAATATCTTACTGGGAAATCCTTGAATATAGGCATTAAGAATTCTGTATCTTATTTTCTTATATACACTGTATTTTTCTGTCTTTCTTAATATGATTCTCATATAGAGTAATGTGTTAGTTATGATTTTAGATAAAGTAAACAATTTTCATTTACCTAAATATTTTTTTGATTAAACTTCAATATTATTGAATTACTTTGAAATGAATTATTGCAATTTTTTTATAGAATGGACAGAAGTTGGATGTACAAAACTGATCATATTTCATCCAATTTTCAAAATAATTTGAACATCTTTCTAGATTTTTCATTTAATAAGGCTTCAAATAGTGGTCGCATACACTACCCATGTTTTAATTGTATTGGAAGACCTTGGTTGAGTTGTGAAGCAGTTAGCTATCATATAACCAAATATGGTTTCCAAACAAACTATTATGTGTGGTATCACAATGGAGAGAAAATGGAATCTCAAAATGTTGATGATCCAAATAATAGGGCTGAATTGGAGAGTTTCATATATGATCAGTTTCCATTTATTTGGCATCATAAGAGGGAAAGGATTTCCAAACAACAATATTTCGATACAAGCACACATGATGCGTCCAATGAAAATAATGATGTTGATAGGGTGAAAATATTGAATGATGCTGCGACGACTCCAGTATATCGGCAATGTGGTAAAATGAAAAGTTGGAATTTTTAATCCGATTGTTTCATTGGAAAACTATGTATGGGATTTCAAATACTTCAATTGATTGCATTCTTACCTTCTTGAAATAATTACTTACAGATGATGCATATATTCCCTCAAACCACTATATGGCATGGAAGTCAATTGATGAACTTGGATTCTCAAAAAAAAATTCATGCTTGCCAGAATGATTGCAGCTTATTTTGGGGGGAAACTGCTGAAAGAAATGATTGTATCAAATGTGGAACCTCCCGATGGAAGCCAAAAGATTATGGAACACCATCTCATGTGCCACAAAAAGTAATGTGGCAATTACCATTGATCTCCAGATTACAGAAACTTTTCATGTCTGATGAAATATTGGTAAAAATGCGATGGCATGACACCGAGACAAAAAAGAATAATGAAGAGTTGGTTCACCCTGCAGATGGATTTTCATGGCAGAGATTTGATGCTCAATATCTTGAATTTTCTGCTGATGTGCGTAATGTGAGACTGTGTATTTCATGTGACGGTTTTAATCCATTTGGGTAGATGCTTACTTCGCACAACACATGGCCGGTTTTCATACACATTTATAACCTTCCCCCTTGGTTGTGTATGAAAATCCTTACACTTTCTTGAGTATACTGATATCTGTCCCTTCTGATCCCGACAATGATATAGATGTATACATGCAACCTTTAATAAAAGAGTTGAAACTTCTTTGTGATGTGGGTGTACCCACATACGATGCATGTTCGAAAGACATATTTCAGATGCGTGTTGTGCTTATGTTTATGATCAATGATTTTCCTACTTATTTAATGATGTATGGATAGAGCACAAAAGGAAAATTTTCATGTACTATTTGTATGAAGAATACCCGATCGAGAAGACTGAAATATCGTTGTAGTTTTAGTTTTATGGGACATCGAAGATTCTTGCAAATGAACCATCCATATAGAAACAATCGCCGAAGATTTGACAATACCATGGAGAATAACGATCCACCTCAGCGTATGTCTGGAACTGATGTGCTTAATGAATTGAAAGATTTCAGTTACTCATTTGGGAAGGGTGTAATGAAATCTAGTAAGAGGAAAAAGGTTTCCAATGATACCTGTTACAATTGGAAGAAGAAGAGTATATTCTTTGAGTTGTCGTATTGGTCAACCTACTTGTTACGTCATTGCTTAGATGTAAGGAACATTGAAAAGAATATATGTGAAATGTTTCTTTTGATTCTTCTAAATTTCAAGGGGAAGACAAAAGATGATTTACGATCTCGGCGTGACTTGGTAGATTGGGGGATCCGACCAGAATTGCATCCTGTCTGTATCAGTGAAAATAAATGGTAATTTCCATGTGCTTCTTATGTAATGACACCTGCTGAAAAAAAATCAATTTCTGGAAGTGCTATAGACTATTATAGTTACTGATGGATATTTAAGCAATATATCAAAACGGGTCAACAGAAAAGAGTTTAAGTTGAAATCTTTGAAGACTCATGAGTATCACATCCTTTTTCATGAGTTGATTCCAATAGCAATTTGTCATCTCTTGTCCAATAATGTTAGAGTCTCAGTTATTCGGCTGTGCTATTTTTTTAGAGATCTTTGTGCTAAGAGGTTGTCCAAATCCTTCTTGCAAAAACTTTTGGCAGAGACACCATTAATTTTGTGTGAGTTAGAGAAAATATTCCCTCCATCATTTTTACATGCATGTTGCATCTGAATGTCCATCTTTTGACCGAAATACTTCTTGGAGGAGACGTTGCATTCCGTCAGATGTATCCAACTGAAAGAAACATGTGCACATTGAAATAATATGTTCGGAATAAGAATTATCTCGAAGGTTCTATTGTGAATGGTTACTTGGATCAAGAATGTATTGATTTCTGTGCAATGTATTTGTCTGATCTTACTACGAGAATAAACAGACCAATGAGAAATGAAGAAGAATAGTATGGGAAAATTGAACCCAGTTTTCCATCACTTCCTCAGACATGAGGAATTCCAGGATCATATACATTGACGACATTAATCCTTGAAGATAGAGAGATGGCACATTGCATAGTGTTGTTCAATTGTGATTTGTTTGATGAGTATATCAAGTAAGTAAATTGTACATGTATCTCTTTTCTTATCTCTTGTAATTTTAAATATTTGTTAAACTATTATTATTTTTATCTACAGGGAACATAATGAATTGATATATAGAAATCATTGTTCTTTATCTTTGATTAGGAAAGAGACTTTTCATAGCAAAGGGTATTCTGCTTGGTTGAAATTGAAGGTAAAAATATTTCTGTAATAACTAAATAAAAATAATATTTAATTAAGTTTACTATTTGTTTATTTTTTAGGTATTGAGTTTGCCTGCAGACTCTGTTTCTGAGGAAATAAGAGCTTTGGATTTTGGTCCTAATACCATGGTTCGTGCTTGTATATCACTTGTGATCAATGGATACAAATTTATTATCACTTAACAAGAAAGAAACATGAGAACACAACATAATGGTGTTATGCTAATTTCCAAAACAGACAGTTATGCCAGTTCATCGGATACTAGAGCTCATTCAGAAAATGTTGCTTATTATGGAGTCATGGAGAAAATAATAATTTTGGATTATTACTCACATGGTTGAGTCACGATGATGAAATGTCAATGGTTTGATTAAATGATGAGGCAAGGCACCTTTATTGATGATTCTGGATTTCGAGTTATTGACATGACTCACACTCTTGCCACCGATGAACCATATGTATTGGAATCAATGGTGAAACAAGTTTTTTATGTCAAAGATCATCATCTTCCTAAATTCGGTGTAATTATTTAAGTTAATCCCAGACATGTTTTTGATGATGGTGATGATGAAGTTGACACTATCCCTACTGTAATTGGAAGAAATATGTTTATTACTTATGATGACGCCAATAGCTCAATTTTCAGAGTTGATTGTGAACCCGATGTTGTGGTGGTAAATATATAGAATCATACAGTCATGTTCTCACCTACATGTTTCACCTACATCATTCAGAGTGTGTATCCTGGTACTTACCTTCAAACCACCATAAATATTCCTTTACTTTATGTTTTTTTTATCAGAATGGTTTTTGTATATTTTTTTGGGTTACAAATTAGTTATCTGTTTCTAATTACTTCCATATTTGTTTTCATTGCAGGAAATGACACCCATTGAAGAGAGGTGACGAAAAAAGATGTCAGATAATAATCTTCACATGGTACAGATGGGTGTTGCTCCACTCATCCCTATTGTGAGTATTTTATTTAAAATATAAATATTTCAATAACTTATAATATCATGTGTTTACTTTTTTGTTAAATTTTTTTTCAAGATAGACCCCCTAGATGAGAGATATTTGATGATGATCTTGATATTGCTCCTAGTAGAGAGGCTTGTGGTAGGATCGTGGGTGGTGTCAAAGATGGAAGATCATCTAGTGGTCCCGATACTGAGGCCGGTGGTACGAGGGCTCGTGGGGCAAGAGTTAGATGATCCACTACCACATACAAATCTTCTTCGCCCCATTTTGATCCTGACGTGTCTTCAGGGACACATGGGATATTTAGACCTCTGATGTGTACACTTCCAGTTGGACAGAGGTCTATTCCATTATCTTTTTCTTATGGTTCATTATCTCTGAGCTATTATATTCCACCTTCTTCGACTCCTGCTGTGACACAGTATGTGGCTGAGGAGCATACACTGAGGGACACTCCACCTATAAAGGATATTCTTTCAGCTTCTGCACATCCAGTGATGCCCACTGATCTACTACCATAAGTATATTTATATAACTCTATCAAATTTTTATACCAAAATGTATTTTATTATAACTTGTACTGATACTATTTTTCTTTAATAACATATTCATCTACAGATTGGAGGCGGGGGAGGGGGAGTACTTGCTTGCGTGCAGTATGGAACCACCAGACACATTTGATGGTTGAATACAATGTTGATGGACAAATGATTGAGAAATCTGGGTAGGAATGTCAGGGTTTTTTGGCGACGCTTTCCAAATACTTCGATATCATTCCGGTCATCCCTCTCTCTTGGAGACATCTTCCACATGAAGTCAAATATAATGAATGGGCACAAATATGGGTAAAAACTCTATTGGATTTGATGTAGTATTTTTTTGTATTTATATGAACTAATCTATTGGGTTTCAGCTTCGATTTAACTTCCCTGATGGTGAAGGTGAAAGAGCAGTGAGTTTAAAGATTTAGGAGAGCTTTGGAGAGCTTATAATCATGACCTATATGTTGGCTGGTGTGATAGAGTGGGCATGGAGTTAGAGACATTACCTTTCTTGGATGACTTCCTGATAGATAAATATCGCCAAATGATTACCCATTATGCGACTACCAAATTTAAGGTATTAATCTCATTTGAGGTATTTAAATGAGAGTTTTCATATTTTTCATTTATATAATCTTATTTATTATTAAACATTATTTACGAATCTTCTGAAAAAAAAATTGATTCAAATAAATACCTCCACACTTTGGGGTGCACAACTATGTTAGATCATGAGAGGCAGCTGGTACGATATAGTTGTTTATAATTTTTTTAGGACTTTCCCTTCTTATTGTTTCCTACTTAAATTATGTGATTTATTGAATATTGAATATATGATTATACTTAAACTTTATATTATTTCAATGTCATTACAGAAGCACAAATTGAATATTGAAGGACGTAACCCTCGAGCAAAATTGTTTTGCTCGAGTAGAAGAAAAAAATATGGAACTGCGGTAAATGAATAAACCTAAGAAAAGATTGAAAGTTTTAATTTTTTATTTCAAAGTTTAATATCTATTTTTAAATTTATTAATCTATTAATATTTTTAACAGGCTTCTTTAGAGGCTCCTGATGCCCAGGATCCTGGCAATTTTGGGCCACACGATCATTTATATCAGGTTTTGTGAGAGGAGCACTCTGGCCGAGTATGCTGCCGACCTGGTAAGAATATAGTCCTGACGAGGTATTAGTCCTCTCCAGGTATCCATTCTATTACCACAGATTTGGAACATGTTAAGGAGCATGCAAGAAAGTCTGATAAAAGGGTCACAGAGTTGGAAGTACAAGTTCAAACGAGGGACAAAGAATTTATGAAACTGATGAAAGATTTATCTTCATCACTTCCACCAGAGGCTAGCGTGGCTTGTCAGACATTTATGTCATCGATGGGTGCATTATCCAATGCACCAGGAAGTAGCTCTAGTGGCGGTCGAGATGATGACATTCCTGGTGATGATGAGGATTCTGAAGAGGACCAGGGCGAGGATGAGGATGAGGATGAGGGCAAGGATGGGGCCGAGGGCGAGGATGGGGCCGAGGGCAAGGATGGGGCCGAGGAAGAGGATGAGGCCGACGATGAGCATGGGGACGATGATGAGGATGACGGTGAGGACAGAGATGGCGGCGAGGATGAGGCTGATGATGACTGTGGTGATAGTGATGGTGATCAGGGGAAGATTGATCCATTACATTTTTGAATTCTGTATAACTCTATATTTTTGAACCTGGTTTTCCACTCTGGGGTTTCCTCTTCTTCATAGGGATGTTGTTATCAGATCTCTTTTTTGCACTTGATTCTTATTGTATGATTAGTCTACTACCTAGACCTTTTGTATTCCTTGGTACTGTGATACCCATTTTTGAATTTTTTATTACTTATCTTTCTTAGTTAGCCATGTATTTCATGTTTATGTCATTTTCCCATAGAACTGCATTTTATGTCCTTTATGCCTGATAGTTTTATGCCTAATAGTAACATGCATGGAATAATCACATGCAAATAAATGTTATTTTTCAAGTAGTAATTGTACATTATTGATTATGTTCTTATTTTTGTGTTTTAGAAGTGAATCGTGCTATTTTTGAATTTCCATTCTGTTCAGGGGATGATTTCTATTTTAGTAATGGTGGATCTTCTGGGAATTTTGGGGATTCCAACTCAATTATAGAATGCTAATTGAAGTGTTTCCAAATTTATCATACTTACTGTTTTAACATATTTATTATACATAATTATAAATTTCTTATTAAAGTGTTTCCCTATTAGTCATACAAAGTATGTATTGTTATTTTTAAATATTACTATATCTGCATGTAAACTTATTTAATGAATGAGCAGGTGATGGGGGAAGAGGTTTGGCAGGGGGGAGGGGAGGGGAGGGGGATGCTGGGTGAAAAGGGTGGGCAGGAGGGGAGGGGAAGGGGGATGCTAGAGGAAAATGGTGGGCAGAGGGGGAGGGGAGGGGAGGGGAGGGGAGGGGGGAGTGGAGGGGAGGGGTCTGCTGGGTGAAAAGGGTGGGCAGGAGGGGAGGGGCAGGGGCTTCTGGAGGAAAAGGGTGGGCAGGGGGGGTTGGTAGGGGAGGGGTAGGGGCAGGGCAGGTTGGAGGGGAGGGCAGGGGAGGGGAGGGGAGAGGAGGGGAGGGGAGGGACTGGGTGATGGCAGGAGGGAGGGGGATGCTGGGGGAAAAGGTTGGGCAGGGGGAGGGGGCTGCTGGTGGAAAAGGGTGGGCAGGGGGGAGGGGAGGGGAGGGGTACGGGGCTACTGGAGGAAAAGGGTGGGAAGGGGGAGGGTAGGGGAGGGGAGGGGAGGGGGAGAGGGGAGAGGAGGGGGCTGCTGGGTGAAAAGGGTGGGCAGGAGGGTAGGGTCAGGGGGCTGTTGGAGGAAAAGGGTGGGCAGGGGGGAGGGGAGGGGAGGGGAGGGGTAGGGGCTGGGCAGGTTGGAGGGGAGGGTAGGTAAGGGGAGGGGAGGGGAGGGGAGGGGAGGGGATGTGAGGGCTGTGTGATAGTAGGAGGGAGGGGGCTGGTGGGGGAAAGGGTGGGCTGGGGGGAGGGGGCTGTTGGTGGAAAAGGGTGGGCAAGGGGAAGGGGAGGGTAGGGGTAGGGGGATGGTGGAGGAAAAGGGTGGGCAGGGGGGAGGGGAGGGGAGGGGAGGGGGGAGGGGAGGGGGATGTTGGGTGAAAAGGGTGGGCAAGAGGGGGAAGGGGAGGGGGGAGGGGAGGGGGCTGTTGGGTGAAAAGGCTAGGCAGGAGCGGAGGGGTAGGGGGGAGGGGAGGGGCAAGGGCTGGGCAGGTTGGAGGGGAGGGCAGGGAAGGGGAGGGGAGGGGAGGGGAGGGTTCTGATGGGGGAAAAGGATTGGCAGGGGGAGGGGAGGGGAGGGCAGGGGAATGGGGAGGGGAGGGGAGGGGGCTGTTGGGTGAAAAGGGTGGGAAGGAGGGGGAAGGGGAGGGAGGGAGGGGATGGGAGGGGGCTACTGGGTGAAAAGGGTGGGCATGAGGGGAGGGGAAGGGGGGAGGGGAGGGGAGGGTCGGGGAGAGGAGGATGATGGTAGGAGGGAGGGGGGTGCTGGGGGAAGAGGTTGGGAAGGGGGAGGGGAGGGGAGGGGAGGGGGTTGCTGGGGGAAAAGGGTAGGCAGGGGGGAGGGGAGGGCAGGGGCAGGGGCTGGGCAGGTTGGAGGGGAGGGAAGGTAAGGGGAGGGGAGGGTGGGGGGGGGGGGGTGCTGGGTGATGGAAGGAGGGAGGGGGCTGCTGGGGGAAAAGGTTGGGCAGGGGGGAGGGGAGGAGAGGGGCAGGAAATGGGCTGCTGGGGGAAGGGGCTGCACAGGGGGGGTGGGTTCTGAGGTGGGAGGGGGAGGTGCTGCATGTTTTATTGATTTTTTCCTTTTATTATTTTAAATGTGTGTTAATTCAGGATTACTATTTCAATTTGTTGAGAATAAATTTTTCAATCCGGTTCCAATATAATTTATGCTTTCTACTGTTGCTTAACTGTGCAGATGCGTGGTGGAAAATTATTCAAGGAAATCAACAGTTTGGTTATTATGAAGTTCAATGTGTCTTTTGTGATGGGTCTTCTCTTAAAGAAAAGGTCAGGTCTCTTCTACTGGGATTTATGATATGAAGTCAGCACAAAATGGTTATTGCTGAAGTGGAATCTCATTTGGGCAAAATTGTGAGTTTTAAACACGGTATAAAAAATTATCCTTGGTTGGAAAGTAATATTGTTATAAGGTTCATAATATTGATCATTCATGATGTCCTCTTTAAACATACCTTTAGGGAGGTAGTCTTCATTGCAGATGCATTTGGTTCTCAAAGTTTCTTTCTTTTGTTTAAAATGGATGCGCTTTTAAGTAAAATAAACGACATATGGAAAACCAACCAAACACATTAGGATTGTGTTGATACTTTAGGAAAAAGATCCATGGGTCATTTGTGATGTGTAAGAGTCAACTTTGCCTCAATCTGAGGCGCGGTGTGGCCGTCACCACTCAAAGTGTCTCACTTTTCTTTGAAATGGACAACAATTTAAGTCAAAACAACAACTGACATACAGAAAATGGACCAAACACATTCGGATTCTGTTGATACTCTAGGAAAAGTATGCATGGGTCATTTGTGACATGTACGAGTCAACCTCGCCTCAATCTGAGGCATAGTGTGGCCGGTACCACTCAAACTGTCTCACTTTTATTTGAAATGGACAGGATTTTAAGTGAAAACAACAACCGACATACGGAAAACCGACCAAACGCATTTGGATTCTGCTGATACTTTTGGACAAGTTTCCATGGGTCATTTTTGACGTGTAAGAGTCAACCCCGCCTCAATCTGAGGGCCAGTGTGGCCGGTACCACTCTAAGTGTCTTTCTTTTTTTAAAATGGATGCGCTTTTAAGTAAAATAAACGACATATGGAAAACTGACCAAACACATTCGGATTGTGTTGATACATTAGGAAAATGATCCATGGGTCATTTTTCACGTGTATGAGTCAACCCTGCCTCAATCTGAGGCGCGGTGTGGCCGACACTACTCAAAGTGTCCCACTTTTCTTTGAAATGGACAACGGTTTAAGTCACAACAACAACTGACATACGGAAAATGGACCAAAAACATTCATATTCTTTTGATACTTTAGGAAAATTATCCATGGGTAATTTGTGACATGTACTAGTCAACCCTGTCCCAATATGAGGCACGATGTGGCCGGTATCACTCAAACTGTATCACTTTTATTTGAAATGGACATGATTTTAAGTGAAAACAACAACCGACATACGGAAAACCGACCAAACGCATTCGGATTCTATTTATACTTTAGAAAAAGTTTCCATGGGTCATTTGTAACATGTAAGAGTCAACCCCGCCTTAATACGAGGGCCAGTGTGGCCTGTACCACTCAAAGTGTCTTTCTTTTGTTTAAAATGGATGCGCTTTTAAGTAAAATAAACGACATACAGAAAATAGACTAAACACATTCAGATTGTGTTGATACTTTAGGAAAATGATCCATGGGTCATTTGTGACGTGTAAAAGTCAAAAATTCCTCAATCCGAGGCATGGTGTGGCCAACACCACTCAAAGTGTCTCACTTTTCTTTGAAATGGACAACAGTTTAAGTAAAAACAACAACTGACATACGGAAAACGGACCAAACGCATTCGGATTCTGTTGATACTTTAGGAAAAGTATCCATGGGTCATTTTTGATGTGTAAGAGTCAACCCCGCCTCAATATGAGGCACTGTGTGGCCGATACCACTCAAACTGTCACACTTTTATTTGAAATGGACACGATTTTAAGTGAAAACAACTACTGGAATACACAAAACCGACCAAACGCATTCAGATTCTGTTGAAACTTTAGGAAAACGATCCATGGGTCATATGTGACGTGTATGAGTCAACCCCGCCTCAATATGAGGTGCGGTGTGGATGTCACCGCTCAGAGTCTCTCTTTTGTTTGAAAATGACATCATTTTAAGTGAATACAACTGAACTTTACACTCATCAACGATAGTCACAAACTCTTTTTCATGTGTTGGGTAGTTTCATTCATGGGGTCATAAGTGACGAGACTCCTAAGAAAATACCTTTTCACCATATATTATAAACAATACAAGTTCAATGCAAAATTCATCACAAATCATTACATACCCAAATCTTGGATCAGAAAAAAATGGGATATGAGCCAATTTCAAACTCTTATTCAACTCTAATAGGTATTTCTCATACTATTCTGCCTATTAGAATTTGATGGGGAGTTGGGGGGGGGGCTGTGCTGGTTGGGGGGTTGTGCAGGTGTGAGGTGAATTAATATCAGATGATTGTTATCACATGACGATTGAAATAGGGAATTGTAGTACATGACATGGTTGGAATAATTTTATGGTTTTATGTGTTTTTCTGTGTGCTATTTTAGGTGTTTTTTATACTGTTTTACGTTTTTATGTGGTTTTTGTGATATTTTTTATGCAGGTGTAGGTGTATAGTGGAGGGGCTACTGGAGGGGGCTGCTGTGCAGCAGTTCTGAAAAAACTCAATACCAACGGTTCTAAACCATTGGTATAAGAGTACTGGAATTTGAGAAAAACACTATACCAATGGTTTAGAACCGTTGGTATAGGTGTTATGGAATTCTGAAAAAACACAATACCAATGGTTTAGAACCATTGGTATAGGTGTTCTGGAATTCTAGAAAAACACAATACCAACAGTTCTAAACCGTTGGTATATGTGTTCTGGAAAATCACATTACCAACGGTTGAAAACTGTTGGTATAACAATTCTCAAAAAATTCAGTACCAATGGTTATAAACCGTTGGTATACATTGGGAGAAATTTATTAAAACAATATACCAACGGTTTAGATCAAACCGTTGGTATAATGCTTTCCTCACGTCTTACTGGAAAACAGTTTGGAAAACCGTTGGTATAGGCTATACCAACGGTTTTCCAGCCTATACCAACAGTTTAGAACCATTGGTATAACCTTCTTTTCTAGTAGTGGGAGTTAGGACCAAAAAGGCGAAAAAACAAGAGAGTTTTAGTAAAAAATGTGTGAGATCCACATTTTTTGGATCTCACTTAAACACTGTGCACAATTTAGTCTCACGATTAGCAAAACCATGCTCTAACCATGCATTTGCTACTTCCTGGGAAGACCCTTTCATGAAATCCTTAATCATAAACCCACCATGTCTAATCTAAAATCTGACATCTACAACTCTGAATGGTTTATACAAACTATGCACATCCCATGCACCATCCCTTTAGCTCCAAAACACTCATTGAAAGACCACCAAAATCTCACAACCTTCACCATTAAACTTAATATTCATAAAAAAGAACAAAGGGTTACATTACAGAAGTATGGGGTACTAAAATATCTCATTAATTTGGACAAATATAAGTCTTTTTATTAATTCTAATCATTTAATAAAATATTATTTTCATAATATCTCATTAATGTCTTTTTTAGCACTATCCCTTTAATTTGACTTTAAATACATAAAGAAAAATAAGGAATTAAATTATAATCATTTGAAACATACATAATATTCCATATATATCATAAAATTTAATGAAACACAATAATAAATCCAAATTTTATTACTTTAATATTTTTATAATCATTTATAATATTTTTCTTTTAATTGAATGAATAATGTGTCAGCATTGTAGATAAATTTAATCTAATTAATCAATCACTAAAATTTAGAAAAATAATTACCATTATAAAAAAACTAATTATGTTAAATATAATATTTTGTATTCACTAATAAAATATTCATATCCTTATGTTAACATTTAAAATAAATAAAAAAAGAGTGACAATTTGGAAAATTGTTTACTTAAAATATTATAAATGTCACTACCAAGGTAAAATGGAAGCACGATGCTATATATTTGAATTTGGGATTAATATGTATGATTTAATCCCACACAATGAAAATAATCTAGGTTTTGGGATGATTTTTAATTCCTTATCAGTTTATTTTTAACCTTAATTACATGGTTTACCCTTTACTGATGTGATACATTTTATCCCTATTACTATTATAAATTCATTAAAATTAAAGTGAATTATTCACGAAATTTGTACGTTATAATTATAAATATGATATCAATTTTTCATCATTAATTTTATATAAGTGGAATAAATTAATTTTAATATAAATTCATAAAACACAATGAAAAACTATTTTTGTTAGAAAAATGTATTTCAACTGAAAAAAATTATCTCATATCATAGTCAAGAAAATTGTAGATTGAAATTAGATTATTTTAAATAAAATGACTTATATATCAGTTTAATACTACATAAAAATAAAACACTACTTCTAAATTTATTTATTTAATGAAAATAATTGATTGTATTTAAAAAATCGGTATTTTCACTATTCACTAAAGAATCAATTTTTTTAGAAAAATCCAAAAAATTCAATGCAGGATAATTTTGGTGTAATGATTTTAAAAATTATATTTTTTTTATAAAATAATATTTTTAAGAGTAATATAAATAAATTATAATATTTTCTCATAAGAATCATTAAATACAATTTTGAGGGATTTTTTTTGGAAGAATAAAATGTCTTTACTAAATATTGAGTGATTATTTCTGAATAATTAATCAATAAATTTTTATTGTGTTGGGAATTTAAATAAATATATATTTCATAATATATTTAATCTTATTTATTACTACCAATCTATAAACTAGGTCATAACAGTCATATTTAAATAATAATATTTTTTGGTTCATTTTAGCTTAATGATTCATGTTTTATATGCTACCAAACATAGTGTTATTTTAAAATATAAGGGTGATAAATTGTACACCATTGAATAAATTACATCCTCACAAACTGAACTTGTGCTTGTATATCATATGTTTTAAGTTTGGAAATTCCTTTGTAGAAAACCCACATCATAAAAAGGGTTAATAAAACTTGGTTTTAAAAAGTGGGAAAGGGAATATGAATGTAATGTGGAATAATAGAAAACTAGGTTTCCAAATAAGATAAAAGTTGTATAAAGTGAAAATATGGAAATGGAGGAGAAAACATTCCCCTAAGGACTAATATTGAGTTATATAGAACATGGTCATGAGAAATTTTATGATCATAAAACCATAAATTTTCATGGGTGAAAAGATCATCTATTTATCGAAAATGGTCATAAAAGAAGAACATTTTTTTTCCAGATCCTTTTTATAGACTTGAGGAATTATCTTACCATATAGACTAAGAATATAAAGAAATATACTTACTTCACAAGTATAATTTTACCCTTTAATCAATTTCCACTATAATATCACCTGTTCTCCAAATAATGAGTATTGAAGATGAAGTTTTGATGCCTAAAGCAATAAAAGAAACTTATAATAAATATAACAAGACAAAAATGGATAACATGATATTTCTCTTATCTGTAAATTTTATCCAAATCTAAAATGGTTACCATAAGGTAAGATAATATTTAAAAGGTTTAACCCCTTTTTTTTAAGAAATAATACCTTTTACTTCAAAATTTACACAATAAAACAAAAGGTTCAACGTAGATTATTCCATAAATAAATAACCGAAATTCCCAATTAACCTTAATGAGATCAACATTTCATAATTTTTTAACCTCATTAGTGATCTCATACCTTTTAACTTTAATTTTAAAATTTTTATTTCATTCTTCCAAATTAGTCATTCATGTTGAACCATATGTTAACCCTAAAGGTTATATATATTTAAATCCAATGAAGTATCCCAAAAATATCACTAACTACCATGATAAATCACTATATAATCTTATAATGTAGCGAAATTCACTATAATATCATGAATAACATTTTGATAGGAACCATAAAGGTAATACCTAGGTTGACTATAAGTATCTATGAAAATATTTCCTTGTCAATGAATCATTTTTAACCAAGGGTTTATTTATACCACATTATCTAATAGACTATAAAAAGTCATATATGAACCCATGTTTATTAAAACATCAATTTGTTACCCTTCCTATAACCTAGTAAAAGTTTCAAATCACCTCAAAACCATGTCACTTGAAACCTATAATGTGGTATCTATTACATTGAACTTATAATAACCTTAAATTTATAAAACCATGATGTTATCCATAACTATTATGTTTTCCCCATAAGAAAACATACAATCTTACTAAAATTAACACAATCCTTATTTCTCAAATTAAATCACAGGCTATATCCATAAATAAAAAAATGCAATGAACATCATAAATGATGACCTAAATCACTTTCCCACCAAATAACTGACAAATTTAATGGTCACCAATACTATCCCATTTACTTTATATATGTAAATAATATAATTATCCCAACTAAAAATTATCACATTACCACTAAATCACGTTTTTTTATATCATTACCATGAAAATGATGTTTAACTATACATTGTTTTGTAGTATGAAATTTAAATACTTAAATCCTCCCACTTCAATAACATAATTATAAAATAAAAATATAAAAATATGAATCATAATTGACATAACACGTCTATAACCCCTAAGAATTGCATAATTTTAAAATAAAAATAATTATAAAATAAAAATATAAACACTTAAATCCAAATTTACACAATTAAAAAATAAAAATATATTAACACCTGAGAATAGCATGATTCTCCCACTAATATCATTGACATAACACTTTAATAATGGTGTTATAAACACCCGATAATAGCATGATCCTCACACTAATGGTGTTATGTCTATAATATCATTTACATAAAAATTCTATAACATAATTATAAAATAAAAATATATAAACACTTCAATCCTCTCACTTCAATGATTTACATCGAATAGGTCGTTATTTGGTCTAGGAGTCAACATTTAGATTTGGGAATTGAATCAAATAATTCCCATATTATCTATAAATAAAAAATTTAACTATAAATGACTTCATAGGATGAAATTTATTTCCTTCCACTATAATATTGATTTTTCCTTGAAAATTAATTGATTTATGACATTATTTTATAAACATAAAACATTATCATATTCATTTAAGTCAAAATATGTATGGTGTCCATTTAAATATTTTTGACATGAATAAATTTGAGGTTTTTTCCTTCACGGTCTCCACCACTTGAGATTTCAGTGAACATTATCATTATCTTAATTGGTGAGTCCAAGTGTTGGTTAAGGTTAATGTTATCAATCACATATCTTGAAAACTTATTATGAATAATCATAAAGTTTCACCATCTATATCCTATTTCATTTGTTTTCTCATGAGGAATGTTATTTCATTATGAGTTAAATTTATCATTAATATAATTCCTCTTAGTTCCAACCACTGACTAAAACAGAAAAAATAGAATGATAAAAACTGATCATAGTGAGAAAATATATAATCATGAAAATAATTTATAGTATGTATAAATAATGATACCTTCTTTTAAATCTAAGCCACCTTAGGATTAACCAAAGTAATTCCTGATCATTTTTTATTTAGATACTTAATAATGATTCATAAAGAGAATGTTAATTAACCAAATCATATGCCCTAAGAGGGTAAATCAAGTCGGATAGTGTGGGAACACTCATCATGCACGAGAATGAAGACTGAGATGTACTCTGTCAACTTTTTTTGGGTTTTCCCCTAGATGTATCTATACAAAAACCATGATCACCTATATTATCCAGACATGGATGTATTACTAGGTAAACCACATAATCGATTCCTTACCAATTTTTTTACAATGTTATCCTAAAATTAGAAATATCGTTGAACTCTATCATAGGGTTATATTCCCAAATCCATGTTTTCCCAAATCCAATTCCTTTGGTTTATATTAAAATTCCTCTCATTACAATAGTAATGACCTATTTCTAGTAACCTAGATCTGGAGTGAAAAATATTACATTAGAATAATATTAAAGGGATATCATTCTAAAGGACCATCTAGTTTTATTGTATTGAAGAACCAAATATATACCCGATTATCTTTTTTTGTATTGGAAATAAAATATAAAACAAAAAAACAAATGTTTGGAATCTTTAAAACTCATGAAAATATTTCTTATTTATATACTAAGGAAAGAAAAAAAATAAGGGTGAGATAAAAGGATTAGTAAGGGTTAAGTAAAATAAAATTTGTTATGGGTAAATAATACATAATCAATATGGAAATTTAAATAATTGAAAACTCATCCCATGTAATCAATAACTTAAGAACAAATTACCTACATAGACAATATCAAATTCAATAATCTCATGGATAATAATAACAAATTTATAAATGGACTAAATTATTAATATTAAATTTCATGATCTATAAAATCATGATATATTTACCATTAAGTCCTTTCATGAAGACTTGCTAAACTATGAGTGAGAATACCAAAAAATCCAATTAGTAATGTTAACCAACTGGTTTGTTTCATGAGACCCGTCAGTGCATATAGGGGCTATATAATAATAGGGCACACCCATTTATTCATGTACAATTAATTAAACATATATTTAATGATAATTTAGTTTCAAAAACAATATTCTTTGTCAATAAATATTCATATTGCGTAAAGGATAAAAAATATAAATATTTCCAGTGTGAATCAAATTTACTTCATTATAAAACAACATATATAGAAATGTTATATAGTTTGAGGAATAAGAAAATACTTAGTACAAAAATATGGATATTTAAGAGAAATTTAATATCCAATGAATGATTATCACAAGAAAGTTTATATTTCAAGACAATTTCAATGACTAAAAAATTAACAACATTTAAAAAATGACCATAAACCCATCAGAAATATAGGTTTTGTTATAAAATATTGTATTTTGGAGAAATAAATAAAATATAATTCAAATAATAATAATATATTTTGTTAAATATTTTTCTTTTTAGAACCACTGAAAATATGTAGAATTAGAAAAATTTTATAATATAGTTATGGTACTAGGAATTTTTTTAACACTGTATACGTTAAAAAAACATTCATTTGTACATTTTTAAAGAAATTTAAAAAATGAAAATTGGGGAAAACATTAGAAAGATTCCTTGAATACCTTTAAAAAATTAATGGTTAAATTAAAACTTACTAAATAAAGAAATTTAGTAACAAAAAAGTACTTTTTTAAAATAATTTTGAGAAATATGGACAAGGAAGAAAAATATATCTGATCAAATGGGAAGGAAGATCATTTTTTATTTAAAACATTTATTTGATTTATTCAAGTTCTAAAGAGGTGGAATTTTGGAATAAAGTATTTAATATCCAAAAATATATATATTAAAAGAAAATTTATAGGGTTTATAAAAGATAAATTATAATATTCCTTTAGTGAAAATATATGAATCCCAAACGAAAATGTGATTGTAATATGAATTCACACATCATTGGTAACTTTTAAATTATAAAACCTTGAAAGTGTAACTATAATTTAATAATTTATTATAATTAATAAATGTATATTCATGTTAAATACATAAAAGGGGAAGTATATACACTACAAAAAAATTAAATAGGTTTATAATACTAAATGTGTTTCATTGTAGTGGAAATGACGATGAAATCCCTTTCAAAGATCATATTATTGGTGTTAGAATTTAATGAATGAATTTATTGTGTTTAATAATTTAAAATAGAGGAAAAAAGTGTAAATAAAACATAATACAATCATATCTTATTTAACAAATAATCATAATATAGTCAATTAAGTATATGTATATCCCAATGGAAGGAAATTAAGTTAAGAAACCCCTTACCTCGAGCTCGACTTGTCCTATAAGTGGATTTAAACTCATGTATAATAAATTAATAAGTATTATAATAATGTTACATAACCATATAAATCTATATAATATCATATATGATCCACATATAATATCTTATCACTTCTTTGTTAATAATATTTTGTTTTTTATCATTATTTCCGTTGTTAAGTGCTAATTTTTTTTTAAGATTATTTATTAAGTAGTTATGGTCCTTTTACTTTGATTATGATTTTATAATAATAATAATTTTAATAATTATATAAATATAAAATATATAAAATATATTCAATATATATTTTTATATATTTAGAGTCATCTATAAAAGTTAGAGGTAGAAAAATCATTTTCACCATTCATGGAGAGAGTATGCATTATGCTAGCAAGAATATTATTTTCACATTTCGATAGATGGAGAAAAAGAAAGGTAAATAATAATTTACTATTAAATGATCATTTTTATATCATATATATCTTATATATTCATTAAATATATCCTTATTAGCATTCATAAAATGTGGATGTGAAAAACGGAACACATCCCTTCATCGAGGTGGTATGCCACACACACACACACACACACACACGTCATTATCGTTTTCCAACTGATTAGAATGTAAGAAGGTATATAATGTATTATAATTATAGAAGAATAATTATATCATAAATATCATATATATTTACTAGATCCATATTTGTGACCATTTATATTAATTTTTGATGAAAAATGAATTACACTATTGCATAGAGATGGTAAACCGATTGTGCGCATGGGTGATTATTAATCTTTTATTAGGATGGAAAAATATGGAAAATGGTTTTACCATAACATTAATAAAGTATCAGTATATTTATGATACTATATTTTTTATTTTATCATGGGTAAAATAAACTAATAGGAAGTAGAAGAAGAAATAAATATGAGAGTTAGTAAAGATGATTTATCCTTCCTCAGTAAACTTCCTTTAGAGATCCTCTTAAGGGACTTAGGGTTGTTATTTTTGAAACTCCAGAAATTATAGAAATTGTATGAGGATTTTTAGAATATAAATTCTCAGGTTTTTTCTTTTTTCTTTTTCTCAATTTGGTTGAAATAAAAGAGAGAAAGAGTTTCCTTTTATAAGTTTGGAGAGCGGAAATTTTTAGAATTTATTAAAATATTAAATTTATAAACATATTTTTAATAAAAAAAGGAATAAAAATTGATATAATTAAAATATAATATAGGTATGTGTAAAAATACTCTCATAATATAAAATTAGGGAACATTTTGTTTTTTTCATCCTTATATTTCAGTTTTAAACCTCATTAAACCTTTTAAAAATTACTGCAATATTAATGATTTCTACATAATAAGTGTCTGGAATGTTGGTATAAAGTATAAATGGACCATAAATGAACCATGTATGATTTTATAGACCTTATATTTTTAATTTTCAAATTATAATATTTTTATGAAGTTTTAATCATTCAATACAATCTTATTTTCAAAAAACATCATTAATTACATTTTTGAAACTATTAATTTAATTTGACTTTAAACGCATTAAGAAAAATATGGAATTAAAATATAACACATTAAAACATCTATAATATTTAATATTTATCTATTAAAGTCATGTAACGCAATAGTTCATATAAATTGTATTAATTTTAATATTTCTAATATTATTTATTTTATTTTTCAATTAATTGGATGAATATTTGGTCTGCATTGCGTAAATATTTAAGATAATTATTCAATCAAAAAAATTTATAAATAAATTAACATAATAAAAATAAAATAACTATGTTAAAAATAATTATTTATATTCATCAATAACATGTTATTATCCTTATGTTTACATAGAACATAAGTTAAAATAAAGATAGTGACATTTTAGAGTTTTCTTTGCTTAAAATAAAACAAATTTCTATACTACGGAAAAATGGAACCAAACTGTCATATATTAGAATTTTGGATTTATATGGTCGAATTTATTCCTTCAAATAAGATTACAAGAAGTTTTAGGTTTATTTTCAATTCGTTATCAATTTTTAAAACCTTATTTACTTGATTTACTCCTTACTGATGTGATAAATTTTACCATGGTCGCTATTCATAATGTCTAAAAATAAAAGGGAACTATTAACCAAATTTAAACCCCCAAATAAAAAATATGGCATAAAATTCTTAGAATTCATTTTCTATGATTTTTAAAAATTAATTTTAATATAAATGCATAAAACTAAATGAAAAATAGTTTTTTAGAAAATTTACTTTTAGCATAAAAATTAACTTATATAAAAATAATTAAAACTATTGATTAGAATTATATTATTTAAAATAAAATGGATCATATTTTAATTTAGTAATAATTTAAAATTTATTGGTAGTTTTAAATTACTTTATTTTATGGAATGAAATGATAGTATTTGAAAAATTGGAATTTTTCACTATTTACAGAACACTCAATCTTTTCAAAAAAATCCCAAAATCTCAATGTAAGTTAATTTTGGTATGATTATTTGAAAAGAATTAATATTTTTATAAAATAATATTTTTAAATTCTCATTTAATTAATTAAAATAATCTATCACAAGATGCACTAAAAACCATTTTTTATTACAACATAATTTGAAGAACAATATATCAATTGTAAATTGAGTTCTTATTTCCAAAGAATTAATAAATAAATTTTTATTGAATTGGTCATTTTTATATATTTATATTTCATAATATTGTTTATAATATTTTTACCTTCAAAAATTTCATATATAAATGATAATATTTCATTGTAATTTTAAGCTAAGTCTTGTGTATTGTATATGCTATCAAACATAGTGTTATTTTAAAATCATTGGGTGTTAAATAAGAGATATCAATGTTATAGTTTTGTAAGACTATATTGAACATCAATGACGTAGATTAAAATCATACATTGAGATAAAATATTTATAAAACTATCCTGATCCATAAAAACAAAAAATCTCTTACTAATAATATATTGCCACTAAAACTTTGATGAAAACCCATCCATGACATACTATAGATCATGGGTAGTCTATTTATTTAAATGTGGTTATGAATTAAAATAACCATAAATGATGAGTTCCCTTATCTAAATATGTATACATCTTATATTAATATGTCAAGTATCATAAAATACATCATACATAACTCATTCCTCTAAAAAATAAAGAATATCAACACTAAACAACCTCTCCTTTAGGTATTAAAAATCAATCTAAAACTGGACAATCCATAGAAAAACATTTTTCTTTCTATTCAAGGTTTTCAAATGAATCACAATATTTTAAATAGAAAGAAAAATCCTCCTATAATTTTATTCAATACTAAATAAAAATAAAATATACAAAAAATTATTGGGGGATTCTCAAGAACAAACCCATCCAATCATTAATGGATCTACAACTAATCCATGATTAAACATAATATAATCCCATAAATTCACCTTTTCACCCAGAAAACAATTAAGAAACTTTCCTAGTAGATTATAACTATGAAAAGAATAAAAAAACTCTTAAATTATTTAGATGATTCTACTCAGACCATAAATATATGATAATTTAGTTAATTAACACTACTAAAAATGATGAAGGAACTCTTGAAACACAGATATTTATCCGATGAACATGGATGGTGAATTTTTGACAAGAAAAGGAATAAACATGAACTAAAATTGTCGATAGTGACACCTGTAGACAATTTTCGTAATAACTTCTTCCCTCAACCTAATATGATGATACATAGACCATAGATCAATCTTTGAGAACCAAATATCTCCCCCAAACTAAAAAATTAATTATCAATATCCAATAGTGGATAACAATTATTCTTTATCACCTAATTCAATAAAGACAATTAGAACATAGTCACATATTTCCATCTTCCTTATTCACAAACAATAGTATATAAAGTCAAGGTGGTACACTGGGTGAGATGAAACTCTTATATAAAATATCATTGGTCTAGATCCTAATATTAGGAAAATTAAATACTACCATACTATATAGATACACCTAAATTAGGAATGAACGATGCTGTAATTATATCTTAAACTCAATATTACATCAAGGGGAAGCTTCAAAAATTCCTCAGGTATGAAATCAATTTTTTTACATGACCTTTTTAAACACCATTCCTAGAACTTATTCTAAAATAAAAACCAACTCATCCATCACAGAAGATAGGATTCTATGTTGCATTGGTGTTTCCTATTCTGATACTCAATGATAAACACATCTTATTCATCAACAGGATAAAAAATAAAACTTTGAATATTACCTATGTATTATTAGTATGAAATCATATTATTATATCTTTTAATGTAGGAAATATCTTGACGATCTATGCTACCCTAACATCATCTCAAAATATCTTCAGACATTATAAAAGATTTGCTAACTCTCAATCGGAATTATCTAGACCAAGTAAAATCCACCATAATTCATTGAGCATGAACTATGTTTGGTTTAATAATGGAGTTTTTATCTCTTGAATTGTAAAAAGAATATTCTAATGTAAAATAAAATCTTTTGGCACATCAAAGAATGTCATATTTTCTAGGACTTCTCCACTCTATTGCATGCATATGACCTCCCCATTCACTTATGCCTCATTAAACCTAATACCTCCACAAAAAAAATGATATCATCCTTGAATAACTAAGGAATAGGGGCATCACATGGATATCCTACCCATGATCTATCTCCACTATTATATCTGGAACCCAGAGGATAATACTTCTACTGTTATTTCCTTAAAGGAAACTATTGAAAGAGATGAACCTATAATGGGATTCTAGCTCCTCATTAAATAAAAAGGTATGATAGTAAATTAATATTATCATGTCATATAGATCTAAATGAATAGAAAAATTTGACTAGGTTCTAGGAAGTGGCCCAAGAAGTACCAAGAATAACTAATCTAGATGAGGAAAACTAAGGTTGAATCCTTATTTTCTAGAAATTTGACTGAATAGACAACTCAGAAACACTATCCATTGTTCTTCTCCTTGAAAATTCCTGATGATATAATTCTCATGAGAATAAAGTATACAAAATCAAATTCTCTATAATTTAATCCATTATTAGAATCTAGAGAAGACTCAATAATGTTAAATGGTTAACATTTCATTGGATATTTGGACAAAAAATCTTCTCAAAATTCCTTACTCTAGACTCTTAGTCTAGTATAAGGTTTGAATCATAAATAAAGAGGTCCTTAAACTAAATAAAATTCTTACACATGATAAAAATCCCTTTTCAAAGAGAAATCATATCCCACCACTGTTCTTCTTTCATATTTGGAGAAAATATCTCATTCTATTACTAATCACAAATCTTCTTCTAAGAAAATTACGACCCCTTATAATCACCTCGAAATAAAATTCACTAATAAATTGTAACAGCACATAATAAAAAATTTACTAATGAAATCCAGTGATTCTTACTAGAAGAAATGAAACTGAATATGATATCCAAATCCTCCACCCATATCTCATTCTTTTTATTAGAATGAAATATTTATACTTCTATTGTTTCTAACACTAAAACCCAAAAAAATTCTTCATATAAAAAACATCCTCATCCCTATGATGATATTCAAGGTAATTATACTATTTGTATTTTCCCTGAATGTCATGAAGATGTTGACAATGAGTAATAACAATAAAACAATAAAACATTAAGGACTTTTAAAAATTGAAAAGGGAATTATTTAGATAAATTAATAAATTTCACTATTCTTTACATTACTTAATCCAATCAACTTTTAAAAAATGTGGTACATAAAACATGGCATGGAATCTACCTAATAAAAAACATCATCTCACCTATTAAATTTAGTAGATTTGAGGTATATCCATTGGATCATAGAGGTTTTTAATCCAATGTTTCAAACCTAGCATACATTACATATATCATGTATTAATTTAACATGAAACTACTTAAAAAATGCAATCCTCACAAGTGAATAGTTATGAAATCTATCCTATATTTTAAAACAAAAGAAATGATACCACTTTGTCTGAATAATCACCACTAAAATCCCTCTTGATCTCTTAGTGAAACATGTGTGACCCCTGATACCCACCTACACTAGGTAATAGGTCATAGACTTTCATTGAAGTTATAAAAAGAACCATATAATGGGAATTACCCCAATAATTCCCAATAATAAAATAAAATCCAATAAAATATATAATATAATTTATAAATAATTAGAAATTAATTTAATATAATATAACAACGACTCAAAAATTAAAATATATAATGAAAAATTTGACATACATTGACACTATGATCACCATCCAACCATGAACAACCACCATGAGATTCTAAGGTATAAATTATTACAACAACAAAAGTATATCTTGAAGTCATCCCTAATATATAAAACAAAAATTGAACAAAAAATACAATTTTTCTGCAATGATGCATCAAAACAAGATAATATTTCTCTATGAAATAGCTATCCATGGTGTATGAATTTTAGTTAAACTATTATTTCTAAAATAGATTTAAAAATAAGAAAAAAAGCATTACCTCTCCCACAAATATACCACCAAATTCCATAGACACCTTTAAAACTCCAGAAACTGTCAAGGGTATATGAAAATCCTTTCCCTTATAATAACTGATCCAGACAAGGGAAGCCCATTATAGAGATTTTTAGTGATAGTTAAAATGGTTAAAAGTTTTAATTAGAAGAAAAAATTTCAATTGTAATGTCTAAAAATATTTCTTAAAAAAGATGAAAAATGTATTTAAAACTTAATGGTAGAGTTAGAAAGGAGTGGAATTTATTCAACTATGGAAAATCTGGCCACAAGAATAGGAATTGTTCAGTATAATAGAAGGATCAATAGAAGTCTAGTGGAGAGTCAATGTCAGATATAATTTTATAGAAATAAATTCATATAATTTAAAGGGAATTTGATACTGAATCTATGTTTTACATATTTTCTAATATATAGGAGTTCAATGTTAATAAGTAATTGACATAAAGAAATTAAATCAAACATCAAGGAAATGGTTTAAGGAGTTCATACGTTGAAGATTTGGATGTAGGGATTATCTTATATAAATGAAGGTTAAAAAAAATATATTTTTTATCTTTTCATTATTTTATGTTGTATGATAAGAGATATTTTTAAACAATTATTGTTTGATGAATAATACTGTATTATTAGTTTGATACACATGGGTGTGTTTAATTCAAATCTATAACATGGTTTGAATAGGATATGAGGATAAATATATTTTATCCTAGATAAAATTGTTTATCTATGATTTTTTTTTAAAATATGAAGGGAATGGATCTCACCATTATTAGTGTAATATTTTGAATAATAAAATTTCCATTACAAAATAATCCTCCAAACACATAAAACACCATATAATATATGGTGGTCAATAGTTTTTTGGTTGAATATTCCCACTAAGAGAAAATCTGTGTTATTTCAAAAAAAAGAAGTTTATCTCTCTTATAAAGATATTATAGAGAGAATATAGTTTTTAAGAGACAAGTGATAGTATGTTTGGAATTATTGAAGTTCAAAATTCAACAAATAAAACATTATTCTTGTCAAAATTTAATGCGAATATCACTTCATATTTGAATTTTTTAGGCTATTCCTGTAAAGAAATAAAATAAATAGTTTCATTTTGTTACCATAAGGATTTCAAAATAAGTTTTAAAATTATCATAAATTTGATTATGATAAACATAGTAAATTTTTTTATAGAAATAAATATTTACCGATGGTGTAAAATTAGATATTATTTTAGTAAATTTTTATTGATTCAAATACAGAGAATATGATTCTTAATATTACCATTATTCAAACTATATTTCCTCATAAATGTCACCCATTAAAGGAGTTCAGTTAAAGGGTTTTGTCTGATCACCACATAGAGATATGTAAGGAATTATATATAGATGTAATGAGTTTAACTAAACATGATATGAAAAAATATAACGCATATTGGTAGTATTTTGTGTGAGATAAATGAATATTTCTTATTTATAATTTTTTTAGTATTTTTAAAATATTTTAAGAATATATGTTATATAATTTCATATTCTTGTAATAACCATTCAATTATTTTTTCATGTTTCCTTCATGTGCAACATGAATTGAATAATAATTAACCACTCAAATTATGGATTTGAGTTATCCCAAACTGATGTATTTCTAGTATTATTTTAGGTTATAAATAAATTTTTATGTTAGTGTGGGTTGGATTTTATACTTGTATAAAACATATACTCATGAGACACAAAAATGAGTTTTTGTGCAAAATTTCCCATGAATTATACCACATAGAGTGTTATACACCATTTATTTCGTATACTAGGGGTGTATGAATCTTATTTTTATTTCCCTATTATGAAAGGTTAGATGAGATACCGATCATGAGAAATTTCACATAATGGTACCTTTATTATACTATACTTTATATGGAGATAATAAAAAAGTGTTTCAATATTTTGTTAATCATGTCTTATTTATGTTTATTCAAGATTGGATTTTCCTAATGTATGGAAATTTGGACATCTAGGACCTTAAATGAGATAGTTTGAAGGAGAGTATGGAAATACCTAGTTATGTAACATATTATTCATATGACATGTTCGTCTATCATAGTGAATGACATATGACGTGTTCATTCAATTGTATATTCTATAATCATAGTTCTAAATATGTATGAGTAACTATAGGATAATGATATACCCTATATCATATGGTTACTTGATGAAATTGAAAAATAGATCATATCAAAATTCATGTTTTTTAAGATGCAACTCGTGGACATGGGTATCAAGTTACATGTTTTTTATGGAAATTATTCAAAATCCATTTATATATGGAGTTTAATTGACAATTTTATACTCTAATTAACCACATAATTATGATATGGTGGAATTTTAAGGGATTTGAATTTTCAAAAATCGAAGTCTAGGTCAGTTTGAATATTTTGGTTTTGAAGGAAAGATTAATTTATTGGTTGAGGAAAGGGGGATGTTTTTAGTTTTTTTCAAGGGTTCATAATGTTGTTAGTTGAATTTAAGGGTGGTTTAAGAGTTTTTCTTGATGTCAAGTGGTATTAGACACAACATGGTACCATTGTCAATCTAGGGGTGGTAGGTCCTTTGAATAGTTCATCGACTCACTAGTATGCCACATTGTACTCTAACCTGGGGAATTAGGATCTCTATAGGGATTTGATATTTTTTAGTAGGGGTATAATTGTTATTTCAATACCATTGTATTATAATTTCCTTTTGGGGTTTCTTCCTTATTCCATTCAACCTAGGATAGGGAGACAATCCCTTACCTCTCATTTATAATGGGGAAGAAAATCCTTCCAAAATCCATGAACAGTAAAAAAACATCTGGAAGAATGTTCTTTTGGATTTCTACATTCCTTTTTAATTAACCTCACCACCCCTTGAATTTTTATTCCCTAAATAGGAGATACAAAAACTATCAACACTATAAATAATCATCACATACAATTACAAGATGAAATGAAACAAATGGAAGAACAAAAAATTACTTAGTTTAAACAATATTCCAACATTCTTGGGAGAACACTTAAACAACTATGATAAAATGAGGGTACTGTAGATTACAATATCTCTCACTCTCAAATCCCTATGTACAATAGATCAGGTACACAAATCGTATCTAATATTGTGTATTTTATATCTCTATAGTAGCTGGTCACAAATCATATTTATAGTGGTTTACATATTGTAAATCGATTCCACATCCCTATGAATTTCATAACTATCCTTCTATTGACTAAGGAATACTATTATACACTATTTCACATTTATTTTGACCATCAAAAAATGGTGGATATATATGATACCAAAGTATCAAAATTATCCTTCCAATACTTGCAATTGAACAAAAAACACATTTATCTAGAATAATTTATAAAAATATATGATCCACAACCACTATAAAAACATTATTCCGAAAAATGATCCTTCGAAAAAATCTTCTTCTATACAATTCCTTTCAAGAAATTAATTTTGAAAAAACTTAATAGACTTTAAAAATACCAACAAATCCACCACTTGAAGACTACTTCAGGTGTTATGAATTTCTTCCTCATTCAGCAAAGATAATATCATTTTTCTGGATGCACTTTTCTCCAAATTCATCTGTTTTTCTAAGTCCAATTAAAGAAAAATGATGCCTCATATTTTCTTAGACTAACACCATTTGAACATGTTTGTTGGATTTTGATTTCCATTATTGTTTCAAAGTTCCAACACTGCATCTTCATATTGATTTTGAATGAATTGGAATTCCAAGTTGATGGGTTTTGTCCTTGCATGAAAAATTACATTCTTAGAAAGGTTATTAAAGATCTAACAATAAAATAACAAAATTCCTTCTCCTGATTCATTTTTGATCTCCTTCATCAATCAAATCAACCATGAAAAATCCTTTCCTACTTCTATAATAACATGATATTTTGCTTCCACGGTTGAGAGAGTAACCACATATTGTATATGGGATATCCAACTAACTACCTCCCTTCAGAAAATGATGAATAAAACCATTATACTCTTCTGTGAATCCTGGTATTTAGTGAAACCGACATCCACAAAACCCTTCAATGGATCATTATTACTAAAACATAATGATTTGTATTTTGAACCTTTCTTATATCATACGATCCATTTCAGACACTCTTAATGAATCCTTATGGTATTTGACTCCAAATGAAACAAAAATCCCACTATAATGAAAATAAAAGGTTTTCTGCATATCATTGAATACTTTAATCATTCAACAGATAAATAATAAGATATATTTTCCTTGTTTAATATTTCCTCTTCTAAATATGTGTCTTATTATTTTGAGAGATTGATGTTTCCAACAAGGGAATTTGATACATGTTTAATTTTTTTTATTTAAAATCATTAAATGTACTTCCAAAATATTTTATTTTTGAGATAACACCAAAGTTTTTTATTTCCTATAACTCTTAATTCTCATCCCCAGAATTTTCTTAGCATTTCCAATATTCTTCATCTCAAACCATCTATATAATTTCTTCTTTGTATCTTAATTCCAATGAATTTATGGTCTTGTAAGATATATATCATTGATATAAAAAATATGTATAATGAATCTTCTAACACCCCACAACTTTCTATAGAAGAAGTGATCAAAATTATTCAAGTGAAACTATATTTAACCATAAAAGCATCCAACATTAGATTCCTCTATTGAGGGTCTTTCTTCAATCCATATAGGATTCTATTCAACTTGAAAAAATTTTCTTCTTCCAATAATCTTCATAATTATTGGGATGGTCCATGTAAATATTCCCCTTTAAATCACCACGAAGGAAGGATGCTTTGACATCTGTCTTCTCTATGTTAAAAATATTTGAATAAAAAATTCTTAAAAATACATAGAAGTTTCTTATTGGATAAAACATCTATGAAATTTATTATTTTATTATTTTCATAATCCCACAAGTGGTATTCAATGTTCTCATCACTATATTTAACAAGTAAAAAATCTTCATATTTATACTCCTACTTATCTCCTTAGTTGGATTAACATTGACATATTCCACACTTTAGGTTTTGAGACAATCCAATTTTGATCTTTGATGAGGAAAAAATTATTCCAGATTCTCTTATCCAAGATCTAAATATATACTTCTATAGATCATGTAGGCTTACATGTATATATATTCTATCCAAAATTCCCTTAGACATTTCAAAATGAAGTCTCACACACTATGTTTTTTATTTTAGATTCATGTTGATTATTTTAGAAACTTTATTATTTTTTGGATTTACAGGTGTTGTATTCTCATGGTTAAATCTATTTTTCCAAGAAAAGTTTATTAATTTGTTTCTAGTGCATTATACACCATTTTCTGTTTAGATAAAGTTTATATTATGAGCAGTTCCCCAAACATTAAAATGAAAAAGTTTTACCTTCCGATTTCTAGGTTTCTATCCACCCAAATTAAAGTTTTCCATATTTTGTTTTCCTATACAAGTCTTACATCCTATAAAATCTATTTTATTGAACTTATGTATACATATTTATTCTAGAAATTTTATATTATTATCACTAATGTGGCCATATAAAAAGTTATGTACTCATGGGCCTTTTAATAAAGTATCTCTGATCATTGGAACATCATATTTTCTTTTAGTCAAGTATATAGTTCCATTGTTTACCCAGTGACCTATCACAATGAATCCTATGACTATCTTACACACCCTATATGAAAAATTAGTTCTAGAAAATACTTCATCAAGTTTTCCAATTGATATGATGTTATTCTAAAGAATGGAAATGTTTCTAACATCTTTTTTCTTCAAGAAACATCCATTATTTTTTCAAATATTAAAATTTACTTTTCCAAATATCTCAAGATCTTAACCATCTACCAGTTTTACTCAACCCAAGATTTTCAATACAAATTCCACCATGCACCCCTGTTTTCCTATTGAATGGAAATGTGAACCATAGGTAATAAAAAAAGTTTTTTCAGTAATATTTACACTCATTAACAAACTACCACCTCATTTTTTCTATACTGATAGATTTTTTACTTCTAAAATTTTCTTAATTATTCATATATTTCTTCTAATTAAGGAAATCCATATTGATATTTCCCTTATTTACAAAAATACAAAAAGTAGGTACTTGACTATCTTATCTACTCAGAATTCTTCCTTTGTAATGTTCTTCTGATGAATCCTTCTGAATTTTCTACCATTGAGATGACCATACCTATATTAAAATATTAAGAGAACTAACTAAGGGTACCTGTATTTCCTTCCACATCATATTTTTATTAAGAATTATTTTTTGAATTTCAACAAATAAAAATTCTTTCATTCCTCTCAAATTACTTACTGTTTTTAGCATGGAATCTTGGATTTCTAGAAATGAAGATAAAATAAGAAATGCACACAAATAATTCTTGAAAGTAAGCTTCGCCAATTTTAGTTGTCATTATATCATGTTGAATTCATTCAAATGGTCTGTTTCCATTCTTTGTTCTGATAATATCATGTAGAATAATCACTATATCATTAATAAATTATTGATAACTATTGGTCTTAGATACATGTCAACTAATTTTTTGACTACATCCATAATTATTTTCATCCAATAAATATTGAAAGATACATTCCATGTAAGGTACATTCTTACCAGGGATAAAGCCTTCCTATCTAAGAAATCACAATCTAACTTCCCCATATTCTCTTTGAATTTACCAGATAAAAAATATTCCAGATCTTTCTATTAAAAATATCCTCTAACTACATCCTCTTAAAATTAATGTTTATCCCATTAAACTTTTCAGTCTCGATATTTCCTTTATATGAATCCATTTTGTAATCCTTCAAGTGTGAAAAACTGAACTAAATCACTTTGATATAACTTACTGAAAAAAATAGCGCTTTTGAAATCCATGAACCTAAACAATATTTTAGAGAAGCATTATTAAGGAATCTTACCTTCCTAATGATTTTTCATCACTACTATAGCGACCAAACCCCAAATAGCCTACTACCATTGTTTGAAATCAATTAAATTGGAATGATTACAAGGAATAAAATCCCGATTGACCTAGTGTTTAGTATTATTGATAAAATAGATACATAAATGATCCTTTTATAAAAAATGAATACAATTATTACAATATATATTTTTGATTTCTAAATAATAAGTTCGACGATAACTTATATTCCTTATAGTATATCCCTACATATATTTCATAGTTCATTTCTAGGATTCCTGGAAAAATTAAACATAATAAGGGTAAGATGAAATTGTCAGTAAGGGTAAGTAAAGTGGAAGTTATATTGAATTAATCAGAATAATACTTATGAAATGTGAAATGACTAATCTCACATGCCATATAATTAATAAACAGATAAGGAAGTGCATAAACAATATGGAAAGGTAATAATTAAAAACACATTACATTCAAATAACTAGATAAAGAAAAAATCAATATGAAATGGTAAGAAACTAAAATTCATGCCATCTAATCAATGAAAATAAAATAAAATGTATCCATAGAAATGGAAACATAAAAACTCATGGATGAATAATAACTAAAACTAAATAAAGTAAATCATTAATTATTGAATACCATTTTTTCTAGATAAATTGAACCATTACCATCAAGACATTTCACAAGACAAATTAGTGTATTGGGAAAAACCAATCTAATGTGTCTAGCCAACTAACTCATCCCATGAGACTACCGATGCATTAGTGGGATATCTATAACTGGGCACCACCAATTTTTTTTGAGTCCAAAACATTCCACATATTGAATAATTGAAAGTAATTATATGACTTATCAAATAATCAAATTGAATAACAACTATGGAATTATCAATATTTTCCTAAATAATCAACTAATTTTAAAAGTATACACTATATATAAAATGGTATATGATATAGGAAATAGTAATATCTATGATAAATGATATGGATAATTAGGGGAAATTCAATGATCATTAGAGTTTGAATATTTCAAGCGGATTTCCAAAATGAATCAAGTATGTGAATATAAATTATTTACTTAACCAAATCAATCAAAAACTGTATAGGGAAAGCATAAAGATGGTATCAGTACAACATAACCCAAGTAGAGTAAAATAAAGGTTTTTTTCATTAATGAATGGAAATATTATGAATTTTTTTTAAAAACATTCTTGAGGAAAATATAATATTCTTTGTTTTTTTAATAAATTATTTGAAAATAAATTTTTTAAAAAAATTATTTAAAAAATAATCTTTTAAACATGGAAAGGAAAAATCGAAGGAATAATGGTGGATAAATCCATAAATGATGTACGAGGTAAAAAGAACATTCCATTTACATGGTAAAAGGTAAGAAAAAATGCCTTGTTCAAAAAGATATAGGAAGATTCAAATGAAAACATTAGTAAAAGGAAAAAAATTCCTTCACCAAATCATTTTTTTTTCTTAAAAACACTTTAATAAAACATGGTTTTTTTGATGAAAATAGGTTCTCTGACTAAATAGAGAAATAAAGTCAAATTTTCCAAATTTTTTTTCTAAAACTTTGTGAGTACCAAAGAGTGGGAAAATGGTACATGAAAAAGGTCACGATAACCATATAATAGAAAAATGAATAGTTTATTGAAAAATTTCTATATAATTTCCTCAAATAGAAATACCATTGAATGATCATTAATGTTATTATTGAGGAAAATAACCTTTAAACATTCCAATGTGTTCTATACCACTTTAAAACTTTTTAAATTACAATCTTCATAAATGAATAAAATTGAATTATGGTTTATAATAAAATGAATATAAATTATTAATTGTATCATATAAAAAAATTGTTAGTAGATACACCACATAAAATATGTAATTATTGAACAAGAAATTAATCTCACGGATGTAAAAAGTGAGTTAAGAATCCCTTACCTTGCGTATGACTTGTCTCGTGCATCTTTATATTATTGAATAACAAATTTATATCAATTATTTAATTTACTGAGAACCTTTTTCTTTTTTATTATTTTTTTTCACTTATTATTAAGATTTATATAACTACTTAAATAATCAATCTTATGTCATATGTTTTGACCCAATTTATTTTATGTGTCCAAAATGACTTTGGTCGGTCAACAATGGTCAAAGGGGTCATCATATAAGATATATATTATAATAATAATGACATATTTATCATATTTATACATAAATTATACCTTTAAAACCAATAATTAAATATGGTTATGAAAAATTAATCAACGTTACAATCAGGGAGACGGTAGGCCGCACGTACGCATGAGTAACGCTCTCATTTTAAAATGATCATTATAGAAAGAAGGTAAGTAGAATTATTTGTTTCAATAATGATAATTATATCATAAATAATATATTATTTAATAATATATACTTATATATATAAATCTTTTGATGTAAAAGGAATCACATCGCATCGAGGAGGCGATAATCCACACATCCATGACCGACATTATAACTTTTTAGTACGTGAAAGGATGATAAAGAAATTGATATATATATATATATATATTTACAAGTGGGTAATTATGTAATTAATATCATATATATGTTTTTTATTTCTCATATTTTTAATTAAATTCATCCTTTATACATTCCATGGATCATGTGAAAGAATCAGATCGCTTTGAGGCGGCGGTAGTCCATAGTTCCACAAACAATGTTATCGTATTTACACAAAATGGAAAGTATAAGAAAATGTATTATAAAATAATTAGAGAATAATAAAGACATAATAAATATAATATATGTCATATATAATCCTAGTTTCCATCATAATTTCCACTATGAGAGGTGGTAAACGATAAATGAAAAATCATCATTTTGTGCGGTAGTAGTTCGTTGTACACAAAAACAATATGTTCATTACCCATTATACGGATGTGTGTGTAAGTGTATTTATAAACCTTAGTATAAATAAAATATTAGTAAATTTATGATAATGGTGACCTTATAAAAGCATACAATGACAACATTTTACTCATTGGAGAGTGGAAATAAAACTATAAATCTTAAGGAAATATTTTATGTCTTAATCGGGTAACTCCTTTTTGTTTGAACCAAAAGGATTCCTTGGAAGGATTTATTCACAAATTAAAGATTAAAGGTAAATGGGAGGTATTTTGGAAATATTAATTTTCATATATTGTCCTAGTATACGTGGTTTTAGAGGTTTGAGTTATGGGGGGAAGTGGTGGCCCTATATAGTGTAGGAGGAATGACCCTCTTGTAATTTTTTGAAAAAGGAATTCTTCCCACTTTTTTCATGTTAAAAGTGGATCCAATAATGAAAAACAATTATATAAAATATATCATAGTTTATATATATGTCCATAAAATGGATTTTGGACATGTTTATAGGTGATTTGGATCCTTAAGATTGAGGTTTAGTTCCTTATTGAGCTCTATTTTTCCTTAATAATTATAATTACTTTTCATTACATTCAATAATTTTTTTGGTCAAAAAATAATTTGGTCCAATTATACATTATATATTATAATAATTAAAAATATGGAATCAAATTTTATAAATTACAATAATATAATTGGCAGAAATTAATTTAAAATTCATTCTGTAGGCGAGACGACAATGCAGGTTTTTTACGTAAAAATGTCCAAATGTTTGCTATGTTTTTTGTAATAAATTTCAAAGTGAAATTGATTAAAATGGAATAAATTGTACTAATTTATAAAAATATTATAAAATTAAACTTTAAAACAAATTAAATTTATAATTTATCATTTTAAATAAATTAGATGAGAAAATAGTTTCGAATTGAAATTCAATATTTTAAACTATTCACTAAGAAAAAGAAACTTCATAGAAAATTACAAAATATTTACCCAAACCAAAATTTTATGTTTATATTTAAAATATTAAGGTTATTTTTAAATATTAAATTTATAAAAGGTTCAAAATTTTTATTTTAAATGGGTTTACTATTAAAAGGTAGTAAAATTGCCTTTATAAAAATATAGGTTTTTATGTGTGAAATAGGGTTTGTTCTTATCTTATGAATATCAAACCTAATGGATAAATATCAAAAGTATTTGATCAAATATATAAAATGTGTTTTTAATTAAAATCATTCAATAATTTTAATTAATTATGTTTATTAATAAAAAACTCCTTTAGAGCATAAAAATAAAAATATTTATATTTATATCAAATTGGTTCTTATTTTCATTTCTCATTCATTTGTAACCAATGAATTCATTTAATATTTATATAAACCATATATTTTAATAGGTTTTTTAATAAAATTCTTATCTACTTACATAACAACTTGGTTATATCATGTTATGTACAAATAATAATATTTTAATTAAACATTGGGATTTGGTGAAACTCAGTCTTATGTGTAACGCAAGATATCATAGAAGGTCGATCTTGTGTGTAACGAAAGCTATCAAAAAAAGGTACCTATTTCGTGTGTTGTAATATAAATTAGTGTTTCATGAATTAAAAGATATATAATATATCATATTTATGTATTATTTTAAATATATTGTAATGTATCATGTTTATATATTCCCTTTTTACACATGGTGTTGCATGTCATATACTCTACTGATTAAAAAGTTGTACTTTAGAATTTTGGGGATTTAAAAAATACCCCCACAACTTTGTGTTAATGAACTAGGTGATATAAAACCTAATTACCATAGAAATTACAATTCAAACAGAATTTCAATATGAGTAGAAATTAAAAGAAGAACATATTGAAATAATGTGATTTTTTAAAAATTGCTATATCCATGGGAGAACCCTGCAACCACTATGGTAAAATATAATCACAAGATATTATAATCACTCTCACTCTCAAATTACTATATAAAAAAACTAAATAAACCAAATTTTATGTTTTATTTTATGTTTTATATCTCTATATCAACTGGTCACACATATTATCTATAGAGGTATACATCTGACAAACTGGATCAAGCTCCATTCAATTTTATTGGTTTTCCTTGCATTTATTGAGGCAAACATCCATAAATTTTTGCACCTTCAGTTAGTGTTATTAAAACCTTTTAAAAATTTTTCTACCAAATAAAAAAACTTTTCCTTCTGAATCATTCTACTAATCCTCATAGAAATACGTTTCATCCATATTCATTTCAGAAAATAAAGAGGTGCACAACCATTGTTAGAAACATTATTATGAAAAAAGATTATTCTAGAAAATCGCCTTCTAAAAAGATCCTTTCAAAAAATCAACAAGAATTCAAAAATGTCACTCCCATTTTCATTCCAATATTTGAGTGTTTTTTAATAAACATTTAATGTATTTTAAAATAATATTATTCTTGACATCTTTCTTAAAACACAACATCGATCCTTATGTGAATTGATATATATTATTAAAATCTATTATTATTTAAATGTGATCATTATAACATATCCATTGAATTATAAGATGTGAATATGAGTAACTATGCTATTTAATATATATATATATATAATGTTTCTACTCAAAAAAAATCATTTATTAATTCTTAGTAACTATGAAATAAATTTTTAGTAAATTTATTTTATGCTTCCAAAATACATTTTATTCAAAAATGATTTTTATTGTATTTTTTACATTGAAATTATAATTAATTTATCCCAATTTTATAAAATTTATTTTAAAATATAAGAAACATTTTTTAATTCATCATATCAAAATTCACTTAGGCTGAAATATTGTGATTTTTATGTAATGATGATTTTTTAGTGGGTAGTGAAAAATATTTGGTTTCTCAAATACTGTAATTTATTTTCATTAAATGTGGTAATTTAAATGACCCCTTATATTATAGACTTGGTCCTAAATTTATATATTGTTCATTTTATTTATTATTAATTCAATTTGAAATAAAAATATTCATGATTTTGATATAAGTTAATTTTTCTGCTTCAAAACAATTTTTTTTCTAAAAAGTGTGTTTTCATTATGTTTGACATATTTATATTAGAATTTATTGCTTCGATTTATAGATATTGAATCTAGAAATATGGATACCGTATTTGGAATTAGTTGGTTAGAATCTTGTAAATTGAACCATTTTATTTTTGGTTATCATGAATAGTAACATTGATAAATATTTATCACCTTAGTAAAGGTAAAATGGGTAAAACCGTGCTAAAAATGAGATAAGGTCTCAAAATCAACCCAAAACATAACCTTATTTCGATGTATCGAAAAAAAATCAATAATATATATAAAAAATATGAATATATTTTTTCTCTTTTCGTTGGATAATGAAATTTATTATATTTTATGTAAATGAAATTCCAAAATCTCACTTTCTTGACTATAATGTATCTTGAATTTTTTCATAAGGATACAATGAGAATAAGTTCAGTTCTAAATATTTTTTTGAAAGAATAATAATTTTTTTCATATTTTAAATTATTTATAAATTTTAATGAGTAAATAATTACCATAAATTCTTATGCAATGTCAACAAAGTAATTTTTTCATTAATAGAAGAATAAAATAAATGATTAAAAAGATATTAAAAGTAATAAAATTTTGGTGAATTATTGTGTTCAATGATTTTTTTGGATAAATATAACATTACATGGATGATTAAAAGGTTTATATTCTAATTCCATAACTATCTTGATGTTTTTAAATTCATAGTAAATGAATATTGTTAGAAATTGAGATTAATGATATTTTAGGAGAAATAATATTTTATTAAATTATTTAAAAATGATGAAATTTTTTCAAGAGATCTAGTAGGATGAGAAATATTCTAAAACTTCTTAAAATGAAAATTTATGAGTTAATTTTTAATTTATAAGTAAAATTATTAATTTTTACGGTTGAAAAATTCATTACTGCACATAAGGTTATAATTGGAGAACGAAGGGGATAAATAAAAAAATAAAGTTTAAAATGAAGTTAAAAACCTATCTAAATTTAATTAAAAGAGGATATTTTTACCATAGAAATTTTTTATTATAATATCTATCCATTTGTAATCATCCATCTTGAGAATTAATAAATTATATTTAAATCATTTTTTAATTCCTTATGTGTCATTTCCTTCCCTTATAAACGGACACCCCTTTATCTCTTTTATTTACATAACTTTGATCTGCCTATCTTGACCAAACCCTTTAAAATTATCATAAAAACATCCCCATATAAGAATAATAGGTGATATTATTCTTTAAATATCATTACAAGGGTCCTTAATAAGGCATCTAATGAATTCTCACTAAAGAAGTGGAGGAAAAAATGCCTTCAAAAAAAGTTGAACTTGTGGTAAGGGTTTCTAATCTAAATTTTATTTCTTTGAGACTTATATAATATTCACGAATTATTTAATTTTTTTGTATATAATCACCATGATTATCTTTTATTATGATTTCTTGAAAATTATGGAAATTTAAAAATCCATCCTATGTTCTCGCTTTCATGAGGTTTTGATATGGTTGTTACTGAAGTAGTAAGGGATATATGTTACAATATCATTGTTTTTCTAGATTGTTTATGATTAAGTTTCCTATTGTGAAATTTAATGATATATCTCTGAATAATCTCATGTATTTTTTTATCCTCTATTTATTTCAAGAGAATACACGTTTTTTAATTTTCCTCACTTTAAGTACTCAAGAGATAAAACAACCAATTTTTTAAGGAAAACCGGTTTTATTTATATATTCAGTCAATAATACTTTTTCCTCTATGTACACGATGTATTTTAAATGATTTAATATTATAATATGAATACTTAAATCCATTTTTATTCGTGCTTTAATTTTTATAGTAATGTTTTAAAGGAATATTCTTGCCATATTCCAAATGAGGAACTTTTAAAATTTTATAAAAAAATTGAATAGAATATTTGTTTCAATATACACAACTTGAAAATAATTTCAAATTATTATGACCACATAATTATTTAAAGATCAATTTAAAAATTTAGAATGGTATTTTTAAATAATTTTTTAAATACTATTTTTTTTAATTTTTATAGTTTTTAAAGAATTTATTTCTATGTGAAAAGGGTATTTTACACACGAAATATTAAAAATGATGTTTTAAATGAATTTTCATAAAATATTAATCCTTTGATGTTAATAATGATTTATTAAGGTTATAATTTGATGATAACAAATTTATTAATTTAATATTTGGTTTATAATTATGTTGATGAGATGTTTTTTAAAAGAATTTCCTTTCCATGAGTTATGATATATGATCAATGATTTATTATCTTGGGGAATACATGTGAGTGGATTTTGATTATGTGATAGGTGGTCTAAGAATTATATAACCCTTTAATGCATGGGGTAAAAATGGGTAACTCATGAGATAAATATGTTATGATTGAACCCAATTTTATTTTCCTAATTTTATTCAAGGACCTAGTTTTCAGGTCTATAAGATTATGCATATATGGTTTTAATGTCTATAAGATTATGCACATACCTTGTTTTCATGTCTATAAGATTATTCTTGGACTTTGTTTCTTGTCAATAATTTTATGTGAGGGTTTTATTTCATGTTATTTACTTAATGAGTGAACCTATTTCTATTTATACATGTTCATAATGTTATACACCCATTTTTTTCAACATTTAGATATTTAGGTTATTCTCTCATGGATCATGAATAATTATTAATAATTCAAAACTATTATGTTTATTTTATATTATTATGATAATGTTTTATTCCATAACCCACACATTTTATATCTTTCAGATAAGGTATGAACATTTTAATTTATGGTCATGAACTCTTTTTCTTATTATTATCTATAGTTAATGAATGATTATTGATTTATATATTATATTCTTACCCTTACTAAGAATTTGATCTCAACCTTTCTTATGTTTTTAGTTCCCGAGGTTAAGAATAAGGGTTTTAAGTAGGGTACAACTAATATGTATTCTATATGTGAAATTTTGAAAAAACATTCACTAATTAAGTGGAATATGTATATAGTCTCTAAAGACACTAAAACTTTGTGGTTATTACATGGATAATAATGTTATTTATTGTATATTCATCTAAAATGATGTAATATTTATGTATGAAAAGTTTGGTTCACTATATTTACACTTAGAGGAGGGTTTAGATAATATTTATAGTTTAATATTTGATATATTTTATGAAAACCTAGGGATAATACTAATTATAGGATAAAATCATATTTTTTTGGAATGATTGAGATTATATGATTTTCCAGGAAAAAATTAACTACCTAGATACCATAAGTGAAAGTGGTTTTGGTATAGATGTATCTATGGGTAATACACTTGAAAAGAGTTAGTTGAATATATACCGACTATTATTCTAGTGCATGGTGAGTATTCCCTTACTATTCACTTGTTTTGAAACTCCAAAGAGATATTATTGGGTTAACTAATATTTTCCTTTTGAACCATTAAAATGTATTTTAATTGATAATAACCAAGGATGACATTGGTTAAAAATAAGGTGACATAGACTAAAAATAAAAAGTCATGATTTATACATCCTATGAATGATTTTTCAGGATAATATGATTTATCACTATGACTATTTTTTCTCAAACAATAGTTTTTGATTTTAGTAAATGACATGAACCCAAAGGAATCGTGTAAAAAATGTGATAACCAATGAAATAATCATCCTTATTAGAAAAACATGGATTTGGATATGGGATTAAATATTTTGTGACTATTCCCCCTCATCTCTCTCCAGATATGAGTAGTAACATGGATCGTGTTGAACATTAGAATGCACCAAGTGGGAGAAAAATGCCATTGAATCCTTTATGTGATAACGTACAACCACCTTATATGGGTATTTTTGATAATATGTTTGATAAAAAATATATCAATGTGATGAAATATATATTTTCCATTATTTAATACTTGGACCATGAAAAATTCGTTGTAGTGGTTTATTTTTCGTAATGTGAAACAGATCAATGGAGGGATCACGTTATGAATATGAGGGATGAAGAATAAATTGACTCCATAGATTGAGATATATTTAAGAGGATGTTTTTCATCAAGTACTTTCGTAATATTCTACATAAAAAATGTAGATATAATTCCTCAAGATTTAGAAGAAGGATGATGAATCCCTTGGTAGCTACGATGAATTTTTTTCAAGACTTTCGAGGTATTATTACTGTTTAATCATCAGACCTGAAAAAAATTGAGTGATTCTTTAGTGTTTTGAAACCAAGTATTTGAAAGGAATTATCCATAAGAACCTTTGGTGGATAAAAATAAATAATTAAATGTGAAATTAAAGTTGAAATAGAAGATTAAAACTCTCATGGTTCTTGTTATAAGAAAAGGAATATGGAGTTTCAAGGAATATCCAATGGTATGTCACACAGAGGGAGGAAAAATTTTAAACCTCATACCTTCAAAAAATGTGTGATGGAGGACTTAGGTGAATGACTAAATAGAACAAGAATATTTTTAAAGCGTGGGAATCCTGACCATCGAGTACAATAATGCTGAAGTGATGTAAAGTGAATAGTCAATAAAATGAACGAAAAGAGAGTTCAAGAGAATACACCACTGACACATCAATGATATATATTCAAGGCCTCTTGTAATTATGAGAATCAATACCCTGATCACTGGGAAAATAATGATAATAGGCCAAATTAAAGACTGCCATAAATGGGAAAAGGGAAAACTTATGAAATCACAATAGTTGAAGTGAATCATGATAATTAGGGAACACTTATAATCCACTATAGAGTTTTGGATTCCATGGTTATGTTTTTCTGAATAATCCCTATAAGAATCTTATTCTTTTGTTATATTTGATATGATTTTTAGGATTTATTAGCTCTCACTGTACAAATTTTTTTGTAAATTTCCAATATAAAGATATCATATTTGATATTTTGAATCAACCAATGGCTGTCTATTGGTGTAAGGATGAACCCAAACTTCCAATGGAAATATTTTTATCTTAAATATGTTCTTATTTATAGAATAAGAGGCGATTTATCTTTTTTAATCATATATTACATTATTGTGACTTATGTTCGGAAATGATTAGTATATTTTGTAGAATATATGATGAGGGTTTATACATTCTAGTATGATACTTTATGTGGGATTAAAACTATTTTAAGAAAATTCCTAACTTGATCATGGAATTATTTAAGATCAAATCTATCTAATATTTGGGATTAAATGTTGGTTAGACATATTTTAGAGGAGCCTTAAGGATTCATAATTATTGAATGGATTGAGTTGAACTTTAGGGGTTATTTTTATGGTTTTAGTGACTAATATGTTATATTTATCCATATTCAATAACTTGTGCTCACCGAATTTGGTTTTATTAAATATTTAGAGAAAGGTGGATTGAATTATTTTTATTTTATAGATATTATGATTTGTTAATATTTTATTTTAGTACTTTAGGGATGAAAAATTATTTTTAAATATCCATTACCTCGAGTACGATATAAAGTGAAAATTAATCAAAGCACATTTAAATGATGAGATGGCGTTGATGAAATGAAGAGGTATAAGTTAGTGTATTTTCCCATGTTATATATATTGATAGTAAAATAATCATTAAACTCTAGGAAAATGTTCTTGAAATAAAAATATTATAATTTTATCTTCATTTATTATGAATCAATGACATTTTTACCCATGGTAGATTGATGATTTTTTTGTTCTTAAAAATATAATAACCAAGCTCCCTATCACTCTATATTAATCATTAAATGCTAGTTTTATCCCACATATCTAAAATTCATCTTCCACAAAATTTTCTCTCTATCTAGGAACCCGATTATGAGCTATTTCTAGTATCTTTTTTGTTTAAAACTTTCCCTTTTTGAAAGAAGTTATATTATCCCTATGTACTCTGTGGGTTTTCAATAAAGGTTTTTTCAAATATCGAATCACATATAGTTGAGAAAAAATTGTCAAGGAATAATTTATTCATGAGGGTGGGCTGACGTAACATCCTGAAAATTTATTTTAAAAGAATAAATTCTCTATAAATTTTTGAATATGAAACCCCAAGCATTAAGATAATTGAGATATATTAAATAAATATTATTATTTAAATTTGACCATTACAACATAGATGTTTCATTGGTTGGTTTGAATTTATGTAACTTTATTAAATAAATATGTATAATATTACTAAGAAATAAAATTTATTGATTAATTTATAGAAAATAAACACTCATTTTTATTGAAGTCATTTTATGTTTCAAAAAGGAATTTTATTCAAAAATTATTTTTATTGCCTTTTGGGAAAAGAAATTATAATTAATTTATGTCGCTTTTAGAAATTTAAATTTATAAAATAAAAATCATTTTTAAAATAATCCTATCAAAATTCACTTATGATGAAATTTTTTGAAATTATAGATTTTCAATGAATAGTAAAAAATACTGATTTTTTAAATATTGTCATTTATTTTCATTAAATAAAGTAAATTAATAGTTCTAATATATTTTGGTTTTTTTATTAAGGTAAAATTTGATCCATTTTTTTGATAATTAATTCAATTTTAATAATAAATATTCATGATTTCAAAATAATTTAGTTTTTATGCTTAAAAAAACATTTATCTAAAAAAATTATTTCATTTCATTTTATGAATTTATATTAAAATTTATTTCTTAAAATTAAATTGATTGAATATTTAAAAATGGATTATATATTTGCATTCCGGGGGTTAAAATTTGGTAAATATTCCCCTTATAGTTTGGATCATTATAAATAGTAATTGTGATAAATATTTATCAACTCAGAAAAGGTAAAATGGGTAAAACTAGGTTAAAACCATGAGATTAGTTTTCAAAAGTAATACATCACTTTGTATGTCATTTTTTTTCATTTTACCAAGATAATGAAATTTATATTATTTTTATTATATAAAATTCCCAAATGTCACTCTTTTGACTTTAATGTCTCTAAAATATTGTTAAAATGATAAATAGAGGATAAGTTCTATTATAAATGTTTATTTGAATAAATAATTAATTTTTCATCATTGTAATTTATTTATAATTGTTAACGATTAAATAATGACCTTAAATTTATATGCAATTCAAATGAAATATTTATTCAATTAATGTAAAAATTAAATATATCTGTTTTTAAATATTAAAATTTACGCAATTTTGGTGAATTATTGTGTTACACAAAATTTTTAGTTAAATATAACATGTTTTGGTTGTGAGAAAGGTTTAGATTATAATTGAATCAGTATCTTGATGACCTTAAATTGATATTAAAAGAATATTGTCAAAAATGATATTAAGGATATTTTATGAAAAATAATATTTTATTAAAATTTTGAAAAATCATGAATATATTACAAGAGGAAAATTAGGATGATAAATGGTTGTAATTTTATCCCTTGTAAATTTTTCATATATATTTTTTATAAGAAAAATAATAACCCTTTAATATTTAAAAATCATTTACCATAGGTGAGGTTAAAAATTAGATAATGAAGGGGTTAAACAAAAATATAAGATTTAAAATGAAACCAAAACCTCTCAAAATTTCATAGGATTTGGGTTTTTAACATTTGAATATTTTTCTTAGAATACAGGGACTTTTTAAACAATTTGACTTGATAATGACTTAATAATATTTAAATATTTTTATAAATTTTCTGTGTGTCCTTTCCCTCCCTTATAAAAGGACAGGCCTTCTATGTTTTCATTACAACACTTTGTGCAATATAGATCAACTAAACCCTTCCCAATTCTCTTATAAAATTAATTAGACATTGAAATGTGGATTTTCTATTCTTGAAAGACTATTTAAAGGTTCTTTAAGAATGTATATAAAAGAGGCTTACTAAATAAGGGGTGGTTAAAATGCTTCTGAAGCAAAGTCAAACTCGAGGTAAGGATTTCTCATCTCACTTTGATTTCCATGAGACTTATACCATATTGACCATGTATTTCCTTTGAGTGGTGTATATACTACCTCTGAATGTATTTTACAATTATTTCTTGAAAATTATTCTCTCTTGATGTTTTGATACATAAGATACCAAAGTTGAAATTGATTTATGTTATGACCACTTAATGAATCAAGATTGTGTAAGTATATGTTTTTAGGATAAAATTTATTGATATATATCTCAATAATCTCATGTTTTTTATTTTATCTAATTATTTTTTTTGAATACATGTTTTGCATTAATTTTACTCAACTTAAGTACTACAAACACTAAAAGAATAATTTTTTTTAGTGAAAACAGACTTTATTTCTCAATATGGCCAAAAATTATTTTTAATACATATACCTATTTTCTTTAAAATTATTTAAATAATTTTTTAATATTCTCCTATTAATGATTAAATTTATTTTACACTTTTTTAACTTTTTATTTAAATGTTCCAAAGGAATATTCTAGTATTTTTCCGAACAAGGCACTTTTGACTTTTTAGGAAAAAATTGAGGGGAATATCTGTTTCAACATACATGAAATTAATTGAATTTCCCCTATATTTACATATCAATACTTTGAGTCTTGATTTACATGATTATAATATTATTTTAGAATAATGTTTTTCATATTATTTTGTAATGTTTTATATTTTAAGGAAGTGATTTGAAAGTGAAAATGGTATATTTCTTAAAAAATATTTCAAGTGATATTTTAATGGAATATTCATATATAATGTCCTATTTTGATGTTACATATGCTTTATTGGGGAATGATCCAATGTTACCATCCTTAGTTTTTCTTTAGATTGTCTATTATTATGATGATGAGATGTTTGGGAAACATATTTTATTTCTACGAGTTATGATCTATGATGTATAATTTATGATCTTGTGGAACACATGTGGATTGATTAGGATTTGGTGACAGATAGTCCCAAAATTGTATATCATTCCAAATAATTGGGTAAAGATTGATAACCGATGAGATAAATATGTTATGTGTGAAACTGATTTATTGATTACTATTTTATGAGTGATCTTGATTTTAATGTTCATAATATTATGGATTTACATTTTTTTCATGCCCATATGATTATTTAGGGACCTATCTTTCATTTACATATTATTCATAGACATTATTTCATGTCCATAAATTTATGCTAGGGCCAAATTTTATGTCTTTAACATAGTGAGTGAAACTTTTTCTATTTATTCATGTTCCTAATGTTATAATATTATATATTTTACACATTAATATGTCTATATTATATTATCATGGATCATGACTAGTTATTGATGATTCCATTCCCTTATGAATATTGGTTATTATTATGATAAAATTTTATTCTATGATTGCTATTTATGATCTATAAAGGTTTGGGTATAGGAATTTTCATTTATGATCATGAAATCATACCATTATCCTTATCTTATGCTTATATATGATCATTAATAGATATCTTATATGTTTACCCTTTCTGAGTATATGATATCACCATTTCCTATGTTTTTCCTTTCCCTTGTTAATAATAATGGTTTTAAGTTGGGTACAACTAAGTAGCATCCATTGCAGGAAACATTGATGATATTTCATGAAATAAGTGGATTATGTATCTAGCCTCAAAAGACACTAAAACATTATGTTTATGGCATAAATTTTGTTGTTATATTTTTAATATTCATAAATAATGATGTAATTTTTATATATGAAAAGTGTGGGTCTCTATTTCTTTATTTTGATTCTCCTTGGGGAAATAGGTTATCACCACCTCTTCTCCCACCTATTTCTTTCTTATATAATATTTTATAACTATACTAGGTTGAATATGGGTGTAGAACGATGATTACTTGAAGTCATGGTATACTTTTCTAGAAATCCTCAGCATTTTGTGTGCATTAAATGTAGGATTCTAGTTTATTATGTACACATTGGTTTACAAATCAATTTGATGGAGTAATGTCACATTATGAGTTTTCAAAAATATTTTCCTATTTTTTTAAAAAATTAATAATCTCTTGTATGTTAGTTTATGGGAATTATTTTTTATAGTGGTGTTCAAGCTATTATATAGAGCTTACACATGTCATAGGTCATGGATTTGGACAGTGTATATCTATTGATGATATTTTGTATTTTATTCCCATAAAGATAATTGTGGAAAAATATTTATAAGTGTTTATAATAAATTATAGTAGTCTTGTTCATCAATAGAGGGAACGAGTTTGTTGTGTGTCTCAAAGTGGGCTTATATGAGGCTTGGACAAGCATTAATTAAGGATTATAACTCTATATTGAAGTAGTTAGCCACAATCATACTTAAATATATTCCAGTATATGTATGTTTCTGAATTACTAGATGGGTGTTCTAGACTGGGTAGTCTGAGAAGGTATTGAGAGTTATTTAATATTTGAAATAAGTAGTTTAGAGTTTCCTTATTTTGGAATGGGTTCTCCACCACATATGATGTTATTTTGAATGCCCAGTGTCCACTTATCCATGGGAAGAGGATGACAGTTGAGTACATGAAGGTCCTCAGATGTGTCTTTGTGATAAGGTTGGGTTGTTAATAAAAATGTATGAACTTTGTTAGTTGGAATGGTAGGACTGGTGGGATTAGACCATAGGTTGAAGTGTTATACAACTTTATGCCACAAAAATTATTAGGATAACCCTCTTGAGGGAGATTGATGGTATTTTTTATAGTGGTTATATTAGATCCTCCAAGACATGGTATAGGGTGGTTTTGAGGTTTAATGAAAATTAATAGTTGGTGGTATCTTACTTGAGTGGTGTTTTAAGAATAAATAATATTTGGATAAGGGAATGCAATATTTTTTTTTTCTAAAAATGGGTTACTAATGAGAGTTAAGAAAATTCATCATGGGATAATCATGAGGTATCATGGCCTAGATGGGATGTAGGAAATTAATGGGGGAAGTGGATTAGTCTATTAAGGTGAGAGTTGGTTATAACTATTTGGCTAAGGGATTACTAGTAATATGTTAGATAAGGGAAATTAGTAATGTTTAGAGTCTAGACCATGTATAAGAAACCAATTAGTTTCTATATTGAGAAATAAGGGAACATTCATTGACAAGACGTAGCATTACTTATGTGTGATGACCTATGATAAAGTGTAAGTCTATAAAGATAGTTTATAGTTGAGTTTTGATAATTTTGATCGCGCTGTTTTATAGAGACGAGTGGTCAGACAATGATTCATGGTGTTGGATGCATATGCAACCTAACCTTGAGTGATTAGGTGTTGGAATGAGACTTGATATGAGAACTCACTTGGATTGATAGGGTATTGATATAATACATGATATGAGTCATCAATATGAGTGATAGTGTTTTGTTATGGGAGTTGTTATGAGACCTCTCTCTGAGAAATATGATTATAGTATGGTACTTTGTTAGATGACAACACCCTATGTGATAAGGTTTTGGTATGAGACTCAATTGTGGATGTTACCCCAAGTGATAAAATAGTAGTCATTCTAAATATGATGTTATATATGTTATTCCATCACTAATATCTCTTTCTATGTGGTTTGGTATGGGTAAATGGTATGATATGAGTCTATGGTGTCAAATTACTCTACTTTCTAGCATGAAACTAAAGTGGGTAGAAGCGTGGTTATTGGTATATTATTTAGAGTATAATGACCCAACTTGGGTGTATTATTGTATGTAGTGTGTATTCCCAATTTATTTATTATTCTTATGAATATTCTAGTATATAATGGAATATATCAGGAATAAATTGATGGTTCACTATGAGTATTATTTCTCATCACCCTAATCCTGCACCCCTATGGATGTTCATACCTCATATTTTCTATATATGTTAGAGATATGTTCAGATAGTGGATCACGCTTGAGTTTCCTAATCGAGATTAGAGATGGTATTGAAGTGAGGTTGTGTGGTTGGTTATAAAGCCAATTCAAATATTATTTTTTCACTATTTTTTATTTGATTAGGATGGTCAATAATTTTTTTCAATTTATGAATATATAAAACATATTATTCAAATGATATTGAAATGATGTATTCTTATCCATTATAATTTATTTTAAAAGATTTAATTCCATATTTATGTACTCTGATTAACTATTGTGGGTGACATTTTATTGTTTATTTGTTTGTGATGAATGTGATATTGAGTGTAAAGTCTCCCGAATATTGATTATATTATATCATCAATAGTCTATAGACTCTACCATATGGGGATAATTTCCTGCATTCTTATGGAACAACCAAATCAAATAAAATTATACCAATTTGAATTTAATAATTTAAAAATTATTTCAAATGCATTTAATTTGGGTTTTTTACAATTTTGCAACAAGTATACAAAGATAGGAAGTGTCACTGCGTAGGAAGGACATCAGTATGGTGTGTTATAAACACATGTCAAGTAAATGGACAATGTTACTAGATTTATGGGATTATGGTTCTTTCTTTACTCTATTACAATTGAGATATTTAATTGAGATATTTATTCAAGCATTATGTGCTAATTTGAAAATGTTATTTGGTGTTTTTTCTCTTGTACCATATTGTAAATTGGCCTATGCACGTGATTCATTCCTGGAATATTGGATTCACATGACATTAAGATGATTATATGTGATTAATCCTTGATTATGGTATAGGGTTAAATTTTTAATGTGTCGAGAATAAATTATATATAATTTTATTTCATGTGTTGTTGGAGAAATTCTACTTAACTAGACCATGCATTTAATTTATTTTTTATGATCTCTTTTTTTGAATGAATAATTTCTATTTAGATCTTATTAATTGATATAATATTAAGGCGGGTCTACCGACCTTACGTATATATGGTGAATGGAAGACCTTAGTTGATGAGTTTTGGGAATTTTAAATCTTAGTGAGGTATGGGAATAGTCATGGTATACTTGAGATGTAGTGTAGATGAGACATGATATTACTTGATTAGTTAGATACCCTTGATTTTTTATAGAAGGTCACATGAGATATATTTGTCAAATAAGATATAAATAATTTTTAGTGCCTATGGTATCATGAGTTTTTTAGAGAGTAGGATCTATTAGATTCATTACCTAGTTGGATTCCAAGGTTTTTTTGGAGTTATATTAAAAGTTGACATATATGGATTTCCCTAAGTTGAGTAGAGTGTGGGTAAAAGAAATATTTCCTAGGAGTGACGATAGAGGGGTATATATCCATGAGGTGGGACCCAGCATAGTAGAGATTCCTTGGGTTATTATGAAATCGATCATTGAGGGTTATTGTATTTACATGTGTGGATTTAAAATGTATGATTGGATAATTGATTTGACATGTGATCATTGGATTTATGTGACATAACCCAGTGAAGAATTATTTAGGTTAAGTGACAACATAATATTTTGAGAGTATTCCCATTTGTGATTAGATCATCAAAGTGTTGTTCTACATAGGGTAGAATGATATATCATTGAGAACTTGGAATATTTTAGGACAATACAAATTCCTCTATGGTTTAAAGTGTGATAGTTCAATGATGGTTATGGATTTTTTTTCTCCAAGGTAACATTTTCATGGATCTAGAGGTGAGAAAATAGCTGTTAGTTTTTTTGAATAGTGACGGGTTGGAAAATCATGGTGCTATAAGTGTTTATGTGAGGATTGGTATGGGTTGTGTGGGATGAGACCATCATAGCCCAAGATGATAATTTCATGAGTAATATTGCAACCAAGTTAGTTTATTTGTATAAAAATAATGATATGGGAATTTATATTTGTTGGTGGGGGGGGGGGGTGGGATAATACACAAGGGGTGTTTGTAAATACTATTATGTATATAGAGTATTAGAATGGAATTTGCATTTTTTCATTGGGATAAAACTGTTTTTAGAACTAGATAGATGAAGTTGGGTGGGGTTGAATATGTGTTGGATCATTTTTAGATGTTTGTATGGGTAGAGGATTGATGAGTTCAGTGAGATGCCAATGAGATGAGAAGAGAAAATCTCAATAAGGGAATTTCCTCTACAAAATAAGAGTCCATATGAGTTTTCTCATATAGAGTGATGTTTGTATGATGGTATTTTGGGTTTAGTTAGTGTTTTGGTGAACAGAAAGTGTGTCATCAATGGTAAAGAGATATTAGTAACAGTTTTCATTTTTGGTTGGTTATAGTGTATAATAATCATACTTTTTCTTACATGAATAAGACATCATTTTAAAGATAAAAAAATAATGTCATTAAAATTTCAGGATTCAAAGGTTTAGTGTATTGGGAAAATTAGGCTCATACAGAACTTTTATATAATAAAACAGAAATATTATTTAAATTCTTCTTCTCTTTATTCTTAGTGGCCCTATACTTCTTTCTTTTACAAGTAATCACACGAGGATATACATCAATGAAAGGGTTGAGGTAAAATCCCAGTAAGAGGATGAATAATGGACATGAAACAATATAACATGAGTGTGCATAATCTTTATCATCATAACATAAGCATTGTATTATAATTAACATCATGAGGGAAACATTATATAAAGTTAGGGAACGTTGCAATGCATAAAAATTAAACATCATGTCTTAGTCGTCAAATACCACACATATTTTTAAATCAAGATAGTATCATGTTCACGGATAACATATGTATATAATCATAAACTCATAATTCTGAAAAAACTAGAATAATGTTTATAAATATTGAAAATTATCTCAAGAGATACATCTCATTACCAAATACATTATAGGGCTATATAATTTCGGGCCCACCCATCATATCCTAAATTTTACATTATCATGCATGACACATATAATGTATATCAATCAAAGTCATGATGTGAACCCAAGGAAGATAATGGGTTCCATAAGGATTTCATAAAGTGTAAATTCATGAAAAATATTTTTGGGTCCCAAATTAATTAGGTAAATCATACTTGGACATAATACATCATTATTATTGAGTAGACAAGAAGTATATCAATAGGAGTAAAATACGATGTTTTGAAAATTAAAGTCACTTTTAAAAAAGGGTTTTTCATAGAAAATATATTTTCATGGTAGGAATATGTATATACTATAATAAAATGGTACATAAAATTTTAACAATATAATATGAACATTGATATAGTTGAAGAGAGAATAACCCTAACAAAGGAATTGGGTTTGAGAATCCCCTTACCTTAATTCCTACCTTATTTCATCATTTCTCCACCTCCTAAATAAAAAATTTTGATTTATTAAAACATTTTTATAGAAGTTTATCATTTTTATTTATACCAAAATTTATCAATAATAATAATTGGAATATATTTCTTAATTTCTATTTATGAAATTGAATTATTTTTATATAATTGTTTTCTGAAAAATATAATGTTTCACTTTAGTTTTTCTATTTTATTAAATGTAATTTATACATTGTCATAATTAATTTAAAAATATAATAATGAATATAATCATATGTTTATATATTATATATAGTTTATAATATCCATCCATTATGATGGTTATATGTGTTTACATGTTAATGTCTCTGTGGGTGGTTAACCGGCCTTTGATGGGACATTGTCACGAGGGAAGGAATGAGAAGTTTAAAATTTATATAGTATTATGATACTTAAATTTGGTTAAAAACATTAATAGGATGTAAAATTATTTTATAATTAAATATGTTAAGGTTATTTTGTTGAAGGTTTTATGGGAAAAAGAAATTGAAGAGGAAGAAGAAATAAAAAAGAGAGAGGAGTGGATTAGAACCTACGTAATCCTCGGTGTAGTTCTCTTGTACGACACTATAACTCATTGGTGATTGGAGTTGGATTTATCTAGAAATTGCCTAAGTATTATATGAGAATTAAGAGGGAATATATTGGCATATTTTTTTCTTTTTAATGGTTAGTAGTAGTTTTTTACAAGGGAAGGAAGAGAGTTTATTTATACTTGAGGAGAGGGGAATTTTTAGAATAAAATATTAAATAAAATAATATTTTGGAGCCAAAATTTGTAATAGTGATTTTTTGACTATATAAATCATATATTAATATAATATAATGAGTTTAAGACTTTAAATAAACTTTATAATTCAAATTAGTTAGTTTATTAAGTATGGAAAGTGGAAAGAAAAAAATTATTTTTTAAGGAACCACTTTTAACTATAGGTTTTGGAAAGTTTTTTATAGGTTTGGAAATTGAGTTAAGTATATTTTAATGATTTTTTAAAATTTCTTTTCATACTATGGCCAAAACAAAATTTATTCAATGTTTTGTGCCATTATTATGTCATGAAGGATGTAATTTGAGTTACACCAGTTATGTGAAAAACTCTAATTTTACAATTCACTTGAAAATTGAAGTATTTCAGAAAATTACCAAAAAATCACCATTAGATGATTATTATTTGTCAAATTCAAAAATGACATTTATTTTATCTAAATAAATTTATAAAATAAGTAATTTTAATTTTTAATTTAAAAATAATGATTTTTTTAAATAAGTTAAAATACAGTTTATTAAAAATGTGCTTTTATTTTCTTTGATTTTTTTAAAAATGATATTTATTTTTGGGAATTATTATATTTATTGTGATAAATATATTTTTTATTATAATTTATTATTTGTGGTAAATATTTTATTCCAATGGTCAGGTTAGTATTCCCAACAGTCATGTTACTAATCCTAGTGGCTTGGTTACTATTCAAATGGTCACATTTCAATTTCTATAGGCACTTGAAATCATATAAATTACACTACATACTATCACTTGAAATTCATCTCAATTACTCTCATGGATTAATATTTATATATTCTATACTATTGCTTGGGTTACTAATATTTTGGTTCTTTTCTATAGTGTATTCAGTGGGGCGATGATTCTTGTAGTTTGGGGTAATCTATATTTTCCCATTTTAGATTTTAGATTTTATATTTTTTGTCCAATTTTTTTTTTCAATTTTAATTGTTTCATTGGTGATTAATGTAATAATATTTAATAATTAAACAAAGTATTTTTGTCTTATCTATATTGTTTTTCCATGTATAATATAATATAATACATTGCACATTTTCTCAAGAATTTATTTTTATTAAAAATAGTAGGTCATTAAATCATTCCCCCCTTTATAAATTTCACCCTAAAAAATTTTACTTGTATTTTATGTTAAGAAAAGGTGATGGTACTTCTATTTTATTATTTCCTATGGTTCCCAAGTATCCTCTTCATATATATAGTTCTTCCACGACACTTTGAAAAGGTGAGTTGTCTTGTGGAATAGAACTTTGTCTCTATGGTCCAAGATGTTCAATGGATATTATTCATAAGAGAGGTCATTCTCCAATTGTACCACATCAGGATTCAATACATGTGAGGGATTTGGTATATACTTCTTCTAGAGTGATACCTATAACATGTAATGATCTTGATCCATATTTGGTGGAAGTGAAAGATGATGTACCACTACTCCTATGAGGTCAAGGATATAAAATGGGATAATGTACCTTGGGATAAGCTACTATTTCATTCCAAACCACATGACTCTCTTCCATGGTGATATACAAAGGTAGAATCTGCCTCTAAGATCAAACTCCTAGTCCTTTCAATCGTAGTAAACATAACAATTTTCCTAACGCAAATAATATTCTATATGCTTTGGGATGTATTGAACCTTATTTTACATGTATTTTAGAAGGTCAAGTCCAAGTAGATTTTAGTCACCAACTTCATCTCAACAAGTTGGCATTATACATCACTTCCCATATAGAGACTCATATAGATCTGTTTGAATACTCGAGTGAAATTTGTTGTTATATAAGAAATAAACCAGTGGGAGATGCTGATCCCATCCTACTTTGAATTATATTAAGAAGGATCTTAACATTTCATTGAGTATTTGAATTTTCCTTTCAGATTGATTATCTTTTTCGGGGGGATAGGTTGTGATAAAATTCAACTCAATACTCAAAGAATATTTAATACTTAGCTTGAATTTGGTTGTGAACCTTTGATCACAATCAGAGATGATCAAAATAGGAATCCCTTGAAACATCACCACTTCTTTAACATATATCATACAAATTTGTTCAATTTAGAATTCTTACTGAGTAGCTATAAATTAGACCACCTTTGTGAGTCGATCCATCACAACCTATATCGTGTTGTTTCCTTTGGATGTTTTTATGAGATCTGTGAAAAATTCCATAGTGACGTTCTCCCATTTACACATTGCTATAAGAAATAGTTTCATAATACCTTTGGATACGTATCACCTTTACTTAACTTAATGAAACACCAAACACCTTGAGACACACTAAACAATATCCTTCTTTATGTTTTCTTGATAGAAGTGTTCTTAAAGATCAAAATACATCTTGGTGATTCCAGGATGGATAAATAAATATGATCTATGTGAATTATCCAATAGATCCTCATATATCTCAGGTGATTAAGGAACATAAATCCTTATTCGAAACTAAATCACACCACAATAATTTATATGGAACTCATGTATCTTCCCTTCCTTCATTTCTTTCACCTTTTTCTATAGCTATATACCTTCCCTTTATGCCTCCTTGATCATCTATTAGATGTATGGTTGGTAAATAATTTAGGAAAGGAAGGATGTATTCCCTACCAATATGTATTCTAGATCCATACTTTTCATTTCGATGAAGATAGAGTCTTTCACAATCCATGTCATGGATAGGGTTATTTGTTCTTTTCTCAGTTCCCTTGTTCGCCTTTCCATGATGGTAGTGAATAAAGAAATCATTGTCCTTGATTATATCTAACCATATCCTTTGACACATGCTAATATCATTTGGTATGAATATATTCTTTTGGCTCTTGTGATCAGTATATTTGTCACACTTATCACTATAGAGGTTTTTATGCCAGATTTTCAAGGAAAAAATAATTTCTACTTTCTCTAGATCATGAATTGGGTAGTTTTTCTAATGGATCTTTAACTTCTATGAGACATAGTCTATCAGTTTTTCATTTTTCTTGAGTAAAGAACCCAATCCATTCTTTTAACCATTATAATATATCACAAAACCTTATTTAATTTTTGGTAGTCTGAGTAAAAGTGTAGTGATTATCATCTTATTAAGCTCATTAAATCTGTACGCACATTATTCAATCCAATCATACTTTACCCCTCTCCTTGTTAGCTTAGTTAGCATGCTTGAAAATCATGAGAAATTTCCCTAAAAACATCAGCAGTACCTTGAAAATCCAAGAAAACTACGGATTTCCAGGACACTAGTGGGTATAGTCCATTCTTCAATTGACTTTGTTTTTGTGGACCCACAGAAATTCCATCACTTGTGATCACATACCCCACTAATATCACTTTCTACATCCAAAAGTCACAATTTCTATGCTTAGAATACATTTTCTCATTCCTGACTATCCCCAACACTATAATTACATGCTCTTAACATTCCTATTTTTTTAGAGTAAATGAGAATATCATTGATGAAAACTGCCAAAAAATTATTGAGGTAGTCTCTAAAGACTCAATTCATTAAATACATGAATATTTCATGGTAATTAGAAAGTCCATATAGAATCACTATGGACTCATAGTGATTATACCTTGTGTTGAAAGGAGTATTTTGAACATCTTCCATCTTCACCTTCAGTTGATGATATACAAAATAAAGATCTAACTTTGAGAAGTATTGATCTACTTATTATTGATTAAAGAATTCATAAATATTTGGAAAAAAGATACTTCTTATTTATTGTGACCTTGTTAAGCTCCCAATAATCAATACATAATCTCATCGTTCTATACTTATTGTTGATAAAGAGAACTGGATCACCCCAAGGTGATGCACTAGGGTGTATGGAACCATTTTCCAAATTCTCTTGATGTTTCTTATTTAACTCCTATAGTTCGATCTGGACCATCCTATAGAATCATTTTTAGATATGAGTAACTATGGTTGTGATATCTATTAAGAAATCTACCTCAGGATTTGGGGGGAGTCTGAGAAAATAGTATGGTAATATAATAGTGTATTCCCTAATAGTGGGAATTCCATCCCGGTTGATACCTTCCTTTTAATAAACCATTTGGAAAAGTTATTTTTCTCCATAGTGTATTAACACCCACACTATAGAGGGATTTTCTAAAGGAGGTTAATGATGTTCCTTTCATTTGTGGAGGGGCATTAGATGGTTCATAATATGAAAAGAGACTTTATTTTCCCAACATTTTATGTGTGATCTATAGAATGACATCCAATCCATTCCTAGTATAGTGTTGAATTATGCCTAGGGAATAATGACAATATTTGATTGAGGAATATTTATATATACACCAACAAGAGAACAGTCCAACACTTGTTTTGAAATGATTTCAACACTAGGTGTTTTTAGAGATATCTCTACTTCATGGTGTTAGAGATTCAATTTAATACTTCTAGAAAACTTGTTGGATATAAAGGAATGAATTAAAAATGAATCAAATAAAATTTTTTACCTACTTGAGTGAATAATAAGTGTACCATATACAACTTAATTTTTTTCCTCTTCATTCTCAATAGTGATTTCATAAGCTTTCCCTTTCCCATTTGGATTTGGTGGCAGATAACATTGATTATACACTAATACATGAGGTTTAGTACGCTAAATTCCGTAGCACCATTTCTACCTATAGTAGAAGAATTGAACCATAGGCTGTGAATTAATAGGTTCCCTCATTTACACCATTATTTTAGTTTTCTTTATCATGTCTCTTCAATATTCATGAGCTTGATGACCATCTTTCCCTCCCTTGAATAATTTTTCAATCACTTTGAGAAAATTCCCATGATTATTCTTCCCAAAATTTTGATATTTGGGTAGTTGTATAATATTTATTCAATTTTCATTGGACCCATCACTTTGAAACTCCATTCATATCTTTTTTTCCATAACTATGGGACCATTTTTTGTACTCTATCTCTTCTTTGAGAGCAAATCCAACCACTTCTTCATAACTTCTGAATTCTTAGATTTCTAGATCCGTTTGAAGGTGTGATTTAAAACCAAAAAATAATCCACTTATTTTTCTATAATTGTTGATAAAAGATCCCAATCTTTGTCAGAAAATACTTGTGATATTTTCCTCATAATCTTTGACAGATTCAACATTCTTTTGATTCAGATCTATGCATTCTCTTTTTTTTGAAGAGTTAGTGAGAAATAATTTATAAGAAATATTTCTTTAAATACTTTACACTACATATATCATATTGTATACTTCATAATTATGTTATTTACCCACACCCACCATTGATCATATTCTCTATATAAATGATAAACCACAAGAGTCACCTTCTCCATATCTGAACAATGGATCGTAGAAAATATCTTCTCCATGGAGTTAAACCATTTTTCCAAGACAAGTGGATCCGAAGTTCCAAAAAATGTCAGTGGTCATTTTCACATAAAGGACTGAATGTGTAGTTGATCATTTTTAGGTGAAGTAAGACATTACACATAGTTCAGGTTATTATTTAGTGCCTGGGACAACTGGGATATCATTAATTTCCATGATGTTTTGAACTCCACCTGCCATAGAATTGGGGATGTTTCTTGGAATATCGTTTCATTGTTCCTTACATGGGTTTTTGGCCTCTTTTCTCCTGGTTCCCCCCATTTTCTAAAATATAAAATGTTTTAATAAAACATATCTGAAGAGATCATGAATAAATAATTTATTCTTTTGTGTAATTAAATATTAAGGAGTGTCTTATGGGATCCCTATTTTTATACTTTTTATAAAAAAAGTTTATGGGATGTTTACATATAATATTTCTGATACTAATGGTTTTCACTAATGTTCTCCAATACAAATTCCAAAATTTATTAAATCATGCCATGATACCAACTATAGAGACCCTAATTTTTCTTATATTACTATTACATCATTTTAAAGATAAACAACATAATAGCGTTAAAAATCCAAGAACCAGAGGTTTAATGTCTTGAGAAAATTTGGATCATACATAACTTTAACTTAATAAAACATAAATATTATTTAACTCTTTCTTCTCTATCTTCTTATTTTATCTCTCATTTTCCTTAACACAAGTAATCACTTGATGATATACATTAATGAAAGGCGTAAGCTAAAATCCCAGTAAGTGGATGAATAGTCAACATGAATGAATATAACATGAGTGAGGATAATCATCATTATGATAACATAATAAAATCCTTATCATCAACATCATGTTGGAAATATTTGATGAAGATAGGGAATTTGGCCATTAAGAAAAATGAAACATCATGTCTTAGTGGTCAAATACCACACGTAGTTGTGAACAAAGCTAGAATCATGTTCATGCTTAACATATGTGCATAATCACAGCATCATCATTTGAGAAAAAAACTAGCGTTATGTTCACACATATTTCACATTAACTCATGAGATACAATACATTACCCAATGAATTGTTGGGATATATAATTTCTAGCCCACTCAAGAGATCATAACATTTACATAGTAATGTATGCCACGTAGAACATATATCAATAAAATTCATGAATTAAAACCTGAAAGATAGTGGGTTTGATAAGTATTTCATAAATAATACATTCATAATAGACTTTTTGATTCCCAAATTAATAAGTTTGATAATACATGGATATAATATATCATAATTCTTGAGTGGAAAATAACTATTTTAGGAGGATTAAAACACAGTGTTTTGGGAATTTATGTTACTTAAGAAAAGGGTTTTTAAAGAAAATCATTTGACATGGTAAGAAAATGTAAATAAAAAAAGGAAATAGGGAATAAATTTGAATAAAATATTATGAATACCCATACCATGGATGAGAGAATAACCCAAAGAAATGAATTGGGTTTGAGAATCACATTACCTTAATTCCCGCCTTATTTCACAATTTTCTGCCCCCTGAATAATAAAGTTAGATTTATTGAAAAATTGTTCCATTGGTTTATTATATTCATTTATAAAACTATTTATCTATTATAATCATTTTATTATATTTATTAATTTCTATTGATGGAATTGAAGTGTTTTGATATCATGTTCTTCATAAAAATATCCCATTTTGCTTTGATTTCTCTATATTTTAAATATAATTTATAAATTAGTATGTTTAATTATAGAGTATTATAATCAGTATAATTTCATGTGTTTATATTGTATATATTTTATAATATCCATACATTATGATGGTTATTTGGGTTGACATGGTAATGTATCCATAAGTGGTTAACCAACCTTTAACGAAACATTTTCAGGAGCACGGGGATGAGATGTTTAATATTTATATAGTAATATGATACAAAAATCTAGATTACATCATTAATATAATGTTAAATTAATTCCTAGTTAATTATTGTAAGGTTTTTTTGAAAGGGTTGGTTGAAAAAAGAAATAGAAGAAGAAGAAGAAATAAAAAAGAGAGAGGAGTGGATCAAAACTTGTATAATCCTCGGTATAGCTTCTCTTGTATGACAGTATAACTCCTTAGTGATTAGAGTTTTATTTATTCAAAACATACTTATGTATTATAGGAGGATTAATATGGAAGATAATCCAGAGATTTATCTTTTAAATTGGTTGTACGAGTGGTTTTCCAATGGTGGGGAGAGTGGTTATTTATACTTGAGGAGATGGGTGTTTTAGAATAAAATATTGAATAAAATGATATATCAAATGTAAAAATTTTAATAGTGTTTTTTGGAAAATATAAATATTTTATTAATATAATATAATGAGTTTGGGAATTTAAAACCCCTTTATAATTCGAATAAATTATTTTATTAAAAAGGAATGCGGAAGGAATGAAAAATTGATATTTTAAGGAATCACTTTGACTTTAGGTATTGAGAAGTTATTTTTAGGTATGGAAATTGTGTTTCTTGTATCTTAATGAAACTTTTATGAAATTAATTATACCATGACCAACTTTTTTTTATTGAAAGTATTATTTCATTATTACATCATGAATAATGTAATTTGGGCACTGTAGCTGGCACTATAGTGGCCACAACACTATAAGATGTAATATAGCAGCCCTGGTACTATAGAAGCACTATTCACTAGTGTGACTTAGTTCCAATATATGGTCCTATGGTCTATCAAATAGTATTTTGTTTCCAATGTAACTATAATCCATATAATGGGATTCATTCCCACTAGGCCTACCAACCATGTAGTGAACAATTAAGTTTTGATGGGTGGGATATCCTCTTAGGGGGATATGAACTTCCTTTCTAGTTTCTGTGTGAGGCATGCATGTGTTTAAATGTAATTTTACCCTCAAACACCTAATATATAAATACTTTAAAAATACATTTTATTAAAAATGTTCTTATATTTTATTTGTGTTTTTTAATCATGATATTTATTTTTTGGGATTATAAATTTTTTATTTACATAAATTAATCAGGATAAATATTATCTTTATTTAAATTTTTTATTTTAGAATAGATTACTATTCCATTGGTTTGGTTACAATTCCCAACAGGCATGTTACTATTCTCAATGACCAGGTTACTATTCCAATGGTCACTTTACCTCTTATAAATATAACTTCATTCATTCACATAATATTCATCTCAATTACCTTCAGGGTTCTATATTTCCATTTTGTATAATTTTTTTTGGTTTACTAATATTTTTCTTCTTCTATATTGTGTTTGCAATGGGGGAATTAATTCAAGTGGATTGGGGTGATCCATATTTTCTCAATTTTTCTTTTCTATTTTATATGTTCTGTCTAATTGTAACATTTGGAATTTTAATTGGTTTCATTGATAATTAATGTAACATTATATAGTAATGAAACAAAGTCATTCTTGGTTTCTATATCTTGTGTATGTGTATAATATTATATAAAATAATAAAGCACTCATTTATCTAAGAAACTAGTTTTACTAAAAACACTATGTCGTTACATAGGGTATGAGTGGATTAATTTCATCGAATCATTTCATTAAACATTTTATAGGACGTGGTTTTTAGAATTTGGGTACATTGGTTAAGAAAGATAATAATAAAGGAACACCCATTGTGGGAATTATATTATTGTTCATTATTATATTATCATCATTTTGAAAGGGTCATGTGTATGGTAAAAATAGTAGGAGTTTGGTTGTGATATTTCCAAAGGTATTGGTCTATATGTAGGAAAATTTAATCTAGTTTCATGGTTATTCCCAAAATTGGAACCTAGTTTTTGTTTTCAAGAAGATTTTGTTCCTTTGGAGGTTGACACATATAGGATTTAAGGTTTTATTTATAGACTCTGGTCATGTGTATTTTAGTTATCATAAAGAGAGTGTGGTGGCATATTTCAATAGGTTGGGTATTAAACCAAATAATTACATCAAGTGTCAATTTGGAAATTGGTTTCGATGTTTTAGTGTTTATTTGATCACTTGTTCAATTTGTTGCTTACGATTAGGTAGATGTGATGGCACTTCAATGTGGAAGGATGTAAGTTTTCAAAAAAAGTTATCTAGTGGTGGACCAAACAAAGTTTCTTTATGTAATTATATTGCATGATGTGGAAAACGTATCAGATTCATCATTTGGGGTATGGATATTATATTTCCGGCATTATATTGTGGGTTTCTAGGAAAAACTATGGTCTATCTGGGTTAAGTGCATGGGTAATTGGGCCACACCTAATTTAGTTTTGAACTATTATTGAGGAGCGATATCAAATTCTAATCCATGAATTTAAATGTAGAGGTTTTTTCTAGGTTATTATTTATGATGAAAATCCATACGGTGGAGAGTTTTTAATGACCTTTATTTTAACAGGTTTATGGAATTCAAAATAAAATTTAAATTTTGAGAGGTAGATCCAAGATGAGTTTTAATTTTTGGTTATGTATAGAGTATTATGTATTTAGTGAAGGAAATTGGGATTTTTTTGGGTGCTTTAGAGGGTTCAGTAGGTGGTCAATGAAATTAATTGATCGTTTTAGAGGTGTTGTTATTGTTATGTGGAAAATGACACCGCATAATACTCAGTGGTGAGGCTCTAGGTAATCAGTGTTAATCTAAGGATGAAAAGGCTGCTAGACGTTCCCTTGATATTAAAGTGGACTTATACCATCATAATTATAGACAATTGGGAACATGGACCTAGGTTACTGGGTATGTGGTATATCTTTTCCCTATTTTTTAAAATGGGATTGGAATGGTCATTTTAAAATTCTTATATCATACCTGCTTCAGGGGTTTCTTCCTACCACCTGATAAACCAAAGGCCATCTTATACATTTCCTTTTATTCCCTCCCATTTTATCTTTTGATCTAAATTGTTTTGGTGTGATTATACACAATAAATAAGGTTATATTATCCCAATTACCTCTCCACTTTCTTCCTTTGATCCTATTATTTTATTTTACATGTCTAAATTTACTTAGTTGATGAATATTTCATTATATGATTGTTTAATCATCCCAAGATGATGGGGATTTTATATTTGTTTGCTATAGGATACTGAGAGATGAGGAAACCAAATTTCTACTCATTATTTTGATAATGGAATGTTATCCAATGGATTTTCCTTGAAAGTTTTTTAATTAATTATGAAATTTAGAATTTATCTAATGTTAGTTGATGGGGATTTTTCTTATAGTGGTTTTGGGGGTTTTCCATAGACCATATATGTTCCATTGATATTGGTTTTAAAAAGTTATCACTACCTTGGGAAATTTTATGGTTTATGCCTAAGTATATAATTTTTTAAAATTAATTATAAATGTATAGAACTAAGTTTAAGATTCCTATTAAATGAGATTTGGGCTTGAAATTTGGTGTTGATTGGTGTGGTCTTGGAATAGACTTCGTCAAGCTTGGGTTAATGAGTGAATATCTATATTGAGGTAGGTGTTCCCTTTAATACTAATCATTGGATTTTATATGATGATTGTGAATTTATTTATAGGGGGTTCATGTTTGGGTAGTTTAGAAAGAGAGAAAAAGTTATCTAATTAGATATTTAGGCAACATATAGCTTTCATAATTTACAATGTTTTCTCTTTAATGTGTCATGTGATTTATAGTATCCTAATTAGATGATCCAAGAATTAAATATATTAATATTATATCATTTTAGATGAATATTTAATATATATCATAATAATAAATTCCCTAAAACTATAGAGGCTTAGTATATTTTTAGAGTATATACATAATCAAATTATTCAATTATAATCCTCAAAATATCTAATAAACATTCGTTATTTTTTTATACATATAGTTATAATATACTTAATACATTCCTATAAAACCTAGGGAGGGGAAATATAAGAACGAGTGATCATAGATGCTCAGTAAGGTTAAACATGAGAAATATCAATCATAAGTGAATATTATATGATCATATGGGTATGCTAACATAATCAAGTTCATGTTATAAATGTAAATGTCTCCTACTTATAAAATGTTTGATCACAACTCCAAAATCATGTCACATCTATAAGCATGATAAATAAGGGTGTTAATGTATAAATCATCATTCACATGTCATAACATAGGCATGTGGAATTATAAGCATCAGAAATCAAGATATTGTGAATAAAACTATTCAAAATCATGACATTCATAATATTGTGAGAATAATTTGAATAAATCTTACTCTTACAACAAAATTTGAATTTAGTTCTTCACAATCACGTCCATGAATAATTTGGTTCATTTCTGGAAGCAATCATGCTCATTCTTCCAAAATATGAACATAGTTCTTTCAAACCCTATCCACTATTATCTTCATCATATCATGAGATAACTATATTAAATTACCCAATGAATTAGATGGATATAAAATACCAAACTATCTCATATGATAATATAAACATATTATTTTGATAGAAAACTTGTAAACATTTATGATTCCATTATTTGTTATTAATCCTAAGGCAATGAAATTATTTTTGTATCAATTTCTTTAAAATATCATCATAAGATATATTGGGAAAGAAATTTGATGGTATCATATGATAATATCCCCAATGAAGTATAAAAAACATTAAAGTACATTGATATATACGAAAAATAACTTTGATAAATATACTTAACATATGATTCAAAAATAAAGTGGAAAATCTCTTTTTCATTGGGAAGCATTAAAAAAATTAATATAACAAGAAGAAAAAGTTTTTCTTTGAAAATTACCATGTAATATTTTAAATTATTCTTAAAAATCAAATACTTTACAGGATCATGGGGAAAATATGTTCCTACCATAATTGATAAAATAAATATTCCTTTCACATTTTTGGTAAAAAGTCAAAAGTATCTCTATTTGAAAATGTCCTGAAGATTTAATTTAATTTTTTATATAAATTCAAATAAAATTCAAAATTACATTAATCAATAATTGGGTAATATTAGAGAAACCTTTGATATTGTTTTATAAAACATTGATATGGAAGAGAAAATATTTCTCGCCTGAAGACATAAATATTGTTCGTTTTTATTAAAAAATTATTTAATATTTATTAGTATTTAAAAAGATAGAAATTAAAGGAGAAGATTTAATATATCAAACTAACTAGAGGAGAATATAATGCACGATATTTTTGAGTGATGTATCATATAATTTCAACATTGTAAATTTAAAAAAAGTAAATCCTATTAAGTTGTGAGATTATAACATAAAACAATTATCGCATTTGAAAATTTTGAATCCTAACACCCTTAAAAGAACTTAATTAAATTAAAACATTAAATAAAATTAATATGAAGATATTATAGATATAATATATCTAAGGTGTAGTATATATACGCCACATGAAAAAAAACAATCTGTGAATATGAAAAGTGTCTCAAAAAAACAAAAGTGAGACAATATACCCTTGACCTGAGTATAACATTACTTCATATGGGTTAAAAAAAATTTAGAATAAATATATATTTATCATAAATATTTAACAAAACCATATAAAAACATATAATATAAGATATTATTTACTTATGACATCTTACCACCATGTTATCAACATTTAGTCATTAACAATAGCATCCTGGATGTTAAATATTACATTTTTCAAAAAAAATTTAGTCAAGAAGTTTTGTTCATTGCACCATGGACATGGTTTAATCAGATATATAAAATAAATTATTCCATAATAATCACATTTATTCATTATATATACTTTTATAATTGTTAGTGTATAGTGTAAATGAAAAAATGAATTACATCACATCATGGAGATGGAATCCCATACTTACACACAAGGGATATTTCCTTATTTTGATGGATGAAATGAAGGAATGGAAAATATTACTTAATCATTAAATTATAATAATTATATCATATATATTTATTAAATATATCCATATTACCACCCATATTTTGTATAAATCAAGAGCGAATCACATCAATTTGTGAAGGTTGTAGTCCACACATACACATGAGTAACGTTATAGTTTTATAAAGAATGAAATTTAAAAAGGAAGATAATATATTATATTTATTGATTTATAAATATATTATAAATATCACATATAAAAATTTAATCCATAATAAATAATCATTCATGAGAGGTGGTTGTAATGTCTCAGTTCCGAGTGCTGCCCAAAGGTGCCCCATACCCGATTGGTCACATGGACCCAAGCACATTTCCCCAAATTCTAGAGGCTGCTAACTAGCAGTAAGGGACTTGGGTTTGATAGTGGGGAAACTATACCCTCATTGGCACAGAAAAACAGTGGAAATAAACATATAATAGTAGTGGAAGCAATAATAATACCATATAACAGTAAACAACAGAAGACTAATAGTAAATACACAACTCTAGAATATATATCAGTAATAATGCATGTCACAAGTATCAATAAAATCAGCCAAACAAGTCACAATTATATAATACAGTACTAAAACAAAGTACAAAGAAAACAAGTAAATAACTTAAAAGGCATCGTACGCCTCATCTTTGTCCCATGTTCTCTAGCTCCATAGTAATCAAGTTCCTGAAGTAGAAGGGCACTTGCTCATATCTATACCTGCAAAAATATAATCTATCTGAGCCCAAAAGTATGACCCAAACAGGGTGTGAGACGAATCTCAGTAGGCAACCACCCAAATATTTGTGCCTAACAGTAAGGGAATATATATGGTAGGTAAAAAGAAAAATGAAGCAGTAAACAAGGAAGTACTCATAATTAAACAATCATACAGATTCAATTGCATTTATTTTAATATATAATGTAAGTAGCTAATCAATAAAACAAGTAACCCTCTGGGAATTACTCACAACCAAACCCCTCTAGTTCAACCAATCAAACACAAGAAACCCTCTGGGATGTACTCACAGTCTAACCACTCTGGTTTAGCTTTATCAAAGATTCTCTGAGGAAGAACTCAACGTCAGTTCCCCCTTTGGTCTCATTTTAGTAACTATAGACACTATGAAGAAGCACTCAACGTAAAATTCCTCTTGTGGTCTCACAATGTGGAACTGTAGACACTCTGAGGGAGCACAAATTCCACCCCCTATGGTCTTGCAACATAAAAGTAAACATACACTCTAGAGAATCCCTCAACATCCATTCCCCCTATTGTCTTCTACACCAGGTTTCCACAACCCTGTGTAAGTCAATAATGCACAACGATGCTCAACAGCCAAAGTAAACCTTAAGAATTACTTGCATAAAAGATTTCAAGAACTACTTGGATAAACAGCTACAAACATATAACATCATCAGATAATATCACTCAATCATAAAAACACTAGGCATGGAAAAAAATTATCCTAACTAGAAAAGCTTGACCAAATGGTCAGTATAAAAACAAACCTGGGAAAAACATACATAGCATAAAAAATAACCATATAAACAATCAAAAAGCCTATACTCAGGCACACAAGGCATAACAAGAATTAACAAAGATAAAATTCCTAAATAGGAAATACCCCTTACTAGGGTATTGGGCACTTTTGCACATAATATTCAAAGAATAACTACGGAGAGGCATAAACCACCTACCTCAACGTTGTATGATTGATTTACTCTAGTGTCAGACCTTGAATCGATATAGAATGTCGTAGATCAACAAAAGTGTTTGAAAAGTTCAACCAAGGATATCTCACAAAAGGAGAGAAAACAAGAGAAAGGGATCTAGAAGAATGAAGAACTAACTGTGGAGATTCAAACACAATCGACAGCGGTTGAATTGGAGAATGCATGGTCGATCGAGGGCTCCAAGAAGAATTTCACTCCATGGTCTCTCTTGGGAGAGACGTAGTTAGAAGAATGATTTTTTGTGAATGAGGCGCAACCTTGGTCCGATATAAAAATTAAAAAGAAATCAACATGGCATGTTTTTTAAAGTTACAATAAATGTACTTTCCTTAACTGGTCATCGCTTTTGGTGGTCTCCAGGTCACCCCACATGACCATGTACTCAGTCGTTATAGATCTAGTATGCGGTCACCAGTGGAAATTGGGTACACGACATGTACTCCAAAGTACACATCGTGTACTCCAAAGTACATGACGTGTACTCCATAAATTTCTATATTTTCCTCTTTTTCTCAGAAACACCAAAAAAGAAAACTCATACATGAAAATAAGGTCTGACTTCTTACAAACATCCCCCATTAAAGAAATTCGTCCCTGAATTTCCCTAGAAAGGCAGCGTAGAAGAAAAATCCTCAAATATCTCTTTCCACTGCGACCATACATCGACCTCCCTCTCCCAAGTCTTATACTGTACTTTCTCGGGCTTCTATAACACTCTTATGAGAGGAAAAGAATGGCCACAAAGAACCTTCACATTGTGGTAAAAAATCTAGATAGGATTCTCCTCGAATGATGTTTCCACCACCAGCTTAGCCTCCTCATGTTAAAAAACATGAGACGGGTCCGAGAAGTGACACTGTAACTGAGAAACATGGGATATATCATGCATATCCTGATACCTATGAGGTAAATATAGTCGATAAGCAATGGGCCTGAATATATCCAAAATCTCAATTAGACCAACACATCTCGGAAAATTTTTTCCCTGTCTCATAACCCTTATGTGTCCCAACCTCAGTGTGACATGTAGAAAAAACTGATCTTCGACCTCGAACTCCAGAGGTCGTCTACTTCTATCAACATAAGAATTCTGTCGTCACTGTCCAGTGGCCATCCTCTTCTGAATCAACTCTTTCTGCTCTGTGGTCTCCAAGAAAAGACAAGGTCCCAGCATTGCTGCCTCTCCTGCATCCAGCCAACATAGGGGTGATCAACATGGCCTTCCGTACAAAGCCTCCAATGGTTCCATCTGAATAGTTTATTGAAAACTATTATTATAGGAAAACTCCAAAAGAGGTATATTCTTATCCCAGTGAATCTCCAAAGTCTAGGACGTATGCTCGTAGCATGTCCTCTAGCACCTGAATCATACGCTCAGACTGGCCATCTATTTGGGGATGGTAAGTTGTACTCAGAAGTACTTGTGTACTCAAAGCTCTATGTAGTCCCTTCTAGACCCGAGAAGTAAAATGGGAATCCCTGTCTGAAAAAATGGAGTGAGGAACCTCTTGTAAACATTTGACTTCCTGAATGTACAGATTTCCCATCTCATCAACACTGAAGGTCTCCTTGATTGGAAATAAGTGAGCAACATTCGTGAGTCTGTCAATGACAACCCGTACTGCATCATTTCCTCGAGTCAACCTCGTAAAACCTGTCACAAAATCTGTCACGACATCATTCCACTTCCACTTAGGAATGGGTAACTACTGAAAAATCCTTTCTGGTCGCTAATTCTACACCTTCACCTGCTGACGGGTGGAACACCTCATAAAAAACCGAACAACATCTCTCTTCATACCTGGACACCAATACTGATGGTGCAGATCTCTATACATCTTGGTGACACCAGGATGAACTGCCCAAACTGAATAATGAAATTCACGCATCATCTCTTTGCATACATTTTCTGAAACCCATACACACCCATGAAAACTCAAGATATCATCATCACCTACGGTCCATCCAGGAATAAGGTCCTCCCATGAGACACTCTCCCATAGGACTAGGACTTCATAATCTGATAGCTTCCTCATTCGCACTCAATCAAGTAGAGTAGAGTTAACAGACACCGAAGAAAGAAATGTATGCACCTTTCTATCAAGAACCACTAAATACATCTCATAAAATAGATCCATAAGCTTCCACTCACTATTGGCCTCCTGAACTGCCTATATCTGGGTCCTCCTGCTCAATGCATCATCTAATGCGTTACCTTTACCAGGTGTGTATCCAAGCTTAAAATCAAAAGACTAAAGGTACTCAACCCACCTTCACTGTCTCAGATTCAGATCGTGCTAGGTAAAGATATACTTGATACTTTTTTTGTAGGTGAAAACAACAAAATTCTCTCTTAGATGACAATGTCTCCAACAACGTAAAGCATGAACAACTGTGGCTAACTCAAGATTGTGCATTGGGAAAGTCCTCTCATGTGGCCTCAACTGTCGAGACCCATACACAACGACTCCTTCCCCCTACATAAGCACTTCTCCTAGATCAATACCTAATGCATCACAGTAAATAGTATAACTCTTGCCCAGCTTTGGAAATACTGGTATCGACGCTGAAGTCAACCTCCCATTCAACTCTTGAAAGGTTGAATCACATGAATATGACCACAAGTAATTTGAAACTTTATTAGTCAAGCCCATCAGTGGAACTGCTAAGCATGAAAATTCCTGTATGAAATGTCTGTAGTATCCATCCATCCCAAGAAAACTTCATTCCTCAAAGAAGTTCTTCGGCTACTCCTAGGAAACAACTGCTCTAACATTATATTGGTTTACTAATACTCCTATATCTGATATAACATTAGCCAAGAAGTGAATTTGGTCCATCTAGAAGTGGAATTTTAGGTCAGAGGATCGAAACATCCCTTTGATACCATTTTTTAACATCCCGGTTCCAGGTGCTGCCCCGAGGTGCCCCGTACCCGGTTCTTCACATGGCCTCAGGTGCATTTTCCCAAATTCCAGAGGCTTCCAACTAGAAGCATGGGCCTTGGGTGTGATAGTGGGAATACTATGCCCACCTCGGCAGAGTAACGTAGTGGAAATAAATTGATAATAGTAGAAAAATCAATAATAATACAATAAAATAGTAAACAATAGAAGACTGGAAGTAAATAAACAACTGTAGTATATATATATATATCAATAATGATGCTTGTCACATGTATCTAGGAAAGATGCCAAAAAATTCACAATGCTAGAACATAGTAATTAGCCAAAGTACAAAGAAAACAAGTAAATAACTCCAACAACATCGCAAGCCTCACCTTGGTCCTATGCTCTCCATCTCCCCATAAATTAAGTACCTGATGTAGAAGGACACTTTCCCTTATCTATACCTACAATAATATAATCTGTTTGGGCCCAAAAGCATGACCCAAATAGGGTGCGAGATGAATTCCAGTAGGTAACCACCCAAAGATCTCTGGATAATAGTTAATTAATATATATGGTCAGAAATAAGAAAAATGAAGCAATAAACAAGGAAGTACCCAAAAGTAAATAATCTTAAAGATTCAATTTCATTCATTTTCAAATATCAAGTAAACTTCTAATCAATAAAACAAGTAAACCTCTAGGAATTAATCCCAACCTAACCCCTATAGTTCAAGAAATCAAACACAAGAAACCATCTGGGAAGTACTCACAGTCTAACCCCTCTGGTTCAGCTTTAGTAAAGACTCTATGAGGAAGCAATCACTGTCAATTCCCCATGTGGTCTTGTATCGGTAACTATAGACAATATGAAGAAGCACTCAACGTACAATTCCACCTGTTTTCTCGCAACATGGAACTGTAGACACTCTGAGGGAGCACAAATTCCATCCATCTATGGTCTCCCAACATAAAAGTAAACATACACTCTAGAGAATCCCTCAACGTCTATTCCCCCTATAGTCTACTACATGAGGTTCCCACAGCCCTGTGTAAGTCAATCATGCACAACAACGTTCAACATCCAAATGAAAGCTTAATAAATACTTGTATAACTACTTTCAAGAACTACTTGGCTAAAAAACAATAAACATATAACAACATCAGATAATACCACTCTATCCTAACAACACTTGGCATGGAAAGCGAGCACCCTAACCGGAAAAGCTATACCAGATGGTAAATTTCAAAACCAACATGGGAAACACATCCATAGAATGTAAAATAACCCTATTCACAATGAAACAACCTCTACTCAGGCACAAAAGTCATAACAGGCACTAACAAGGCTAAAATTCCTAGACACAGGATACCCTATTCTAGGGTATTGGGAAATTTTACACATAATATTCAAAAGCTAACTACAGAGAGGAAAAAACCACCTAACTCGACATTGTACGATCGATATACTCTAGCGTAGACACTTGAATCGATCTAAAATGTGGTAGATCTACAAAAATTTCTAAAACATTCATCCAAGGATATCTCACGAAAGGAGAGAAAACAAGAGAAAAAGCTCTTGAAGAAAGATGAAATGATCTTGGCAATTCCAACGCAATTGACAGCTGTTGAATCGGAGAACAAATGGTCAATTGGGGGCTCTTGGAAGAATCACACTCCTTAGTCACTCCTTGAAGAGACGTAGTTAGAATAAGGGGTTTCTGTGAATGAGACGAGACCCCAGTTTGATATAACAATTAAAAAGAAAAGTACATGGTGTGTTCTTTAATGGTATACAGACTGTACTTACCTTAATCATCCCACACTTTAGGTGGTCTCCAGGTCACCCCACGTGGCCGTGTACTCATCCGTTACATGACCATTACACGGTCCCCTGCAACAACAGGGTACATGGAGTGTACTCTAAAGTACACGACATGTACTCCTTAAATTTTCAAATTCTACTTCTTTTCTTAGTAACACTATAAAAGAAAACCCATACCTAAAATGAAGGTCCATGTTCTTATTGTGGTGATTGAAAAGGAATCACATCACGATATAGAGGCGGTAGTCCGCATGAATGAACAAGTGATACATTCATTTCACATTTGATGGAAATGAGGAATAAAATGGTTATACAAAAAAAAAACATCTCAATAAATTAATGATACTAGATAAATTATGTTAGAATGTGTACAACTGATTCAGAGGATGAAGAAGAATAAATAAACTTTGAAAGATTCGAGTTAGGTGATTTACTCTTTTGTGAGAGACCATATTTGGATTATACCATAAGACTTATTAGGATAGTATTAATAGAATAAAAAAATCTATAGAAAATGGGGAAGGAATATATGAAGGTATAAAAAATTTATCAGTCCGGACAAGTGTCTTAAGAGGTGTGGAGAAGAGTAGAGAATTGGTGATAATTTATCAGTCAGGATAGTGAAACTATTGTAATTATTCAAAGTATTAAATTAATATAAGGTACTATTAGTAGTCACGTGGAACCAAGGCACCCCAAATTTTTATATAAGAAGTTATAGGGTCTAAATAAATTCAACCAATCAAATTTATATATTTTTTGATACATTTTACACTTTATATCATAGGTAAACCTTCTTAAAACCCTAAATAAATTTAAACTTACAAACCTAACATAAACTTAAAAGGCCAAAATATAGTTTTTAATTTGAATAAATTATAATTTATCTCTGTAAAAACCATGAACGGTTTCCAAAATTCAAAATAGTGTTTTAAAATATATTATTTGACTAAATAAACATATATCTGGGTGAATAAACTCACAATATTGTATATAGGTATGTTTTAGAGTTATTTTAAAGTTATAAATCATAGTTGTGAAATAGTTTTACCTGTTTTACCCTTTCCATAGTGATAAATCTTTACCAGGCTTACTATTCATAATGACAAAAAATTAAAGGGAAATATTTTCCAAATTAGAACTTGATAAATCTAAATAAGTATAATATTTATAAATATTAAATTTATATAAGTATAATAGATAAATATTTATATAGATGTGTAAAACACAATGAAAAACAGTTTTTTGAAAAATGCGTTTTTAAGCCAAAAATGAAATTATAACAAAATAAAGAATAATATTTATTGAATTGTAATTAATTATATTATTTATAATTAATGGATAATTATTTTAATTTAAAATAAAATTTAAAACATAATTGGAGTTTTATATTACTTTATTTTAATTAAAATAAATGAGAGTTTTAAGAAATTTGTATTTTTTACTATTCACTTAAAATTAAATATTTTTCATAATAATACCAAACAGTAAAATTTAAAAAAATTAACATTTTAATTTCAAAAATTTTATTAATTTACTAAAAATAATTACTATAAATATTAAAAATTAATTATAATGTTTGTACACAAATTGAAATAAAAAGCTTTTTTGAATAAAGTACATTTTCCAAGCCTAATATATATTTAAAAAAAATGGGTACTTATTTTTTATGAATTAATAAATAAATTTAAATTATATAAAACCTTTATACATATTTTTAAAAATATTTTTCTTCCTATATATATCACTAATTTAACAACTAAGTTATAATTATCACATTTTATTAATAATATTTTTATAGTATTTCACAGTTCACTTAACTATTGGTGTTGAATTTTATGCATGATATCAATATTAGTTTTATTTTAATATTAATTTTTTATGTTTTATATCAAAATACTATGTTCTCAGGGTGGAAGGATGCTAGTTAAGGGAATGGGGTTCCCAGAATGGGACTTCAGGCTCACGTTGGGTTATGAATAACCTAAGTTGGACATTATGAGCTTGGATAGAAGTAACAGTTAAGTTAATCCACTTGGTTATGAGTACAATACCTGTACATATCATGAATGGTTAGGATAATCCACTTGGGGGAGTGTAGTGGTTGAATTCCCATATTTATGGTGTTAGGTCCTTTGGAAATTATGATAGATTGATGTAGTTGGTTACTCCGAATGATTGGTTAATGTCCCCACTCTTGATAGAATGTTGAGGCACACCCAACTACAAGATGGGGGAATATATTATTATTGTTTTAAAATGAGTTTCTAAGGGTCCTCTGAAGTGTTCATATGGGGATGATCCTTTGGTATCTTGGCCTAGATGGGATGTGAGAAAATTTATGGGGTAACGAACTGACCTTTTGAGGATAGAGGTTGGTACAATATAAGGTTTATAATATCACCAGTGGGGTGTTGTTTCAGGTTGGTATTAGTGTAGATGGAATGAATTGTATTTGAGGAATATAGTGGTTTCCTTCTTGAGTAAGAGGGGAATTGATTGTACAAATTATCATGCTAAGTGTGTGATGTGATGACACATATGGAAGTCTTTGGTGCTAAGTGGTTAATGAGATACGGTATGGGTGATTGAGTTTTTTCATGGGATTTTCATCCAGGTTATGAGTCAAACTGCAAGACACTTGGTATGAGAACACAACCTGAGTGATTAGTTTCTCGAATGAGACTTGATATTAGACCTTATCCTCAATGATAAGTTGTTGTTACGAGACATGAAATGAGACCTAACCCTGAGTGGTAGGGTGTTGGTATGAGTCATTATATGAGACATCACTCTGACTGATGGGGTGTTAGTTTGAGACTGGGGTGTTATACTCTCACCCTGAGTTATAGGTGTTGGTATGACACTCATTTGGGGACCTTACCCAAAGTGATATAGTATTATTTGATCTATATAGGATGTTGGATAACATACAACCTCCTCATTACCACATCCTTTGTTTTATAATATAGATCCATGGAATGATATTGTCCTATGGTTCTAGGAAACTCCTCCACCAGATAGGGGGATGATGCAGGTATAGTTAAAGTTCATCTAATCTTCATTTTCACATGATCAACTAACATGGATGTATGATTTTATATAGTGTGTGTTGAATAATTATTATTTTTATCATTAATATAATGGTAAATCTTTCCATATATTATGGATTTGATTAGTGGGTTTCAACTAAGATATATTTTACATCCCCATGTCTGTGAACCTTGGTCGATGTGTATACCTCATGCCTGTGACACATGTTAGAGCACAAATTACAGATGGGATTTGGTCCTAGTTACTTGATTTGGATTGGATATGATATTGAGGTGAGTCTTGATGGTATGTTATGGAGCTTATTTTTATATTTCTATTCTTTAATTATTTTATTTATGTGATCAGGCTAGGGGGTGATCTGTTGGGATGTACTATTGTATAAACTATATAAATAATTTTAAAGAGAATTGATATATTTTTATCCATTATAGTTTGATTCCAACTTTAATTCCATACGGGTTTACTCTGATTAATGGTTATGGAAATCATTTGGTTGTTTTTATTATTATTTTTGGTTGTGATATTGAGATTTTAGTCTCCCTAATGTTGATCCATGACTCTCTCCGCTAGTCAAAAAGCTCTTCCATGTGGGGAGGCACTCCGGAGGTCTTATGGGGATAGGATGAAAAATTAATTGTTTCAATTTATTTTTCATTTATTACTTAGATTTTTTATACAAAATAACCTGATATTGAAAAGGTTTAGGATTCTAGAGAGCCATAATACATTATAGAATTATAATTACAACACATATAAAAGAAAATACCTAATTTTTGTTTCTTTCTTTATAAGTGTTAAACACTATAGTGGATCCTTGACCACTGAATCTCTTATACAATTCCTTACACAATGTGAAAATAGGTTTTGAAAACCTATGGTTATCAACAAAAATCTCATGAAGGGGTTTCAAAACATGCAGAAACCAGATAATTTTTTTGCAATTCAATATAAAAGCAAAAACATGTAATAAAGATCGAAAAATCAGACCTTATAAAATAATGATTACTTTTTAAAATAAAAACTCTTTATAAATATATATTAGCATACATATCATCTGGGAAACCCATTTCATTCCTTTATAAAATCATAATGTTTCTCTTAAAAACTTAAATAATTTAAAAATAGTTACCAAAGGCACCTTGAATCATAAAATAAATCCAAAATTTAATCCCAAGATAATATAAAATGGTGTACATAGTCCTATAATGGATTATGTTTACTCCTTAATCCCATAGTGTGGTTACGATAACCTCATGTGCACCATACATGAGATCTCTTGAGATTAAAACATTACCCAGTGAATTGGAGCACTATACAATATCAAGCGCACCTGTCACATGACGGGAAAAAATTACCATAGGGTTATGGGTTCACTCCCCATCAATTGAATTCATTCAAATAATATCCAAGTGAAACTATTTTTAACTAAAAACTTGGTAATTTTTATTTTATATCATAAAAACCATGAAGATTCTTTAAGACCATGATCTTCGGTATCCATTTCATAAAAAATAATTACTTGGATATAGATATACATATGTCATGATAATAGTTTCATATGAGATGACATATATATACAATTACATATATAATAGTTTTAAATAAAATAGATACATATATGTATATATATATACATATATATTGATATTAGAAGGATAACACGATTATATAATCATATAGATATGAATAGCTATCAAAAATAAAAATAATTTTACATTGAATGAAACACACACACACACAAACATATATATGTATGTATCATAAATAAAATATATTTACATAAATTTATACATATATACATATATTATATAAACACGTATCTATTGATATCAGATTAGAAATCAGTTTTCCCTAAAATGTTACATATATATGAATAGATATATACATGTTTGAATATAATTGGTTCATATGAAATGATATATTTATGTATATATATACATATGCCTGTTTTAAAGTTAAACAAATTTTACTTAATCATTAATTTGAAAATTCAATCATTTCCCTCGGATTTAAAGAAGCCTAATTTACATTATTTAAAAATTCAAAAATACTTTTCTCAAAATAAATTCATAGGAAGATATGATGTTTAACATGAAATGATCGATATAAATACATATACATATATTTTTAAGTGAATAATTTTTATTAATATAATATTTCTTAAAATTTAATTACAACAATTGCATTTGTAGAAGGATAATTAAGATTATTTAAAAATTCAAAAAAAAATTATAAAATGAAAACCATTGGAAGGAATTATTTTTAACATGAAATTATGCATATATATATATAGACACAAACACACCCACACACACCCACACACCCACATATATATATACATATATTTATAAATGAAATTTTTTTATTAAAAATATAATGTTGAAAATTTGAAAACATAATTACTTTCGTAATGCATAATTAAATTTATCTAAACATTCCAAATAACCTTTTCAAAAATAAATATAATGGGATAGAACAATTTTTCATGAATTTATATATATATATATATATGTTGATATATATATGTTTATACATATGTAATTATTCTAAAATTATATATTTTCACTTAAATTTGTAATTTGAAGATTTAAAAACCTCCCCAACGTCCATATAATATAATTTAAAATTATTTAAATTATTTTCATAAAATAAACCTCATGGGAAGAATGATTTCCATACCTAAAAAATTATATATAAAAATCCCATTTAAACATTTAATCAGTGTCATTGAAGGGAAAAACCCCTTTCCTACAAAATGATACAATTATAATTATTTATACAATCAAAATACATTCCTAAAAATAAATCTATGGGATAAATCAATTTTACGTAGATCTTAAATGCATAAATTGCATGAATCATTTTGGAAGAACATTTTTTTTACAAAAATAACCCCCTTAACATCACAAAAACACAAAAATAACCAAAATAACTTTATAAAATACAATACTGATTGATGGAAACAATATTGCATATATAAATCTTAAATGAAGAAACTAATTTTAATATTTAAGAAAACATTAACAAAAATTTCCAATACATTTAAATCATTACTATAGACTGCTCCTATAAAGATTGGTTTCAAGCCCTATCCCTCATAATGAATAATTAATGACACAATAATGGAGGAAAACTAAACTGAACCACAATGGAGATATTCAAGAAAACTACCACAATTCCGCCCTCCTATAATCATATAGGGTGATATATATATAAATACACCCAAAAAATCATTGTTATATATATATATATTTATATGTAGTGTGAACTGAAAAATTTCCTTCCCAACTTGAAATCCCTGCATTCAATTAAACTTTATGCATATTTTGAATGGAACCTATATAAAACAAGAACCTAATACCCAAAATCACAATTTTATATACCCCAAATAACCATCAGGGTCATTCATATCCCTAGGAACCGACTCACCTTCACATCACGGGATTCATGGGAGGTTAATTCCATGAGCTACATGATTGTCTAAGGCTTTGTAGGTCACCGTCGTGTATACTGGTTAAGGGTTGTCTATCGACCGACATGAGGAAGATTAAGACAAGGGGTTTTAGATTCAATTACGCTCAAAACCCCCATCCCTTATCATGTTATTGTTATATATATATGTTTAAATTTTTATGTCTTATAATAATTATTTCATATATATATATATATATTATTGATACTTCACAAATATATATATATATATACACTAAAGTTAATTCCAACATAACTTAATAAAATTAATATTAACAACATAAATAATTGTCTAGATATGAAATAAATACAATGATATTGTATATATATATATAATTCTCAATATCATATATTTTGTAAAAACTATAATACTTTTTTTATGAAAATTAATACTATTATAGTTAGGAATAAAATTATGTTTTTTACATTTATATTTTAAAAAGATGAAGTCCTAAAAAAAATTTCTTATATATAAGTAAGAGTTTTTTAAAAATGAAAATTTAGAAACATAAAATATTATCTTTTTCATGAAATGAACTAGAATTTCATTCTATGTAAGTTAAACTATATTACACTTTAAAAACATACTACTCTCAACATTTTTTATAAATATTATTATAGATCTTTAGATTTATCTTAATTATCCATTAATATTACAAACCTGTTAATATACAAATATATATTAACACGAATCATTTTTATATGTCAATTAGTTACAAATATATATATATATATATATATATATATATGTATTCATAGGGTTTATTATTTATCACTATAACTAATAATGTATATTTATCATAAAAATCCATATAGTATATAAATTTACATGTTTGTATAGATTTACTAAAAAGGAATAACTGTTATTTTTTTATTAGAGGACCACAATGTATTTTTTTGTAATGGGTATATTATGTATAAATACATCACTATAACCAATATTTTTTTAACCAAGCATATCAAATTCAAGATCATCTCTCCACAAAGATGCTGTTAATTTTTATATTCCACTATTCTCTTACTCTCATCTTATTCACATGGTTTCTACTCCTAATAGATCACAAAGACGCAATATGTGACCTTATAGTTATCATGTTTGTTATAAGTTTTACTTGTTTGTTTATGATGATTATTATAGGTTTAGAATTGCTGACTTTTTATTCTAAGGTGATATTTTTGTACCAAATTTTATGTATTTTTTTAATAAATGTATATGGAGAGGGTAACTCCATTAGTGAGGAGGACATATCCACAAAGATAGGCATTTCACTATGAAAAAGGTTCAATATTCTGGTCAATGAAATTGAATCTGACTCAGAGTTATTGGTTTAGATTCATAGGGGGAAAGAAGACACCCCATGGGATTTGGATTACTATGTAAGGAACTATAAAGCAAGAACCAATAAAAGATGCCTTATTAGACACATGCAGAGAGAGTGGAACTTTGTAGTAGATGTTTTAGCCCGTGGAGGTAGTGTTGAGGAGAAACTCACACTAATGGAAAATAGACCTATACCCACGGTTTTATTAAACCGTGGGTATATCTACAGTGTGGGAACCTATACCCACGGTTCTGGAAAACCATGGGTATTGGTCACCTATACCCACAGTTTTAGAAAAACTGTGGGTATAGAGTTATTTTCGAAGGCCTATACCCACAACTTTGTAAAATCGTCTGTATAGGTATTTATATGAAGGCCTATCCCCATGGTTTTTTAGAACCATGGGGATAGCTCACCCACATTATAGAGACACAAAAAAGACGTGGGAAAACAAAAACAATTTGGCGGGAAAATGTTTACCCATGATTTTAACTAATATATTTAAGTTGATAGAAATTTATTAACTAATGAATTCTGTGGCTTGGTTGGTCAGGTGTTACGTTGCTGTTACAGCGGTTGTGGTATCCAATCCCGTTGGCTAATTTTTTTTAATACAGACACAAGGATTATTATATTATTATAAATACAGATTTGAATTGTCAAAGTCGAGTCAGCTTAGTTGGTTAGGTGATGTAAGAATTCTGCGACAGACGCAGGTTCGAAACCCACTGGCTTCTATTTTTCGCAATACGGTCAATTATATAATATATATTTAGGAATATAGATGTATATTCATATAAATATGTTGGCTGAGGTGGTGAAGTCCAGTGGAAGAAATTTTCAGGTCGTGGTTGGCGCGGTATCATGTCCGGCCAGCTGCATATTTCGAGTTTTTCTACCCACAGTTTTTAAACCGTGGGGAGAAGAGTTTAGACAGCGTGGAGAATGTTGTGACACCGTGGAAAAAAAATACCCACGGTTTTTCAACCCGTGGGGATAGCTTAAGACCCCTATACTGACACCACTCAGCCCCACAATTCCCAAAACTATGGGTATAGTCTATACCCATAGTTTTGGGGGCTAGACCCACGGTTTTGAACTGTGGGTGTAGGTGGTTTTTCCAGTAGTGTCATTGTTTTCACCTTCTTGAGTTCTCTATCAAATAACTGTAATCTCATTATCCAAGGTGATTCCATTGGTTTGAATCATTTCAGGCCACTTTGAAATTTTCTTTTTCCTCTCTATGTTTGTTGCTTCTGTATTACCCAATTTTTTTCAATAAAAATTTTATTTTATGATAGTTTAATAAAAGTACGATGTTTTATAAATTTATAAGAATAATTCATTTCATCTATTAAGAGGAATATTATAAAATAACTATTGGGATGTTACATTCTACTCCCAATAAAAGAATTTCTCCCTCATAATTGGATTACATATTACATAAATCTTTGGATGAAAAGAACATGAAAACATTGATTCATTAGTCTCATCTTCTAGATTACTTACCACTAACCATTAAGCCTTCCCCAATCTCTATTTTCATGTTGATCATAAAGAGTGGGGTCTACATAGTAAAATAATACCTGAATTCATTTTCAAAGTCTTATACTTCCTTATTACAAACACATTTTTTAAATATTAGATCATACCTATGGAAAAAAAGATACACTATTTGAAAATATGTATTCATAACTTACAGTTTTAAAACATCAAGATGGACCAGGTTTTTATAAAATAGTCTAAGAGAGTCATTTTTAAATTTTTTGAAATATTATTCCTCTAATATATTTCCTATGTTTCCAAAAATACTGAATCCAAGACTCAGTATATATAAGAAACTTGATGTTCCCCGTCTTATTTAACTATCATAAAATTAAACATAACATCATATTATCTGGACGAGGTGAAAGTTTTGAAAATTACCTAGTGGTACATCCCATGGCACGAAAGGTGGAAGAGCTGGGAGCTTATGATTTTACCATGGGTATGTCATGATCCTTAATGATTCTGAAGTATAGAGGAGGTTTTTGATATTCCCTAAATCATTTTTTAGGAAATTTGGATGTCAGAAAAGGTTTTGAAAAATTTTGATCTTGGTTTCAGAATAATTTTTGCAAGTAAGTCATTGTGAAGAGACAAGAGTGTTGTGAAAGGTCTTTATCCATCTATATTGAAACCAACCTTTATATTGATGATGAGACACAAAGGATTTTTATTTACCCTTTAGATATGATAAACTAGTTGTATAAATGACTTGGTGCTTATATAATAATTTTATTAAATATTTAACACTCTTTAATGTAAAACCCTAAAATCTATGAAAATCATCTAAACGTTCAAAGGGTCTCTCTATATCTAAAAATACAAAGTTTTCTAAATCATAGCTCTAATACCAATTATGACAACCCCGAACTAATTTTTTTTATTATAGATCATTAATTTTTATAAAACAGTATGAGATCTCAAAGGTTTCGAGTTTTAGAGAGTCCCAATACATCATAGAATTCTAATTATAACTACATAAACTAAAAGACCTAAAAAATATTTTTATGATTGACTAGAGTTAAACACTATAGAGGAACCTCTACCACTCACTTGCTTCTACATGTTCTTATTCTCTATGAAAATAGGTTTTTAAAACATAGGATGAGCGAAAAAAATCTTAGTAAGCGGTATTAAAACATATGGAAACCAAACATGGTTTTACAATTCAATATAAAATAAAAATATGTTATAATGTTTGAAAATGTATACCTTAGATAATCATGATTACTTTTTAAAATAAATGGTTTTTCTAAATTGATTTCATCATAATTAACCATTGGAATCTCTATTTTGATTAATTTAATAAATCATATAGGTTTCTCTTAAAAACTCAGAGGAATTTATAAATAATTACCAAAGGCACCTTGGATCATAAAAAAAGTCATGGTTTATTCTCGAGACAACATAAAATTGTAGATATAGTCCTAGGATTGATTTGGTTTACTCCCTAATCATCTGGATACACCATATATTATATATCATGAGATTAAAACATTACCCAATTCATTAGAGTACTATATAATTCAGACCAAGCCCATCACATGATTAGAAAAAAGTCCCATAAGGTTTTCAGTTTACTCCCCATACCATCCCTTCATTGATATAATATCCAAGTGGAGATCTCTCGAATTAAAAACATGTTAACTTTTATTTTACATCATAAAAACCATTATGATTATTTAGAACCATGATAATTCGTATCCAATTCATAGAAAAGGATTACTTGGATATATATATATATATATATATATACATATGTCACGATTAAATTAGTTTCACATGAGATTATATATGTATATATATATAATATTTTTATATAAAAAAGATACATATATGTATATATATATACATTTATTGACACACACACACATAGATATTTATATATGTTGATATTTGAATAATACCATGATTACATATCCATATACATATGTATATATATCAAAAATAAAAAAAATTTTACATAAAAGGGGACATGTATATATATATATACATTTATATATGTATATTAAATAAATTAGTTTTACATAAATTGACACATATATTCATATATTATATATACAAGCATCTATTGATATCAGATTAGAAATCATTTTTACCTAAAATGTACTCACACACACAGATATATATATATATATGTATATATATATACATGTTTGAATAAAAATGTTAAATATTAAATGATATATTTATGTGTGTGTGTGTGTGTGTATTCGTTTTACAATAATTTTTTTAACTTAACATTAATTTATAATTTTAATACTTCCCTCAAATTTATAGAATCCTAATTAATATTTTTTAAACATTCAGAAATAATTTTATAAAAATAAATAGACAGGAATAAATTATTTTTAACAAGAAATGATGAATATATATACATATACATATATACATATATTTATAAATGCAAAATGTATATTAAAAAAACAATTTTTAAAATTTAATAACACTCTCTGCATCTATAGATGCATCATTAATATTATTTAAGCATTCAAAAGTAATTTTATAAAAATAAATCCATAGGAAAAAATGATTTTTAAAATATAATGATATATATATATATATATACATATATACATATACTAGTAGATACAACATTTTAATTTTTTTGAAAATTTAGTAACTTACCTACTTTTATAAGGCATAATTAAAATTATTTAAACATTCTAAATACAATTTTCCAAAATAAATCTAATGGGATAGAAAAATTCATAATAAATTTTTATTGATATGTATATATATGCTAATACATATATAATTATTTGAAAAATATATTTTCAGCATAATATTTAATTTGAAAATTTGATAACTTCTCATACCTTCATATAATCCAAATTAGAATTACTTAAACAATATTTATTAAAGAAACCCCAGGTGAAGAATGATTTCCACACATAAAAAGTTTAAAGTCAAAACCCATTGAAACATTTAAGTAATTTATTTGAAAGAAAACAACTCATTTCCTTCATAAGGATGTAATTGAAATTGTTTATACATTCAAAATACTTCCTAAAAATAAATATCATGGGCTATATTTTATACGTATAATATTTTAAATTCATAACCTACATAAATAATTGAGACATAAATTTTTTGTAAACTGATTCCCCTTCAATAAAAAATACATAAAAAAACAAATACCTTTATAAAATACAGTACTGATTGGATGAAACAATATTCCATACTGAAATGTTAAATAAAGAAACCAATTTAAATATTTGAGGAGTGTTTTAACAAAAATTTACTTTAACATTAAATATCTTCAAGATACTGTTCCTACCATGATGGGTCTCAATCCTAGTCCCTCAAAATGACCAATAAATTACACAACGACAGAGGAAAGCGAAACTAAAATAAAGTGGAGAGATTATATAAAACCACCCTCATTACAATGTAATCCACAACATTTACTTCCTGACCAGAAATCCCTACTTTCTCACAAAGGATAATCATATTATGAAGGGAACCTATAAAATGTGGGAACATAATACCCAAAATCATAGTTTTATAAACCCAAAATACCCATTCGAGTCATCTGTATCCTCATGATACGACTCAAATTCACGTTATGGGATTTGGTATAGGAAAATTCCACAAGCTACCTGATATTCAAAAGCATCATAGGTTGCGGATGTGAATACGAGTTATAGTTTGTCCATTCACTGGTGTGAGGAATATGAAGACAAGGGGTTTTGGCTTCAACCACACGTGAAACCGCTTTCCCTTGTCATATTATTTTTATATATATATTTTATAAATTTATATATCTTATAATCATTATTTTATATATATATATATATATTATTTTTGATACATTAAAAAAAAATATATATATATACTATAATTAATTCCAACAAAAATATAATAATAATAATAATGGTAATAAGAAAAATTGTCTACTTTATGAATAAATTGAAACATTATTTGAATATATATTTAATTAAAATTCACAATCCCATATATTCTATAATAACTATAAATTTCTTGTTAAGAAATTGAATACTATTATATCTAGAAATAAATTATGTAACAAACAATTATATTTTAAAAAAATTAGTACTAAGAAAATGTGTTAGTATATAAAAATTGGAGTTTCTAAAAAATTTAAATTTTTAAACTTAAACTATTATCCTTTTCATGAAATAGACAATAATTTCATCTCATGTAAAAAAAATTCTATTACACTTTAAACACTTACTACTTTGAATAATTTTTTTATAAAGATCAATATAGATCTTTAGATTTAACTTAATTATCCATTAATAATAAAAATATTTTAATATACATACATGCATTCAAATAAATCATTTTTATATGTCAATTATTTTCCAAATAAACATATGTATACTTTTTTTGTAACGTTTATTATTTAACACCTTAAAAAATAATGTATATTTGTCATATAAATTCATATCATTTATACATTTTCTTATTTTTATAGATTTATTCAAAAATGAATAATAATTATTTTTTGTTTTAATGGAACTCAATTACTATTTTTTAATGACCATATTATGTATAAATAAATTACCTTAACCAATTTTTTTTACCAAGATTATCAAATTCTAGATCCTCTTCCCACAAAGATGATTCCTATTTTTATGTTCCTCCACACACTTACTCCTATCCTCTTCCCTATGTTTATACTCATATAAGATCCCAAAGATGTGGGTAATTACCTTTCATTTATCATGTTTGTTATAAGTTGTCCTTTTTTGTTGATGATGATTGTTATTGGATTATAATTTCTTCCTTCTTAGTTGAAGGATACATTATCGTACTAACTTCTATTTATTGATTTAACAAAATATGTTTTTTTATAAATTCACAAGGCTTATTCGTTGCATCTATCAATAAAAAGACGATATAAGAATTCATAGAAGGTTAAATTCTACCACCATTAAACAAAATTGCACTAAATTTTTTTTATTTCATATTATACAGATTGTGGGAAAACAATATTACAAAAACACTAAAATTTTAGACTATTCATTAGGGGTTTCTTACCACCTACCATTAAGAATTCCAAAATGGTCATTGTAACATTGATCATGAAGAGAGAGGGTTAACATTGTGAAATAAAACCTCAGTACATTTTCAATGTGTTCCGATTCCTTTGTCCAAACATATTTTGTACAAATTAGATCATACTGATTGATAAAATGATGAACTATTTGAAAATAATCATTTTTAACATATAGTTTTAAAACATTAACTTATAATAGGTTTTTATAAAATTGTATAACTTAATCAGTTCTAATTATTTTGAAATGTGGTTCCTCTAATATACTTCCTATGTGTCCAAAATGAATTGATTCATAGAATATATATATGTAGGATTCATAGATTTCTCTATCTTATGTAGCTACTCTGAAGTAAAACAGGGCATCATACTTTCAGGAGAAGGGGAAATATTTGAAAATTCCCTGGTTGTAACTTCTATGGAGAGAAACGTGGATGATTTGGGATCTTAATATTGTTTCATGGGTATACCATGACCCCCAGTGATTTTTATGTATAGAGGAGGAATTTGATATTTCATAATACAATTTATAGGAATGTTGGGAGTTTGAAAAGATTTTAAAACTACGTGATATTGAATTCAGTATAATTTTTTCAAGTAAGACATTGGGAAGGGTCAATAGTTTTATTTGAGGTGTTTCTCTTTGTGTATGAAAAATACCCATTATCCTACTAATGGTACATAATTTATTTTAAATTACCATTTAGGTCAGATAAGATTGTATTATAAAGGACTTGAAACTTATATAAAAATTTTATTCAGGATTTATTAATCCTTAATGTAAAACCCTAAAATCCCTGGAAAGTATTTATAGGTTCAAAGGTTCACTATGTATACCAACCTCTAAATTTGTTTAAACCTTAGAGTTTATACCAATAATAAAGACCCAAGACTTTTTTAAACGTTTTTCATTTATTACTTATCATTTATGTTTATAAAGAAACCAAAAATACCAAAGTTTTCGAGTTTTAGAGAGTCTGGATACATCAAATAATTCTAATTACAACACCTATAAAATAAAATACCTGAAAACACATTTTATTATTTACAATAATTTACCACCATTGTGGAACCTTGAATAATCACTCGCTTCTAAACATCATTATTCCCTATGAAAATAGGTTTCAAAAACATAGGGTTGGTGATAAATAACTTAGTAAGGGGTTTAAAAACATGTGGAAACCAAACAGGGTTTTCCAATTCAACATAAAAGTGAAACATGTTATAAAGTTCAAAAATAAAGACCAAATAAAATCATGTGTACTTTTGAAAATAAAAATTGTTTCTAAATATATTTCTACAATATTTAACCTCTTGAAAAACCATTTAATTCATTAAAAAATAATAAAGGTTTATCTTAACAACTTGTAAGAATTCATAAATAATTACCGAAGGAACCTTGGATCATAACGTAAAGTCTTGTTTCAATATCAAGTAAACATAACATGGTGGACATAATCCCATGATTGATTAGGTTTCCTCTTTAAACCCATATTGTTCTTAGGATAACCTCCCACAAACCACACATGAGATCTCATGAGATTAAAACCTAACCAAATGTATCGTGGGGCTATACAATTCTAGGCACACCCGTCACATAATTTGACAAAATTCCCATAATGGTTTCAGTTTACTACCCATACCCTTCCTTCATTCATATAATATCCAAGTAAAACTCTTTGGAATTAAAAACATGGAAACTTTTATTTTATATCCTAAAAACCATGAAGATTCTTTAAAACCAGGTGCTTTGGTATGTATTTCATAAAAAATATTTACTTGGATACATATATATATATATATATTATTCATGATAAAAGTAGTTTAATATGAGATAATATATGTATATATTCATTTATATATATATATATAATAGTCTTACATAAAAAAGGAATATATATATATATATATAAATATACACATTTATTTACATATATATTGATATTAGAATAATAACATGATTAAATATTCATATACATATGTATAGATTTCAAAAATAAAAACACGTTTACATAAAATGACATGTATATATACCTATATATAAATTTTCAGATATATACATATATTTATATATGTATCATAAGTAAAATAGTTTTACATAAATTGACTCATATATACATATATTATATATACTTGTATCTATTGATATAAGATTAGAAATCAGTTTTACCTAAAATGATACATACAAATACATAGATATATACTTATTTTAATAAACTTTTTTCATAATAAATGATATATTTATGTATATATATAAATATACTAGTTTTAAAATAAAATAGTTGAAACATAAACATTAATTCAAAAATTTTGTAACTTCCCTTAGATTTGTAGAAGCCTAATTAATATTATTTATACATTCAAAAATAAATTTTTAAAAATAAATCCTTAGGTATAAATGATTTTGAGCATGAAATGATTAATATATATATATATATATATATGTATATATACCTATATTTTAAAATGAAACCTTTTTATTAAAAATTTAATTCTAAAAATTGAATAACACCCCTTGCATTTATAGATTCCTATTTAGGATTATTAAAACATTCAATTTTTTTTATAAAAATAAATCCATCGAAAAAATGATTTTAATATGAAATTATTCTTATATATTTATATATACATATACATATATACATATATTTTTAAATGATATTTTTTTCTTAAAACAATAATTATGAAAATTTAATAACTTTCATTATTTAATAAGGCACAATTAAAATTATTTAAACATTCTAAATACCCTTTTAAAAATATATGATTGGATAAGACACTTTTCATGAATTGATATATATATATATATATATATATATATATTTCTAAATATGTTTATACATATATACTTATTTTAAAGGTATACATTTTAACCTTAATTTATAATTTGAAAACTAGATAACCTCCCCGACCTTCATATATTCCAAATTAAAATAACTCAAATATTTTTATCAAATAATCCTCATAGTAATAATGATTTCTACAACCAAAAAGTTTAATGAAAAAACCTGTTGAAACATTTAAGCAGGGTGTAGATGCCGAAAAGTCCGTAATTACTGAACAAAGTTTCGAACTGACAAAGAGAAGTCGTATTCGGACCCGGAGACCCAGTCCGGAGGGCTTGGAAGTGTTGTGCGGAAAAAGGGGAGAGTGCACGGAAAAATTGTTCTACGTGGAAGGGGTCCATGATTCACGAAGGGTCCCTGGCGCCGGCATGAAATACTTTCGTGCCCACCCCTCATGCGGTCAACATTCCGCACCGCCGCCGTTTGCGCACAAATTTTGCGTGCCACCCTAGATTCCGTGCTGCCAGATTCCTATAAATAGAAGGAGACCCCTGCCATTTCAGGGTTGCATAATTCTAACCGTCTCTCATGTGCGAAATCGGACTTCCATGCGTGCAAGATGGACTTCAGGTACTGATCCTTTTCGCTCCACCTCGCCCCGGTATCCGCCTTTGCGCACAATCCCTCTGTCTTAAACAGAATTCCAAACCCTTCAGGGTTCCCCCCTTACGTGCAATTCCTTTAGTTTCACGCAAAACGGTCCAATTGCGCACAATCGCTTTCGCTGGGTGCGGCCTTACCTTTGGTTGCGGCCTTTTCCACTCGCGCGCAATTCATATCCCTCGTGCAAAATTCAACTAGCTGCGTGCAAGCCCTATGCCCTGATTACGCACCATCTCGGTGTTTTGCGCACCAACCATTTCTTTGCACGCAACCCCCAGTTAGGCACCCGATGTGCTCCTTCTGGATGCCCTGGGTATACACACCGGGCATACACACCATGTGATGTTTTCCCATACCTAGGCTCGTACGAAGTTACCTCAAGGTCCCTTTGGCAGTTTTTCCCATTGCGTTGCTTTGCCTCATGCTACTTCTCATAGGCACGCTAACGGCTATTGCTTCTTCACATGGCCACGCTAACGTGGACCCCTCAATGGTTCGCTCTGTGACCTCCCTTCACTACGACATTTCCAGTACCTTTCCTCCCACAAGGGGTAGAGGGCACCAGTTATGTACGTCCTAGGGGGGGGGGGTGGAGTAAACCCAGCTCGTCCGAGCTGCAGGAAGTTAAACTGTCGAGCGCCTCGTCCTCAACACATGACGTTAAACTATGATCTGGCCTAGTGCCTCGCACGTAGGGTCCCCCCGGCTCGGGCATTCTTTATACCCACTTGTCTCCATGAGGATGGGATCACCCCTCATAGAGGATGACATCTTTCTTGTTGGGGCAGTGTTTGTCCATGGGGAAAGGGCAACCATCTTGGCATAAGCCCCTAGCATTTCTTGTGGGAGGTAGCACCCAAGCACCCCCGCACTTTCCCGGTGCCAAGATCCAAGGGGGGAGATGGACATAAGGGTATTTAGTTACCCTTTCCTCTCCCTCTATGCTTTTTCGCCCTCAGGCCTCCATCCCAGAGTAATTCCCAGCACCATGGGCCACCCAACGCGTAAGCCCCTCTTCGCATCCCACGGACGTGCCCTTCACGACGTGATCGTCAGGTCTCTGCCGAATCTTGTTTCTCACACCGAGCGTGACTCACGTGAGCTAAGAGTGAGCACCGACCCTGACCCCCACCTATAGGGAACTATGAGGACTTTGATCCATGCTAAGTCATGGTACGTAGGAATCCTCCATGAGGTCCAAGCCCACCACCTGCTCATTCCGACCCCTTCACGTTGGTTCACCAACACCTTGGGCCGCCTCAGAGCGTAATACCCAAATTCCCCCGTCCGACATGATGTTAAACTATATTCCATCCTGCACGATGTTAAACTGTATCCCATCCCTCATGACGTTAAACTTTACACCCGAACGACATGGACTTTGATCCATGTCAAGGCATGGTACGTAGGAAGCCTCCACGAGGTTCAAGCCCACCACCCGGTCATTCCGACCTCTTCATGTCGGTTCGCCAACCATTGTGGGCCGCCTCAGAGCGTAAGCGCCATCCATCCATCATCGTGGGCTGTCTAAGAGCGTAAGCCGCATCCCACATGAACTACGGGGACTTTGATCCGTGCTAAGGCATGGTACGTAGGAAGCCTCCACGAGGTTCAAGCCCACCACCTTGGGCCGTCTTAGAGTGTAATCCCCATCCAACCCAAACTACGTAGACTTTATCCATGTCAAGGCATGGTACGTAGGAAGCCTCCTTGAGGTTCAAGCCCACCACCCGGTCGTTCCGACCTCTTCATGTCGGTTCACCAACCATTGTTGGCCGCCTCAGAGCGTAAGCCCCATCCATCCATCATCGTGGGCCATCTCAAAGCGTAAGCCCCATCCAACCCAAAGTACATGGACTTTGATTACCCGACAAGGGGATACGTTGGAATACTCCACGAGGTTCAAGCCCAACACCCATGTCTCATCCTGACCTCTCCCTCGAGCCCATGTGCCTTGGGAAGCTCATGCCCTAGCCCAGAGGTCTTACTCCCTCCGGGTCCCATCCATGCGTTCATTCTCATGGGTCACCTTTTCAGGTGTCCCACCCTATCATCAATCTACATGAACTTTGATTCACTGCCACGGGGATATGTAGGAAGCCTCCACAAGGTTCAAGCCCCTTCACTTCATCACCAATCCTAATTCTTACCCGGGCCGCCAAATCCCAGTGGGATCATTCCACCTCATTCCACTCCACAGCATTCAGGAAGCCACCCACGTGTCGTCCCCAACATCAGTGTTCCCTCCAGGGGGTTCTTCAATCTGATCCACTCTAGACAGTGTTCCGATCAGTCTGATCTGTCTCCGCTGGACATTAAACTCGTGACATACCCTGTGTTAAACATGGGAAGCTGAGGAAAACCTAAGATACATGCCTCTGGCATACAATACCTTGCATTTGATGTGGGATGACTCAGGCTTTCGTGCCCTCGAGAAGACCTATAAAAAAGGAAAAAAGATAGACATTCCAATCCCCCAGTGTCAAGCCACACCAACGATGCCTCAGCATGACCACTCCCCTAACTGAAGGTTGTTTCCCTGACCAAACCCCTTGGAGAGTCTTGACGAAAGCAGCATAATTAACCGATGTCCATGAAGATATGGCACCGGGAAGAGTTTTAAGAATACTTCTTAAATCTATGAGGGAGACCCGGACTAGGTGACAAGTTTCGAGGAGGAATCCAAGGAAGGAGGAACAGACATCCCATCAGCCCAGTTTCGATCAAGGAGAAGATGTCCCTGAACAAGGATCGAATGCCGCCCGCCTTTGGAAAGAAGGAATGAGGGGAAACAAGCTGCGCGTCCTCTGTGTGATGGATGCACGCGCCCTGGTGGAATGCGTCGAAAACAGAAAATGGTGAAACCAGTGTCAATCTATTATCCTCAATATGGAGGCTTGTAGAATTTGGGGCATCAGAAGATTAGCATGTCACCAGGTCTGGGAACCCAGCACTTGGACGTGAAAACTGCAAGGGGTTGGGGCAGTCATGACGTTGAGCACTCTGTTCTGCGATGTTGTTAGCATGGATCCCTCTTACTGACCACGAAATATGTAATGGTGATGGGCTACTGGTTGTCGATTTATTTTCCTATCAATGTTAATGGGTTCATCTCCCTACTTTCAGGAATCATATCGCTGCATCCAAAGCCCGATCGCCACCTGCCCACCGGTGTAGGGCAGGGGCAGTATCGACGCAGCCACCTCGTGTGGTTCTGCCTCTTCCATAGCTACTCCGACCGCCATGACTACTAGGCGCTCACGCCCCCTCTCCCCATCAGAGATTATCCAATGAAGGGTGATCAACGACTTTATGCATAGGTACGGGGAGAAGGGGGTCTTCCCCACCAGGGACATGGCCCGTTTGGACAACGAGGAAGCTGCGCCTCACCAACAACACTGCCCCTGAGGGCCGCGCAGGGAGCCGCTGATCCCCACCCCGACATTCAACCATTTTGGGAGCATATCCCCAGAATTCCTTGACACCTCCCTCCCCTATGCCAACGAGGTATGGGATGTCTGGGTTGGCCCAATTGGAGACCCACTTCAAGGGTTCAAGGTAAGGGCCCCCTCCAGGCCGCGTTGATACCGCCGCCCAACTCCTCGAGCTGAGGAGCAGGAAATCCATGTGCCCGCACCACCGGCTCCAACCCCATCTGACCCGACGCCAGCGTCGGGCGTGAGTGGAAGAGGATGCCCCCCCCCGGGGGCGTCAACGTCAGCAACCACTGTGTCCCGAGCCACCGCTGACTCCTATCATCAATACCCTGCACACATTGAGCAGGGGAAGTTATATGCCTGATCCAGATCGAGGCCCCAACTGCCCCATGGGCGGGTTTGGTCGACTCTCCCGATCGCTGGCACAAGCAATGGTCGCCGCAGAACAATTCATGGTAGTGCCATCTAGCGTGAAGGCCTACTCCGTGACACCATTCTGGAAGGTGTGGGACCTCCCTGCTTCCGACCTCGGCCCGAAGGCCTGCCTAGCGCCACCCTCGCCGCAGGTAAGGGGCTTCCCCGGGACAACAACACTTCGGGTGAGGCTCTCTCCAGCGCTCACTACACTGGGTATGAGGTCATTTACCCTACCATAGACCATGAGTATGGAGCCATTGTATATCCAGTAACTCACCCACATGGAGGTCCTCCCCATGTACCTTTCGACATTTTCCTCGGTGCTCCCTGCACCCCGGCCTTCAATCCTCACCGCCCCAACACCAGTGCGGCCCAAGGACTCCATGACAGAAATTAGCCCTGCCATGAGGTGCCACCCAGGGGAAGGATGGCGGGACGTCGTCACCGTAAGAGAAATGCCAGGGAAGGCTGGATGTAAATCATACCAGTCCATTTCTTAGACTCCGAGGTGGAGTACGACTCGGTGAGAGAGCCCTCTCCTCAGTCCTCGGAGTCAAGGGCTAGGATAGGGACATGACGCATCAGCCTCGTACTCCCCGAATGTGAGATCCATATGATCTCCACCTCCCTTTTTAGGTATATCTAGGAGGAAGAGGACTTGGCATACCCCCATAGATCGAACATGCAGTCACTATCAGCTTCTCCGGAGGCACCTTCCACCTCATCCTGAGACAGCATAGTGCTTTTTTGGGGGTCGATGGTAGAAGATCCGCGACATAGCACACCCCCCGCAAGCACTGACACTAGGACAGGGGGTCCGTTAGGCATTCCATCCTACCGCGACATGGTGGCTAGGTCACTACAACCCTTGGAGGATGACCTAGGATTCAGCGGCAAATCGTCCTGCTCGCTGTATTCTCCTCCGGCTAGCCCACCGGCCTGTCTCGGCGCCGTTGACAGTTCCCCATCCACTCCTGGTTGATGAGCGGGGCCATCAAGGGATAGATCATGAAACTAATTCATGGAGCTTCTGGACCATCCTCGCAGTAGGCCACTTCCCCGAGAAGTTTTGGCCAGTCGTAGGGTCAGATTTTGATACACCCAAATCGCTCACCCCAGGAGAGTTTGAATGTTTCCGCTAGACCCTCCAGGTGACTCACTTCCATCTTCTCCACCAGTAAGTGCCTTATCCTGGGAGCCAAGTACACCTCGAGGATATCAGCAAGCAATGTCATCGGGTCGACCTGGACATGCTCCCCGTGATCCGGCACCCCGAGTCACTTGGCCACCACAGGGCCCTCCAACAACAATGCATTCATAGTTTTCATGTACTTCACCAAGTTGTCGCGGAGGCCACCCCCCACGCGCACGTCCATGGATGGGGTCCGTACGCTACCCTTCTCTTCAGTGGGATTCGCTGGCTACGTAACTCACTGGATGGATCTGAGGAAATACCCTCGAGGGCAGTGGCGATCAACATGGCCGATCTGTAGGGAGAAGGGAACGGTATAGAAATTCTTGATGGGGACTCACCCCTTGAGGATAAGATGCCACTAGACCCATCAGGGAGGACTAATCGTCAGCAGAGGAACCGCCTAGGTCTCCCCACACCCACTGAGGCATTAATACTGAGTCGTAATATCAGCAAGGGTAAAGAGCATGTTGGGGCTGTCAAGCCCTCTGACTCGTCTGCCTTAGTGCAAAAGGCAGAGGAAGATCCCGAGAAGGCCACACTGCGCCAACAGCTTGCTGAGCAGAAGAGGTAGGTCAATGAGATTCTGGATGAATGCATTATAGAGCGGCGACCTGACTACGGTGATCCTAGGTCGGGGCAGCAGGGGCAGGAACAACTACCCCTCTTTGTGATTCTCCCAGGCAACCTTGATCATGTCGTGTTCACTAATAGAGGAGAGGCTAGAGCTCATGGTAAGAGGGCACGATATGTTTCTCCAAACCCTACTGAGCGGAGCGACCACCCAACAGACCCCACTCGGGTTCCTCCAGCCGCCCCGAGGGTCGCTCCACCAGCCACCCCATGAGCTGCTGAGTTTGTCTACCAGGTTGAGGAGTGCAGTAATGTGCTCATGGTAATAGATCCCCGTCAGGACAGGGACTCAAGTCCAGATGATCCTATGACAACACTCATTTCCTGCCTGGAGGATTTGGAAACTCGACAGGTGTTGACCCCACCAGACGACAAGACGTACCCATCATGGGTGGATGATATTCCAGCACCTCCGGGATTTGGGAACCGCACTTTATCCCCCTTTAACGGGATAAGAGACCCACCACAGCACCTGGCCCACTTCAACTCATGGTGTTGGCCTATTCAGGGACTCCAGCGCAGTAGGAGGCCACCAAGCTCCGTTTCTTTGTTCAGAAACTAGAGGGGTCGGCGTTCGTCTGGTACAACCAGTTCCCTGTCGGATCCATGACTAGATGGGAGGAACTTCTCAAGAAATTCCTCTACCAGTTCAGTTCCACAACCCGGAGGACGAACATCTCATACCTCTTCAGGTGCAAGCAAAGGCCCGATGAGCGAGTCCCAGACTTCATCAACTTGTGAAAGGGGCTCACATACTCCCTTGACATGCCACTAACTCAAGAGAAATTACTGACAATGTGCGTTGGAAACATCAAGGAAGTGCTAATTTCTTCTCTGATCACTCAGAATTACCCCAGAGGGTTCCATGACTTCTCAGAAAAGGCCCAATGCCTCGAAGAAGCCCTGGAATAGGCTAGTCAGGCATGCCCGCTGCCTCCTGTAATCCCAGCAAGGAGATCTACCAGAGCCGAGCCCACTGCTATAGCCCAGATAGAGGCCCCCAGGTAGCTAGAATTTCTACTAGTGAGTCCAGCTCCACAGCCCCATAGGGGTCTGCCCCCACAGGCACAACTCCTCGCCTAGCAGCGACTGCCTCAAAATTGGCAAGCACCTCTGTGTAATGCACCGCCACCGCCTAGGAGAGATAACCAAGTTCCACCTCCTCGGAATGCTCCTCCGCCCTCCCATCAGGGTCAGACTCCTAGATCCCCCCTCATGGATAGAAGGAATCAGACCTACTCGTTTAATGAGGCTCAGGTCATGGGTTACTTCTGCAGCGCCTTGGAGCAAAGAATCGTGTGACTGTATGAGTGCCAAAATACAGAAGAGGCACATCTCACAGATCACCCTGACTGCTACCCTTATCACCAGATCCTGGGGAACACCATCATGCGATGTTACATGTTCAAGGACTGGCTCCAAGACCAGATTGACAACAATTTAGTCTGGTTGGGCCTAGTCCCAGCATAAGTGGTAGGTGTCTTTGTGAGATCGGATAGCAGAAGCGGTGACGAAGGTGAATGACAGCTAGTTTCCAACCATGGGTCCTGGAAGTATAATGAATGTATGGCCCGCAAAATGGTGACCTGCACCCATGGCATCATCCGTGCACACCTGAATCAGCCGGATCCCTCAGAAGCTGCGGTTACTACTTCAGCATCGTCTTCTTAGCCAGTCTCTTCACAGAAGAGAAAGAAGTGGCGATACAAGAAGAAACAATGCGCCCTTCCAATTCCGTTTTCGACCCGCACTTTTGGTGACTTTATGCCCCCAGAAATAGGGATCCCTCCAGGACTCATCCTAGTAGAGGATGACTCCTCAAGTGACAGTCTGTGGTACGCTTCGGTTAACACATTAGAGTTGGTAAATCCCTATATGACTCTCGACGAGGTGGAACGCCAGGTGAACCTCCCCAATGTCCCTAGTCGACGTCGACGTCCGAAGAGCCGCAACTACATGGGTCATAGGGGTACATCAGTTGGTGCTTACAGCGAGACCTTGTATGACACGGAGACCACACAGTACGCCCAACTCAGAGCTCAACACTCACATCCTCTTTATCCGGTGTCGTCAGGACCGCTTCCAACACTGTTTGTGCTACTGGATCAGGCAGAGAAGCCTCATCCATACCGCAAACAGCTTTGCCCTACTACAAGACAATCTTAGTTGTCTGACCCTCATCTGGAAGCTACTCTCGAAGCCTCGACTAGAAGGCAGCGGGATGCACCTAGTACTAGTTAGTCGCCGGTCCAGCCGGCAGGGCCCGTCATGCCTCCAATTGCAGAGAGGCCCCCTGTAAGCAGAGGCTCGCATTTGGCGCAGAATTATGATGTCCTCTTGCACCTTTCCTGCATTCCAGTGAGTCATTATATCCTTGATGATCTTCTATTGTCATATAAAATGCGTGAGGCACTTGCTGAGGCCCTAAGGAGCCCCCTCCAGTTTGAGATGGAGGTAGAAGCTATAGAAGCCTTCCACGCCGAGGCAATTGAGAACGCTGAATGCTAGGTAGTTATCTCGTTCTCTGGTGAAGATGAAGACCCTCTTATATGGGATCACATTCGTCCAATATACATCACTAGACAGTTCAATGGCATGGAAGTCCACTTCTATCTTGTTGACATGGGTTCTGGGATCTATCTTATCCTGACTCGGACACTGCGGAAGCTAGGTTTGTCTGAGGATGATCTAACTCCCTCCGACCTCAGAATCCAAGGATATGACAGGACCGAGCAGACTCCAGTTGGCAAGATCCACTTGAAGACCTAGTTCGGTGGCCTAATTTCCAGTACTGAATTCATGGTTGTCTCCCAGGACACCGCGTACAACCCATTGATGGGCAGGCCATGGCTCCACCTACATACAGTAGTTCCTTCGTCGTATCACTGATCCCTCAAATACTCCCTCAATGGTCAATTAGGCATGCTCCAAGGAGATGTGTCTCCTTTTTCCTCTTGTGAAGCCTGTTATCTTGACACCGACTATTACAAGAGCAAGGATAAGCAGATTCTGGAAGGTGAGATTGAGCCCTCCACTGTCACAAGTGATCCCTGGGTAGGCCTGGATGACGCCTACATCTTCTCGATCCATCGGTTGGAGGCCACGACCCCCAAAATGGGGCAATGCTTTATCATTTCGGGTACAAGAGGAAGGCATATTCCCAGGTCAAAGTGATGGAGGAAAATCACCTCTTACTCCTACACCAACTAGGCTCAGAAGATCCCAGAATCTCCTACCCTATACGGTATCAGGGTGTTATGCTCATGGTAACGACGGTACGTCTTACATGTCTGTTTCGCTGGGCTAGAATTAACTGGCTCAAGCCGACATGCCACTACTGCTTTGATGTTATCAAGCACGGCCCCATGGGTCGAATACTAGATGGGATTGGGTCAAATTCCTTCGTTGCTATGATCTCAGCGGCGCCGGAGTGCCCCGATGCAATAACCCCTGCCACCCAAGCTAGTACCAGCCTTCTCTCGGGGTCTGTTAACTCGGAATCAACCCCGCTGCGGAGGATCCCTCTATGAATATCAAAGAGGATCTGTTTTGAGGAAGACGTCTCCACCATGCTCGAGGAGTTGGTACAGGTGAACCTCGGTAGCGAGGTGGACCTGAGTCCCACATTGGTAAGTGCCACCGTGCCCCCCCAGGGAGCAGCAGAGGTACGTAGACTTCCTAAAACAGCACTGTGACGTGTTCTCTTAGAGTTATGACAAGATGCCAGGATTGGATCCACAGGTAACCGTTCACCATCTCGGTCTTCCAGCAAGTCATCGCGGATTCAAGAAGCCTCCTAGAAAGATTCACCCTTCTCATGGTGCCATGGTCGAGGCCGAAGTTGATAAACTCATCAAAGCCAACTTTGTTAAGGAAGATCAGTATCCCAAGTGGCTAGCCAACATTGGGCCAATCAGGAAGAAAAATAGGAATATCAGGGTCTGTATCGACTTCCGCGATCACAACCGCCACTGTTCGAAGGTTGATTTTCCCCTTCTAGTGACAGAGTTGTTGATTTATGCCACGACAGGGTTCCAAGCCCTCTTCTTCATGGATGGGTATTCCAAGTACAACTCGATCCAGATGGCCCCCGAGGACGAGGAGTCCCCTGAATTCAGGGCACCCCAAGGTACTTTCTGTTACCAGGTTATGCCTTTCGGCCTGAAGAATGCGGGTGCCACCTATCAGTGGGCCATGCATCGCATATTCAAGCCGATTCTAGGAACATTGGTGGAATTCTATGTGGCTAATCTGGTGGTCAAATATTTCCAGTGCCGGGACCATCTTAGGGACCTTGAGAAAGTGTTCGGTTTCCTCCTCTCCCGCCACCTGAAGATGAACCCATTGAAGTGTGCTTTTAGGGTCACCTCCGGAAAGTTCCTTGGCTTCGTTGTCAGATACCGAGGCATAGAGATCGACCCAGAGAAGATCAAGGCCATCAGCCAGATGCCTCCCTTGAGCAATATTCGAAAGCTTCGAGGTCTCCAAGGCCACTTAGCCTACATACGACGTTTCATTGCGAATATGGATTGAAAGTGTAAGTACTTTTCCCGGATCATGAAGAAAGGCTCTGACTATGAATGGGATGAAGTGTGTTAGGATGCCTTTGAGGAAATCAAGCAGTATCTGCTCCAGCCTCCGGTCCTGATTCCACCCATCTTCAGGAATCCATTGGTCCTTTACATGACCGCCCTGGAATGGTCCCTCGGTGCACTTCTCTCCCAGAAGAACAACGAGGGAACATAGAATAGCCTCTACTACCTCAGATGCATGCTCCTCGATACAGAAATCAGATATTCCCCCGTCGAGAAGAGCTGTCTGGAACTCCTATTTTCCGTACAAAAATTATGACACTACTTGTAGCACCACGAGGTACAACTGGTCTCTTGGGTAGAACCGTTGAAGTACATTCTGAACTGACCTATGTTGGTTGGATGACTGGAACAGTCGGTGGTAATCCTCTAGCAGTTTGACATCAGGTTTGTGCCTCAGAAGGCTATCAAAGGACAAGCATTGGCAGGATTTCTAGTTACCCAACCAATTTTCTGCGGATCAGCTGCTGGACCTAGGTTTTCCGGATGATGTAATCCTCTCAGTCGATCCTACTATCCCATGTTGGCAGATGTACTTTCATGGTGCCTCTCAGAGCCCCACTGGGAGGAGGCTCAATGACCCTAAGCTCAACCGAGTAGGCCCGTGTGTTGTCTTCCTTACTTCGGCGCAAGCCATCATGCCATATTCATTTCTGTTGTCGGAAGGCTGCACCAAAAATGAGGCAGAGTATCATGCCCTCATTAATGGCCTTGAGCTGGCCCTCGAGGTAGACGTGCCCCATCTTCATGTGAAAGGGGACTCTGAGTTGGTCATCAAACATGTCAATGGTGACGATTTCATCAGGAAACTAGATCTTTCACCATTATTAGAGCATACTCTCCAGCTAATGGATCAACTCCCTTCTCAGCCAGAGATTACTTATGTTTCTCGGTCGTAGAATGGTCGGGCAGATGCTTTGGCCAGTTTGGCTGGATCACTTACAGAGACCGAACAAGATGAGTTAATTATCCATGTGGCCCACCGTAGAGTCATATCTCATGTTACCCCAGATGACAACGATGGCCCGCAGGTAAGCAGTATCACCGCCGAAGCCTCTACGTCGGAACCCTCGTGTCCCTCTGGTGTTTTGATCGAAATAGTTCCTTATTGGAGGACACCCTCGGTAGAATACCTCCAACAAGGTAATCTTCTATGGGACTGGGTATAGCATGAGAAAATCTGACACCGCGCGCTACAGTTTACCCTTCAGATCGTTCCCAGCCTTGAGAAGATCCTTTATAAACATGGATTTAATGGTATTATCCTCCGTTGTATTCAAGGAGTCGAGATTCCATAGGTCATGCAAGAGGTTCATGTTGGTTCTTTTGGTGCCCATCAGGCCAGGTCAAAGTTGTCTCACCAGATACGGAGGCTGGGGTAATTCTGGCACTCCATGATCCATGAATGCATCGAGTTCTCCAAGAGGTTCCATGCATGCCAAGTTCATGATAACTTTGTGCATCGGCTACTGGAGCCTCTCCACACTACCAAGTAGTCTTGGGCCTTTGAAGTCTGGGGGTTGGATGTCGTAGGACCTTGCCCACCAGCAACGACTCGTCAATGCCGATTCATTCTGACCGCTAGAGATTTTTTTCCATGTGGACAAAGGCAATTCCCCTCAAGGAAGTCAAAGCCTGTTCTATCGCTGAATTCGTGGGTTCCAATATCATCTATCGATTTGGAGTACCTCACGCTAACCTCACTGATAATAGCACCAAATTCCGAGATTCCGAGCTAATGAAATTGTACGCCAAGTACAACATTCTCTCTAACCATACCTCCTGCTATCATGTGCAGGAAAATGGACAGATCGAGGAATTTAACAAAACCTTCTCTAACATTATGAAAAATATGGTTAGTCAGAACAAGAAGAGTTGGCCGAATAAGCTCCCCAACACCCTCTGGGATTATTAGAAGACGACTCTTAATTCCACCCAGGTGACCCCGTATTCCCTGGTGTACAGAACTGAGGTCATCTTGCCCATGAAATTCAGTTTCCCTCATTGCGCACAACGGTCTATAACCAGCAAGTTCCAGATAGAGTTTCCGAAATCCGTCTAGCTGAATTGGAAGCAATGGAAGAGAATAGGCTTCGTGATTTGCACAACCTGGAAAGGCATCAGAGCAGGATGGCTCGAGCCTTCAACAAGAAGGTTCTCCTCCACTCATTCCTGCAAGGTGATTTGGTCTTGGCCCTCAGGGCGCCAATGATCCCCAGCAGGAAACCACCCAAGTTGGATCCCAAATGGGAAGAACCTTTCATTCTTCATAAGGTGTACCCCAATGGAGCATACTCCCTGGTTACCATGGATGGTGAGCATATAACCCCTCTCACCATTGACAAGTTCCTCAACCAATACTTCACGTTAGCCTAACGATCCTGCACGACATTAAAATGTATGGTCCCGCATGACCCTAATCTCCCTCCGGTCCCGCATGACCTTATACTGCACGTTCTTCCTGCATGATGTTAAACTACAAGCTGCTTCGGCCCTCCTAACCGAGGCCCAGCCTTAGTCCCCTTTTCCTTTTTGGGCCCTAGCCCAAGTTCTTACCTGAAGAGTATGGTTTGGTGTGGAATTATGTCCCAATTCATGTCGGGTTAGTCGTTGCACTGTATACCGCCCTTATTTGAGGTGTACTCATCCTCTTCCCGTCCCCACTACATGACGTTAAACTGTACGCTGGTCAGCCTCCCTGACCGAGGCCCAGCTTCGGGCCCCCATCCCCGGATCTTTCCTGTGGGATTGTATTGTGTGGTACGGGATTATGTCCTCAATTAGGTTGGGTTACTCGCCGTGCCATACACATTCCCAAATGCAATGCCTTTCATTGTCCTACATGACTTTAAACTGTTCTTATAGAACTACGTGTGGCTTGATTCCCATCTTTATTGGATATGTAGGACTGCCTGAACACCTGGGTTTTAGGTCTAGCCCCGTCTCTTAAAAGATCCCACAATCTCCCAGTCACCTCGACCTCTTGGCCTGTCCCTCTCCACGAGGGGGATATATAGGTGTGGTACAGGGTTTTTGGTGCCATGCCCCCTTCTCCCAGGAATCTTCCATCTTTTGGCTGCTCTCAAATTGAGCCCCTTGATCCCTTTTCAGTGGTCCTCTAATGTGTTCAGAGTACTCTGGTCTAGGACCTGGAGTGTCAGATTCAACTTAGGCAAGTTCCATCCACTTGTTAGGATTCATGCTCCCCTTCATTCGGGCCCCCATTATCTTTCACACTCGAAGGGACCCCCAAGAACGGCCGGGATACAACACCTAAGGGATCTCCTAATGTTACGGGACAATTCCACCGAGGGTTTCAGAGAACGAATTGATACAAATCCCGCGTTGCGAACATGGTCAGCGGTCGATGCTCATTTGTTTGACCCCGTTTCAGGCTAACGTGACAGGATGCTGTGTTTAGAACATGGTAAGCAGTAATCCTCCGTCGTCATGCCGACTCCTTCAGGCCCTAAATGTTGGCTGCATAATTCAAATTATGTTCCACCCCATCGTGTCAAGGTGGAATCTTGAAACTCTGTGCACTAACCCTCAGTTCACTTCCACACGTCAGGAAGACAAAGCTGGGTTACGACATCTCTCAGGACTCCTGTGATCCAAGCACTAAGATTATGGGCTTGGGTATTCTCTAAGAACCATGCACAGCTTGACCCTCATCCCCACGAGAAATGAGGAGTCGCCCATACATAGCGTTTCGGGCTCAGCACAGCTGGAGGTTAGTGTCTCCTGCCCCTTGATCATTAAACCCTCACCGGCTCCTTAGCCCGAGGCTCCTCTCCCGGAATTGCGTGAGGTGACGGTGTGGGATTATGTCCTCATCCACGTCGGGTATGCTTTATCGCATCGTGCGCATTCCCTCGGGTCCAAACCATATTACCTTAAACTGTGCTGGTTGGTCCTAACACATGACTGTAAACTGTGATGATATCATCCCGGACGCACGATGAAAAATGGAACTGCATTGTGATAACCTCTCCATAGAGGAAATCATGTTGGGTATTGATCATTTACCATACCATTTGTCAATGCCCGCATACGGTTTGATTATTGTGGCGATGCCAGGAATTTCCACCCTATGCCTGTCACTTCACAATGAAAAATCCCATTCACCTGCAAGGACAAACAAGATACATCAATTGCCGCTTCTTTTGGTGCGAGGGCTAGACCCGAACGACCCTTTCATCCTTTTCATAGGTACCATACCATGATACCTTTCAGAACTACGTTTGGCTTGATTACCATCCTTATGGGATACGTTGGAACGCCCAGAAACTTCCCCACAGGCCCAACTAACCTTTAATGTTCGGTCCCGTGACCTGAACACTTCCCCAAGGAACACATGGTAAGTAGGGCTTATGTCCTCATTCACGTCAGGTTTCGTGACTACCTTATCGTGTGTCTCCTTCTCTCCTTACCCCTTGGTCCGAGTTCTATAACCTTAAACTAATACCCCTTTTCAGAACTACGTGAAGCTTGATTTCCCAACCTTATGGGATACGTAGGAACGCCCAGACATTTCATCTTGGGTCCAGCCCTGAGAATCACAAGTCTATTTCCCACCTCACTGTCAACCCTTTGGGCTGACTTCTCGGGGAGTTTTGTAACTACAACATTAGCCCCAAATAAGTTTGGGATGCCCCATAGTGATGTTGGGAGGTGACAGTTCCCTCACCAGAGAGGTCCTGCTTAAAAGTAGGGATGATCCGTGATCAGATTAATACATCTACCTAATGTGCCTCCACCACGGTGGAGAAATTTTGGGAGAGTTGGATTCCATGTGAACAAACGATCACTCAGCTTTCCACGATTCTCATGCTCCCTTATTCAGATCTTCATCCTCTTTCATGTTTGATGGGACCCCCTAATAGTATGGATGCTCGACCTATGGTCCGCCTACTGTCCTGGGAAAACATTCCAGAAGATTGGTCATGTTTGGAGGGACCCCCTAACAGTATGGATGATTGACCTATGGTCTGCCTTCTGTCCTGGGACAATGTTTCGGAAGGCTGATCAACAATATTTGAGATAGGCCCCATGTTGCAAACATGGTTAGTGGTCCGACCCCATTTTTTGTCCCCATTTTAGAAAAATGCGATATGGATGTTGCGTTTTCTCCATGGTTAACAGCTATCCTCCATCGTCATGCCCCTCCCACAGTGATTCCGAATTTTGGGCAACGTGATTCACCTTTTTCATCTCCCTATGTTCGGACAGATTCCAATGCCCCTAGAATTACCTTGTTCGTGTGCTAGAGAACATTGAGAAGACGATACATCAATCAGGTCTGAGGTCCCCTTCCTTTAGATAGGCCTCCCTCTTCCCCTCAGAAATCCAAGTTCAATTTTGAATGCCCGAAGCTTGGTTGATGCTCCCACAGTCGAATGAAATGATAATACAAGCATCCTTCGTTTCTCACATTGGGTACCACTCACATGATCTTAGAGATGAATTGTTATTTAGTTCAGGATTATGGTTGAGCGTATTAAACCAAAGGTACAGATAAATGGAGTTGTGCATATAGTGGAAGGAAAAAGCAAAAAGTTAATGAGATGGCCCAAACAGACCCCCTAAGGGTCACCTTCTTAGAGATATCTTTCTAACGCCGCTACCCTTTGACTGGTGGCCTCTAGGACTGCTTCCTGATTCCTGAAGACTCTCTCTTCATCAGCAACTGCAGAGCGCAGTTTTCCAAACTTAGCTTATTCCCACGCCTGTTCAGTTCGAAGCAAGTTCATCTGGAGACTTCCCTCCATCAGTTGTTCTTGGGCATCAGCCAGTAGGGCTGTCAATTTCTCTACGAGCTCTGAGCATGTTGCCATGAAGGCCTCCTTTTCTTTTGACTGCTCTTCAAGGTGTCAGACTTCCTACTCTGCCATCAGAAACGCTCGGGTGCTCACCGATTCTTCCTGACACTAGGCAACGTCGGTGCGCTGGTTGCTCTCACATATGTTCTCGGTCATGTAATCATGGAACGACCGATGAATGAATTGAGCATCATCCCCTCTGGCGAATAGGAAATGTAGCCAGGTCTAGAGCGATCTCATCCACCTCAACCAATCCATTTGAGGATGCCTGAGAAAATGCTGGATGCACTTCCACCCTTTACATCGTGTCATCCGGCTCCCCTCGGCCGCTTCCAAATATAAATCATCTATTTATTCGGGATCATTGGGCTGATACATAGGGAAGATAGCCAGAAGGTCAGTAGAAGGATCTGTCTCAGCGATTACTTCCTGAGGAATAGGATCCTTGGCTTCTGGGTGACCTTCCTCTCTCACCCCGACAGCGATGGTGCCTTCGTTAGCTTCCGGCCTCGGTCCAATGACAGCACCATTGAGGTCCGCCTCCCCATGCTCACCAATTTCTGGGGCCAACTCAGTTTGGGAAGTATGTTCTATAGGAGGCGGTACATCAACCACTAATTCATTCATGGATGGCCCGGGATCACCAGCCCGATGAGCCTCCAACGTCGAGATCACTATACATGGAGCATCCTGATTAGTTGAGTTCCCTGATAGTAAGAACTAGTAGCAAAGAAAGGGACTTACAGGAACCCAAAGCATCATCCTCTAGTGTCTGGCCGCTACAGGAGCTATCGTGGTAGGAGACCCCTCAGTGCTTGTCAGTTCGATAATGGGCATCAGAGCCCCCCCTGTTCCACCGACGCCTCTTCTCCTTCTTCTATTGGGGATGCCTGATCAGCGCCTATATGATCCTGAGTGATATGGAGAAATAGATAAGGAATTGCAGAAGATATTTGATAAATAATTAGGATAAATAAGGATAGTGACAGACCTTGAGCAGCTCAGTTATGTCTTTTCTGGAGCCAAAAATGTCGCCACTCTCCTACAGGCTCCCTTGGCGGGACCCACCCTGAGGTCCTTCGTCTTCTCCTATCTCTTCTTCCTCTGACTCATCACCACCATCATCGTCCTCTGACAACATCTATTTAGGATCATGCCCCTGACCGAGCATCACTTTCACTAAGGGATATGGCTCCATGTGCTGACCCCGTTGGTGCGCGTACATATCCATGGCCATCAGGTAAGCATGCCATCAATGAAAGTTTACCCAGTTGGTAACCCGAATGAGCCCGACTTCTGGAAGCTGGACCCCATCTTGCATTATCTTCTGCCAGAGGGCTTCAACACTCATCAACTGCCACAGGGTCACCTAGGCCGACCACAATGCCAGGAAGATTGCATCACGGGAAGGTTGGAGCAGATATCTTATCTGCTTCCTGGGCAGATCTCTAGCCGCACTGTGTGACCCTCCTCTGGGTAGCGAGGTCGCAGCAACACCATGCGATGTCCCCGCTGTTGAGGTCCCAGCCTGCATAGGTCTCACTGCTTGGCACGCCCCTGGTCTCCCCTTTTAGCAGCACCTTGCCTCCTCTCTCGTCGCCCGGGTTCCACGCAGGAAGTCTTGAGTTTCTGAAATCTCTTGCGCAAAATTCCTTCGGGGTATGCGATGGACCAGTGTTCGACATAATCGGTTGATAGGCCAACATCAGCCCCAATAGGAGGAAGGGTGAAAAAGTCACCAGAGCCATAAGTTTTGAGCATTAACCACATCTGGGGAAGGACATAGGGATTCCTCTCCTCCCAGACATCCGTGAATACCCTCTTCGGCATTCGTTGGAGACACCTGAAATATCTGGCAAATCGGGAAGACACGTAGGGCTTGCAGATGATCTTCCCATAAATCCGAGCCATAATCACCCTGCCTCAAATTCTATGGAAGTATTTCTGCTGCTCCAGCGAACCTTTCCCAATTTCTACCATTTGGCCGGTCGGGGTGGGGAATGGGCTGAAGTTGAAGTTGGCATGGTTACCAATTCTGATCCTTACTCCCTCCTCGTTGAGCGTCATCAACGCGACCCCGACAATGTTCAGTAGAGATGGTCGCAGTCCGTTGCCCGAAGGACGAATGGTGTTTGGGAAAGTGTACCCACCAAGATGAGCCTCCACCCAGCCGTGGAAGATCTGGAAGGGGCCACACACCCTCCAAGGTGACCCTCCTCTTGATATGCATCCCAGAATGGCATACAGCCGAGCCAGCACGGGGACCCCCAGATTAAACCTTTTGTTGGTGGACATGGTGGCCGCCATCACTAGGGTTGCTGGACGGATGCCCATACTTGCGTTCCGCACCTGCAGAAGCCACCCACTCAGGAAGGTGGCGAGGAACCCGACATATCGAAAATTTGGGTCTCGGGCCTCATTAACGCGGTAGCCCCATGATTGGTATTACCCCACCTCCAGGATCCTCTAGTACGATCCATTCTTGCTCCTCTGAGTCACGGTTGGGCACCGTTTTCCCCGTCCCGACATCTTGACGGCTGGATTCTTCCCCAGGAACAGGCTGAACTAGTCCTTGTTGGAGATGTCCTTTAGGAAGTCCTTGACCTCTAGCCTCTCTTTGGCCAGCTCCAGCAAGTTCCATGTTAGCATGGGGGTCCGTGATCTGTTCTCCCAGGTGTTCATTAGGGGAAGGAACTCATCTTATTGATAGCCCTCCAGCGGGATACCTCCGATGTAGTGGATATCCCAGAGGCTAATTCCAACTTCCCCATGGTGAAGATGGAATGTGTTCATGTCAAGGGACCACCGGGTGAACAGTTCCGGCCCGAGCTCAGGCTGGCAGTAGAAGTGGAACTACGACATCCACACCACTGGGAACAGACCAATGTGCTACAGCTCGACCCCGAATTGGTCGCACGTATGGAGAAACCAGTACTCCCAGGACCACTCACTGGTGAAATTGCCTCCGGATCGCAAATCCCAATCTTTTAGCCAGCCCTTAGTATCGTCCATTATGCTCTGACAGAACATGCTTGTGTAGAGGGACAAGGAATTCTACACAACCAAATTACCCCCAGCAATGGTCCTAGTCCTCGGGTTCAAGACATATACATCCTTGTGCCTGGTTTCTATGGTGGGATGACCATTGTTGGTGATATTGTATCGAGTAAGGTCATCCTCACAGGTCACCCATGACTGCGGTATATCAACCTCGAATCCCGATAGCAGAACCTCCTCCAAAATGCTGAAGTTCCATAGTGGAAGGTTGTTGGAAAAAGGGTAATCTTTCTGGGTAGGGGTTAGCAGGTTGAACAGAGTGTGGTTATTGGAGAAAACCGCCCTGGCACCATAAACCTCCTCATTTTCCACCATTTCAGCTCTGCTAGCGGTGGCTTCCCCCTCATATACTTGGTTTGCGACCATCTTTTTCCAGCCAAGTGCTTTGAGAGTGTTATGCAAAATCTAGATGTGTTGCGCGAAATTTAGAAGCTGGGCGCGAAATCAGAGAAGTCGGCCTGGAAAGTCCTAGGTTTGCAAGGAAATACAGCCAAAACTTAGAGCAATTACGCGCTGCCAAAGAGGGTTTTACAGCCAGGCACAGAGGAAATTTCACGCATGAGAGAACTGAGCCTATCACACGATAAAGTTGCATACGGATCATGGGTCCCATTGCCCCTTTTAAATGTGAAGCCGGGATTCTACGCCGCGCGGAAAGCGGATTCTGCACCAGTCATCGTTTTTCGCGCCACACCATTTTTTGCGCGCAGGGGATCCACGAAGCCCGCTACTTCGACGTTTCCCTCATAATCCGATCGTTGCGACCCCTCGCTGATCCAATTATGAGGGGGGAATTTGTAGACGCCAAAAAGTCCATAAATATTGAAGGAAGTTTTGAAGTGACAAAGCAAAGTCATATTTGGACTCGGATACCCGGTTCAGAGGGCAAGGAAGTGTTGTGTGGAAAAAAGGGGAAAGCACGCGGAAAAATTATTCTGTGTGGAAGGGGTCTGGGATTCGCGAAGGGTCCCTGGAAGAGGCACAAAATAATTTTGTGCATATGCCCCGCACAGTTAACATTCCGCACCGCCACCGCTGGCGTGCAAATTTTGCATGCCACCCTAGATTTCGCTCCGCCGGATGCCTATAAATAGAAGGAGACCCCTCCAATTTTGTGGTTGCGGAATTCAAACCGTCTCTCATGCATGAAATCAGACTTCCATGCACACAATATGGCCTTTAGGTACTGATCCCTTTCGCACCACCTCACCCTGGGATCCGCCTTTGCGCGCAATCCCTCTATCTTAAACAGAATTTCAAACACTTCAGGGTTCCCCCTTTCATGAAATTCCTTCCGTTGCGCGCAAAACGGTCCAATTTCATGCAATCCCTTTCGTTGGGTGCGGCCTTTTACACTCGCACACAATTCATATCCCTTGTGCGCGATCCTACTAGCTGCGCGCAAGCCCTCTGCCCCGATTATGCGCCATCCCGGTGTTTTGAACGCCAACCAATGCTTTGCGCGCAACCCCTGGGTAGGCACATGATGTGCTCCTTTTGGATGCCCCGGGTATACACACCCGGCATACACACCATGCATTGTTTTCATGTACGACCTTCCAGACTCGTACAAAGTAACCTCAAGGTCCCTTGGGCAGTTTTTCGTATTGCATTGCTTTGCCTCATGGTTCTTCACATAGGCACACTAACGACTATTTCTTCTTCTCATGGCCATGATAACGTGGACCCCTCGATGGTTCGCTCTGCGATCCCCCTTCACTATGTCATTGCTGGTACGTTCCCTCCCACAAGGGGTAGAGGGAACCAGTTATGTAAGTCCTAGAGGGGGTGGAGTAAACCCACCTTTTCTGAGCTGTAGGACATTAAACTGCCGAGCGCCTCGTCCTAAACACATGACGTTAAACTGTGATTTGGCCCCGTGCCTCGCATGCAGGGTCCCCCCGACTCGGGCATTCTTTACGCCCACTGGTCTCCACAAGGATCGGATCACCCCTCACAGGGGATGATATCCTCCTTGTTGGGGCGGCGTTTGTCCACGGGGGAAGGGAATCCATCTTGGAATAAGCCCCTAGCCTTTCTTGCGGGAGGTATCACCCATACACCCCCGTACTTCCCCGGTGCCAAGGACCAAGGGGGGAGATGGACATAGGGGTGTTCTGTTACCCTTTCATCTCCCTCTGCGATTTTTCACCCTCGGGACTCCATCCTGAAGTAATTACCAGCACCATGGGCCACCCAATGCGGAAGCCCCCGTTCGCTTCCCACAGACGCGCCCTTTGCAACTTGATCGTCAGGTCTCTTCCGGATCTTGTTTCTCACACCGAGCATGACTCATGTGATCTTAGAGTGAGCATCGACCCAGAACTCCACTTACAGGGAACTACGAGGACTTTTGATCCGTGCTAAGGCATGGTACGTTGGAAGCCTCCACGAGGTCCAAGCCCACCATCTGGTCATTTAGACCCCTTCACATCTGTTCAACAACACCTTGGGCCGCCTCAGAGCATAAGCCCCAAATGCCCCTGTCCCACGTGATGTTAAACTATATTCCATCCGGCATGACGTTAAACTGTATCCCGTCCCGCATGACGTTAAACTATACACCCGAACTACGTGGACTTTGATCCATGTCAAGGCATGGTACTTAGGAAGCCTTCACGAGGTTCAAGCCCACCACCCGGTCGTTTCGACCTCTTCATGTCGGTTCACCAACCATTGTGGGACGCCTGAGAGCATAATTCCCATCCATCCATCATCGTGGGCCGTCTCAGAGCATATGCTCCATCCCACCCGAACTACGGGGACTTTGATCTGTGCTAAGGCATGGTACATAGGAAGACTACACGAGGTTCAAGCCCCAACACCTTGGTCCATATTAGAGTGTAAGCCCCATCCAACCCGAACTACGTGGACTTTGATCCATGTCTAGGCATGGTACGTAGGATGCCTCCATGAGGTTCAAGCCCACCACCCGGTCGTTCTGACCTCTTCACGTCGGTTCACCAACAATTGTGGGCCGCCTCAGAGCATAAGACACATCTATCCATCATCGTGGGTTGTCTCAGAGAGTAAGCCCCATCCAACCTGAACTCTACGGACTTTGATTCCTCGCCATGGGGATACGTAGGAATCCTCCATTAGGTTCAATCCCAACACCCATGTCTCATCCTAACCTCTCCCTCGAGCCCACGCACCTCGGGAAGCTCATCCCTAGTCCAAAGGTCTTACTCCCTTCGGGTCCCATCCATGCGTTCATTGTCACAGGTTGCCTTTTTAGGTGTCCCACCATATCATCGAACTACGAAGACTTTGATTCCCTACCACGGGGATACATAGGAAGCCTCCATAAGGTTCAATCCCCTTCACTTCATCACCCATTCTGATTCTTACCCGAGCCACCACATCCCGGTGGGATCATGACACCTCATTCCACTCCATATCATTCAAGAAGCCACCCACATGTTGGCCCAAACATCGATGTTCCCTACAGGGGGTTATTCAATATGATCCACTCTACCCAGTGTCCTAATCAGTCTGATCCATCTCTGCTGGATGTTAAACTCACGACATACCTTGTGTTAAACATGGGAAGATGAGGAAAACCTCAGATACATGCCTATGGCATAAAATTCCCCGCGTTCGATGTGGGATGCCTTGGGCTTCCGCGCCCTCGAGAAGCCCTATAATAAGGGAAAGAAGACAGACATGCCAATACCCTGGTGTCAAGACATGCCAACGATGCCTTAGTGTGACCACTCCCCTAACCGAAGGTCACTGCCCTGACCAGACCCCTTGAAACGTCTCGACGGAAGTAGCATAATTAAATGGTGTCCATGAAGATATGGAACCAGGAATAGTTTCATGAACACATCTTAAATCTATGAGGGAGACCCGGACTAGGTGACGAGTTCTGAGGAGGAATCCACAGATGGAGGAACCGACATCCCATCATCCCAGTTTTGATCAAGGAGTGGACGTCCCTGAACAAGGAGCGAATGCCTCTCGCCTTTGGAAAGCAGGAATGCAAGGAAACAAGTCGCGCGTCCTCTGCGTGATGGATGCGCGTGCCCCGACAGAAAGCGTCGGAAACATAGGGTCTTTGAAAGAGAACAACCCCCTTTCCTTCATAAGGATGTAATTACAATTGTTTATACATTCTAAATAATTTCATGAAAATTAATCTCATATACTAAAACAATTTTATGTACAATATTTTAAATTCATAATCTACAAAAATTATTGAGGCATCAAATTTTTATTAAAAAATGACCTCTTACCATAATAAATACATAAAAACAACCAAAATACCATTCTAAAATACAATAATAATGGACTGAAACAATATTGCATACAAAAATCTAAAATACAGAAACTGCTTTAAATATTTAAGTATAGTTTAACAATAATTTCCCTAACCTTTAAATCACTGTAGAAGAAATATCCCACCAAGATGGGTCCCAAGATGAGTCCCTTAGAACAATGAATAAATTACATAAAAATTTAAGATAACTAAAATAAACTATAGTGGATAGATTATGTAAAACCACCCCCATTTGGCCCTTTTTCAATGAAATAGGGTCATATATATATGTCCACACCCAAAAATCATCGATAAACAAACAAACACACACACACACAAATATATATATATATATATATATATATATATATTTATAAGTAGTGTGAGCAAAAATATTTCATTCCCGGCATGGAATCCATCCTTTCTATAAAGATATAAGCCTATTATAAATGGAACCTATATAAAATGGGAACCTAATACCAAAAATCACAATTTTATATACCGTAAATGCCCGTCCAATTCGTTCATATCCCCAAGATCCGACTCATATTTACGTCATGGGATTCAGAAGAGTATAATTCCATGATATACATGATGGTCAATGGCATCATGGTTCACAAGTGTGAATTCTGGTTACAAGTCATCCATGCATAGGTGTGAGGAAGATGAAGGCAAGGGGTGTTGGCTTGAACCACACCAAACACCCCTTTCCCTTATCACGTTATTATTATATATATATTTTTAAATTTTGATGTCTTATAATCATTTTTTAATATATATATTTATTATTATTTTTTATGTCTTAGAATAAATAAATATATACTAAAAATAATTCCAACATAACTAAAATAATAATAATATTAATAAGAATACTTTTCCAATTAATGAAAAAATACAAAGATAATTTTAATATATATATAATAAAAAAATATCAATATCATATATTTTGTAATAACTATAATATTTTTGTTACAAAATTCGATACTATTATAGTTAAGAAAAGTACGCTATGTACCTTTATATTAAAAGAAAATGTATTATTTTAAAAATGGTTTTTGTATATGCAAATAATAGCTTCTAAAAAATGTAAATTTATAAAATTAAACTATTATATATTTCATAAAATAAACTCAAATTGTATTTTATGTAAGAAAAACTATATTTCACATTAAAAACATACTACTTTGAATAAAAACTTTTATAAATAACAATATATATATATAGATTTAACTTAATTATCAGTTAATATTAAACAACTTTTAATATATATATATTTATTCAAATAAATCATTTTTATAAGTTAAATAGTCACAAAATAAACATATATATACATTTTTTCACAGTGTTTATTATTTATCACTATAATTAATAATGTATATTTTTCATAAAAATTCATATTATATATATATATATTTATCGATTTATTCAAAAAGTAATAATATTTATATTTTATTAAAACACTGGAATGACTATTTTGTAACAACTATATTATTTATAAATACATTACCTCAACCAAAATTTTTTTAAGGAAGCTTAAAAAATTTATGTTCCTCATCTCGGAAAGATGAAACATATTTTTACATTCTGTTGTGCTCTTACTCTTCTCCTCTTTACTAGGTTTTTACTCATGAAAGAACCAAAATATGTGGGCTATGACTTTAAAGTTTTCATGTTTGTTAAAATTTGTCCTTTTTTATTGATGTTGATTATTATATATATATAATTACCACCTTCTTAGTTTGAGGGGATGTTTTTGTATTAAATTTTATGAATTTATTTTAATAAAATTAAATTTTTTATAAAATTTTAAGACTTATTAATTGAATATATTAAGAAAAAGATTTTATAATAATTCTATGGATGTTATATGGGTCACTATATTAGTTGTAATTCAAGTTATCTTAGGTGAGTCATTATAGAAATAGGCTGTATTTTTCTTAGATTTTTTAATTTAGGAATTTATTTTTGTTTTCAATGCTACAAAGTCCCTTGGGGTCATAATTTGTGGTTTAATGAATAGGGATTAAATTTTAAAAAAACAAAAGAGCTTCTCCAAAACTATTTTGGAGTTTTTTCAACATAATTTTTGGATGGGTGTTTATAGCTATCATATATGTGGTGATTCATGGTGATATTAATGATAAATTTTCAAAAGGAGTTTAAAATATTTCCACAATATGTTTTTATATAGTTTCATGAGTTATTTTATATGAAGAAATATAATGTTTAATGGATCAAAGTATATGAATCTTTAGAAAAAGTGAGTGATTGATATTTAAATTCCCTAAAGCATGTATACATATTATGTGTTAAGGCTTACATCATAGTGTAAAATATATATTTTTATATATTATGGTATACTGAAAACCATAACATAACATATACCTATATGAAAGGTATATCATATGGTAAAATATAGGAAACCATTCTACTTACTTAACCATTTTTTGTGTAGGATATAGGTAAATTTTAAAGTTGTGGTATGTGATAATTATAATTCATGATTCACATGGAATTTTATGACTTCTTTTGGTATTAAAACATTAAGTGTTAATGTTACGAGATCTTACACAATGGATATGACCCATTATAATGTTTAAAATGATGAAATGTATTAGAAAATCATTGAATGCATTAATATGATAAATGCATGAATGATATTTAAAAGGTTACAAATATGGTTACTGAAGGTATTTTCTTGAACACTTTGTAAATCTATTTTGGAGTATCCATAAGGGTAATATAAAAAGATCCAAGTCCATGAAAATTTTATATGTGTTTCTAGTCAATTCTAATTGCCTGAAGCTCCCACTTTCTCCTTCATACTTTACCTCAGGAGATACTAACATATTGTGGTGTGAAGGATAATATCTCCCAAATTTTGAGTAATTAATGTTAAAATTTGGATCCACCACTATGGAATTATTCATTTGGTTGTTTCTATGAGATATTATTCAATCACACGATATAATATAGGAAGATCATCCATATTTAGTGAAGGGTACAAACACATGTTCTTTATTTTATTGTTTATATCTTTTTAATTTTATCGCAAGGTGATCATAGTGTGGAGGATTTATTGTACCTTTTTCATCTTGAATAAGTACTATTCAATCCTCAAAAACCCATCACATAATAAAAATAAATAAATAAATAAATAAATTTATAATTATTTCAAAATTTTTATTTCTTCACAAGTGATGTTTTATTTCATATATATCACTATATAGTGTCCATAATCAAGGATTGAAGTTTTTTTGAAATAGAAACATAAAAATATGTTAATATTTATCAATAATATATTCAAGAAATATTAACAATTTCTTGAATGATGTTGTAAGTATAAGTCTTTTAATATTATATGAACAGTGGGATGATCATATAATTTTTTATATAGTATAATATAAAAACCTTAAATAAAAATAAAAATATATTAATGAAAAAATTATATGTATCAAGAAGATATATATAAATAAATATATTTCTCCATTAACTAATTTAATCAATTATTAGAAATTATCTTGTATGCCACAACCTTGATTAAAGTATTATATAAAATTATATTTAACGATTAAATTTAAATTGATCAACATCAAAATATCTAAATAAAACAACTCTAAAAATTTGAAATGAAATGTCATAAATTTCTTTATAACAAAAATAAATTACACTTTCACTTAAATAAGTAAGAATAAAATTACAATTTTAGCTCTCATTATAATTTTATTACATATATTACATGATAGATACATCACATTATAATCACATCATGATTTATAGTATGTTTATATTTTTAATTTTTATTAAATTCACCAATATATTTATTTAATTGGGGGAGAATGTTTGAGTTTTGTGTTAAGGAATGGAGTTTTGAACAGTGGTTTTGAGTTTGTTTTATACTATTCTATTATAGTTAACACTGCGAACTTGTGGTTTGGTTCTTAGTTCCAAATCAATGAGGTATAGATACCAGGGTTTTGGACCATCCATAAGGCTTATGGATTCCATAAAGTAGTTGGTGGTCATGTATCAAGTATCCATTCGAATTCTGGGGAATATTTTTAGCATGGGATTTTTCGAATTTTTATGGTTAATAACATTAAATTAATTACCCAATTTTCAATTTATAGGGGATGAATCCGTCTGAAAACATTATCTCTAATCTCCCCCATTTCCCTATTAACTTTTTAAGGTGTTTTATCTCTAAACTCTTAGTGGAAGTATGATTCATAGATGGTGTTGGAATCATAACATTATAAACACAGATATCTATATCACTATTATTGAATGTGTTATGTTTTGGTAGTTTTATTATTATATTGTTCTTATATCTCTTTATTTTGAAGAAATTGTTAGTTATTGGTGTTTTATGAGGAGTTAGAGACTCATTTTTAGAATATACAATTCATCAATTTATAGGTAGGTGACCTCGCCCACTCATATACTGTTTAATTGGGTTCTTTTATTGAATTTGTGGAAAACTATAGATATTTTTTATTGTGTGTGAACTTATTGTGTTATGATTTAAATTTATTTAAAATAAAATAATTTTATATGATTTTACAAGCGTTAAACCAATTATATATGTCCATATATATCTTTGTGTGTGTTTGCTTTAGGTTTAAAAAATTAAATTTAAATAGGTTAATGTTAAATTATTGGGTTAGATAATTAATAAATTACCTTATTTTTTGTCATCATTCTTAAAGGGATTAATTGTTAATTTTTTGTGTTTAAATTGGGGTTTTGGGGTTTTTTTCCCTATATTAAATTATTATTCACTCATATAATAAATTTAAATTTTTTATAGATTAAAATGAATTATTGTGATAAAATTCACTAGAATTTTGTGTTTTTGTATTGAGATTTAGTGATACATGTTAATGGAAAAGTTTTATGTCAAACTCTTGTTAGTGATTTAGACAAATTAAAAATGTGTTTGTATGATATTTTTTAAATTTTGTGTGTGTTATGAAAAGATTTATACATGTTTGAAATTTAATTTAATTTAATGAAAATGAATAATAAAAGGTATAATGTATGTTTATTGACAAGTAAGTGGGAAATTTGGATATAAATATTAAAGATAAGGATTTTAAAGTGAACCATTGTTGATGAATTTTTTCATAAAAACACATTTAATGTTGGTTTGTGAGGTTATATTTTTACCTGTAATTGAAAAATAAGTTTTTTTGTTTAAGTGGGATAATTAGAGTTTAATTGATGGATTGGAGTACAAAATTTTAAATAATGATTTATGTTATTATAAACTAAATTTTTTATTATAAAAATACATAATGTGGGACAAATTAAAAGGAGACATGGATTAGGATATAACATGGGACTGAATTACAGTGTGAGGATGTGTGGGAGAGACGTGGAACTCATTGTGAAGATGAACAGTTTACTTCTGTAGAAATTATAGGTCAAATTATAAGGGTTTCTACTGATGTGCCCGAAAGGACTGAATTACAGCGTGAGGATGGGCGGAGTTGTTCTGTTGGAGTTTCAGATCTTAAGGTGCCTCACAGTGCTCCAACAATCCGTATCCATGGTTTTCTGGATGAGGGTTCAACAATTAATCTCTCTTTTGCAAGTTTCGAAGGAGCTATTGATCCTTCCATTCGAAGAAAAGGGAGTATTGAGCATATTAAAGCCGATCCTGACATAGTATCAGAGCAAATTAAAATTGGTGGGTTCTCAATTATTGCTCGCTTATTTCTGCCTAAAGGTACTCAACCTCTAAAAATGGATAATCTCGAAGAACAGATTTCTTCAATTTGGGGTGTTTCATCTTTGAACTGTGTTTCTCTAGGACGAGGATATTTCCATATGCTCTTCCCTTTGGAAGAATTGAAAGTCCAAGCCTAGGGCTTTGGTTCAATATCACTCAAACCAGGGATTATTCATTTGCGTGAATGGGATAAAAAATTCAATCCCTTTGAGGTTGGTAACTCCACTACTAAAATCTGGGTATGAGTTTATGGTTTAAACTGGATTCACTACAATCCTAAAATCTTGTATGATATTTCCCTATCCATTGGTATCCTGATCAAAATTTTGAGGGAAACTGAAGTAGCTCCTTTTGGGCACTTTTCCAGATTCTTGGTTGAGGTCGAACTGGGGTCCACTCTTGTTGACAAGGTAATTCTTGCAAATGATGATGATATTATTGATTTGAAGATCATTTATGAAAAAATTACCAAATTCTGTAAGGAATTCAATGTTATTGGTTATGAATCATCTACCTATAGACGCTCTATAGTTTGCAGCTTCTGTGCTTTGTGTGGCCATGACGTGAGTAACTATCACAAAAAGATCAAAACTCCTACTCAAAAAGCTAATGTTCTTCCTCAGTTGTAACATCATGTTTGTAAACGTGATGATAGACTGGGCGTGGAGAAGAAGAGAGAGGTGCATAGTGTTTTTCCTGAAATGGGAGACCATCCAAATGCCTCCACTTCTGAAAACAATACGAAATCTTGGGCTACTATCTTTTCTGAAGAGGCGAATGTTCACTTCGCTAATACTTTTCATATAGGAAAAGGTGAAATTTTGCAGCATACTCTCTCTTTTTTTCCTTCTAAAGATGATGAATTAATGGTTGATCAAGTGAATGAAGAAGGAGTCTAGTTAGCAGTGGATCACTAGATCTCGCAGGAAAGGATGGTTGCTTCAGGTAATCGAGAAGGTAAAAATATCTTAGAATATGACTCTACGGTCCTTTATAAATCTTCAAAGATTGTTCTGGATAGTGATGGATTTTAGCTGATTTCCTACAAGAAGACAAAATCCTCGATTCCCACTTTAGTGGTGGTTGATCATTCAATTTCATGTTACACTGTCACTCTATCTGAGTAGTATATAGGTGACATTTAGATGCATGATTCAACACTGAACTCTTCTAATGAGAAAAAGCACCAGGAGATTGTGGACCCCACAGGAGCAATGACCATTGAGGGAATGGATCAGCTTATGATAAGAGACACTTCGCCTAAAAAATGCGAGGACCGACAAGGGGAAAGATCTGATTCTGAAAGCACTGATGCAGAGACGCTTTTAAATAGGCTTCAATCTCTGCCTTCAAGTTGGGGAGATCGAGAGGTCGGGGGTGCGGTCATGGAAGGGTTGACTAGAATGACCTTCAGGATGAAGAAAGGATGCTAAGTGCACGGCTGTTGAAAAAGATCAGTAATTAGTTACTGATTTGGGGTTTTCCTTGTTTTCTTGTACTCTTCTCAACCATTATCTTTTAATTATTTTAATAAGAGGCCCTGCCTCCATCTTTTCTTAAAAAATTACAACATGGGAAAATTAAATGTGAGATGTGTTTTTTTAAAATGATTTTTTGAGGCTTAGGATTATAGAATATACAGTGTGTTTGGGATAAGATTCAAATGAGACTTTAATTTGTAATATTTTTTTTAGATGATGATTTTATTTTCAATCATCATTGATCGAATCATGTATATAGTTTCTTAGTTGACTTGGATAACACCCAATAAATTAAATTTCTTAGTGTAAATGATCTAATTAAATCCATTAATAGCTTTATGGCATTTATATACAAGTATGTTCAACTCTAATTTTTTTTGGTGTTTCAATGGATTTTTTGGAATTTATTTCTCACTCTTCATTTGTAAAAACCTCATGTACATAGATAATATTTTAATGATGTTTATGGTAAAGGAAGAAGTCCTCCATAGCTTTGAGTTTTTTTCAAGAGACATCTTGTAACATTTCACTTTTTATCTTAGAGTCTTATTAAGGGTCTTTCGATGTGTTAGTTTTTTCTTATTTTTGTTGTATTAATCATGAATTAGTATTTGGGAACTATTTTGATGAATGTTTAATTATATGTTTCATTATTGATTTTTTAGAATATTATATCATTCTTAATATAATTATTTTTTAGTTCTACATCATTTTTTTCAGGGATTTATTTACTAAGGAGTTTTCTTTATGTTGAACCATTACAATGTTAATTCATTCCTAAGAAATATTTATCAACCCTAATAAAAATTCATCGAACTCTAGTAAATTTGGGAATACTTATTGTAATGTGACACCTCAAATAATCCAAAAATTAATTTAACAAATATATGTTACATAATGGTTATAGATCAATTCCAAATCTGATATCTTTTTATTTTTCAATTTAGTTTTAATTAGGCTAGATATTGGGATATGTTATAAGAGATATAGGTGTGTACCTGACCTAGAAACCATACTATAATTCCATGTTTATAGGGCCTTGAGGTTGTATTTAGTTTCATTTATAAAAGTAAATTAATTGTATTATACTCTTTCTAACCAAGGGAGATTTGTAGGTTATTTGTGAATCATTTTTGTGTTTATTGGCATAATATATATGTATTTATATGTGGATTCATTTGATTAGTGAATTTATTTCAGTTAAATTATTGAATTATCAATAAATAGACAAGTATTTTATTGAATAGGTTATTAGTAATGGACCAGTTAATTGAATCATTTGATTATAATTGATGATGCAATGTGATAAGTTTTTTTTGAATTATTTCATTATGAATATGTGTATGATGTTATGAATAATGTGGATGATTCTTATTTTTTTAATGTTAATAGATAACTGGTGCATGGTTATTTTTATAGAATCATGATACTAAATAAGTATACTAATTAGAATCAAGGGAAGGAGAAAGAAAATGATCATTTTAATGATGGGAATATGAATTTAAAGGTTGTTCTTGTTCATCCAACAACAGAACTTGATACTTCAATAGAGAATAATAGAATTAAGAGTCAACTTAAAGTGATTTCAAACATTGAATTAAGATGATTCCGAGAAGTTTTCATGATGTTTTATGTGTTTAGTTATTTTTTAATACAAATCATCTCATATTTATGGGAGATGTTACAGGTCATAGTGTAATAGAGTGTATGTAAGAAACATATATAATATTTGAGATTATTGATTCACTGAAGGGTTCAAATGTAAATCTTATAATAATAATATTTATGTTATAATCATGATTCCTAAAGGAAATTTTTTTCTAGGAAAGAAGGATCATTCTGTTATTATAGTATACATTTTAATATCTCTTATTTGATATTTTTTATCCATCATTAATGAGGATGGATAGATTCTACTTGATCTAAAATTGAGAAAAATATTTATTCTTAAACATTACAATAATTTTATTGAATTCCTCTATTTCTTTTAACCTTAGGAGGTGATGAGATTTCTAAAACCCATAATTTTGAGTATGTATTGAAATTAGAGAAGGATTTGGAAGAGTAAATTAGGAATTTTGTGGTTAGTAATCAATCTAGGCATATTAAGAATATGAAAATGGATGATAATTTCATAGTTAGTGAGTAATTAGGTGGTAATTTGGAAATTTTTTATTCTCCTTATATTCAAGTCAAATTATCATTATAATTTTATCAGTGTGGTCAAACAATCTGTAATCAAGCTATATTCCATTGTGAGATTAAATAATGTCATTATTGAAGAAAAATAGGACATATTTATAAATTAATTTGGAAGGGATCATAATGGGACCAAAGAAAGTTTTTTTCTTCAAATCATGTGTCATTTGTTTGTGTCTGTTTACTGTAGTTGATCTTTAACCATATATTTTATAGGATTTATTGTAATGGGGTTGGTATGGATTTATAGGAGAAATATAAATGGTTAAATAATGTTTTGGAGAGGTGTATCACCAATGGGAAGGATCCATGTGTATGTTTTGGTCATTTATTTTTTATAAGTAAGGTTCTAGTGGATCCTAGAGTGGGGTTTTCAATAAATAGAGGTAAGATTCTAGTTAACACCCCATAGGTTAGTGTGCCCTTCGATATTGGTGTTTCTCATTCATATATTTGTGATTGTTTGTTATTTTTTATGGGTTCTACTTTAGATATTTTATAGGTATTTTTTTCTATGAATACATATTTTGAAAGAATAATGGTGTCGCATAGAAATACCTAGATTTTGCCGCATATATTTATTGATTTATATATCATTATGGTTTAACTATTTTTAGATAAATGGATTTGATATTATTTTTTGGAAAAATTTTTTGGAACATTTCAAGGTTTATGTTGAATATTATCAGATATGAGTAACATAATTTCCCTATATTGATAAAACATATGCTTTTTTGGGAGAGTTGGAGTATCAGGTTTGTAGAGCCAGTAATGATTTTTGGTAGCTAGGGATGATCAAATCTTGGGGTGAATGGATGGTTCAAAGATTATATGAGGGGATTGGAGGTTATATTTTCCACACATTATTGATATGTATATCAATAAATATTTCATAAAGATTTTATAGGATTATTTATAAGGAGGTATCTAGAGTTTTTTATTGACTCATTAACAGGCATCGATACAAATTCTATTACTCATTATCACATGGATCCAACTAACTTTAGAAAATTCAAAACTTATTTCAATGATTTTAAATCCAAGAGATTCAATAGGAGATTTGTGTCTACTTAGGGTTCTATGTAAATTTTTGACAATATGGAAAAAAAGATCTAGAACTTTTGTGATGATTATTTATGTTACATCTGGTAACCACTTAGAATCATTTTCTTGTGCTTAACATTAATGACTTTATTGATCAACTGAAGGGGTTTTCAGTGGTTCCTAAAATTTAGTCTTTGGTTTGGTTATCACCAAGTTATAGTATGAGATTAATATGTGTGTAATAAATCATTTCAAACTAGATATGTATATTAAAAATTCATGGTGAGGTCATTCAGAGTGAAAAATGCACTGACTACTTTGATATCCTTATGGAATCATTGTTTCTATCCTCATCTAGATTCATACATGATTGTGTTTATAAATTATACATTGATATATTAATGATCATATGAGGAGGGTTATAAATATTTAACATTTTTCTAGAATATATTAAGAACTTATTTATTGTATTATATGATGTTAACTTCTATATTTTGGATGATAGAGATGAAATTAATTGTGAATACCATCTCAAAAACTCTAATATTAGTGTATCATGAGAATGTGGAATCCATGATTTATTTGTAGAAACCAAATAATTTCTTCAAAATAAAAAAATATTAGGGATTTTTGGTTATTACCATCAACTCATTTATACTTTAATCATCTATAAATTTTAATAGAGACATTGACTAGTAATCGGGTGATTTTTGAGTTGTATAATAAATATTGGAATTCATTTCAGGAACATAAAAAATATTTAATGAAAACACCAATTATTATTTTACTAGAGTAAAGGATATGATATGAGTAATATTTTGGTTTTTATATCATTGGTTTTGGCTGTGTTTGGATGGACATGGCATGAGTAGTTACATGTGTTTCTTAGTATATTATTCTACACAAGCGGAATTATTATATCCATGATATTGAATTAGATATAATAGTTCATACACTTAGAGAGTTGCAAAAATAATGTTTTATATGATAAATTTGTGATATATACCAACCCTGATGTCTTGAGGTATATTTTTTCTCTTTGATAATTGAATCTATGAAAAGGGAGGAAGTTCAAATACCTTTAGTTCTTCAATTTTGATGTGATATATACTTCATGGAATGAAAATGGAATTCTGATTTTTTGATTCATAGATTTTTGGTGTATATAGATTGGGAATCAAAGGATATGTTATAGATTATATCACTTTTATTGAGTTTAATGATGAATTTTACAAGGAATAAGGTTATTATTTCATAATTTTTTTTACAATCACTTTATTATGACTAGAGTGAGTAGTGGATGGTTAGAATTTAAATTACAAGTATTGATTTTCTCATTATAGAATTTATGGTAGGAAGTAGGTAATTAATTGGAAATTTTATCCTGAAAATTTATTATATTTACATGAAGGTTTTTTTATTCTGTTGGCTTTGGTAGAAGATGTAATGTTGGACTTTAATGTTTAACAAAGGTCTATTCATATTGGTTTAATTAATATGTACCATGGGGTTCAATATCAATTTGGAGTCTATAAATTAAACGAGTTGTATTTGGATTGATTTCAAGATGATTGTTTTAGTGGGTAATGTTTGAACAACATATACTAGAATGTTTACTTTGTTCATTAATCCTTCCAAATTAGTAATGGTATAATTTCAGTATAAATTTTATGATTGGTTTTTTGATATCCCAATGGATAAATATGCAATTTAGTTATTGTTGATCAGTTGAAAAAAGTGGGTTATTTTATTCAAATAAAATAAACTTAGATAATTGATGATATAGGAATTATTTATATTTGATAGGTTGTGTGACTTAATTATATCCCAAAATATATCGTATCAATTATGATTAGAGGATTATATCTAATTTTTATTTGTTATTGAAAAAATCATTGGTCACTCAAGTGAATTTTCTAATGAATTATCATCTATAGGCCAATGACCAAACTTAGTGAACTATATTGAATCTTATGGACATTATTTATGTATTTATACTTGATTTTGGTGTTTTATGGGAATATCATATGGTTTTGGTAGAGTTTATTTATAATAATATATTCACAAAATATATTAATATGGTTCTATTTGTGGTATTATAAGGGAATCTATGTCGGTCACACTTATGTTTCATGAAATCCAAGGATGCATCTTTATTTGGGACAATCATTGTACAAAACACATTCAGTTGGGTATGGTTAATCAATAATATATAAACTATGGGTTAATGTTGGAATAATTCATATACTGATTAGAGTTCCCAACTTATTGATTATATTGTGGGAGATCATGTCATTATTTATATCTTTCTGAGGTTGGGAAATCGATGAATAGGTGCGTCAGGGAAGTTAACAATATGATTTTTAGACTATGTGACAACCTATAGAAGACTGGGGAGATATTTATCAATTGAAATTAACTATAGTTTATAATGTGATTCATGGTTTCTTTCATGTATCTTAGTTTAGAAAATATAAACTACTATCATGTCATTTTGTTCATTATGACAATAAGAAATTGTATTTGAATTCATATTTTTTTAAAATATTAGTGAGTATTGTGTAATTTAGTGAGAATGGATTCTAACAGAATCATAAACAAGTACACGAGGAGACTTGGGAGTGATGCCTAGAAATTTGGTCTCAATGACCAACCTTTTTAATTTGAGATTTTCAAGGGAGATTCATGGTGATGATAATGATTATAGTGGATAGTGAATAAAAACTACTAGTTTTAAGGTGCGATTATGTTTAAAATTTTTATTGAATTAATATTTATATTTATTTAACATTATAGGAGTGTTTGAGTTTTGATTAAATAATTGGATTTTTGCATTTTGTTTTGGGCATCATTTCTAGAAATATATTAGTATCAAATAAATGGTAGAAGGGGTAGTGGTTTAATTTTTGGAACTAGACATTTGGTGGGTGGTTGGTTTAAACCATTTGACTAGTATCCATCAAGATGCCTATTGTTTGGCACTAGGTTCTCAGTAGTCATAGGGTGAGTTTTTTTAATTGACATTGTTTTGAAAAAAATTTGTTCGTTAAATATTGATTAAATCCTTAATTTTCTATTTATATGGACTCATTATTACAAGAAAATTTATATATAATATAAGACTTTACCACTTTAACTTCATGGGGTGATTTATCCATCAATTATATGTGGAATTTTTATCCATTAGTAGCATTGGTCCACTGATGAAAATATCACAAAAACATTATCAATTTCTATAAATGAGTCGTTGTTTCATTGTTTACTTAGTAAAATATTATTATATCCTTCTTGTTTTGTGAACATTTGAGTTCTTGGTGCTTGAGGATGAGTTATAGCTCAATTCTTGGTGTATATCATTCATTAATCGAGAGGTAGTTGACATTCCTCACACTTTTTTGTTTAATTATTTAAACCTCGACCCCAGTATCTTAGATACGGTCAATATTGTTTAACATTGGAATAATGTAAATGGAATCAAATCCTGAAGGTATGAATTGTTTAGTAGTCTTAGTAAACTAGACACATACTTGATTTTTACATTAAATTTGAATAAAAAAATTATAGTGTAATATTATTAATTATATAATAACTTTATTTCCACTAGAATATATTTACATTTCTCTCATACTATAATTCCTGGATTATAGGAAAAATAAAAAAATACGAGTTCGCTCAAATTCTTAGTAAGGTTTACGTATAGTGAATGCTATCATGAATCAATAAAGAATAATAAATAGGGAGAGGTAAATAAATAAACACACATTCCATTTAATTAATAAATTGGATATCATAATTAAATTAGTCATAATCAATATGGAGTAGTAAATAACTAAACATACATTACATTTAAATAACTTGACTATCATGAAAAGATAGGGAATAAACAACATAGAAAGGTAAATAACTAAAAAAAATTCCATTTAATAAATAAATAATAATTAATTTTATCCAGAGATAATATCATAGAAAAAATATATTGGATAATAACAACAACATAATTATAAATGAAGTAAATAAAAAATTATTGGACATCATGAACTAAGGATCATTATTAATACACCGTTTAGACCATTTACAAGATAGTTAAAAACTACTGGGTAAAAATCATTTGGTTTGGCCAACTGATTTAAAACTACTAGGTACAAACCCATCGGGTTTGGACAACTATTTTAAAACTACTATGTAACAACTCCTATGGGTTGGCCAAATAATTGGTCTCATGATACCAATTGATGAATTGATGGGATATCTATAACCAGGGACGCACATTTCTTCATGACCAAATTATTTTTCATATATCAAATAATCTATTTAATTCATGAACAATATGAATTAATATTAAATATCTATATTGCATAAAAAAATAATATGGGTTATCAATATATCCTTAATCAATCAAATAATATTCAATGTAAAACACCATTTTTTGAAATGAGATATGATTTATGAAATAACCATATCCATGATAAAAATATATGGACATTTAGGGAAAATTTAATGTTTAATGATCACATGAAGGTGAATATTTCATGAGAAAGTTAATGACCACAAAATGAACCTAGAAGGTTAATATCAATACTCTCCTTGAAAAAAAATGGTTACAAACTATCCAAATAAATAAATAAATATAATATCAATCCAACATATACCTATTGAAAGAATAATAAAGGGTTTTTGTTACTGATGTATTGAAATACCATAGAAATACCATTCAAATCATTATTAAGAAAAATATCATTTTCATTTTGAAAATAGCGTTTTAAAACCTAAATTTTTCAAAATAGTTTGAAAATAATTTTCATTCAAATTAACCTTTGAAACATATAATGTAATATTTAAAATATTTTAGTGGTCATGAAGGATGAGTAATTTTGTTGTTGTTATTAAAGTTAAAATAAAGATTCCTTTCACTTTTTCAGTGAAATCCAAATGATGATTTTATGAAAAAGACAAAAATATTAATTTAAAAACATTATATAAAAATTTAAAATGTGTAAAAAAATTTCTTTAATAGTTCATTTAGAAAAAGGATAAAAATAGTTTTTATTTTTTTGAAAACTTGGTTTCAAAAGGAAATGATTTCTCACCGGAGAGAGAAATGATGTCATATTTTATTAAAATGATTTATCAATAATTTTTCGTACCAAATAGTGGGAAATGGTATTATTAATTGTAAAATTTCATGAGTAACTAGAGGATGATACAAATAATGGTTTAGTTAAACAATTATCGAATAATTTCCTTCAGTTGAAATTCACGTATAAACAATCCTGATTAAAATGAGATTGTGAAATAAAACTTGTAAAGATCTTAATTTTGAAGTGAAAATTAATCAATGATTTGATTATTTTTATAAAATTTAAATACACATAAAACTAGTATAAATACAAAAAAATATATAATTATGATTCATCACACACATAATATTATAATATCAAAGGAAATGAAGGAGTAATATAACCGAATATAAAGAAATTAGGTTTTGAAATTATTTAACACTTGGTAGGTTTTGGTTAATATAAAATTAGATTAGATAATTCAAATTAAAACATAATATATCATGAATTATGAATTATTCATGAAAGTTAATGAAAAATGAGAATTATATAAATCATATAACAAAGATTAGGTTCATAACATTACAATGTGCCTCAATGTAATGAACCTGAGACTAAATCCCAAACCTCATGATTGAATTTGGTCAAACATGATTTAAACCCATATATAGTGGTTTTAAAATTTTCAAAAACTTATACCGGAATCATATTTATATTTATAATATCATATATTATCCTTTTATAATATCATATAACCCATTCGTTAATAATTATCCATTATTCCCATTGTTTCGGGTGTTAATCGTCTTGTTTTCTTATGTTTGTTTCTTCATGAAAGAACCCATTCTTTCCCATATTTTATATTTCCATAATCTCAACAATAATAATACCAAAATAATTATCATATTTTTATATAAATCATAATTTTCAAATAAATCATGAAATATGGTTATAAAAATGAACAAATTTACAATCATGGAGAGCGTAGGCTATAATTTCCAATGATCATTATGAAAAGAATGTAAGTTATATTTTTTAATTATAAAATTATAATAATATCAGATATAAAATTTTATTTCTTTAAATATACTTATATATATCATCCTTTTGGTGTGGTGATGAAGAGAGAGTCACATCGCTTTGTGAAGGTGGTTGTCCATACATACACGAACGATGTTATCATTCTTCATTATAAAGAAAGAAAATGATATATTATATTTTAATACTGATAATAATGTCATGAATATAATAATTATATCATTTATATCAAAAATATTCCTTAACATTATCGTTTTTTCATTCCATGTAAAGTGTTAGTGAAAGGAAAATCATATCGCTTCATGAGGCAGTAGTCCGTCATACACATGAAAGATGTTATCATATCACCCAAAAAATATAAATTAAAATTGTATATATATGATATAATGACTAAATAGTTATAAATATGTTATAAATATTGCACATATACTTTATATCCCTCATCATGCCCAATCGTAAGAGGTGGAAATGGAAAACCGAATGACATTAGTTCGCAAGGTTGTTGTTTGACATACACACGAATAATGATTTCATAAACCTTTTAATGGAAGTGGTTATGGTTGTAGAACATTAAAATATTATAGAAACATATATCTATATTTAATATATTTATTTTATTATTTCACCCTATTTTAAGGATTTTTTTGGGTTGTTGAGTAAGAAATAAAATAAAAATACTCGTTTAATAACATTACATCTTCTTCAAGTAAAATCCTTTGGTTTGCACCAAAATCCTTACTAGGTTTCTTTTATACCCAAAATAAGGATTCTAGGATAAGATACTGGGATCTCGGAAGTGATTTTTTTTATTTTCCGAACCAAATGTGTTTTAAGGTGAGAAGAAGAGAGGAATGGGGGTGCCTTTTATTAGTGAGGTGAGTGGAACACTTGTAATTTTTGAATAGAAAAAGGTGTAGCCATGTTTTCTATATAAAAAGGGTTCAAAATGGGTTTTATGTATAATTATACATTATTAGGATAGAATACGTCCATAAAAGAGATTTTATACAAGTTATTTGGTCATTTCAACCCTTATATTTTTAGTTTAACCCCCAGTAATTATATTTTTTCCATAACCGTAATAAATAGTATTTACTGTTTTCACTATTCACTTTGGTCAAAAATTAAGTTGATATTATTAGATAATATTAATTATTCTTATTCAAAATATGTAATACATTTTTAAAAATTCCATTTATATAATTGAAAAATTTTAATTTTAATTTATTTCAGTAGATTCCATGAGAAAGTAGGTTTTTAGTGAGAAAATGTTCAAAAGTTTACAGGGTTTTTATATCAAAATGCAATATGATATTTTTTATAATGATATAAATTAAAATAATTAATATATAATTAATCAAAATTTTATTTTAAAACTAATTCAAATTATAATTTATGTTTATAATTAATTTAAACGCAATTGTAGTTCTGAATTAAAAATTAGTATTTTTTCACCATTCACTAAAAAATAAAGCATTTTAGAAAAATAAAAAATATTACACCTAATATAATTTTGATGTTAGAATTTTAAAAATGAAGTGAATTTTATGTAATAAATTTTATAATATTGGTAAAAATTAATTTTAAATTATGTGTACTATGCATAACTATACCATCTTTTAGAAAAAAATATAGTTTTTCATAAATGATTTCATTTTATTTTTAAATTATTATTATTTTATATCTAATAAATAGATAGGAATAATTTTCAAAATTTATATTGATATATTAATACTCTCCAATTTAATGGTTAGTTTATAATAGTATACTATGTTATGTTTCATTTACACTCACGTTTTCATATTCCACTTGCTATTGAAGATATTAAATATAAAGAAATTTATTTTGTGGGTTATTTAAGCTCAGTTTTTCATGTCACATACACTATTGAATAAAAAAAATTCTTTTATAATTTCACGGTGTTAAATTAATTGTTTTAAATATTTAAATTTTAATCTTTTTTTATGATTTGTTATTGTCTTGTACTTAATGTGTCATAAATTAAGTCAATTTAAAAGAAAATGATTTTATATGATTTTTTATGTGCTAAAAATAAATTATATTTATATTTTTATTTATAGATGTAAATGTAAATGTAAAATTACATGTGGATAATATTTTGATTTTTGAGGTGGTAGTTAAATTCTTGAATTATATTTCATCATTTTTGAAGTGATTAATAACTAATGTTGTGCATTAAAACTGATGTTTTTGTATTGTTTTCTTATGTTAAAGTGTTATTTATTACTATATAAAACTGATATTATCAGTGTATGAATTGTAATGAATTATTTTAAATATATTTATTGAAATTTCATGTGATTTTATTGGTATTTATCACTAGAATAAATTTAGTTTTTCATTTTAACAATTGATGTTTTGGTAAATATCATGTTAGTGAGTTAGTGGAATTAGTAATGTGTTTAGATAATTTACCATGATGTTTTTGTGTTATAAAACAATTTATTATTTCTCTAATGTTTATTTAATTAAAATGGTTAGTAAAAGGGATAATTCATGGTAGTTGATAATAAAATTGGAACTATGGATTTAATGGTGAAAAATAGTGTTGTTTAAGTACCATATTTTTTCTTCAATTTTTATAATAAAATAATATGTTAGAAAAAATATTAAATTATAGTAAATAAAAATTTCATTATCACAGTGATTATATAATACACCAACTTTTTTTTCATAATAATAGTGTAACACAAGATAAAAACTTAAATTCACTTCAATGACTACAACTTGTATACAAAAGTGATAAAAAATTATGACAATACCATAATGTTGTACTCCAAAGGATTATATTCTATAAAGAATAAAAAAATAATTACATGAAACATTTATATTATGAAGAAAAATATACGCAATGAAAGTAATATAATCTAGAAAGTAATTGAATTAAAGAAATTATTTTAGCAGTTATAGCTAAGTGTATTTATAGTGGGTAATATGATTATTGGAAGGTTAACATGATTGTTTGAATAGTGAAATAGAAATATGAAAATTATAATTGTAATGTGATGATTTTTGTAATATAATACTATACAATAAAATATATAACATCATAGAGTAATTTTATAAATAATAAATATTAATAATTTATATTAATAAATGAATGTGAATGTAAGTACATATATATGTTTTATAATAGTAAATACTTATTTAAATGTAATTTTTAAAATTTTAGTGAAAAATAAATGGTTTTAAAATACACATAGTGTTTTATTTAATATTTAAATTTCTTATGTATATTAAATAATTATTATTGAAGGAATTAAAATTTGGAATCATCATGTTAAAATTGTCAAAAATTTATTTTTGGGAATTTTACAAGATAGATTAATTTTCATGAAAATATTAAAATACAATATGCATATACGGTCTATATTATGACATTATATTGATGTAAGGATGATTTAATAAATATTATGATTGAAACAATGACCAAAAATATATATTTACTAAATTAATGTATTTTATAATATTAAAATCAATTTCCCAAACCTATAAAAGAAATTCCATAGATCATAATGTCATTAAAAGTTATAAAAATAATTATTTATTACTAAAATTATTTTCTATGGAGAAAATAACAAAAATTAAAGGAATTCTGTTAAATAGTTAATAAATTTCTAAATCCATGATTTAAATGTCAAATAAGACGATCTAAAATCACGGTAAATTTAATTATATTCAATTTTCCATTACCTAGATTTCAAAATACTGTGTCCAAAAATATTAAACAATTATTCCCCATTTTCTATACATACCCTCCAAACCTCCCTTTCATCTTCTCTCTAATACCATTGATCATCATAATCATATCTATTTCCCTCTTAAGAGTCCTTTCATTAATCATTTAAGCTTATATGGAGTTCTTTATCAAGTTTTAGAATGAAATCTAGAAAGAAAATAGTTTTCAATTTATTCTATTTATCTCACTTTTGCTATCCTTATGAACATCTTTACATTTTGATATCAGATGCTTTCATGAATTGTTATCAAAAATCATATTATATTAAAAATAAGTAATTTCTATTTAATCTCATTATACCACTGTTATATGTGATTAGAATTCCAAAATAGTTTCATTTCCATAAACTCCATTACGAGAATAGGTGCATATTCCAAGTATTTTTGGTATTATAGATGCATCATTTCTAAAAGTGGGACTTTTTTTGAAGTAATGATAACAGTGATATATCTAGTAAAAATTTATATGTTCCATTGTGAATTAAAATAAATTTTATAAGAATCCAAAATTTAGTATTATAATATTCCAACTTCAATGTTTATTTTATCTGTACTCCCAATGGCATGTCGATCAATATAACCCTGCTCACAAACATGACATCCAGAATCAACCCATTCACAAGTTGTGTAGATATAAAATAATGAGAGGAACATATATAATATAAGTCACTAGATATCACATAATCTATAATAATAATACGTTCAACTATCGACGGTTTGACCTCTTTATCCAAAAGTGTAGGTTGAACTGTATGAAACTATCCTGCCCCTATACCCTATGATACAATATGAGTCCTCTAAGCTATACCACTATTCTGATATATGTGTCATTTCCAAGAATTACCTTATCCTCTACCCCGACCAACATGGTATTTATAAATCAAACTTTTATACTAATATGGGGTTGATATAAGGCCCTAACAGTAAACATTACTTAATCATAAGATAAGTCAACAATTGACTTTAATTCACATTGAGGATCTTTTCAGGTTTATAGTTTTATAGAATTAGTCCATAAAACCTAAATAACAACTTAAATATTACAAGTAGACACTTCTAATCACTTTCTATTTTTTTCATAAAATAAAAACTGTTTAAAAAGAAACATGGTATCGTTTCATGTTTAAACAGCCCAAATTTTCCTTGATCCCATTCTTGACTCTTTTATTCTTTATGTCCTTTGAAAAACATTTCAAAACTTGGGATGACCATAAAAATCACAATAAGGGAAACAAAAAGAAGGAAAATTTTTAGTCTTATGAAAACCATGAATAATTTATCCAAAGTAAAACTATTCACCTTTAAGAAGTATTAAATGTAATTCACTGAATATAATATCATTACTTACCCTTTTTGTAACAAAAATATTACCATAAATCCAACAGAATGCAAAATATAACACATATAAGTCAACTTGGGGCATAAAAATACTAAAATGGAATAACTATTCAGTCTAATTCCACACACATCACTAAACTGAATATCCAAATGGATGAATTATATACCCAATGCATTGGAGGTTATAATGTAATCACCCGTCATTGGTTTATCACAGAGCCACCCGTCTTTGGTTTATCACGTAACCAACTGTCATTGATTTATCACATAACCACCCATCCTTGGTTTATCACGTAACAACCCATCAAATGTATAAGTTAAATTATATTATCATAACACATAAAATATGTAAATTATCAAAATTTCACTAATAACATTTCATTTTCAATCATAAGAAATCATTTCAAGAAATTGAAATATTAAATCCATTTGAAAAACCATTTAAAACATTTAATAAAAACAATTTTGAAACAAAGTTCCCCATAACTCTTTTAAAATTTTAAAATTTTAAAATGTTAATTTCCATAAAAATAAATTCATAAATCATTTTTAAAACATGTACATGAAAGAGAATGTTTTAGAAGAATAAAATTTTAAAACATTTAAAATAATGTTTTAGTTAAAGATTCCCTTTCAAGTTGAGATACACTTGAAAAAAATCATTACAAAATAACATTAAAAAACATTAAATATCATTATAATATTCTAATTCATGATATAACATGTCAAAAGGGTTTTATATACACCTTAATGGATAATAAAGGTGCGTAAAATCAAGATACGCCTCAATGAAATTATATTGAGACAAAATACCTTAAAAATATCATATCATTAGATTAAGGATAAATAAATGACCTAATTATGTGTGAAAAATATAAATACACCCAATATAAGTGGATATTCAGTGTAAATCAATTAGAGGTCAGTCATACATATTCCTGGTAAAACCAAACTAAAGACATGGATATTTAACTCAATAAATGGATATTGAGTTTAGATTTCTCTAACCTTGAGTACGAATCATCACATACGATCATTATATTCCTTTGAAATAACCTTAGGATAATTTATACTTTCTTGATAAAATTTTTGATGTTTGTTATTCCTTTTATTTCACTTATTAGACAAAAGGTTTAGGAGATAGGCAGTAACCTGCTCCCAACAAAATTATTAGAAAAAAGAGTAAACAGTACAATACAACTCAAAAACAGGAGTCCTTACATAGCATTGTATACAAAAAAACCATACCTATCATTTCTAATAAAATTTTCACAATATAAGGGAAGGAAAAAAGACCAACTGGAACTGACCTCCATAATAGCCATTTTAGATAGAGCATCAGCAACCTGGTCAGCTTCTCGATATGCATGAGAGACATCAAGACATAATCTGTCAACAAGCCTAAGACATGAGATACAAGTGGGCATAATCCTCCAAGGAACATTTTAAGATCTATCTTTCAAAATCTACATAGAAAGAGATGAATCTAAATCTAACCAAACTCTATTCCAACCATAACACACTGTATACCTGATAGCTTTGATCATCGCCCACAGTTCAACTTCAATAGCATGAGCGTAACCAGTATAATGGAAAAAACATCCTTTCACAAATCCCTGATGAGTTCTGAAAACTCCACCACACCCAGTAGGACCCGGTGCACCAGCGGCCCCCCCATAAACATTCACTTTAATCCACTCTGAAATTGGTGGAATCCACCTAATGTATTTGACCATTCAAGGCTTCTTTTCCATCCAACTGACACCAAGGGATCTCAAAATAACAAAGTCAGAAATAACATTGTTCATTGATCCATTTTGGTTCCTGGAAGCATCTGTAATTATTTGGTGTATATACAGAACACCATCTCTGAATGAGGGCTTTACATTGTTAAATATAATAGAATTCTGAGCTTTCTAGAGGTAGGAAAAAACTGCTATAATGGCAGCAGTAAACATGGATTTCAGTTGATCACTAAAATCAATCTTCTAGTCCGAACTTAACATCAATTCACGAGAGCAGAAATAAAGTAAACAATTGAATAATTGTTTCACATAGTTCCATAAATGCACAGAAAAAGTGCAGTAAAGAAATAGATGTGGAATAGATTCATCACTGTTGATACAAAAATGACATACCGAGGCTAGCTTGAGTCCAGTGCGCTGCAACACACATTGAATGGGAATTCTGTTTTTCCTGATCCTCCATATCAATATAACATCATTGGGGGAGATGTATGGTCTATGAAAAAATTCCATCCATGAAGGTATTCTGGAGAGAACACCACAATACATATTATAATAATCCCGACTGGAAAATGATCCACTGAGAGCAGGTTTCCAAATCAGAAGTCCATCATCTCAAATATTATATTAATCATTTAAATATCTTATATATCCAGTATATATATATATATTCCATAATATTTTGAGATAAGAAATGAAATTTTCCATTCATGGAGACAGTAGGCCATGCGTACGCATAAACACTACTTTCATTTATTTTTCATATTAAATGAATGAAAATTAAATGATACATAGGTATATTATAATTAAAGTATAATATATATGTTATATATGTTACTTAAGTTTGTTAACACCATCTTTTATATGTTCCCTGTATGGAATGAAGGAGTTATATCACTTTGAGAGGGAGGTAGTTCGCAATTCCTCAAATGAAATTATCTTATTTACACATTATGGATAGAAAAAAGGTATGTTGTAAATAAAAATTATATAAGAATATAATAAATATAAATACAATATATATTATATATAAATAAAGTTCCATCATAATGGACACCGAGACAGGTGGTAGGAGAAAATTGAACAATCATCGCTTCATGAGGCCGTGGTTCGTTGTACAGAGAAATATTATTTTCATATCCATTAGATGGAGGTGTGTGTAAGTTTAGTTAGAATAATTCTCATAAAAACATCATATTATATTGATTAAAATGTGTTTTATGTAATAAGAGAATAATAAGAGAATAGTGAGTGGAGATGGAAAATAAAGGGAAGGAACTTGAGAGAAGATGTTACCTCTCAATCAGGTAACTTCTTTTGATATGAAACAAAAGGATATCTTGAATTGCCTTATGCCAAAGGTAAAGATTATAAGAGGAATGTAGGGATTTTGGAGGCTTATTTGAGAATAATTCACATGATATAAGGGGAATTAGTGGTGCAATTAAGTGGGTAGATGTGGTGGCCTTTTATTAGAGGGAGGAGGGGAACTTTAGGAAAGTCTTGAAATAGTATTTTATTATACATTCATTTTAAAATAATAATAGTTTAAAAGTGATATATTTGTAGGATAAGATGATTATGATTCGAAATAATTGTAACTAGTAGGTTTTACACAAGTTTAGGTCACAAAATTAACCTTATCTTTTAGATTTAAACATTTTTTAAAAACATTAACTCTTAATATGTATTGTTGTATTTTCATAATATATGGTTATTATAATGACTATAAAATGCCAAGAGAACCAAAAGTGGAACATTAATAAATTTTTTAACTTTACATAAGTTTATTGTATGAATCGTAAATTTGTATTACTATTATTTCTTTTAATAAAATGTTATTTGTTTTAAAAACTCATTTTTGTCAATTTTGACACTATTTAGTAATTGATTTTTGTTAGTCATAAAAACATGATTCCTAAAAAAAAGTAATTAAATCAAATATAATATGTCAATATCATCCAAAAAATTCGTGGATGGATTCAAAAATTCAGATTATATTTAGTTTAATATTTATAATATCTTTTATTTGAATCATTTATTAATACAGTAATCACGACATCGTCATTATGTCATAAATAGAATTATTTATTTAATGTCTAAAAATTATAAATAAAACACCATGATGTAGGAAATATTTTTATATTTAAAATTACTATTTATAGTTAAATATATCATTATATAACCCTATATTATTTTTTTGTAAAAGATACATGTTTATGTTATATTTCTCTTTACTTTAAATTAATTCTTATAACATGTCATTATGACACCCAAGTGGCTATATGGGGTCCCAAAATCGACCCATGTAAGCTCATATTCAGAAATATCTCATAGAATAGGACTAGGACACGTTTTAGGGTTGTTTTATATTATTATAATTATATTTTTACTCTAATTTACTAGATTTACCCTTTAACCATGGAAAATAAAAATAATTTCTGAAGTTACAATTCATAATGTCCAAAAATAAAAGGTACCTATTTACACAATTTGATCTTTATTATTTCAAATATGTAATCTATTTTTCCAAATTCAAAATGCATAATTAAAAGAAATTGATTTAAAATTAATTCCTGTTTTTAAAATCAGAAAGCGTGTTTTTAAGAAGTAAAAACTATCAAAAGATTGACACGTGTATATGTCCTATTTAAATGTGAAATTACTTTAAATGAGAATAATTCGATGAAATGATAAAAAATTAATCCAATTACACTTTAAGACAAATTAAAATGACTATATAACTATATAAATAAATTATATGAAAATGAAGTTTTGAATTAAAATGCAGTATTTGTCACTATTCATAAAAATAATAATTTCATCATAAAAATATAAAAAAAAATCCAAGGTAAATTTTAATGTCCTGATTCTAAATAAGAAGTTGATTTGTCAAATAGAACCTATAAAAGTGACAAAAACTATTTCTAAAAAGGGTTCTTCATCAAGAGGTGGTAAAATGACCTTGTAAAAATATTAGAGTATTTTATGCTTATTATTGGATTCATTCACATTTTAGGCCTCTGAAATTTATTAGATAAATGTAAAAAAATTTGATAAATATGTAAAATAATAATTTTTTAATTATGTTTATTCCCTCAAATACAACGATTATTCGTTAATTAACATTTAATATAATAATAATATTATTGTATTATTTTTCAGTATAACTTAGTGTTGTGTGCAGCGTAATATTTCCGAGAAACCCATTATTGTGTGTCGAGTATGCTATCATAAAAAGTGTCCCTTTTAACATAAATTTAATATCTTATTCATAAATATAAATAGATATTAAAAAAATATTATTCTGCAAATACCTGGGATGTTATAGTTGGAGACCCACTTATAACACTCTGATTCAACATGGATCTTCCATAATTACCCATTTGTTATGGGTTCTAATAGAACCTTTATAGATGTCCAGCCTTGCTGAAATCTTGAAACTCTATTGCTGGCTAGGGAAAATTTATAAATAATGGAACTGACCTACCACATTGATGGAAAAGTACTGAGGTAAGATCTTTAGTAACTGATTCTTCCCCATGGCCACTCGTCATTCCATTGCTGGGGTCAAAATTATCAATGTGATGATTCTAACTCTCATTAGACGAACATATTGATCATTCAATAGAAAAAAAATTTATTCCATTGGAATATTATTTTAGGTTCCCCTAATATATGAGATCCTAATCCACTACCTCATAAATCATCTTTAATCGAATGACATTTACCTGAGACTTAATCTCATATTTTAGCCCATCCTTAAAAGTTATTTCCATAGGTGTCTCATCCCCTACAAGTAGTAGCATCCCAAACCGGGTGCCACCCACCAGTTCCCTGATCCGGTTGGTCACATGGCCTCAAGCACACATCACAATATGCCTAATGCTGCTAACTAGTACTGAGGGTCCAATATCATTCATAGGGACACTATACTCTCCTTGTTAGAGTAAAACACAAACAGAAAATAAAAAAAAAAAAATATGACCATAACCATAAGGACGCCGAGATCACATGATGTCCAAAACTGGAAATACAATATCAAAACTGAATAATTGATATTCCATGATCATGTATGTTCCATTTATCAAAATGAAACCCAAAATTCATGACTCTAACAACTCCCAAGTGGGTCCAAACCAGGTCCAATTCCCTCATCCCTGATCCATCCCAACTCATCCATCTAACATAGGGCCATTGGCCTTATCGCCTCAAGAAACCATGAAATATATTTGGATAACAATTAGGAAGCCTGAGTAGGGTGTTAGTATAACTCAGCTGGCCACCACTAACGAAATCTAAAAAAATATCCAGTCAAATAATAGTGTATGCAGTTGTATAAAGATTAAATCACAATGCATAAATAGACATCTATCCTATTGTCAACTATTCTTTATTTAACCACAAAACCCTTAGTTTCCCATAGACACCCTTACCTCAATAATAACTTTATCTCATGCTAGAGATCAGTGTATATCTAAGGGATATCATATATCATGATTTCATTGTTACCATTCTTTAATTAACTCATGAATTCCCATGTTACCATTCATACTTTACATAATTGAATGGCCATATTCCCATTATTTTATTCATACATAAATTCCCATGTTACCATTCATAATTTATAAAATTGAATGAACATGTTCCAATTCTATATTTCATAACTAAATGGTCATGTTTCCATTCATAAATTCACAATTGAATGATGATGTTACCGTTCATCAGTACATAATTAATTCACCAATTAATTATCCACATCAATTCCATTACTAATTCAGTAATTTGTCATACATACCAATCCCATTAATTAATTCACCATTTAATTAATAATCACAATATCAATAATACTTCAACAATTAGTTACCACACGATTCCCCTTAATTGATTCCCCAATTAATTAAGAACACCAATTCCATTAGTTAATTCGTTGATTAGCTAATCACATCAATAAAATTAATTAATCATACTACTTATTAATCACATCAATTACATTAGTTAATTAAAAAATTTACCAATCACATTATTAACACTAATTAATTCTACAATTAATTAAACACAAAAATTGTATTACTTAATTCAACAATTAACTAATTACATCAGTACCATCAGTGACATTAATTAATTCAAAAATTAATTAATCACATCAAATAAATTGGTTAATTAAAAAATTAATTAATCACATCCATAGCATGAATTATTTCATCAATTAATTCAATACATCAATTCCATTAGTTAATTAAATAATTAACTAATCACATCAATAAAATTAATTAATTTAACAATTAATTATGCACAAAAATTACACTAGTTAACTCAACAATAAACAAATCACACTGATAACACTAATTAATAAAATAATTAACTAATTACATTAATAACATTAATTAATTAAACAATTAATTAATCACATCTATTACGTTAGTCAATTCAATAATTAACTAATCGCATCATTAAAATTAATCAATTGAACAATTTATTAAACAGATCAATTGCATTAGTTAGTTCAACAATTAAGTAATCACATAAATTACAAAAATTAATTAAATAATTAATTAATCACATCAATTATATTAGTTAATGCAACAATGAACTAATCACATCAATTAAATTAATGAATTAAATAATTAATCAATCAAATGAAATAGATTATTTAATTAAATAATAAATAAAAACATCAATGAAATTAATTAATTCAACAATTAATTAAACACATTGATTCCATTAGTTAATTCAGAAATTAATTAATCACATTAATAACATCAATTAATTGTAAAATTAGTTAAGAATATCAATTCCATTAGTGAATTCAAAAATTAACTAATCACATCAACAAAATTAGTTAATTCAACAATTAACTTATAACATCAATAACCTTAATTATTTCAACTATTAATTATCCATTTTCAATTATATCAACACAAAAACTCTTTATTAATTAATTGACCTATAAATTAATCCAACTCATTCAATTCCATTAATACAATAATACCCATTAATTATCCCACCAATTAATTTATCCAACTCAAAAATTATAGCATTAAATCCTATAATTAATTCACTCATTAATTAATTCAAATCATTTATATTAATTAATTCCACAATTAATTAATAACATTCAATTCATTAAACCAATTTACCAATTAATTGTCCATCTCAATTGTATTAATTAATTACAAAATTAATTAATAACATTCAATTCCTTTAATTAATTAACCTATTAATTGTTCACATAAACTGGATCAATAAGTTCCAAAATTAATTAATCACATTCAATTCCTTACATTAATTAACCAATTAATTATTCACGCCAGTTTCATTAATTTATTCCCTAATTAATTAATCAAATTCATAATCATAGAAATTCCTATAATCAATTCATCAATTAATTATTAAAAATCCAATATCATAATAACCGCCCAATTAATTCATTAATAAATTATTCCAACTAAATAAATTCAATATCATAATTAATTGATCAATTAATTGTTCCAAATAAATCAAATGGATATCCCTAATTAATTCATCAATTAGTTTTTCCATATCAATAAATTCATTCCACCCAATTAATTCATCAATGAATTGTTCTATCTCAATCAATTCAATATCACCACTTAATTCACTAATTAATTTTTCAGACTCAATCAAATAAATATCTCTATAATTAATTCAACAATTAATTATCTCAATAAGGCAATTAAATATCTCTATAATTAATACGATGATTAATTATCTAAATATATAATCTCTAAAACCCCTAGTTTCCCATATCATCATTTGATCAATTCACCAAATTAATTAATTAAATTAAGAACTGAATTGATTAAGTTATAATAAAAATTATACAATTACATAAATGTAATTTAAATCAAGTCTTTGAGATTGGAATTATAGACCATATACCTCATGATTGGAAAAGAACACTGAACTACAGATATCCCTGTATTGAATGTAATCAATGGAGAATGTGACGAATAAAGAGTTTTAAATCCCAATCCTGATTCCAAAATTGAATGTATAATGATCTAAATAACATAGATCGAGATCATAAAACAAAATCAGATAAATATACTTTTTTTTATCTAGGATGAGGAGCAGAAGAGATAGGGATCTAATCAAGAAGAAACCACTTTCCTATGATGGTGTAGATTTTTAATCATCCCCTCCATTCATAATGAATGGAGGTTAAGAAGGATTATAATCTCTTTGGGAGCCTCAAAAATCATGAAATATTTATTAGTGTCAATCTAGGTTCTATTAGAGGTTAATATGGGGGTTCATAAATATTAAAGACTAATTTTATGTTTAATTAAATCCCTCACATGGTTTGCAAGGTAGAGGCACATGGTTTCCCCTAACAGCGTGCCTTAACCATGTACCACTTCTAGGCGGTGCATAGTTTCTCCATCTAGGGTGGACAATTTGAAAAATCGTTTACCAACTATGAAAATCCCCTCTTTGTAGGTTCATAAAGTTTGCTATTCTGGGTTGTATGGTTTGGGTAAAATTTGAGGGAACTGTGAACTTTCCCACTTCATTTAAAAATTAAAATTTTCACCCAAAAAATCCCCATATAATAACCTAAATAAAAATTATTCAACACAAGGAAAAATAGTACCTATAAATAATCTCGAAACATCTTCAGAAAAGTCTAGGGTGTTTCAATCTCTCCAACTTATAACAAATAGTCCAAGAGAAATACTCCCAAGGATCTCTAAGATTCCATGTCAAAAATATTGGGCCACTGAGGCCTCTTATAAGATTCTATCCCCATGTTTTCTTCCGAACATGATCATGTGTCCATAATGCATGAATTATCGACATCGTCTTTCCTTGCAACAATTTTTCACTCTGATCCATCACATTAATCTCAGGCACCTCAAAGGACACATCTATATCAAGCTCAACTTTCACAACATACTTGATGTATTTACCAACTCACCATGCCCAATAGCCACAAGGACACCGTAAAAAATTGGAACTCATCCTTTCTATCAAAACTAACTAGAAAGGATGTACATCAACCACCTACAATTCCCACCTGGTCTTTTACAAGGAATTTAAACATGCACCTTTCTTGTTCCTTATTGACATTTTGATGCCACCACTTCCAACCAATGGACTTACTCCATGCACCTACTATTGACACATCACTTCCTAAAATTGATGCTTCATTAACACAAATTTTTCAAGAAACATAACCACACATACCACCAAAGATAAACCCTAAAACTTGGACACACCTTTCTAACCTATCACATGGAAACTAAACAATATCAACCTTTAACTATTTCAAACATCCAAGTGCGGAACACACGGTGTTCATCAACCTACAATCAATCAAGAGAACCTATTTTGTAAAATATCAATTGTGTACTATCCACCTCCATACTCCACACATATACTTATTTATAAGTGAATCTTCTAAGAGGTCCTATATCAAACCAAAACTTATTCAGATAGCTTTGCATAAATCAAGAGATTTTTCAGCATACCAGGGATGATGTCAAGGTAGTGGACATGATCGTAACTAATGAAAAGTATACTATGAATTCTCTGGTGAACCACACCAAAAATCCCGCATCATTGATGTTACATCATACTATGAAAATAAAAAACGATACAACATGTATGTTTCCCCCCTTTTTCCCCACCACATGGTCAAAATTATAGAGATTTCACTACCCTTAACCACCCAACATCTTTTTCTGGTTAATAAAGGGTAAAAAATTATTATATTCTAGTTTCTCATTAAATATATATTTATTCTAATATTGAATCATTTCAAAATTATAAATTTCATATTAGGCACATTCTCAATTGAATTTATTAGCAAGGATAAATAGTTCAGGTTATATAACTTACCCATTGCCCACTTATTCTTGTATGCCTAAAATAATGCATGTCACAATAATCATGAGTGCCTTGAATGATGCATGAAACTGAACTATCAAGACATAAAAGGCCATGAGTCAAATATCATAAAATCACAACATTAATAGTCACAACACACAACATGTGCATCACCCGATATGAAATAATATTCAACTGTAAGAATAAACAAAAATTACAAAAATCCAACTCGTGGAACTTGGGTTCTCCCCTGTACATTGGTTTGCAACTCTCATGCACAATTTCATCACAATGGCCAGTTGGTGAGGTATCCTTAAGTACATCCATGAGACCCATGTTCAAAACCAGGTAGAGGCATATTTCTAGGGTACTGTAGCAGTACTATAGTAGGTACTGTAGCAGGCACTATAGCAGTACTGTACACTGTGCGGGTATTATAGCAGAACTGTACACAGTACATGTATTGTAGAAAAATTGTACACAGTGTGGGTACTATAACAGGCAATGTAGTAGTTACTATAGATGGTACTATTAGGTACTGTAGTAGCTGGAACTATTCACCTTGGGCCACCAATTTGGGATTGGAGTCCTTAAGGCTTTCGATCCACCTAGGCCTTCTGGTCAGTAGGGCTTTCGGGCCACCTTAAGGCCTTCGGGCCACTTCAAGGCCTTCGGGCCACATGCAGTCTCCCCATACAGACTCTACAAAAAAGGAGAAGCCTTAGAAGAGGATTCAGCACTGGTGAACTCACTAGAGTAGAGGAAAATGGATTTGTTAGAATGAGAGGGTATGGATATGCCATCGGGACCATCCTGTGCTTGCACGGGAAGCCTAGCCAGACGACCATGCGAAGGTGGAGAGCTACTATCAAGTTGCAGATGCTGGGGAGGGGCAGTTCCTTATAGATAGTCTGGTAGAAAACCTAAGACCTTCGGGTCATGTAATCTCCTAAGCCTACGGGCTATGTAATATCTGAACCTATGGGCCTTGTATGGGTTCCCCCTCATCCCTTGAAAGGGGGTTTATCAAAAATAAATAAAAATGAAGGCCTTGAGGCCATTCAGGTCATTTCTACCTTTCCAAAATAGTAAAGTAAAATAAAAATAAAAGAAAACATATATGATAACTTCCTAGCCCAGGTGCCACTAACCAATTCCCTAAGTTGGTTGGTCAAATGACCTCATGTGCACCTCCTCATATTACATAGGCAACCAATTAAGAGATAGGTTCTAGTATCAGTCATGGGGAGACTATAAAATCTTTGTTTGATTAAAAAATTAATGAAAAATAAATTACAATAACTGAATATATAACCATAACCAGAAGGATTCCAATATCACATGGTGACCAAAAAAATAAATACAATATCAAAACCGAACAATAGATATTCCATTCTCATGTAAGAGACAAGTGTCAAAATGAAACCCAAAAGTAAAGACACTGACAAATCCCAAGAGGGTCGCAAACCATGGCAGGTTCCCTCATCCATGATCCATCCAAACTCATCCATCTTACATAGGTAATTTTCCCTTATCCTGTATTTCAACCATGAAATCTATTCAGTTACCAATCAGGTATCCTAGGTAGGGTGTGAGTACAACTCAGAAGGCCACCAACAATGGAATCTTAAACAATATCCAGTATAATAATAGTTTATCCATTTTCATAAAGAATACATCACATTTCATAAATAAATATTTATCACATTATTAACTATTCTTTATTTAACCACAAAACCTCTGGGTTCCTATAGACACCCATACCTCAATACCTGCTTCAGATCATGCGAGATCTTGAGGCATTTCTGAGGTATATTATATCTTATAATTCTATAGTGACCATTCTTTAATCCATACATGAACTCCCAGATTACCATTCATACTTCACACACTATAATGAACATGGTCCAATTATTTTATTCATACTTGAAGGCCCATGTTACCATTTATACTTTATAAAATTTAATGAGAATGTTCCCATTGTTTATTTCACAACTAAATGACCATGTTTCCATTCATAATATCACAATTGAATTTTTATTATACCATTCATCAACACATAATTTATTCAGCAATTAATTATCCACATCAATTTTATTGCTAATTCAATAATGATTAAAACATACAAACCCCCATTATTAAGTCACCAATTAATTAATCGTCACAATCTCAATAATAATTTAACAAATAATAATCACATAATTCCCCATATTTAATTACCCAATTAATTAATAACATCAATTCCATTGGTTAATTCATCAAATAATTAATCACTTCAACTGCATTAATTATTTCAATAATTAACTTATCACACCAATTACATTATTTAATTCAATAGTTAACTAATAACATCATTAACATTAATTAATTTAAAAATTAATTAAACACATCAATTACAATAGTTAATTCAAAAATGAACTAATCCAATCAATAAAATTAATTAATTCAATAATTAATTAATCACATTAATTATATTAGTTAATTAAAAAATTAACTAATCACATCAATAACATTAATTAATTCAATAATTAATTAAACACATCATTTTAAATAGTTAATTCAAAAATCAACTAATCACAAAAATAAAATTAATTAATTTAACAATTAATTATGCACATCAATTTCTTTAGTTAAATAAAAGATTAACTAATCTCATAAATATAATTAGTTAATTAAAAAATTAATGAATCACATAAATATGATTAATTAATTAAACATTTAATTAATCGCATAAAATTGTTTTCTTAATTGAACAATTAAGTAACCACACCAATAAAATTAATTAATTAAAATTTTTATTAAACACATCAATTACATTATTTAATTCATAATTTATTAATTTCAACAATTACATTAATTAATTCAAAAATTAGTTAATCACGTCAATTATATTAGTTAATTTAAAAATTAACTAATCACATCAATTAAATTACTTTATTTAAAAAATTAATTAATCAAATAAATTACAATATCCAATTGAAAAATTAACTAATCACAAAAACAATATAAATAAATTCACTAATTAATTAAACAAATCACTTCCATTAGTTAATTCAACAATCAACTAATCACCTAGACAAGACTAATTAATTTAAAAATTAATTAAGAACATGAATTACATTTGTTAATTCAACAATTAACTCATTACATCAGTGAAATTAATTAATTCAACAATTAACTAATCCATTTTCCATTATATCAACACAAAAATCCTCAGTAATTAGTTCACTGATTCATTAATCCAACTCATTAAATTGTATCAACACTACAATCCCCATTAATTAGTTCACCAATTAATAAACCGAACTCAAAAATCATAACATTAAATCCGTTAATTAATTCATCATCTAATTAATCCAAATCGGTCCTATTAATTAATTCAAAATTAATTAATCACATTCAATTTCGTCAAATGATTCACCACTTTATTTTTCATATCAAATGTAATGCCCCGACCCTATAATCCTAGAGTCAGTGCATTATTACATATCATGAACATGATCACAAAAGATCAAGTCTCGAAAGACCGATTTGTTTAGTAGCCTTGGATGTAGTAGATACATTCATAAGGTTTACATTACAACATAAAATCAAAAACTAAAACAACATTGTTTCCATAGATAACATTGAGATCCCATTGACTATCACTACATGTCTGTCATAATATACTTCTTCGTATCCTGGGAAGAATAAAACATAGAAAGGTGTGAGCTCAGATGCTCAGTAAGGATAACAATATAGCATAAGCTTTCATAAATATTTAACGAAATGTATAAAACTAAAACAAAATCCTTTTCAACATAAAATTCATCATAATATGGAAACTATAAATAAAAATAATTCCATTTAATTTCTCACATTGATATTCTACTAGTCAAATAATCACATGCAATATCAAAAGCCACTTTCATAATGATGGAATGCATAATGCCAGACTCTCGTAAACACATAGTCAAGGCCTTGTCCCAAGAATACAAATTAGATTTTTTCAAGTCCTTGTTCCAAAACACTAGTTTGTCTCATGAGACCTACCGATGCATCGAGGAGCTATAGCAGGCTCCACCCGTCACTTACTAAGTCCAATGCATTCCTTATATGAAAAGGTTTAAACATAACATAAACATTCGTATTAAAACTAGCATACGAAATGTCAGTACTTTATCCATATTCTATGAATGGTGTAAGAATAATACATCCACAGTCAAACATATCAAAAAACCTTCAATACAATATGGAAGTTGTGTATCATAATAAATCAACTTCAAATAAGCTTAAAATCCACCAAAGGATGTTGACATAGATGAAATCAAAACCTTTTTAGAGAAATATATCTTTCTATTTTGAAATAATTTAAGAGTCACATAATTATAAAGAAAAAATTTATTTTGAAAATATTCTTATAATCTTGTAAGGGAAGCTTCGATGTAGTTATAATGACAGAAAATAGCCGTACACACCGTATAAGTTAAAAAAAGACATTCTTAGCTTAATTTTGTCGAAAAGGTTATAAATGACCTTGTTTGGAAAATGGCAGAAAGATTCATTTATAAAAATCTTATAAAATTCAAAAAAGGGTATACAAGACTTTAGCCCATAGTCTATAAAATAGTAAGAATGTTTTGAAATATATTTTTAAGAAACATTGATGTGGATGATAAAGAGATCCTAGTAAATAATTACGTATAAACAATCTCAGATAATGAAGAGATTGTGAAATTAAACCTTAGCTTGTACTTTTCATTTTTTGAGGGTAGGTTAACCTCATGTATAATGGTGAAATAATTTTTATTAAATTATACAAGAATCACATACATTAGTATGATATCATATATGATCTTTAAACATTACTTTGTTAATAATATCTTAGTATTATCATCATTTTGGGTGTTAATGGATTCATTTTCCTTTATATTCTATGTTATGTGAGTCATATTTTTTATGTATGAGATGTATCTAATTCATATCCCGAATGATATCAAGTCTTTAAACATTATTTTTAATCATCAAATGAAAATTAGTCTTGAATGGATATGGTGGGGAATAAATCTCATCGCGTTCGGGGAGACGGTAATTCGTACGTACGCACGAGCGAAAATATCATTATTTTGATATTAAAATAATATATAATTGGATGGTATATAATATATACAGAATCCTTATCATGTTATATATATTATTTACATCAATTAGACATCATTATTATACCCATCCAAATAATAATATATTGAATAACAATTACACCATGACGTGTAGACGGTAAGTCGTACATACGCACGTATGGTGGTATGTAATTCAAAGGATGGATAGAATAATGAATATGGTTGTACCATATTTATAATAACATCCCAGTATATATAAGATAATGGAGTAATTATTTTAGAATGGAAACAACAAAGAAAAAGGAAGTGGAAGATGGAAGGAACTTGAAAGAGGAGATGAAATATTTACCTCTTCTTCGACTTCTTCCTTTTCATTTGATCAAAACGGCTCCATAGGTTGGCTTTCTGACTAAAGGAATGAAGGAAGTAAAGTTGAGAGGGTATTTGGGCTGAGTTTTTTCGATCCAAATGGCTTTGAAGGTTTGAATTAGAGAGAAGGGGAGTGCCCTTTTATAAGTGGGGTGAGGAGCACCTTAGGAAATGCTAGAAATATTATTTTATAATAAAATCTTTTTCGGTTTCTAATGGATAAAAAATGGATTATTTAAAGGCTAAGGTGGGGATGGGTCGAAAACCACTCAACCAATAGGTTTTAGACAAGTTTTTTTTCACTATATTAACTTTATTCTTTAGATTTAACTCTTAGTGAAATAGGTTGACATTTACCATGTGTCTTTGTATTTTTATATTATATGGTTAATAAACATACTATAAAATTACAAGAGAACCCAAAATGGTTCATTAATGATACAACTATCATTATATAATCCTTTTGGAAGATCCTTATATTTTTAGTAATAGAATATCAATTAATAATATAATATTTTTTTTAAAACTCTTTTATGTCTATTTTGACACTATTTGGTGTTTTGTTTTTTCTAAATTCATAACAGCATTATTGATTCAAACAAATTCATCTAACCAACCCTAATATGTCATATTAACCTAGAAAAGTTGTTTAATTCATATATATCTCCAAATTACATTTATTTGGATATTTATCATATCAATTATTTTAATATTTCATTAATTAGGTAATTACTGCATCGTCATTATGTCATAAATAAATTAACTTATTTAATGTATAAAAAATATAAATTAAATACCATTATGTAGGAAATATTTTTATAATTCTAATTAATATTTATAGTCGATTTTATCTAATGTGTAACCCTATATTAAAAATGTTTTAGTTATTAAACTTTGATTTTAACTCTTTTAACTCTTCTTTAAATAAAATAATAATAAGTGTCCCAATCTAATCCAGGTAGACAAAAGAGGTTCATAATTTATTACTAAAGTTTTTTCGGTCGAACTATACTTATAAAATTGAATTAGGACATGTGTTAGGGTAATAATAATATCATTTTTACCCTTAATTACCCAATTTAATTTTAACCGTGGTAAATAAAAGTAAAAAGTTACTATTCACCAAAAATTATTTTCTTCTTATTGAACAAAATTTTTCTTTCAGTTATCAACCGTGTCTCTCATATTTTTTAAATTCCACTCACAAAAGCGATACAATTATGTTTTATGTGAATTTTCAAATTCTCCTAGGAGGTGGATAAAAGACGGTGAAAAGTTCAATAAAATTTTTATATATCTAAAATTATTTTAAACTAACTCCAATGGATTACATTGAAATTATATAAGTATTATGTATCTACCTTGACCTAAAATAAATTTAAATAAAATAAATAATTATTTAAATAAAAATTTAGTTTTAAATTATAACTCAGTGCTTTTCACTATTCATCAGAAATTGAAAATTTTCAGAAAAATAACAAAAATTTACCCTAAGATAATTTCGATATTCCAAATCCAAAAATGAAGTCCATTTTGCAAGATAAAAATTATAAAATTTCTAAAAGTGGGTATTACTATTCGTAATGGCTAGTTTGATTAGTTGTGGTGTGTTAGAACTCGAAGTTGTGTACAACACACACTACTGTATTATTCAAAGAGAAGTGTACCATGGAAGCTTGGGGTGTTACAAAAAAATGAATTAATTATTTAAAAAATTATATAATCACATTTAATTCCTTCAATTAATCAACAAATTAATTGTTCACATTAATTACATTAATTAATTCAATAATTAATTAGTCACATTCCATTCCTTAAATAACTTCACCAACTAATTGTTCATGTAAATTTAATTAATTAATTACCTAATTAATTAGTCAAATTCAAAAACACAAAAATTCCCATAAATAATCCACCAATTAATTATTCAAAATCAACTATCCAAATAACACTATAATTAATTCATCAATTAATTATTACAAATAAATCAATTCAGTATCCCAATTAATTCATCAATTTATTATTCCAACTCAATCAATTGAATATGCCCAATTAATTCATCAATTAATTGTTCCATGTTTATAAATTCAATACCTATAATAAATTCTTCAATTAAATTCTCTCTCTAAATCAATTAAATATCCCAAATTAATTGATCAATTAATTATTCCAACTTAATCCATTAAATATCCATATAATTAATTCAATAATTACTTATCTCAATCAAACAATTTAATATCTACTTAATTAATTCTATATTTAATTATCTTAATCTATAATTTCCAAAATACCAAATTTTACATATTCCCAGTTAGTTAATTTCCAAAATTAATTAATTTGATCATGAACACAATTTATAAACATCTAATTGAAACTATAAAATTACATACATATAATTTAAACCAATACTTTGGAATTTTAATTATATACTACCTTCCTCAAGATTGGTGAATAACGCTCACCTACAGATATTCCCTAACTGAACGTAATCAATAATGAATGTGACAAAGAATAATATTTAGATATAAATCCTAAATATGAACTTAAAAAGATCAATATATAACAAACCAAGATCTAGATCTAGAACCAATAACGAATAAATATCCTTCTTTAATCTATTAATAGGAGAAGAAGAGAGATAGATCTAATCAGGAAGAAACCACTTACCCAGGATGGTGAAGATATTCAATCCACCCTTCGATTAACTAATAATGGTGGTTAGTAGGGCTTAAAATCTATTTGGGATCCTCCAAAAATAGTTAAAGAGAGTTTAGGGTCAATCTAGGGCCGATTAGGTGTAAATATGGGTGGTTTGGTAATATTAAATACTAATTAATGGGTCAATTAAATACCAGACATGGTTTGATTGGCAGAGCCGTATGGTTTCCCCTAATAGTGCACTTTAACCGTTCGACTATTCTAGGAGTTGCAAAGTTTCTCCAACTAGGGAGCATAGTTTGAAAAACCATGCACTAGCCTTGAGAATCCCCTCTTCCTGGGTTCAACAGGTTTTCTGGGCTAGGGTGAGTAGTTTGGAAAAACCTTTCATTAACAGTGCACTTTCTTTTTTCCTTCCAAAATTAAAACTTTCACCCAAAAACTCCCCAAATAATAAACAAAAAAAATTTACTAAAAATTAGAAAAACAAGTACCCATGAAAAAGTTTGAGATGAAAATAAAGGCTAAGGTTTTACACTAGCACTAGTGAAAAGTACATCAATTATATAAAGTGATGAACATAGTCCATCAGAGACATACTCCTCTAGGCAATCCTTATAAACTATTCTTCTATCTCCTATCTCAGAGTATTTTATAACAGTATTCCAGGTACTTCTTAAGGATTTTCTTCCACACCATGTTTTCTAGAATCTCACTCCAAGAATGAATGTACCACTATTACTTTACTGATCCTCACAAAATGTAAGCTTCAATTTTCTTTCTTTACTTAGTAAGAGTTTCTAAGTGGTCCTGAATCTTCTTTATAGAATCAAACTAGAACTAGTTACATCAGGCATAACCTCTTTAGTGAAAGTTAGAGGCTCTTTCAATTGAAACTCTAGTGTCATGTCTGAAATACTCTTCACAACCTTCCCTAGTTATTTTTCTATAGACTGTATAAAACAATAAAAGTTATCACATAAATGCTATCTGACTTCCTAACAAGGCACTATTGGTTCCTTAGGTTCCACTATTGTTGGATAGTCTCGAACCATAACATCTTTATATCCTCTCAACAAGTGTCATCATAGAGGAATATCTCTACAATGACAAAAAAAATTCTTAGGAAATATAACAAAACATTTAAAAATATCAAATTTATGGCTGAAATCCATCACATTGTAAAAACTAGTACACTATCATTACCATTAACCATCATACATCCAGTTCACAGTTAACAAAAGGTAAGCACATTTTCATATTCAAGTTCTCATTAGACACCCATTTATCTATTTCAATTTTCAACATTTTACATCATTTAAAATTTTATATTTTCATATTAGGCACTTTTTTCAATTAAATTAAATAATAAAATAAATGAATTACAATTCCAACAACTTACCTAAAACCTTTTTTCCCATGCATGCCAAAAATGATACATGTCACAAAAAATCCTATGTGCCTATAAGGATGTATTATTACTCAACTCTCATGCTATACCAATCCATTAGTCAAATATTAGAAAATATTTGAAATAATAATCACATCACACGACATGTGTATCTCTCGATGTTAAATAATATCCAACTGTAACAACATACATCAATAATAATAATGCCTCCTTGCGTATTTGGATTTTACCCTCATACATGGTTTAGCTACTCCCATGTATAAGCTCTTAACACAGGCCCGAGTGATCCTATTATCCTTTCTATATTTCCCAAAATAGTAATAAACATGAAAGAAATAAAACTCCTTTTATAACACTTTGTAACATACCGACCCTAGTACCACATACCGGTGCCCAGTGTCGGTCAGTTACTTGATCTCATAATCTCCTCACCATATGGTATAGGTTTTTGACTTGAATTTTGGATCTAATATATATAATATAGGGATTCTATTACCTCCTTATCAAAGAACAACAACAATTTAAATAACCTATATATAAACAAAATAAATTAACCAACAACCTGAATAATACAATAACCAGAACTACTAGTATCATACGATGAATCAAAACTAAAAACAATATCCATATCTAAACAGAAGAACATTAATTCTAAAAAAATTTCATGTTTCAAAATGAAAACCCAAAATAAATACAATGACGACTTCCTAGGAGTGTACTATAACCAAGTCCTATTCTTTCATCCATGCTTCGCCCCAACTCAGCCATCTAAAATATACCTATTTCAGTTTTCCAGTCCCACAACCATGAAGTCTATTCGGGTATCGATTTGGTAGCCTGAGTTGGGTGTGAGTACAACCTAGTAGGAAATCACCAATTATATATAAAACAATATCTAGTAAATAATAGTGTACGATTTTTTAAAAATTAAAATTTACATTGTATAATGAAAATAGTTACCACATTTCATTATTCTTTAATTAGCCACATAATTTACCAGAGTTCACGAAGACACTAACCCATAAATACCTAAATCATCTCCTGACTGAGTGTGAAATCTCCTGAATGGATATCACATATCATAATATCGTGGTTATCATTTATCATTTCAATTCATATCATGACCATTTGGAACCATAGTCAAATGAAAATATCATGGGCATAGAACATTGTGTATAACACCCATTGGGTATTTGGAACATGAGTCCATGTCCTACACCCCATTTCTCAATCATTTATATTTAACACATATACCACATTAGAAAAGGGTTTTCAACATTAACTCTCCTATAAACATTTCTTATCATGTTATATTATTTGAATTATAAAATAAATCATAATTATTTACAACATTCACATGGAATAATATTGACAATTAACTATTAAACCATTTATCAAAATTTAAAGAAAAACCATTAAATCTTCCAGGTTATTCCAAACATACCTTAATTCCCATTAAGAACCAATTCAGTATTCTATTAATTAATCAATTACCCAGTCTCATTAACACATCAATTTCATGATAAAAAATCATCGAACTTAAATTATGACATGTTTAACCCAATTCATTATCACATAGAAATTCAATTTAATAAATTCAATCATCAATGAAATTTCTCAATAATAGAAGTTCAATTTAACAATTACATATTTGTAATTAAATTAAGACTATGTAATTTACATTTCATACTTGATACCTGAAGGATTTTGATGGATGATCACTAAAAAAATCCCTAAATTGAAGATAAATGTTAAAATGCACAATGAAGAATGAGATCTAGATCCAAAACCTATATCCAAAGGTGAGACGATTAATATATATCAAACACGAGATATATATAAATCAATAATAGATGAAATCATCCTTTCAAAAGATGAGATAAGTGTAGGAGAGAGGGATTAAATTAATATGTATGAGATTCCAAACTAGGAGGGTTACAATTCTGTCAAAAAGTTCATTGATTCGCCAGAAATGGAGTTCAGAATCCCATTAAATTTTTCTATGAGCGTAAAAAAATGATATAATGAGTTGGTGTCAAGATTTATTGTTTAGGGATATAAGTTGGGAATTCTATAATTTTTTAATTAATTATAATAGAAAATAATTCCATATCACTATCTCCTTAGATGGAGGAGATGGTTTTCCAAACCGTGCGCCCGAACCATGTTCCACACTTAGGGCTCACATTATTACAACCAAAAGGATATATGGTTTTAAAAACCATTAAAACACTATGATATTCCACTTTCTGATTTCATAGTTTTCTTTTATAGGGCACATAGATTGGGGAAACTATGCCCTAACCATGCACTACCCAAAACCCATTTAGAAACCCCAATTTCACCTAAAATTTCCACTAAGTAAAACCAAAACAACATATACTAAAAATAATTGAACAATAATTACAATAAGTGATATCGAGGAATTTAAAAAAAGGTTGGGATCTAAAAATGAAAAAAATGGTTATGATGGTTGGGAATTCTGTTCTTATGGTTAACATTAAACCAAATAATCGGTTCACACTTTTGGTAAAAAGGAAAGAGTACCTAATTTTTAAAATGATAATAAGATTCCATTTCAAAATATGAAAATAAAGGAAAATATGGTTGAAAATTGCTTCAAATAATCATTAGAGTGTAATTAATAACATTATCAAAACATTTAAATGTTCTTTAAAATGGAAGAAATATAGTTAAATGAACAAATTAAAACCATATTTTTATAAGAATGTCCCTTACATGTAACTTAATTGTTAATTATTTATGCAAAAATTAAATAAATGGAATATAGTAATGTAAAACCCAATCATAACCATAGTAGAAGAAAATGTATAGTGTTTAATAGGTTTGTGTTATATAATTTACCAAAAAGAAATCTGAACGTTAATAATCTTAGAAAATGATATTATAATAAAAATACATTACTCCTTTGGTATATTTTGAGTCAAAACCCCGTAAAAGGGAAAAATTAAATAAAAAACATTTAATTCTATGAAATTTATTAATTCATGTTATAATTTGTCAAATGGTAAGTATATACACCATGTTAAAAAAATTTGTGTATAATTTAAAACATGTCTCATTAAAGTATAAATGAGATGAAATCACACAAATGTCAAGTCTAGCATTTTTAATCTACACTCATAATATTTTGTATAATAAATTCATATTTGTTATAAATATATTAAACAAGAATATTAATTGTTATAATATGATATAGGACTCACTTAAAACATTCATTCACCATTTTGTTAACAATTATTTATGAACATCATTTTCCCTCATGTTAACCCTTCAGTTTTTTATGAAAGGAATACATGAGAAGCGAATCACATTACTTCTTGGAGGTGGTTGTCCGGATGTACGCACAAGTGGAATTATAATTTTCAATATGGTGGAAGGATGAGAAGGTAGATAATATATTATGTTTAAAAAATTATAATTATTTCATAAATATAAAATATATTCATTAATTCTTCCATTATAACTGTTTAATAAAGCGGTGTTGAAAAATGAAATGCGCCGTTATATGGAGATAGTAGGTTGTAAATACACACAATGAATATTTTCATTTTTATAGGATATAAAGGATATGAATAAGTGTTTTGAATATATAATATTAAAATTTATGTAAATTTAGGATGCTAATGTTATTATATTAACTTCTTTATATAATAATTTATTAAGGTTGAAGGAGAATAAAATGAAAACACTCGATTTAGAGTTATAACTCTTCTTCAGAAAACACATTTTCCTTAGAACATAATCATTATAGGTTAGTCTATTAATGGTAAAAAATCCTCAAGGTCATGAGGATGATGTCTGGTAATTTATTTTTTTATTATTGTCCATTAAAGGATTCTCAATATGTGTAATGAAGAGAAGAGAAGTGTTTCCCTTTTATAAGTGAGGTGCACGACACTATAGTAATTATTCAATGTTTTAAAATATTAAAGGCATTTTTCATGATCAAATAGAACCAAGGAACACAAAATTATTATATAATATGTTATAGTGTCGAAAAAAACTCAAAAAAATAAGATTTACACAAGTTTTGGATACATTTTGTGCCTTATCTTCTAACTAAACCCTTTAAATACAATTTAACTCTAACGGTTATTAGTTAACTTTTGTACCATAAAATATTATTTACATAACCAAAATTAAATGGGGTGTTATAAGTAAAATTTAAAATTATGATTAATAATCCATTTTATTATATTAATATTTTATATTTATAAGAAATTTCTTTTAGAGTAAGAACCCAAAAATCACGGAAAACAATTTTTAGAAAAAATTATGATTTAGGAATACAAAATAATTTCACCTTGAAATACAGTAATGTGTTGATTTATAATATATTTTTGGGTTAAATAATGAAAAATGAAATTTTTTGTAATTTGGATAAAGCTAAAAATGAATAAAATATTACAACAACACCATTAAATATAGAGACCCAAAAATAGTTTTTAATTTGAATAAAATATTACATATGCTAAAAAAATTCAATATTGAGTTCCCGAATTCAAAATAATGTTTCCAAACACACTATTTAACTTATTATACACATACTTGGTCAGGGAAATGGTTATAAATTTTGTTAATTAATCTTTAAATTATAATAATGTGAAAAACATTAATAGTATTTTGAAATAAATCTAAAAAAACACAATAAGATAACTTTGACATGATTATTTGAAAAATGATATCCATTTTCTCAAATAAAAATTATTAAAATTTCAAAAATTAATTGTTATATGAACAAAGAAATGAAATAAAAACCATTTTTGAAGCACATAAGGACTTTATTATCATTACATCCCTTCATGCGTTAATTAAATGATTCTTAATTTTTTTAGTTAAATGTATAATATACTAATTTTATTAGAATTTGTTCTTAATTGTAATCAATTTAATCTTTTAAGATTAAAATAATGGTCACAATAAAACACAATTTTATGAAAAATAAGTATTTCACCTTTAAAATATCTTGTCTTTATTTTCAACCAATTTATAATAAATGTGCAATTGTTTATTCTTTTTTATGAGGAAAAGTATTCTAAATATATTTCATAATATCCTTATTACTATTCATACCCACAAACCCAAAATCTATGTTATAAAATTAAATTTTAAATAATATTATTTCATGGTTCATTTAATCTCAGGGTTTCTTGTGGTGTATACTTATGAATACAGTTTTCTATTTATAGAAAATATGAACTAAAATCTAAGGGTATTATATTCCTCCTTACATACAAAAATTTCATCCTCAATATTTTGAATCTTATTTTGAAAACTAAATATATTATAACATAGTAACATAATAAGATATATATTTTATTGCGAAATTTAATTTTTAGTTCATTTCCAAGAAACATATTATGCATTTACGTCTATAGTAAACATAAATGAAAGTGGGTTTTTAAAAATTACCCTGTTAGATGAGTGTTACTTTTCAAATAAGACTTGATAGATTTATCTTAATTTTTCTAGTGTTGGAGAAAGTACTTTACCATTGGGATAGAATATATGATAACATTTACTAACATTATTTAGTACCATTATATAAGAATTATTTTATACTTATATGTGAATCATCATGACCAAGATGAAATTTTCATACAAAAACCACTAAAATAAACTTTTAATCAACCATAAGGTCCACAAAATGATGAAAACTTTTTCCTCCCATATAAAATTTAAATGGTTAGAAGAAGATAAAATAATATCCTATATGGGTAAAAATTAATCCACAAAATCTCAATAGTAACAAAATATAAATTTAACTCTTAAAATATGCTTGATTAAATGTGAGGCTAAAAATTAGAATGTTTTGATCACTTATTCTTCCAAAATCAACTCATTTTTTATCCTCAGACAACATTTTCCACTTAAAGAGTCACACACTAAAACATGTATAATCCATAATCACTTATTCCATTATATATATTTTTTGTATTAAAATTCAATAAATGAATTAAATTTTTTTAACTATAGCCTTGTAATATAACATAATAACCTTAAGGGTCATCAAAAAATTATTCCAAAAATATTTTCATAAAATTATATTTCATGGTTATTGATACAATTAAACATATGTTTCCAAATATCAAATTTTTTAAATTTTCTATACAACTAAATTTTATTATAATTATAAGTGGATGTATTATTTTAATCTTAAAAACCTAATAACATTGACAAATAGTACTACAACATAGTAACATATTCATTAATTTGACCACAATTTCCAAAAATTCAAATACTAAAGGGTTACTTTCATCCACTAGGGATATACATTGATTACCTTTTTTCATAGAATTATCAATATATATTCAATACTTGGAGAAAATATTTTCAGGAAAATAAACTTCCCAAAGTAAACATTCACACATACTAACACTCTCTTATAACACCCATTCCTCTAATTGATTCAATAATGATTCTAATTTAATTATCATGCTTTTCGTATTCCATGGACTATTTCAATATAATACCGCAAAGTAATATAATGAAATTATTATGGAAATACTTGATGCTTGGGGTATTGGTTTGTATAATTCCCCATATTCTTAAAATAATAACACAAAGTTTTTTTTTATTTTTTTTTCCTTTTTTATTTTTATAATGATGTCTATTTTATCTAAAATTGTAACAAAATATCATTCACTTTTATAATTAACCTATCCACTTACTCCCCCATTATTTAAATATAGGACGTTGAATCTTCTTCCTTACATATTTTTTCACACGAAAATTCATGGAACTCATTTTTTTTTAATTTTTTTATAAATCTTTATTAGGCTTATATTTTTATTCATAACTCAAGAATTTTGGTTCGACATAATCATAAGGTACTTTAATTAAACTTTTATCCAATTTAGTTTCTCCACATGGGAAAGTATATTAATCCTAAATTGAGTTTATTTACCTAATATTTCCATGATCTTCTTAGCTCGATTACCCACTATATTGATATTCTCTATAGAGTAATATTTATATTTACCATAGGTCTTAATTCCCTTCCTCCCTCTTAGTTCCATCCCTAACCAATTTCACACACTTATTTATCCCAAATTCATCATGAACATTTTGGAATGGAAGAAAAACCTATATGATGGTAAAAGATATCAATTATTATAATGGATTATAATGATATAGGTAGATATGTTTTTCTGAAATATAGTTACCAAGAATCCTACTAAACTTTCGATGATTCCACATCTAATAGCATCATATCCAGTAACCAAAATTTTATGCATTCCTATAACATTGATATAATATAAAAGGGATTACACCACCCAATATCAACTGGTTTAATAGTCTTTGAAAAGTAGACATATAAATTTGTATCATATTATATTGGAAATTAAAATCAAAGTATTTATAAAATTCATGAATCCTTAAAAATAATTCTGATATTCATTCTTCAAATGATTTGGAAAAGAATAAAAATAATTTTTGAGATAAAATTATCTTTAAGGGTTATGTATAACAAAAGTTTTCATGAGTTAAAAAAGTATAATCAATAATGAAGGGTGAATAACCCAAAAACATGTTAATCAATAAAAAATTTGTGTTCAAACTATATCCATGGGAAATATCAACAAATAAATCACAAGGGAAATAGATACCGAATTGTCAATAAAGTAGATACATAAGTCTATAAAATCATGAAAATTCCATAAAGGCTTCAGAAAAGTTACCAGGAATCTTACCCTCAAGGCCCGTCAACCAAGGCACCGTTCTTAATAAATTGGTAGGTGTGAAGCAAATACCCATCTACTGTGGAAACCTATTTTATCTCATGAGACCTATCAATGAATCGACTATATATTTATAACCAAAACACACCCATCACTTTCACATCCTATTAATTCCTAAAATTCATTCCCAAAATCCTTTAAAAATAAACAATTATCTGCATTGAATCAAGAATACAGAATAGTTCCCTAGTAAATGAAATAACATTATTACTTTAACTGATGCTTATATAGAAATTTTATATGATTTAGACATCATTAAAATAATAAAAAGTATATATAATTCATCATTTATTTGGAAAATATTGGAATGAAGGAGAAAAATAGATTCATATTAAAAATATAGAGTGATAGAGAATATTGTCACAAAAAATAGAATGATATCAAAATATGGTAGAATCCATCATTAATAATGTAACACCCCAAGGATTTGAAAATAAATTTAATACTGAATGCATGAAACACTAAGTCTCTATAAAATACCACACTGTTAAGACCTAGCTAATAATTTTATTTCCACCTCTATGTTTTTAATTTCAAAAAACTGACATACATGGTTGAATTCAGTAATATATTTAGTGAATGATAGTATCAACTTACATTTTTTGGTGAATATTAACTTGAATCTTATGGATAGTAACGTACCCTTATCAAAAGTAATGTTACCCTTATGATGAATAACCACATCCATGAACGTATAAATAAAATTTAGGTAGCTTATAAATGAAATAGAATATTTTATAAATTAATAATTAAGTGTTGGTATTTTTGTGAGTAATAAATATTTAATTACAATTTTAAATTAATAAATTTATTTAAAAGAAAATTAATTTTCATAAAATTTATTCCTAAATAAATATTTTGTTTTCATATGATTTTAGGATAATTTAATAAGGCCTTAGTTAAATTTTTTAGGGTATTAAAAAATTACTTTTAAATTTTTAATTTTTTTGAGTATTTAGTGATTTTATTTAAGAATTAAATTTCAAAAATATAGAAAATTAATTTGATAAAAAGGAGTCCATATTTTAATTCTACACATTGAAAATGGTTAGGGTGAATTTTTGGGATTTTTCAAAAATACTAAATTTGTTGGTGAATAGTAAAATACAGTAATTTATGATAAATGCTAAATACGTGATTTATAGAGTGATAGGTGAGGTAAGGCAGATTTAATGAAACTTGGTTCAAAATAAAATTCAATTATTAATATTTTCCATCAAAATAGTCAAAACTATTTCTTATCATGAGAAAAATAATTAAATAATTAATAAAATATTCAAAAATCACTCCTCTCCTCTAGTACAAAAACCACCCCTCACTCCCTATTCACATCACTCCTACCAAGCCTTGTAACATGTCTAAATTCTTATAAAATATCCTCCCAAGATCCTCCCACGTCCATCAGCCATTTTTCTTTTCAAAAGACCAAATCCTCTCCCCTAAACAGGCTCTCAAGGAGGATAAATTCAAGAGGTAAATTCCTCTTTTCATTTTTTTTATTTTCTTTCAAGTTCCATTATTTTTTTTTATATCCTCTCCTAATTTCCTAAAAATTTTATGATAACTATATTAACATAAATGTACTATAATGTTTTTATGATAGTTGAATAATTCATCATCATCTATCCATTCCCTTCCTTTTATACCCGAAATGAAAACGACATCTGAGATGTGTGAATTTACCACATTCAAGGAAGACAGGTATTCTAATTCTATTAACATCTTCAATTATGATCATTAAAACATTTTTATTGTTGAAAAAGATTATAATATATGTAATATATCCTATTTAATGTTCTATAATCATTTTTTACAAATGGTATTAATTTATAAAATAAAATGAGTTCGTGGTGATCGAAAAACCACCAAATTAATCCAAGTATTTATCATTAAAATTATATCTAATTATTCATCTGAACCCATAGTAACAAAATGAGTTATATGATCATTTAAACTTAATTATTAACATTAATAACACATAACATCAATTCTGGAATTCAATTCTCATTTTACAATAACTTCTATACAAACCAATTGATCATTAAAACTAATGTAACGAGCACTCACAAATGATGATATTGAATCTCATAATCAATAAAAGTGGCCTTAAATGAACTTAATAAAATTTTATTAAATAAAATACATTTTTAATAGGTTCTTAATTAAGTTATTAATTAGTATAATTTCTTAATATAGGACCTTAAGTTCAAGAGCAGAACATATTCGGACATAAGGTAAATGATTTCTAACAGAACCTCCATTTTCTTTCAGCTTACAATTTGTCTTTTTTAATCCTAATAAAATTATTATTTATAATTTTTTACTACCCATAAATCCTATTTTAATGATCTTTATATGTGTACCAATCAGTATCCTTCTTTATTTTATGGTGGGTTACATGTTTTAAAAGGATCTTTGAAAACTTTTCTCGATAATCAAGCCCGTTTCAATGGAAATTAACCAATTCTTGCCTATTTTCAATTTCACTCTATAATATGTTTTAAGACACCATTATTTTTAAAAAATAACTGATTTTATTATGAAAAAACTTCATTAATTCATGTCTAGTTTTATACAATTAATTTTCTAAAAGACATTATATTTTCAAGGTAAAAGAGTATTTATCTCATGAATTAATCGATGATTTAATAAGTGTATTTTCACCAATTTATACAATATTATTGATTATTATGAAGTTAATTTTTTATGATATCATCCACAATATGTTATTTAATTTATTATGATTATATTGATAGTGTATTTACTATCTTCATACAATTTACCATATTACTCTGAATGGTTAGTGTTTATGTTTAATGTTTGGGGAAAATTATTTACATTTCACATGTTAGTTTTAATATGAATGTATATGTTGTTTATGTTTATCCCTATTCATGTGATGAATGAATTGGAATTAGTAAGTGATGGGTGGGAACCACTGTATCCCCTCGATGCATCAGTAGGTATCATTAGAAAAAATAGTGTTTGGTTTTGCTTGAGGCCTCACCCAAGTATTTTCAGAAGTCTTGGCTGAGGCCTCAATAATATGTTTTAGTTGACCAGAATTATGGCTTAACACATTTTTAAAATAGAGATTGATAGTACATTTGATTATTCTATTAGTAAAATATTAATTGTTTCTTTTTATGGAAGTATTTAACCACATTTTATTCCTTACATATTTTTCTCAAGTATATTTTTAAAGGTATGCATTTTTATTTATGCATCATGCTTAGTGTTTATATTTATATTTTATCCCACTCTATTATCCACCCTTACAGGGAAAATGATCTAACCCCTTTTACATGTTTTATTTTCCCCATGTTGTGAAGAAGTATATTATGTTCCACTTTTAAGGATAATTTAAGAGTTTATATGTGCTTCAAAAGAAGTTGTTATATAGTATTTTCATTCAAGTTGAAATGTTGAACTTATGTATGTGTCTGGTTTTCCAAAGCTACTAAACTATTCATTCCTTCGGGATATAAAATCCCTTGTTTACATTCCAATGTAATAAAATAAGGCACAATCTCTAGGAAACTGGGGTCGAGTCCTAACAGTTTGTATGAGTTGAAGTTTATTAGAAAACTAGGGAACATAATTTATAAAACACAGACTAGGGAAAAAAACCCTAAGATAGTATTTGAGGATAAATATACAATACCAACCAAGAATTTTGGTTAGAAATATGTTATGTGGTTATTTCATGAAAATAAATCCTTGTATGGATACTATAGGTGGACGTGGTTTTGCACAAATGTGACATAGAGTAATGAATTTTACAAAGTGTTTTAGGCATGACCCAGGGTATCCTTGTATAAGAAAATGGGCATTACTGAACACATGATTTGGAAATCTTAGGGGATATGCCTAGGATCATTCGAATTTTCTTTATAAAGCATTATGAAGTAATTAAATATAAATTATTCCTCAAATAAACCAAGTTTCTGGTTACAATATTATCTATGGAAAGGATTTCAATTTTTGATATATTTTTTTCAATGTTGAGAATATGAATTATGATTCATAACAAAATATTGTGTATTACATAATTTAGAAATTGTGCCTAGTGGATGTTATGAAAACTACATGAACTCACATATCCCATGTAGGGATTTCCCTCTCATGCAAGATACTGATGTTGGATCTAGTGATGAGTAACTTATAACAATATTAAGATAGTTGAATTGGGTCATGAATTAAATCCTTACCTGTATGGAGCATACGGATCCATAATGTGGATGATCTATGTCAGAAAACTTTATGCAACAAAATCCTCCATCATTCAACGGGAATACAAACATATTCATAGGGGAGAAGGGGGTTGGTTCTTTGGAGAATATATTTCTCACTTTGTGATATAATTAAAGAGAGATTGTTTTCAGGGAAATTTATCATCTACCAGGAGATGTAGATCAGTGCTGATATTTATTTCAAAACACAAAGGATGAGGAAGAAATAAAAGAAATGGGATGGAGGGATTTTAAGGAAATATTCTTAGAAAAATAATTTCTTCATGAATAGTGAGAAGATATGGAAAACAAATTTATGAATCTGTGGAAAAATGAGGATGATAATGTTGCAAAGTTTGAAGATTACTTCACAAGGTTAGAAAGGAATCCAAAAGACTACATATATAATCCAAGGAGCAAGATTGATCGATTATTATACGGTTTCAAACCACTCCTCTGAAGGGTACTAGTCTGCCAATGATTCTAATAACACGAATATATCATCTCACATTCTATCAAGACAGAGAAACAATTCTATAAGCCTTATGACTTTAAGGGAAAACAAGAGAAGAAGAGGGTGCCAGAGTAACGAATGGATAAAGGTAAGAATAAAAAGGGGAGTTTTCCATCATGTGATACTTGTGGAAGGAAAAAAATGAAGTCTACTTAAAAGGAAATTGAGTCTATTACAATTGTAGAGAAAAGGGCCACCGATCTCATGATTAAGAGGGAAATAAGGAAGATACCAAAGTTTAATGATACAATTGATAAGATATGGGACATTATCAAAATTATTATCCTAAGTGTGAAGGAAACTTTCCAAAAAAAAGGCCATCGAAGAAAGGTCAAGCTTATCCGATCACAACTGTTGAGGTTGAAGTTCCTACTAATCTGGTGGTGGGTACTTATATAATTTCCTCAAACTTAGCCAATGATTTATTTTTATTATGTATCATTTAATTATTTTATATCTTACCAGTTTTATAAGAAAAATTATAAATTATAAATTATATTTAATAAAGAAGTTATCAGTCAAAACTCATAAGAGAAGTATTATTACAACAAATATGTGTCATTAGATCCTCTTTATGACACATAAACATGATTTAGTTTCTGAAATTATTGTTATACCCCTGATTGAATTTTATATAATTCTCGATATAACTTTGATTTCAAATTATGATTCGAAAATATATTACAACAAGAAGGTGGTCACAATTTTTGAGAATGATAAAGAATCCATTATATTTATAGTAGAAACCTCACAATATGATTATCATCTAGATCCAACCCAGTAGATTTAAGGAATTAAATTAATGGGGAGGAAGAGAACACAATATATATGGGCGAGGAAAGTAATGTTCAAATATAGAACATACCTATTGTACAAGAATATGTTGACTTAATTCCTAGTTCAAGACCTATATCAAAGATTCCTTATAGAATGACCACTGTGGAATTAGTATAACTGAAGAAATTATCATGAACCGTCCCCCAGGGACCGTGCCATGTCTACCCAAGCCCGCCTTCCATAAGCCAGGGGCTGGCGACTAGCACCGGAGAGGAATATCCCTAAAATAGGAAGGAATTGCCTTTAAACATGTACAAAATCTGCAGAACGCAACAAGAGGCAACCACACATACAAGAATGCAACAAAATCAATGGTGAAGTAAACTGTTGTAGTAAAGAGTGCTGAATGTAAAAAGGGCTGGAATACAAGCCCAATTGGAAAAAGTACAAGTACAACTGAAAAAGTGAAAAATAGATGAAAAGTTAAAGGCATCACCTGGATCGTCCTCTGAGGATCCCAACTGAAGGGTAGGTACAGTTTTCCTCCTCCGCACTCTCTGTTCGTCCGTCTCCTACACGTCATTTCACATAAAATGGTCCACCTCCGAGCACCATCCAGTCCTGCCTCCCTCAGATTCAATCAATGTTGCACATCGTCTGCACAAGATGCAACAAGGTGTGAGGGAAGCCCATACGTGGGTGAGTATAACAACACTCAGTAGGAATGATGAGACCCCGTAGGTCTCATGAAGTTCCACAAAGGAAAACCACAAATCAAGACATCAACTCTACTTAGGTATATGCCCATACATATACCTAAGTTATCAAGATATACTCATATCATACATTTGGAAAGAATACCCCAAAGGTAACACCATGAAGGTATAAGTACCACACATGCACACCACGAAGGTAAAAGTACATAACACAAGTCATCTCAAACCAGGTATCACTTTAAGTCAAGGATAGAAGGTTTATCACATCATAGAACTCCTCGGTTGCTCGAGAACTCCTCCTCTATCAAGTACAGTGGGCCTGTCGGGTCACACAGAGACGCTTCCCACTAACCTCGAACTGTTGTGGTACTCATTCCTGATGGGTACTGTGGGAATGCCACGTCACACAGAGCTGCTTCCCAACGTGGGCATGTCGGGTCACACAGAGCCGCTTTCCACCTTGGATGAACTGAGGTACTCCTCCTGTCAAGTACAGTGGATCTGCCGGGTCAAAGAGATTCACTCCCCACCGTGGGCCTCCTGTGTCACATAGAGCCGCTTCCCACTGTGCCAATCATCAAGCAGTCTTCAGGTCTCATCCAACAACATGGTTCCATATGTAGTCTGCTAGGGAGAACCGCTCCTCAAGACACTCGGTGTATCTTGATATCCATGGAAGTCACCATCAGGTATATTCTAGGGTATTAACTATAGCATCATCAGTCAAAAACCTCAGACTCCTCAGCTGCTGGAGAACTCCTCCTCTATCGAGTAGTGTGGGCCTGCCTGGTCACGCTGCATCCCACTATCCTTGAATTGTTGTGGTACTCATCCCTGATGGGTACCATGGGCATGTCGGGTTTCACAGATCCACTTCCCTCCATGGGCCTACTGGTTCACACAAAGGCGCTTCCCACTGGCCATCGTCAAGCAGTCTTCAGGTCTCAGCCAGCTGTAGGGTTCCGTACATAGCGTGCTTAGGAGAACCGCTCCCCAAGCCATCGGTCATACCTCAACTGCCCTGAAGTCCCATGAAGAAGTTTTCCGATATTTTTTCACATCCCAAGGGACACAACTCAATAGGCGGCGTGTCAATTGGACGCCTGGTCTATAAGTTATTAGTGTTTCTGCTACGAGGGTGTTGTTGGATTTGAGGTTCGATCCAACTTGGAAATACTCCAATCGTATCCAAAACTCAAGTGGAGTATAGAAAAAGTATCTTCTCGATCCAAGGATTCCCTTTCTGAAGACATTTTGTGAAGAGGACACACGGTTGTCATGTTATGGATGTAAATGTGAAAATAGGGATGGATGGGCCCGGGTTCGGTCCGACCCGGTCGGGCCGACCTGACCCGATTGGCTTGGGCCTATATGGGCCCAACCCAGCCTATGAAGGGGATGAACCGGACCGGTCCAATGGGTGTGGCCTTGTGGCATGACCCGCTGGGGGCGTAGCCCACAGTACGGCCCACGATCGTATGGACCGCTGTGGTGGGGTCCGCCCTAGCTGAACCTGGGAGGGAGGTTCCTCCCAGGTCACCCAAACAGCCAAAGGGCCATTTGGTTTTTGTTGGAAGATGGACCCTCCGGAGTTGGTCCGGCTTGGTAATCCATGACTAGCTCGTTTGTTGGCCTGTCCTCCTCCTCCAAGCGATGCAGCCGCATGCTACTGCTACTCCGCGGCTGGTCCGGTACCGGACGCCCTTTCGGTTCTGCCGCGGCCAAGCGGCTGTGACCTCCTACTCCACCAGTGGCGCGGACGCGGGCCACCACTCTATCACGTGGCCTGTCAGATGTCAGCTGCCACCCTGCTCCTCTATGGTGAATGGGCTGCAACCTCTTGCTCAACCGGTAGTACGGATGCGTGCTGACCCACATTCCTCACGGTTAACTGGGTGTCAGCCATCAACTTCTTCTGCGAGCCATCACAGCTTCATTCCGAGCCCAAAAAATTAAAGGATAGTATATTCACGATCCCTATGTCAAGGGATTCACGTCCATATATCGTGCTCAGAAAAACTCCATGTATCGAGTGTCAATAAATATTTGGCATTGAAGAACGCATGCAAAACACGCAGATAATAAAAAGAAAAAGGAGTAAGATTTATGTGTTGGATGATGGCCATGTTCGCTTGGACATCACATCGTGAATTTACGATATGAAGAATAAATAAAATAAATTCAAAAATATATATAAAACCCCTACCCTGAAACGTCAGAGAATCTTCCATTCTTGTTGGTGGATCATGTTCTTTGTTCCCACTACAGTCTCCCAAAGACGCCACTCGCACATCCCCCTTTGCCTCGACGAAGTCTTCCACCTCCCACTGGGTTGGCTTCATCTTCTAAGGATCTAGTGTTGTGGTGTTCCAACATAACTTTATTGCTTAGAGAATCTTGTACGATACCCCTCCTCTAAGCTCTATATTTATAGGAGAGGGGGAGAGTTAGTAATGACGTGGGGAGTTAATGTGGCTCATTAATAGGAAGCTTCCAAATTTCCCCCAACATTGTTCTAACATAGATTGGAGGGTCAATCCTTTAATTGGCTTGACACATCACCGGTCCCACCTTAACGCTCGTCCGTTGGAGGAATAAAATAAAAACAAAATAATAATGTTATTTTAATTATTCTATTAAAAAGTTCCAAAAAACCAACCTTTTTTATGGACCTACTCTGGTCAAAGTAAAGCTTCCCTTAAGTGAATCTTGGCGCTACAGATTCAACAGTGCCCTTAGTTTTTTAATTCTAGCACTGGTTCAAATGTTATAAAATGCTGCCCGAGCATTTACTTAACGTAACCGAATAAAAGTTTGGAAAATTATTAACAGTCACCCTCGACCCGCACCGATCGAGGTTAGGCTCTACCTAAGTGAAACACACCCCAAAAAACCCAATGGTACTCTCAGATTTCTAGTTTGAGTTACCCTTTAAAACTTATGTATCTCACAATAAAATAATTGTCACTAAATTATTTTATTTATGGCTAAAAACTAACATTCACTGGTGGCCCGCACCTGCCAATATTAGTATCACTCTAAATAAAGAATTCCCTCGAAAGTTTCAGGGTGGTATCTGATTTTTAATCTGATTTACTATTGTTGAGTTATAATAATTTGAAAAATAAAATAATTTAATTTAACTATTTTATTTATGGTTATGCCATTTTAGGGTTTTCTTATAGGAGGAATGTGCCGAATAAACTTAAGTCATGCTTAGGGTAAAACCTCCATCCTAAATGCCACAGTGCCATTAGATTTTTAATCATATCAAAAGTTTAAGAGTTATTCCACTTTTTCAAGAAAACTACTTATGCACGCTATTTAAAGTTTAACAAAACTTCGACGGACCATTCCGGGCACTCCGGGCCTTGGAATCACGCACCATCAGATTTCACGGTCTTGAAATAATTCCATATAATTGAAAAAAATTATATAGAAATAATAGGACGTTACATTATCCCCACATTAGGGACTTACGTCCATGAAAGCCAAAACATGGACTAAGGAAACAAATGGTGGTACTGAACATGTATCTGAGCCTCCCACTCCCATGTCCTATCCTGGAGGTTCCCGTGCTGCCACCAAATGTGCACCCGAGGTATCGACCGACCATGAAGGGCTCACTCTTGTAGATCCTCAATCTCTACTAGAATCTACGTAAACATCGCCCCATCGTCTAAGTCCATCTCGCCATGTTCAATAACGTGCGATGGATCATGCACGCATCATCTCAGCTGTAACACATGTAAAACATTCTGCACCCAATGCATATGTGGGGAAGGAGATAGACGGTATGCCACTTTGCCCACTCTGCTGAGAATCTGGAGAGGTCTGATGATCCTCGGAGATAACTTGCCACCTCATCCAAATGTCTGCAAAACTCATCGAAGCGAGTCTCATAGGAATACATGGTATTCCTCCTATTGTCGGCATAAGATATCTACCAGCTCTGTACAGTCTTCACTTGTTTACAAGTGTTGTATCTTGATACAAAATCTTCCACTGCTTCCTTCATCCTTGGCAACTAGTACTAACATCAAAAGTCCTGGAACACCTTCCCCACTCAAGGATGTACCACTAAAAGGGGTTGTATGGTACTCCCTCAAAACCTCATCTCGAAGTGTCACTGGTACCATGGTGCATTCTCGAAAGAGAAGAGGTGATCCCCACCTTCAAAAAATTCATTCAGGAGACCATCCTGAGGATATCTGAGCACGTTGGGCCTTGTATTCAATGACTCAAGTTGTGCCTCCTTAATTCTCTAATGAATTGGGGGAGTGATAGTCATAGACGGGAGGTAGGCTATTCCATCTCTATCCACAAAGGATATCTGCAGTGCGACTAGCTGCTCTGACACCTCACTCAGCAGCTACTGACCAAACCTCCTGCTGAGTGCGTCTGCTATCACATTCCCCTTCCTAGGAGTAAAGACTCTCTCATGGTCATAGTCCTAGATGAACTCTGGCCATTGTCACTATCTAAGCTCTTAAAAGCCCTGCTGACACTTCTCCATCCACAGGAAAGGCTCCCCCTTCTTCATCAAAGCTGACAAGAGTGTCGCTACCTTAGAGAAGTCAGGTACAATTCTTAGGTAGCACCCAACCAAAGTAGAATTCCCTCTCCCTTCGGGGAGGTAATCCTGGAAAAATACTTTGAAAGGATGTCCCCAAACTCTACCACTTCTACTAAATAGTCAAAACTCATGCTTCCATGAGGATAAGGCAGGCCGAATCAAGAGTGATCAGCCGCACCCTCCTATACATGAGTTATCCTGTGCTACTTGGGTTTCCTTTTTCACCAACCAAGGAAACCCCATTACAATGTTGTAGATAAACCACAACCTTTTTTCAAAATATATTCAATCTGATAATGAAATGTGGATGCCAAGTCCATACCCAAACTAACATTTTAAGGCCTCGACACTGCCACCAAGAGGTTCCAACCGATACTCTGGCCTCAAGGGTCAGATCACACCATCCACATAAGTGGGATTATCGAGTCTCCTCCCAAAGTTATCTCCAGACATGAGGTTCAAATCAACAGTTTAACTGGAAACTCTAGGTATTGGAAAAGGTTTGTGGAAGGAATTAATGATTGGTACCTATGTCTATTGATACGACAACTAGTAGTAGACACAAACTATATCTCGAATCATTCCTAGAGCCCTTAGGTTGCACTACTTGACCGCATGTAGCTACTCCTTTCCCATGGCTCCAGCTCCCTGAGCCTGGTGGCGACCACATGGGGGGTGTTCTGTAACATTTAAAAATGTACACAACATCATTCAGCTCTCCTAGATCTGCTTCCACATCTACAACCCTACTGATTCGTTTATCCCTATCAAATCCTCTTCCTGAAACATTTTACATTCCTAAGTCTCTGATACTAGCACCAATTTCCTTCTTTCCCACTACTAACATACATTGGTTGTATCAGATCGTCCAAAGGAAATTCAACCACAAAGGTCCTCTCTAGAACCCTAACATAATTTGGAATGCATATAGGAATATTGTTGGCTCGGATGTCCTTAAACACACCTTTCTCGGAAGTCTGAGCCCTGAAGAACTGATCGTATCGTATTCATAGAGTACCAGGAATGGTCGGTATGCCTTGATGAATACTCATCTGGCGACATGTCATCATGCTGAAGCTGTATAATCTCTAGGGGACTCTCAGAAACCTCCTTAAGAGAGTCTTTGGGCACCTGTGAGTCAAGCTTACCTCGGAACCTGAGAGGTATCTGATGCTGAAACACATGTAAGGTACAAAGCATACATGTGTCCTCTACCGGTACCACCAGTTGTAAATGTTGACCAAAAGGCAGTGATATAGCTGTCCCAATACCCAAAGGTACCATCTTGAGCAATGGTCCATGTACCAAAGCCACATCCTTATCTGCTCTACTAGTGTCTCAACTAGGTGGAAAACTCTAGCCATAGCCTCTAGCCAGTCCTCAGCTACCTGAGAATCTATCTCACCTCAAAACCCCAGAGGCATCTGCCGCTGGAACACATGCAACACGCTCAGTTGACGTGAACCATCCTCTAGTACGGCTAGTGGTAACTACTGCCTAATTGGTGGTGGTGCTTTTGGTACACCACTCGAAGGTGCCAACATACTAAGAGGGACCACACCAGATCCCCACCACTCATTGGTCCGTCATCGTGTAAACTCTCAGGAATCCTAGCTAGTTGTCTCTGTGGTGGCATCCTAATAAGGAACAGGTGTGGCATGGTCATTAAGTAATACATGGTGAGCTTACTCCAAAGAAATCAAAAGAAAAACTTTTTAAAAACAAACACAATCATTGTTTTCGTGAATTGAGTTAGAAACTAGAATTCAGGGTCAGGGTGTATGGATACATCGGCCGCCACACCAATGCTGGACTACCCGAACTGAAAACCACACTCATAACACTTAACACTATTGCTTCATAGAAAATATTGGAGTCCTAGTTCTTCAGTAGAACCGAACTCCTCTGATACCACTTTGTCACGACCCGTACCCCAGGGCCCGTCCCATGATTACCCCAATCCTACCTTCTATAGGCCAGGGGCTAGTGACTAGCACCGAAAAGACGTATCCCAAAAATCGTAGGGCATTGCATTTAAACCTGTACAAAATCACAGAGTAGAATGAAACAAGAGGAAACCACACAAACTAGAACACAAAAAAAAAACTGTGATGTAAACTGCTATAGTAAAGAGTGTTGAAAGCAAATGGGTCCAGAATACAATCCCAACTGGAAAAAGTACAAGTACAATTGAAAAAGTAAAAAACAGCTAAAAAGTGAAAGGAAACTCCTGGATTGTCCTCTGAGGATCCTAACTGAAGGGTATGTATATTTCATCTCTTCAGCACTCCTCGTACATTCGTCTCCTCCGTGTCATGTCATGTCCAATGGCCCCCCTCCCAGCACTATCCAATCTTGGCTCCCTCAGCTTCGATGAATGTTGTCCGTCGTCTACATAAGACACAACAAGGAGTGGGAAAAGATCATGAAGAGGTGAGTATAACAATACTCAGTAGGGACCCCAAGACCCTGTAGGTCTCCTAAAGTTCCACAAAGGAAAACCACAAAGCAAGATATCAACCCCACTTAGGTATATTCCCATATATATACCTAAGTTATCAAGATATACTCATCTCATACATGAGGAAAGAATACAAAAGAGGTAACACCATGAAGGAAGAAGTACCACACAGGTAGAAGTACCACATAGGTAGAAGTACCACACAGGTACACCAAGAAGGTGAAAGTACACAACACAAGTCAGTTCAAACTATGTATCACTTTAAGTAAAGGATAGAAGGGTTATCACATTAACGTACTCCTTGGATACTGGAGAACTCTTCCTGTATCGAGTATAGTGGGCCTGCCAGGTCACACATAGCCGCTTCCCACTAACCGTGAACTGCAGTGGTACTCATCCCTGATGGGTACCATGGGCATGTCGGGTCACACAGAGCCACTTCCCACCTTTTTCATGTCGGGTCACATGGAGCCACTTCCCACCTTGGTCAAACTGAGGTACTCCTGCTGTCAAGTAATGTGGGTCTTCCGGGTCACACAGAGCCACTCCCCACCATGGGACTATTGGGTCACCCAAAGCCTCTTCCCACTAGGCCAATTGTCAAGCAGTCTCCAGGTCTCATCCAACCACAGGGTTCCATACGTAGTCTTCTTGGGAGAACCACTTCTCAAGCTACTCGATGTATCATGATATCCATGGAAGTCACCATAAGGTATATTCTAGGGTAGTAACCATAGCATCTTCAGTCACAAACCTAGAACTCCTCAGCTGCTGGAGAAATCCTCCTCTATTTAGTATAGTGGGTGTACCAAGTCACACAGAGTCTCTTCCCACTATCCTTGAACTGCTGTGGTACTCATCCCTCATGGGTACCTAGGCATGACAGGTCCCTCAGAGCCGCTTCCCACTGTGGGCCTTCTGGGTCACACAGAGCCACTTCCCACTGTCCATCGTCAAGCAGTCTTTAGGTCTCAGCCACCTGTAGGGTTTTGTACATAGTGCACTTAGGAGAACCGCTCCCCAATCCAAAATTCATACATAGACTTCACATATGTCCCACGAAGAAGTATCCAAAATTTCTTTCACATCACAAGGGACCCAATGCAACAGAAGACGCGTCAATCGAAGGCCCGGTCTGTATGTTATTAGCGTTTCCGCTCAGAGGGCCTAGTTGGACTCGGGGTTTGATCCAAACTGTTCGTACTCCAACCTTATCCAAAACTCAAATGGATTATAAGAAAAGGATCATCTCGATCCAAGGATTCTGGTACGACAGATGGTTCATGAAACGGAGGCCCGATTCTTAAGTTATGAAAATAAAGGTGAAAATGGGTCTGGATGGGCCTAGATCCGATCTGACCCTGTCATACAGACCCTGTCCACTGGGCGTGGCCCGGTGGTGCGGCCCATGGTGTAGCCCATATTCGGATGGATCTCCATGGAGGGGTCCTCTCTATACAAACCTGGGTGGGAGGTGCCTCCCAGGTCACTCGAATGGCCAAAGTGCCGTTCAATATTTGATGGAAGAAGGACCCACTGGAGTGGGTCTAGCTTGGTATGCCACAACTGGATGGTTTGCTGGCCAGTCCTCTTCCTCCCAGAAGCGCGATCAGGAACCGATGATCCTCCATGGCTGGCCATGTGCTGGTATCCCTTCGGTTTTTACCACGGCCAAGCGGTCGCGGCCTCCTGCGCCACCGGTGGCGCAGACGCGTGCCGCCTCTCCGCTCTGCGGCCGGTTGGATGCCGGCTGCCACCCTGCTCCACCACGGCTGATGGGCCACAGCCTCTTTCTCACCCGGCAGTACGAACGCATGCCTCCCCACCTTCCTCACGGATGACCGTGTGTCGGACTCCAGCTTCTTCCGCAAGCCATCGCAACTTCGTTCCAAGCCCGAAAAATTAAACGATCACAAATTCGTGATCCTTTTGTCGAGGGAACCCCATCCATATATCTCGCTCAGAAAAATTCCGTGTTTCCAGTGTCAATAAATATTTGGCGTTGAAGAACGTGCAGAGAATAAAAAGAAAAAGGGGCAAGGTTTATGTCTGGGACGATGGCCATGTTCATTTGGCCATCGTCATCATGAATTTAGGATATAAAGAATCAATAAAATAAATTCTAATATATATATATATATAACCCCTACCTTGAAACATCGGATAATAGTCTGTTCTTGTCTGTGGATTGTGTTCTTCGTTCCCACGACAGGCTCCCAAAGATTCCACTTGCACGTCCTCCTTTTCCTCGGTGAAGTCTGTCACCTCCCGCTGGGTCGACTTCACCTTCTAAGGATCTGGTGTCGCGGTGTTCCAATAGAAATTTGTTTCATAGAGAAGCTTTTCTGATACCCCTACCCCAAGCTCTCTATTTACAGGAGATGTGGAGAGTTTGTAACGACGCGGGGAGTTAATTAGTCTCATTAATAGGAAGCTTCCTAATTTCCAACAACGTTTATGTTACATATATTGGAGGGTCAAACCATTAATTGGATTGACACATCGCCGGTCCCACATTACCATTTTTCCGTTGGAGGAATAGAAGAAAAATAAAATAACAATGTTATTTTATTTATTCTATTAAAAAGTTCCAAAAAACCAAATTTTTCTCTGGATATACTGCGATCAAACTAAAGCCTCCCTTAAGTGAATCCCAACACAATAGATTAAATGGTTTCCTAATATTTTTAATCCGAGCACTGGTTCAAAAGTTATAAAACGCCGCCTGAATGTTTACTGAACGTACCCGAAAAAAAGTTTGGAAATTTATTAACAGTCACCCACAGCCTGCGCCGGTTGAGGTTAGGCTTTGCCTAAGTGAAACACGCTGCAACGAACCCAATGGTAAACTCAGATTTACTGTCTGAGTTACCAATTAAATGTTATGGATTTTAAATTAAAATAATTGTCACTTAATTATTTTATTTACGGCTAAAAACTAACTTTCACTGGTGGCCTATGCCGGCCAATGTTAGTATCTTCCTAAAGAAAGAATACCTTCACAAGTTTAGTGGTGATCTCATATTTTTAATCCGAGTTACCGTTTGTGAGTTATAAGAATTTGAAAAAAAAATAATTTTATTTAATAATTTTATTTACAGTTATGCTATTTTTGGGTTTTCGCACAGGGGGCATGTGCCGACTAAACTTAAGTCGCATTTAGGGTAAACCCGCCATCCTGAAAACAACTTTTCCCTCAGATTTTTAACTGGATCCAACGTTTAAGAGTTATTCCACATTTTCCGGAAAATAGCTTTTACACACTATTTAATGTTTAACAGAACTTCGATGGACCATTCCAGGCACTTCGAGCCTCAGAATCACGCACCGTCAGATTTCACGGTCTAGAAATAATTCCATATAATAAAAAAAATTATACTCAAATTCCGGGACATTATAGAAACAACTATAAGAATTGAGTGATAGAGGATTTATTCACTATAGTATTTCTCCAGGGGTATCCACTCTTCTTTTCATTAAGAAGAATGATGGATCTATGAAGTTGTGCATTAATTATAGGGAGATGAAGGTTATAACAGTAAATAAAAAGTATCTCTTACCTCGCATTGATGATTTATTTGATTAACTTCCTGGGGACCAATATTTTTTAAATATTGAGATTCAATCTGGATACCATATTTTTCATGTGAGAAAGTAAGATATTCCAAAGATAGCACATTGAACCAGGTATGGGCATTATGAGTTTATATTAATGCCTTTTGTATTGACTAATACACCCCATATTTTCATAGATCTAATTAATTCAAGGAATATCTTGATGACTTTGTTGTGCTATTTATTGATGATATCTCAGTATGCTTAAAAATCTTCAAAGATCATGAAAATTACTTACAAATTATTCTGAATACTCTTAGATGAAATGAATTATATATGTTGTTTATAAAGTGTGAATTTTGGCTTCAATAAGTTTCTTTTCTTGGCCATGTTGCCTCTATGGATGGAATATCCATTGATCTATAAAGACAAAGGTTGTTCCAGAATGTTCTACTCCAACAAACATAATTGAGGTACATAGTTTTATTGGTTTATTAGGTTATTTTTGACGTTTCATTCATAATTTTTCAAGATTACCCAACCTGTTAACCAAACTTTCCTGTAAATAGTACAAGTTCATATGGAAAAAATAATGCGAGGATTGGTTCGAATAAGGAAAGAGGAGATTAGCTAATTCTCCATTCTTAACTCAACCATCATGTAATGATGATTTTGTGATCTATAGATGTGCATCAAAGAAATGACTTGGTTGTTCCCTTATATAGAATGATAGTGTTATTTCCTAGCATCAAGGTTGCTAGAAATTCATGAAAAAAACTATCCAACTCAGGATCCTAAGTTAGATGCTGTCATCTTTTCTCCAATGATATAGAGACACTATCTCTATGAAGAAAGACAATAGATATATATGGATCAACATATATTGAAATATATCTTCACATAGAAATAAATCAACCTGAGGAATAGGTGATTACTTGAGCTACTAAAGGATTACTATTTCTCGATACACTACCACCATAGAAAGGAAAATAATGTAGATGATGCATTGATAAAAAATTATCATGGATTTTTAAAAAATGAGAATTAAAAAGGATCCTATGTATATGGATCTAGTGAGGATGAATATGGAAATTATTAAATAAGGTTAAGCATCACTAATTTTTCAATTTGTTTCCCAACCATCTTCATTATAAGGAATTAAGATTTCTCAATCCTATGATTAGAATATTCAAAAGAAAATTAAATGTGCGAATGATGGGAAGTTGTAATACTTTGTGTTTGGGGATGAAATTATGAAATTTGGGAAGTGGCTATGTGTTTCCTCTATACCAGAGTTGAAAAGGGAGTTATTGGATAATGCAAATAGCTCGAATTTTTCTATACTCCATTGTAGCTGTAAAATATATAGATATTTGGAGGAACATTTTTTGTGGGAACACATGAAGTGGGAAATTGTTGATTATGTATCAAGATGTTTAGTTTTTCAAAACGTAATGCTCGAATGACAACATACTAGAGGAGCCATTAAACCTCTACCAATTATTTCATGAAAATTGTATGACATCACCTTGGATTTTGTCCCTAGATTGCCCAAAACTCCATGAAAGAATGATTCAACATGGGTAATTGTGAATCTAATTATAAATTATACACATTTCCTTTATATAAGGGAGGATTTTCAATTGGAGCGCCTTACACGAATCTATATCAATGAAGTTGTGAGAGTTCAGGGAGGACCCCTCTCAATTATGTCTAATCATGATCCATGATTTACATCGAAATTTTGGAAAATTCATCAGAAATATTTGGATACTCAACTTGATTTGAGTACTTATTATCACCCAGAAATTGAAGGGAAATCAGAAAGGATGATCCAAGCTTTAGAGGACATATTGAGATCATGATCACTTGATTTTCAAGTTATTTTGGTTTAGTATTTACCTTTGGTTGTGTTTTCCTAAAATAATAGTTTCATTCAAGTATTTAAATGAAATAATACGAAGTATTGTATAGAAAGAAATGTCATACACCAACATGTTGGGATGAAGTTGGTGAAATGAAGTTTATGGGCCCAAAGATTGTGGATGAAACTACAGTGAAGGTAAATACTATTCAAACCCATATCAAAGTAGCTTAAGGTAGGAAAACTAGCTATGATGATAATTGAAGGATTGATTTGGAATTTCAAGTGGGATATCTCTTTTTCTTGAACATATCTCCATGGAAGGGTGTTATAAGATTTAGGAAGAAAGAGAAACTAATCCCCAAATATATTGATAATCTTTAATTTCTAGAGAGAATGGGAGTTGTGGATTATTATTTGAAAATGATACCTAGCCTATCTAAATAACACAATGTGTTTTACGTCTCCTTTTTGGGAAAGTACATGCAATACCCAATGCATTTCCTCACATCTAAAGGTATAGAATTGGATCCAACGTATCATATTGTGAAGAGGATATCCGGATACTAGACACAAAGGAACAATTTTTGAGGAATCAGATGACACAATTGGTAAAGGTACATTTCATAAATCATAAAATTGAAGAAGAAACATGGGTGCATGAGGAGATTATGATGAAGAAATACACAAATATTTTTATGTGGTAACATTCTGGAATTTTAAGGATGAATTTTTTTAGGTGTGGAGAATGTGACACCCCAAGGATTTTTAAATAAGTTTAATATTAAAGTCACGAAACACAATGTCTCTATAGAACACAAATTTTTTACAACCTATCTAGTAAACATAATTATTCCACCTCTATGTTTTGAATTTTAGAAAATTGAAAAACACAGTTTCATTCTGTATGATATTTAGAGGAAGATAGGATCTACTTACATTATTTGGTGAATAGTAACTTGGCCCTTATGAATAGTAACACACCCTTATGAATAGTAATACACCCCTTATGAATAGTAACCACACCCATGAAAGTATAATTAAAATTTAGGCACTGTATAAATGAAATAGAATATTTAATAAATTAATTATTAAGTGTTTGTATTTTTATGAGCAATAAATATTTAATTAAAATTTTAAATTAATAAATTTATTTAAAAGAAAATTAATTTTCACAAAATGTATTTGAAAATAAATAATTTGTTATACTATGATTTCAGGATAATTTAACAAGAACTTATTTAATTATTCATGGTATTATAAAATCAAGATAGTTTAAAAAAATATATTTTTCGAGTAAATGATTATTTTATTTAAAAATTAAATTTCACATATTTAGAAAATCATCTTGATAATATGGAGTCTATATATTACCTATACACATTGAAAAATTTTTAGAGTGATTTTTTAGAATTTTACAAAAAGACTAGAATTTTTGGTGAATAGTAAAATACAGTAATTTATGATAAACGCTAACTACATGATTTCTTGAGTTAGAGGTGAGGTAAGGATGATGTAATTAAATTTTTTTCCAGATCACATGAACTTATTACTATTTTTAATGACAAGAATAAATCCTATTTATTGTCTTGATAAAAATAATAAAATAATGAATAAAATATTCAAAAATCACTCCTCTCCTCCACTATAAAAACCACCCTTCACTCCTTTCTCTATTCAGTCCTCTCAAGCATTATGACTTGTCTAAATTATTCTAAAATCTACTCACAATATCCTAACCACGTAAAATAGGCCTTGGTCTCTTAGAAAGACCAAATCCACTCCCCTAAATAGTCTCTCAAGGAAGAAGAATCGAAGAGGTAAATTCCTATTTTCATTTCTTTTATTTTCCTTCATGTTCCTTTATTTATTTTTATTTCCTCACCTAATTTCCTCAAACTGTTATGATAACTCCTGTAACATACATATACTAGAATTTTTTTATGATAATTAAATTATTTATCATCATATCTCTTTTTCCCTCCTTTTATACTAGAAATGAAAACACATCTATGATGTGTTAATTTATCACATTCAAGGCCGACCAGTTTTCAACTTTTACTACCATCATCAATTCTAGTCATCAAAAAAAATTTATGGTTGAAAAAGAAAATAATATATTTAATATATCCTATGTAATTTTATGGATTCTTTTTTTACACATGGTATTAGTTTATGAAAAAAATGAGTTCGTGGTGATAGAAAAACCACCAAATTAATCCAAGCGTTAATCATTAAAATTTTATCTAATAATTAATCCTCATGCAAATTAAAAAGATGACATGTATGACCATTTAAATTTTTATGAATATTAATAACATATAATATCAATTCTTGAATTCAATTCTCATTTTACATTAACTTCCATACAAACGAACCGATCATGAAAAGCAATAAAACGAGTACTCACAAACAATGATATTGAATATCTTAACCCATAAAAACGAAAATAAATGAACATAATAAAAATAAAATCAATAAAATACATGTATAATATTTTCTAAAATAATTTATTAATAAGTCTAATTTAATATTATACTACATTAAGTTCAAGAGCAGAACATATTTGGACCTAAGGTAAGGGTTTTCTACCTGAACCTCTATTTTCTTTTGGGTTACACTTTGTCTCTATTAATCTAAATTAAATTATTATTTATACTCATGTAGTCCACATAAATACTATTTTAATTTTCTATATATGTCTACAATCTGTATCCATCATTATTTTATGTTCATTAACATGTTTTAAAAGGATCTTTCAAAAATTATTCCGATAAAAAAGACTGTTTTGGAGTAAATTATTGAATTCTTACCTATTTTCAATTGAACTCTATAATCTGTTCTAAGACACCATTATTTTTATAAAATCATTTATTTTATTATTAAAATACATCCTTAATTTTATTCTGGTTTTAAAAAATGATTTTTCCAAAATTACTCATCTTTTCAAAGTAAAATAGTATTTATCTTAAGAATTACTCGATGATTTTATAAGAGTATTTTCTCTAATTTCAACACACTTGTTGATTCTTATGGGGTTAATGTTTTATGATATAGTCCAACATATTTTATTTAATGGTTTATGATTGATTGAAATTGTATGTAATAACTTTATACAATCCATCAGATTACTCCGAATGGTGACTGTTTATGTTTAATGTTTGGGGAAAGTTATTTACATTTCATGGGGTAGTTTCAACATGAATATATATATTGTTTATTTTTATCCCCATTAATATTAGGAATTATTTGGACTTATTATGTGATGGGTGGGGTACTATATATCCTCTTGATGCATCAATAGGTCTCATGAGACAAAATAGAATTAGGTTTTGTCTCAGGCTTTACCCTAGTACTTTAAGACATCTTGGACAACGCCTTGACGACATGTTTTAGTTGCCCCACGTTATGAATTACCTCATTATGAAACTAGATATTGACAACGATAATATAACTAAAAAATATACATGTTAATGTTTTATGGAATTATTTAATTAGTTTTTATTCCTACCATATTATGCTCAATAATATTTTTGAAGGCATTCATTTTAAGTTATTCATCATGCATAGTGTTTAGGATTATATTTTCTTCCACTGTATTATTTACCGTTAATGAGTTTCTGAGATCACTAATTTCACATGTTTTATTTTCCTTGGGTTTTGAAGAAGTATACTATGAATGACTTCTAAGGATAATCTAAAAGTTTATGTGTAATTCAAAGAAGTTGTTGTGTTTTTTTCCATTCAAGTAGTAATATTGTTCTTATGTATGTATCTAGTTTTAAAAATCCAATAAACTATTTATTCCTTCAGGATATGACTTACTTGTATATATTATAAGTTAATAAAATAGGGCACTGGATTAGGGCAATTGGGGTTGTGTCCTTTTAGATAATGTTTGATAGAAGGACATTTATTCTTCTGAAATTAAGGTTATATAGATAATGAATTCTTTAGAAAATAAATTAGAATTAAAAAAATTCAAAACAATATGCCATAACCTTTTGTAATAATGGTGTTACAAATCAATTTAAAAATTATTTTCATTAAATTTAAAAAACAATACCCTTTTATTTCCTTAAAATTTAAAATAAAATTTCCTATAATTTTGATAAAAATATTTTATTTTAAAGGACCATTGAAACCTATAAAGGAAGCTTCAAATAAAATAATTGTTATGAAAATGGTGTATTTCATTTGTATGGTAAATGATAAAATAAAGTTTTTCTTATCACTTTGAGTGAAAACCCTATAGTACCTCCTTTGGAAAAAAATTGAGAATATTTATTTTAAAAATTTATAAAAAAATTTATATAAGATTTTAAATGATTTAACATAAGCATTTTACTATAAAAATAAAATTATTGAAACATTTAAAAGAACTTCTAAATGGGTGAAAAATATTTGCAAAGAAAACATGAAAACATGATTTTTATATGAATGTACATTATAAATTAATTTCATATTCTTTGCATAATAGGATTTTAAATATAATTTAAACATATAAAACCAAAAAATAAAAAAGGATAAGAAAATATTTAGGGGTTAAGTGTTTAGGACAATATAATTTTCCTAAAGAAAATCTAAACATAAAAAATCCTAAAAAAATGAGACTATAATAGAAATCTCGTGGTCCTTTGGTAACTTTTGAATCAAACTCCCTTAAAAAATTATTAAAAAAAATTAATTCCAAGAATAAAGATGAAATCATGATATAGAATTTCAAAGGTGTTTTATATACACCATGTAAAATTATTTTGGTGTATAAAGTAAATTATGGCTTATTAAAGTGAAAATGAGACAAAATTACCCTTACACAAAGTCAAACTTTCTTTTTATGCACTCTTAACCTAATATATAACAAAAAATATTTATTATTAATCAATTAAATAACTGTATTAATTGTTATCATACAAAATATTATTCACTTATTGTATTCTATAACCAGTTTTTTAACAATTCTTTATTAACACCATCATCTAGGTTGTTAACAATTCCTTTTTTAAATATGTGTTCCAATTTAGTAGTACTCTCATTGAATCATGGTCTTGTTTTCATCATATAAAGAACATAAATCATAAAAAAAATTATTTTTTACACATGAAATAATAATATAGAATCATTCATTAAAGGAAAACATGAAAAACAAACGACATCCGAACATGGAGGTGGTATTCCACACGTACGCATGTGTAAAATTATCATTTTCCAATGGGTGGAAAGATAAGAAGGTTGATGATGTATTATACTTCCAAAATCGTAATTATTTCATTATTATTCTACAAATATCATATATATTCAGTAATTCATACTTTATATCTATCTAGTTAATGAAATGATGAAAAATTAATGACACCGCTATGTCGAGATAGTAAGTCATACGTACAGACAAGCGATGTATTCGTTTTCCATAGGATAAAAAAGAGATGGATAAGGGTTATTATTATAGAATAATAACATTTATGAACATGTAATATAATTATTTTACAGTGTGAATATGGTTAGAGAATATTTCCATGTGGTAGAAAAAAAGAAAATGAAAACACTAAATTAATAGTTATACATCTCCTTTCAAAAACCACATTTGGCTTACACATTTAGCTCTCTAGGTTTTTATTTTTATGATAAAAGACTATATAGAATTTGGGTATGAATGTTGAAATGGTATTTTATTATGTAATGGTCAAGATAAATTGCTTAAGATATGTGAATAAGACAAGAGAAGTGGTTTACTTTTATAAGTGTGGTGAGTGGAACTCTTGTAATTATTCACTATTTTAAAAAAAATACAATGTATTATTCCTATTTAATTGAAAAAATACCCAAAAATAATAGATAATATGTGATGGGATCGAAAAAAGGAAATAATCACATTTATATAGGCTTTGGATAAATATTAATACTTATCCCCTTTAAACCAAATTTAACCTTATTGCTGATAACATAACATTTCACCATGGTAACTTATTAATGAAAAAAAATGTAATTATAATTTCTTTTAAATTTTCCTTCCAAATATGGAAGAAATTTTATCATATTATGATTATATAGGTATAAGAAATTAATTTTCCCATAAGAACTTGGAACTACTGAAAAAACCATTTTTTGAAAAATATAAGAATTAGGCGTGCAAAATTGTTTCACCTTAAAATAAGGGAAGAATTTGGTTTCAATTTTTTTGTGTGTTAACTAATAAATAAATTAAGGGTTTTAGAATTTTTTATCTCGAAAATAATTAATGTTACCTTAAACAAATTCCATTAAATGAAAAACCCAAAATAGTTTTTATTTTGAATAAAATTTAACTGATTTTCCCAATAGTCACAATTAGTATAAAAAATTGGAAATATTACTTGAAAATAAATTATTTGAATCCTTAAGAAATTATTTTTTTTCATGATAATGGATTTAAATTTTACTAAGTCTTTCTTTCATTATAATAATTTTATAAAATTGATAGTATTTTGGTAATCCAGTATTTTCCCTATTCACCCAAAAATCAACTATTTCTAAATTTTTCAAAAATTCACCAAATGTTAATTTTTACATGCCTATTTTGAAAATGAAACCCATTTTATTTATGAAATTTATCAAATTGATATAAATTATTTATAATATCCATGAATAAATAGATTAAAAACATGTTTGGAAGAAAATATATTTTTAATGCTTAAAATAAATCTATTCTCATTGATTTCCTAATAACAATAATTAAATGAATGTTAATGAACTAAATTGTATATATAATATAGTTATCTTATTTTAATTTTTTATTAATATTAAATGATCTAATATATTAATATCAATAAACTTTTCTATATATAAAAATGATTTTATTTAAAATATCTCTTTTACTTTTAGAAGATTTTGTCTTCATTTAAAGCAATTAATAGTCATTATATGATTGATTATTCATTTTTATGAGATACGTTTTATATATATTTCATAATATAGTTATTTCAATTCAAATCATATATCCCGAATACTAGTTTATAAAATGCATATTTTCAATTTATTTCATAGTACGGTTAAGCTTAGGGTTGCATGTGGCCTACCCTTTAGAACATAATTTTTTAAAAGAAGATATAAAATAAAAAATAATGATGAAAAATCTTCCCTCACAAAAAAATTCACACCCTCTATTTAAATATTTATTTTCTGAAGTAAATATATCATAAGATAGTTGCAATATCAGATATATATTTTATGAGAAATTATTTTATTGAATATGACTAGGAAACTTGTTATGAATGTACCTATATAAGACTAATAATTGAAATTATGTTTCTAAAATATATCATAGTAGATGACTACTACTTTACACATAAGATTTGATATATTTATCTTCATTTTTGTTGCGTTTGAGAAATTAATTTACCATTGCATATAAAATATAACAAAATTTAATTATATGATTAATTCTCATTCTATAAGATTGATTTAATCCTTTTATTTGAATTATCATGATCCTGATATATTTTTCATTCCTAATGAACTAAAATATACTTTTAGTTAAACATAAGGTCCGAAAAATGATGAAATTTTATTCCTACTTCTAAAATAGAAATATTTATCACTAGTTAAAATAATATCTAGTATCAATAAAAATTAATCTCTAAAATATCAATAGTAACAATGGATCAATTCAAAACTCCTAAAATATAATTAATTATATTTAAAATGAAAATTGAATCTTTTTATCACAAAATCATAAAAAATAATCCCATTTTTTTACCCCCAGACAACCATTATTACTTATGTAGTCACATACTCATAAATTTATATTCCCAAATCACATATTTGAAAATATATTTTTTTTAAAATTAACCCTAAAAATGTGATGTAAAATTCACTAAGGATCACCTTTTAATATCACATTATAACTTTAATAGTCATCTATACATTATTCAAAATATACTTTCATAATTTCATTTTTCTGGGTGATTGACACCATTTAATGTATTTTAAAAAATATATAATTTTCCTAATTTTCCAAAAAATTATATATTATTAGAATAATCCATGGAAATTTTCAATTAATAATCATAAAAAGTACCATTAATAAATAACACCAAATTATAATCATATATTTTATAATTTTACTATAATAAACTTGGAATAAAATCTTTAAATGCTATATTCATCAGTGATCGATATTCTTTCATTTCCTTTTATAATAAAATATCAATTGATATTCCATCCAAGGAAATAATAATTTCAAGAAAATAAACTTTATAAAATCAGTAATCATACATACTCCATTTATAATATAACACATTTTCCTCTAAAATATTTATGAATGATTCTCAAGTGATTATGATGCTCATCATAATCCTTAGTCTATTTCAAGATATCATTAATAAATACCACAAAAAATATCAGTGTCATCCTTGAATCTTAGGGAATTGGATTCTATAATACCCCATATTCTTATAGTTAAGTATCTAGAAATTAGTTAATTTTCTTCCATTACAATTATAAGAACAATGAAATTTTTTACATACTTACGGAACAATCCCATTCCCTTTAATCATTTACCCAGGAGACTCTTTCCACATCATTGACTCATAGGATGTTTAATAGTTTTCTTTCCATGGTCTTTATCACCAGAGAATACATGAAAATCCTTTTTCTATTATTTCCGGTGTTAGGATGTTCAATTAAGTTCATATTTTTAGTCATAACTTGAGATAGTTAGTCAGGAATAATCAAAATATCCTTCACTCCAACTTCTTTCCAATTTAGTACCTCCATATTGGAAAGTTTATTAATCAAAACCTGAGACATTATACCTTGAATTTCCATGATCTACTTAGCCCCAATACCCACTATGTTAACATTCTCAATAGGGTAATATTTACATTAACCATGGCTTTTGATTCCCTTCCTTCCTCTAGAAACGTTAATTAAACAATTTCACTCACCTAGTTAGCCCAAATTCATCATGAGTGTTGAGATGTGGAATAAAAATACCTATTAAGGTAAAAGTTATAAAATATTATAAGGACTAATAATTATCATCTTAGTTTTGTTTTTATAAAATCTAGTTCCCATGGTTCCCATTATACATTCCCTAATATCAAATGTGACCACCCCATATCTAGTAACCCATAGTTGGTTATTAAATATGACATTGGTATAAGATTCAAGGAATCACAGCACCCCAAATCAATATTTTGAGTATTTCTGGAAATCTAGATACATACATGAGTTTAATATTACCTAGTAATGTAAAAACATAGAATGAAAAAAATTATGTCATCCTTGGAAATCATTCAAATATTCCTTCTACATATCCTGGGTCAAAGAACAAAAATAAGGGGTGGTTATAGATGCAAAGTAAGTGTTATATGATTTTGAATCTACCATGATTAAATAATGAATAATAAGTATGGTAGAGTGAACAATCAATTCACATTCCATTAAACAAAAAATATAAATTTAAAGTACATAAAAGGAAAATATCAATATTGAAATCACATTCGTGAAGGAAAGTGAATTCTAAATAAAGGAAATTCATAAATTTGGACCTTCATGAACTTTCCATCAATGCCTTATCAATGATATCCTAAACATTACCATGAATTACTCTCAACCAAGAAACTATTCTTAATCAATGAGTATGTGTAAGCCAAATATCCATCTAATGTGGCCACCTATTTTTTCCCATGAGACCCGTATATGTATATATAAGATATATAAAACCAACCCCACTCATCACTTGATTGTCCTATGAAGTACTCATAATTAATTATCAAAACGAGTTATGAATAAATAATTATCGATATTGAATCATGAATATAGAATATTTCCCTAGTAAATGAAATAATTTTATTTTTTCAAAAGATATCATATATAGAAATGGAATATGGTTAAAACATAATCAGTGTGATAGAAATGATATTGAATTCATCACTAATATTTAAAATATGTATAATAAGGAGAAAAAGATTACCTAATGGAAAATGGAGAGTGATATGTAAAATGATCATAGGAAAACAAATGATTTAAAAATTAGGTATAATCCATTATCTATAAAGGATGATAGAACAACATTGATTCATTAGAAAAAATTCGTTTTAGTGAAAAAAATACCTTTAAAAATAAATTACAATGAAAATATTAAAAAACAGCTTTACATTAATTTTTGCGTAAGTACAGAATTAAAAATCACTTTTTATATTATTTTCATCCATTTAAGAAAATAATATCCTTTTGTTTGGATAAAATTTTAAATTAAAATTAATAAAGCATTTAAAAACAAATATTATTTAAAAATTAAAATGGAAATATGTAATGTAATATTTAATTATAATATTGTTCACGAAGATGGGAATATTATTTCATATGGTAAACGTTAAAAAAAATCCATTCCACACTTTTGGTAACAATAAAAAAATAACCTCATTTGGTAAATTAAAAGCAGCTTAGTTTTAAATCATTTTAATTAAAATTTAATATGGTTGAAAATAAAACCTAATAATAATTCTAGTGTAAATAGGACCATTCTCAAAACATTTAGTCAAAATGCGACATGGAAGAAATTTTTTGGGATTGAAATATTTGTACGTGATTTGTTTTAAGGAAGTTCCTTACTCGTATAATTTTCATTGAATATCGAACAAAAAGGACAAGGACTGGAAAATAAACATGTAAAACCCAAACATAAACATTTGGGATGAAAATATATGATGTTTATGTGATCATATAAATCATCCAAATAAAATCTGAATGTAAACAATCTCGAAATGAAATGATATTGTAACTGAAATCCAGTAATGCATTGATAACTTTGGAATGAAAGCTCTTAAAAAGAGAAAAAATTTAATGAAATAAAAAATACCATAATTAAATGTTAATTAATGATATATTGTGTCAATGAGTAAGTATATTGACCATGTAAAAGAAATTAGACCTATAATGTAAATTTTGTCACATTGAAGTGGAAATGAAGTAAAATTACCGTCACCTCAAGTCCAACTTACTTCATATGCATTTTAAACTGCTTTATGTTTGATTTATATTTAATTTAAATAAATAAAATAACCATATTCATAGTTCTAATACCATACATGATTAAAATATAACATCATACCACCTATTTATTAACAATTCTTCATTAACATCATAATCTTGAGTGTTTACTATTCAATTTTTTAGAGAATTTTTGGTTTGTTTGTTCTAGTCCTTGATTATTATTCATAGTTTCATAAAATAAATAATATTAATCATAAAATAATTATAATTTTTATTCATTAAATTCAATTATAGAATAATTCAGTAATGTTGGACATGAGAAACGAATCGCAACACTTTGGGGAGGGGGTTGTACACATGTACACACAATTGACATTATCATTTTCCAAAAGGTGGAAGTGTAAGAAGGTAGATGATATATTATATTTATATAATAATAATAAAATCATAAATATAATATATATTTATTAATTATACCTTTAGTACCATCCAAGTAAATTTTTGATGAAGAATGAATTACACCACTACATGGATATGGTTGGCCGTACGTATGCCCAAGTGATATTTTCCATTTCTATACGATAGATAAGAGAAAAATAAGGGTTTTGATTCCATAATAATAAAATTTCATTATATTTAAGTTACTAATTTTATTATGTGATTATTTTCATAGAATATTTAAATGAGGTAGAAGAAGAAACAAAATGAAAACACCCAGTGAAGAGTTATACATATTCTTTTAAACACCACCGTTTCCTTAAACCGTAAGCCTTATAGGTTTATCTTTTAATGAGAAAATAGACTCTAGGTCAAGAGTAGAAAGTCTGAGAAGTAATATGTCCAGTAACAATATGAAATAAGTTATAACCCCTCAATATTTAATGGTATTTCCTTCTTAAATAATCTTAACTCATTAGATAGCTCACAATGAACATAAAAACGAGTCTCTATGAAAACAAACAATTTGATATAACCTAGTTATTTATCTTAATTTTTCCACTTTTTTGATTTTAATTTTTAAAAATCAATATACATGGTAGCGATCAATATGATATTTAGAGTCTGACCGGATCAACTAAATTTTTCGTGAATAGTAACCTACCCTTATGAATAGTAACCAACCCTTAGGAAAAGTAGTTTGGCCCTTATGAATATTTAATCATCCAAATGAATAGTAATATCACCCATGAGTGTATAAATAAAATCTAGGAACCTTATAAATAAAGGTGAATATTTTTAATTAAGTGTTTTAATTTTTGTGAGTAATAAATATTTAATAACAATTTACTAATTAATAAAATGATTTAAAAGATATTTAATTTTCATAAAATGTATTAATGAATCAATATTTTGTTTTCCTATGATTATTAAATAATTTTATGAGACCCTAGTTAATTTTTCAAAGTGTTATAAATTTGGATATAATATTAAAATTGGTATTTTTCAGGTAAATGAGGGTTTTAATTAAAAATTAATTTTATCAAATTTAGAAAATTATTTTCATAAAATGGTGTTAAATTTTTAATTATACGAGTCAAAAAATGGTTTGGGTGAATTTTTTGTATTTTTCGGATATACTTGAATTTTTTGTGAATATTAAAATACTGTAATTATAGTACAAATACATTATGAGATAAATACAATATTTCTTGCATCATGGATGATGTAAGAAACCATCAGTTCAAAATAAAAATCACTTATTACAGTCCTTGGTTGTAAGATTCAATACTATTTCTTGTCTTGATAAAAATAATAAAATGATGAATAAAATATTGAGGAATCACTCCTCTCCTCCACTATATAAACCACTACTCAACCCCTCTTCCTCTCACACCAATCTAGATTTTAACCCTAACTAAATTGTTCCAAATACACTTCCCATTCCCACCCCCCATGTCCAATACCTTCTGATCTCACCAAATGTCCAAAAAACAAAGTCCTTGAAGAGATTCTCAAGGAGTATACAAGTGGTGATCCTCTCTTCCTTTTTCATTCAACTTCTTTTATAAGTTCCTTTCTTTTGATTCTCTTTTCTGAACTAACCCCATCTAAATGATATGATAATTATATTACCTTAAATTTATTATAATTTTATTATTCTAATGGAATGTTTCATCTTCATCTCTCTTTCCCCCTCTTCTTATTCTGAAAATGAAAACACCGTCTGAGATGTGTTAATTTATCTCATCCAAGGAGGAAAAGTTTTAAATTTCTATTACCATATTTGGTTATGTTCATGAAACTATTTTATGGTTTATACTGATCATTATATATGTAATATATCCTAGTTAATGTTCTAAAATCATTTGGTACACATGGTATTTAATTATAAAACAAAATGAGTTTGTAGTGATTTAAAAACCACCAAAATAATCCAAGCGTTTATCATTAAAATTGTGTATAATGATTTATCCTATCCCAAAATAACCAAAGTATTTTTTTGATCATTTTTTTATCTGGATTATCATTAACGACTCATAACTTCAATTTTGGTTTTTAATTTCCATTTTTACATGAACTTCCATACTATTATACAAGAAAAACGATCCTAAAAACAAAGAAAATGTGCACTCCCAAATGATGAAATTGAATCTATTAACATATCTAAAAGGCCATGAATGAACTTAATGAAGATAAAATAAATCAATAACTTGTATATATTGATCTTTAATTCATAATTAAGGAATCTCATTTGACTATCCAGGACATTAAAATCAAAGGAAGAATACATTTGGACTTACGGTAAGGTGTTTCTCATCTCACTTTTATTTCGTTGAGATTTCCATTATTCGCCACTTATTTCTTGTATGTGGTTTATGTATACTTAAATTTTCTATATTATTTCATTATTTTATTTTAATTCATGGTATTCAGTGATTCACATGATTATTATTAACCTGATTTTTACAATGTTTTAAAGGACTTTGTTTCAGTTTCCTTTTCATTGTGATTTACTCGGTATTGTGCACCAAATAATTATTATATGGTTTAAAAACTAGCCATTTTAGATTATTTTTAATTTTTAATTTTAATTAAATCATATATCCAAGTTCATTTCAAATGAGTATGATTATTTGTTTAGCCATATGCCATTTTACATACGATTGTTTTGTGGAATATTTCTTTAACTGTGTTAATAATGACGAATCCATATCCTCTAATCAATAAAAATATTGAAAAGGAATATTGTTATTTTATTAAATCTTTGTATAAATAATTATTTGGATTAGTATTGATATTAGGGGCCTGTTATATCTCCTCAACACATCGACATATCTCATGAGACAAATCAGTTGGAAACAAACCCTTCGAGTTTGCTTCCAAAAACCAGACGAGTTTCTACCCACAGATATAAACCGTATAAATAGTATAATAGTTAATGTGACAGATACATGATTCCCAAAGAATAAGAATTATATTTATTCAGTATTATATTTTTACTTTCCATGAGTTTCTCACTATGAAAAAAATCTATAGATGTATTTTTATTGTCATCTTATAGATAGAATGTGCTTTCATTTTGTCACCATGAATTATTAGTTCGGTTTAATTGATTATGTTTAAATTATTATTGATTAATTATTAAACTATGTGTAACCCTTACTAATCATTTAAGATCACCATTATTACGTTCCCTTCCCCAGGTTATGAAGAATATAACCTTGAATAAGCTTTCATGGAAGCAGTTTATTTGAGTTTATCATGCATCATGTTGTATTTTCTATAATTCCAAATGTACTATGGGTATCATGTATGCAATCTAGTATTCCAAAACTATTAAAATTATTGGTACTTTAGGATTTATTTCTGGTAATCATTCCAATAGAAAAAAATAATACATTGGAACCATGTGTTTGGGGTCAGGGTATTATAGTTGGTATCAAAGGAAGTTTAGTAGAAACCATGGGAGTTGGAATTAGAAAACATAACTTAGGGAACATAACCCTAAGATATAATTTGAGGATTAAAATAGAGATACATCCTATAATTATGGTATGGTATATACTATAAGGGTATTCCTAGAAAATACATTCATGTATGGATACTATAAATGGACATGGTTCTGGAACAGATGTACCTAGGAGCAACAACTCTGACAAGGAATTTCGGGCTTGACTCTAGGTATCCTAGTACACGAAAATGGAAATTACTGTGCACCTAGTTTGAAACTCCTAGGGAATATTCATAGTATAATTCACATTTCAATTACAAACAATTATTAAGGATTTAAAAGTAAATAGAAACCATGTTAATGATTATGATATTAGCTATTCATAAATTTTTAATTTATGTTAAGTGTTTTCTAGTTTAAAAATGGTGAATTATGAATGAAAACCTAATTTAATGTATTCCATTGATTAGTTATCAATCCTAATGGAATAAAGGGAATCAATACACTTGGATAATGTAGGGATTTCCCCACTGATCAAGTCAACAAAGGTAGTGTTGGAGCTGACCAGATCATGAAATTATTTGGGAAACTTACTCAGGTTGTGATGAATAACCATACTACACCTATGTTGGATCGTTTCATGCAACATAAGCCCCGATCTTTTAATTAGACTACTTATCCAGTGGTAGGTGAGCATTGGATCAAGTACCATGAAAATATATATCTATTTTTGATATGAAATGGAAATGAAAAGGTAGTACTGGAAGTATATTTACTCTAGGGTGATGGTGATCAATGGTGTCCCTTGATCTAAAATACCACAGAGGAAGAAGATATAGAAGATATGAAAGGAAAAATATTAAGGAAATATTCTTCAACAAGTGTTTCCCTCGTTAAAAATTAACTGAAATGAAGAGAAAATTCATTATCCTAAAGAAAAGGGAAGAATATAGTGTTGAAAAGTATAAAGATACCTTCACAAGAGTATCCTAGTATACAATAGATTATGTATGTGATTCAGTAGACAAGACTGATCATTTCTTTAAAGGCGTTAAGCCTGGTCGTTGAAGGGAACTGGATTATCAAACATTTTTATCATATAATGAAATTGTATTATTTTCCATCAAAACAGAGAATGAACATTCCATATCAAATTTGTTCCGTTAAAACCAATATAAGAAGCAGTATTCTTATAACCATGGAAATTGTGAAGCGTCAAAGAAGAATAAGGGATCAATGAAATTCCCATTAGGTGAGAACATTAGAAAGAATCATCCTGGGAAATTATTGAAAGGAATGGGAGTTTTATATAAGTGTGAAGGAAAGGTTCATCGATCTAATGAATGTGAGGGAAATAAAGAAGTCAATGACATTTAATTCAATAATTTTAGAGAGATGGGACACTATGAAAATGAGTGTCCTAAGCGCCAAGGAAACTTTCTTCAAAAAAGGTCACTAGAGTAAGGGAAATACTATAGGATTACAACCGTGGAGGTTGAAGTTGCTAATGATGTGGTGGGAGGTACTTTAATGATTTCCTCAAAATTTTACAATGATTTATTTGATTCTATATCATAGCATTCATTTATATCATCCATGTTTTCAAAGAAAATTAGACATTTCCAATTTGATATAATAAAGGAGTTGTCAGTGAAAACTCTTAAGGGAAGTATCTCTACAACAAAGATGTTTCAATTAGTCCCCTTTGTGACACAAAAACATGCTTTGGTTTCCGAACGTATCAACATACCTATGATTGAATTTTTCATAATTCTTGGTATGAATTGGATTTCGAGTTATGATGTGAAAATCTATTTCAAGAGGAAGGATGTTACGATTTTTGAGACTAATGCAAAATCCCTTATCTATAGAGAAAAACATTATCATCTGGATGTTATCTAGATCCACCTTCTAGGGACATTCTAAATGAATTTCTTGGGGAGGAATATAAAACATCAACTCTGGAAATTCAAACTGAAGATGAACCTTTTGTGGAATAATAAATTGATGTTTTTTGGGGATTTACCTGGAAATCCTCAAGAGTGGGAAGTTGAGTTCTCTATTGATTTAATTCATGATGAAAGACCTATATCAAAGAATCCTTATAAAATGGGAATTGTGGAATTAATATAACTCCCAAAACAACTAGAGGAATTGAGTGATAAAGGATTTATCTGCCCTAGTATTTCTCCATGGGGAGCCCATATTTATTTTTTCACGAAGAAATATGGATCTATGAGGACATGCATTGACATCCAGAAGATCAATCCTATTACAATAAAGAACAAGTATTCACTTCCTTGCATTGATGATTTATTTTATCAACTTCATGGAGCCTAATATTTTTTGAATATTAACCTTCGATCTAGATATCATCCGTTATGTATGAGGATAGAGGATATTCCTAAGACATTATTTCAAACAAGGTATGAGAATTACAAGTTTACAATAATTCTTTTGGACTAAAAAATGCACCCTTAGTTTTCATGGATATAATGAATAGAGTTATCAAGAAATATATTTATGAATTTTTTGTGGTATTTGTCGATGATATCCAATTATAATCCAAAATATATGAAGACCATGAGAATCACTTGTGGATCATTCTGATAACTCTTAGAAGAAATGAATTATATGGGATGTTTAGCATGTGTGAATGTTGGATTCAATCCGTTTCTTTTCTTGGCCATATTGTCTCTATGGATGGAATCATAATTGATCCTACTAAGATAAAGGCAATCCAAGAATGTCCCATGCAAACAAACATTACCATGGTATATAGTTTAGTTAGAATAGCAGGTTATAATAAGCATTTCATTCAGAATTTTGCCTGACGGGCTAACCTGCTAGCTAGGCTCATAGGTAAAAAGGTTATGGTTTTATGGATGAAAGAATGTACAAAATTCTTTTAAGAATTGAAAACAATATTGGACAACACTCCAATTTTGACTCTTCTGTATGGAAATGATGTAATTTTTATTTAGAGTGACACATAATAGAATTGCTCAGGTTTTGTCCTTATGAAAAATGATAAAGTTATTGCTTATGTATCAAGGTTGTTGAATAATCGTGAGAAAAATTACCCAACTCATGGTCTTGATGTAGCAGCTATAATGTTTGCTCTAAAAATATAGAGACATTATCACTATGTTGAAATATGTGAGATATATATGGATCAAAAGAGTTTGAAATACATTTTTACATAGAAATAACTCAAATTGAGGAAAAGGAGATGTCTCTAGTTACTCAAATATTATTATTGTTCAATAAACTACCTCCCATGAAAGGAAAATAAGGTGGAAGATGCATTAAGCAGAAAAGATCATGGACTTCTAACCCAAAAGATGATTGAGAGAGATTTTATATTTTTGGATCTGCCAAAGATGGATAAGGTAATTATTGAGTAAGAGGAAACACCTTTCTATTTTTATATGATTTCTATGCCATCATTACTAGAGAGGTTAGAAATCTCTTAATCTGATGATGATAATCTACAAAAGAAAATTAAATTTGTTAAGGATGTAATGTTGGAAGACTTTGTGTATGAGGATGGAGTTCTGAAATTTGGAAAGAGGTTATACATTCCATCAGTACCTAAGCTGAAAAGGAAAATATTTGATAATTAACATAGGTCAAATTTCTTAATACACTCTGGTAGCACCAAAATGTGTAGAGATATGAAGGAACATGTTTGGTGGGGTAACATAAAGTGATAAATTTCTAACTATGTGTCAAGGTGTCTAGTTAGTCAACAAGTGAAGGCCGAGAGAAAACATCCTTAAGGGTTAATGAAACCTCTATTTATTCTTATATGGAAGTGGGATGACATTATTATGGACTTTTTCATAGGACTGCCAAGGACACCTAGAAGTAATGATGCAATATAGGTAATTTTTGATTGTTTTACAAAATTGGCACATTTTGTTTCTATAAGGGAGGATTTACCACTTGAGCACCCAGAAACACATTATATTAATGATGTTTTAAGACTTAATTGTGCACCTATATTGATTGTTTCTGACCAAGATCCTTAATTTTCTACAAAATTATGGAAAAGTCTCTCAATGTCTTTGAATATTGAGCTTCATATGAGTACTTCTTATCACCCCAAACTGACAGACAGTCTAGAAGGACTATTCAAACAATGAAATAAATGTTGAGATCATGATCTCTTAAATTTCAAGATTTGTGGGATCAATAATTTCCATTCATGGAGTTTTCCTACAACAATTGTTTCCATTCTAGAATTCAAATGATGCCAAATGAAGAATTATATAGAAAGAGGTGTCGAAATCCAAATTTTTGAGGTGAAGTTGGTGAGAAATGGAAACTAAAACTATCTCCAAGGAATGGTTTCTTAAGGTTCGGTAAGAAATGGAAACTAAGACACATGTACATAGGATTGTTCAAAATTCAAGAAATAATTGGAGCTGTAACTTACAATTTAGAAATTCCACCAAGTCTCTCCAAAGTTCATAATGTGTTCTATATGTCGTTAAATAAATAAATTCAAAACCCAACACATGTACTAACTTATGAATAAATAGAGTTGGAAACTGATTTTTCATACTGTGGAGAACCAATAAATAATCTTGACACAAGGGAGAAGGTATTGAGATATCAGACAACTCGACTGGTAATGATTTTAAAGAGAAACCATAAAATGGATGAATAAACATGGGAACAAGATGATGTTATAAAAAAAATGACCCACATATTTTTATGGATCATTATACATGAAAAATGTTGATGATGAAATTTGTGAAGGATGGAAGAATATAACACCCAAATATTTATTGGTATGTGCTTCTTAAATAATTTTAACTTATTAGATAGCTCATAATTCACATAACACTAAGTCTCTGTAAAAACAAACACCTTTCTATAACCTATCCCTTAATCTTAATTTTTCAACTCTGTGATTTTAATTTCAAAAAACTAACATACAAAATTATGATCAGTATGGTATTTAGAGCCTAATAGGATCAAATTAATTTTTTGTGAATAGTAACCAACCCTTGTGAATATTAATCTACCGTTACGAATATTAATATGATCGTTATGAATTGTAATTAGGCCAAATTAATGGTAACCTAACCCATGCATGTATAAACAAAATTTAGGCACCTTATAAATGAAGGTGAATATTTTTAATTAAGTGTTGGAATTTTCGGGAGTAATAAATATTTTACTTCAAATTTATAATTAATAAAATTAATTAAAAGGTAATTAATTTTCATAAAATTCATTCAGGAATAAATATTATTTTTCCTATGATTATAAGATAATTTCATGAGACCCTAGTTAATTTTTCAAACTGTCATAAAATCGATTATAATATAAAAATTGTTATTTTTTGTGTAAACGATGGTTTTAATTAAAAGTTAAATTTATGATATTTAGAAAATTATTTTATAAAAAAGAACTTCAATTTGGGAATGTACACACTGAAAAATGGTTAGGGTGAATTTTTGGATTTTTTTCTGAAATACTTGAATTTTTGGGGAATAGTAAAATACAGTAATTAAGATACAAATACATTATGAGATAAATAAACTATTAATCACATCATGGATGATGTAAGAAACATTTAATTCGAACTGACAAGAACTTATTAAAATTATTTTTCACAAGTATCAATACGACTGCTTGTCTTGATCAAAATAATAAATAAAATATTGAGAAATAACACATCTCCTGCACTATAAAAATCACCGCTCACCCCCTCTTCCTCTCACTCCACACAAGCCTTGATACTTTCCTACGTTATGAATAATTCACTTCCCAAGCCATTCCCCCATGTCAAATACCATCTGGTATCACCAAAAGGCTAAAAAACAAAGGCCTTAAGAATATTCTCAAGGAAGAATACTAAAGAGGTGAACATCTCTTCATTTTTCTTTCATCTTCTTTTACAAGTTCTATTATTTTATTGCTCTCTCCTCACCCCCTGCATCCAAATGATATGATAATTCCATTATGATACATATAATATAATTTTATTATACTAATGGAATGTTTCATCATCATCTATTCCCCCCCCTCTTATACTAAAAATGAAAACACCGTATGAGATGCATTAATTTATCACATTCAAGGACGAAGAGTTTTAAATTTCTATTACCATCTTCAATTATGTTCATTAAACCATTTTTCTTGTTGAAAAATATCATTATATATATAATATATACAATTTAATGTACTGAAATCATTTTTTACACATGGTATTTAATTATAAAACAAAATGAATTGGTGGTTATCAAAAAACCATCAAAATAATCCAGGGGTTTATCCTTAAAATTTTGTTTCATGATTCATCCTCTCCCAAAAAAATGAAATTTTTTATATAATCATTTAACCTATAGATTATTATTAAAAATTCATAACTTAAATCCTAGTTTTCAATTTCCATTTTTACAGGAACTTCCACACTATTATACAAGAAAAATGATCATGAAAACTAAGAAAATGTTCACTCCGAAATGATGAAATTGAATCTCTTAACCCATATAAATGAAAATAAATGAACATAATGAATATATAATAAATAAATAACATGTATATAAGGATATTTAATATGAAATTATTGAATATAATTATAATATCATAGAAATTAAGATCAAAGGAAGAATACATTAGAAATTAACGTAAGGGGTTTCCTATCTTACTTTTATTTACACGAAATTTCCACTGTTTTCCACTTATTTCTTGTGTTTGGTGTTTTTATAGACATTTTGTATATAATATCACAATTCTATTTATATTAATGGTATTCAGTGATTCACTTGATGATTATTAACTCTATTGATTACAATGTTGTAAAGGACTTTGTTTCGGTTTCCATTTCATTGTGATTTAGTTGGTATTATGCCCCTAATCATTCTTGTGTGGTGTAAACACTTAACATTTGAGATCATTTTTCATTTTAAGTTTCAAATAAAATATATATATATATATTCTTGTTACATAGATATGATTATTGTCTTATCCATGTACCATTTTAAATATGGTGTTCATGTGGAATGTTTCTTTAACGATATAAATATTGATGAATTAGTATCCTCTACTAAATATGCATATTTAAAAGGCATATTTTTCTTGTATTAAATATTTTTATAAATAATTATTTGGAATGGAAGTGATGTGAGGGTCCCAATATAGTCCCATGATTCATCGATAGGTCTCATGAGACTAATCAGTTGGGGAGAAACCCTTCGAGTTTGTTTCCCAAAATTAGATGGGTTTATACCCATAGACTTAAACCGTCTCGACAGTATAATGGATCAAGTGCCATATACATGACATCCTAATAATAATAATTCTCTTTATTCAGTATTCAGTTTTTACTTTCAATGAGGTTTCACTAGGACAAAATCTATGTATGAATTTTTATTCCCATGTTATTGATGGACCATGTTTTCATTTATTCACTATTCTTTATTAGTTATGTCTGATTGAGTATATTTTACTTATTATTGGTTCATTATTACACTATGTGTAACCCTTACTAATCATTTGACCTCACCCTTACTATGTTTCATTCCCCAGGTTATGAAGAAGAGATCCTTGAATAAGCTTTCGTAGAGGCAGTTTATTTCAGTTTATTATGTATCATGTTGTTTTTATCTTTCCCAATGTACTATGTGTATCATTAATATAATCTGTTCATAAAAAACTAGTAAACTAATCAGTCCTTTATTATTTATTTCTTGTAATCATTATAATAAAATAAATAAATGCATCGACTCCGAGTTTCTATGTGTGGGTCATTACAGTTGGTATCAAAGGATGTTTTGTAGAAATAGTGGGAAATTGATTTAGAAAACATATCTTAGAGAACATAACCTTAAGATAGAATTTGAAGATAATAATAGAGTGACATCCTATAATTTTGGTAAGGTAGAGACTATGTGGGTATTCCTAGGAAATACATCCCTGTCTAGATACAACAAGTGTACGTGGTTCTGGAACAGATTTACCTAGGAGTAACAACTCTGACAAAGAGTTTCATGATTAACCAAGGGCATCCTGGTACTCGACAATATGCCTTACTGCACACCTATTTTGAAACTCCTGGGGGATATTCTTAGGATAATTAAAATTTTATTTAGAAACCATTTTGATGGATTTAAAAGTAATTAGAAACCATGTTTATGATTATAAGATTAGCTATGAATATGTTTTCAATTTACATCAAGTTTTTTTCTAGTTTAATTTTTTTTATTATGATTCAAAACCTAATTTAGTGCATACCATTTTTTAGTTGTGGCACCAAATAAAATAAATGGAATCCATAACCGTGGAAAATTTAAGGATTTCTACATTGATAAAGTCAACATAGTTAGAGTTAGAGGTGAGTAGATCATGAAAATATTAGGGAAACTTACTCATGTTGTGAAGAATAATCATATTACACCTATGTTGAATCATTTCATGCAGTAGAAGCCCCCAAATTTTAGGGGGTATACTAATCCGGTGGTAGCTAAGTAGTGGATCATGTCCCATGAATATATATTTGTATCCTTGATATGTAATGTAAATGAAAAGGTAGTACTGGAAGTATATTTCCTCAAGGGTGATGCTGATCAATATTGGTCCTTGATCTAGAATACCATGGGGGAAGAAGAAATAGAAGATATGGAATGGAGAACTTTTATGGAAAAATTATTTGGAAAATATTTCCCTTGTGAACAATGAATTGAAATGAAGGGGAAATACATTAGGATAATTCAAAGGGAAGAATATAGTGTTGTAGAGTATGAATCTACCTTCACAGGACTAGCTTGGTATGAAATAGATTACATACATGATTATGAAGACAAGAGTGATCATTTCTTTGAAGTTATTAAGCCAATTCTTCGCAGGGAACTAGATTCTAAAACATTTTCATCATATGATGAAATTGTATTGAGTTCCATCAAAACAGAGAATGAATTTTATAGATCAAATTTTTTCAATGGAAACCAACATAAGAAGTAGTATTCTGATAATAATGTAAAAGGTGAAGTGCCAAAGAAGAAGAAGGGAACAAATAAATTCCCCTTATGTGAGAACTATGGAAAGAGTTATTTTGGGAAATTATTGAAAGGAATGGGAGTTTTCTTTATGTATTGAGAAAATGGACATTAATCTAATGAATGCATGGGGAAGAATCGAATCAATGACGTTCATTGATATAATTTTAGAGAGTTGGGACACTATTAAAATGAGTGTCCTAAGCACCAAATAAATCCTACCTCAGAAAAGTCTTGGATATTAAGGGAAAGCTTATGCGATTACAACCACAGTAGTTGGAGTTACTAATTATATGGAGATAGGTACTTTAATTATTTCCTCAAACTTAGCCAATACATTATTTGATTTTTTATAATCACATTCCTTTATATGTTCCCATTTTTCCTAGAGAATTTGACATTTCCAATTTGTGTTAATAAAGGGGTTGTATGTAAAATGTCCTATGGGAAGTATCATTTCCACATGGATGTGTCACTTAGTCACTTTTTGTGACACAAAAATGTTATTTAGTTTTTGACCTTATCATCATACATATGATTGACTTTGTCAAAGTTCTTAGTATGAATTATCTTTCAAATTATTATATGGAAATATATTATAAGAATAAAGAAGTTACAATTTTTGAGAATTATGTAGAATCCAATATCTTTAGAGAAAAAACATCATCATCTGGATCTTATTCAAATCCAAATTCAGTAGCTCTTCTAAATTAAATTCTTGGGGAGTAAGATAAAACATCATCTATGGATATTCAAATTGAATATGTAACTGTTGTACAAGAATAAAATGATGTTTTTCAGATGTTTTATCAGGGTATCATCTAGAGCCGGATGTAAAGTTCTCTATTGATTTAATTCATGGTGCATGACCTATATCAAATATTCCTTATAGAATGGTCAATGTGGAATTTGTAGAACTCAAGAAATAACTAGGGTAATTGACTGATAATAAATTTATCCACCCTAGTGTTTCTCCATGGGTAGCCCCTATTCACTTTGCAAAGAAGAAAGATGGATCTACGTGGCTCTACATCGACTATAGAGAAATCAATGCTGTTAAGGTAAAGAACATGTATCCTCTTCCTCACATTGATGATTTATTTGATCAACATCATAGAGCCTAATATATTTCTATGATTGAACTTTGATCTAGATATCATTAGCTGCATGTGAGGAAAGAAGATATTCCTAAGACAAAATTTTGAACCAGGTATGGGTATTACGAGTTTGCAGTAATTCATTTAGGACTGACTAATGCACCCTCAGTTTTCACGGATCAAATGTATTGATTTTCAATGAATATCTTGATGAATTTGTTTTTGTATTCATCGATGATATCCTATAATACTCCAAAATCTATGAAGACCCCCAAAATCTCCTTCAGATTATTCTAGAGACACTTAAAAGAAATGAATTATATGGGATGTTTTCAAAGTGTGAATTTAGGCTTCAATAAGTTTCTTTTCTTGGACATATTGTCTTTATGGATGGAATCTTAGTTGATCATGTGAAGACAAAGGCAATCCAAAAATGATTCATTCCAACATAATAACCGAGGTACGTAGTTTTATTGCATTTTCACGTTAAAATAGTCATTTCATTTATAATTTTACCAGATTGGATAACCTACTAACCAAGATCACAATTAAAGGGGTAATGTTTATATGGAAAAAATAATGTACATATTTCTTTGAAGAATTGAGAAGAATATTGGTCAACACTCCATTTTTTTAATCTTCCTTCTAGAAATGATGGATTTTTGATATATAGTGATGAATGAAAGAATGGACTGGGTTGTGTCCTTATGAAAAATGATAAAGTTATTTCTTCTGAATCAAGGTAGTTGAAGAATCTTGATAAAAATTATCCAACTCATTATCTTGAGTAAGAAACCACAATATTCTCTCTAAATATATGGAGACACTATCTCTATGTTGAAAGATGTGAGATATATATGGATCACAAGAGTTTAAAATACATTTTTACACAGAAGGAACTCAACAAGAGGAAAAAGAGATGGCTTGAGTTACTCAAAGATTATGATTATTCAATACACTACCACAAAGGAAAGGAAAATAAGGTGGAAGATTCATTAAGTAGGAAATATCATACACTTATGACCCTAATGAGGATTGAGTGAAATTCTATATTCATAGATCTACTAAAGATGGATATGGGAATTGTTAAGGAAGGGAAAACATCTTTCCTTTTCAAAATGATATCTGAATAATATTTAATAGAGAAGATAATAAGATCAAAATCTGATGATGAGAATATAAAAAATTAAATTAAAGCTGTTATGGATGGAATATTGGAAGACATTGTTTATGAGGATGGAGTACTGTGATTTGGAAATAGGTTATAAATTCCATCAGTACCTGATCTAAAAATGGAACTATTAGATTATTATACCAGTTAAAATTTCTGTATACACCATGGTAGCACCATGAAGTCTAGAGATATGAAATAAAATTTTGTGTGTGATAACATGAATTGAGAAATTGATGACTATGTGTAAAGATGTCTAGTTTATGAACTAGTGAAGGCCGATAGACAATATCCTATAGGGTCTATACAACCAATGACTATTGTTATGTGGAAGTGGGATGCCATTATGATGGACTTTGTCACATGACTACCGAGGACACCTAGAAGTAATGATGCAATATGGTAAATTGTTGATCATCTTACAAAACTGAAAATTTCCATACTAAAAGAGAGGATTTACCACTTGTGAACTTGGAAGGAAAATATATTAATGAAGCGTTCAAACTTCAGAGTGCACCTCTATCAATTGTGTCTGATCCAGATCCCCGATTTTCATCAAAGTTATGCAAAAGCCTCTAGAATTATTTGGGTACTGAGCTTCATATGAGTATTGCATATCACCCCCAGACCGACAGACAGTCTTAAAGGACTATTCAAACACTGATAGACATTTTGAGATCATGCTCTCTTGACATTCACGGTATATGGGATCAACAATTTCCATTGGTGGAATTTTTCTAAAATAAAAGTTTCCAATCTATAATTAAAATGGAATGATATGAAGCATTATATTGAGGAGGTGTTAATAACCAACCTGTTAGGATGAAGTTGGTGAGAGGAAACTTATAAGACTAGAACTTGTCAAAGAGACAAGTGTAAAGGTAAAGAAAATTCAGGACCAAATTAAAGCATCCAAAAGTAGGAAAAAGAGTTATACAGACAACTAAAGAAATGATTTGGAATTTCATGTAGGAGATCATGTCTTTCTAAAAGTATCTCTGTAGAAGGGTGTCTTAAGGTTTGGTAAGAAAGCCAAACTGAGCCCTATGTACGTCAAACCATTCAAAATTCTAGAGAGAATTGGATATGTAGCTTGCTTTTTAGCAATTCCACCAAATCTATCCAAAGTTCATAATGTGCTCCATATTTTATTTTTAAGGAAATAAATTCAAGAGTCAACAAATATACTCACTTTTGAAGAAATAGAGCTAGAATGTGATTTTCCATATTGTGAAGAGCCTATTTAGATTCTTGAAACAAGGAAGCAAGTATTGAGAAATCGAATAACTTTACTAGAAATGTTTCTCTGGAGAAACTATAAAATTGAGGAAGAAACTTGTGAACTAGAGGATTTTATAAAGAGGAACCACCCAATTTATTTTAGGGAGCATTATACATGAAATATTCTGATGATGAAATTTTCCAAGGAGGGAAGAATATAAGATCCCGATATTTAATGGTATTTATTTATTATATAATATTAACTCATTAGATTGGTCAAAATGCACATAAAGCTGAGTCTCTATGAAAAAGAAACACCTTTCTATATCCTAGACATTAATCTTAATTTTTTCACTTTTTTGATTTGAATTTTGAAAAACAGATAGACACAGTTGCGATCAGTTTGATATTTAGAGTTTGATAAGAACAACTTAATTTTTGGTGAATAGTAACGTACCCTTATGAATAGTAACCTACCATTTTGAATAGTAATATGATAATTTTGAATACTAAATCAGCCAAATGAATAGTAACCTCACCCATGAGTGTATAAATAAATTTTTTGCACCTTATAAATGAAGAGGAAATTTTTTAATTAAGTGTTTTAATTTTTGCGAGTTATAATTCATCAATTAAAATTCTACAATTAATAAAATTATTTAAAAGACAATTATTTTTTATAAAATTTATTCATGGATAAATATTTTGTTTTCATATGATTATAAGAAAATTTTATGAGACCCTAGTTAATTTCTTAAAGTGTAATAAATTCAGTTATAATATTAAAATTGGTATTTTTCGAGTAAATGAAGGTTTTAATTAAATATTAAGTTTCTCATATTTAGAAAATTATTTTCATAAAATGGAGTTCTTTTTTGGGTTATACAAAGCCAAAAATATTTAGGGTGAATTTTTTGGATTTTTCTGAAATACTTGAATTTTGGGTCAATAGTAAAATATGATAATTACAGTACAGATACATTATGAGATAAATACACTATTTTTTTAATAATGAATGATGTTTGAAACCATAGGTTCGTAATTAAATTAAATTATTACTATTATTGGTCATATGAATCAATACTATTGCTTCTTAGGAGCAGAATAATAAAATATTGAATAAAATATTGAAAAATCACTCCTCTCCTCCACTATATAAACCACTGCTCAACCCTCTTCCTATCACACCACTCAAGCTTTGAACCTTGAATAATTCTTTCCAAATAAACTTCACGAGCCCTCCAACACATAAAATACTTTCTGGTCTCACCAAAATGCCAAAAAAAGGCCTTAATGAGATTCTCAAGGAGTACTCAATATGTAAAGCTCTCTTCCTTTTTCTTTCAACTTCATTTAAAAGTTCTATTATTTTGTTTCTATCTACTCACCTAACATCATCCAAATTATATGATAACTCTTGTAACTTACATTTAATATAATTTTTTTATTCTAATTTAATTTTTCATCATTATATCTCTTCCCCCTCCTCTTATACTAAAAATGGAAACGCCATCTGAGATGTGCTAATTTATCACATTCAAGGAGGAAAAGTTTTCAATTTGTATTACTATCTTAAATTATGGTCATGATACTATTTTTATGTTTTAAATAGATCATTATATATTAAATATATCCTATTTAATTCTCACTAATATATTTTTACACGTGGTATTTATTTATAAGGCAAAATGAGTTTGTGGTTATCAGAAAACCATCAAAATAATCCAAGCCTTTGTAATTAATTTTTTTTATAATGATTCATCTTCTCCCAAAATAACTAAAGGATTTATATGATAATTTGACCTTATTTATTATCATTAAATACTCATAACATCAATTATGGTTTTCAATTTCCATTTTTAAACAAACATCCATACTCTTATACAAGAAAAATGATCATGAAAACTGAGACTACGTGCACTCCCAAATGGTGAAATTGAATCTATTAACCCATCTAAAAGGCCATGAATTAACTTAATTAAGATATGATAAATAAATAACAAGTATATAAGGTTATGGAATTAATAATTAATTAATATAATTTGACTATCCAAGAAATAATGATCAAAGGAAGAATTCATTTATACTTAATGTAAGGGGTTTCTCATATAGCTTTTATTTCCAGGAGATTTCCATTATTCACCACTTATTTATTTAATTTGGTGTATGTTTAGTTACATTTTATATATAATATCACTATTCTATTTATATTCATGGTATTATGTGATTAAATTAATGATTATTAACTCAATTGGTTACAATGTTGTAAGGGACTTTGTTTTGATTTCTATTTCAATGTGATTTACTTGGCATTGTGCACCCAATCATTATCTTGTGGTGTCACTACTACACATTGTAGAAAATTTTTCATATGAAATTTTAATTAAATTATATATCCTTATTCTTGTTACATGTATATGATTATTTTCTTATCCATACACCATTTTAAATGTTTTGTTTATGTGGAATGTTTGTTTAACTGTGGGAATATTGATGAATCTGTATCCTCTACTCAATACGATTAATGAAAAAGAATATTGTTATTGTATTAAATATTTGTATAAATAATTATTTGAAATGGAAGTTGTGGTTAGAACCAATATTTCCCCTCGATGCATTGACAGGTCTCTTGAAACATATCAGTTGGAGACAAACCCATCGTGTTTGTTTCCAAAATCAGATGGGTATCTACCCACAAACTTAAACCGTGTCGACGGTATAATGGTTCATGTTCCAGATACATGAAATCCAAATAATAAGAATTTTATTTATTATGTATTGAGTTTTTACATTCCATGAGGTGTTCACTATGATAAAATCTATGGATGCATTTTTATTCACATCTTATTAATGGCATGTGTTTTCATTTATTCACCATGCCATATTAGTTGTGTCTAATTGATTATGTTTCACTTATTATTGATTCATGATTCTACTATGTGTAACCCTTAATGAGAATTTTATATCACCCTTATTATGTTTCCTTCCCCAGTTTATGAATAAAAGAACCTTGAAAAAGATTTAAGGAGGAATTTTATTTCAATTTTGTATATATCATTTTGTATTTTATATGTTTCCCAATGTACTATAGGTATCATGTGCGTAACACGATATTCCAAAACATTTAAACTAATCGGTCCTTCAAGATTGATTTATTTTAATCACGCCAATATAATAAAATAATGCTTCTTCTTTGGGTTTCTAGGGTCAGGTTGTTACATAAGCTGCTTAAGAGGTTTGATTAATAGAGGATAAGTGGTGACATTTTATAAGTGAGGCAGTGACAATCTAGTAATTATTAAATGTTTTAAAAAACTAAAAGTTATTATACTTTGTAATGTTGAAATAAAGAACCCAAAATTAAAATATAAGATGTGATATGGTTGAAACACAAAAAAAGCACATGTAGATAATTATAGAGACATTTTAAGCCATTGTTTTTGTTAAAAACTATTAAACCTGATTTAAACTTAACTTTAATGAATCTAATTTTTACCATGTTAAATAATTTATGAAACCAAACATAAAAGGCTATTTTTATAAAAATTTTCTTAAAAATAGTCCATTTTTTGTATTAATTTGATATTCTGCAGGTATAAAAAATACATTTAATATAAGAACACAAATGACATGAAAAATAGTTTACGAAAAATACTAGGTTTGGGCTTAAAAAAATAATCTAACCATGAAATAAATTAAGAATATTATTTCAAATATTTTTTATTAAATAATAAAAATGGAATGGTTTTAAACTTTATTATATTTCCAAAATATAATTAGACCTTCCAACCATACCATTGAATGCATATACCCAAAAATGTTTCGAATTTGATTAAAATATAACTTATGTTGACTAAATTAATTATTTTGTTCCAAAATTCAAAATAATGTTTCAATATAGAAGAATTTAATCCTTAAATAAATATTTGGTGAAGAAAAATATTTAATTTTTTTTAAGTCATGAGGAAATCATAAAAATTTCATAAAAATCATAGTATTTTGAAAAATTAATATTTTATCTATTCACTCAAAAAGCATGTATTTCAAAAAAATATAAAAAATTCATGATAAGATATTTAAAAAATTATTGTTTTTAAATTTTTATCTATTTTTAATGTAAAATTTATAAAAGTAAAATATATTAATTATAATATCCACAAAATAAATTCAATAAAAACCATTTTTGGAGAAAATGTGTTTTTGAAGAATAAAATGACTTTATTCTCATTACTTTCCTAATAATCAAAATTATGTGTATTTAATTAATTAAATTTTATATATAATCTAATTAATTTATTATATTCATTCATAAATATAAATTAATATAATTTATTAAGATAAAAATATTTTTTACACATAATGCTTTTTGAAAAATATTTCATATACATTCCAAAGATTTTATCTTCATTTCCAACCAATTAAAAAACAATGTTTGATTTATTAATAATTTTAATAAGGAAAATGTTTCTATATATATATATATTTCATAATATGGTTATTACTATTCATACCCACTATCCCAATTACTATTTTATGTGAATAATATTTATATATTATTATTTCATAGTTTTTAAGCTCATAGTTTCATGTGGTGTACTTTGGTTAACATAGTATTATTTAAAAAGGAAAAAAATAACTCATGGTATTATAGTTATCATGGAGGTATAATTATTTTCGGGATACTTTGATCAATGGTTCATATTGGTTTAAAACATTAAGACAAAGGAAGATATAGAAAGTATTGAATTTAATGCTTTTATAGAAATATTCCTTGAGAGAAACTAAGAGATATTAAAAGAAATTTATATATTCATTACACAAGGAAGTGTAATATATTTCATAGTATGTTGATAAATTTATAGGGTTAGTGTAACAAGATTTGGGTTTTGTATGAAATTTTGAAATTTAGATTCATTTCTTCATTGATATATTAAATCCATAAGATATAAGAACTTTAATATCTTAAACCTTTTCAATATATTAGCAGGTAGTTGACAGGGAAATAAAAACTAAGAATTAGTTTTCTAATTCTTATATTTTCAAGGGAAATAAATATTATAATAGGAAAACTGAGTGACAAATTTAATTTAATTTTGTTATAGAGAAGAATATAAGTGCTGAATTTACAATATAAATTCATTATGGGAATAAAAAAATTTGGGAAAGTATGAAAGGATTAAGAGTTTTCTTTAGAATATCAACATAATGGTTTTATACCTGAAGTGTGAAAAGGTATATAATAATATTACAATTTCCAATTCTTTGATTTCAAGGAGACGAGACACTATTCTAATCAATTACCCAGTCATTAAAATTATCTACCATAAAAGAGTATAAGGGAGCATGTCACACCCTTACCTTAAATTTCAATAATATATGTTATTTTTATTATCATTTAGAAATTTATTTTAATTATTGGTAATAATTATTTGAATTTTTTGAATTTTTTCATTTAAATTCTATGTGCTTGTTTGACACATGTTTAGTACTAACCGTGAAGCTAATCATAAAAAACATGTAATCCCTTATCAATTAAGATTTTAGTAGTTGTTATTTATTTTTATTAATCATGTGACCAAATCATGAATCTTACTAGTATTTTTTAGGGAGGGATGAATTGTTGGTGCAATGTATCAAAAATATTGTGAAAAAATAACACAACATTTAAAATATCTGAATTAAGTATTCTACCATCCTTGATTATTAAACCCCGACTCTCTCATATCCTTCCCATATGTATGAAACCTCTAATAGGAGCCCTATGCATGAACTCACCTCCCTCTCTCCCATGATTTTTGGAATCCCTTAATTGATTCTTATTGGTTCATCATAGGTAAATCCTTTTACCTCTTTATTTATCATTCTTCTATTATTTTCTACCTTTACCCAATTGTGGGTTTTTGTTGGCCGAACCATAAGTGGGGGTTTCCTTCTAAATTATTGTTCTTTTGCTTCACAGTCTATGAAAATTCCCCATTGTCACTTTTTCTCTCCATTATTGAAGAGTTTGCTGTATTTGAGCTTGATCAAGGTTGGTGAAACTATGTGCTTCCCATATTTTTCAATTAATGTAAATCTTGGGCTTTAGAGATGCATTTTTATTTATACATATTTATATATGGATTCATGGTTTAAATTATTAATTATTTTCATGAAATTATGAATGAAAAAGGTTTTATTTTGTATTTTATTTATTATATTTAAAATAACGGCTCTTGAATGTATAATACTTGTGAAATTTCCCAAGGGGATTATTTAAATTGTTTTTAAGAAAAAATTGTGTCCTTTTTAATTTCTTCATATTTTAAAATGATTTTTTAGAGAAAATTATGTGTTTGTTCTAGTATGTCAATAATTAATTAAAATGATTAATTTTGAATAAATGGAATGTTTTCAACATCTTAATTTGGCTTTCTATATTAAGGTCCACCTAGATCCTTTTAAACTAAACAGTTCATTGATCGCGAGTCCTTCATTGATTGGGATTGCGCTTGTTACCTTATTTTTAGATTATCTAGTATTTTTTGATAAATGTATGATTTGAAATGTTATATTATATGAAATTGTTTTTGGAGTTTAGTCATGAGACATTAATTACATTTTTTTGGTAATTTCATTAATTTATTTCTCACATCCATGTTTGATTGTTCATGGGAACATGAGTTCCTAGGTGGGAGGTTATGATTTGTGCTTCCCTTATAGGTGCACACTATTATAGGTCCCCAGGATATGCTCTAGTATATGTATTTAAGGGATGTGCTATTATGATGAGGTTGGTGCGAGATAATTGGATGGATTGAATTATTCATTAACATAAAATAAGACAAATATTGGTCCATGTTTATATAATGATATTTTCATTGTCTCAATTTAGATAATAGGATGTATCCCCTAATAGTTAATTCTTGATTGGGTATTCAATGTAGGATATTTCCATTGTTTTCTAATTATCTATTCTTGTTATAATAATGGCAATTTTTTTCCATTTGTCTACTTTCATGCCATTGGATGATCTCTTGGTGACATTTAATTTGTGCTTCCCTTATCTATAGGTGAGTGTTTTATTTTAAAATGGCTTTAATTCCCATTTTTTTGTTATTTATAAATAAGAAGATAATTTTTTGTTATGGTTATGGTTTCATGAAATGTTTTAGAATTATATAAAAATGTTTTTTTTGTTTTTATAAATATCTGTGGTTTTTGTTTTTGGTTTCAATGTGGGTTTACATGTTCTGATTTCAAAAAGTGTATCTTTCATTATTTATGGATATGTGTAAAATATTGGGTTTCAATATTTCCTTTTTTAAAATACAAAACCATATGTTATACTATTTTTGAACAATAATTCATGATCTATTTATTTATTGTAGTCATATAGACTCCTTGGTTGGATCCCAAAGGGATTTTTAGCTTACACGATGTATATATAGTCTTTGTGTGTGTATGTAGTTTTCATGTGTTATAAATGTCAGCATTTTTTTACTTTGGATGTCATTATCTTGGTTAGTGATGGTGTGTTGAGGGGTGGTGAACAACCAAGCGTTTCTTAGAGATGGTTTAGTGATATTTTTCACATTTTTTTATTTCTATATATCGATGTATAAACTATAGAATATTTAAATCATATTGTATTTAGTTTCATCTTTTGTACCTTTTTATATATTTTTTTAATTATGTATGTATATTGATATTAATTAGTTGGATTAGCTGTATTAAACTGACTGATTTGGTTTTTTATTTATTAGGTTATTTATATTTTTAATGTTTTTACGTCCAATTTATGGAAATTATATTCCGTATTTTTGATAAAATATATGATGTGTTGTTAACTAATTTTTTTTTAAAATTACTCATACAGATTACATGATTCTTTGACAATAGTTTGCAACCTGTGGGGATTATGAAATCTCTTCTAGACTAGTGGTAGACCAGGTTAGGTGGCGTGTATGGTTAGACCAAACCAGTTTGTTAGAAATGGAATCATAGACTATAGTAAGTGATTTTGTTACTGAAAATATACTTATGTTATTTTGGATACATAATGTTTGTATAGATGTAGGGGTGTTTGGAATCATGTTGAGTATGTATGGAAGAACTCACCTAGACCTTATTCATTATTAATGTCTTATTACTATTGGAATTTGGGATTTGAGTGTTTTATCTTGAGGGTTTTAATTGATTTTATAATTTATTTTGTTGGGGAAGTACTATATTTTCGACCCCTATTAGAATGAATGGTGTTTTTTGGGATTATTATACATTTTTGGGTGGAAGGGGAAGAATAATTGAGAATGCATGGTTATCCCACCAAATTAGTCAAACCTTAGAGAGCCTGTATCCGTGGTTCTATGAATATTCTTTGAGGTATTCACATGGTTGTTAGATAACCTAGTAAACCATGTGGCCAAAACATCTATTTCTCTATATCCCTCTTTTGTTTTTTATTTTTACCTCTTTTGATTCTAGATTACTCTTATAGTGGTTACCACTTGTTAGATTTTGATTATTGATTTATTTTATGAGGTTTTACATTTTTTCAAATGGATTTATTTTATATAATGGTGTTACATTTTGTTATGTTGTACTATAAAATGACTTATATTTGGATGGATAAGTGAGTAATTTAAAACATTGGAATGTTAAACTAGTTTTAGTAGGTAAATTAAAATGGATTTCCTTGTTTCATAATGAGCATTTTATTAATGGGTTGATTTTATTATGGTGTTTGTGAAATGTTATGTAATAGTAATGAAGATTTTTATAAATCCCATGGAATCATTTTATTTCACTTAGAAGTATTTTTAAAACATAAAAAAGACATGGGTTGATTTTTTTAAATGAAATAATTTGTTCTATGAAGGATTGGTTATTATAAAGAAGAGTGGTATTTTGTTTTCTCAAAGGTTTTAATTCCGTAAAATAGTTTTAAATTTCTCTATTTAGTGCATGATATTTTGAAATAATGGATGTTTTTAAGATATGTGAATAATTTTTACTGTTTTAAAGGGTTTATGTTTTAGTTTTACATTAATTTCTAATGGAGACCTTTAGATAAAATTTTGTGGTATGAATTGATGATGTCCATGTCTCATGTAATATAGAAAATTCCTCACATAATGGTAAATAAATGATGTAATATGATTTTTTTGGAGGTAGATCCTTTTGATGAATCCTCTATTTAATTAGAGAAAGTCACTAAAGTTCAGAATCTACCTAGAATCTAAACAGAGTAGTCAACTGACAACTTTATTTTTGATGCTCCCTATCCTGGACATCTTGAATTAGTGTCTTCTCCAATTCTATAGAGATCAAGGATCTTCTGAAGTAATGGAGGGGTTGAAAATGATTTAGGGGATCCTCAATTATATTAAGACTCTTCAGGCTTAAAGTGTGATATATATTTTTTGTTTTATTATTGGATCTAGTTGAGTTTAGCAGGAGTCGATGGTCCTTTATCATTTTCATCTGATTTTTTAATAAGAATTATTGAAGATGATGTTTTTAGTGGGTCTTTCCTAATAGCGTGAAGGGAAGGAAAGATATTGAGATCGTGAAATCTTAATAGGGTGATGATTTTGTGAATGAGTTTATCAATCATCTCTTAGATATGGATTCCATTCCTCCTAATCTTTTCATTAATGGATTGAAGATGGATTGCTTCATTAGTTGAGGCTTTTACCTATATCCTGAAAAAGGTATGATTTATTATATCTTAACATCTTTTGAAGAGGTTATTGAGAGGGTCATGCTAGTTAAACTGATCAGTCTAGGAAAACTATTATCGGTAGACCCTTAATTCATCATCATGTGACTAAAGGTAACATATCTTGTGAGGATAAGTTCCTAGATGGGACCATAATTTTAGGTATAGGTGGTTGAGGGTCAATTTTCTTTGGAAATTTGAGTTTCTCCTATGAAGTAGATGTAATTAACCAGACTTTTATAAATGAAATTCTCTTTCTTAATGAATAAATATATGATTATGTATTGTTTTTATAAAAAACTCATGCCCTACTTTTGTTATTTTAGACGAATTATGAAATATATCCTATTATTTAAAATATAATTGAGAAGCATAAACAATGATAATATAGTCATTATATAGTGACCATTATAATTGGTATATAAAAAGGCTTATGATAATATTCTTTTTCATAGATGTAAGGAGAGATGACCTCAACTAGTAGGATATTACCCTATGAAGCTAATTTATCAGAGGCTCTAAAGGAGAAGACATCAATGGGAATTTCTCTTTACTAGACCAATTTAAAATTAAAGAAATAAAGTTTGAATGAAATTTTTTATGGGAGAATTTCAAGATTATCAAGATCATTACCCAAACCATGTTTCCTGAACCACCCTAAGAAAGTCCCACCATCACACATGCTATCCTAAGGGAATATTCTAGTTTAATAAGTGGTTATGTATTTAGACCAAAATAGTTTGATTTTTTATTTTTTTCCTTTTTAATTGAATAATGATTAAATTTATCTATTTTCATAATTATAATTTTACTTGAGTGGATGAAAGTTAGTTTTGATACAAAGAAAGAAAAATGATATTTTTAGAAAATATATGGTTTTAATTGATTTTTTTGATAAATTCAATAATTTTGAATTAAAATATATTTTTATAAAATATTACATTTAAATAATTTTTTTTACATAAATGATAATATAATTATATAAATTCCAATATAATATTTATAACGGTATTTAAATAATTATTATCAAAAGCATAAAGATTTTTCATTAAATGCTAATTTTTATTTAAACGTGAAAATTATCACATTTAGAGAATTATTTTGATAAAATTAATAATATTTTTAAAATAATCATTTTTAAATTATCCTTTGGTGAAATTTTCATAATTTTATATGAAATTTTATTTTTTGGTTAAAAATTAAATATGGTATTGTAACGCCCCGACCTCAGCTACCCAGAGTCGGTGCATTACTTCGTAACATTGGCATGATCACAAAAGATCAAGTCTCGAAAGACCGATTAGTTTAGTAGCCTTGGAAACACTAGATACATTCATAAATCTTACATTACATCATAAAGTGAAAAACTAATTACAAAGTCTTCATAGTCCACACTCATATCCTCTTCTGACTATCCCTGCAGGTAATTCATAAAATACTTCTTCACATCCTGGAAAATATTAAAACATTGAAAGGGGTGAGCTCAGATGCTCAGTAAGGATAACAATATTTCGGAAGCTTTCATAAGAAAACATAAGCATTTAAGGCAATGTATAACTAAAACAAAAGACTTATTGAACTTGAACTTCAGCATAATATGGAAAAAGTAAAATAAAATAATTCCATTACTTACTCACATGGATATTCTACTAGACGAATAATCACATGAAATATCAATAACCACTTTCATAATGAGGGAATGTATAATGCCAGACATTCTGAAACATTTTGTCAAGGCCTTGGCCAAGACGTCTAAAATGATTAAGGCCTCGGCCAAAACCATAAATCAAATTGGGAAAGGGCCTCGGCCAATGCCACGTCTAGTTGTCTCATGAGACCTACCGATGCATCGAGGAGCTATAGCGGGTTCCACCCGTCACTTATTAAGTCCAATACATTCCTCATATGAACAGGTTTAAACATAACATAAATATTCGTATTAAAACTAGCATACGAAATTTCAACAGTTTCTCCATAAAGTATGGATGGTATAAAAATAACACATCCACAGTCAAATGTTTCACAAAATACTCAATGGAAGTTTTTTATCATAAATCAATTTCAAATAAACTTAAAACCCATCAAAGGATGTTGACATGGATGAAATCAAAGCTATTTGAGAGAAATATCTCTCTTTTTTGAAATCATTTAAAAGTACCATAATTATAAAATAATACATTTACTTTGAAAATATTATTATAATCTTGTAATGGAAGCTTCGACGAAGTTATAATGGCGGAAAATAGCCGCACCCTCCGTATAAGTTTTAAAAAAACATTCTTACTTTAAATTTGTCAAAAAGGTCAAAAAGTACATTGTTTGGAAAACGACGGTAAGATTCCTTTCAAAAACTTATAAGGGTATAAATTACTTTAACCCATTTTCCATTTAATAGTAAAAATGTTTTGAAAGACATTTTTAAGAAACATGGATGTGGATGATAACGAGGTCCCAGTAGATAATTATGTATAAACAACCTTGGATAATGAAGAGGTTGTGAAGTAAACCCTTACCTTGTACTTTTACTTGGTTGGGGTAGGTTAACCTCCTGTATAATGGTGAAATAATTGTTATTAAATTATACAAGAATCATATACATTCATATGATATCATATATGATCTTTTAACATTGCTTTGTTAACAATATCTTAGATTTATCGTTGTTTCGGGTGTTAACTTACTCGTTTTCTTTTATATGTTTTGTTACGTAAGTCGTGTTTTTCATGGATAGGTTGTATCTTATTCATATCCAGAATGATATCATGTCCTTAAACATTATCTTTAAATCATCAAATGATAATTATACTTGAATGGATACGACGGAGAATGAATCTCATCGCGTTCGTGGAGACGGTAGTCCGTACGTACGCACGAGCGACAATATAATTATTTTGATATTAAAATAATAAATAATTGGATATTATATCATATATAAAGAATCATTATAATGTTATATTTATTATTTACATGAATTACATATCATTATTATACCCATCAAAATAATAATATATTGAATAACAATTACACCACGACGTGGAGACGGTAAGCCGTACGTACGCATGTATGGTGGCATGTCATTAAAATGATGGGTAGAATACTGAATATGGTTGTTCCATATTTATAATAACATCAAAGTATATAGAAGATACAGGAGATATAATTTTATAATTGAAATAATAAACAAAGAGGGAGTGGAAGAAGAAAGAAACATGAAAGAGGGTGATGAAAATGTTACCTCTTCTTCGGGTTCTTCCTTTTGATTTCATCAAAAGGACTCATTAGGATGGCTTTATGACTAAAGTAAAGCTTCTAGGATGAAGGGAGAGAAGTTGAGAGAGTATTTGGGCAGAGGTTGGCCGAACCAAAAGGCTTGAAAGTGTGAATAAGGTGGTAGAGGTGGGGGCCTTTTATAAGAGGAGAGTAGGGGCTCTTTTGGAAAGATTGAAATGTTACATTATTATACAATGATTTTCGGATTCTAAAGGTCCCAAACTTATATAATTCGTGGATAAGGTGATAAGGGTTAGAAATATGCCCATCCAATAGTCTTTGGACAAGTGTAAGCCTTGGATTTTACATTATCTTTTCATTTTATTAAAATCGTTAAATAATGAGGTCATCGCTGCATCATAATGATGTCATAAATAATTTAATTTATTTAATGTCTAAAAATTATAAAAAAAATACTATGATGTAGGAATTCTTCTTATATTTCTAATGAATATTTTTAGTCAAAATTTGGACTTGTGTAACCCCACTTAAAAAACTGTTTTAGTAAAACAACTCATGTTTGTGTCAATTTAATTTTAACATTAAATAAATATATATTAATGTCATTTTCCAACCAAAGTGGCTCCATGGGGTCCCCAAGTTGACCCATGGGTTGTCTTGGTCGGCCATGACTAATCCAATAGGAGTAGGACAAGTTTCAAGCTCATCTCATATTATTAAAACATTATTTTTACCTTGAACTACACTAATTATCTCTAATCGCGATTAAGAACTTAAAAGTTACTATTCACCAAAAAATTATTTTAATCTCATTGAACCAAATTTTACTTCTTAATGACAACCATGTATGTTGGATTTTTGAAAATCAAATCACGGAAGTGGTAATATTTCATTTAAACAAAAAATCAGTTATTTAACTACCACTTAGTGGTTTCACTATTCATCAAAAATTGAAGTTTTTCAGAACAATGCCAAAATTTTACCCTAAGATATAATTGATATTCTGAATTCAAAAATGATGTCTATTTTACAAAATTACAAACATATAAGTTTCATTAATTAATTTTATAATTAATTCCCGCTGTCACAACAATAGCGTGTTTTTAAGAAACAATTTATATCAAAAGATTGGCAATTGTTTATGTCCAATTTCAATGTTAAATTAATTATAATGACCACCATTGGATAAAATGGTAAAAATATATTCTAATTATACTTTAAACCCACTAAATAGTATAATTTATCACTATAAATTATTTTGATTAAAAAAGTTGTTTCTAAGTAATTTTCACTATTCATAAAAAATTGGAAGTTCTCAGAAAATTACAAAAAATTCAACTTTGGATAATTTTGATATTGCGAATACAAAAATGAAGTCCATTTTGAAATATAAAATTTCTATAATTTTAAAAAGTGGTTATTACTATTCATAACGGCTACATTGATTAGTCGCGGTGTTTTAGAACTCGAAGTTGTGTACAATGCAAGCCATTGCATTATTAAATGAGAAGCGTATCGTGGAAGCTCGGGGTGTTACATTCTCCCCTCCTTCAATAAATTGCGTCCTCGCAAATTGAAATTTTTCTTTGAAAATAAAAGGTTGAAAAGATAAAATACCTTTGAGGAAAACCCACATCGGAAATAAGATTAATAAAATTTAGCCTTAATAAGAGGGAAAGGGAAATGAAAAAGTCACCACCCAATTATGATCTCAATTAGGAGAACATTGGTGGAAATTAGAGACATATAATTGGAGGAAAAACGTAAATATTTGTAGGGAGTGATTGAGGTCATCAATCACAATCAACTGTCAAATTGAGGGCCTCAAAGCCTTCAATCTATGTTGTTTTAAAATATCATCAGTTCAACAAGACATAAGGTATTAGGATGACACATTTTTTTGTTTTAATATCCCTTTACTATAGTTTAAGAATTAATTTATTCATTGAATAAGAGATAGGTATATATATATATTTATTCTTGACAATTAGAGTTTCAACCTTCAACTCATCTTTCACTCAAAAAGATAATAGAACTCAAAAATATTATACTTATCCTAATTGTATAAGGTTTAAAATGTTAACACATACCATTTAGATTAGTAAAATTATTTTGTAATAACCAGGGACTTCCTGTAGGCTAGTGGTAGGAAATAAAGTCCTGTCGTACTGTGGTTGTGGGTTTGATTCCTGCACCTTTGTCCGACATGATGGGTTATGCCCCACCCTACAGGTTGTACTTTTTTTAAAACTATAGTATTATATTATTCCAAAAATAATCTTCAGAAATGTTTTAACCTTAAACAATACTATCCAAAGATCATATTAATCCATTCCAACCTTTATAGTTATCCAAAATACCTCCGTCCAGACTTTCTCTAAAAGGTCTCTAAATTCCAAAATCAATTGTAACCTTAGATTCCTCAAACAAAGTAAATTTTTTTCTTATTTTCACATACTAAAAATATGATTACCTTCATCATATTAAAACCTTACTGAAACAAAAAGTACTGTAGTACAATCCTTATATATATATCATATTATTCTAATAACCAGAATATAATCCATGAGTCCAAAAGCACCAATACATTAATTATTCCGCTTCAACTGTAGTCACAGAATAAGATTGGACTTGATCCCTTGGCCTTTTCTGAGGTAAGTTTCCATGATGATTAGGACATTCATTTGCATAATTCCCCATTTCTCTACAATTGTAGCATTCAACATTGATATCCTCTTTCTTTCCCTTACAATCACGTGCCTGGTGACCTTTTTCTCCACATTTATAACAAACTCTCATTCCTTTTAGGCAAGTACCAGGGTGATTCTTCCCACAATTATCACATACTGGAAAATCCTTCTTTCCCTTTTTCCCTTTATCTGTCTCTTGTTCCACTGTTCTCTTCTTCTCTTTCTTTACTTTGTTGTCATAAGACTTAGAGAATTCCTTTTCTGTCTTGATAGCACATGAGACAATATCTTCGTATGTTGAGAAAGATTGTGATACTAAAGCTCTACGGAGAAATGGTTTTAACCCATCAAAGAAACGATCAATCTTACCTCTTGGGTTACGTATATAATCTGCAGCATACCTCGCCAACCTTGTAAAGTTGGCCTCATACTTTGCAACATTCTCATCCTCCTTTTGTCTCAGACTCAGAAATTGCCTTTCCATATCTGCTCGATGGTCATGAGGAAAGTATTTTTCTAAGAAAATCTCTTTGAACTCCCTCCATTCCATATTCGATACGTCATCATCTTCCTTTGTATTTTGAATCAATGACCACCATTGATCGACATCTCTAGTGAGGCGGTAAACTGCCATGATAACCTTCTCCCTTTCGCTACTCCCCAAGGCGTGGAATATTTTCTCTAAGGATTTTATCCATTGCTCAGCTACTAACAGATTTGTACCCCCATTAAATGTTGGTGGTTGTTTCCTCATGAAGCGGTCTAACATTGATCCTCCACATTGCGGATCAGGGTGCTCCATACGAGTAAGGTTATTTTTCATAACCTGAGTGAGTTGTCCCAGAATGGTAATAAGTTGATCAGCACCAGTTGTATCTCCAGATTCACAATAATTATCTTGAGCATGAGGGAAATCCCTACACGGAGTGCGTGCATTGATATGGTTTCCATTCCTTCCACTAGGCGCCATTTCTAAACAATGGCATAAACTAGATTAGTTTATGAATCAAAATACATAATTCCATACTTGTAAAATACTTAACATAAATTGAACTATTTATGGATATAATCCATAATCATAAAAAGGTTTTATTTGAGGAATTATATACTCATAACCGTTCATAGTGGTTTGTAAAGAAAATGAGAATTATCCTAAGCATATCCCCCGGGAGTGTCGTAACCAAGAGTGCAACAAGGCCCGTTGTCGTGCACCAGTTCCCATTCGAGTCTAGCTCAAAGCGGTGTTTTCAGGTTTTACCCCTAGGTACATCTGTGCCAGAGTCGCCTCTACCTGCTCGTATCCAGACAAGGATGTATTTCTTGGAAAACTCACAAAATCTCTACAATAACAAAATTCTAGGAAGTTCTTCTATACTAATCCGCAAAGTCTATCTTTGGGCTATGTGCTCTAATCAGAGTTTATCTAAATCTTGCTTCCAATGTTAGTACTAAACTGCCTCTGATACCAACTGTAACGCCCCGACCCCAGCTACCCAGAGTTGGTGCATTACTTCTTAACATTGGCATGATCACAAAGGATCAAGTCTCGAAAGACCGATTAGTTTAGTAGCCTTGGAAACACTAGATACATTCATAAATCTTACATTACATCATAAAGTGAAAAACTAATAACAAAGTCTTCATAGTCCACACTCATATCCTCTTCTGACTATCCCTGCAGGTCATTCATAAAATACTTCTTTACATCCTGGAAAATATTAAAACATTGAAAGGGGTGAGCTCAGATGCTCAGTAAGGATAACAATATTGCGGAAGCTTTCATAAGAAAAAATAAGCATTTAAGGCAATGTATAACTAAAACAAAAGCCTTATTGAACTTGAACTTCAGCATAATATGGCAAAAGTAAAATAATATAATGCCATTACTTACTCACATGGATATTCTACTAGACGAATAATCACATGAAATATCAATAACCACTTTCATAATGAGGGAATGTATAATGCCAGACATTCGGAAACATTTTTTCAAGGCCTCAGCCAAGACGTCTAAAATGATTAAGGCCTCGGCCAAAACCATAAATCAAATTGGGAAAGGGCCTTGGCCAATTCCACGTCTAGTTGTCTCATGAGACCTACCGATGCATTGAGGAGCTATAGCAGGCTCCACCCGCCACTTATTAAGTCCAATACATTCCTCATATGAATAGGTTTAAACATAACATAAATATTCGTATTAAAACTAGCATAAGAAATGTCAAGAGTTTCTCCATAAACTATGGATGGTATAAAAATAACACATCCACAGTCGAATGTTTCACAAAATGCTCAATGGATGTTTTGTATCATAAATCAATTTCAAATAAACTTAAAACCCATCAAAGGATGTTGACATGGATGAAATCAAAGATATTTGAGAGAAATATCTCTCTTTTTTGAAATCATTTAAAATTCCCATAATTATAAAATAATACATTTACTTTGAAAATATTATTATAATCTTGTAAGGGAAGCTTCGACGAAGTTATAATGGCGGAAAATAGCCGCACCCGCCGTATAAGTTTAAAAAAAACATTCTTACCTTAAATTTGTCAAAAAGGTCAAAAAGTACATTGTTTGGAAAACGACGGTAAGATTCCTTTCAAAAACATATAAGGATATAAATGAATTTAACCCATTTTCCATTTAATAGTAAAAATGTTTTGAAAGACATTTTTAAGAAACATGGATATGGATGATAACGAGGTCCCAGTAGATAATTATGTATAAACAACCTTGGATAATGAAGAGGTTGTGAAGTAAAACCTTACCTTGTACTTTTCCTTGGTTGGGGTAGGTTAACCTCCTGTATAATGGTGAAATAATTGTTATTAAATTATACAATAATCATATACATTCATATGATATCATATATGATCTTTTAACATTGCTTTGTTAACAATATCTTAGATTTATCGTTGTTTCAGGTGTTAACTTACTCGTTTTCTTTTATATGTTTTGTTACGTAAGTCGTGTTTTTCATGGATAGGTTGTATCTTATTCATATCAAGAATTATATCATGTCCTTAAACATTATTTTTAAATCATCAAATGATAATTATACTTGAATGGATACGACGGAGAATGAATCTCATCGCGTTCGTGGAGACGGTAGTCCGTATGTACGCACGAGCGACAATATAATTATTTTGATACTAAAATAATATATAATTGGATAGTATATCATATATAAAGAATCATTATCATGTTATATTTATTATTCACATAAATTACATATCATTATTATACCCATCTAAATAATAATATATTGAATAACAATTACACCACGACGTGGAGACGGTAAGCCGTACGTACACACGTATGGTGACATGTCATTCAAATGATGGGTAGAATACTGAATATGGTTGTTAAATATTTATAATAACATCACAGTATATAGAATATACTAGAGTAATAATTTTAGAATTGAAATAATAAACAAAGAGGGAGTGGAAGAAGAAAGAAACATGGAAGAGGGTGATGAAAATGTTACCTCTTCTTCGGGTTCTTCCTTTTGATTTGATCAAAAGGACTCCATAGGATGGCTTTCTGACTAAAGTAAAGTTTCTAGGATGAAGGGAGAGAAGTTGGGAGAGTATTTGGGCAGAGGTTGTCCGAACCAAAAGGCTTGAAAGTGTGAATAAGGTGGTAGAGGTGGGGGCCTTTTATAAGAGGAGAGGAGGGGCTCTTTTGGAAAGATTGAAATGTTACATTATTATACAATGATTTTCGGATTCTAAAGGTCCCACACTTATATAATTAGTGGATAAGGTGATAAGGGTTCGAAATATACCCATAAAATAGTCTTTGGACAAGCTTAATCCTTAGATTTTACATTATCTTTTCATTTTATTAAAATCGTTAAATAATGAGGTCATCGCTGCATCATAATGATGTCATAAATAATTTAATTTATTTAATGTCTAAAAATTATAAAACAAAATACTATGATGTAGGAAATCTTTTTATCTTTCTAATGAATACTTATAGTCAAAATTTGGACTTGTGTAACCCCACTTAAAAACTGTTTTAGTAAAACAACTCATGTTTGTGTCAATTTAATTTTAACATTAAATAAATATATATTAATGTCATTTTCCAACCAAAGTGGATCCATGGGGTCCCCAAGTTGACCCATAGGTTGTCTTGGTCGGCCATGACTCATCCAATAGTAGTAGTACAAGTTTCAAGCTCATCTCATATTATTAAAACATTATTTTTACCTTAAACTACACTAATTACCTCTAATCGCGATTAAGAACTTAAAAGTTACTATTCACCAAAAAATTATTTTCATCTCATTGAACCACATTTTACTTCTTAATTACAACCATGTATGTTGTATTTTTGAAAACCAAATCACAGAAGTGGTAATATTTCATTTAAACGAAAAATCAGTTATTTAACTACCACTTAGTGGTTTCACTATTCATCAAAAATTGAAGTTTTTCAGAACAATGCCAAAATTTCATCCTAAGCTATAATTGATATTCCGAATTCAAAAATGATGTCTATTTTACAAAATTCCAAACATATAAGTTTCATTAATTAATTTTATAATTAATTCTCGCTGTCACAACAATAGCGTGTTTTTAAGAAACAATTTATATCAAAAGATTGGCAATTGTTTATGTCCAATTTCAATGTTAAATTAATTCTAATGACCACCATTGGATAAAATGGTAAAAATATATTCTAATTACACTTTAAAACCACTAAATAGTATAATTTATCACTATAAATTATTTTGATTAAAAAAGTTGTTTCTAAGTAATTTTCACTATTCATAAAAAATTGGAAGTTCTCAGAAAATTACAAAAAAAATCAACTTTGGATAATTTTGATATTACGAATACAAAAATGAAGTCCATTTAGAAATATAAAATTTCTATAATTTTAAAAGTGGTTATTACTATTCATAACGGCTACTTTGATTAGTCGCGGTGTTTTAGAACTCGAAGTTGCGTACAATGAAAGCCATTGCATTATTAAATGAGAAGCGTCTCGTGGAAGCTTGGGGTGTTACAGGTATAAATATATAGTGTTTATTATAACAACACAATAATTAAAAAGTGATTTAATAAATGGTATAAATATATTCCATCACAAAAAAATATGTTTCCTATTTATGATAATGTGTTTCAATGTTATTAGATAAATTTTATAAACCCTTAATGAAAACATTCAAACCTATATTATATTTTATGATTTGAATTTGTTTTATAAACATAACTCACTTCCACATTGCCAATGAATTATTTTAATGATTTCAGTTATTTTCATTATAAAATATTGAAATCCCCTTCAATTTTTTAGAAACTATTTGATAAAACTATTTGATCAAAATGGATATGAGATGGAAAAAATACAAGAGGGGGGGGGTGAAATGTATATTTAAAAAATGCTGTTAAAACCTTTAAATAAGGTTCTTAGTTTAATATAACATAAACTAAAACAATTCACAGTGGCTATTATAAAATAAAAAAATGATCTGACTGACTATTGGTCCGATTATATAATACCACAGGTTTAAATAAAATTGTATTCGGGTTGAATAAAAATATCAGAGTAATATGAAGTGTAAAGGATTCAACCATGTAGCGTGTAGAAGCAATACTAAAAAGTGTAAAATATAATTAAAACAATTAACAATGAAAAAAATAAAAAGAAGAAATAAAAGGATTCTATTTCTATTACAATAAGCAGTAGAAAAGTAAAAGGTATTAAAATTATGTTATCCCCAAGTGAAGGGTATTCTTTCACCTAGGATAATAGGTCTATCTTATAAACACCTATAAACCCCTGATACGATGATCAACATGTCCATATTTATATTCCCGAAATCCCTCAATATTTTAGGTAATCGACTCCTCTATGTTTAAAACACTTAAAATCCCTCAATACAATGATCAGTCACAGCCTCTACCTATCCCCAACGACCCTCGATCATAATCAGCTGATTAGACGCACAATGAAAAACAAAGAACTTATTGAAATTCAAAAACTAAGAATGAGTTGTTCACTTCTTGTAATTTCAAGGCATTCTAATGAAGCAAGAGAGAAGTCACACAACCACTCTCTAGAACTTGTAACTAGAAATTTTTTTATCTATGATTCAAATTACCTTCAATTTATTGGCCTTAGGTTCCGAAAGTCAAATTTTCTCCAACAGTCATATTTCTCTAGAAAATACAGAGGGACTTGGACACCTGGAATTGTAACAGTCATATTCAAACTGGAAACATGAAATCATTTTGATTAGTTTACAACTAAATCAATGACATTGTTTTGGTTAAAAAAAATAGATATTTGAAAATTAAAACATGAGTACGATTATTGTAAGACACGAGTTTTGATAAAAGAATGAAAAAAATGAATACGATAAAAGTATATCATGAGTAATATTGATATTGTTGGTATAATGATATGTATGAGTACGATTTTTAGTATGTATATAATGAAAAATGATGATATGATGTAAAGTGGGTACGATTCTCATTATGATTATGATGGTCAGAGTCATTACGATAAACAGAGTGGGTACAATGGTAAGAGTCAGTAAGATAAATAGAGTTGGTGCAATGAACATAGATAGTATGACAAATAGATTGGGTATGATGAAATAGAAAACATATTAAATGCAAATACTTTATTTAAGAATTGAGTATAAATGGATTTATGATTTCCAAAACAAAATACACAAAAGTCAAAAGAGGAGTTGGACTTAATAATCTCCCCCATTTTGGAAATCACAAAACATAAAATAAAACTAGAAAGAAATAATTATCTCCGCTTGAGTTATGAAAAATCTTATGAGTAATAAAATTAATACAACTAACTCCCCCTTAGGTATTTCCCTCAATATGGATTGTATTCGGAGATTTTCCTTGGTTTTTATGTATTATATTTGAGTAAAACATTAAGAATTATCCAACTTTGTAAAACTTACTCTCCTTTTATAACATATTCTCCCCTTTGTGATTTAAAAAAAGAACGTGGTAATCATTAATTTCCTGAAACATTTAGAGAGAAACAAAATGAAAAACAATGGAAATTAAAACATATGACTCATTGAATGGTCAAAATTTCAAATAATTTAAAAATAAAATCAAGAAAGAAATATACAAAAAAAATTCATATGTTCTCTCTTTCTTTCTCTTTATTGACAAACTCATGGAGAGCAACCTTTATATCATTTATCTCTTTCGTGTCTTCTGAAATATAAAGAACCTGATATTTGAGAAGCTTTTGTTGGTTTTCAAAATTTTGATCTTGGTTTTTGATGGTTTCTTCTTGGATTTTGATCACTTCTTCAAGAGTATTGATTCTATTATGAATATTCTTATTTTCTTCATCCAATAAAGTTTTTTTTGTGTTTTTTTTAAAAAAAAATCATCTTTGAAATATGAAACCATAAAAAACTATAAATAAAAAGTATTGAGGCATTCTTGCAACTCTTTCACTGTTTGAGTATCAGCACCATGGGTTTTAAGAATTTGATTCAACTTATCAATTTTTTCCTTATCGAGCTTGTTACAGGAAATATCAAGATTATTTGAAATCCTATTTATGTATTAAATGGACTCCTCATGTTAATTCACTAAAAAATATATTTTTATGACCATTAAGTCATCTTTTTACAATCCTTCTTATGAGAAATAGATCTATCACTCAAATCTTTAAAATCAGACACCACTGACATCACTTTCTTTCTGAGTTCTCTTACTAAACTAAATTTCATACTTTGATTCTCTGTGGTAAAATAAATATTTCCTTATATTAGGTGAAAGTTATGAATATTCTTCTTAATCATTCTTAAAACATGTATAATGAAATCACTTTTTTTTAACAAAAATAGTGTGATTTGAATTTGTGTCTTCATCGTATGATTCTATTTCATTTAATCAGCTTGAGTATTCATTAGTTTGTTTTCATTTTACTTTCTCTTTTTCTTTCTCAAATATTTCTTCTTCTTTTAAACTCTTTCTTATTCAACTTTGTCACTGATGATAATTTTTCTCTTGGCATGAGAACTTTGAGCTATTTTCTTTACCAGAGAAGGAACTCTTTCTGATTGAGTTTCCATAGATTGTACTAGTTCTTGATAGGCATCAACATTCTATTGTTGAACCCCATCACTTTGTTTTTTAAGAGAAGTTTATTATCTAATTATCTTAGATCTTTTAAGATATTATATTAGAAATTCATCTTCCTCTTCTTCTTCACCTTCTTGTTGTGAATCCAATTGATTTAATTCTATAACTTTTTCTTTCCCTTTCTCTAGAAGAGTTTGTATGATTGGTTCTTTTTGTATTTATTCCTAAGTTGAGAACTTTCTAAATCAACACCTTTCTTTATATTGGAAACATCAAAATCCTGATTTTTCTTTTCAAAAGTTTCTTATTCTTATTCTTATCCTTTACGTTATATTCATTTCTCATCTTCTCATCTAAGGCTTTAGCTGGATCAAGAACAATCTGAGGATCACCTTCTTTTCTTTGTTCTCTCTCCTTTATCCACTTGACTATAACCTCTTTATTGTATTTAGTTTTCTTTTTATACTTTTCACCAGTTAGAGGGTCTAAATTTTGAGAATCAATAACTCATTGAGCTTATTATATTAGAAGTGGTACTGATTTATTTGGTTCTGATTTTTGAACATCTTTGACAACCACCTTTGATTCAACATCAAAATGAATGTTCAATTTTCTGTTTGTATCCTTGCTAATCCACAATCCCTTCAATACTTCCAATTATTCATTCACTAGAAGATTTCAAAACATAAAACCTTCTAGGATAAAATTAGTAATAATGATTGGATAAATGATTAGATAAGACTTAATTTCTCAATATTTCACATTCTTAATTGTTTAAAAAATGTTACCAATGAGATTTAAATTTCTCATATTGACAAGATAGTCTAATGAAATGATATCAAAAATATTAAGATTTTATTTATCCCCTTTCCTTATAATAAGAAACCCTTGCATCCATTTGGTGATAAACCGATTGTCTTCAGATGTATGGGAGAACTTTATTTTCTCCTCATTAATAAGAAAGAGTGACTTTTCATATTTTTTCCTTATTAAACATACCAACATCCTCTGACAACTTATGAGAAGGTCATAAGGAGTCACCTTCTTAAGAGACATTGAGAAAATGTGCTTCTTATTTCACTAACATATCAAACTTTCTATTATATATTGCAAAATTAATCCTCACATCCTTATCAAAAGTCACTATTTTATAGAATTGTCTAACCCTTTCAACAAGAATCAGATCCTGAGAAGCTTTCTCAACACAAAGGTGTTCTTAGACTTGAAAAAAATAATCCTTTTAATCGAAGAGTCATAATTATCAAAGATATATCGTGAAACTAACCCTTCTATGATGAAATCCATTTCGGATAAAGTCATTTAAGACATATAGGTACGAGTATTGGTGGAAGATTGAGACATAAAGCTGATTGGTAAAAGGAATATTTGTACTGAGACTTAAAAGGAGGATAAGAGCTTCACTGAGAATATATAAAAAACCGGTGTGGGTTTGAGGATGGGGGAGAACTACTTATAAGAGAATTTGGGTACCTGTTCGTCTTCTAAAGTTTATAATTGAAGATAAATATTCCAACAGTAGAGAATAAAAGGATATTAAAAAATTTATTTTTATTTAAAAAGAAGTTTCTTTAAAATAGGTTAAAAATGAGAAAAAATAACACAAAATAAAATCTATAAAAAAGGAAAAGATAATTTACCTATCTAAGATTTCAAGTGAGTTGTTGGTTTCATACTATTATGAAAGTAAAAATATAATAAAATATAGAAAATAAATAGTTAAAATAATTAAAGGTGAATATGATCAAATATCAAACTGATGATAAAGAAATTGAAAATGACCAATTGTCAAACTGATGGAAAACAAAGTCAATAACATAGATTATCATGTCGATGGAAAACAAATATAATACCATAGGTTGTCAAGACAATTAAAAACAAAGTCAGTGTCATAGGTTTTCAATCCGATGGAAAAACATTCAATACCATAGGTTGTCAAACTGAGGGAAAAAAGTCAATACCATAGGTTGTCAAACCAATAGACTGAGTTTTGTTGAACCAATTAGAAATAAAGACATTATTCTAGGTTGTGAAGCCAATAGATAGAAAGTCAAACCGATATACAAAAAGTCAAGAAGCTAGATAGAATGTCAAACCAATAGACAGAAAGTCAGGCTGATTTATAGAATTCCAAACTGATAGACAGAAAGTCAGATAATAATAAAACAACTAATGAAACAAATAAAACAAATAGAACTATAAAATAATGAATTAAGATAGAAAACATAAAATAATTATTCAAAATAAGATGAAAATAAAAAAATATATAACAAAAGACTATTGTTCTCCCCTTGAAAAGAGGAATCTTTTAACGTTAGGATATTGTAAAAAAATTAAGTAGTTATGAATGATTATTTTATTGTAATCATTATTAACATATTTTTAATATATTCAAATATATTAGACGGTAATGGTATTGTAAAAATATCAGCATCTTGTTCTTCCATTCCAATAAATTGTAAAATGATATCTCATGTTTGTGTGTGATCACTAAGAAAGTGATGCCTAATATCTATGTGTTTTCACGGGAGTTATGAGTAGGGTTTTTACTTAAGGCTTTGCACTTGCTTTATCAAAAAATATTTTAGTTTTAATAAAACTCATTCCATAGTCTGTGAGTGTCTGTTGAATCCAAAACACTTGAGCACAATAACTTACTACTGGCACATATTCAGCTTCAGTAGTGGAGAGTGCAACTGAGTGTTGTTTTTTGCATAACCAAAAAAATAAATAATATCCCAAGAAATGAAAAGTTCTAGAAGTACTATTTCTCTCTATTCTATAACCACCAAAGTCAGCATCTAAAAACGTTTCAATTCAAAAGCATTTCCATATTAATAGAAAAGGCCTAAATCCAAAGTTCCTTTTAAATCCCGAAAAAATATTTTCACAGCTTTTAAATGGATTTTTCTGGATATTCATGATATCTAGAACATAAGAATACTGAAAAAAAACTAAGTTTGGATGGCAAGATGTTATTTATAGAAAACATCTAATCATACACCTAAAAGTTGTTTGATCAACTAGTTTCTCAACTTCATTGAGATCAAAAGTGTTTGAGTTTCCAATATGAGTACTAATACTTTTAGTATTGTTATATCCATACTTCTTGATTATTCATTTGATATACTTTTGTGGAGATATATAGGTATCTTCTTGTTTTTGAGAAATTTGAAAACCAAAAAAAAATGTCATTCATCCATCATACTCATTTAGAACTCATACTTCATTATATTCTCAAATGAATATATTAAAGACTTTTGAGTTGATTTGAAAATGACCTCATCAACATAAATTTGAACAATCATAAGATTTTTGTTTTCTCTCTTTATAAAACGAGTTGGATCCGATGTTCCCTTAATTAAATTATTTTGTAACAAAAGTTCTGTTACCCTATCATACCATGCTTTAGGGGCTTTTTACGTCCATAAAGGGCCTTGGTATGCTTAAAAACATATTCAGGATGTTTTGTATCTTCAAAACTAGGGGTTTGGTCTACATAGATTTCCTCATGTACATATCTATTAAGGAAAGTACACTTGACATTCATTTGAAAGAGTTTTAAATTGAAGAATGCTGCAAATGCTAATAGAAATCTAATATATTTGAGTCTTTCTATAGGAGCATAAGTTTCTTCATAGTCTATGAATTCTTATTGATTATAGCCTTTAGAAAAAAATTCTACCTTTATTTCTTACAATGAAACAATTTTAATTTATTTGTTTCTAAAAACTCTTTTTACTTCAACAACAGATGTATCCTTAGGTTTTTCAAACAAGGACCATACCTTATTATTTTCGAATTCATTTAGTTTATCTTTCATTTCCTTTATCTAGTCCTCATCACCTAAAGGTTCACTTGGAGTTTTACGTTAAAATTGAGATAGAAATGAAATATTTTCTATTTCATTTCTTAATAAATTTTTAGTCCTTACTAGGTGATTTACATAAAAAATGATGTTATTATTGGAATTATTCCTAAGTAACAATTGATTTTGATTTTGTAAAACCTACACATCAACATAATATAGAAAGTCTTCGTGTGTAAATGTCTCAGAAAAAATTTCTTGAGTATTTACAATGTTTCAATAATCTTTTATCAAAGGTTCATAATCTGTTTTGGAAAACACTTCAAAAGAAACATTTTGAGTGTTTCTTAAAACAAAAGGATCTATTTTATCAAACTTAACATGTAAGGTTTCTTCAACAACACAATTTTTTTAAAAAATTATAAGCCTCAGAATTAGTGGAATAAACTAAAAATATCCCTTCATCAGATTTATGTTAAAACTTATTTAATTTATATTTTTTATTTAAAATAAATACTTTGAAACCAAATACATTGAATTATGAAACTTTTGGATTATGACTTTTCCACAACTCATATGGGGTTTTATTAAGAAAATGACAAATAAAAAGTCGATTTGTAGTATAACCAGAAGTTTTAACAGCTACTAACCATTTTTTTTCAATTGAGTATTCAATAAACATGGTTCTTTTTATCTCTTTAAGAATTCTATTTCTTCTTTAAACAATTTTTTTTTGTTGAGGTGTCATTGGTGTAGAAAATTTGTGTGTAATACCATTCTTAAAACAAAAAGCTTCAAAATATGAATTTAAAAATTCTGCACCATTATCATTTTGGATGATTATGAATGCTATATTTTTTCTATTTTTTACTTTAGTAACAAAATTAACATGGAAAAAAAAGCTTATGATTTTTTGGCTTGAAAATATACCAATGTAAATCTGGTGTAATCTTCAACTAAAAAAAACCTAGTACTTGCCTCCAATACTTATTGTTTGTGTAGGACCAAAACGATCCATGTGAAGTAACTGTAATGCATTGGTAGTTGTGACCTCACCGATTTATTTAAATCTTGACATATGTTTTTTTTCCTGACTAGGGTCAAAAAATTTAGAAGAGTCAAATATAAGCTTAGGTAGATCATTAACAAGTCCTTTCTTAGAAAGTTTATATAAATTCCTAAGATTAATGTGTACTAGTATTCTATAACATAACTAATATTGGTCTTTCATTACACTTAGACATGGTATGTCTTGGTTCCTAAGGACTTTTATGCTCAATGTGTAAACATTATTATTCCATTGTGTAGAGAGAATTAATTCATCCTTGGAATTGTGAACTATACATTTATCATTCCTAAAATTCACAAGGTAACCTTCATCACATAATTTAATTACGATAATGAGGTTGTGCATAATACCATAAACAAATAAAACATTTGAAATCAAAATTTTACCAAGGATGACCATATTACTTATACTAACAATTTTTTTCTTCAGCATTGTCTATGAAGGTAATATTTACACAATTTTTCTTGATGACTTTTTCAAAGAAGATTCTATTTCTAGTGATTTCCCTGGAACATCCATCATCTATGTACCACGTGTGGTTATTATTTCTTGTTTTGTTTTCCTAAAATAATAACAATTAAAATATTGAAATCCAAACCTGTTTAGATCTGGAAATGTTTGAAAGATCTTTTTGGAATCCACAGTTGTTTTGAAAAGTTTTCTTTGTGGAAACCCAAAGATTGTGTTTTATTTAAGGAATAATATTTATTCAAATGACCACCACTTTGAGACTTAGTTCAGAATGAATCCTTTTTTGGAACAAAATATTTATTTTAAAAAATAGGGTTTCAATGAGTGTATAATATTCCTTGACTATTACTATGAGGTCATATTTGAAAATACATATTATAAAAATTTTATTTTCTAGATGTGAAATTAGATAAGAGTTTCTTTAATGAAAATCTTTAAGATCTTAGCCTGATGACCAAATTCTAAACCTCATTTTTATTAGTTTTAGAATTATGTTTTTCTTCTAGAATAGTTTTTTCAGATATTATACTATCAAACTATTTAGAAGGTTTGTTCTTTTATAAATTCACTTTATCAAGTTTTTTAGAAAAACTTTCAAAATCAAGAGTTTTAGAATCACGATCTTTAGAGAGATTTGATACTTCTATAGTTAAAATATCAATTATATTATTTTCTTTTTCATGTTTCCTAGAAACTTTAAAATAATCATTTTCTAAAAGTTTATAAAATCTGGAAACTTCTTCATAAGAATGAAAATAATTATCATTATCTGATGAGGATGTTTATTCATTGAAGGAGTAATCTTTATTAGGATAATTTTTACTCAAATAATTATTTTTAAGATATTTAGAACTATGTACCTTGTCCTTTATGTAATGATAAAGAATTTTGGTAAGCAGACAAATATTATTTTGATTTGAGATATCACTATCAAAAGAGTCTTCCGAAGAATCACCTTTAATTTCACTCTTAGAGTCATTTACGTTTAAGAATTTATTTCCCTTGGATTTACCATATTTCTTCTCATTCTTCACTAAATTTATTTTATTTCTGTCCTTTATTTTTAGCATAGGATAATTTGGTCGAATGTGTCCTGCTCTTTTAAATTCATATAATGTGACTTCAGAATCTTCCTTGTCCTTGTGACATTTGAAGGAATTTTTATATATATTTCGTAAATCCTTCTTTCCAATTTTTTTTCATTATTCTAGAAATATTTTCAGGATTATTCTCTGACTACTCAGTATCACTTGAATCTGATAAGACTTCAACTTTCATCTTCTTTAACTTTGTTTTCACAGGTGATTGAGGCATGTAAGTATTTTATTAAGTGGTAAATGATACTCCGTCATTATTATTTTTAACTTTATATGAATATCTCTTAAGACTACTTTCATATTACAATAAAGTTAAAAATAGACCATCAAGAGTAAGATTAGTAATCACTTGAGACTCATCAACTACAGTCCTCTTAGATTCTCATTCATTTGGCATAATTTCTATGATCTTCCCAACTAAAGCATCATATTCTAATTTTTAATCTCCTATATCTTGAGGACTTTTAACAATCCCCATAAATATTTGTTGAACCTTGACTACAGGTTCACCATATGGAAATTAAAAATATTGATAGTCCGCTCTTAGAATTTCTCTTCTTGTTTCAACAATATTAGATGTACCAATGTGTGTAATCTCTAATTTATTCCATTTTATATTCGCAGCTTCACATGAAGAGATTGGACTACAAATATTCAGATTCATAGAAAAAATGATGTATTGTGTACCTTATAGTTTAACTAATATTCAAGTTTTTGTTGAGCTATAAAAGTTCTGAATTCTTTCTTGAGAATCTTATAGTCACCAGTGAGCATAAAAAAGTTATCTACACAAGTATTTATGATAAAAGACTTTATCCAATGTCTCCAATATTCAATGTCATTGCCATCAAAGATAGGTGGTATTCTAGGATTAATATTGTCAATTTAAAGGACATTTATCTTTCCTTCCATCATAAACAAACAAAATAATCTTTCAAAAAATATAGGTTAGTGTATTTAAAAATATAGAAAGAACTATGTAACTTGTAAAATAAAATAAAATACAAGTATACAAAGCAGTGGAAAACCTACTCTGATACTAATTATTGGATTGAAATGGATTTGAGATGTCAAAAATAAAAGAGGGGGTGAATTTTATATTTAAAAATTTCTATTGAAATCTTTAAATAAGGTTCTAAGTTTAATACAATATAAACTAAAATAATTTACAATGCCACTTATAAAAGAAAACTGATGATCAGACTAAGTCTTTGTCTGATGATATTATACCATAGGTTAAGAGACAATTATATTTGGGTTGAATAAAAATATCAGTGTAATATAAAGTGCAAATGATTATACCATATAGTGTATATAATCAATAGTAAAAATTATATACTGTAATTAAAACAATTACAAAAGAATACAAATAGAAAGAAGAAATAAAAGGATTCTCTTTATATTACAATAAGTTGAAGATAAGTAAAAGGTATTAAAATTATATAATCCCAAAGAGAAGGGTATAATTTCACCTAGGATAATAGGGCTGCATTACCAACACTGGTAATCCCTCAATACAATGATCAGCACGTACTTCTTGCTATCCTTAGGAGCCCTAGATTTTACAGGTAATCAGCACCTCTATCTTTCAAACACTTGAAAGCCCTTGATATGATGAGCAGTCAAATAATATACCTATCCTAGACATCCTTCGATCATAATCACTTGATTATAATCATAAATAAAAACAAAGCACTTATTGAAATACCAAAACTTGGAACAATCCCTTCACATATTGTAATTTCAAGGCTTTGGAAGGAAGAAAGAGAGAAGTCACAATATCTCTCTCTAGAACTTAAAAGTATCAAAAGTTGTTATCTATGCTTTAAATGACCTCCTATTTATAGGCCACATGTTTCAATGTTCATATTTCTCAAGAAAATACGGAGGGACTTGGTCTCCTAGAATTATAACGGTCATATTAAAAAAAACACGACATCATATTAATTAGTTTACAACTAACTCCACGACATAGTTTTGGTTAAAACAGTATATATTTGAAAATGAAAACTTGAGTATGATTGTTATAAGAAATTAGCTTTTATAAAATAATGAAATCATGCATAGGAGAAAAGTATAATGTGAGTACGATTGATATTGCAGGTATAGTGATAAATATGAGTAAGATTGTCAGTGCATATATAATGTAAAGTACTGTTACAATGAAAAGTGGGTATGATGATCATTATGAGTATGATGGTCAGAGTTAGTATCATAAAAAATGTGTGTATGATGGCCAGAGTCAGTTCAATAAATTAATTTGGTACAATGAACACAATTAGTATGATAAATAGAGTGGTTTAAATGAACATGAAACCATATTCTATGTAAATCCTTTATTTATGAAATGAGTATAAATAGATTTGTGATTCCCCAAAAAAAAGAAATAAAATTCAAAATAGGAATTTTAAATTAACAAAAAATGGTAATTTTTTTGTTTTAATTATTTTATCATATAGATTCCAAAACCTATGTTTAGATAATAATAATTAATTTCCCCTCATTTGATAAAAATACCCACCCATTTTCCCTTTACTATTCAATAAAGACCATTTTATAATGAATTTACTCTCCCCATCCATATCTAAATCCATCCCAAGGTGTTCCTAATATCCTAAGAAGCTCCTCCCATGCTTTTAAAAACACCCTACCAAGGAAATAGATTGAATCTCCCCCCTCTTTATGAAAGCACTTTATTTATGTTATGCCATTTTATTTCTAAATTTTCAGGTATGAATTTATTATTACACATACCATTATGTTCCTTATGATTTAAATGTAATTATTGACCTCCTTTTACTCTCATTAAAACCTTCCATGATTCTTTATGCATACCCATTATGCTGTTGAAATTATCTTACGGTTTTCAATTCTAAACATTTGTGTTGTGAATTTACATCCCCATATCCACTCATGGGTATTCAATTAGATCTATATATCTTTAATTGGTTTTTTAATTTTATGTATGTCACCCACACTAATTAATTATGAGATTAAATGTGTTAAAATATGTTCTTATGTTTTATGTTCTATGTGGCATACAAATGCATGTACCTGATATGAATGTGATGGGTGGGACCAGAATTATATAACCCTCAAACGTGTTGGGTAATGCTTTTATATCATGAGATACCTTTTATATTGAATGAAATGTTTTCCTAATAATGATATTTTATGTTGTCTTAGTAGATAGAATTGACTTATTCTTATGATGTCATGTTCTATGTTGATACCACATTCATATGTTTGCTCGATGTTATCATTTTATATCATGATTCTATGTTCATATTCAAAATTATCAACCCTTTTTTCATATTAATATCACTCATAACTAAAATGAATTATTTTGTCTTTTTATTATTTTATTATTTTCCTTATTTTCCAAAGGAACAAGGTGTCCCACTCTTATTTTATTTTATTATGTGTATCTTTATATAATAAATAATGAATTTAGATATATTAAATATACGGGTTGTTAAAATTGGAATCAGAGGAAAATCTAGTTATTTTTTGAGTTTATGAATAGGAAGCATTATTGAAATCCATGGGGATAAGACTAAACATAGGAAAACATTCCCAATCTATGGAAAAGTACGCATTAAGTGGTTTCCAAAAAATTAAATCCATGTATGGTATACTATAAGTGGATGTGGCTCTGGAACAATTTTATCTACGGGTAATATCAATTAAAATGACATGTTGGAATTTGAATCAATGATTACCTAGTGTAAAACAAAGAGTACATGTCACACACTTATTTTGGAACTCCCAGGATATAATATTTGCTAAATCCAAAAGGACTTTACAAACCATCATGAAGGGGATGCGAATAACCATAAATTTTCATGTTATGAAAAAGACCATGGGTAACATAGTTACAAACCATGATATGCATAATTCAATATCTATATGAGTTATTCCTTAAATGTTAATAGTTTCACATTTTTTCATGTAATAGTTTAATAATTGTCATCCATATTTTTCCATAATTGTTAGTGAATGTACAAAAATAGGAAGAACTGAGTCAATAGTTAATGTGATGAGCAATGTGTTGACTACCTAAATGAGATACCCAACCCAATTTATATAGGGTTCCAGAACCGCAAAAAAAAATTCTCAATTAACTCATTTTTTTAATAGAAACCTAAATCAGGGGGAAAACCCTCATCCCTATAATAAAGATAATGTTTCTATTAAGATCTTTATGTGACAAAGAAATAAAAATTTATCTTGATATTAAAACCTATTAATCATTGAAAAATGGATCAAATTTTTAAAAATATATTCTTTATACATATATTCTATAAGAAAGAGGTGGTTGTGATAGCTTTTGATCGTGTACTTGGGGCAGATGATCAATTGTAGAAGTTGATAAAAATAGGAATACTGAGGGGAAAATCACAGTGATAGAGAGGAAATAATTTCAATTTTTTTTTTGATCAATATTTTTCTCATAATTATTGAAATAAAATAGATAGGGAGTTTCTTTTCCATACAAAAAAGTAAAATAAATCCATTGGGGATTATGAGAGAAACTTCACAAGACATGCTCGATATGCCTACAACTTCATCATTGACCTAAAAATTAATGTTGATCCCTAATTTAGTTGGTTAAAGATGAATATTAAATGGGATTTGGTGATTTTTGACTATGAAAACAATGATAAAATTGTTTCATGTTCACTAAAAGTTGAAATTGAGGTTATTGAATCACAAGGGTTAGGAGATAGTAAGGTAAGAATGGATTTTAATTCTTTCAGAGCGATGAAGAAATATAATGATGGGAATAAAGTCTAGAATCTCCCTTGTTCAATGGGGGAGATGAGGAATACCAAAAATTAACTTATGGTGAAAAGGAAATAATTTAGGTGTGGGATGGAAGGAAACCTAGATAGTAAATACAGACAAGAAAACCCACCAATGTGATTGAAGAACTGAATAATCTAGTTAGTCCTCATCCTATTTTCCAAATTTTTAAATTATATAGAATAATTAAATAATTAAAATAAATTTAATAACTCAAATTTTATTGATGGTAACAGATGAGAACAACCTCCATGGCCTAGAGATCAAATGTGAGCTTATTAAATCAAAAATGGTAAGGGGGATCCAAAAAATCATGTGGTTAAAGTTATAAAATTTATCCATTCAAGTATTATGAACATACTATTTTATTATCGTTCTACCATTCATTTATATCACACATGTTTAGTAAAAATATTCAAACACTACAAAAAAACCCTATAATTGGAGTTATTTGTTGAAATGAAAAATGGGTAAACTACTATATCTTATTTTTATAACTTACCCCATATTTATATTTGCGGGCTGAACATCTTAGTTAGAATTATAAAACTCTGTTTATCATAATTTGATGCAATTATTGGTATGAATTGGATTTAATTATATATAGAGAACATAAAATGATGAGATAAAAAATAACCCTCAATATTGTGAATCACTCTCAAATTTTATACATTTTCAAGGAGGAGGATGAATCTACATTGGTATCATATTCTCAAGCATGGATATTACTAACCTGTGAGAAAGTGTATGTTTTATTAATTACTGAGGCTATGTAAGAGACCATACTTGATTACATTCCCATTATAAGGGAATATATAGACATGTTTCACGATTAATTACCCAGTCTTACTCAAAAACTTGATTTTGATTTCTCAAATGAGATTACATGATGATCATTTCAAATAGTTGAGACCATATATATAATGTTCTCTATAGAACATGAATAGATGAGGAAGAAAGAGTATGATAATATAGATAATCAGTTTATATACCTAATTGGTTCACTATGGGGTGAACTGATCCTTTTCATCAAGAAAAAGAATGGGCCAATGCACTGTATTGATTATAATTAACTTTAAAAAATCATTATAAATACCAAGTATCATATTGCAATAATTTATGGAAATTTTTATGAACTAAGTGGATCCTAGTACTTATCTAATATGGATATTTAGATTTGATATTATTTAGTATAGGAGAATATGGTGGATATCCTCAAGAATTATTTTCATATAAGGTATGAGCACTAGGAGTTCATACTGATTAAATTTTTAACAACTAATTTACCATTCATATTCAGGTAAATAATGATTATATTATTTAGGTATTAAATTGAAATTTTTTTGTTAGACTTTATTGATGGTATTATCATCAACTCCAAAAGTAAATAGGAGGATGAAGAGAATTTAAATGTTGTATTTATGACCTTAAAAAAATAAATGTCATGTGATAATTATAGTAAGTGAGAGTTTTTGAAGGATAAATTAATATTTATGGGGGAATCTTACCATTAAAAAAGTTACATATATGAAAACTTCAGAAATGGAGGGAATTAAAGGGTCTATTAGACCAAAAACTGTGATGATGATCTATAGTTTCCTTAAATTATATGGGTATTATCATTTATTTTTGAGAAAATGATTTTGATTTTCTATCCCACTGACCATGATATCATGAAAGGGAGTTATGTTTTTCTAGATTGTGGAATGTTGAGAGATCTTTAAAGAATTAAATAAGTGGCTAATTATTGAACTTGTACTCACATTACACACTAGTGGGGAATCATTTGTGATGTATAATGATATGACCAAAAATATCTTAATTTGTGTACTTATGCAAGATTAAATAGTGATAGACTATAACTCCGACAGATTAAATATCCATGAGAAGAACTATCCAACTCATTATCTAGAATTGGATACATTGGTTTTTGAATTAATTATTTTTCAACAATATCTCTTTGTAGAGAAATGTGACATATATACATATCATAAATGAATCATATATATATTCACAAAAAATGTGATCAATATTCACTAATATAGGTGGTTATATTTGATACAATATTAGGATTTTTAATCTATAACCATACCAATGTGGTGAGAAAAGTGGAATATTATATGTGTAGAGAGGATCCTGAAAACCTATCTATGATGAGGATTATAAGGGATCAAATATTCATGGACATACAAAGGATGGATATGGGGAAAAAGATTTTTATTTTACATTTATCAACTAACTAACCAACCATTAATTCTTCATAGGATCAAGGAAGTAAAAAAATATGATGAGGTGCTACGAAAAATGTAGTGAGTATTCCGACGTTAAATATTGATAAATATGGATTTATATACTTAAGAACCAAGATATTTGTCCTATAAAAATGTAAACAAATGAATGAACTCCGAGATTTTTCTCATATTTCATCCTTATATATTCATAATGGATGTACTTAGATGTAAAGATATATGAAGCTACAATTTTTTTCGATAAAATGTAGAGGGAGATTGCAAATTTTGTTTTGTTGAAGCTTTAGATGAAATAAATTTAATGTTAAATGATAAAAGTATAAAGGCATGATGAAAATATTTCCTATACCAGTATAAAAATGAGTAAACATTACTATGGATTTAATTATTCAACTCCCCTTGATGTCTAAATAAAATAATTCCATATGGGTGGTAGTTGATAACCATATAAATTCAACACATTTAGTTTCTATCAAGGAATATTTATCTCTTAACTAACTCAGTAATTTATATATGATGGAATTAGTATGACTTACTAGAGTTCCAATATCTATTTTATATGATTTAGATTCTAGGATTACCTTATTGATCTGGAGAATTTTTTAGCAAGCATTGGATATATAGCTGAATTTCAGTACTAATTATCATCCTCAAATAGATTTTCAATATAAGGTAACCATTCAAATACTAAAGGATATGTGAAAATAATGTTAAATAGATTTCCACAGATGTTTATTTCAACACCTTAACATTGTGGAGTACTCATACAACAATAGTTCCATTTTGGAATCCAAATGAAATCTTGTGATGCTTTATATGGGAAAAGGTGTCAAAGTTCGACATGTTGGGATAAATTTAGAGAGTGGAATATTATAAGACATGATATTATATTAGATATTTGATATAAGGTTCAAAACTTTAAATATAATATTATATCCACAAAATGTAGATAGAATGTTTTTTATACAATTGTTAATGAGACCTTATTTTTTTTGGTTAGAGATAAGATGGACCATCAAATATTTTAGTGGAATATCTTCATGTAGTTTATATAGATAAAAATTATAAAGTTGGATATGTCAACCCCTTTGAGATTCTTGATCGCATCAAAGCTATGTTCTATCGACAAGCACTCCCACATAATCGAACACAAGTATAAAATGTGTTCTATAGATCCCTCTAAAGAAAGTACATACTAGGCCCAAAACTTGTACTAATTCCAGATTTGTTTCCCCTTAAGAATGAAATTTCATAAGCGGAGTATCCATGAATTTCTTAGACTCCAAGGTAATATTTGTTCAATATAATACAACACAAATAGAAAAATTGTTGTGGAAGAACCAAGATTTTGTGGAATTAAAATTGGGACAGAATGAGGTGACAAAACAGAAGTACCCTCATTGGTTTTAGAGCATGAAATGAAAATTTCAAGGAAAAATTTTATAATGAGGATAATAATGTAATGATCCAAACATTTAAAAATGAAAATTCACCTCTGAGTGAATAAATTCCTCATTATGTTATTTAGTTCTAGAAAAGGCATGAACTTCATTGGTTATTTTAAACCAATTATAAATTAAAACATATCATATTTAAAATATTATTATGAATCCTAACTATTGATGTTATAGCAATTTTTCAATGACCATTAATATTGGTATATGATAAGGATTATGGTAAAGTACATTTTCACTAATGAAATTATTGATGAAATTAACTAGTAGGATCATATCGTGTTAAACTAATTTATTGGAGCTTCATAGGGAGATGATAACACTATTATTTTCCCTTGTCTACGACCAAGATTTAATTCTATAACTAAATATTGAATAAAACCAATTATGGGATAATATCAATCTTTTCATTAAGAAAAACCAAACCATGTTAATAGAATCACCATAGGAAAGCCCCAGTATCTCATACCTTATCCTTAGGGTGTATAATAGGGTAATAGAGGGATATGTGTCTGAACATAGGAGTATAAAGTTGTATATTTTTCTTTTAAAAAAATATGGAAAATATTTAACCCTTTTCATTGTTACAATTTTATATGAGTTGAGGAAAATGATATTTTTATAAAAAGAAACTAAATATTTAATTTTGGAAAATAAATGGCTTTAATCTAAAAAACATTTTGATAAATAAAATAATTTTTAAATAAATTATATTTTAATATAATATTATTATTAAATAATATTTAATTATAAATTATAATATAATTTAGTAAAGTTCAATATAATCTTTATAAGGGTCCAAAAATTATTACTATCTTAAACAAAAGTATTTTTCAATGAATGATAATTTAAATATAATACCCTATATTATCATATTTAGAGATTTATCTTGATATAAAAGAAATATTATTATTGACATCATCACCTGAAATTTATCCAATGGTTATTTTTTCATAATTTTTTGAAACAGTCTAATTTTTGGGGATATATTAAATATGGTATGTATTATGGAATAATACTAGCCCAAAAGTGATGTAATAAATAATATAAAATGTATGAAAGACAAAAAATATGTTTCCCCTTTGAAACAATGTGTTTTTATGTTATTTTGTTGATTTTACAAACCCTTAATGAATCCTAAAAATCAATATTATATTTTGAAGTTTCAAATTTAATTATTTATAAACATGAATCACTTCTACATCACCAAGGGTATTATTTTAATAATATTGGTTATTGGATTATAAAATATTTAAAACCACTCCTATTTTGAATAAACCATGGAAAAACCCACTGGAGGGCTTTTAGTTTTTATTATTTTATCATATAGAGTCCTAAACCTATGTTTAGAAATAAATTTTGAATCCCCCAACTATGGCTATAAAAACCCACTCATTCTCTTACTCATCTTCAATAAAAATCCATTGATCATGAATTTTCTCTCCATTTACCTCTATAAATCCATCATAAGGTGTTCATAAGCTATTAGGATTCTCTTCCCAATCTTTTCGAAGCACCCTATCAAGGTAAGGTATTATATCCTCCTATTAATAAAAAAACTTTCTTTATGTTAAGAATCTTTATATCGAATTTCTCATGCGAGAATACAATTTACAGCTAAATATAATATATTTATGAACTAAAAGTAATGATAGAGCACAATTTATTATCATTAAACCTATTCATGAATCCTTATATACACCCGTCTTGCTATTGAAATTATCCTGTGATTTCCCATGCTAAAGAATTTTGTATTGAATACTCATACCCACTTACAATAGAGAGTATTTTACTAGATGTACCTATCCTTCATTGAGTGGGGACTTACATGTATGTAAAATAAAATCTAAAATTATGGGATTAAATTATTTGAAGGATTTTCTCCCATTTTAGGATCTATGATGTACACCAATTCATGTACCACATATGAAAGTGAAGAGTGGGATCAAAATTTTATAGTTCTCCAATGCATTGGATAATGTTTTTAATTTATGATATACCATTTATGGTTCTTGATAATTTATCATAAGAAAAATATTTTCTGATTTTATGAAGTTATCCCTAACTTATGCTTATGATGTCATGTTTTATATTGATGCCAAATCCTTTGTTGTCTCAATGATATCATCTTATATCATGATTTTATGTTTATGTTTACGATTCTCACACCTTTAATTTAAATTTGATATGCCTCTTTAATAACATGTATTACCTTCATGATGTTATACTTTAATTATTCATGTACTGGATATTATATATCACCCCTTTCTTATGTCATCCTTAGGTTATACCATGAACTATTAGAAGATAAATGGACTTTAAGGGCATGTTATGGAGTTTTAAATAATGTATTTGTATCCTTGTTTCATGTTATTGAGTTATATACCTAAATTACTAATGACACTTGGCCTCGTGATCTTTGGGGATTGTATTATGTGTATCATTATTTAATAATTCATGAATAAATACATATTTAGGATATGTGTTGTCATAGTAGGGACCTATCATTTTCTTTTTGTGTGGGTTCTCTAGGAATTATAAGACCTCTTGTCTGAAATATCGTAAGGCCTACCTTCAATATAGTTATTCTAGTCATCTTTAGATGTTTTGTAATTCGGTTCTTCAGATGAAGTTATTAGAGTAGTTTTTTGGGATGTTTATCCATGTAATGGGTTTCTTTAGAGATTTATAGTTGATTAAATATTTTCATTATTTTTTTGAGATATCCATTGATGAATGTTCCCTTTAGATAAATATTGGTTTTTTATTTTTATATGATGGTCATTTGTGGATGCAAGTTTTACTGGTTAGTGGAATCATATATCTTTAGGGTTATTTTTATAGTTATATCCTTGCTGATTTATATTTTTTTACAGATTTGAAATCAGAGACCCAAGGGTGAAAACTTGGGTAACTAAGACCGATGTTGTCATTATGGTTGGTCACATGAGGGATCTGATATTTTTAGGGGTTCATTATGATATGATATCCCATAGTTTGGATCCTTGTTTACCCATATAAAGTGATATGAATCAGGAATAGTGTACATTTTGGTTTAGTTAAGGATTAATGTGGTTTTCTTTATAGTTTCCTTTTTAGATCAAATATTTTGGGTTTTATAATATCAATTTTGGGTATGAGATATTTCTTGGGTTGGGTAGCTCTTAGGAGTGGTGAGTTAGTCTTTGACAATGGAAATTTTTACCTCATTAAATTTTACCTTATTTTGATATTTTTTCGAGGTTAATGTTTATTATTTTTATGGAGGTTTCCTAATAGAGGTGATTTCCCTTTCATACAACCATTTTAGATGAATTCAAAGTGGTGGGGATACCAGTTCTAATTCTTCATTCTCCTATATCTGCTAGTTCTTTCATTTTGGTTTTATATCTACTTAAAGATTATTTTTATTTTTTAATATTTGGGGTTCCTTTTTTGATGTTTTATATGGCATGTATGATTAATCTTTTCCCACTACACACTTTTTTGTTTTCTACAACCGACCATATTTTGGATTTGAGGTGTGGAGTTTTTGTTTTTTTTCATTTACTTTTACTTTGATTGAGGACATTATAGGGATAAAAGGTGTTATTTTAGAAGGAATCATCACACATAAACATTTACTTTACCCATTATATTATATATATATATATATATATTTTAATTTTACTGAATTCTCGGACAATTTTATTTCAAAAGTAGTAATTTTGATGTTATAGTATCTGGCACATGATTGATTGATAGTGAGAGTTAATTCTGAATATAATCTATAAAAACCATAAATCCATTAAGTTGGATTACTTTCATTATTGTCTCATTCCTTGGCTTAGAGTTAAAAAAACCATGCATCTTCAATGTTGTATTTAGTGAGTCCTTCATGGTTTATGTATGGTTTTGAAATCTTCATGCCCAAACTACAAAATGTACCCATATTTTAAAATGTGTGAAATACCTATTCCAATATATTTTATTTATAACTAGGAACCCTATCCTATCATACCCATTCATTAAATAAATCTTGGATGGGTAAAAATAATGAATCCCCTCCCACCATTATTTTTTATCCTTCTATATTCGATTCTTGGTGGTTATTCCTTAGTAAATCCTATCCAACTATCCATTTCTACAACTTCACCTGTTGTTTTTCCATTATCTTGTTGTGGCTTGGGGTTGGACCCAAACATTGTGGGATTTTTTCTGTTTTCTTTATTTTTCCCCTAATTAATATATATTTCTCTTTAGGACTTATTCTCTATATTCTAGAAGATTACACTACATCTACACATGACCTTGGTAGGTGATTCTATGATATTTTCTTTTTTTAATTCATTGAATGCATGGAATTTATAAATTAATTTTTATTAAATACTATTTTTTTATGGATTTTGAGATTAAATTATTTATTATTTTCATGAGATTATGGTTCATCATAAAAGGTTTCCTTATCTATTTTTTTTTTAAAAAATTGAAGGTTCTCGTATACCTAGAGTTTATGAAATTTCCCAAGGGTATTATTTAAATGGTTGTTGATGAAATTTGTGGGCTTATGTTTTGATTTATATTTTTAAAGAAAGTTATTATATATTTGAATAAAAGTTTTGGAGAAAACAGGGTGTGTGTTATAATGTTTTCAAAATTATTTGAACTTGTAAAATTTTTTGTGGTGGAAAGGCATCCTCATCTTGAGATGGGTTTTCGTCTGATGGATCACTTAGGATGTTATAATATAAAGGTTTAGTTACTCATGATACCTTATATGATTTACAAATTTCTATTTTCAATCGTTTTTTAACATATTCTTCTGATAAGTTTATGTTGTTAAAGGTGTTGTTTTATATGTTGGTGTTTGAGGATGGGAGTGAGAAATTTCTTATATTTTGTTTTTAGTAACTTCCAAGATTGTTTTATCACCCCAATGTTTATTGGATCATGGGAACCTATGTTCATATTGGGGAGGTCTTGATTAATTCCACCCTATTTGGTACACACACTACTATTTCCCCATTATTGCGTTATAGGCTGGGTCTTTATGGGAGGTTCTATTATGATGAGGTTAGTGTGGGTTAAATGAATGGATTTATTTATTAATGGACATAGTGTAAGTTAGTTATTGGTCTGTGTTATTATAGAAAAATTAGTATCATATATCTTTAGAAAATATGTTATATCCCATGGAATATTATCTTTTATTTTTTGTTATATTTATTTTATTTCCATTTATTTTTTGGTCCCATATGTTTATTGGACTAGTGAAACCCCTAAAATACACATGTTTACATTCATTTTGTTAAATAAACTCATGGTACCTTTTTCATTTATACACACTTTATATATAGATGGGAGTATTATATAAAAATAGTTTTAATGGTTATTTGGTAAATTAATTTCCAAATAAAAAGATATATTTTAGTTATTGATGAGTTTTCATGAAATTTTTAGTTTTTTTAAAAAAAGTGGTATGGTTTTGTTTTCCTAAAAATTTATGGTTCATGTTTTGGGTTTCAAAGTTCTTTAAATAATTTTGGTTTTAAAATTAGGATTTTTTATTGTTTAAGGAAATGAGTAATTGATTTGGTTTCACTATTTCATTATTAAAATAGAAACCCATATTTTATATATTATTTCAAATAATAATTCATGATCTTTATCAATAATGGAAATGAGTATATTCTTTGGTTTTAATATTTCTTAATTAAAATATAAATCCATATTTTTTATTATATTTGAACATAGAATTCAAGAAATTTTTATTTAATGTAATTTCAAATAATCTAGTGAGGGATACTATTGGTCCTATTACCTCAAGCCCTATATAGATATAGTGTGTGTGTGTAGATCACATGAATTATAATAGTTACAAGTTTGACTTTCCATTTGGAAATCATTCTCTTAGGTAATGACGATTAGTTGGTATGTAGTGAAAAACCATGGATACATTTGTTATGGATTTTAAGTATTGTTCAATTTGACTTTGTATTTATTTCGACATTTCGATGTATTATCCATGATGAATTTACCCCATGTAATATTCAATTACCTTTATTTTATATTGTTATATATCTATTATGGATGATGTATGTATACTGATACAAATGGGTTGGATTAGCTTAATTGAATATGATTTATTTGGTTATTTATTTATTTTGTTAGGCTTATCTGTTACGTGAGGAAGTCCAACGTATGGATGGTCCATGCCATATATTCATTAAAATATTTGTTGCATTGTAAATATTATTTGTTGGGAAAATCATTCACAAGAGTAATTACTTGATTCCCATGTACTAGTTGACAACCCTTGGCTATAAAAATAAACTTTTAGGCCTAGTAGTTCTTAGGAAAGGTGGTGTGTTAGGTCCACCTAGATCGATTTGTTAAAGGGAAATGATGAAATTATTCAATTACTAAAACACAAGTTTATGAACTAAATAATGTGATAATAGATATTTTACTAACTATCTAAAATAAATTCAACAATTTATTTTATTCTATATTTAAACACTCTTATTTTTTTAATAATATTTATTAAAACATTTCCATATTAAAGAATGATTTTATAATTAAAATAACTTGTGAAAATGTTTTCCAAAAAAAATATTATCCTATTTTGCATTGTATGTAGGGAATTTTTCAATTTTCCAAAGCTGATTTTTATACCCACGGTAAATATTTACATTATACATAGAATGGATTAGATATTAATGTATAATATAATAGTTCATCATTGAGGGAAAGGGACTGCAATATTTTTGGAATATAAAAATTATTTTTTAGTGAAGAGACTTCATTGCTTGTGTTTTTTATAATCCACCTCTAATCGATATTCATAATTAAATTCACTGAGAATAAGATGATAGAATAAAATTTGATGCCGCAACACTCCCCTGGAGAGCAACGCCGTTAGGGTTTTGCGTTTTTGCGGTTCTCCAAACCGAGCGTCGACATCTGGCCTCAGCTTTTAACTCCGACAGTCCTCTTCGTTGGCCTCTTCCTTCTGCCATTTTTGCCTTCTGCACCTCGCCTCCAGCTCGACCAAGCGGCTGTGTTGGTTTTCTGCTTCCAATCACCCTTCACTGAAGCGATTTTCTTTTCTCACCGGGAGGCTCTCACGGACGTGGGTTCCTTTTCTGAGCATCATCGCTGGGATCTCTGGTGGGTTTCGAAATGATCCTTACTTGATCTTTGTCTTGAGGTGAGCAGATTCATTCAACTTTCTACAGACTGGAAGTTCATCTCTACCATCAGATTTGGTTTCAGATCCGAGCTCCACCATTATGGATCGAGTGTTGGCGACATGCTTCTAGCGGTGGTGCTTCTTCGTGATGAGTTTCGATGCTCCTCCACCATTTGGTGCTTGGTTTTCCTGCTGATTTTGCTGCGTTTTTGCAGCTCCTCTTTTGCCTGCAGTTTTTACATTTCTTTTGGCTGACTTCTTGTTTTCTCCATGTTGTTATGGAACTGAAGGCTTGTTGAGATTCAGATGTTGATGTAAGATCTGGTCGGTGTGTCTTTGCATTTGGCACGCTTGTCTGTTTCGTGTAGATGGCGTCAAGTGGGAGATCTCGGAAGAGGGTTGTGTGTGATGACACACATCATTCAGCTGTCTGTTCTCATTTGGACAGATGGATACTCTTCTGTTCTCTACACAGTGTTATTCTGTCTGGTTTTGCACTGCATCTAGTTGACTGTACAGTGAGTTCCTCTCTTGCACCGTCGGGTGGGCGGCTTGCAAGAGAGATAGGTGTGCTGGCATATATCGCCTGGTCTTCTTCTTACATTTCAGTGTGGGATTTATGAGTTCCTTGCCTTGTTTGTGTTGCCACAGGAGACACTTCTTGGCAAGGGGGGTGGCACATCATCTTTGATTGATTTCACTATTACAGTTTTTGACAGGGGTAAAAAAGACTCATGGCTATTTCTGCTTCTGATATGTGCTTCTAATTTGGCATTTGGGTCCATGTAAGGCCTTTGTTCCATGTTGGGTTTCATTTTTTCATTTGGTTATTGTAATGGGTTTCTCCTTTTCCTAGTCCTCAAAAGGAGATGTTTTCTTTTTGTGTTTAATCAAAGGGTTTCTCCCCGCACCTTGATAATAAAATAAAATCTATTGAATATAAGGATATCTTAAAATATAAGGCATATTGATTTTAAAATAATACATTGTTGTGTTTCTTGGTAAATTAAGTAGACATCATACTAATCACAAAGCTTATTTCTCAATTAACCTAATATTTAATGAAAAAATCATATCTAATTTATACTTTAGAATAGTTTCAGGGGAATTCATAGAATTGAAAAAATATATAATATTTCTGTGATAATGAGTTTATATACCCTAGTGTCAAAAATTTGAGAACAAATTTTCTATTTTTAAAGAAAAATGAACACGCTTTGAGGTTGTAAATTGATTATTGTGAAATTAATACCATTATTTTTAAAAACAAGTTTCCTTTACCATGTGTTAATAACCTAATTGATCAACTTGAAAGGGATAAATACTTCTTATGTATTAAACTTTTTCTAGTTTTATAAATTGAATTTTTAATAATGGTGATATTCCATGGGTGACTTTTCTTACAAGTTGTGGTCACTACGAGTTCACTCTAATTTCTTTAGGATGAAGAAATAAGCCCTTTGTTTTATTAAATATGATGAATAGAGAATTCAAGGTTTATCTTGGTAATTTTAAATAGAAGATATATTTTTATGTCTTGATATTTTTTAATAGATATGAAGATCATAATAACCATTTATTTATTGTAACCTTAGAGAAAAGTAGTTGTATTGGAAATCCAGTAACTATTAATTTTAGATTCATCAAGTTTCGCTTATTTTCTATATTTTATCAATGGACATGATATCATTTAACCTTTCATAATCTAATGTTATTAAGGAATATATAATAACAAAAATATAACAATATTAATTTTTTTTTCTTAATGTATCAATTTTATATCAATAATTTGTTAAAATGCTTCTTGATTAGATAACCCATTAACCAAGTTGATATGTAAAGTGGAGAAAGTCGCATGGTCAAAAAACTTGTAGATTTTTTTGAATAATTAAATAATATATTAATAAAAACACACATATTAAGTTACCATTTTGGAAAGAATTATTTTTTATATATACTGATGCATCAAATAATAAACTTGGGTTTGTCCTTATTCAACATTATAGAGTTTTTTATTATAAATCAAGAAAATTAAAGAACAATGAAATTTGTTTCTATCACATGAAATATTTTTAGAGGAAACATTATTTTATTTTAAGATATGGAAACACTATATATATGGTTATAGATGTGACATATATACATATCAGAATAGTTTGATGTATATATTCTCACAAAAAGATCTTGACATGAGACCAACGAGATGACTTGAAATATTCAAGGACTATGAATGTGTGATACGCTACCACCATGGGTAGGAAAACAAGGTGAAATATTTATAGGAAGGATCATGGATTTCTTCCATGTTGTGGATGTAAAAGGATCTAATATTAATTGATTCAACAAATTTGGAAGTGAAAATTATTATAGAACGGGAACATAATTCCTTTTACATGTAATTTCCAAAAAAATCATTATTATAGAATATTACGAAGTTTTAATAAGTATATTATAGTCTATAAAATAGCATTGATGATATATAAGATGGGATATTATTAGAATCCATCTATAAATATGAAGTTTTGATATTTGTATTGATATTTTTCACCATCATAACCCATGATAAAGAAACAATTTATAGATAAAGATAAAAAATAGAATTTCTCTATACACTATGGTAAGACCAATATTTATTGGGATTTATCAGATTAAATCTGGTGGGGAAACATTATGTGTAATTTTGATGACTATGTTTCAGGTTTTTTGGTATACGAACTATTATAGGCTACGAGACAATTTGTAATGGATTTTTGGAATGAATCCCTATTCCAATGTGGAAGTGGGAAAATATACCAAGGAAATTTGATACTTATATTCTCATGAAATATTATAAGAATTATTTAATAAACATTATCATGAATTTACTTAAAAATTCTATGAATTTTCTAGAAAAAAGTGAATATATACTCCTTATGTGAGTTATATGGATCTATATTAATTAATTTATGTGACATCATGTGAAAATATATTATTCACATTTGATCATGAAACTTGTTTCTCATCAAATATTTTGTGATGTCTTTAGATGGATTTAAACAAAGAGATATATTTTAGCACCACATATCATCCTCAGATTGATTGGATATCTAAAAGAACAATCATAACATTAAAGGTTTTGTTGAGTGTTTCCGTAGTCAACTTCCAAGAACTTAGGGATATTATATACCATTTTCTTTGTAATTTTATACATCAATACCTTTCATTTTTGTTTAAAAATGGCACCATATAAAGATATTTGTTGGAAAAAATTTTCTACTCTTAGAGGGATAAATATATAGAAAAGTTTTTAGTTGGTCTAGAATTAATTGAGGATATAACTAAGTAATATATATCTATCTAGAAAAATATTAATATAGATCAAAGTAAGTCAAAAATTTATCTCTTTAATTAGAAGGACGTAGAAAACATCAATTATTAAGGTATAAATAGATCTGGAAATTTAAAAAAATGAAATCAATTTTTGGAAGTATATTCTAAACACAACACACGTAATAAAATATATAAAGGACTTTCCAATGTCCAATTTTTTTTCCAAACAATTATTTGTATATTAAATTATTTTTCATGGTGAAAATAACATAAATTAATTAATTTGGGTTAATTAATGAATATTAAAAAAATATATGTTTTAAATGTCAAATTCCCCGATCTTATATATTGATAAAGATAAATGGTATTCAATTTTACATAACCTATATTTTGAAATCCGAATCCTCAAAATTTATAAACAATTATAACTAATTTATTATACATACCCACCCATACTGTCATACCTATTCAATAAAAAATAATTGATTTTGGTTCACCACTATATTTCTATCTCATGTTTCCTTCTATGATGTTATTATGTATTTAAGGAGTTCTTTCTCAGGTTTTAGAATGTTATATTGTAATGAATGTGTCACCAATAGCTTATTTCCATTTCTCTTTTGTAATATTTTTGAATTAATTTACACTATAATTCCAAATATTGTTATTATTCATTAGTATAAATAACTTAATGTATTAAAAAAGGGTGATTATCATTCCCTCTCATTATACCCCCATCACAAGTGTTTTTAATCCCAATATATTTCCATATCGATAAACTTCATTATTCAAGTCCTTATAGATGCCATGCATTTTTGGTATAATAATGATATTATTTATAAGAGTGGGATTTTTCTAAGTAAGGATGATATATGTCTATTTAATTCAACCTATATTAGTTCTAATTTTCATTAAACACGTTTTTGGAACATGTGAAACATCAGTATCAAATCATGTAGACCTGAATGTTTCTACCAAATGAAATTTAGTATCCCTAATGAATATAAAATATGTGAAATTTTATAATCCTAGATTTTGGGTTATTTTTTATATAATTTATATGGTCTGTTAAAGTTGTAATTTATTTTATTCAATTACTAATTATTATTAATATTCTTATAAAGTCATTGTATCCAACCATATTACACCATTATCTTTCCATTGACAGGGGTACATTCCTTTTCATTATGAATATAATATTTAGTTTTTAATTTTATTGACAAATATTGACCTTGATGGATATATTAATTCATTTAGTGGGTGAATCTTTGATAATATATATATAGATTACTTCAATATGGAAAATTATTGATTGTTTAACCATGTTTTTAATGGGGGATCCCTAAGAACATTATGTTTATAATAAACAATATTTTAATGTTATAGACAAATTAGATTTAATATGTGATGGGTAGGGCCTAAAATTATATAACCCCTTGATGTATATGTAGGTATCATGAAAAAAAACATGGGCATTTCATTTATGACTATAATTTTATGTTTGCTATCCTAGGATGAGGCCTTGATAATATGGTTATGATTCTTGATATTATTCATTCCTGCATTAGAAGATAAATTATTATTATGAATATGAGTATTTATTCCCATTATTATAATATCCATGGATTATTTTATTCTTATTCATTTTTATGGAATAATTTTTTTAATTTATTTTCTATTTTATTTTTTCAATGATTATGACATGTTAGATTTCATTTTACTCTATCCATTCCTTAGTGATTAACCTCACCCTTTATATTGTTTCACTATTTTCCAAGAAATCCATGAATAATACTACATTTTACCTAAATATAAGTAATGAGTAACAATTATTTTATAAATATTTTATTTTCTTAATTTATGTTTTGAATTTAATGTAACGAAAATGATTTTATCATGTCACTCCACACTATAAAACCTTTGGCTCTTATGGGTTGTGTTATATACCATTGTACTGAATAACTGTCAGCTATTGGTCATAAGAGTTGGGGTTATAACACATTAAAAGTGTATTTGAGACATTAAAACATGCTTGTGTGACTAAAGATTATGTGATTGTCATGTGTATGTTAATTTTATGATTATTGATGACTTAGAGTGATGAATTTTGAATTTTTATTTATGTTGTTATTTTTTAAACTTTTTTTTATAGAAAACCATAAATTTTGATAACTTGTAAGGATTATAGGGGTTGGCTATGATATGTGATAATTATGTTTCATCCATGGGTATTCAAAATACCATGTGATTGGATACGAATTATATTATATTCCATGAGTTTATCACCAGATTCAAATGATACATGTACTTCCTTAGATGGTGAGGTGATCCAAGCATTTCATTAATTGAATTACACTCTTTGAAGGAATATTCATTATATATCATTACAATCAATGCCATCATGATAAAAGTTTAGTGACTTTGGAAACTTGGATATATAACAAATTATTACTTAAAAGATCAACTCTATATTTAACTTAGTTCTTCACCACTAGAACACAGCTTAGAAATATCATCCTTAAAACCTTTCTTTATATCCTAAGGAAAGGAAACATAAAAAGGAGTGATTTTAGACAATTTTATAGTTTAAAAAAGAAGATATCAATCACTAATAATTTTTAAGTATATAAAAAGTATAATGGTAGGAGAAAATAATCTTAACATTTGAAAATCATACCCACAAATTCATTTTTCCTATTCATGAGTTAGGCATAAAGCTTCACAGTTCATAAGATATGAATAATAATGGAATAAAACAACATGAGCCATTAGAGAATAACATTGGAATAAGATCATATCATAAATGTTTGAAAAAAGGTGTTTAATAGTAATAATAACTTAATTATTTTTCTAAATACACCCTTAAAGAAATTCATCACCAGTTTTGTAGAACACATAGATTTTGAAAGAAGATAATTAAGTTTAATAGCGTATTTAACATGAAACATAATGCTTAAACGATCCATGAAACATATAAGTATTATAATCAATTCATTAAATTGGAGGTTATGAATAATATAAAATAAATTATTAAATAAAAAAATATAAAATTTTCCTTCCCAATATAAATTATTGAAGAATAATTATGGTATAATATCATATATAAAAATTAAATTACTTATAATAATAAATCACGAAATATGGTGATGGATAATGAATCATATCCCTACTTGGAGGCAGTTGTCCACATGTACTTACAAGTGATACATTCATTTCACTTTTTATGGAATGGTTTTAAAGTATGATTGTTTTATAATAACAATATAAACTAATTTATTTATTATAATATATTCAATATGTTGTGATGGACTTAATAAATGTTGATATGGTTAAATACCTTATAAAATTGAAACATCTTAGTTAATATTTATACCCATTTTCTGAGATACCTCTATTGTATTACATGTTAATCCTTGAAATATATGTGTCAGGATAAGAAAAAAGGATCTAAGATGCAGTGAATGAATTTTGGAATTCATTAGGGTAGGTATTTTTGGAGGATTAAGGATCAAAATACATTAATAAGTTAGGAGATGAGGTTCCCACTTATAAGTGAGGGGAGGGATGCATATGTAATTACCTAAAAGATTTTAATAATATAGTGTAATTTTATTGTGAAAGTGGCACAAAATGGGAAATAATTTGAAGGTAATGTAACATGGGGTTTAAATCTATACCACTAATAATAATTTAATAATTTTATGTGCCATCATTACCCTTATCTCTTAGTTTAAGCCACCTAGTAAATCCATTTAACTTTAACTATGATAATTGTTTTACTGATTTTACTATTCGTTATAATAAAAAATAAAGATAGTCTCATTACCAAATTTGGAAATGATGATTAAAAATATGGAACCCATTTTATCAAATTAAATATCCATAATTAGAATAACTTAATTTTAAAATAAGCATGCAATATCTATGAAAACCCACATAAAAAATCATTTTTAACAATAAAATTTAATTTATTCTTATTCGATACATAATAAAAAACATAAAATGGGTTTTAAATTATTTTATTAAATATATAATATATACATTTCATTATCAACATTAATTAATTGTGATTTATTTAATTCATTATGATGAAAATACATTGTTCATATTCAAATAGTTTTGAGAAAAAAGAGTTTTTCAGCCCAAAACATAATGGGACTTTTAAATGACATGTTTTAATGAAATGAAATAACAGTTTTACAAAAATAATTATTTTTCATTGTTAATAGAAAAATAAAACTTTATTGAAAAATAACTAAATTCCTCCCTAAGATAATAATGAAATTACTAATTCCAAATTCATGTCTATTATCTCAAAGAAAATATCTAGAAATTTTAGAAACTAGTTATAATGTGTATAAAAAAATCACTTAAAGCTATTTTTGAAGAGGAAATATTTTTGAAGCATAAGATGAATTTATAGAAAATTTATTTTTTATTTATTATGAATTATAGAATTTTCATTATCAAAAAAAAAATTAAATATTTTTAATAATGTGGTTTTTATTACTCACACATTACAATTTACTCGATAGGTTATAATATTCCCATTAATATAATATTATTTTTTACTATATTTTAGTTCAATTAAATAATAGTGTTGTGTGTTAATCTTGAAATATAGTATTGGATTATCTTTTAAGAAATATTCATGGAGTTATATTTAACCTCATTATATAATTTGTGTCCTCATAAATTTATTTATTAATAATAAAGGGTAGAAAATTTTAAAAGCAAATTATTATAAACCCACATCATACAAAGGGATATTAAATGTGCCTCTGAAAAGGGGAAGTGGGAAATCTAATGGTAACGTCAAATAAAACACAATATAGGTAAAATCCAAACCAACCCATTTTATTGATTCAAATTTGAGGTTCTACTGACCATATGTGTTGTCCCCAAGTCCCCATGGATGGAAATAAATACAATGGTTCTATAAAAACATTGGGGGATGATTTGACATGAAGAAAATACATCACATGAAAAGATAATAAATAAGAAACCTAACCAACTATATGATGCATGAGAATAAAAAATACAAGTTAAATAATAACCAATAATATATAAATTTTTGAGTATTAGTGACAATGAAACCTAAATGTCCCAAGAAAATAAAGGATGAACCAAAAATAAAAACACCATTGTGTAATCGCTCCAAATAATCCAAATGAGAAACTCCATGATAGGATTGCATCCTAAAAAACTAGAATCCTAATTATTTACTAGATAATAATTATACTTTTCATTTACCTCTTCCATAAAGAACAACATCTTCATACACAACAAATTTCATATGCAAGGGATGAATAATCATACCCTATAGGTTTTCCCTATGGGATTTACCAACACACATCACTTGACCCAAAAATAATGTAGCTCATAGTTTATATAAAATAGAATGTGAGAATGTAAAAACAATTTACCATGAGAAAGGAGTTCATGAAATCAAATTTAACATAATAATATTTTATTCATTCTTTCCACTGGTTATACCTTTCTAGTTTTCACACTCACTAACACATTAATGATGAGTGAAAATATCAATACTCATGAGCAGTGATGAATTTTTAAGCAAGATATCACATGGTGATTAATCCAATATGCCTTTCATATCTAGCAAGAATAACCAAGTATATTTCTATTGGTCCTATTAAAATACTATATAATCACATTAAACCATGTAGTTTAAGTCTATATTCCATAATTCCTTTCATCAAAACCAAATATTTCATTTTCTAGAAAATCATTTGAAAAAGATTCATTATCAACTAATAAAAAATATGGCATTCATAGGGCTAAAAAATTTATTTATGTCATAACCATTAATAAAAATAGTAGTTTTTTCTTCTTATTATAATGGGAATATATTATTTTAAAGCAAAATAAAATATGGTTTATATATTGAAATCACGACCAGATAGTTTAGAAATATAAGCCATCTAATTCCAGAAAAAAATGGAGTGAGAGTGAAGCCATATACCTCAAGCCAAAGACACCCAAAAATGTGAGAGCCACTTTACTTCAAAAAAAATATTGAAATTATATAATAACTCCATATACAACCAGTAGAATAAGTTTTAAGGCTCTCTCTTAATTCCTCGATTTGAAATAGCATAGAAAAGGTGGATAAAAAGGGCTAGTATAAGATGATTCTATTCAAAAATAGAATTAAAATTCATCATATGATAAATCGATGAAAATATATAATACCTCACCCTAAAATCCTTAAGAAAAATAGAAGATAAAAATTATTTTTCCCATCATCATGACATGGTGGAGGCACTATGGATATGGGGCCTTCAGAACCTCAATATCTAGGAGGCAGAACATGGACAACCAATACAACTTAGTGTATAAACATATACCATCTAAGGCTCACCATGACCTGGCGATGCTACTCCCAATGAAACATGACTATGACTATTCTTAACATCTATGAATTTTTGTGTTTCCATATTACAAAGGGCCACACCTAACATAACACACCTACCTCTATACCATGTTTCTACTTTTGTTGGTACTAGAACCTTCCAAACACTTATTAACTCCTTGAGTATCTCTCTGAAGCTCCCTGAAAAAAAACCAAGAAAATGATATAAAACACTATGATAAAAAATGAAATTCCCCAAACTAGATTTGTAAATTCTCCCCATTATTGGTATTTTTATCCTCGAAAAGCCGGATATTGGTGTTTCTTTGGAATTTCCCAGTAAAATATTATAGTATATCTATATTGTATTCCCATGTTTCCACCTAAATGTGACCCTGATTTTATAAAATATTTACTAAAATGATACCTATTCACCATATTATATTCTATTATTTATCCATAATTTTATCAGCACCTGAAGAAAAGTTTCATTTGATGAAATATCAATGTGGTCTCCTTGAATTATATGGTCAAAATCAGGCTTGTATTTATTTATTTGAGATAAATGAGATATATTCAATATGAAGGTAAATCATGGTGGTAAACTAGATGACAATCCACATCACAAATTCATTCCATTATATCAAAATAGATGATGAATGAAGGAGAAACATTACACTACTAACACAAATGTTGATGACCTAGAATTTGATAGTCTTTCAAGAACACAAGATTTCCCACCTCAAATGATGACCGCTGATGAAGATAATCTATAAATTTTTTTAAAAAATTTTAGATTTCATCATTCTTTTCCTAATAATTTGTATTTCTTCAATCATCTCCTAAATAATATTAAGTCCCAATAATGATGTTTCTGTAGTATTTACCCTAAAAAAGTGTTGGATGATGAGGAGAACCCTAAAATGCTTCAATAGGAACAGTATGTGTCAAGGCATGATAAATGTTATTGTATGATAACTGCACTTATTTTAGATGATCCCCTAGGTTCCAGAAAATATACAACACAAGATAATATCATATATTAAAATATTTTGATCTTTTTTATGATTATACATCCATTTATTGATGATATTTTGTTCTCTTTCTCAACTAAGTACCAATGTCTTTCTGTAAAGATATCCAAATCTAAGAACTAAAACAAGGATCTCAATTAAAAATTATTAAAACAGGTATTCCATAAAACATTATGATCTCATGAATATAGAGGTTTGTTGAGTCTTATATCATATTGAATTTTGGAATAGGGATGAAGTGAGATAACACTGTGAACCTAACCATAATTTCCCATATTTTATCATGTTTCTAAACCATTCTTGGAATACATGTAAAAAAATACATAGATATGTGATCTAATTTCTATAAAGGGATATTAAAACATTACAACATAAATGAAATCCATTGATGGTCATTCTTTATTAGCAGATAACTAAGATATTTCAAGACATACTATGCCACATTACCTTTCCTTCCTTCACATTAAGAATGAGTTTTCTATAATATATAAATCATTTGAATTATTGGATGAGAACCCCATTTTGAATGGTTATAAGTAAAAAAGTGCTTCTATTCGAAATAATTCATTACAACCTTTTGGCCATGATAAATAATTACAATGTTCTCATCTTATTTTCATCCATAAATGGTATCCCCACTATTAAGTTTTGACATTAAAGTATTGAAATCAAAACTCATTATTTTATCATCCATTACTTGTTAAACCAAGCTAAGAATAAGTGTTAAAAATAGAAAATTGAAACCAAATTCTTCTCAACATATTCTTAATTAATATCAGTAAGAGTAATCATAAATTTCTACAGGACAAAATCTTATTCAGCTAATTGACACTATGAATTTCTATTTAAAGCATCTTCTAGGGAATTACCATTTATATGTGTTTATAATATGTCAAATTTAAACATTACGAGAAAACCATCAATCAATTGTGTGTCAGTTTTAAATACTCTTATGAAAATATGTTCCTCAATGATTTATGGCATGTTAACATAATGAATTTCTCATGAAAAAGATAACGGTGACACATTTTCAAATCATAGACTACCAAAATAAATTCTTAATTATGGGTTGGATAATTATTATCATGATATTTATACATCCATGATCCATAAACTACTATATTGTATAATTGTTTCTTACATCAGTACATAAAAAAGTCCAAATAAAAATGTGTCAAAAAAAACACAAAACCTTTACTAGGTTCCAGAAAAAAATTAGTGTGGATGTGAGACTTGATTTAAACTCAAAAGTATTGTTGAATATACCCAATCTCATGGAATTGAGTTCACATTCTCATGAGGTTTTTCATATAATACTCTAGTCATGATAAGTCTCAAATGTTGTGGGGATAGTTACTTGTTAAGACAAAAAAACATATCTCAATGTCGTTATTTAGAAATTTACAAGAGATAAAAAGATCTATGGTTATATGATTTTCTGATATTCCTTTCTCATAAATTTCACAGACATGCAATTAAACTTCTTGCCTCTCGAATTATAACTTACAGATTTTTTCATACAACCATTTCTCTCAAAGAATTCATAACTTAATCAGTTAATGTTCTTCATGATCTTTATGAGTTCATGAATAAACCACATTGGAATTGACAAATACCACAATTAAATTGTCTTGGTATCACTAAAATAAAATTTCATCAATTCCATGAAAAATGATAGTGAATTTTATGACCAAAATGTATGATAATTTACTCATAATGACTATAATGACTCTTGAATGATTTTTTTAAGAATATACTCCTTTATAACTCAAAGTTTGTGATACCCTCAGCATATATAAATTTTAGATAACTATTAGACTCATTTAAATTGATAAAATTTCTAAAATCTAAGGTAGTGGATATATATTATTTATAGTAACTTGATTCATTTTATGACAATCAACCCAGATTCCTAATGACGTTCTTGAAACAAATATGTAGTGAAACCTGAGATAATGTACTTGGTTTTAGGAAACCTTTAATATCCTATTACTACATTAATATATTGAATTTATTTATTCCATTACTTCCATTATATATGATGTAAGTGAAATTAGATTTTTCCTAGAAGGTGATAATTTCAAAAAATAAACAACATTTTCTAGTGAAATATTGACATATTTTTTTTATACACATTGAGATATTGATATATTATGGTTGTAAAATTTATAGTATCAATTATTTTAATAGTCTCCACAATTATTTTTTCTAACTGATAATAAAATTTTCCAACTGTTGGTACTAAAGGTCTATCTATTCCAATGTTTTCATCCCACTCTCCCTTAAAAATATGAACCCCCCAATATTGATATATAAACCTTACTCATCATGCACAATAGTAAACATGAGACTTGAAAGAAACCAACCGATCTATTCCCAAGATCATGTTCAAAAAATAATTGTAAAAGTAGAAAATAGTCAATCAAACTGGATTCCATCGATTTTTATAGAAAATCTCCCCATATAAATCCCCATCATTCTCACTACCCTATAGGTGTTTCGATACTCATTATGTGTGGAATCATCTCGATATGAAACACCATTAGATCAATGAAATGAGAAACAATAAAATAGTTGTATTCACCAGTATCAAACTAAAATTGAAAAATATTTTAGTTAATAATAATGGTACCTCATACATTAAATAGAGCTAGTTAGTCTTATATGATAATCTTCTAAACTCATACAACTTCTTACTAACTCCCCCTTGATCCTTGCTTCCCTATTGTGATTTCAATACTTTAGGAATCAGAGTGTTTATGGAATCTCCTAAGATCGCTTGATTATAAAGATGAGAAATATTCTTATGTGGCTATACCATTTATATATAATATGACTGAGAGGCCTAAAATTTATTACCCATAATAAAATTATATGTGTTATCATAATAAAAGTAGATATTTCCAGTCATATTATAGTTGTGACATGTTGTAGGCAGTGTTGTAAAATCCCACTTTTTATGTTAAAAATAACCATATTAGATAATCCATTAATGATATTGGGTTGTTGAGCAATGTTATCTAATTAAATGGTTTGATTATAAGATGTTAAACCACCTTGGAAGTGGGTTTACCAATTCAAATTGTTTCCATCATTAGATTTCACACCCATTTATATTGAGAAAAACATACATAGTATAGTCATATTTTTAGGGATATCTGTCTCTCTAACCATTTAACTATTATCCATCATAGTATAATAAGTAGTAAAACTAAAAATTATCTTAAAATTAATTTCTAGTTTCATTCCAAACACAATATTTTGTGCCACTAGGGATGCACTATTAGCTACTTTTGGATAAAAAAATAAACTATGTTGATTAAAATAGCTGCATAATCTGTCACTGATATATTTTCTTTATTTAGGATGAAAAAATCCATTATTTTGTCTACATTTAATGTGTTATGAAAGAACATTATATCAAAAAATTATTCAAATCTTTCCCATGTGAGTCCTTTGGTCAACTTTATCTTAGAAATCTAAATCCCACATTTGGAATGCACGATCCTCCAACACGCAGGCTGATAACTTCACCAACATATTAGTTAATGTTCTTAGGAAACAAACATTTTTTTTATTATTATATTAATCCAAACTTATTCCTTTTCAGGTTTAGAATCACCCCTAAAATATGTGTGGATTCTATTTCATAAATTTCATAGAAATTTATACTTTTTGAGGTTTTCATTTTGATTTTATTTTCCGACAGCTTCAAAATATTGAATGATTCCATAAAAAATCAATTTTTATGACTATAGTTTCTGTGAAATCACATTTTTTTAACTTGTATTATAGGATTGTTAATTATCTAAACAGATCCAGTTTTATTATGATTAAACAAGACACCATGTAGTAATCACTCACATGAAACTAAAGGCTTATAATATTCCAAATAATCAAAATAAATGATCACTACTAATAATTAATAAAAAATGTAAAACACAATATAAGCAACGAAGTCCTAGTTGTAAGTATCATTAATAACTCAATATATGATACTATCAATATGTAAAACCTTGTAAATGATATAAAAACACTCCTAAAATTGTCATAGAACACTTTTTATACCCAAACCATCTTGGAAACATGACGTTTAAGAAAATTAAAACAACTAAATATTTTTATAATTTGGATCCAATGTTAGAAAAATCCTATATACATGATATAATAATAGGATGATTGACTGAATGAGACTAATACCATTTGTAACACCTCCAAAAAACCTATTTTCTTGGGCCTGGTCAAATGTGCTACTGAAATTAGGTGATATCCCTAATACACCAAAGGCTGGAAATAAATATAGATGGACTAGTAATTTTTTTTCTATAAAATTCCCTAAATAAAAAATATCAATTAATAAGATAAAAAATTAAACAACCAAAAAAAGTTTACAATGATTGAGTATAAACAAGACAAGTCAAATAACAACCAATTAAATGAAAGCATAAGATTAACAGTGAAAAGGGAATCCAAAAGACTCCAGAAAATAAAAGACATTCTGACACAACAACACCAATGTGGCCTCACTCCAATGACTCCAAAAGTAAAACTCTATGATACAACTCTATCATGATAAATTGGCTTCTTAAATATTCACTAGAGAATAATGAATCGTTTCCATTACCTATGACTTAAGTAATATCTTCTATATATTCAAAAAATTGAATATGCAGTGGGTTGGTAATCATGATTAATATGATTGCCTAAAGAGTTTTTCCAACACAATCTACAAGGACCAAAAAGATGTTAACTCACAATTTATATTAAATGAAGTGTGATAATATAAAAATAGTTTACAATAAGATAAAAGTTTAAGAAAAAATTAAAATAAATCAATTTTTTTTTCATTATTTCATTACACTTGGGATACTCATCCATATTGTACTCTCACAAAAAAATGAATACCAAATGAAAATTCCAATACTCATGAGTGGTGATCCTTGCATCACCAAGTCATTATAGTGTGACATATCTAATTTGCATTACCAGTGTGAATTTGAGCCCCAGTAATATTTCAAGAAGGCCCCATAAAATGCATTACGGATAAACTTCACCATGTATTCCTGGGCCACATTCCACAATTTATTTTATCAAAACCGAAAAATTATTTTTTAATAAAAGCATTGGAAACATTTTTCATTCCCAAACCATTAAAAACAACCATTGCACAAGTTTCCATAATATTTAATTGAGTAAAAATCAATAATCAAACAAGTATTATTATATTCATAAAATTCAAAGGAAAAACTGATTTAAAAAAATGTATTATAGGGGTTTTATATTGAAAATTACTATAATAGAGTTTTGAAATCAATTTTTTTAAATAATATAAATTACTATGTGCACATGAGGAATCCAAAATAAAGATAAACACAAATAAAAATTAAAGAGAGACTTGAATTTTTTTACAAAAAAGATAATTAAATAAGAAATCCATAGATAACTATTAGAAGACTCCTAAATGCTCCTCTCAAATTCAAAGATCAAAATTAACCCATAAAAGGAGAAAATTTAAGTCTAGAAGAGAGATATTCCACTCAAATACCACATTAAAATTCCTTTAAAGATAAATATAATTGAAAGCAATAAACGTTCACAAAAATTAGAATAATAAATAGTTGATTAAAAAATGTTTTACCATCACAAAGAGTTGATAGAGCCACTATGAATATGGTGCATTCATCATATCAATATGAATGAAGAGAAACACAACCAACCAACATGACCTAATGAAAAAATACATAATGTTTTAGGATAAACACACCCTTGAACACAGTGTGGTGTGGTCTCTCTGGTCATGGTCTATAGTGAGACACATGAGTCACCATGAACATGTAATTCCCGACATCTAGTTTTTTTCTACTCATGTTGCACGTGGAAACACCCAGTACATCACACCAACCCCAATAGTGTGTTGTTACATGTGGTCAACCTAGAACTATTTAGAAATTACCAAACACTCTTAGAAACACTATAAAGCTCCAAGAACAAAAAAAACAAGAAAATGAATTTAAAACACAAGGATAAAAATGACGTACCTCAAACATGTGGGGTTAAAATTAGGTTCATATATAAGTAGAAAATTATACAAAAGTAAAAATATAGACATAGAGGAGAAAAAAATATACCAATAACAATGATCAAGAGTGATATAGAACATAATCATGGGAAATTGAATGGCCAGAAAATTATAAATCAATGAGGTCGTAAGAGACTATTAACTCATCCGAAATAACTGCAAAAAGAAAAAAATTTCACTTTCAATGTTCCTTTTTCCTATTGTTGATAAATTATTTCACCATTTATATAATAATATACACTTACCTAATTTAATTACTGAAATAAATGTAATTTTCAATATTCCATATGGAGGTTTTTACTTTTTTTGTGCTTTATGATTTTTCTTTCTATGTTTTGTAAGCTTTAGGAGTATCTTGGTGGATTTAGAAGGGGGTCTAGTTTTTAGGTGAATGATGAGTTTGAAAACGGTTTGGTCCAATCCATTTTAAACATGGGTAGTACATGTGAACTATGAAAAGAGACAACATTCCCCATATATGATGTGGTATAGGGAACAAATCATTAGTGGTTTCTAAATGCGCCATGACCAATAGGTTACATAATGAAAACAATATAGGATGTGGATAGAAAAAACTAATTTGGTTTTGGGGAAAAAGTGAGGATGGTGGGCATGTCAGGATTCATTAGGTGGTGCCATCAACGACATCATATTCATGTTGAGGAATCAATATGATGTGGTGTCCTCTTTTTCTGAATTGTGAATGATTGAATTGGCCAATTTTTTTTTGGGATATATATCTTTAGTTGAAGGAAACATGGATATTTTTATGTGTTCTCATTTAATAAATATTGAATGAAATATACATTATTTAAACATTTATTACACATTCCTTATATAGGTTTTTGAATCTAGCGATTATGTGTAAGATCTTTGGATATCTACGCAGCTTTGTTTGATTTACTTTTGAAATTTATTTCTAGATCATTCGGCTATCATCATTCTGATATATTTTGCTTTAGTTCTTGGAGGGTGAATATAGTTTGGCTGTGTAAAAATTTTAGGTTATATAAGGTATGTTATATCCTTAATTATCCATCAATCTTGTTCTTATGGAAGAACAAGTCAATAATGTGTTAATTGATGTTTAGGGAATCCTCTTAATACTGTTAAAAGCCTCCTTATTATTGGTTATGGATCCCATTATTTTATCATGAAAAACCAACTCTGTCATAGTTGGTTTTATATGTAGCATGTGTTTGGTGAACCACACATGATCTTGCTTTATAACATGATTCTTAAAATGCAATTAACATAATCATTGGTGTTTTATATATGTGATCATAAATGAGTTTTGATAAAATATGTGTTTTCTAATATTTTTTTGAAATAAATATGTTTTCAAAAAACTATGAAATTTTTTATGTTTTCCAATGAATTATTTTGAAGAAAAAAGTGTTTCTTTGAAATAATTTCAGAAATTTTATTAGCCTTTTGAATTGATTTAACACCTGCAGCATATGGGAACCTTAGGTACCAAAGTGGGGGTTCAATATTTAGCCTTTTACTTTATACCATCTGAAGGTTCCCTATTGGGGTTTTAAATTACTCCATTGTCTTTTTTTTTTCACAGTAATTGATTCTTTGACATCATAGGGGGTTTATCCTTGTGGTTTTTCTTCACCCATTATACCCTTCCTCCTAGGTAATTATTTATGAAAAATAAGTCTTGGATAGATTATTGAGGAATGAGAGAACTATCAAGCTCAAAACTATATTATCATAGGGGTTATCTCCATTGATTATTTATTTTTATGGATATAAGTTTTATATTGATAAATTGTGTATTCATTGAAAAAAGGTTTATTTGAAAATCTTATTTGACCTATGTTATATAGAATTTGTTTTAGAAATTTGAATAGTGGAAATAGTTTACCGTGATTTGGATATAAATTTGAAACCTATTTTACTATTTAAATTAATTAATAAATTGATCATATTTAGATTATTTTAAAGAGTATATTTATTGAAAAATTTATTGGGATCCTTCCATGATTTTTTATCTCAGACCCTATAAACTACGTAGGGGGTGTATAAAACTTGTTTTTTCTAATGAAGGAAAGGTAAAGGAGCCATATTGAGGATGAAGAGATTCAAGTTCGATTGGTATGTGTAGTTGGTGGTGTGTTAGAGGGATGTTACCCACATATCAAACAATGTTTCTTCTAGTTTTTAGGGTTTTTGTTGGTTTTTCTCCTTGATATATACCTTGGTTATGGTTTCCTTCCATAGTTATATTGCTTCTGTTATAGGATTTTGGAGATAAAATTTTTTATCCATCATATATATATAAATACAAATATGTAATTTTTGTTAGTTGGTAGCGTAAAAATAGTTTTATATGTTTTTTAATGGAATCTTAGGTGCTAGTCACTAGCCACAGGTATCGAGAACACCCTTCGGGTCCTACCACTGTCATGTTCAAAGCATGTCTAGAAGGTTTTTTTGGCCAGGTTATGAAAAATTTTGTAAAAAATGAGTCTTAACCTCAATTTATTTTGTCTTAGGGTTTTTGGTATAAAAGAGGTATTATTTTCTGGATATAAGGGGTATGTTGCGATTGAGTTCCTTCCCAAATATCATCGTAATGAGCCTTAATTAACTTTGATATGTTTGGGTTTTAGGTAACAAGTGATTTCTTTTGATCAAGATCTTAGTTCCCACTTTTTATATTTTGTTTTAACTAAGATTGTATTGTTATATGATATTATCTTTCTGTTTGTGGTATATTGAATCATGCCTCTAAGAAGTATTCCAAGGATTCATCAAGATGTTTTTTGGGAGATATTTCATACGGGAATAATCATAATGATCAAAATATCAATGAGTTTTTGATTGGATAGTTCAGGTCATGGATAACAATTTTCTTCCTATTCAGAACCAAGATAATTAGTTACAACTATGTGCTAGGGAAGTTAAGGATCGAGATCAAGAGTTCTTATTCTCAAATACCCTATCTATTAAGGGTACCAGTGAACCATGGGAGGCAGTGGACCACTTAGACATGGTTGATCATGTTTTTTATATTCTAGAGGAACATAATTCTACAAAGGTGATGTTGGTGATGATTATGATTTATAGACACAAAAAGAGGTGGTGGTAATCTATGGTTAAATAAATTAATCATATGGGATTTTAGTGGAAGAAATTCAAGACCATTTTAATTCACCAGTTCTGACAAAATTAATTAATGATGGAAAGTCCTATGGAGTTCATATCCTTCTAGAGTGGAGATCTTTAGGGGATAGAGTACACCAAATGTTTTTCTGAGTTAGTGAATTTTGATCTTGTGGTGGATATGATTGAAAATTTGAAGGGTTTTAAATAACTATAAGGAATGTGACCCAATATTCAATAACATGTGTCCATGCTAATGCTCATCATATATAATTAAGTGGTTGTTAGGGATATGATGGACGTTATTGATTTTTAGGGTATGTCCTCATTTTTTGGGTTTTCTTTACCACCGAGTTTTAATTCTGTTGTCACACAAGGGAAGATGGGGAATTGGCACAATAATTTCTAATAATATAGTAGAATCTATTAAGATTGGGGACTTTTTACTCCATCATCAATGGTTAGTAGTGCACCCTTGACCTGCTATTGGTAGGGAATGGTAGGTAACAGCCAATATAATTTCATTTCACCTTTAAATACTTCCGTTGTGAAAGTTCTGAGGAGAAGAATAGAAATAAATTGGATAAGGATTTAAAATTATTCATCACCGATCAATGAAACTAAGTTATCACCAGTGAAGAATATCCTGATACTACAATCAATTATATCATTTATAGAATTTTAATCCCAGAAATACATCAAAGAGTACCTAAAAGTATTTCAAGATGCTTTCATGAATCATTCATCGATCATTCAACAATGGTGACCATTTTTGGAAGGAACCAAATATGTATCCCTCATGATACTGCACAACTATTTTGAAAGTCCATGGGAATTTCAACCATCAACTTTTGGGTGCAAGCATGGAAACATGAAGATGAATTCAATATATAAATAGTCACCATAAGGATGATAAATCAATACATGAAGTTTAAATCAAATTGGAAGATCAAATCATCTGCTTCTATCTCAAGGAAGTGGGATGGGAGAGAGAGGCTCTCAACCATTTCTTGGTGAATATTTTTGTGCATGAGAAAAACTACTCCATTTATAGTGAGGTTTTAAAACACCTGAAAATGGATACCAGACCTTTAGTTATTTATTACCAAATAAATAAGATAAAAATGATATATTATGAAAAAATTTCTAAGATATATGTATCTTTTATATTTTTATCATTTATTTGTGTTATATTATAATATATTACATGTAAAATGAAATAAATTATCTTGAATCAAGCTTCTAGAAATATTAAAAGAATCAGTTGGAGTGGTACATGAGTGGTAAACCCAATAAATATTCATCCAAATGAGCAAGGTTCAGATACGGGATATCCCCTAAACAGATTTATTATGTAGGTGATGATGCATGCATGATGCAGGTAGGTTGTGATATAGGCACAACACATGCTAGGGGATATAGGTAGGATGATTCAGGCATGATGCTATACAAGGACTTTAGGATATATTCATGGGACACTTGTCCTTGGGACTTCAAGATGTGAAATAGTTCTCCCTTTACATAGATAAAAAGTGGAATTTTATATAATAATAAAAAGAGGCTCCATCCCCTATTTTTTTCAAAAAAAACAAAAAAAAAAGATGAACAAAAAAATAATATTTTATTATTATGTTTTTCAGTGAATTCACATAATATATTTTGATATATTTTAATATATAAATTCAATAAGAATTATTTAATACTATAAAAATATTATTTTTTTAATTCATGGGAGTGAATCTAAAAATTAGACATGACAATAGACGATGGTGGGACCCATCTTTTCCTATGTTTTTATTCATAATAATTGGCCAGACTTTTGAATATTATTAGTGTGTAATCCTCTAATAAATTATCTCTATATTAGTGAGTACTACCCATGGACCAAGAGAAATGTTTAGAAACCCATAAATTCCACTAAAGAGATAATGAGAAGTCATAGCAATGAAAACCTTTCCTGTGAATAGAAATAGTTTAATATAATCTCATTGTATCATGATATATCATAATTTAAGATGAAAATTTTGTGTTATATTCCATTCATTCTTTATTATTCATTGACGAAACTCGATAGAATGAACATTTTCTTAAATTCCCACAAATTTAGTGAATTTACTACCATACTAGCCAACTATGCCTAGGATATCCCATACATTCATAGGTGAAAAACAGTTTTGTGATTATTAAATCAATTACATACCACCAATGATGAATCCAATACAAGATACCTCACTAGGAAATAAATTATATAGTTTTTTCTTCTTCAAAATATGCTTCAAAATTTTAGACATTGATAATAATAACAATTCAGAAGACCTTTACACAAGTTAACTGGAAAGAAGTACCAATGGAACCCGAAACATGTTCTGTTCCTTGTGGTGATTCAATACTCATGATCTAATCAATTCAAGATCAGCAAGTGAGAAGTTCATGAGAAGATGTATCAATTCTTATTATACCCAACACCTAATAGTAAAGAATCATCTATGTATAGATAGTATGATGTATCAATACCATAAGAAACATGTTTATTATTAATGATAGAGTATCTCTTGGTTCTCATTATATCGGGATAACTGCAATAACCTTTTGATATGAAAAATAATCTACGGGAACTACCATTTAAATTGTGTACATATAAACATCAACAATATTTTTATAATTTTACAATACACATAACTCACTATATACCTGATACGGTAATAAAAAATTAATATTTAGTTTTTTCTAGGGAACCCACTATCATAATACTCCCAATTACATTAGAGCTGACTTTATTAATATCCCTGTTAGAACTGTCATGAAAAGATCATGCTTCTTTTGAGTTGTGTATTTATTCATTGGTCCTTGCAAATTTATGTTATGTGGTTACTATGATATTTTTTACATTACCTCATTGAATAAGGCTCCTAAAGAAATAATACCATTGATTATATTCCTTATCTCCACTTTAAATTTTTTACATCTTATCTAGTACTATTAATAGTATTATTTTTATTTAAATTATGTTAAAACATTACTTACTTGGTTCAATTCCAAAAATTGGAACAAATCATTGAATATTTTACACTACTTATTTATATTCATCAGAAGGTGAAATGCACATATTATTTTTTTATATGTCTACTACAGTCTTGAATGAGTTTCTATTGCTCATTACCTTACACTATCTGTTATATTTATTAAAATAGATCTAAAGCAATACTGGTTTGTATTCCCTTAAAACTAGTGTCCCTTCGTCTCATAGTACTAGAAACATATCTTTTTACGTTGTCAAGTATAATTGGATAATTTTCACAAAATCCCTTGTAGTAATATAGGATTACACTAAAATTTACCTATTATAAATTATATATTATAAATATAAAATTCGGATTATAAAATAGAATACATGAATGATACATCAAAAAATAATGTGGGATTGTACATTCGACATCAATCTCCTCTTATTTCCCATAAATGTCTTCATAGAGAGATTTATTATACCTGAAATTGGAAATATTTCTACCTCTATTTGTTCTATCATATAATTTTCAATAATATATCTATATTTAAAATTTTAATTGGTCTAAGAATCCCATTTGATCTACCATAGTTGGTCTTGAACCGTTAAACATATTTTCCCACTATTATTAAATTTTTTGAGAGTTAATTTCATTATTTTATTAACTAATTTTAAGGCATATAGCTATTTTCTAAATGTTTTCAAACATATTTTACTTTTAAAATAATGTCAGTCCCACTAACCCCATCTGTACATATGGAAACAATTCATTCAAAATGTATATTCTATGATATTTTTTCCTACTTCAATGAAAAAAATGGATTTTAGGAACTTGCACCCCTTTTTGGAATTTTATGGTTTCGCTAACCTTTTTGGGTTGTATATTATCGATGTCTTCCACGATTTGAGGTCTTAATATCCAATATCTAATCTAATGATCATACAATGTAGCTTTAAAAAGCAGAATATTATAATTGATTTGGGAATAATGAAATATTATAACCAAAGAGCCATATTAGTACTACTCATTCACCACCCATGTAATGTTTCTATTAAATACCACCACAGTATCAAGATTTGAAATAGTAAAAATATAATAACCTATAAATTGATACATGGAACCTATTATTTAATTTTAATTAAATGTGTGAATCATATCTAATTTCGATACAGTGCTGATTTATAGGGTTTTTTATTCTCAAGGAATAACACATCACCTACTATAGTGATCGTGAGACCATTATTTTGGGTTTATCCTACCTACATAGTATGTGTCTTGGGAACATTCCTTTTCCATAATATCTTGTGGAACATGTTCATATACCAACTAATTGTGCATATTTTTTATCGAACAAACCCAAGTCAATCTTTTTTCCACTATCACAAATAGATATGTTCATCCATTTATAAATATATAGTCTTTCACTTGACTATATATTTTCTTTCCCAGGAATTTCTGAAATGTCTTTATAAATATTTAGGATAATTACATTAGATTCGCATTGTGTTTTTATTAATTCATGTTTGTTCATATTCTTAAGAAAATATTTTCATCAAAGAACATTTCATTATAAAATGATGGATTTAATTCATACTATAACTCTTATAATATCCATTTTCATTATAGTTCACATATGGTTATGGGATTACACCTTTATTTTTGAATCATGTATTTAAAATTATGAAAGTTACAACAAATAATATAAATATTTAAATTGTTTCTACTTTTACATATATTATATATCTAATGTGTATAAATAAATGTGAATTTATGAATTATATAATGATATATTTTTATAAACAATATTTTCATGTAGGACTCATTATCGAACCACTATACTGGTATCATAACATTGGTGTGTATAATTAATGGTGTGTTTAGATTTTACTCCAGGCTACATCTTAATGATCCATGAATTCTTGTTCAGTATATTATGTATCACATGGTCTCAAATCCAATCATATATTTTAACCATTTATATTCCATAATTTAATTTTAAATTCCTTAAAATAGATAAAAAATCATGTGTAGTACATTTAACACTGGCTTAACCTTTGAATATTACATGATCTTAAGCTGAACTTGTTCTGAAAGATTTCTGAACTAGCATTATTTCTAAATGTTTCTTTATTGAAAAATAAATAAGTAAATGTGTCGGTAATACCAAAGGAATTTTACTACAAAGGGTCCAAAAAATGGATTATCCTTCAAAAATACTTTTATTTTTAATGTATAACTAATTATGATTCCACAATTTGGTATTTGGGTCTTACATTTATATTCATCAGTTATTGAAAATGATTCAGGTATTGCTTTACTATTCATTGATTTCCAGTCACAAAAAACAAAATTTATTCCTAAACAGAATAAGTTTTCCTTCTTTCCAATGGACATGTGGGATAAATGTTTTCAGTAATATATATCAAAAGTTTATCTTTATCCATAAATATTAGCATTGATAAGTTTTGTACTTCTCACCCCTGACCTATGAATCAAACTTTCTTAATACCTTATAGAATTCACCTTACCTCTTATAACATTTAAATACTTACTTGGTTATGGTATTTCTATAAACATATGCATTAGGCTTGTTTTATTTAATATTTAATATGTATGACAGAAAGATCAAATCGATGGATGAATACACCCTAAATGGAAGATTCTATTTACATATACATAAATTTATTTCACAAAATATTCCATAGTCATATCTTGTGAAATGAGAAGAAAATAACCTCTTGTATGATTATTATCCTTTTATAATTAAAGTTAGTTGTGAAAGTGCATTTCATGTCACACAGTCCATTGTTGTTTTCACCTTGTCTTGAATTTTGTTCACTAAAAGAAACAATTTCTATAAATTCATTAAGTTTTTTTTTCAAATATGAGAACCATACCCAAGAGGAATGAAGTGATTTTATAAATATTTTTAATTTTATAATATTTAAGGAAATTGAATAATGTTGTTGATGAATATATAATATATTATTCCATATTAGAGTTAATACATATTCAATGTAATCATGTCTCTATTCATATCTTGTAACACTTTCTCCTCACAAAATTATCGGAGATTAGAAAATAATTTAGATCATCCATGTCTTGATTACGTATCCACACATCATTTGACTATTGTTAAGTAAATATGAGGTAAAAAATGAAATAATATATATAATAATATACTATAAGAATATTTTTCACCCTGACCTCCTAATGTGTCTTCACAGGTAGTGGGAAGTATTGCCCTTAGAATTTCCATTCATTTCATAGTAATATTATTGAGCACCTATTCTACATTTTTATATTCAGTTTGATTTAGAAATATTATTTTTACAATATGAAACAATGTGTATATTTTCTATTACATTCCATTTTATAAAAAAATAAAATCTAGATAATTAGTACCTTTCTCTTGAATACTAATTCGATGTCACTATTTAAAATAATAATTTAATGTCTCATATTATTTTTTTGAACACTAGTATCCCTCACTTATAGATTTATAATACTCTATCCACTGAGTATTTTGGTAGAAATGATCACAAAAACCAACCCTCATAGTCCAAGATATGGCTACAACATTACTCGAAGAGTTTAAAGGTACACATCTGACTGGCTTTCCATATTAACTGAAGACTCCTTAAACTATAGAGCGAAGTCCCAAACTGTAAATATTATAATATGTGTTTACACATTACATTAACTATAAATATGTAACATGATTGTTGTGAATGGTTATTTATTGAAATATTTAGTCAAGTCTAACCATCACATTCATAATAAATCATTAGTAGTAGGAGACTGAAAAAACATGGGATGATAAGAACTATATACACCTAATTTTGTTTCAATTAAAATGACATAATTCATTATTACTTAATATTTCTTTAAGTATTTTTATTATTTTTCAAAAAATGAATTCATTTTCTATATGATATGTATGTACTATGTTATCATACTCAAAACATGACTATTAAATAAATAGAAAAACACATGTCATGACTTAATTAGAATTTAATACATGAAAGATTTGTTTATTATTTTATGTGTTTATGAACAGTTTCATATTCAACAATATAATTAATGATGTAGAAATTAAATGGAAAATGTGTGGATATGGGTATTGAGAAGAGTAGGAGGTTCTCTATCTATAAAAATGGTTATTAGGCTAGATTATAGTGATGAATGGGATCTTGGATTCATATTTTGATTTGGTGGAAATTTTTATTGGCCCTTAAAAGAAGGCGGATGATGAATCAGATTTGTGAAATGTGACATTGCTATCTATAAAAGCATATTAGTGTAAGATAAATAAAAATATTCCTTATACCTCTTTGAGACCTACATAACTTGAGATTCATGATGCATTTATGTCTCTTAACATATCATGAGTAGGGAATTTGGCATTTGAATAATTATTTTATGTCCCTTATACTAATTCAGGCTTTGGAAAAAATAGATACTCTCTGAATTGTTCACTCTCTTTCATTGAAGTGAACCCTAAGGTTTTTAAAGAGATAATCGATACCTATAAGCATTCAATTATTGCAAATGTCATCCTATAAATGAGAAATTATAGTAATATTGATAATATAATGAAATAATTATTATAGACTTGGGTGTTCAAGGAACAGAACATCGTGTTGATTAGTATAGTATTATACCATATCAATTCCCTTCACATTAACCTAGATTAAAGGTATTCTTCTGTAGATTCCTTACACTCAATATGTGGTTTCTATGATTTTTGGAATAGGACCATAGTTTGACCTATTTTATGATAAAAATTCAATTGAAAATATTGTATTTGGGACAAAGTGTTGAATTATTTGTCTGGAACCCACGTATCTTATGGAATATTTTCTTATCTATTGGAACTCTAATGAAATTTTACAATGAGATCGAGATATATAGGTATGGTCACTATGCCAGAATCGTGGTCGAGTTTTATCTTTTTATATATATTGTGGAAACTATATATTTGTTGGATGGTGATTTGAAATTTAAAATCCAAATTGAGTATGGACATGTGCCTCATTTTTTTTCAATTTCTTGTGCATTGGGCATGTTTGAAAAAAATTTAATAGAGGTTTGAGATTCTCTATTTTCAAAAAATCATTAGAATATGGTTGCAAACTGTATGTTTAAGATACCAGTTACTGATGGATTTTATTTAGTTGACATAAATTATGTTCATATTGTGGGGTAAAATATGGGAAGGAGTACTAAAAATGATGTTTCTATTCATCCAATCAAGTAGGGGAATGTTATGGGTAATAAAGTTTACAGCCAGTGGGTGGGAGTAATGTAGTATAATTTACTGATGTGGTTGTTGGTGTCAATAAAAAAGTAGATTATATTTCTCATTTAGATAATGGTACAATAGATAAGGGTCTACATCCTGAAATTCCAGGTGCACACCCACTCTTCACTCATGTAGAGATGAGTCATTATTTATCACATATAGATTCAATGTTTAAATTGGATGATTCTCTTTCAAAATGGGGTGATATGGTGTAATTATCTGATAGTTAGGATAATGAATATAAAGGGGATTCTACCATCTTAACAGAGGATATTTTTTTTCGAAAGGGATGATGGATGATACTTCATTTCAGCCCAAAGTGTCATTCTCTTTAAAGAATAAATTGATGTAAAAAATATAAAATTTAAGTAGAATTAATTGAATGTTGATTTTGTACCAAATATGTGAGAACAATAATCTAAGATTTATTTTCTGATTTTAAGGCATTCAATAGTAATGCCTTTTTCAGTAGCTATTCCATTGATGGAGGTTACTAAGTCCGGGGTGGACCCTTCTATTAAAAGTTTATTTTCAGAAAAAATTTGTAGATTGATGGGGATAACACCAGAAGAGTTGGGCCACCCAATTATTTTGGTGATGTTTGAATCAAATAATAACAGGGAATCTAATGGGATTTATATAGATATCCGTGGGATAAAACATACCAGAAACTTGATAGTTTATGATTCTAATGTATCTTACCATTATTTGATAACTATACAGGACACCAAAGTAGATCTTCATATGGATGGAACCCATTGTTGGACGTCCTCATATGAGTCCCAAGATATGATGAGAGATAGGTCTCCTGCTAATGATGATATGTAGGATAAGTTAACTTAGGAAGACTCTACTTTGATTTCAGTTTTTTTAATAGGATGAGAAAACACTGAGACTAATGATGAGGAATATGATATATTAGAAACAAATGACCAAGATGGAACTTGGTATTCCCAAAATAAATTTGGGAGTGAAAGAAATACAATATTTTTGGGTTTCCACCATGTAGGGGGAGGTATATGTAATATAAGACGATTATAATTTGTAACATTTAATGGTGTCTTTGATTTTTCCGTTTTTTAACCAAGAAAACCCCTTTTTTTCTTGTTTATGTTATTTATTTTCATCAATAACTTTCACATGATTGTGGATTTTCATCTGTGATCCATGTGGTTAATTGAAAATATATGTAATGTCCCAACCCAGGAGCCACACATCAATGCCCTGAGATTATTGTCACATGACCTCAAGCGTGACTCCTTGTTAGCTAAAGGGTGCTGAAAAGATTTGAGGGTGTTATGTTAATCATGGGGAGAATATACCCTCTTTATCAGAGTAATACTTCACTATAAATCAATAAAAATAACAGAATAGGAAAAACATAAAATATAATAACCCATATAACAAGATAATCAATACTGCGAGTAAAATATCAAAACTGAACAGTAGATATTCCATTCTAAAGTAAGTTCCATGTTCCTAAATGTGAACCCAAAAATTGAAGACACTAAAAACTCCCAAGATGGTCTTAAACCACATCTGATTCCCTCAACCACAATTCATTCCAATCCAACTATCTAACATAGGTCTATTTCTCTTATCCTATCCTCTAATCATTAAATCCATTCAGGTACTGATCATATATCCCAAGTAGTGTGTGTGTACAACTCATTAGGCCACCACCAATAGTTTCTGAAACAATATTCAGTAAAATAGTGTATGTAGGATTATAAAGAAAAAAATGTAGGAAATAAATAAAAATTTTAGATTCATTTGATTACCCTTTAGTTAATCGTATAAACCCCCAAGTTTCCAAAGACACCTGTATCTCAATACATGCTTCGACCTGTGACATATTTTGATCTTTTTCAAATATTCAACTAACAATTAATTTAATAAATGGGATTTCATTATCCATTTCAAAATAAATTAACAATTAGATAATTGGAACCATAGTCCAATTAAAATATTTTGGGTGTAGAACTCTATGTCTAGAACCCCATGAGTGTTTGGAGCCTAAATCCCTACTTGACACCTCATTGGTATTTGGATCATCAGTTCCCTTGTCATATGATTTTCTTGCATTCCTTTGGTCCTAGAACATCATGTCTAGTTCCCTGTAGGTATTTTTAGGTCCAGTTCATGTCCCACACCCCATTTATTAGTCAATAAAACTTATCAAATATATCAAACTATCACATATACCACAATATTACATGTTTCAAAATATCACATCAATCAAGATTAATCATCTATCACCTTAAATTACCACAATATTCCATTGATTTATTCATCAAAAAATTAATCTAATTTCCAACCATTTCATTGTCCAAATAACTCCCATTAATTAATAAGATAATTAATTAATCACTTTCAATCCATTAATTAATTCAAAAATTAATTAATCACATAAATTCAATTAATTAATTCAATAACTAATTTATAAAATAAATTCAATATTTTAACTCAATGATTAATTAATCACATCAATTCCATTTATTAACACAACAATTAATTAATATATCACAACCTCATTGTTTCAACAATTTATTGAACAAATAATTATCCAAATAAAAATATCAATATCAATAAATTAATTTTATAATTAATTATCCAAATCACAGTTCAATATTTCAATAAATAACTAAACTATTAATTATTCCAAATTCCCCACCAATTTCAATATCTATATAATTAATTCAACAATTAATCATTCCCAATTCTAAACCCTTTATTAGTCATATTACCCAGGTAATTAATTCAATTCAGAATTCCAATTGAAAAATTAACCCTAGAAATTATACAATTACCTAAACAGAATTGAAATCATGACTATGATATTTGAATAATATACCACCTAACAGAATTTGTTGATGGGAGGCCACATAGTGAAAATCCCTAATTTGAAGAAAATAATGACTTAGAATTATTTCTGGATCTTAAAACCTAAAACATTATCACATGAGTAAAGATCCAATATTTCAAGATCCAGATCCACAATCCTAGATCTAGATCCAAAAAATAGGTGAGAACAATCCTACATTATATGGATGAAGAATGGTAAAAAGAAAGGAAACCATGCGGGATGAGATCCACTTTCTGGGAGGGGTGAAGATCTTAAATCTTGGTTTTGAATCACAAATAAAAGAGGGTTAAATGGATTAGAATCTATTCATAAGGTTCTATAATCGTGAAATAAAGGTTAGAGTTGAATGGGTGTCAATTGGGGATTAAAATGGGGGCTTCAAAATTTTTAAAATAATTTCTTTCATGAATTAAAAAGTCATGCATGGTTTTCTACTCAAGGTGTATGGTCTCTCATAAGAGGGAAGATGATTTATAAAACTGTGCACCAACCATGCTATCCATCTCTATCCAAGGTTTCATGGTATTCTGAACCAGTTCGTAGGGTTTGGAAAAACCGTGCGCTCACCGTACACATGCTTCCATCCTTCCAAAATTTCAAAATTTCACCCAAACACACCCCAAAGTAAAACCCAATCAAAGAGTAATAAAAAATACATAGATGATTACCAGTAAAAAATATCAACACATATCTAGAATAGGATAGAATCTTATAATCTCCCCACCTTATAACACCTCATCCTTGAGATGCACTCCCAAGTATCTCTACGATTCTGAGTTAAACAGATCGAGCCACTAAGCCCCCATATCTAATTATCTTTGACATGTTTCATCCAGAACAAGCCCATGTTTCCACAATACCTGAACGATCAACACAATATTTCTCCACAAAAATTATTACTACGATCCAGTACATGAATTATATACTACTCAAATTATACATCTATTTCATGTTTAACATCATCCACATTGATCACATGATAACGGTTGGGGTGATACCACATTTTTTATGACACATGGAAAAATATTTCATAGCACTATATCTCTATGTAAGATCCGATCAGTACATCACCATGTCGATTTCCTCTAAGGAATAAAATTGAACAAAAAAATGTGCTCTATATTTCCATGACACCATATCCAATGGTGAACCAACCTAGGAGACACCCTAAAGAATACACGATCATACTTTGAAAAAATAGGGATCATCAATATCTATCAGAAGATGATTTTTTCTACTCTGAGCTATATAAATAAAATTTTGAATCAAATGTACTTACTCTAATGTTTTAGGCATGATATTTAGTCCTAACAACTCTAACTCACCTACCTCCATACAGCATATAGATTTTCTACATGACCAAACATATTTTTCCTCAACTGGTTCCATCTGTATAGTTTCCTTATAAGTATTATTATAAGGAAATTCCCCCAAAGCGCTATTCTTCTACCAAGACCCACCTAATTCTTGAACTGACATACATATTAAATCCTCATGATCATTTATAGCATGCTATGTCTTATGATCTGTCTATGGGAGGAATGTCCTAATCCAGGAAACCTATGTACAATGAGACTTAAGTAATCCTTGCTAGAAGTGTGAAGTAAAACATAAGTCACAATCTAATTTTTTTTTTCTGGAACCTTGTACAAATAAATGACCTTTGAAACAAAAATATCTCCCAAATACACCAAATATAAGGTCTCCCTTATTGTTAAGAAATGATAAACCATAATTGGATGATCAACAATCACCCAAATATCATCATTATTCCATAGTTTATTTAAGAGAACAACCATAAATTCCATAGTCACGACATCCCACTTCCATTCCAAAATGGGAAATGAAAGTAGTAAACCTCCATGTCATTAATGACCATCCTTCACTTATTTATAGGTGTTTCATCTTGTTATGAAACTTACTATATCATTTTTCTTTCATAGTGACTAAAACACTCATCACAGTTTCTGATACATTCTGGTCACACGTGGATGTACTACTCACTTTGATACATGAAAGTCATGCATCAACACCTCCACATACTCATATGCATAACAACCCAATCCCAACCATAGACGAACTCATTATTATCTATGCTACAATATAAAGGTGAATCCTCATTGAACTATTTCCCTCAAGGTCAAGCACTCTAGATCCTCATACTGCTTATCTCTAATCGACCTCTTGTGTGTAGAATCTACTGAAACAGATACAAGTGTCATCTTGTCCTAACACTTATGAACCTCTAAATTCATATCCACCAGTAATGTCACCATTTTACACTCAACACAAGACTCATGAACTTCCATAGTATGAGTTTTCCTACTCAAATCATCATCCACTCTGTTTAACTTACTGGGTATATATGAATGGTTAAAGTGAAATGACTGTATTTACTCAACATATATACACTGTGGAAGATTCAAATATCCCTCTGAAAAGATATACTTCAAGCACTTATGATTTGTATACACAATAAACTTTTCACCCAATAGATAATTCCACCAACCCTTCAAATCATAAACCGCTACAACTAACTCATGGCCATGTGTAGGGTAATCCTATTCATGTGGCCTCAACTGCAGATATCCATTCCTGAAAACTCTATGTACCTACATCAACACATATCCATGTATGATTCTGGATGAATCATAATACACCCTATACTCCTCACGTGGCTCATGTAGAATCAAAATTTATGCTGATGTCAAATTCTTATTGAGACCATGGAAGGCATTCTCACATTCTTCCAACCATGAAAACATTGTTTTCTTCTTTGTTATTCCAGAATGTTGTGCCAGAAGATATAAGAAGTCCTGGATACTCCTCTGGTAATATCCAGCTAACCTCAGAAATCTACAGATACCAAAAATGTTCTTGGGATTCCCCAAATATACCAGTACCATAACTTTCTATGGGTCCACTAACACACCATCATTTGAGATGATTTGACCTAATAAGTGGACCAGATGAATAAAAAATTGACAATTTTATAGCATAACATATAACCGATGCTCTATTAGTGTACTTGAGATGTATTGAAGATATTGGGAATGATCATAATGTGTCTGGGAGTACACCAAGATGTCATCCACAAATACTAAAACAAACTGATCTAGGTACAGAAGAATAAATATACTCTTCAAGGAGATAAACAAAACAGGGGATTTTTCAACCCAAACCGCATTACGTGGAACTCATATAATCCATACCTACATCTGAAAGAATTTCTCAGAATATCATAATGCTGAACTCTCAACAGATGATACCCTAATCTCAAGTATATCATTGAGAATATCCAAGATCCGCTCAACTATTCATATAGATCATTGATACATGGAAGATGAAACCAGTTCTTCATAGTCATTGAGTTCATCTTTTGGTAAAAAACACACAAGAATAAACTATGGTCAACATTCTTTGAAAACAACATTGTTGAACCCCATGGAAACATAAATGGACTGATAAATTCCTTATCTTCTAAAACCTATAACTGAGTCTGGATATCTTGAAGCTCCACCGGTTTATTCTATATGGTGGAATAGGAGCTTGTTCATCTCCTGGCATGATCTCAATCGTAAAACTCCATGTCTCTCCCAGGTGGCTTCCATGGGAATTATTTGAGAAACACATCTTGAAATATATCTACTATAGATGGAAAGGAATACTTATTTACACGTCCATCATCCAATAATAGACTAGAAACATGGGATGTGAGATATTCTTGTTGTTGAGAATCATCCCTCCTCAGCCTACCTAGATATCCCACTCTCTACAGTGAATATATTTTCACCCCCATGAGATGTAAAGTTCACTATCATGCATTAACGATCATTATGGGATCAATATTCTACAAACCAGTCCATACCCAATGTTTGTTTGAATCCTAACATAACTAGAATATAGAGATCCCATAGAAAACGATACTTCCCAATGTTGAGAGAAAACCCCTTGCACAAACAGATATCTCTCGAGCATAATCCCAATGATGTATATATTGTTATAACCCCGATCATGAAATCCACTCCCAGGATAAAAACATTCAGGGGTTGTGTAGAAATAAAATAATGTTAGGGAAAAGTGTCAAATAATGCACAAGATTATGTATAATCTATAAAAATTCCACCTTTTGCTGTCCAAGGCACATCCTAGCTATCTATAAGTACATGCTAAACTATGTTTAACTATCCTACCCCTATTAATTATGATACAACATGAGCTCCCAGAGCTACAAAACTCTTCTGGTATGTGTTCTATTTCCCTGAATTACCCCATTCATAACCTATACCACCAAAACCCAAAGAAATACAACCTTCAGATTGATATGGTGTAGAAGATCTCTTTCCCGCACTCTAGTTTTATATAGATCCTCTATCACTACCCATATGTTATGGGTTACTGCAGAACATACGTAGATGTACCATCCTGTAATGGGATTATTACTCCACTGGTGGTTAGGGAAATTTTTTATAAAGGTGTCTTTCCCTACTATACTAGTGATAATGCACACAGGTAAGATCCTAAGTAACTGATCCCTCTGTTTGGCTACCATACTTCTCACTACCCCGACTGACATTCTCATAATTAATCTTCCAACTCTAAAATGTTAGAACAATTGATCTTTTAGTAGAAACCACATGTTTTCCAATTGAATCCTCCTTTTGGTTCCCCTCAGATATGAGATCATGACCCACCACTTAAAAAAACATTATCTTCCTGAAGTTATTCAACTAGAACTTAATTAAACATTTAATCCTGGGATAAGACCGCTTTTCCATAGTATCGTCATCTTCCAAAAACACTTGAAAGAGAGCTGAAAATTTGTAAAAAATCTTGTATAGTCCATAATAGAAATAATCCCCTATGTCAAGATTATAAACATATCTTCTCTATCATACCTGAGTGTCTCTTGGTAAATGTTATTCAAGAACTTCTCCTAAAATTCCCTCCACTCTATAGTCTCCAACTATCCATACCGAGCGTGGATGTCCCAACATTTATTCACTTGACCCCATAACATGTGTGCATAATTTTTTTTTCTTTTCTCAGTAAGAGTCTTTATGTGGTAATGTATAGTGAGGATAAAATCAATCCCAAACTCAGCTGCCTTAGGACCACCCTCTTAGTTGAAAGTCAGAGGGTGATATAAATGAAACTATCGTTTATGGTCCTGCATTATTCCCACAACCCACCATTGATCCCTTTCCATAGGTTGCATGAATCAAGAAAATTTCTCCAAGAGCCGATCTCTGACATCCCCTCCTGGCACTATCTGTGCCTTAGGTTCCATCAATGAAGGATCATCCCTATCCATGACCTCTTGTCTTCCTCCTAACAAGCATCATCATGAAGGCATAACTCAATAATCCCAAACACACGTCTTAGGACACATAAAAAATCATTATAATGTTTAAGTAAGATGTAGTCACAATAAGACACAATAATTATTTTCCCCAAACCCTACGACACATTCAAAATTGAGGCTCTATCACTACCCTTAACTATCTTAGACCTAGGTCGTGCTTAATGAAGGGAAAATTCATTCTAATTTTTCATGTTCTCAATAGAAAATAATTTATTCATGTATTAAATAATTTCAAACTATTTTTGAATTACATAGTAGGAACCTCTTTCAATTCATTTTTTTAAAGGTAAGGAATTAAATTTCAGTTACAATAGTTTACTTTAAACCCATTTTACCATGCGTGACTAAAATAATGCATGTAATAAAACAATCCATAGACCCCAAATTGATAAATGCATACTCAAATATCATGACTTATCCATCCATGAGTCAAAACTCAGAAAATATTAACATTAATTGTCACATCATAAAACTAGTGAATCATTCAAGGTGAAATAATATTCAACTGTAGGTTTTACATGCATGAAATCATGAGGCTGCATGAGGTTCCCTCTCCTATTGTCTTTAAAAAGGATGCTTTTTTAGTTCAGGAAAGGAATAAAATTGGTGATGGAAACTCATGTCTATTTGAGTTCGTTTGTAGGCTGATGGCAAGACGAAGCATGCTATTCATATTCTAGAGGAAACATTCAATGCCAGTGTCTTAGATTTAGGAAGATCTTGGGATAAAAATTTGATATTAATTGATTTCTATTGTAATAACCATCGCCATTCATCTATATGAATGAATCCTTTTGTGGATTTGTGTGGTCACCTATACATGACACCGTTTTGTTGGTAAAAGTTGGGTGAGTCCTCCGTCTTGAGATCAATTATTTATCCAGATATATTGGTGAGGATCTAGGTACACATTAACAATTGTTATTGGATCATAGTCAGAAAAAAATATTACTTGGATTGACCATGCTATCTTTTGGAGTACTATGTTGGTTACTAGGTATTGTTGAATATTTCCCCTTGATTTGGTCCCCATTAGTATAGGAAAATAGGGAAGTTTCCTCCATGATATTTTATACGGTTTGAGATCACTATGTGAATGGGACATGTAACATTCCATTCAGTTTTACCATCTCATTTGATAGGATTCCACATTGTTTTCCACAAATCATAACTAAATAAATAGCATCCTGATCCTTTACATGTTTTTAATTTGGATGAATTTTAGTTCAGATAGACATTTTAATGGTGGAGAAATCAATGGGGATAATTTTCTACTAGAAAAGTTTATATTTTATATGGAATGCAATCCATCACCAAGAATAGATATTACTATGTTTTTGTGAAAAAAATTACATCTTTTATAAAAAACTATTTTTGGTATAAAATATTGACATTCTATATTATATTTCTCTATTAGTCATTGCGAAAAAAATTATACGAAAAAATAACATGAACAATCATCAAAGTTCATACCGATATCATTTTAAGTGACATATTTGGGTTACTGTTAACCTGTCACAAAAAAAATAATTCAAAAACTTATAAACCCTTTTCTCCTCCCAAGATCTATTCTTCTCCCTCACGCAGCCACCCCTATTGGGTACAATCATGCAACCCACCAACAAAATTTTATATCACACGCAATTTGTTTCTGATTGAGGTTTAGATTCCCCATATACAAACACTTATTCTCTCGTCCTTCCTTATTTATGAATAAATACAAGTAATAATTAGTAATTTTTTGAATCCCTTTATGAAAAAATAAAAAACACAAAAAATTATTAAAAATCAACAATAATTACAAAAATGTAGTAATAATTAAAATAAATTTTAATAATCAGTTGATATTTTGTAATAATTAATAAATAATTACTCAATATTAGAACTAACTAGTAAATTTTACTATTAATTAGTAAATATGAGTAATAATTTGAAAATATGATTAGATTTTGATCATTTGTATATATTGTAATAAAATTTATGAAATACCAACAATTTTAAAAAATAGTCATAATTACTAATTTTTTTAATAATTAACTAAAATTTTACTTATTATTTGATAAATTGCATAAATTAAAGAATATTTATTTAATGTTATAAATAATTAGTAAATATTAATAATAATTTGTAAATATTAGTAATAATTTTTAAATATTATCTAAAACTATGATGATTTTTAGTAGCTTGTAAAAAATTACAAAACATACAAATAATAATTTAGAATAAGTACTATTTAAAAAAAATTAGTTATAATAAATAAAAAATTAATATTAATTAAAAACTATTTTAAATAATTAGTGATAATTAGTAAGTATTTGTTATAATTAGTAAAAATATAGTATTAATTGATGAGAAGTAGTGATGATTATGCCTAATTAAAATTCAATTATAATTTTTAATTAGTCACAATGAGTAGTAATTGTTCCTAATTTTGTTGTTTTCAAAGATAATTGTTGTAACACCCCAAGCTTCTACGGTACGTTTCCCTTCAAATAATGCGATAGCGTGTGTTGTACGCAACCTCGAGTTCTAACACACACCACAACTAATTAAACTAGCCGTTGTGAATAGTAATACCTAATTTTTGAAATTATATATATTTTATATTTGAAAATGGACTTCATTTTTGGACTCGGAATATCGAATTTAGCCTAAGGTGAAATTTTGGTACTTTTCAGATAACTTTCATATTTTGATGAATAGTGAAAATTTCTAAATTTTAATTAAAAACAACTTTTTTAATCAAAATAATTAATAGTGATAAATTGTGATTTTGAGTGGTTTTAATTTATATTTAGAATATATTTTTACCATTTAATATAATGTTGGTCATTGGACATAATTTTACAATTAAACCGAACATAAACAAGTGTCAATCTTTTGATAGTTATTACCTCTTAAAAACACGCTTTTTGTTTTGACAGCGGGAATTAATTTTAAATTAATTTCTGCCACTTCTGTGTTTTGAATTTAGGAAAATGGATTCCATATTTTGAATCAGTATGTCCAAATTATGTAAATAGGTAACTTTTATTTTTACACATTTTGAATAATTACTGCGGTAAATATTTTATTTACCATGGTTAAAGGGTAAATCCGGTAAATAAGGGTTAAAAAATAATATTATAATAATACAAAGTTACCCTAAAACGTGTCCTAACCTTATTGGTGGACACATACCCGACCATGAGCATCCTTGGGTCAATTTGGGGACCCCTTGGAGCCACTTGTATGTGGTAGGGACACATTATATTAATAAAGTTAAAATAAAAATAAAAATGGCATAAGCTTACATCTTTTAGAAGAACAATTTTTACATAGGGTTATACATGTTGGATTTTAGATTATAAATATTCATTCTAAAGCTAAAAAGATTTCCTACATGATGATATTTTATTTATAATTTTTAGACATCAAATATGTTAAATTATTAATGACACAATAATGATGCAATGTTTACCTCATTAATAAATCATTTAAATAAATAAGATTATAATGATTAAAATATTATCTAAAACCTGTCCAATTCTTATTTGTTGATGTTATTTAGAATATGAGTCATCTTATCTTCGACCTCAATGATTTTTGGACCATTATAAACCGAATACAAATATATTATAATGTAATACTTTCACACTTTCCTAAAGAGCCCCTCCTCTCCCTTATAAAAGGAGACCACTTCTACTCATTCCTCACACCTCTCAAGCCACTTGGCTCGTCCAAACTCTGCCCAACTAAGCTCCCCACATCCCTCTCCTCCTCCTTGAAGCTTCCCCTTAGGCAGAAAGCATTTCAAGAAGTCCTTTGGTTCCAACCAAAGTGAGTTACCTAAATTAAAGGTAACGATTTCTCTTAAATTATTTTCATTTATTTTGCTTCTCCAACCCCCAAACTCTTTTTATTTCCTTTCTTTTGTAACAACACCAGTATCCTCAATATACTAGGATGTTGTTATAATAAGGATTCAAACTACACATACACACAACTCCATCTAATGGATGATGAACATAATGTTTCTGTGGATGGCAAACTAACGCCTCACGAAACAATGATTGTTCAAATACATCTTACCGCCTCTCATGGTGGCCATTATGATGGCACTATAATTAAATATGATATTAATTATATATATTTTATATATAAGCTTCTGTAATTCCATTTTATTTCATACCATTATTCGTTTCATGTTGTGTATACATACGATAATTTCATTTGAGGAAGTGCGGACTACCGCCCCCTTAAAATGATATGACTCGTTCATACCACACATGGAACGTATAAAGGATGGTGTTAATGAACTTAAGTAACATATATAAAATATTATATTATACTAGAATAGTAATATACCTATGTATCATTTGGATTCGATTCTTTTAAAATAGAAATTAAATGGAAGTAGCGTTCGTGCGTACGTACGGACTACCGTCTCCACGAACGCGATGAGATTCATTCTCCATCGTATCCATTCAAGTATAATTATCATTTAATGATTTAAAAATGATGTTTAAGGACTTGATATCATTCTGGATATGAATAAGATACAACAAACATGACTTATGTAACAAAACATATAAAAGAAAATGAGTAAGTTAACACCCGAAACGACGATAATTCTAAGATATTATTAACAAATCAATGTTAAAAGATCATATATGATATCATATTAATATATATGATTCTTGAATAATTTAATAAAAATTATTTCACCATTATACAGGAGGTTAACCTACCCCAAACAAGGAAAAGTACAAGGTAAGGGTTATTTCACAATCTCTTCATTATTCGAGGTTGTTTATACGTAATAATCTATTGGGATCTCTTTATCATCCACATCCATGTTTCTTAAAAATGTATTTCAAAACATTTTTACTATTTACAAGAATATGGGTTAAAGTCATTTATACCCTTGTTTGACTTTTTATTAGAGGTTTATAAAGGAATCTTTTCGTTGTTTTCAAAACAAGGTCCTTTTTAACCTTTTCGACAGAATTGAGGTAAGAATGTTTTTTTTAACTTATACGGCGGGTGCGGTTATTTTACGCCGTTATAAAATCTTCAAAGCTTTCCTTACAAGCTTATAAGAATATTTTCAAAGAAAATGTTTTATTTTATATGGATCTTAAATGATTTCAAAATAAAAGGAGATATTTCTTTAAAAAGAATTTTGATTTCATCTATGTCAACATCCTTTGACGGATTTTAAGATTATTTGAAGTTGATTTATTATGATACAAAACTTCTATATTGTATTGAAGGTTTTGTGATATGTTTGACTACGGATGTGCTATTTTTATACCATTCATAGTTTATGGTGAAATTATTGACATTTCGTATGCTAGTTTTAATACGAATGTTTATGTTATGTTTAAACCTTTTCATATGGGAATGCATTGGACTTAATAAGTGACGGGTGGAGCCCGCTATAGCTCCTCGATGCATCGGTAGGTCTAATGAGACAAACTAGTGTCTTGGCATAAGGCCTTGACAAAATCTTATTTGTAGTCTTGGCACGAGGCCTTGGCTATGTGGTTATGATAGTCTGGCATTATGCATTCCAACATTATGAAAGTGGTTATTGATATTGCATGTGATTATTCAATTAGTAGAATATCCATGTGAACAAGTAAATGGCATTATTTCATTTTACTTTTGCCATACTATGTTGAAGTTCAAGTTTGAAAGGCTTTTGTTTTAGTAATTCATTGCCTTAAATGTTTACGCTTATTTTGAATGTTCCGCTATATTGTTATCCTTACTGGGCATTTGAGCTCACCCCTTTTCTATGTTTTATTTTTCCCAGGTAGTGAAGAAGTAAATTATGATTGACTTGCAGGGATATTATGAGGGGTTAATAGTGTGGATATGAAGACTTTGTTGTTGTAGTAGTTTTTCACTTTGAAATGTAATGTAAAACTTTATGATTATATCTAGTGTTTCCAAGGCTACTAAACTAATCGGTCTTTCGAGATTTGATCTTTCTTGTGATCATGCCAATGTTACGAAGTAATGCACCGACTCTGGGTAGCTGGGGTCCGGGCGTTACAGTTGGTATCAGAGGAAGTTTAGTACAAACCTTGGAAGCTAGATTTAGATAAACTCTGATTAGAGCACGTAGACCTAAGATGAACTTTGAGGATTAGTATAGAAGAATTTCCTAAAATTTTGGTATTGTAGAGATTTTGTGAGTTTTCCGAGCAATACATCCCTGTCTGGATACGAGCAGGTAGAGGCGGCTCTGGCACAGATGTACCTAGGGGTAAAACCCGAAAACACCGCTTTGAGCTAGACTCGAACGGGAACTGGTGCACGACAACGGGCCTTGCTGCACTCTTGGTTACGACACTCCCGGGGGATATGCTTAGGATAACTCTCATTTTCTTTACAAATCATTTTGAAGGGATTATGAGTATATACTTCCTCAAAGAAAACATTCTTATGATTATGGATTATATCCATAAATAGTTCAATTTATGTTAAGTGTTTTATAAGTATGGGATTATGTATTTTGATTCATAAACTGATCTAGTTTATGCCATTGTTTAGAAATGGCGCCTAGTGGAAGAAATGGAAACCGTATCAATGCACGCACTCCATGTAGGGATTTCCCTCCTGCTCAAGATAATTATAGTGGGGCTGGTGATGCAACTGGTGCCGATCAGCTAATCACCATACTGGGACAACTTACTCAGGTTATGAATAATAACCTTACCCGTATGGAGCACCCTGATCCGCAGCGTGGAGGACCAATGTTAGATCGATTCATGAGGCAAAAACCACCAACGTTCAATGGGAGTACAAATCCCTTAGTAGCTGAGCAATGGATATTTTCCCTAGAGAAAATATTTCAGGCTTTGGGGAGCAGTGAAAGAGAAAAAGTTATCATGGCAGTTTACCGCCTCACTGGAGATTCTGATCAATGGTGGTCATTAATTCAAAACATGAAGGAAGATGATGAAGTATCAAATATGGAATGGAGGGAGTTCAAAGATCTGTTTTTAGAAAAATACTTTCCTCGCGACCATCGAGCAGATATGGAAAGGCAATTTCTGAGTCTGAGACAAAAGGAGGATGAGAATGTCACAAAGTATGAGGCTAACTTTACAAGGTTAGAGAGGTATGCTGGAGATTATATTTGCAACCCAAGAAGTAAGATTGATCGTTTCTTTGATGGGTTAAAACCATTTCTCCGTAGAGCATTAGTCTCACAATCCTTTTCGTCGTACGAAGACATTGTCTCATGTGCTATCAAGACCGAAAAATAATTCTCTAAGTCTTATGACTTTAAAGCGAAGCAAGAGAAGAAGAGACCTGCTGATCAATCTGGGAATGGAAATAAGGGGAAGAAGGGAAAGGTTGAATATCCATCTTGTGGTAAATGCGGGAAGAAACATCCTGGTGCTTGCCTGAAGGGAATGGGAGTCTGTTACAAGTGTGGTGAAAAAGGCCACCAAGCTCATGATTGCAAGGGGAAGAAGGAAGCTACCAACGTTCAGTGCTACAATTGCAGGGAGATGGAACATTATGCAAATTCATGTCCTAAGCGTCAGGAGAACTTATCTCAGAAAAGGCCAAGGGATCAAGGCCAGGCTTATGCTATCACTACTACTGAGGTAGAAGCTCCGAAAGACGTGGTGGCAGGTAATTTAATGGTTTCCTCAAGTTTAGAAAATGCATTATTTGATTCTGGATCATCGCATTGTTTCATATCTTCCCAGTTTGCTAAGAAAATTAGATATTTCCAATTTGATTTAATAAGGGAGTTGTCAGTTAAAACTCCTAAGGGAAGTATCGTTGCAACAAAGTTTTGCGAATCAGTCCCCATTAGAGCACATAAATTTTCTTTATCTGCTGATCTCATCGTCATACCTATGATTGAGTTTGATATAATCCTCGGTATGGACTGGCTTTCGGACTATGATGCGAAGATTTATTGTAAGAAGAAAGAGGTTACGATTCTTGATGATAATGATAAGGAACACCTTATTTTTAGAGCAGAATCGTCACCACCTAATTCTTATTTAGATCCACCCCCAGTAGCTCAACTTAATTCAATTATTGGGGAGGAAGAGAATGAAATAACTGTCGGTGAGGAAAGGAATGTTCAAATAGAGGATGTACCTATTGTGAAAGAATTTGTAGATGTATTTCCAGAAGATTTACCGGGACATCCTCCAGAACGAGAAGTTGAGTTTTCTATTGATTTGATTCCTGGATCAAGGCCTATATCGAAGACCCCTTATAGAATGGCCACTGTAGAGTTAGTCGAACTAAAGAAACAACTAGAGGAATTGAGTAATAAGGGATTTATTCGCCCTAGTGTTTCTCCATGGGGAGCCCCTGTTCTTTTTGTTAAAAAGAAAGATGGATCTATGAGGTTATGTATCAACTACAGGGAGATCAATGCTATAACGATAAAGAACAAGTATCCCCTACCTCGTATTGATGATTTATTTGACCAACTGCATGGAGCTCAATACTTTTCAAAGATTGCCCTTCGATCTGGATACCATCAGTTGTGTGTAAAGAAGGAAGACATTCCGAAGACAGCATTTCGAACCAGGTACGGGCATTACGAGTTTACTATAATGCCGTTTGGATTGACTAATGCACCCTCTGTATTCATGGATCTGATGAATAGAGTTTTCAAGGAGTATCTCGATGAATTTGTGGTGGTATTTATTGATGATATCTTGGTATACTCCAAAACCTACGAAGATCATGAAAATCACTTGCGCATTATCTTGAAGACTCTGAGGAGGCATGAATTATATGGGAAGTTTAGCAAGTGTGAATTCTGGCTTCAGGAGATTTCTTTTCTTGGCCATATTGTCTCTAAAGATGGAATCTCTGTTGATCCTTCTAAGACCAAGGCAATCCAAGAATGGCCAGCACCTACGAGTATAAATGAGGTACGTAGTTTTATTGGTTTGGCAGGTTATTATCGACGTTTCGTCCAGAATTTTGCCCGATTGGCTAACCCATTAACGAAGCTCACACGTAAAGGGGTTAAATTTGTTTGGACAAAAGAGTGTGAAGAATGTTTCGAAGAACTGAAGAGAAGATTAGTCAATGCTCCTATATTGACTCTACCATCGAGGAATGATGGGTTCGTTATTTATAGTGATGCATCAAAGAAAGTACTTGGTTGTGTCCTTATGCAGAATGATAGAGTTATTGCCTATGCATCACGACAGTTGAAAATTCATGAACAAAACTATCCTACTCATGATCTTGAGTTAGCAGCTGTGATCTTTGCTTTGAAGATATGGAGGCACTACCTCTATGGTGAAAAATGTGAGATTTATACTGATCACAAGAGTTTGAAGTATATTTTCTCACAAAAAGAACTCAACATGAGGCAAAGGAGATGGCTTGAATTACTCAAGGATTATGATTGCACGATACACTACCACCCGGGGAAAGCAAACAAAGTAGCAGATGCTTTGAGCAGAAAAGACCATGGAGTTCTAAACATGATGAGAATTGAAAGGGATCCAATTTTCATGGATCTAGAGAAGATGGACATGGGAATAACCAGGGAAGGTGAAACATCAATGCTTTTTCAAATGGTTGCCAAACCATCTTTACTAGAAAGGATTAAGAGTTCCCAGACCGATGATGAAGAATTTCAGAAGAAGATTAAAGCTGTGAATGATGGGAGATTGAGAGACTTTGTGTATGAAGATGGGATTTTGAAATTCGGGAAGAGACTTTGTGTTCCCAATATACCTGATCTAAAAAGGGAATTGCTGGATGATGCTCATAGTTCCAATTTCTCTATACACCCTGGGAGCACCAAAATGTATAGAGATTTGATGGAACATTTTTGGTGGGACAACATGAAGAGGGAGATTGCTGATTTTGTGTCAAGATGTATGGTTTGTCAACAAGTGAAAGCTGGAAGGCAACAGCCTGGAGGAGTCATGCAACCTCTTCCCATACCGGAGTGGAAATGGGACAATATTACGATGGACTTTGTCATGGGGCTACCAAAGACTCCTAGAAGGAACGATGCAATATGGGTTATTGTTGATTGTCTTACCAAGTCAGCACATTTTCTTGCTATAAGAGAAGATCTACCCCTGGAACGTCTATCAAGACTATATATTAATGAAGTTGTGAGACTTAATGGAGTACCCCTATCAATTGTTTCTGATCGTGATCCCCGTTTTACTTCAAGATTTTGGAAAAGTATTCAGAAATCCCTGGATACTGAACTTCATTTGAGCACTGCTTACCACCCTCAGATAGATGGACAATCAGAACGGACTATTCAAACCTTAGAAGACATGTTGAGATCTTGCTCACTTGACTTTCAGGGTATGTGGGATCAATATTTAACACTAGTAGAATTTTCCTATAACAATAGCTTCCATTCGAGTATTCAGATGGCACCATATGAAGCGTTATACGGAAAGAGATGTCGTACACCAACCTTTTGGGATGACGTTGGTGACAGAAAACTTGTAGGCCCAGAACTGGTGGAGGAAACGGTGGAAAAGGTGAAGGTAATCCAAAATCACATCAAAGCAGCTCAAGTAGGCAGAAGAGCTATGCCGATAATCGAAGGAAGGATTTGGAATTTCAAGTCGGTGATCATGTTTTCCTAAAGGTATCTCCGTGGAAGGGAGTCATACGTTTTGGTAAGAAACGTAAATTGAGTCCCAGGTACATCGGACCTTTCGAAATTCTAGAACGAATTGGGGCTGTAGCTTACCGATTGGCAATCCCGCCAAGTCTCTCCAAAGTTCACGATGTGTTCCACGTATCTCTGTTGAGAAAATACATGCCTGACCCAACGCATGTACTCACCTATGAGGAATTAGAACTGGAACCCGATCTGTCTTATTGTGAAGAGCCTGTCAGGATTCTTGATACGAGAGAACAAGTGCTGAGAAACCGGACGACGCGTCTGGTAAAAGTTTTGTGGAGAAATCATAAGATGGAAGAGGCAACGTGGGAACCCGAGGAACTTATGATGAAGAACCACCCGAGTCTTTTTATGCAGTAATACCCTAGAAATTGCGAGGACGCAATTATTTGAAGGAGGGGAGAATGTAACACCCCAAGCTTCTACGGTACGTTTCCCTTCGAATAATGCGATAGCATGTGTTGTACGCAACCTCGAGTTCTAACACACACCACAACTAATTAAACTAGCCGTTGTGAATAGTAATACCTAATTTTTGAAATTATATATATTTTATATTTGAAAATGGACTTCATTTTTGGACTCGGAATATCAAATTTAGCCTAAGGTGAAATTTTGGTACTTTTCGGATAACTTTCATATTTTGATGAATAGTGAAAATTTCTAAATTTTAATTAAAAACAACTTTTTTAATCAAAATAATTAATAGTGATAAATTGTGATTTTGAGTGGTTTTAATTTATATTTAGAATATATTTTTACCATTTAATATAATGTTGGTCATTGGACATAATTTTACAATTAAACCGAACATAAACAAGTGTCAATCTTTTGATAGTTATTACCTCTTAAAAACACGCTTTTTGTTTTGACAGCGGGAATTAATTTTAAATTAATTTCTGCCACTTCTGTGTTTTGAATTTAGGAAAATGTATTCCATATTTGGAATCAGGATTCCCAAATTATGTAAATAGGTAACTTTTATTTTTACACATTTTGAATAATTACTGCGGTAAATATTTTATTTACCATGGTTAAAGGGTAAATCCGGTAAATAAGGGTTAAAAAATAATATTATAATAATACAAAGTTACCCTAAAACGTGTCCTAACCTTATTGGTGGACACATACCCGACCATGAGCATCCTTGGGTCAATTTGGGGACCCCTTGGAGCCACTTGTATGTGGTAGGGACACATTATATTAATAAAGTTAAAATAAAAATAAAAATGGCATAAGCTTACATCTTTTAGAAGAGCAATTTTTACATAGGGTAATACATGTTGGATTTTCGATTATAAATATTAATTAGAATTCTAAAAAGATTTCCTACATGATGATATTTTATTTATAATTTTTAGACATCAAATAAGTTAAATTATTAATGACACAATAATGATGCAATGTTTACCTCATTAATAAATCATTTAAATAAATAAGATTATAATGATTAAAATATTATCTAAAACCTGTCCAATTCTTATTGGTTGATGTTATTTAGAATATGAGTCATCGTATCTTCGACCTCAATGATTTTTGGACCATTATAAACCGAATACAAATATATTATAAAGTAATACTTTCACACTTTCCTAAAGAGCCCCTCCTCTCCCTTATAAAAGGAGACCACTTCTACTCATTCCTCACACCTCTCAAGCCACTTGGCTCGTCCAAACTCTGCCCAACTAAGCTCCCCACATCCCTCTCCTCCTCCTTGAAGCTTCCCCTTAGGCAGAAAGCATTTCAAGAAGTCCTTTGGTTCCAACCAAAGTGAGTTACCTAAATTAAAGGTAACGATTTCTCTTAAATTATTTTCATTTATTTTGCTTCTCCAACCCCCAAACTCTTTTTATTTCCTTTCTTTTGTAACAACACCAGTATCCTCAATATACTAGGATGTTGTTATAAGAAGGATTCAAACTACACATACACACAACTCCATCTAAGGGATGATGAACATAATGTTTCTGTGGATGGAAAACTAACGCCTCACGAAACGATGATTGTTCAAATACATCTTACCGCCTCTCATGGTGGCCATTATGATGGCACTATAATTAAATATGATATTAATTATAGATATTTTATATATAAGCTTCTGTAATTCCATTTTATTTCATACCATTATTCGTTTCATGTTGTATATACATACGATAATTTCATTTGAGGAAGTGCGGACTACCGCCCCCTTAAAATGATATGACTCGTTCATACCACACATGGAACGTATAAAGGATGGTGTTAATGAACTTAAGTAACATATATAAAATATTATATTATACTGGAATAGTAATATACCTATGTATCATTTGGATTCGATTCATTTAAAATAAAAATTAAATGGAAGTAGCGTTCGTGCGTACGTACGGACTACCGTCTCCACGAACGCGATGAGATTCATTCTCCATCGTATCCATTCAAGTATAATTATCATTTAATGATTTAAAAATGATGTTTAAGGACTTGATATCATTATTGATATGAATAAGATACAACAAACATGACTTATGTAACAAAGCATATAAAATAAAATGAGTAAGTTAACACCCGAAACGACGATAATTCTAAGATATTATTAACAAATCAATGTTAAAAGATCATATATGATATCATATTAATATATATGATTCTTGTATAATTTAATAACAATTATTTCACCATTATACAGGAGTTTAACCTACCCCAACCAAGGAAAAGTACAAGGTAAGGGTTATTTCACAATCTCTTCATTATTCGAGGTTGTTTATACGTAATAATCTACTGGGATCTCTTTATCATCCACATCCATGTTTCTTAAAAATGTATTTCAAAAAATTTTTACTATTTACAATAATATGGGTTAAAGTCATTTATACCCTTGTTTGACTTTTTATTAGAGGTTTATAAAGGAATCTTTTCGTCGTTTTCAAAACAAGGTCCTTTTTAACCTTTTCGACAGAATTGAGGTAAGAATGTTTTTTTTAACTTATACGGCGGGTGCGGTTATTTTACGCCGTTATAAAATCTTCAAAGCTTTCCTTACAAGCTTATAAGAATATTTTCAAAGAAAATGTTTTATTTTATATGGATCTTAAATGATTTCAAAATAAAAGGAGATATTTCTTTAAAAAGAATTTTGATTTCATCTATGTCAACATCCTTTGACGGATTTTAAGATTATTTGAAGTTGATTTATTATGATACAAAACTTCTATATTGTATTGAAGGTTTTGTGATATGTTTGACTATGGATGTGCTATTTTTATACCATTCATATTTTATGGTGAAATTATTGACATTTCGTATGCTAGTTTTAATACGAATGTTTATGTTATGTTTAAACCTTTTCATATGGGAATGCATTGGACTTAATAAGTGACGGGTGGAGCCCGCTATAGCTCCTCGATGCATCGGTAGGTCTCATGAGACAAACTAGTGTCTTGGCACAAGGCCTTGACAAAATCTTATTTGTAGTCTTGGCACGAGGTCTTGGCTATGTGGTTATGATAGTCTGGCATTATGCATTCCAACATTATGAAAGTGGTTATTGATATTGCATGTGATTATTCAATTAGTAGAATATCCATGTGAACAAGTAAATGGCATTATTTCATTTTACTTTTGCCATACTATGTTGAAGTTCAAGTTTGAAAGGCTTTTGTTTTAGTAATTCATTGCCTTAAATGTTTACGCTTATTTTGAATGTTCCGCTATATTGTTATCCTTACTGGGCATTTGAGCTCACCCCTTTTCTATGTTTTATTTTTCCCAGGTAGTGAAGAAGTAAATTATGATTGACTTGCAGGGATATTATGAGGGGTTAATAGTGTGGATATGAAGACTTTGTTGTTGTAGTAGTTTTTCACTTTGAAATGTAATGTAAAACTTTATGATTATATCTAGTGTTTCCAAGGCTACTAAACTAATCGGTCTTTCGAGATTTGATCTTTCTTGTGATCATGCCAATGTTACGAAGTAATGCACCGACTCTGGGTAGCTGGGGTCCGGGCATTACAATTGTTGACTTTGAAAATGGACATATTTTTTTGTCACTTGATAATGATTGGATAAATCATCACAAAAACCATTCTAGATATGGTATAAATCATATTTACATTGAGGGTGTTGAGATATTTTTATCAATTTCATCATCAATTTTTTTTCTGAAGGATCAATTAATATTCTATGTAAGAAATGTGATATCTGAAGATTTGGAATGTTTGACAATCATAGACTTCAGAAAATCTGTTTTGGGTTTCAAAACAATTACAATTTTTTTGAATCAACATTGTTAATGAAATTATATACAAAATATAAAATTTTTTGTTTCGGATCGATCGTTTTAGTATTTATTACATTTGATTAATGTCCCATCTATACAGGAAAAAAAACTCGAAATGATAGTCCAAATCAAAAATTAGAACCATCTAAATTTTACAAGTTATTAAAATCTGATAAGGCAGCCTTATATTTAGGATGATAGGTAGTTTTACATGAATATAATAAAAAATTTATTTCTCTTAAGTCATATTTTTGAATTTCAAATTGTAGTTTTGATAAAGTATTTTCTATGGTTAAATCATTGTTTTCTAATAAAAATATAATACCTATAAATTTCTTCAAAAGATTGAAGTTGGTCCATAATTTGGGTCTTAGTTATCAACAAACTCATGCATGCTGAAATGAATGTATCTTATATTATTGTGATTATGAATATTTATTTAATTTTCCAAAATGTATTGAATTGAGGTATGAGAGGAAGACCAAAGAATTTCTAGATTTATTGTGAAATAGTCGATGTATTTTTTTGTTACACCCCATTTATAGTTTCTATTTATATCTCACAAAACATATTCCTTTTTTACATTAAATAAATAGAATTTTTCTATAAGTAAAATTTTAAATCATCCGTGTGATGACAATTCCTAGAAACAATATGATTATTTCACCCTTATTTTTTCTTGATAACCTCATAAAATACCGTTGATTCCTTTTATTTATGGGTTTTTTACTAGTTGGTGCATATAAAAATCAATATTTTTGTTGGTCTATTTTCTTCACTATACTAAAATTACCACCTTATATACTAATGAAGGAACCGAATTTATATATTTTATTCTATTAATTCTAGAAAAACCAAATAATAATTTCAATGTTTATTTAATACCACAAATTTAGGAGTTAATTTCATTATGGAACGATGGTGTAACTATATAAGATATAGTTTCATATCAGAATTTTAGTCTAAAGGTATAATTTATGCATACAATTAGTATTTATCTGAAATATGGTACGTTATCTGGATAGAGTACTCATGGTCTAAATTCATTTTTTCAATTCATGGAATAAAAAAAATATTTTTTGCATTTTAATGGAATAAAGACTAGTTATATTGACAATTATTCTACATTTATTCCTAGATATCACCCTTTTTAATGGGTTATAAAGAATTTTTAGAAAAGGTATATTTTAAAGAGAAAAACCACCTATAGAGTACTATGTTTTTCAGGTAAAATATATCATCTCCTAATTAGAAAATATTACATTTAGATATAAAATAAATGGAAAAAATATATGATTTCTTGATAGATCATAATTAGATTAGGTGATGTATTTTTTGGGATCTACCATATTGGTATGATTTTTTATTTTAACACATGTTTGATGTAATGAATATTGAGAATAGTTTTTTTGATTATTTATTTTATAGAGTTTTGGACACACCCAATAAGAACTAAGATAATGCGAATGCATAATTAGATCTTGCAAAAATTTACAAGCATCCTAAAATTGAATTATTTAAATATGAATGATCTGACAATTTTGTAACAGCCCATGATTTTATAAAAAATATTCTTTTTAATTTTAATATCATGTGTTGTACGCTACACCAAAAGGAGCTTGCACAACACGCATCCTTGACTTGCCTTGAATTACATGCAATCGCGACCTTCCTCGATAGCGTGTGTAATACGCAATACTGAGTTTCACTAAACAATGATATGCTATTAAAATATTATTAAAACTAGCCGTTATGAATAGTAATAACCACTTTTTAAAATTCTGTAAATCTTATTTTTCAAAATGAACTTCATTCATGGATTCGGAGTATCGAATTTAGCCTAAGGTGAAATTTTGGTACTTTTCGGATAACTTTCATATTCTGATGAATAGTAAAAATTACTAAATTATAATTAAAAACAACTTTTTTAATCAAAATAATTAATAGTGATAAATCATTAATTTGAGTGGTTTTAAAGTATATTTAGAATATATTTTTACAATTTAATACAATGTTGGTCATTGGATGTAATTTCACATTTAAACCAGACATAATCAAGTGTCAATCTTTTGATAGATATTGTTTCTTAAAAACACGCTATTTGTTTTAACAGCGGGATTTAATTATAAAATTAATTAATACAATTTCTATGTTATGAATTTGGTAAAATAGACTTCATTTTTGAATTCGGAATATGAAATATAGCTTAGGATGAAATTTTGGCATTTTTCTGAAAACCTTCATTTTTTGATGAATAGTGAAACTACTAAGTGGTAGGTTAAAAACTGAATTTTGCATAAAACTTAATTTTACCGCTTCTGTGAATGGAATTTCGAAAATCCGACAGACACGGTTGATGTCAGTAAGTAAAATGTGGTTCAATGAGATGAAAATAATTTTTGGTGAATAGTAACTTTTTACTTTTTTTTTCCCGCGGTTAATAGTAAATAGGGTAACTAAGGGTAAATATGATATTACTATTACCCTAACACATGTCCTAATTCTATTGGACAAGTGTAGTTCGACCAAAAACAAACTTAGAAATAAAATATGACCATTTAGGCCCACTTGGATTAGATTAGGACATTTATTATTAATTTATTTAAAGAAGAGTTAAAAGAGTTAAAATCAAAGTTTATTTACTAAAACATTTTTAATATAGGGTTATACATAAGATAAATTCGATTGTAAATATTTATTAGAAAGCTAAAACGATTTCATACATAATGGTATTTTACTTGTAATTTTTAGACATTAAATAATTTAATTTATTTATGACACAATGATGATGCAGTAATTATCTTATTAGTGAGATATTGACATAATTGATGTTATAAACACCAAAATGAATGTAATTTGAGACTTTTTATGAATTCCACTAATTTTCTAGGTTACTATGATATATTAATGTTTATTTAATCAAATTGGTTCGAACATATAATTCTGTTATGACTTTCACAAAAATCATATATCAAATAGTGTCAAAATTGACACAAAATAGTTTTTAAATCAAATATTATATTATTAATTGTTATTTTATTCCTAAAAATCTAAGGTTTGGCCAAATGACTTAGATAAGGATATATATATTAATAATAAACAATTTGGGGTTCGTTTGGGATGTTATAGTAAGTGTATTAACCATATAGTGAAAGAAAACAAAAAGACACGGTAAAAGTTAAATTATTTAACTTAGAGTTAAATCTAATTGATAAGGTTTAAAATAATATCCAAACATGTCTAAATTTGATTGGATGATAAGATTACAACCCTATATCATCTAATCTTCTAATATGAGTCATTTTTGGAGGTTTTTAAGTGGGGTTAGATTTATTATAAATTAATATTTTTAAGAATTCCTAAGGTGCCCCTCTCCTCCCCTATAAAAGGACATCTCCTCCCCCTCCTCCTCACACCAATTTGAGCACTCAAGCTCGGCCAACCCCTGACAAAATATCTTCTCCACTTCCCTAGAAACATCCTAGAGGTTCTGGTCTTCCTCAAAGACCAATTTTAGTGCCCTAAGAGGAGGTCTCAAAGAGGCACTTCAAAGAAGAGGTAATTACCGTTACCAATTCTTTCATCTTTATTTCTTCTTCCACTTCTTCTTCTTAGGTTGTTTCATTATGAAGTAATAACATCAGTATCACTCATATACTGATATGTTATTATAAGTATGAAACAACCCTATTTCACCATCTATCCATCCTACAGAAAAAGAAATCACCGCGCGTGCGTACGTACGGAATACCGTCTCCACGCCGTGGTGTAATCTATTTTCCACCACCACCTTACATGGATGGGTATAATGGTGTAAAGAATAACTATACATAGTTATTAAAACATCATATTGATTCTGATATATTGTATAATCCACTCCAATTCAGTTCAATATTTATGGAAATGATATCATCGCTCGTGCGTACGTACGGACTACCGTCTCCACGACGCGATGAGATTCATTCTCCATGTTAACCATTTAAGAATGATTATAAAGTATATATAAGAAATAATAATGAAATATATGACATTATAAAGCTACTGGATTTATGTATATATATATATATGATAGTCATCTACTTACTTCCATTTCAAGACAATAAGGAATGTAAAACAGCGTTCATGCGTACGTACGGACTACCGTCTCCATGAACGGTGTTTATTTATCTATCTATTATATATATATATACTGAATATATATGATATATAAATCATATTTTATATTCTGGAAGTAAGTAAATCATGATATAAGTAATAATGATGTCAAGAACAACAAGTCAAAACACCTAAGATAAATGAAACGATTTTACCCAAAACGCTTCTTTAACATGGAATTTACAAAAGAACGGGTAATATAATGTCATAAGTGAACCATATATGATATCATAACAATGAATATGATTCTGGAATAAGTCAATAACATGATTTAAATCATTATACAGGAGGTTCGGACACTTACAAAGCAAGTCGGACCTAAGGTAAGGGAAAATATCACAATCTCATTTTTATCCGAGATTGTTTATTCGTAAGTATTTACTGGGGTGTATTTTATCATCCACATCCATGTTTCATCAATATGTAATATTATTTCCATCCACTTGAAATAGTTTAATTCCAATTTTACCCTTCGGTGAGTTTTTAGTAAAAGAAATGAAAGGAATCTTTTGTCGTTTTCCGTACGAGGTACTTTTTGACTTTTCCGACAAAAGTACGAAGAATGTTTTTTAACTTATACGGCATGAATTGATTTTTAAAACATTACTTCCAAGAAACTTCCTTTACAAGTTTTCAAGTTTATTTTTAATCAACTTCTTTTATTTTAAAGTCGTATGACATGTTATGAAAGGAAAAATGTTTTTGAAGTAGAAAGGATATTTTCCTCAAGAATGGAGTTCAAGTATTTTATCAAAATTATTTTCCATCTAAGATAATAAAAGGGTTATGTTTTTATCCCTATTATTACATTGGTTTGATTATGTTGTGATGGAAATATTTTTATGAATTCCTTTATCTTATATGAATTGTTTTATGATGTCATGTTGTTTAAGAATTCCATTTTTATTACATGGGTTACGCTAGGATGTATGGTTTATGATTATGTGGCACACATAAGAAAGGATTCATTATAAGATGGGTGGGACCTATATCTCCCTCCAATGCATTGGGTAAAGATTTTATATCTCATGAGATAGACATCGCTGGAATGGTAGGTTATACCGGTTCAGTGAAACAGGACTGGAACGAGGGTTACTCGATTCAGAAAGGGACTTTGTCCACTAAGATAGTCTTGGCAATGAGTCTTGACTAACAAGAAATGATTCTCTATGATTATGTGTGTATGCCACAAAGTTTAATGTTTTAAGTTATGATTGATGTGATTACATTTCACTGCCATGATTTATCACATGTTATGATATTATGAGCTCCTTTGCAGGTTAAGATTTCCAAAAGCTATGTTCTTATGTATATGATGTGATTGATTTTTTTCTTTTGTTTACCCTTACTGAGCATTTGAGCTCACCCTTTTATGTTTTCTTTTCCCCAGGATATAAAGAAAGGTTTTAGGTAAAAAAAGAAGGGATGACCTTTATGGGAGATATTGAAGAACTTTCACCACGATTAGAAGATTACGTTCCGAGTTTCCAAAGACACTAAACTATTACGATCCTTTAGTGTGTGTTTTTGTTATGTACTAAGTATTCCGCAAAAGTAATGTAATGTCCATGTAATTCAGGCTTCGGGTCTCTACAGTTGGTATCAGAGGAAAGGTTTAGTCAACCTTTGGAAACTAGGATGCGAGAACTTTAGTGAGATCCCTAGAGATATTTCTAAGGTATGTCTAGGGATTCCCCTAAGGATAAGTATACGTATAGGATATAGTCCTAGAACTATGGTAACGATATTAGATTAAACCAAAGATGTTAGATATTTAAGTTACTTCCCCTTTATTATGATTTTTGCCTCTCACATTATTCTTTTTGGGTTTTAGAAAATGGCTGGAAACAAGATGATTCACAATAATGGAGGATATGATGGACAATGGAATGATATTCTTCATAATGAAATGGGATTTGGAAGTCCAAACATCATTATTATGCCGAATCAGCAATCTCATAATATGATCAATAAAGTAAAATTTGGTAAGTTTCCTGACTCGGCTAATAAGAGAAAGATGGAGTTTCATGATGATCATAGAGGAAAGAAAGTTCAATTTCCCCTTTGTAAATAATGTGGGAAGAGGCATCAAGGAGAATGTTTCAAAGGAACTGGAAGATGCTTTGGGTGTGGAAAAGAAGGACACAAAGCAAGTAAGTGCAAAGGAAAAGGTTCAGTTAACACCATGGATGAGGATAATGGTATTGCTACGACATCAACAATGGTTAAATGCTTTAAATGTGGAATGTACGGGCATTATGCAAACCAATGCCCTAAGGGAAAGTCTCATGAAGAGAATCAGTATGGTCGTATGGGAAGTATTTATGTGGATGATGATGAAGAGACTACAAATGATATGTGAGATGAAAGAATTGTTGAAGCTCGGTCAATGGATTAAGAATGTAGTGGAATGATTACATGTTTATCATGTGTAAAGTTGTATAAGTAATCTCATGGTACTATGGATTAAAGAGACATGTAAGGATTGTTACACTGTTGTATGATTAATGTTACCAGTATCCATGAAAGGTTATTCGGATATTTTTGGAATGTAGATGATATGCGCATAATGAAGGAATAATAAGATAATGAGGTATTTGATTGTATTCATGAGCTCATGACTGATATAAGGAGAAGGTTATATCATGGTTTGAGTATATAGAATTTTTGGATTTTGGTATGTGGAAAGAGGTAACTTTTAACTGCATTCATGTTTTCACTAAGGTTCAATGGGTATTCAAGAGAGTACAAGGTTAAGGCCTTTGAATGTTTGGAATGTGACCAACAAGACATATCTTATGATATATGGGGTTCAATGATGGTGTTAAATCTCTGGTAATCATTTTCACTATGTTATGATAGTGGACTGCAGTATTATGGATAAGCCTAAATAATTGGAATGGATTATGTTGGACATAAGTTATTATTGTTTAAGGATAGAAGTTATCTCGATATTATTGATGGGATGTTATAGTAATATAGTTTTAGAAAAAGGACAACCTGCAGGACGGGCGACAGCCCATCGCGTCGGACAAGGCTGTGGAATCGAACCCACAACCGAAGTGCGACTGGCCTTTATCGCCTACCACTGGCCTACAGGAAGTCCCTGTTTAGTAGAAGCTAGTTCTATTATATTAAGCAGTATGATATATGAAGTATAAGTCCATTTTAGGAACCATATATGATTAATCACACTATAGATCAACTTATGTATATAATTTTTTCTAACCTCTTGTTTGAGACAGATGGAATGACCCGTCATTCTATCACATGATCTGCTAACACTTCACGAATAACAAATTCAACTTCATTTATTTAAGAGATGAAGTGGAAATTGTTCAAGGCACGAACAACGGTGAGATTGTACCAAAATAAAGTAAGTATTTATTCTAATTCTTTAAATGATCTTGAAAACCAAAAATGTTGTCCTAGTGATCTTATACCTGATGAATCAGATGGTACCTTATATCATCACAGATCTACGGATTTGCGATTACTGGCTTTTCCATAGCCATGTTCTCTACCACTCTCCATCAGAACACGATTGTTAGATTTTTCTTCCATATCCATATTTTCACCTATGTGGAAACCCAATGATTTGTTTATTTGGGTAACCGTTACGTTTCATACTTTTGTTTTTAAAGATTGGTTTTGATATTCCTTTTTACGATGTGGGTTTCTATTAAAGAAACTTTCGAATAGTAAACCATTTATAACCCCGACGAATTTCGACGGTGAAATTCATTTTAAGGGGGGTAGAATGTAACAGCCCAAGATTTTATAAAAAATATTCTTTTTAATTTTAATATCTTGTGTTGTACGCTACACCAAAAGGAGCTTGCACAACACGCATCCTTGACTTGCCTTGCATTACACGCAATCGCGACCTTCCTCGATAGCGTGTGTAATACGCAATACTGAGTTTCACTAAACAACGATATGCTATTAAAATATTATTAAAACTAGCCGTTATGAATAGTAATAACCACTTTTTAAAATTCTGTAAATCTTATTTTTCAAAATGAACTTCATTCATGGATTCGGAGTATCGAATTTAGCCTAAGGTGAAATTTTGGTACTTTTCGGATAACTTTCATATTCTGATGAATAGTAAAAATTACTAAATTATAATTAAAAACAACTTTTTTAATCAAAATAATTAATAGTGATAAATCATTAATTTGAGTGGTTTTAAAGTATATTTAGAATATATTTTTACAATTTAATACAATGTTGGTCATTGGATGTAATTTCACATTTAAACCAGACATAATCAAGTGTCAATCTTTTGATAGATATTGTTTCTTAAAAACACGCTATTTGTTTTAACAGCGGGATTTAATTATAAAATTAATTAATGCAATTTCTATGTTATGAATTTGGTAAAATAGACTTCATTTTTGAATTCGGAATATGAAATATAGCTTAGGATGAAATTTTGGCATTTTTATGAAAACCTTCATTTTTTGATGAATAGTGAAACTACTAAGTGGTAGGTTAAAAACTGAATTTTGCATAAAACTTAATTTTACCGCTTCTGTGAATGGAATTTCGAAAATCCGACAGACACGGTTGATGTCAGTAAGTAAAATGTGGTTCAATGAGATGAAAATAATTTTTGGTGAATAGTAACTTTTTACTTTTTTTTACCACGGTTAATAGTAAATAGGGTAACTAAGGGTAAATATGATATTACTATTACCCTAACACATGTCATAATTCTATTGGACAAGTGTAGTTCGACCAAAAACAAACTTAGAAATAAAATATGACCATTTAGGCCCACTTGGATTAGATTAGGACATTTATTATTAATTTATTTAAAGAAGAGTTAAAAGAGTTAAAATCAAAGTTTATTTACTAAAACATTTTTAATATAGGGTTATACATAAGATAAATTCGATTGTAAATATTCATTAGAAAGATAAAACGATTTCCTACATAATGGTATTTTATTTGTAATTTTTAGACATTAAATAATTTAATTTATGTATGACACAATGATGATGCAATAATTATCTTATTAATGAAATATTGACATAATTGATGTTATAAACACCAAAATGAATGTAATTTGAGACTTTTTATGAATTCCACTAATTTTCTAGGTTACTATGATATATTAATGTTGATTTAATCAACTTGGTTCGAACATATAATTCTGTTATGACTTTCACAAAAATCATATATCAAATAGTGTCAAAATTGACACAAAATGGTTTTTAAATAAAATATTATATTATTAATTGTTATTTTATTCCTAAAAATCTAAGGTCCGGACAAATGACTTAGATAAGGATATATATATTAATAATAAACAATTTGGGGTTCGGACACTTACAAAGCAATGAATATGATTCTGGAATAAGTCAATAACATGATTTAAATCATTATACAGGAGTTTCGGACACTTACAAAGCAAGTCGGACCTAAGGTAAGGGAAAATATCACAATCTCATTTTTATCTGAGATTGTTTATTCGTAAGTATTTACTGGGGTGTATTTTATCATCCACATCCATGTTTCATCAATATGTAATATTATTTCCATCCACTTGCAATAGTTTAATTCCAATTTTACCCTTCGGTGAGTTTTTAGTAAAAGAAATGAAAGGAATCTTTTGTCGTTTTCCGTACGAGGTACTTTTTGACTTTTCCGACAAAAGTACGAAGAATGTTTTTTAACTTATACGGCATGAATGGATTTTTAAAACATTATTTCCAAGAAACTTCCTTTACAAGTTTTCAAGTTTATTTTTAATCAACTTCTTTTATTTTAAAGTCGTATGACATGTTATGAAAGGAAAAATGTTTTTGAAGTAGAAAGGATATTTTCCTCAAGAATGGAGTTCAAGTATTTTATCAAAATTATTTTCCATCTAAGATAATAAAAGGGTTCTGTTTTTATCCCTATTATTACATTGGTTTGATTATGTTGTGATGGAAATATTTTTATGAATTCCTTTATCTTATATGAATTGTTTTATGATGTCATGTTGTTTAAGAATTCCATTTTTATTACATGGGTTACGCTAGGATGTATGGTTTATGATTATGTGGCACACATAAGAAAGGATTCATTATAAGATGGGTGGGACCTATATCTCCCTCCAATGCATTGGGTAAAGATTTTATATCTCATGAGATAGACATGGCTGGAATGGTAGGTTATACCGGTTCAGTGAAACAGGACTGGAACGAGGGTTACTCGATTCAGAAAGGGACTTTGTCCACTAAGATAGTCTTGGCAATGAGTCTTGACTAACAAGAAATGATTCTCTATGATTATGTGTGTATGCCACAAAGTTTCATGTTTTAAGTTATGATTGATGTGATTACATTTCACTGCCATGATTTATCCCATGTTATGATATTATGAGCTCCTTTGCAGGTTAAGATTTCCAAAAGCTATGTTGTTATGTATATGATGTGATTGATTTTTTTCTTTTGTTTACCCTTACTGAGCATTTGAGCTCACCCTTTTATGTTTTCTTTTCCCCAGGATATAAAGAAAGGTTTTAGGTAAAAAAAGAAGGGATGACCTTTATGGGAGATATTGAAGAACTTTCACCACGATTAGAAGATTACGTTCCGAGTTTCCAAAGACACTAAACTATTACGATCCTTTAGTGTGTGTTTTTGTTATGTACTAAGTATTCCGCAAAAGTAATGTAATGTCCATGTAAGTCAGGCTTCGTGTCTCTACAAATTTAATTGATCCAAAATTATATTACATACTTTAAAATTAATGTCGGTTATTATAATATATGCGGATTTTATATTTGATGTGACCAGATGTTTATGATTCTAAATTGTTTCATTCCTTCTGAAATAGACATATTGTTGTGTTAGAAAGTATGACTGTAATGCCACAATAATAAGGCTTCTACGTGTTTGTATTTGAGGGATGTTAAATTAATCCATATGTATTTTTTTTGAGAAATATATCATATATATTTATTATGAGATATTATTATAGAGACATCAAATTATTAATACTTGATTATACTAAATAAAATATGTATTAATTTTATGTAAATTACAGAAAACACTCCCACTAGCCTTATTTGAATCATTAAAACCTTTAATATTTCAGTCTACATGTGAAGATAAATGTGGAGATATGTTAAAATTCCAATCGATCTACCCATTTGATAGATTTATGTGAAAATTAATGATTAAATTGTGTAACATATCATCAATTGAAGGAATAATTTTAAAAGTGTTCTTGTAAGATGATATTTCAAATTTCTGCACTTATTTATTTTCAATCTGAATTTACTTTAAAACAATGTCACATGGGTTTCAAGGAGGAAAATATTTATGATGTAAAATACAATATATTTTTAGTTTTTAATCAACCCACGATTGATTTTGGTGGCTATCATGAATGTTTACTTTTAGATGAAGAACTGCATAGTTTTTATATATATGTTTGGATCAATTGGGAAGAAAAGATGAAATTTTTTTAGCAAGTAATACTTATTATTATTGTTTTTATTTTTTTAATAAATATTTTTACTTAAATTTTTTCTAGACTATGTAATGACCATAACAATAAAAAGGTAATACAAATTAGGCCTGCATATTTTGAATAACATCAAAAAAAAAATTTATATCGGTTTCAGAGTCTGGTATGTTATGTTTCTTATTATAGAACATTTAATTAATTTTTTTATGATATTTATTTTTATTTATTTTTATTTTTTCAGTGAAAAAAATTAAAGTAAAATTTATATTAGATTATGTGTGCTAAAAACCCTCCATTGAAATTAGTAAAATCATATAATGTGTCTATTTTTAATGAGTTTTGATTCCATATATGAAGATATGGTAAATCAAAGAAATGAAATAATAATGGTTTATTTTAATGAATAAAATCATAAATAATGTTAATTATGATTTTATGGCATGGTGGATGAAATAATTGAGTTATGTTATCTGACACTAAACTTTGTAAAAAATAAATAAATCACATTGGTTGGAAACAAATCGGGGACTGGGCGTTCATCCGTGATATAGATAATTGAAATTTAATATAAAATTTGTCTAACCTCAACTAAACCAATTATATTGGAACATGAATCTCATAAGAAATTTCTTCATGGGAATTCAATTACACAAGTTAAATTATTTTGATAGCACAATCCAGATTGTAATGAGACTTGGGAACATGATTCATTGGTGAGGGAGAAATGACCAAATCTATACCCAGATATTCCTTATAAAATTTGAATTTATTGGTATATATTGTCCTATTATGGGGAGATTATAACCTCTTGAATTGAAGCATGTTATTTTTTGATCTTTGGGATGTTTCCTTCCAGTATTGTGAAGATTTGTGAGTATTTTGGTTTCCCAAAAGGGTGGTTTTTATTGGATAAATAGGATACACCGGGACCTGGTAAAAAATGTTTAACACATTTTTAATGCATATGAACCATGGGAAGATACAACGCACCCCAAGTAGGGTGTATCTCACTGGTGGCCACCCTATGTTCTATGAATAATAGGTCTTACCATGACCAAAATGTATGATGTGGATAAGACAAAACACCTTTTGTTCTAGGGTGAGGGCATGCCTGAAGTTCGTGTTGGGATTCTTGGTGTTGTTTCATCGATACCTCCACTTGTGTGGTGAGTAGACACTAAACTACAATGTCATCATTTTTAGAATTATGAATCACTAATTTGAGAAAAATGTTTTCTAGAATTTGTTGTAAGGTTTAAAGGATCATGATAATATTCATGAGGAGGATTTTAATGTGAATTTACTATACTATATCATTTTTTAAATCTTATTTCCTCATTCCTGATGTAGTTTTTTGATTTAAGATCTTTTTGAGAAGGGATTTCAAAAAAAAATTCTGGCTTTGTTGATATCCTTTTAGTGATTTTTTTCAATAATTTTATCATAATCATTCTATTTCATTGTGTGTTAGTTCATTTTTGATGGATCTGGATTGGTTGGGTGATGATTTCATGTTTTATGAGGTATGTGATATCATTTTTTCTCTTTCAACCTTTTTTATGAATTTTTTTCTAATATATGGGAATCGATATTTAGGGCTTCGTATTGTTGTTTCTAGAACCCTAATTGTTGGTTATCGATCCCATTGTAATTTTCCTTTGATCCAATGTGTGAGGTAGCTGGTTCTTCCAATAGCCTCTGTTTTGATGAACCCCATGTTCTCTTATTTTCTAACTTGTTAACTGGAGAGTGACTGGAATGATATTTTGTGTTCTTGATATGCAAGAATAAATGGTTTTGATGAATGATGGGTTTCCCATTATTTTTGTGAAAGAAATATGATTTCAAATAACATTGAGATTATTTATGAAATTAGATTAAAAATAATATTTAGATGGGAAAAGGGTGTTTTTAGATTATTTTTTGAAATAATATGATTCCTTTGGAGTGTTTTGAATTATATAACACAAGGGAGATTTGGTAACCTAAGAGGGTGTTTAGTATTGGGTGTTTTCCTTGTTACTATCAGCGATTTCAATGATGGTGTGCTCCAATTCTCCCTTTTTACTGTTGTTATAGGGAATTTATTATATGAAACTATAGGGTGTTTATCCATAAGCCTTTCCTCTATTCCCTAGACCATATGTCTAAGGTAATTGTTTGAAAACACTTAATATTAAAATAAATTATTGAGGTATGAAAGACCTATCTAATAGAAACCTAGGTTATCCTAATGGTGATCTCTATTATGTTTTTCTTCATTTGGATAATGTTTTGATATGGAGAAAGGATACATGATTTGATAAATGGTCATTTTGAAAATGTACATTTTCTATGTTATATGGAATTTGTTTTAGAACTATGAAAAAATTTAAATGTTTTACCATGATTTTGATATAATTTTGAAAACAACATTATTATGACATGTTTTTCTGAAATTGATTATATTGGGATTATTTGATAGAGAATTACGATGGAACACTTTTTTGGGATCCAATTAGTCTTGTTTAGGTAAACAATTTCACACTCCATTGGGGGGGGGGTTGGACCTAGTTTTGTCTAATATAATAAAGGGAACAACACTACAATGAGCCATCAGGGCTTCATGTCAGCTTGGAATGGGTAGAAATTGGGGATATGGTGAGATGTTTTCCACATTTCACACCAAGTATCTTTCAGTTTTTTGAGTTTCAATTGGTTTTATTCATGGAAACATATAATGGTTTTGGATTGTTGACTCAGTTGTATCATTTCCAATGTTGGGTTTTGGTTATGGAATATTTATTTTAATGTTATATTTATCTATTTATATTTCATTCTAGTTGCTTTGTGTTGGAAAAATTATTCCCTATACTATTTGGTGCATGGGTTCTATTCACCGACCCACGTTAATCTGGAACGTTCTTCGGGTCAAGCCACAGTTTGGATATTAGCATTGTTGGATGGGCTGTATATGCCCGATCATGACATAATGTCATTATTTAGTGGAATGTTTCAAATTGTTTAACCATTTTCATCCCATATCACAGTGATGTATGAAAAAGTTGAATTTTTCTTCTCTAGATCACTAATATAAACTTCAAATATATCATAATATTTATGAAAGGATGACAGGATATTCCTCATATCACTATTCATTTACTAAAAGATAAAATGGTTAGTATATTTTTATAAAACTAATATTAATAAACTATTATTATAATGTTTAATCATAAAGATATAATAATCTATAATTATTTATCTACATAATTTATTCAAAAAATAACAAAATTTAAAAAATTATTAAAGAATGATTATCTAGTATTCAAAAACTAAAATATATATAAGGAAGATGAATATATTTTGAAGATAAACTTACCTCTAATCCCCAAACAACATAATGTATCTCGTAATATCACATACTAAATATGTGAATATCCTGATTATATTTTCTCCTATGACACCATAATAGCCCAAATTCGGATAAAAATACAATGAAAACTTATATTATTCTAAAAAATAAATTAATAATTATTCCTCAAATAAAATCATATGCTACAGAATAAATTCCACTAATCCAAAAAATATAATAAACTTTATCAAAGAAAACATAGATCAATTTTTCATCAAATCAATAAATAATTTTTCAATCACAAATAAAATAAAATAAAATTTATCATTATATATAATCCATTTATCAAAGAAAAACATTATTACCTCAACATCAGGAATATATTAAGAGTTATCTGTTACCCAACATATTTGTTTCCTAAAATATCACATTTCCACTGAATCAATTTACAAGGTTATCATTTCCATTAAATATATTAATGAGAATACTTAATGAAAAACTAATATTGAATAGTACTTTATATGTTTCATGATTTATATAACCAAAATATAATTGTCAAAAAACATCAGAAGAATAGTTTTTTAATCCTTAAATAGAAACACTTTAATCATACATTTTCAACAATTAACATAACATATACCCTTCCTTTGTATTGAAGTTAATCTTTGATTTGAGGAATTGACATAGATAGTAATGAATTTCTCCACAGAGATGAAACTGAACTATAAATGGTACCTTAGGATTAAATTTTTATCCCTCTACTAAAGTCTTAAATTTTCCATAAAAAATACCTTTTCTATTTTCTTATTTTCCACACTAAAACCACTTTATCATTCCCTTGATAAAATTTTCCACAAGATTATTTCCATATTATAAATATGTAATAATCTATATCTTATTTCCTCCATGGAATTTATGAGAAACTAGTGTTTTCATATATGGTTCCTTTAGGAACTATCCTATGTTCATTTTGGTAATAATATATCAAGATAGCTGGTTAAGAATAATCTAAATATTTTTCATTATATCTTAAATTACATTTTTTTTATCATGAGGATAATTATTTCATATTTCATTACATTCCACACAAATAAAATTCTTCTTGTTTCCTACTATTAAAGAAAAAATATAATCAAAGTATGAGTGAAAATAATACTTGTGAGTAATCATATAACCATTAAAAATCATTTATATAATGTCTAAATCATGACACCTTCTTTTCAATCTATAACGCCTTAAGATTAACCTATTCCATGAATGGCCATTATCTATTCAAATAATTCATAATGGATCATAAATAAAATTTGAATTAACCCAATAATACGACCAAAGAGTTTCTATACAGGTGTGCAGTGTCAGTACCACTAATTCTACACTAGTGAAAATCAATTTAACACCCAATGAACCTCGTTAAGAGTTTTCACCCTTTAGTGAATTTTTTCTATAGTCTCATCTACTTACTTGTATATATATATGGATGTATTTTACTATAAAAATATACTCTTTTGTTTACCATATTGTCATATTTTCTTCTATTTATATGCTTATCCTAAGGGTTGTCAATATAGATTTCACATCATTGTTTCAAAAAAAACTAAACATTTTCATGATATCAGATGAGGTAACTCAAGAAGTTCATACAAAAATATAATATCTTAATTGAATAATATTCCTTAAATATCATTATAATTAACTCCAAAACCATAAAAGTTTAATTTCCATGGAAACATAGATATATAAAAAATAGTATATAAAATATCTATTTCATCTTCCACTATGCTCTTGATAACTAACACCCCTCTTAGACATATAATAAATAGATTCTTTGTTCATACCATAGAAAAATGAGAACATATTAAAGGCTATGTTCAGATGATTATTAAGGGTAGAAAATGAGATATAAATCAATGATTATTTTTATGAATAACTTGAGTACAAGGGTATGAGAACATGAGATTAAAATTTAAAAATCATTCCCATCAATTCATAGAGAATAATAATGTGTCATTTAATTATGGTTTTCAGTTCATAAGACATATATCATAACAGAATTAGTTAACAATATCTATATGAACTTAACATTATTTGAATATCAGGTTATAAATGTGTGGTATAATGTGTATCATGACTATAATTATAGAAATATTATTTCATGGATACCCACCAAGACATTCATCACCTCTTTGTACTTGGATAACCACTCATGTACCTTCTTTAGGCTTGTTATAACCTCAATTATAACCCTGTGGTCCTTAGGCTAACTGTAACTTCCCAACCTAAACCACTTAGTCTAATCTAGAGTGCCACATGATGTCCTTAATGTCTCCTTATATGAAATAAGATATCGACTAGTAGGAAGGGTATGAGCCCAGTAGTTAGGAGAATATACCCTCTGTATCATGTCTTTGGATCAATAAACAATAATAATTAAAATAATAAATCATCAAAGTAAACATGCGAAATAACTAAATCAATGGCATACTTGTAAAATAAATAAAGAAGATCCCAAAATCTGAAATCCACTCCACTTTAAATAAAGTAGATAAATAAATAGATGATGAACTGTACCTCATGTTGGTTTTCGTCCTAGTCCACAAAAACTTCCATGATCCTCAACAAACCTATCCACCATAAGGAACTTTCCCATATTCAGTCCCTCAAGAAATCTTTAAGTGCACCAACATGGTTGAGTAGGGTGTGAGTAAAGACTATGTTGGACAACACTAATTTTTCCTTAACCTGGTGTGTTGAAGAGTAACAGTGTATTCCATAATTATATTTATTGATTAAAAAATATAAACATAGAATCCAAAATTGAGCAGGAATACACTAACCAAATCATAAAAACCCATCAACGTACCTACATTGGACCAATTATATAATGATCAAGGACTAGGCATGAGGATAAAGAATCATACTTCTAAACATCATCTCATATTGAAACTCAAAATTCACTAGGAATCAAGGAATTCATGTTCTCGGCATTCCCTAGGAATCAAAAACATACCTCTTGATATCCTCTAGGCATTGATTTAATCACACTATATCCAAAAGTCATCATCACATCCCTACCATAAGAATAGGTCTGCATCTCCATTGATGCAAGGCATGCACACTATCTTAATAAGGAATGAATATGTCACGATGGTTGACCTGCATTGGTAACTATGAAAAGAAATTATAAATCACACATAACTTGGTAATATAAATTAGGAAACAAAGGACGTCATCATAAGTAAGGTATAACATACAATACATTATGTAACACCTTAGGAAAAGTGATACATAATACTAATTGACACTACCCATGTCAACAAGGTGAATATTTATTTTTGGGATCCTAACTAATTTTAACTCTATAGTTAAGTGTACATGACTTGTAGTAGTGGACAAGATGGGTAACCTCCTAGTATGTATCATAGGGTGTGTGTGATTGAGGAAAAACATACTAAAAGAACTTGTTTTGTACTGTAGTAATTGTCATTAGTCAGATTAGTGACCCCTATTAGAAATAGTCTATGGAGTGATGGGAAGGAAACCATGGTATTACAATTGACTAGTAAGGTTATATAATCAGTTTCATGGCCTATAGATGATTTTTTAATTTGTAAATGATATTAAAACCAACACATATCCTGAACATTCAAGAAGTTTCAGGGTTTGATGTTTGGGGTTCATAATGAAGGAGTTGTGAATTAATGGGGTGGACTGTGTAACACCTCTAGAAAATTTAGACGCAAATACTGAATGATACTACCAATTTCATAAAGGTTAACCTTTAATTTTGGGATCCTACCTAATTTAAACTCTATATCTAATCATGTTTATCTTAGAGTAGTGGTCAGCATGGGTGACCTCCTAGAGATTTTCACTGGGTGTGTGTGAGTGATCATAAATCAAACTAATAGAAAATGTGTTGGTTAGTGGTTATAGTCATTTTTTAGATAAGTGATCCTAGTGGGTAATAGCCCATAGTGTGTTTGGGAAGGAAACCGGGTTATTACAAGAGACTAGTGAGGTCAAATATCTAGCTTTATGTAATTTGTATGGTTGGTTCATGATACTAAACATCCATGTATGCTATTTTTGGCTTGAGATAAACTCCCATGTACCCTTTGAACTCATGAAACAATAATATTTACCCAATTCATTGGAGGGATATGATGGAACCACCTCTCACCAACTCATAATTTATTCATATGTTTTCTAGATGTTCATTGAGACATATATTATTAAATCATATCATAAACTATGGAAAAAATGGTATTTATCAATATTTCATCATCCCAATAATAAATAATCAAGAGAAATATTAATGATTGCATCATAGGATTGTAACCCCATTGAATCGAAAATTTCATTATTGACTTTTCTCATATATGAAGAATTACATTAAAATATCACTGTAATATTTCTTTAGAAAAATACCCTTTCTATTTTGAGACTAAAAAAATTTTACAAAATATTAGGGATACATATTTCATTGAAAATATAAAATAGAAAAATGTAAAGGAATATTCAAAGAAAAATGTAATCATGATGGTGGGAAAACCCATTCATGTGTTATACGTCAAAAAAGAATCGAGTATTTCATTTGGTAAAATGTACAACATATGAAAAAGGAAATTTAAATTTAAACCTTTTTATAGAAATTAAATCATGGGTAAATATATATTTGATAAATTAATGAAGAATATAAAAAATGTTCAGTTAATGATTTTATAGAAGATATTTATATAGAAGAGAATTATTCCCACAGAAGAGGAAAATGAGGTTTGTTTTTCGTAAAAATTATATTTCATACTTTTGAGTACATATAAGGAGAAAAAAGAATGAAAAATTTGTAATTTTAAAAAATTATCTGATTAAAATAAATGAAAAATAAATGTTAAGATAGATAGATCATATAAATTTATAATTGGAAATTTAAGCATAACCAATCTTAGTTAAAATGATATTGTAATGTAAAATCTATACAGCTTTGGTTACTTTTGGATCAATCACCCTTGGATGAAATTATTTAAATTTTAAATTTTAATAAAGTTAATTAATAACGGCACATTATGTAAAATTTAAAATGATATGTATATAGACATGATAAACATAAATAGGTTCATAACATCAAACCTGGATCAAGGAAACAATATTGAGAGGATGCCGTATTACCTTTTATCCGATTTGATTCATAAGTTCTCAAAAATAGTTTAGAATAAATTTTTATTTATTTTAATTATATACCAATACTATTTAAATAATTAAAATTTCACATATTATTGAATTATAGAATTTTGACAACCATTTATTAATAATTCTTTATCAAATTCCTCATTTCTGAGTGACAAGTATTTCATTTTTTATTTAAGTTTTCATTATGAAGTAATGATACTTTAGCTTTTTTGATGGATCCATCATCTCAAGAATTTTAATAAAGATAAAATTATCCTATTTTATCATTACATACATGTTTTTTGGATATTAATATAAAATTTTGATGAATAATAAATAAAATTACTCCGTGTAGACGATAGTTTGTATGTATTCTTAAGTAATGTTTCCAATTTTTTATTTATGGAAAAAAACATGGAATAAAATTATTAAAATTTATATAATAATTAATATATATTAAAAATATCATATATATTCATTAAATATATCCTTATTTCAATCCATGTAAATCAAAAATGAAAAAATGAGTTTCATAGCTTCGTGAAGGTGGTATCCCACACATACACATGAGTGAACTTATCATTTTATAATAGATGAGATAATAATATGGTAGATAAGATATTATAATTAAATAAGAATAATTATGTAATAAATATAAAATATAAAAATTAAAACCATCATAATAACCAACCATGAAATATGGAAATGGAAAATAAATCATATCTCAATGTGGGGAAGGAAGTCTACATGTACATGGAAGAGATAATTTCATTTCCCATTTGATAGAAATAAGGTTGGAAATTATTGTTCAATAATAATAATAATAAATAATAATATTTATGATACTATATTCATAATTTTATGGTTGATACAATAGTTATAGATAATATTAAAGAAGAAATAAAATTGAATGTTCTCCTTTAAGATTTATAACTTTTCTTAGAGACACCTCTATAGGCATACAACCTAAGTCTTGAAAGACTTGTTTTAGGAGAAGAAAAATGGATATATGATGAATTTAATGATTCTACGTAGGTTTTATGGAAGGTATTTTCTGAGGTAGAAGTCTCAATGTTCTTGAATAATGGAGGGGAGGTGGTTCCCTTCTATAAGTGAGGGTACAAACTCACAAGGAATTACTTAAAAGACTTAAATAATACAATGTCATTTTCTTGTGATAGTGGATCCAAATTGATAATAATTGTTATTTTAAATGGTAAAGGTTCTAAATATCTTAAAAAATTAAAACTCATACAAGTTTATGTGGACATTGTACCCTTATATCTTAGTTGAACACCTCATAAACCCATTTTAACCTTAAATGTCCATTTTTTTATTTTTAATATTTACTATAAGAAAATGAAAGTGGCATAATTAGTATTTTTTAAATATGAATACAAATTTTTATTCAATTTTTTCAAATTAAATTTATATAACTGGAATTATTTTTAATTTAAGTTCACAAAATGCAACAAAAAAATATTTTTAGAAAAACTCATCAAATGAATAAAAATGGATTTATTTTTATTCCACGAATAGTCAAAACCGTATAATGAATTTTAATTATTATGAATATAAAATATATAAATTTATTTATTATAATAAATAAATATTGATTTATTTAATTAATTAATTCAAAAACACATTACGCACATAAATAAGTTTTTTGACAATTGTTTTTTTAATCCCAAAAATGAACTTATACCTAAATAAAATATAATGATGATTAACATGTAATATATTAGATTATTTTTATTTAAATTATAATTATCTTAAATTAATATAAAATTTAAAACATAATGGGACTTTTAAATTTATCGGTTTGATAAAAATTAATGATAGTTTTATAGAAATCTTTATTTTTCACTATTTAGAGAAAAATAAATCGTTTTTCAAAAATAACAAAAATTTACCCTATGATAATATTAAAATGATGAATAAAAAATGATATTAATTTCATATAATAAATTTTATTTAAATTTTTTAAATTAATTAAAATTTTTATTCAAAAAATTTAAAAAAACCCATTTTTAAAGAAAATATACTTTTAATGTATAAAAAGGCATTACTAAAAATTGAGAACTTATACATTATACATGAATCAATAAATCTAAATTATCTAAAAAAGTATATTTATATTTTTTAGTGGTTATTAATCTCCATTCCAATTAATTTTACAAACTTTTTAAAAACCATATTTAAATAATATTATTTAATAGTTTATCATAGTTATTTTAAAGATCATTTTTTTAAGAAAGCTGTCATGAATAGTTTTATTTTTAAACTAAAATTAACAATTGTTAGAGATGATGATGAATTTTCTAATAGAAATGGATGAAATAGGTTTATATTTTATGATATGAAATGGTTTCACATAATACATTAATTTTCATAATATAATTAATATGATTCATGAATTTTATTATTTTATAGTATTTATTTATGAGTACGTAAAACTCCACATAATGTTTAGGGTTGTGGTGGTTTTTATTTTGAATATTTTTCTCACTCTCTATCAATATACTCCCTATATAAATTCATATTATATACATGATGTTTTATTTAAAGTAAAGAGGTTGTTGTAGCTGAGTGTTTATGTCAAGAGACATCATGGAGCTAGTTTCTAATGATTATAGAAATTAACTAAGGTGTTTTATAAATGTTATTTTTATTATTATTTTGATTATATTTTCCATGAAATTTTATTATGGATCTATTTTTATGAATCATTAGATTATCTGTTTATTGTAAGAATTTATAGGATATTATATCAAACTATAATGTTTTAAATGTTTATTATTTACACTTTATTTTCATAGTGAGCTATATCATTTTTATATTTGTTTATGATGAAATATTATATGATAAATCACTCCCCAATTAATATTTTAGATCATTTACACTTTTTTCAAGACACTATTTATCAAATTTTACACATGAGTTGATATTTTACTTCACCTCATTGGAAAAATTTCTACTGGGTGTGACATTACATTCATGATCATAGAAGATGAGACAAAACACACCATCGTTGTATGTAGAGATAAACACAAACATAGAATTTAAATTTCATGAGATAATATTAGTGTATAATTGTCACATGAAATTATAAAAATTCAATCTCGATTATTAAATATTATGTATAATAAAAAAATTATAATAAATAAAAATTACATAATATAGGAATTTAGAGTAGTTAAGTTTCCCGTCCCTTGCTTATTGATATCATTTAGTACTTCATGAAAAACTATGTCATCATAAACTCTCTCTATCTAGGGAATTTTAGTGTCAAATATTACCGTTATAATGATCCAAATATCTATAATGATCTCTGCATATGCCCCTAGTCCATATCAATATTTTTCTAATGATTTGGACACATGATTTTTTAAATATAACCTTTCTCTTTGAGACTTTAATAATAATTGATTACATTCTTATATGTTAGGTAAAATCTATATGGAATTTTTCATTAAAAACTAAGTAATATATAATAAAAAATTAAATATGAAAGACCTATAAATGGGTATTAATTATAATACAAATTTGATTAATAAGATATAACATAAGGTTTTATACAAAATCTCCTACCATCATAGAATATCTCATGTTGTTATAAAACCATAACTATTTTCCTAGATAGTTTCAATTCTTTAATTTAGTTAACATTAAACAATATCCCAATATTAATATTTTAACCTATAATATTATAAGCATAGAAATAGAGAACCCTTGGATGATTGGTCTTGCTTATAAAAAAAATGAATTTAATTATCACTTGAAACCAAAAAAGATTATTGAATACGACATTAATTTTTTTTTGAAACAATATTAGGTTAATAAAAAATTAATTATTTTCTTTTAGAAATAGTTTTTCGAATGTTTATTTCAGATGTAATTTTCATTATTATTGGGGATAATGTAATCATGATCATTTCCCTTTCCTAGTATATGACATATTAAATAATAATCTATTATTGTTCTTTATTTCCTACCACAAACAATAAATTTGGTTGATCAATTAGTATATATATTTTTTGTTTTATATTTTTTTGTTCGAAAGTGATTCCCATAGTAAGACTAGGATGATCGATATAGATGAATGCTAAGGAAAATATTTTTTCGCATGTAAGATGATCACCTTTAGAATCATAAAATGGTTTTTGGGCCTATAAAGTATAGTAAAAATATTTATCCATTTATTTTAATAAACAAGAAGAGGCACATAATGATTAAGGGAACAAGACACTCATATGATACAAACATTAATATGTGATTTGAATAAATGTGTTTATCAATAATTTGACTTGTTCAATTAGCCAAAGCCTCGATGAATAATCTGTAGTGGGGAATAAATGGACATTATGTGTCTTCCCACTAAATATATGTTTTGAAATGGAAATTAAAACTTGTTAATAGTACACTATATTACACGCTAAATAGGGAAGACAAATATTTTTAATATATTTCAAACCAACTACATTTAATGACATGTATTTCTTAAATGTACAAGTAACATCATTCTCCAGCTCACTATATAAGCATTACCCTGATTGATTCAACACACGACCTTAAGTACACCTCCTCATATTATAGAGGTTATCAAATGACACCTAGGGTGTAATATTGTTCAGTGGGAAGACTATACAACAAAAATAAAACAAAATAACAAATAAATAATAGAACACCATCCCTGATAATAAATAATTATAGTTTTAAAACTAGATATACATCCAGTAATGATACATGATATAAATTAAAAGCATGATGATCCATTCTATTTAAACAAGTCCATGCAATGGTCTAGTCACATAAATATATTAGAAATAAAATTAATTAATCAATGGGTCTACCTTGAATATCTGAGCCCAAAATATCACATACCCCATATGTTCATATGATTGGTCTTACTCAACAACAATAATCTGGTCCTCAACATATTTATGTGCCAACAATAAACATTTAATAGTTTCTCTGGTAACCAAGTGTAGTGGTTACCTAAGTAGGGTGTGATTATAACTTAGTAGGTCACCAAAAAAATGTATAAAAAATAAAATATTTGTATATAGTACATGAAATAAGGTGATAAACAAATTATTCATTTTACTAATTAATACCTCATAAAATATAAAATAAATACACTAACCATCGAGTTCTAGGTTGACACCCATGGTTCACACATCCTACTTTGGCATAATAGAGGATGTTTATTGGAATGTTACATAACCAAGTCAAACACAACACATCTTTACTAATTTGGAATAATTCCAAATATATCTATCTAGTAATTGATCATCCTATATCCGGATGGATTACCATGACACTGGTGGACTATCCTACACCTAGACTAATTTCAAGAATCACATCAACCATAGACATAACCCATCTAGGGTCTATCCAACCTAAACAGTACATCAGAACTAGAAAGAACCCTATTATCATTAAAATAAGTCTGGGAAGAGCCCTATAATCATTAAAACACGTCTCATTAGATCCCTATAAGAATTATATAATAACCAAACACATGAATATTATACAATCATTTAATAATAATCTGTGAAATTCCTCAATATATGAATTTTATCATAATCGGTCCATGATATTTATATGATAATTTCAGCATAAAAATGAAATTACCATTATATAATCATATTATCATAACTGATCTAGGCCTTTATATAATAATTTCAACATAATCATTTCAATCACTTTATATAATAATTTTAGTATAACCAAACACCAAGATCTACATACATGTCATCACAAGAAATAATGGTAAATTCATCATATTACTTTTTATCTACCCTTTTACATTACATAAGGGAAGGTTCCCATTATAATAATAATTGAAAATAATTATGTTAATTTATCGTTTTTCCCTAAATTAATTATTATTATAATTAATTAATTATAGTCAATGATGTTATATTTCAAACAATCACCTTAATTCACAATTTATTCCTCAGTGGTCTGTTTATCCACTCATAAAATAACTAGTCAAGGATCAATTTATGCCAAGTTATCAATATTTAAAATAACCATATCCATTACCACTTCATTTATAAATTAATAGAAAATAAAAATTTCAAATTATATGAAAAAATTACCTATTTAATCTTATATTATTCATTCTCATTCTAATCATTACAATTATAAAGATATGAAACTTTCATCTCAATCCAAGTTCTCAACCCACACCCCAAACCGCATAATATGGAGAAGCTAAATGTAACTATCATCGATTTAATCAAGGGGATCTATGCCATTTATTTTTACATTCCTATCATAGTGTTAAAGGTCAGCACATAAATTGGGTGACTTCACATTTAGTATCAATTCTAATAGACCTAAATGGTTCCAATGGGCTATCTAAGGATACAATTATCATCAAATATTGAATTATCCAATTATAGAAGTCACACACCTAGAATTCCATCATGTTGAAAATAAATTTTCAAACTTTTAAAAATGAATTAAACAAGAGATAATTGTTATAGAACACTATACTCAAATGAATATAACCCCATGGCACGCTTAGTCCAAACAAGTTTACCACATTCTTTTAGTCCATTTGGTCTTCTATAAATGACACGGTTCATATCTCATTCCTAGGTAATACATTTAATAAATTATAAATAAATTATAATTAATTAGATTATAATAGGTAACCTTAAACCAAACTGTGAAATAAAACATATTGAAAGGCATATTAGGAAATATCACATAGTCATAATAATGACCAACCTTCCATGGGTGGTCGAGAAGACACTTTAGACACCAATATTGGAAAACCCCTATCATGCGGAAATGCCACAAACAAAAATTTTAATATAATTAAATCAGAAACATTGAAAAGAGAAACAAAACTATTTTATGATTCTTTCTATCTGTCTGAGAATCATCATGGTGGTGCACGGTTCTTGGCCCACTTTCCTACTTTCCAAAGTTGAGCGGCCTCCACCATTATGATTGGACATGTTGTCTCCTTGATCGAAATGAGATGATGGGATTATAGTTCCTCCTTCCATGTATTCCTACTTGGATATCATTTCCTAATTTTGGCCTCCCTCAAATATTTGATCCAGGTACATGAAACTTGTTCCCAACACCATCTCAAGGTGGAAACTTATTAATTAAGGCACATATATCAGGATAGTTCAACATATAATGGTTGGAGTAGATTTTATCTTTGGGAATATCATAACATCTTTGAATACAGGATGTTTTGGGAATCTATAAAGTCTACCCATTTTTATATTAGATTGATATATATGATAAGGAATATTAGGCATAGAACCCAAGGAATAATGTGTTATCCATGAGTTAATTAACACTAAGGGAGTAACGAATCTAAGGATTTTTTACCCAAGGCACCCCTTGTTTATTGTATGGGGTAGAGATTTAAGGTGGGACACATATTTAATGTTTTATAGAAATAGGTGTTCATTTTTATTAATGTTATATAGGGATAGTAAGTTCATAGTTTTCACAACTTATGGGGATAGTTGGGTTATAGGTTTAAAATATAGTGGGGATAGAAGGGTCAGATGTTTAATTTTTTTACAGATAGGTTGGTCAAATGTTTAATGTCTTATGGATATAGTTGGATCACATGTTCAGTGTATTTTGGGGATAGGTTAGTCATTGGTTTAACATCTTATGGGGATATGTTTCACCTCAGGATTATCATATATGGGTTATCTTTTATTCATCACATAGGGTAATAGGTGAGGCTTCATCCCATGGTAGTCAAAAACGATTCCTATTGTGTTCATCACACTAGGAAGGGATAGAGTTTTACATCATGTTGTTGGGGCGTTGTCCTATAGTTTAATTTCATAAGACTAGGATGTTTTTCTCAGAAATGTTTCATCATACAACTTATAGGTTGGATATGGCCACACCTAGGGAGACCATATCCTTATAAGGGTGGAGGATACAACACTACTCCTAATAAAATGGACGGGAATAAATTTACCTTGTTTATTCCATCTTCAAGGATTATGTTTTTACTATGAAGATCCCTCTAGGTGGCCCATGGAATAAAAATTCCCATGGCGATGTAGAAATTTTGGATCCCAACAACACCCCATTATTTTATGGTACATATCTCCTAAAATAAATTCAATTCATTTGATCGGTTATGTTTTACACAACATCAAGATTAAATGAACAATAATATAAAATTAAATAGTAACTTGACCATTGGAATAATAATATGACCATTAGGAATAGTAATCCATCCAATATAATAGAAACCTCACCTATAAATGTATAAATAAAATTTAGGCATCTTATAAATGGAAATATGATATAATTGTATCATAGGTATAATAAATAAATTTTTTAAAAATGACAAATTAATTGATTGTATATTTTTGAAACGTAGATGTTTATTTAAAATTTTATAATTATTAGAATGATTTAGAAGAAAATTTATTTTCATAAAAATATTCATAAAATAATATTTTGTTTTCTTATGATTATAATATTATTTTATGAGACATTAATTTTTTTTTCAATGTGTCATAAAAGCAGTTGTAATTTTAAAATTAGTATTTGTCAAATAAATTTCTATTTTAATTAAAAATTTAATTTCTCTTGTTTATAAAATTATTTTCTTAAATTGAGTTTATTTTTTAATTCTACTCATCAATAATTGGATAGGGGGAAGTTTTGTGATTTTTTGTGAAATAGATGATTTTATTATGAATAATGAAATACGGTAATTTTTGTTATTTAACATGTTAGAAAAATATAAGAATTATTGAGTCATGGATGATGTATGGATGAGGTAAAAACCCCTTGGTTAGAAATAAAATTTATTAGTTACTGTATTCAGCCACATGAATGATCGAAATTGATAGTCTTGAGCCAAGAAAACAAACCAATGAATAAAATAATCAAAAAACATATATATACTCCACTATAAATACCACCACTCAACACCTATTTTCCTCAAACCTCTAAATAATTGAATATTATTTAAATAATTCATAATACTCTTCCAAAGTCTCTTCCCAACTTTGAGGATCTTTTGGTCTTAATAAAATACCAAAACCCAAGTTCCTTAAATAGGTTCTCAAAGAGAGGAATTCAAGAGTTAAAACACTCAATCCTTGTCTTTCAATTCCTTTTAATTTAATTTATTTTATTATCATTCTATCACAACTATTATAAAAAAATTCAAGATATCACTATTATATTATATAAAATTGAATTTTATTATATTGGTAAATCCATCATCAATCCCTTTCTCCTCTATCTTGTATTCAAAAAATTATAATATCGTTTGGGATGTGTCGATTTACCACCATCGTGGATGACACATTTTCATTTTCCATTACCATATTCAAGTTTGGTAAAAAAACCATTATAATGGACGAAAATAAATATTAAATGTATATTAAAACTTATTTGGGGGTTTTCAATCTGTATATATATATATGATATTAATTAATAGTACAAAATTAGTTCACGAGGATCAAAAATGCAAAAATAAACTAAACGATTATCATTATTGTTTTATCTAATGAATCATCCTCATATCTTGAAAATAAAATAAAATAAAAGACCATTTAATAATTTTTATGTTCCTTAAATACATATAATTTTAATTCGGTATAATTTGTCCCATTTTACATGATATTTCATTCATGTATATAGTTGAACCAATCATGAAAACCAAGGAGAAGAACACTCCCAAATGACAAAATTAAATCTTGAAACTCATCAAAAAGACCATAATAGAACATAATAATATTATAATAAATCAAATAAAATTTGAATAGTTTATGAATTTAGTTATTAATGAATCAATTTTCATTATCCATAAGGTTATGTTCAAGTGTATAACACTTTCGTACATAAGTTAATGGATTCTCCCTGACCCTCCATTTTTTCCTTCAGGTTTGGTTTTCTCTCTCTCTACCACAATTTAATTATTAATTAATATTAAGTAATATTCCTAAATTATGTGTGAATGTTCCAAATATAGTTAATTAGATAAATTATTCTTTATTTTATGGAAAATACATGTTTTACAATGACACTTATTCAATTCATGCCTATTAGAAAGCCCGATTAATGGGAGCTTCCCATTTTCTTACTCATTTTCATACAACATCCTTGATATATTTAAATATACTAATATTTTTCTAAAATAAATCATTTTTTCATGAAAAAGATTCTTTTTCATTTGGTGTATTATACAAAAAATATTCCTTTTTCTATTTTAAAGTCTCTTTAGTATTTTCCCTTTAACAAAACTCAAGAGGCTCATTTCTAATGTTCTTTAAACACTATTTTTATATGTTTTCACTTAAGTTGAAATTATTTATCCTGATCTATGAATTTTTTTGTTCTGAATTTCCATGTATGATTTAAATCTATTCATTCATGGATACCATTATTAGATTCCCTTTGGTTATTCCTTATTATCCAGTTATTCATTATGTGTTATATATATATATATACTTCTATTTAATTTGTAATCATTATTCATTGAGGAATTCATTAAATATCCAAATTTATTATATCATGAATTTAATTATTTCCTTATTCTTATACCATTTTTACATATGGTGTCTTTTTTTAATTATATTTAATTAGGGAAATATTGATGAATCCATATCCTCTATTCAATATGAATATTTTGATAAGTAATGAATTGATTCTCTGGATGCATTAATATTACTATTTTATTGATGGAATGTGTTTTTCAATTATTTTCACTTATATTAGGACTTATTGACTTTGTTTTAATTATTTTTTATTCATGTGTCACTTAATAATATTTTGACATCCCCCATTCATTTTTTCCTTCCCCAGGTTATGACGATGAAATCATTAAATAATTTTCAAGGAAGAATTTTATTTTCCTTTGTTATGTTCTATGTATAACTATCAATATAATAAGGGTACCATGTATTTATCTAGTTAGTCAATACTAATAAACTGTTCTATCCTTGGTGATGTGATATTTTCTATTAATGAAATTGTAATAAAATATCCACCACCTATAGGCTACTGGGGTCAAGGTTTTTACAATATTGATGTTAGGGTTTCTATTCTTAGGAGGAAGAGGCATCAGGGTGCCAATGAATAGGGTCAAAAGCTGAGGTAATGGTCAAATCCTTTATTGAGGTTAAATTGGCATATAGAAATGATTATAATGAAGATCACACATAAGAGTAGGGTGAGTATGAATCAGGTTTGTATGGGTTCAAAGTACCTAGTCAAAAACAATTCCAAAAATGGTACTTAGAAGAAGGGGGGACCATGGAGAGGCCTCGTGGATGGGCTTCATGAAGGTTTAAAGTGTTTGAAGGTCAAGGGTTTCACGAAGTGCATTGGTCTCTCGAATATAAGGGGTATCAAAAAAGATTATTTTTCAAAAACTATGGTTTCATTGCCTCATTTTTTGTTCCCATATGGTTAATTACATGAAAGATATTATCTCAAGTGACACTAAGAGTTGCAAAGAAAATTCTTCTAACATGAAGGCAATGAACCTTCACAAAAGTAATCTCTATCATGGTTCAATGTCCTAAAGAACCCATGGGAGGATTTATACTAAAATATGGATACCTTTAGGAAGCTATCTCATTTTATTATCGTGATGGTGAGAGTCTCTTGAATTTAAATACCTTTTCAAAAGTACAAAGTTCACATCCTCTTAAAAGTCGGATGAATGGAAGTATTTATATGAATTTTGAATATAGGGATTTCTATTTTTTAAAATATAACACCTCAAAGATACATATTATGGTGGTTTTCATTGGGAAGGTAAGTTCTATCAATGAAAATATGGTATGTGGACGTTATCATTTGTACATTCTAGGTGGCATGGAAATCTTCATAAGGTGCCAATTTCTAGTTGAGGTTTTGACATTTGTAAAGACAAACCCAAAGGTGGATTTCATAGATTTTTTTATCCTCTATTCACATATAATTATATTTTAATTACTATTTCTCTAATAATTTGTGTTTTTTTCCATCTAAAAATCCCCCCTCATAATGGTAGTCAATGCAGGAGAGGAGGATTGAATTATGATTGGAAATAGTTGATTTTTCTTTTGATTTTTGATCCCTGTTCATGAAACGTGTCCCAAACCTATGTAAACCAATAGGTATGGGGGTCGAAGGGGGATTTTGATAATTTTTTAAAAAATATTCCCTTGATATATCATAGAAAAACTCATGAAGTTTTTGGGAATTCGTTGATTTTTATCTTCACCACCTAAGGAACATTGTCTCCTCTATGAACAAATCATTAATAAAAGCCTTCTATGAATCTTATTGACTTTCATGAACTCTATATTCATAATTATACCTTAATTAAAAAATTACTAAGATCATTATATGTATTATAATATTGATTATAAAGGTGTTGAGTATTTGGACCATTTATTGAGGAAGATAATATGAGACCTCATGATTAGCATGAGCTTCAATATGGAGTCAGATCATAACGTTCTTAATGAATTGCTGATGGTGGTGAGAAATATAATTACTATTGTGACATGGGATATCATTATATGTATTTGTACATAAGGATTACATTTTCATCCCCAAATTTTATAAGGAAGAACCCACCTACTCATTCCAGAGATCGCCCGAGCTGTGCTGGTGGCACAGAGCTCTTGGTCGTCACATTGTGAATGAACCTGGGTCAATCAATACCCAATCACTAAGGAAACCCATTGTATTACCTCAATGTTGAGGTATTGGATAAATATATTTACCATCTCAATATTATACTATTCTCAAGGAGGGTTCAGTGGAATGTCTCAAATGATGCACATAATAATGCGATTTTTATAAGGGAGGAATTTTTAGGAATGAATGGTCTTGGGCATACTTGTTATGATAGTTCGGTGATGAGTTTAAGGGAAGAGATGAAAATTGTGGGTCAATATGAAGTGGTGTGGAATTAATAGTTCTATGTCAAATATCACCCAAATATCATTCCTAAGTTATTGAGAATGTGGTATTTAGGGTCTAGCACATTACACTTAAAACCATGGTGAGGTCAACGTCAGCCTTTGGGTTCTCTATCAGATTGGGGAGAACCCTTTACATGGGAAATATATGTTGAGATACTCCCTAAAAAGGACATATTTAAGGACCTGGAGAATATTATTACCATATATGTGGTTCTTCTACATCGGGTATAGGGGGAGAGCGAGTTCAATCTAGGGATGAAGGAAATCCCTTTTGAGTAGTGGTTTGGTTATTTCCTAAATAAGACCACAAACAAGATTTTAGGGAGGCTGTGCTAATGTATGAAGGTTACTTGGTGAGGTAAGGAGTGCTCATAATTTATAATTCTTGAGTGAATCCAATGACACATTTGGGGATACATTGTTTAGACTAAGTCCCCAACAATTAGACTTGAGGGGTTCATTTCAACCCTTATCAATGGATGGATACTCACTAATTAGGATGAAAACATGGGGGTGGAACCATGTACCCTCATTATAGAGGTGACATTGGTAGGGGGTATCATATCAATATTTTCTTACAAGTGAGTTGAATCTATACAGTATACCACACCACATTAGATAGAGGAATACCCCTTATGTGTGTGTTCAATTAATATTATTATATGACTTTGTCACTGCACACATTGAGGCATGAGTATCAGATCCCAATATATAGCCTAGTACAAAATTCCTATAATCAATTATCAACATTCTTGCTAGTTTTCCTCTAAATATATATTTATTTGGTTTTCTAGATATAATTAGGCTTGTATAATGACTCATATTCCACCCATTCCCTATTCTATTTGGATATTTCATAAACAAAATGATAGGGAAAGTGGAGAAATGGTCATAAATTCTATCCTTTTGAGGTGGGGGTACTAGTGGAGTAGGTGGATTATAAAGAAATATATGAGTCGTACAACCCATATCAATTATCTAGATACTCCATGATCATTCAAATACCTTCTATGAAGGTGTACATGAAGGGTATTATTTTAATCTGTCCCATGGATGCTTCAGAAAATGTGATGGATGTTCATGTGGGAAGATGAAAAGGGTGGAATTAGCTTCCAACGGTTAATGTTTTGTATAGGCTATTTCCTAAATTCACACTGAAATGGGAGAGTGTGTACCATAGGGAGATGTTGAGGTGACTAACTAATAAAGTGGATATCTTGAAGTGGGAACCATGTCAATAGGATCGAGGGAGTGTAGTGGTAGGAATGGATTGAAGTGGAAGAATAGATTGAATTGTGGGGAGGGTAGAGGTTGAAGATGCAACAATTCTTGGACAGTCACGAGATTAGGATCTAGAGGGAGGAGAAGAGGAAGGTCTGGGGATCCCAGGGAAGTGACTACGGGTGGAGGCTGATGCTTCAAGGAAGGTCCCAATAGAGTATGTCTCCCATATAGGTAAGTGGTTTTGACATTCAAATATCTCCAAATATTCCATATTTCTTGAAACATGGAGATATTTGGAGACCTTTGGTTGGTGAAATTATCTTCGGTCTATGTGGTTTCACTTTTAGGTTGAGCGGATACACATTTATTGACTGTGTCATTCTATATCAGTCTTGCACTCTCCTTTTTCAAGGTGATGCATACGCATATGAGTTGGAATATCTTTTTCACTCTCGTGAAAAGAAACTCCCCATCACTACCAAGTTGAATGTGTGTTTGGATATTCCCTCGCATTTCGATCTTCTCATGGGATATCCAAGCCTGAGCATGACCAACCAAGAGGGGTTGGAGAAAAAAGAATCCTGGGGCAGCGATGTCTTAGTATACTCCCTCAGGGAGGGACATCCTACCAATGATCAAGTACTTTATATGGATGTATGAACCTTGAATAACTACTATTTATTTATATATTCTTTTCTAAATCCCTTTTCACTTATGCATGAATAAGTGAGAACATATTATGGTCAGGATTGTGGTGAACCTCAATCTATGCATGAGGGAGTCCCAATCCTTGATGGGGTGCATTCAGAGCGTCGCCCAATATTTCTGTTATAAGAGTCTGACCAAAATGTTTTTGAGGAGAACCTATGACTATGGTGATGGATCAAAATTCCCAATGGATTCATGGTAACCCATATTTACTCATATGGTTATGGGGTCTACATTTGAAATTTTTGATGACATGTTTGGTTTATTATAGGTTGATCTTATACATACATGTATAAGAACCTTTCGACAACCAATGTATGATCTACCATGGGGATTCTATCACTAGGGGGATCCTGTTGAACCTCTCTATGATATTTTTTAGTATATACTATTTCTATTATACTTCTATGAATTCCACCATTTTCATTATGTTTTTTCACCCACACATTACAACTAGATAACATTGTACTATAAATTGAAATGAAAATCGTGCTTGGGTCCTAACGGTTAATGATAATTCTTGATCCAATGGGGCATAATGTCATAGAATTTATGGATAACACTATAGTTCCAATAGTGGTGGCTGAGGATATTCCATCAAATGGGTAAGCTCAGAATGATATGGTGGATGAGACTACCACAAAATTACTATAGGAAGTGGCTATTGGATCCGAGGCCAGAACAGAGATGCTTGAGATCATGCCACTAATAGAGATGGTAGAGACTATTAATGTTGACCCAACCCAATAGGTTCTTGATGATGTTGTTTCCAAATCCATGGGTATAGAATTAGATGAGTAATATTTATTCAAGATGTGGTTCCTTGCCCATCTGAGAAGATGACTCTGGATTACCACTAGAATATATGTCGGTGACCTTCCATTAATATAATCTTGTGTCGATAGAGGACTTCACAAAACCTGGATTAGACATAGCTGAAAAGAAATGGATAGTCTAGTAAAAAGAATTAAGTAATGTGTAGATCTTCAACACTCACTCTGTAGCCCAATCTCATAAGTCGAATGTGGTCAATCTATCATTGGACCATGCGCCTAGGGACTGGACGCATAGAATCTTCTCATCTTCTAGATATGGAAAGGGAATTTCTTATTAGATTCTTTTTATTGGAGTGGTGATATCTCAATGTATCAAGGTACAAGGAGAATTATGATGAAACTATTTTGATTTTGGTGGGAAAGGAGAATCTCACCATACTAGATGGGTAGGTATAATAATATGTGCCTATTTTTTCTCTTTAGGGAGACAAAATAAACCATCTCAGGGTAAATATTATAGTTTCCGAGGTTGGGGAAGTAGATGAAACCTCTTTAGAGAGAGTGAGAAGGCATGAGTAAGGACTTGTGATGAATTTATTCCAATCTATAATGGTAAAGTGATAGATCTGGAAGAGTGATAGTGGGAACTGGAAGCTACTTCATAGAATCAGACTAAGCTAGAATTGTCCATTATTGATTCCAAGTATTAGGGGGAGATTCTCTTGGTTTTAAATAAAGGATAGGCCCCAATCAATAGTTGAACCTCCTTATAAATAAAATTTGTTTTTCATAAATTCCTTGCTTCCATATTTCTTCTCATCACTACATATTGATCTTATAAACAATACAACCAAATTTCAATCCCTTATCCCACATGATTCGTGCTCATTGTGAGAAACAATGTATAAAAATATTATTGATCAGTTATACAAGATTACCAAATGGGGAATGAAAATGTATGGTCTGAATTTATTAATGACCAAAAAGTGTATCACGAAGTTGAATGATTTTTTTGTAGAATGGGACTCTCTGCATAGAATATTTTCTTTATTAGTGTGAGAAGGTGCACAAATGGGGTAATGAAAGGGGCATTGAATTCTACCTGAAGAAATGGGAATGTTGAAGGGTATGAATCAAGATTCCTAAGACTCAGAATACAAAGGGGTTGTGGGATGATAGGTGATGATATTTGACCAAATTTAAAACACATATTTCTCTATTGTACAATCAAATGTGGGGAAAAATAATCGTGGGTCATCCAGTGACCATGTTCTAAAATCCAAACCTTTCAAAAAATTGTCGAAAATCATTTAGAGCATGTTCCTAGGATGGTAGGTGATATAGTATGCCAAGTAACAACTACCATTATGGGGGGACCATTCATACATGGAAGATCGTGGATTACAAAATCAAGGAATATATACATCTTGGGTTGAATTTAGGAAGAATTCATATTGAGTTCGACACCTTAATGATTTCACCATTGTTGATCAGTGCACATCGGGTGGGTGTATTAATCAGAATAAAGTATAGAATCATAATTAGTGGGGTAATCTTTGATAATAAGAGATGAAATAAGAACTCAAGTGGTGCGACATGTGTTCAATTCCATAATTGAAAATAGGGTCCCTTATGCAAGGTCCTACAAGTATTTATATATTTTTCTTCATGAAAATAGGACAAAGGATGTGTAATTTGTTATCTTATAGAAATTATTTTGAATGTGTAGTTTTAGAATCTTACAGTTGGGAGGATACATTGTAAAATTTAATATAATGTGACTAGGTTGTTCGTAACAAGTTTTCAGAACAATTGAACATGAAATGTGAACTGATGTAGAAAAATTCTAACTAGACAGGGTAGTGGGATTCACAAGAAGAAAATAATATAGGTGGTCCCACAAAGATGGCCTTATGATGTAGAGGGAGTTTAGATTTGGTTCTAACTATTACCTGAACTAGTGGGGTCCAATGAGTGTAACTTGATTTTTTAGGGCTTAGTAATGAGTCTCACTATTTTTGTAACCTTCTAATTTATACTATATTTTTTTTTCAAATCACACAGGTGTAATGGAATGTGAATGTATAGTTTCTCATCTAGTTTTCCCTATGGGGTTTCATCATAAAAGCTGTATGTATGTCCTTTATTAGGCAGTTTGTGGTATTGCTAACTCAACAATAATTTTCCTGATTGGCTAACATCCAAGGATTGCCATAGGGTGAGGGACATATAAATAATATGTAGGTGGGGAGAAGATTTTTAGCTGGTATAGAGACATGGAATATATGATTCACTATGTATGTCAATGAAATATAAATTAATACACAAATATTTGTTGAATGTAAAATAGTTGATTCCTGATTCTAGAAGGTGGTGGTCCTCTCATGTGTGGATTCAGTGAAGTAATGATGGAATTAGTTTTCTTAAACACAAGAGGTGAGACAAACCAAATGAAAATTTTGTAATATTGGGGCCACATGCACATAATTTAATTTCATAATTCTTGGACCAATGGTTTTTGTGGATTAATATCATATAGATTTAAATAAGGGTTATATATTTGTTATAGGGATTTTTGTACACCAAGAAGGAAATGAAACCCTACATGAAGAGTGGGATATAGATACCTAGCATCATATGAAACATTCTTGATGAGGGATGTTTCATCTAGAACAAATAATGAAGGTCTAGGTGTCACTATGTATCACTCTAAATGGGAAAACTTGCCACACATAGTTATGGAACACGTCACCGTATGAGAATAATACATATAGAGGTAAATCCCCTTGAGTGAGGATAGAGTAAGGGGTTAGTTTCAATAGGAAATAGTGTTAGAGAAAATCATATGAGAATTGGGGGACAGATGTGGCCAATTTCATATAGTTTTAGGTCATTATACATGGACAATGGGGATGTTTTTTTAAAATGTTTCTATGGTAAAAATATTGGGAACCAGATGTGAGAGGAGGGCCAATGGGGCCTTGATTCACGTAGAAAATATTAAATAAAATTAACAAATAGTTTAAGGACATGGTGATTCGACCTAGTGATTCTACCATTTTATGTTTATAGATATTAGATCAAGGAAGGGGTGAAAATCTTGAAATATATTTTCATGTCATTAAAATTGGGGTTATTATATGTGAAATGATGAATGAGGATGCTCAGTGTTGTGAAAATCATCTTATTTTAACTTCACATTGCCTAAGGTTATAAGGGTTGGACCTAATTAGGGGAATTCCATTTTGGAATTCCTGTATGCCTCAACCATGTTATGGAAAAAATTTATATTCTTAAAAATACCACATGATATATTGTCCTTATAAAAAATAAGGACTAGTGAAAATATTCCTTTATCCCATGGGAGGGAAAATAGGGGAAAAGGAAATTTTCCTGTTAATATCCAAATGATTTAGACTTTCTTAGTCATTACGTATGGTTACATGGGAATAATAACACACTACGGGTCAAAATACCTCTATAATAAAGGGAGGAAGGATGGAAAATCATAACTTCTGGGATTCAGGCCTTGAAATTTAGGTATCTTATTTGAAAGAAATGGTTGTTGACCATGTCCAAAACATAGGTCGCAAAACTACTCCAGACTTAGATGGGGAGAATAAACATGGGATTAACTATGGACCATTTTTGAATCAATGGATTCACAAAATTTTGTGTAAGATCCTTTGAGGTATGTTCCTAGGATAGTTGGTATGCCAGTGTGGCTCGACACCACTTCCATTTTGGCGACCCATTCAAATCATAAGGATGAAGAAGATACGAATAAAAGGAAGCAAGAAGTGTGAATGTGGTTGTGGGTAATTTTCAAAATCCAATTAATGATCTTGGGATTACTCCTCCATGACCTTGAAACTTTTGGATTATCATATATATATGAAAGGATTCGTACTGACCAGGAGGGGAGGGGAGACCCCTAAATTAGTTGGAAATAGGGATGATCTCGAGATATGAGATCAAAGCATCACTACATTTATTATGAGACTGGGAGCCAATGCTTACATAGTTCAAGATCAAATCATGGTGGGAGTCCAGAATTAGTTGAGTGGAATCCCCTCAAGGAAGGTTTTCAAATAATATAATATTTACCATATGATGAATCATTTTTTTTCATATAGGGTAATTCTAAAGTTTACCACCATGTTTTGAGTAATTTGGTTTTCATCTTATTACATTTCTCAAATGAGGAATCCAATGTTTATCAAATGGGGTAAGGATATAGTTTAATTTAATGTGATGAGGAATTTGGTTTTGGTCTTCTAACATTTTCATATGAGGCATGATGTGTTTTTTTACAAATAGTAGGATTTCAGTTTAATGTCATGTGATGAAGACATTGGTTTTGGTCATCTCAAAATTTTAATATGATGCATCCCATGTTTTTAAGGTAGGGTAATGACGTGGTTTAATTTCACATGCTGGGGACATTGGTTTTGGTCACCTCACAATTTTCATATGAGGAATCCCACATTTTTCACCCAGGGTAAGGTGGTAGTTTAATTTCATGTGATATGGAGGCCGGTTTTGTCCATCTGACCTTTATCATATAAGGAATTCTATGGTTTTTACATAGTTTAAGGCTATATATTAATTTCATGTGTTGAGGATGTTGGTTCTGGTCATCTTACATTTTTCATATGAGTCTTTTGGGGGTTGTTACATAGGTTAAATGATTATTGAACATCATGTGTTGATTAAATTGGGACTTTTATTCTAAAATTATATAGATCAGACTATGATTGTTGTTGTTTTATTTTCATAGAGCTCATACTAAGAAATATCACATGAAGTATTCATTTAGAAACATGTGGTTAGTCAGATTTTTGAGGAACTCTCCATCCTTGGTGATTATTGAGTCTTTAACATAGGATTACACCTTAAATAAAATGTCACATCCTTCCCATTTGGGAACTATATCATTTGATTCTTGAGATCCAGTACCATGTAACCATGAAGGATAAGTGGTATGAATTCTTGTTAAATGATCATGATATTCAATTATGGTTCCTCTTTGGGTTATAGAATGCTCGAGAAATGTTTTTCTTAATTTAATAAAACTTATAATGATAGACGTTTTCTTTTTCTTCTCTTGTCTACTAGTCATAAATGGCCATTTAAAGAGATGGAAACTAAACCCGTATAGGTAATATTTCTTTAGTTCCATATACCATGGAATATGGGGTGGTCTGGGAAGAATGTTTAGTCATCATTCAATTATAACATAGGGAATTATGAATTTTCTTGGTAAAACTCCTTTTTTCTAGCCCACCAAATTTTTTAGAAATTTAGAGAGGGTTTTATTAAATTCCTTGATTTTCTAATTTTCCTATGCCTAATAACATAAAGTGTGGTTGTATCAGACATTGTACATGGAGTATAAATTATCCAATTCAACAATCTGGATGTTAATTCCATTGGCCATGAGAATAGTGTGAGGAAACCCAAACTGATGAACGATATTTGAGATTACAAAATTGATCACATTCCTAGATTTTACTTCTTTTATGGGCACTACATCCTCCCACATTTATAATAAGTCAATTTTAGTCAAAATGATCATGCACTATGGATCGGTCTCTAGTGGGTAGGTACCCACAATTCCGGGTACCAAAACTAATACGAGTCAAGAATATTTTATTATGTAGAGAATATTTGGTGGTTGATGCACAATGTTTTCATGGGTCTGGCATACAAGAAACCACTTGGTGAAATCAATGTAGTCAAAAAGAGTTATGATACAACAGTAAACTAACATTAAAATTTTTTGGGGGTGATTCAATCCGTCAAAAAGAGAACCATAAGATCTATCATATACCTAATACATGATATGAGGAATCTCCATCCCTTGTGTATAACAAATAATAATTCCATTAAACCCATTTCCATTGAGATTCTACTCGCGGTGAGATCTACTATGGATTGTGAACTATGATATATACCATCTAATTCACTCACAATGAGCTCGATATGGCTGTATAATGTCATACTGGTGATAATTAATAAATGAAGTTATCCAATATAGCATATCCTCAAATACATGGGCCTTTTAGGAACATGGTATAGAAGAACCTCCAACCATCTGATCTACCTTTCAGTCTTCACCCTTTTAAGTGGTAGGGGGATTACCCTCTGATGTGACACATGAATTTCCATGTCATCCTGGTGAAGATCTCCAAGATACACAACTATAATTTTTAGGGTGTTAGTTCATTAATTATATGATTTAGGAACATGAAACACCTTTAGTTGGGAATTGAACTAGGAAATTAGTTAAAGAGTACATTCTAGTAGGGGGAAAATTTATTTATTTTTGATGAGATAGTCACCACAGATCTACATTCTGTCTATCTTCATGTCCCCGCTCACTTAAAAAGGAGGTATCTAAACCACGATGGCCAACATGAGACTGATAATTAGATCTTGATACTCTGCCTCATTGTTGATGTGGCCTTCTGACAATAGTATTGATAAAGTAATGATGGGTTGTGTAGGAGTGATTAAGATGATCCCTAGGCCTACCAATTTGTGTTTGGGGTCATTGATGCTTTTACTAGTCAGACACTGGGAGGCAGTATCCAAATTCATATTCCAACATGATGAATACCAATCTAAGGAGAAAATTTATTCTTTTAGGAAATAATAATCTTTGGGAAGTACCTTAGGGGTTAGATTCCAAACTAGAAAATATCACAAAGATTGGCCCTTGATAGATTTCTATGTGAAAAAACTGATATCGAACTTCGGAAGTATTACTACCCAATATTCCAATATCCCTTTAAAAATGGAGCAGTTGAGGATTTATTCTATCAGATCAATTCATGAAATGAGAAATAACTCATCGGTTTTCAAGTAATTTACCAACTTCTTCATAATAAAAACTAAACTAGGGAAACTTTTTCTCATTATTGAGTTTCTAGTCCTCACATTGAGAAGAATGTGGATAATATAATTTTAATTATTATAACTACCTTCATTGTTCTTATAAGAAATAATGGTGCTAGTGGGTAGTGTCAAGGTGGTCATATAGAGGACCAGGGGATTTCCTAGGACAAGTGGAATCAGGACTGCAGGACGTAGTAGATAAAAGATAATGTCCTCAAAAGTAGTCTTGAAATACTCATCCCACTGGTAATAATTAACTTTCTCCAGAATCCATGAAAAAGGACTAAACATACTGATAATATTTGAAATAGATTAGTTAATATAGGCTATGTTTCCCTGGAGGAATTTCATGTCTTAGAGGTTTCTTGGTGGTGGAATTTAACTGATGGCTCTAATTTCTTCAAAATAAATATCATCACCTCAATATCTAAGGATAGTGCCTAGAAAAATTCTATAGGTAACCCAAAACAGACACTTCAATGTCTAAAATAGTGTATTTAATATATTGGTTTTATCCTTCTAGTAGGTTTCCCCTACATGTTTATATACAAGATGCATCACTATATTACAAAAAGTTTCTTGGGTTTCACTAAAGGTAGTAAATTCCACTTCCTATGCTACTATCCATATCTGATTATACCCCAACTATTTATCCATGATGTAAAGGGTGTAGAATCCAAATGTAGCATCAATAAAAAATCTATCATTATAATGGAAATTCCATCCTTCAAAAAAATGAAATTTTAGATCCTAAAAGTCTATGAAGGCTCTCATATTCCCATTATTCTTCCTGACATGGACAATTTTGGCTAGCCACATTGTGTGATGGACCTATATTGAAAAGTTTCCCCTAATAATAATCTCTTATTTGGCCTTAACTATGGTACCATGGGAAGGTTTCATCTTTATGGTAGGTTGTTTAAACTAATAGTGTCCCACTAATAGGCCAAGTAAATGAATGAAAATAAATGGATCAATCCATAAAATCCTCTTAGAGATCCAGATGAACACATCATGGTAATATTTCATGAAAACCACATACTTTTTCAGTTCCCCTAGAGATATGGTTTTGATTATTTGTATCATCCTCAAATCATGATCAATTTCAAGGTTTATCTTAGTTAAATCATTAAATCTAGTGGAGACACCCTCTTAGAATAAATAATGTTAATTCTCTAGATCCTACTCATCAACTAAGATATAAGGGTTATATTAAAGAAGAAACTCTCCAAAAATTATAGATCTAGGGATGACATTAGAATATGTTATGTTGAGGGAAGAGTCTTCAACAAGAAACTATTTCATTCTGGTGATATTTAGGAAAAAGGATAATGATCCAATAACATTATTTTTTGATAGTGCGGTCCAATCTTAATATCAAAGTGATGATGATGGGTCAACTCCCTTCTAGCCATCCATGATTTTTGGAAAATGTGGTAGTATCATGGATTAGTGTATATGGTGTGATCTTGTTGCTAATTTATAGTTGTATGGTTTTCATGTACTGGATGAGGTTATCTAGTGTAGTATTATGAGGTATTTTGTGAGAAATCCATATTCTTAGTGACTATGAAACAACAACATTGGTTCAGTGTCTTGGGTTCAAAGCAATATATTGGGATGGAGAACCAATCTTTCAAGTCTACCCAAGTATCTTGGACAGTAGCAGTTATAACCGTGGGCTCATTGATATTCTCAACCCCATCAGTTTGGGGATATTTTTTTCGACATTTTCTATTACCCAACATCCATGTAGTGATCCTCACAAGTTTTTTAGTGAGAATCATCACTTTGGAATACCCCACTCAACTGTTGAGACAGTATTTGAGGAACTTGAGGTATGATGAGGGGACCACTTTATGTAAATGGATCCAAGGCCTTTCTAATATGGTGATTAATTTAATATCCTTCTATACTACTATAAATTTTGTTCTTTCTATGAGGAGTCTAAATTGGGTTTTAATTCTAATATTTACATATGAATTATTCTCACTCTTATCTTTCCCTTAATCATTTGGTTAGATGGATTCAAATCTATTTCCATAAGCCCGTGATTGGGGGGTGATCAGGTCAGGATGAGATTGTTCCCAATGATAGTATGCACTAGTTAGTGGTGGATTTCCACACTATTGAACATGATAGTGATATAAAGTGGGATTGTGTTTCCAAAAATGGGATCACCCTCATATTCTTTATAAATGGAAATAATGGATTAAAATTCAACTTGCTCAGCTTCCTCTATATGATAGGCCACGAAGACAACTATCTCAATGTCAAACATAAGGGGGATCTATAGGGATTCTATGGATTCATCATATATCTATTTTTCTAGGCATCTCACATCATTGATTAAAATAATTCTATTATTCTAGAAAGTATTTTCAGAACATATTATTTTCACATGAGTATAATATTTGTATCTTCCATGCATAGCTCTTTGACTTGGAGTGTAGAGGGTACATCCAGTTGTGGTGCTGGGGCTCAGCTAGTTCAAGGTACAATATTCTATTGGTTATATGTCCATGGATTATCAAAAGATAGATAAAAATTATATAATTGATCAGGCCCTAGATTGAAATCGATGATTATGACATAGTCATGGATGTGTCACAAGATCAATCAATGTAGTAAGATATGGTGTCATTCCAGACAGAGAATCCTATGAAAGATATTCTTTCTAATCTCGTTGTGGGAATTTCTATCAATTCTTAATAACATGCTCTTTTTGGTTTAAAGTTTTAGCTTGGATATTCTACCTATCATTGCATGATCTACCTTTTCTTCAATGTTTTTTTCCTCAGGATCCCGAGGGATTCACGTAGCCTTCATCATCATTGGGTGGTGCTGATAGATATATCAATGTGAAAACATTGATTGAGCTATTTCCCTTTTCATTTTCAGTTTACTAATCCATGAATCAAAGAGTTTTGTGGGTCCCATTTAATCTATGTAGAGTGAAGTCACCCATAGAGCATGTCAGTTTGGGAACTAGTGGGGGCCTTTGGTTTATTTTTCCTTACTAGTGGCTATTCGTTTGAGACATTGAAGTCTATGGAATGGATTAATATGTGGTTTTTGGAGAATATTTTGGAACTACATGAGGTTATGGTATCCTTAAATGGTCACGAATAATACAGAGGTAATGAGTAAATGTCTTGTGATAAAATGATTAATTATACTTCTATAGTCCATAGAAATGGGAAAATTAACTCTCACTGAAGTCTGCCCTGTGCCTATTTAGGATAGTGGAGACATGCACGATCTATTCTTAGATGTCGTCCAGTTTGATTAATCCTTTTCCTAGATGATCCTATCTAAAATAATTTAATATTGAGAATTCTTTTATCATGATTACAAGGATCCTATAGAATGGGTAGTGGTTCACATTGTCTCTGAGTTCTACATCTTGGGGCCTTTTACACTCTGGTATCTTTAAGATTCCCATTTCTAGGGAACAACAAAAATACCCTAAGACCTATGTATCCATGAAGAATTTAGTGTTATTATTCAGTTAAGTTAAATGAAACATGAGTTCCAATCCAAGACAGGGGCTGAGGCAATGTTCTCTTAGTGATGCTATTCTAGATGAGGCTGTGAGCAGTGAGGTTTCACTTGATGAGGTGTATCCCATAGATGGGTTTCCAAGTGAACCGCTATGTGAGACTTCATGTTCCTAGAAGTGGCTATCTTCTCTTTCCATAGACTTTACATAGGATATAGAATGGGTTATGGATGTGACTATTTCTTTCTATAATACATGCTTCTTTCAGAAAATTGTATTTTTTGGTGAAATCTCAACATCTTCCCGAGTAATTTAAGGAGAAGAGTTAAGGGTTAAAATTATCTACTACATCCTATATAAACATGGTTAATAGGATTATCCTAATAAATATTCATATTGATAGATTACATGTGCCCCTTCTATCAGGTGATGTAGTCAACAAACCACTCATTATGATTTTGTTTTCACATAGACATGTCCATGATATTGGGCCTACATTTTTTGGAGCTTAACTATTAGATTAAATACCTATGGATATCCTCCCAAATATAAAAATATCACGAGGTAGATATCTTTAAAAAATGAATGTAGGTCCCCCTAGATTTACAATGGAACACTAGATCTTAGTGGATTCTTTCTAATATAGAGTTCCCAACATTAGACCACACCATGAAGAAAAGTGTTCTAGTTGTTGCAATAGATATCACATCCCATTAAATAGGGAAAATATTGGGTCAATGAATTACAAGGGTGTATGAACATGATCTACCCATGGTGATTTGGGATTTACTAAAGTAAAAATTGACCCAATTCACATTTCCAAATACTTCAGGTGGGAGATGAGAGCAGATATCAAATCATCTTGGTTTGGTGGGTTATTTTATCTAGTTATTTGATTGACTCATAATATTGGTAGGATATGTGAACTTGATCTAAAGGATGACAGGTGCTCCAATATAGTAGAGAAGGAAAATCATATCTTTTACATTATCCATAAACACACTCATCTACTCAGATCATATGCATAGGGCCTCTCAGCTCAAACCTATGAACTTGGACAAGGAGGACTATATTCCCAAATTGAGGAGAGATGGGGTCCATTTTGACACTATCATGACTAGAGAATTATTTATAGATAATATTAGTACAGATCTTGTTAAATCACTAAATCCCATGGATTAAATCTACCAATCTATTATCTAAAATAGTTTATTTTCTTACCTCTAATGAACCCACAGGCTTATTAGGCCCCTTGACTTTCTCAATATGTTATTGATAAGGGGAAAATATCTCATCGGGATGACCCTTAATTAATAGATCCCACCTTTGTTGGTGATTGCATGAACCTATTAGAGGATTTATCTACTATTGTCCCACCCCTTGGGGAGGGTTCTCCCTATTGTGGACTAAATTGGTGTTATGGTCTCTTTGATCATCCATAGGGTTGATAGTGAAGACATTTTGGGTGGCAGTGGCTAGAGGTGAATTTTCACTTTCAGTTGGATATACACACAAACATTACAACTATTATCGTGCGATAGTGATTAAGTGCAGAAAAATATATTATCCCCAGCCTCTAATATTATCTTGCTGTGATTTCTCTTATATGATTCACTAAAGCACAATTGGGCTCCTAATGTTGGTCTATTGGAAATTTTGGTGGAACACATATGCATCAGGGTAATGAGAATATTGAAGTGCTATGATATCAAACCTATTCACTATTGGTGTTTATGATCAAGATGTTCATGGATTTTTGATAGGTCATTTTATGATTTTGATGGTGGTTTAGAATCGACTGGTTATTTTGGGGGAAGAATGCTTATGTTTTCTTAGTGAGAGACTATGGGATGTCAGAAATTAATGTTTTAGGAGGCCAAAATAGGACTAATAGGTAGTTGGTGGCGAGGATCCCACAAAATCCATCTTATTCATTATCCAGAAAATTTTCCTACTATTTATTAACCAAAAACCCAGTTTTCAAATGCTAGAAAATTGGTGGAGGCATTGACATAGACCTACTTTGTTGATGACATTTTGAGAAGTGGGGAATCACATGGGAAACCATCCCCCAAAAAAATTGTATGTATTTCAGAGACATGCAAATCTTCAAGATGATGTACAAATAAGATAGGGTATTCAAAAAATCCTTATAAGAATGATTATAAACATATTTATAGTTCTCAGATTAGTGTTCACCTTCATCTGAGGGTGTCAATACAAACCCCAAAATCCCTAAAACATATAGTTTGAGGCTTTTGTTGGGAGAAATTTATGGAGGTAGAGAGGGTTTCACTATGATTCCTTGAATGGGGAAAAACATACTCCACCAATGAGTACCTATGGGGGAATATGGGAATCTTATGGACATTAAATTTAAGTACCATCAGCCTTAATTGTTGGGTTTCATCCCCCATATTTGGCAGTAGAGGTAAAGGTACCTCTGTAGTGTCATTAATCATCACATAGTCTGAGTAATCGATGGTGACATGTTGTTTCCCACATTCCCATCTCTATTGGAATGGAGGATCTCTAAGTGTGTGTGGATGGGAATCGTTGGTATTGCTTCCTGGTGTGATGCAGCCTATTCCTCAGGTGTAACCCTTGTGTGGGTTATTTTCCACCTACGTAGGGATGGATCCTTAGAGTAGCACTTGTATTCACGATAATGAGGACATATATAGTGTAATTGTTCATCATAAGAGGGTGCATGAGGGATTTCATTGGTTATAATGATTTAGAGAGTCATGATAACCTACCTGGGAGGCAGATGGGGTCTCGATCCCAAGATTATGAAGATTGTTCCCCAAAAAATTCGTTTCTAAGAATGATAAGTTGTTTTCATGGTATTTCTGGTCACTGGATTTTGAGAAGAGGCACCATGATGGGTATATAGAATGAACATGGAGTCATCACTAGTTGTTCTGGACAGAGGTTAGTAGTGTGAGATTTGATTATATGTTCTCTTAGATTTGGGGAGCAAGTTGGTACGATCAGTCTATCTTAGTGGTAGATCTCCTAAGAAGCTCCAAAGTGGTGGTCACTATTGGTGTGGTCTATAAATCACCCACTTAATCAATGGAAGGGATAAAGTTATCAGACCATTTTAGAGAGATCCACTTAAAATGGGTTTCCATTATTATCAGGGGGCTTTCCCCCACCACAACCACTATATGTGGTTTTTCTACCATGGTATGATGTTATATATATATTTTCGGTCCATATACTTGGTTGGGATGAAAACTTATACTCATACTGATGAACAAGGGAATTGATTACCCTTATTTGGATAATCTATGATGGGGAGATAGGGCATATGAACCAAGTAATCATATAAGAGGAAGCTGTTGTGGATGAAGAGTAGTGGTACATGTTTTCCACACTATTGGTTCCCCTACCCCACAACCATGGGTGGAGGGTTGTTGTGAATTCCCTTGGGCTTGAGTGCTGTAGTATACATGGGGTTTATTTTTAGTGAATTCAAAATCGGTGATGTCCTATATAACCAACATTATTTAAATTTCTTTAAATTAAAGGGATGATCAATATTGGTGATGTCACATATCGGTAATTCCCAACATGCTTCATTCATCCATAGTTGCTAGAGAAGGGTTTTACATCGAACCCACCATTTTTTCGTGGGGCCTTGGCCCCAGATTTCTTGATTCACTCATTACCAAAAATGATTGGTCCCATAATTACTAATATACTGACTATCTAAGGAGAATAATTTATATTAGGTTCACCATTTTTATATTTTTGTTTTTTCTTCTAGGGAATTAATAATCACAATGATGTGTATTTCCATAAGTGAATTCCTACTTTATAAAGGTGGGTGTCCTCAACCACAATAGTTGGTTACATTGGATCCTCGACCAAAATGATATGATGAGATGTTGATTACCCCTTACATGAATTCCTCATCGGAGCTTGTTTCCTAGTCTGGGTGTCCCACAATGATTTGATCCATGTTCATGAAACTCATTCTCGATACCATTTCATTGTTTAAAATGGTAAATTACATTTGTTTTTTCTAGACAAGAAAGTAATCTATGGTCAGATGAGTTGGTAACATTGGGCATATCTGATCATCTTATAACAATGGATGTTTTGGTAATTTTTAAAATCTTCCACTTTTGGGGTCTTATAAATCACTCATATGAGGCATCTTAGGCACAATAACCAAGACATATTGTGTTAGATCAATGGTAATCGACACTAGTGACATAATTAATATGATGCTTTTACCACATAATCCCAAGTTTTTTATATGGGGTAGTCATTTATATGGGCCATAGGTGAAATTATTTATGGTTATAGGTGGTTTATAGTGTTAATTTCATATGGGGATAGATTGATCATGTGTTTAAAATATTACAGGGATAGGTGGGTCATAATTTTATTGTCTTTTTAGGGTAGATGGGTAATAGGATTAATGTCTTGTGGGGATTGGAGGGTCATTATTTTAATGTATTGTGGGTATATATTAGTAACCATTTTAACATCTTGAGGAGTAAGGTGGGTGTATTTTAGTGAGTTTATATGGGGAATATGATAAAAATTTCGAGTTTTTATCTTCTAATAGGAAGATACATAGTTTTTGTGGGAATGTAGGGATATTAGTAATAAACCTAATTGGGGTACCCCATTTATATTGATATTTTTGGATATTGGTATTGAACATCAAGGATGTTTTCTTCATACCATGATTTATAAAATATTGATAAATACCCCCATAGTTTTATGCCACATGTTAAGGTTTTGTGACGGGACCGGTATTTGCTGGTTAATGTTATACGGTAAGAAGGATTACATCACAAAATGAGTGACTGCAAGTGATAGTATAGGGATTATAAATAGAGGCTTTCCCAAAAAATGAGATTCATCCCATGGTGGGGGAATATGGGTCAACAAATTATGATCATACATGGGGAATCATGTGTTCATCACACTGGGTAGGAGGTGAGATACCATCCCATGAAAGTTATACATGGGGAATACTGTGTCCATCCCCTAGGGTTGGGATACAGTTTTATTTCATGTATTTTGGATGTTGGAATGCATTTTACTATCATACGACTAGGATGTTGGGATAGGATATTTTTTTATCATGAAACCCAAATGTTGAATGGTATTTCACTTGGGGATACCATATCCAAATAAGGGATGAGGATACGATACAATCACTCATCAAAGGGATAGGAATGATGTTTCCCTTGAGGATTCCATCTTCCGAGATTACCTGTCCACTGCACAAACACCTTTTAGGGTCACGTAGTGTAAAAACATCCATGGTGATGTGGAATGTGGGGATCCTAATCATAGGGTGCCTATAATAAAGAGAAAGGTTAATTAGGGTTTCAATTCACAGCAGTAAAAGGTGAGGTAATGATTCATGACATTCATGAAGAAATGAGTTAGATACAATGGTTTATGGGGAACATTAAAAAGTAGATCAACATGTGGATAAATAAATTTTGGATGGGTATAGTGTCCCTAGGCATTAAAATTTTGAAAAAAGTGTTCTTTTTGAAAGGAGAACCATGGATATTTTTTGGATGTGGGCTTCAAGAAGGTTGAGGGTTTTTGATATACATGGGTATCACGAATGGTAGTTACCTCATGAAGGAGTATCTCTCATGAAATAGGGTGTCTGTTCCTTAGTGCAATATCTTATTTCTCATGGGGTTAGTTTCATAGAAGATAACTATCTTGCAAAACCCAAAGTTCCAAAAATGGATTCATTCTAATGTGAATGTCATGGAACTTCATGAATGGAATCTATACCATGGTTTTAGTTTCATAAGAAACCATGGGAGTATATTTTATAAATAATGGAAACCTCTGAGAATCCATCTCATCATTTACTTGCAAAGGTCAGAGATTCATTAATTCAGAGCCTTTTTCAAATGTCCAATGGTCACATCCTTTTAAAATTCATATAGTGGTTGGTATTTATATGAATTGGAAATATGGGGAGTCTTGTCTTGGGAAATATAATTCCTTAAAGATACATTAAATAAATGTTTTAATTATGATGATATGTTTTCTAAATTCAAATATGATATATAGAAGTTACTGCCTCAACATTCAAGGTGTCCTGGAATCCTTCTTCTGGTATCACTAATTTTTGAATTCTTTGAAATTTTTTAAACATGGAACCTTTGGTAAATTTGTTAGTTTTTTTGTCCCAGATTCACGTTAAAAAATACGTTCATTCTTTAATTCATCCTATAACACATATTTTTCATCAAAAACAACAATGAAGCACCGTTAAAAGATAAAAAATTATTGGAACAGGTTCTATAATATGGTATATCCCCTCACTAGGATGATCTATTATCTCAAAATCCTTAGGGAAGTCAATGAAGATCCTATGAATTATCCATCATATTTGTCCTTCAGAATAAGGAAATGAAAGATGGATGAAGGGTATTCTGAGGAGAATTGAATGTTTCTATTGATTAAAAATTCTAGGACTCAAGTATAGGTATCCATTATATCCAAATACCATTAAATCAATGGATAAAAAATGTCTCAAGGGATCCCATATTCGATGAACTCCCTTTCCATTCAGTTTTAGCATAAGAGATTAATGGGGGAGAAATTTTGAGGGTTAAAAACCATTTTTCTAAAATGAATCCTACACCTAAACTTCCTAATATTAATTAAATATGTTAAAATGTTTTCAAATCATAAATTTATTGATAATATTATTTATTGGGTCCGGACAATATGTTTCATAGTGTGACAATATGTGTCACACCATGTAAAATCAGTCTGTATTTTCCATGATAATTTTTCAAATCCATTTTTAATCTGGATACATCCAATGAAAACCATTCATGTCATGAATAATATTAATGATGTGAATGACCTACTTGAGATTCTTTTGGAAGCATGGATCTTCCTTTTCACCTTTGGTATTTTACCAAACCCCCAGTCATCCACCAAAAATCCAACCTTTACTAAAAATACAAATTTAGGATGTTAAAACACCCAAAATATAATTTTTCCCTATATTTCCAAAAACTAATCCATCAATGGATAAATTAAAATTCCCAAAGGAAAACTCAATTCATTTGAATACTGGTTCATATAATTTCCCCACCATAATAATTCTAATACTTGAAATCCTTGATGATCATTTACCATATGAACTCAATCAATAGTGGTATAAAAACCATGCTAAAATCACCACATTCTACTCCATAATGCTGATGAAGATTCCAATACACAATTCCTAACACAAGGCTTATTATCCACTCCTCACTTCCATAACTGAACCCCTATATGGAGTTTACCAATACCTATATATTCAAAAACACCATAGTTTAATCATATATGTCATAATATATTTCATGGTTCTACCCAACATAGAAACTATATTTCTACAACAACTTCTGAGCCAACAAAATCCAAAAATATCATAGTCCTGTATCAAAACACATCCATGGTAGTCCAATGACATTATTGGCATGGCTTCCAACACACCATGCCCGAACATGAACAAAATACCAACCAAAATTGATACCATTTTCTTTTATTTGATTCCATGATGAACATATTAGTATTAATTGATCACACAAAGTGGACCAAATACACTAAAATCTCCCTAGAATGTCCCAGTTAAACCTCATAATACTACTGTCTTACATAGTACGACGTTCCTGAGCCATGGAACCAACTTCCATGGACTTTTTAGGAATTTCTCTACTAAAATAGATGTCCCCAACTTTCATCACTTTTTTCACCCCTAAAACATGTCAATAAATAACTCCTCAAGTGTTTCACTATAAGAAACATGTAACAAAATTGGGATTCAACACTAAAAGTAAGATACAGAACTAGTTCACCCATGAACCAAGCCATAAATCCCAGAACACCCCAGAAATATGTGATGAATAATGAATCAACCCATGATTAACCTTTTGACCACACAAAAACATCCTGATTATGGTTCCTACACAATGACTCTGTCTATTTTCTCATATGAATTCCAAATATGGCATTTCCAAGGGAAATGATAAAGTATACATTATAACTTTATAATTCTGAACATCACTTGGACCATATGAAGGCTAATTCGACCATGATGTTGATATATCTCCGAAAAGGATCATATTCCAATGGCCTATTGTGGTCTCACAAACCTATGAATATCTTTTTACCACTCCCTAAACACAAAAAAAGGAGGCACTTCATAAAACCATAAAACTTTTAAATATATAGGAATATAGACAAAGTAATATTATAATACTATCAATAATTTCCTAATATTGTGATTGATCATCTCTAAATTGGGAGTACACTAATATTTCATCAAACAAATTTATCTCAAAATCATCCATTTTCAATATCACCTACATCCAAAGGGATATTTCAATCTCATTATTGGGTCTTGAGCCCCCGTACCCACAAGCATATCAAAAGATCCAAATACCATGATTTGTGATGGACTTGTTAGCCAATAGTCAATAATTATTTTTGAATCTCTTCAAATAATCCATGAATGATAGTCTATTTCCACACCACCACCACAATAGTCCTCACATTCCTCCACTACAACCTAAACATTTTTTAATGGAAACACAAATGAATAATTATACTGACCCAAAACCATAAGTCCCAGTATAATATTAAGTGATAAAATTTATTTCAATGAAAGAAAAAGGAAACCACTCTTGAGTAGCCCATTCACAATCCCCAAAATGACATGGCACATCCCCAGCATACCGTAGGTATCTAGAATTCACTTGAATTGATATGTTGTAGAGTTTCCTGCAACCATCCACTATACCCAACACAAAAATCCAAGAGTTTTACAACTCCAGAACTAGTATTGAGAACCCATTTAGTAAGATTATCATGACTCATAGTCCACCAACCTCAATACGATAGAATTTACCTAAGAGAACATCTTCCAAGGAAGACACCTAATCTATGCTATGAATACTCACATGTTCAACAACCACATGGATTTTTTCTAGCATTACAGGTGATCATCTTGAGCCAATGGTGTTACAAGATCATACACAAACTTGGACATCACCATGCACCACTTTAGTTAGCAGCATCCACCTGCACTCGGAATATGCTAACCAAGTCTGGTCTTACCACTGGGCTTGATATTACCCGAGTCCTATCCTTAGGACAAATATTTGATTCCTATAGCACCAACATACATGTTTATCATCACCAAAAACTAAAAGAACTACCTTAGAATCAATTTCTCATGAAAAATGTTGGAAACATTGGGGTAAACCATATAATAGTTACACATCAAGAGAAAACACCAACCCTATTGGGTACAAGTCCCAAATAATACCTCTATGTATCCCACATATCCCCAATAGTAAATTCTAAAAAACTCCACTAGGTTTTTATACGCTTCATCGTCCGATTGGGTCACTTCTCAAAGGGTGTGAAGAATATACATGCCCCAACCTCACATGACATCAATATGTTAATAAATTTTTCTCCATGATCTAATAAATTAATTAATTCAAAATCCAAACTAATTGGCCAAAAATAGGTAACCTATACTCTATAATAACTTTCACATTATACTGTCACATGGTGTACTTAGCCATGAAATCGAAACCAAACAAAAAACACTAATAGGGATCTAAATAATTGGTACCATGTTCCAAACCATCCATAATTGGGAAACTTCGGCCCCTGTACAAGAGGAATAAATCTTCAACCTCACCTTAAAGAATCTCGACATAGATCCACATAACCTATTATTAGAAATAATCCATATAAAAGTCTGTATCATCTGAGTAGAATGATTACCTATGTATGAAACACCTTATGAGTAGTAGTTGAAACTTTAAGAAACTGCGTCTCTATCTTCAATAAAATTACATATTAGCATGTATATATGTCATGTGAATCTAAATACCTAATATGATACATGGAATTCCTCTTACCTCTATGGGCTAAGTGTCAAAATCAACTTACTGGACTTTGGCCAATGTTCCAAGAGCAAGATACCGTCTTAAACCATAACATCCAAAATATATCTACATCACTCATGGTGAAAATAGAAGACAATAGAAGGAATGAATGTAATAAAAACAATCCCATTCAAGATAACCTCTAATTCCTTCTAGAATAGGTTTCTTGATGCATCAGCCTAACAACCATCTAAGTGTATGACACATTGATAAATCTCCAATCTACTAGATCGCCAAATCATGAGGTAAACAAAATAATATCAATTTATAATTTTTTACATCCAACCCTATCTAACTATATAACTCGTATGTAGACCAATTCATCACATGACCTCAGGCACACCTCCCTATATGAAAGAGTTTGATAACTTGTAGTGGGGGATTTAAGATAGTATAGAGGGGAGACTATATCCCTTATCAGATTAGAAAATAAAAATTAAATAACCCTACATCATCCATGAATATAAATCATAAGATAAAAAAAATATAGACATACATTAGAAATACATGATATGAATTAAAGGCCCAAACATCCATGTTGTTCAAAGATATCCCCTCAATGGGCTACTCACATGAACAATATAGAAATAAAAGAAAGTAATCATCTCGTCTCCCATACATCTCTAAGACTGAACATATCCCATGATCTATGTAGTCATATGATTATTCCTCCACAACCATATTAACCCCGGCCTCATCCCAACCAAGTTCCCACAATGAAAATGATAGATCTTCTTGGGTACCCAAGTGCAGTGGCAGAAAGTGATGGGTGTGAGAAAATATTAGCAGGTCAACAACAACAATATCTAAAAAAATACAATATATGTATATATTTACTAAAATAAGGTTATAAAAATATTATTGGTTTCATTAGTTATTATTTCACATAAACTAAAATAAACCTACTTACCATCATGTTTCAGGATGACACTTGAGGTTAGTGAAATTTGTTTCAACGTATTTATGTATTTCTATGATAAAATTTTAAAACCATTTCAACCACATCATAACTAACCTAAATTTTCTTGATGTTAGTGATATCTATATAGGTGTGGATCATACTACATTGAGAAAAATAATCCATGATACATTCATTTTCTCTTGCACTTGGAAAAAATTCTAGAATCATGTAAAGCCAAGCCATACCCCTTGTAGGGTCTAACTAAGAAAAACACCTTGTCTAAACAATGAAGAATCTTATGATCACTATTGAATTTTGGAAAAAATACCTTTATTAATTAAAATATATACTATAATATCATTATAAGAATTAAAATATAACCATTCACAAGCCATTTATATATGTATTTCAATATAACTAAGACAAGACCAATATATAATAATTTCAATTAAACTTGTACAATCCCTTCATATAAGAATTTTAGCGTAACTAGGTGAGTCCCTTCATATAATAATTTCACCATAATTGTATTATTCCATTTATATAATCATTTTATCATAACCATACCCCAAAAATAAAATACATGCCATCATAAGATATAATGTCCAATTCATGTAATTTAATTTTATCCTGCCACTTATTTTACAAAAGGGAAGGTTACCAATTATAAAAATAACTGGATCTAATTCCATTCATTTATAATTTTGCCCCAAAATCTTTTGACAAGAATATTAATTAATTATCATCCATGTTATTCTATTTAAAATAATCACCTTAATTAAGATGTTATGCCGCGATGGTCAATTTATCAATTTATCAAATAACAATGAAATGATCAATTTAAACCTAGTTATCCATTTTCATAATAAACATATGAATATATATATATATATATATATTTGGAATGTATGTTTTCATGTTTTTATACGTGTTAATTGATTAAATATGTGATTCATGCTTGATATTAATGTTTTAGGTATTCTTATGGAGGACATACATTTAAAACAATATGATAGAAAACATGTCCTTTTCACGGTGTTGAAAAATAAATATAATGAATATAAAATTGAATATTGAAGGAAAACATGTCATGATCTCAATTGATAGAAGTTTTACCTTTATTTCATATGATTATAGGATGTTCTAAAGTCTAAAAATAATAATTCGAGTAAGATGAGGCTTTCGGTGTATGAAATACATGTTTCACATCCTGTATCAGATACACGATACGTAATGTATAAAAGAAATGTAAATATATAGGATGTGAAGAGGGAAAATATAAAATTGAGTAGGCTTACTACTTTCTTGTCTTCACACATATGTTAGGCCATGAAACATTCTTGGAAGGCCTAGATAATAGCTTTTGACATATTTATTTGATTGAATCTAGTTATATGACTTAGGAATAACAATTTAATTCCATTTATGAATAGGGTAAGGACAATGATGATATAAATTATTATAAATATGGGATACTATGAAGATATTGGGGGATTGATGATAGTGTAGGGGTTCAACACATGATAGGCTACCACTAGGGTTCTGATCTATAGTTCTTCTTAGAATGGTTTTTCATTATAATATGATATTTTATCATTTTTTACAAACTTTTGATGTTTTATAGTTTAATTACATTCAATAATTTTAATCAGCTTTCTTGTAATATATCCTCTATAGGTTTTTTTATTTATCATTTTCCATTACCCAATGATGATTGGGAAAATCAATGGGGGAGAGCCCAATTAGTTGATAAGGGTATATACCAAATTGTTCTCTTCCATTTTGTACTTACATAGTGATTATATTCAATTATTATTGTGTTGAATATCATTATTTTCATATATATTATTCAATCATTGACCAAGTGTGTTCCATTGAATTTAAACCACAACATTATAAAAGTAATTAATTCCTAACCACAGAATAGAATTATTCATCATCATTTTCAATCTGTTCCTAATGAAGACAAGTATTTTAACTCATCTATCTATGAATATTTAGGGTTAAGGTGTATATTTATATGGATTGAATTTTTATTCTGTCAATGAAATTAATTGACTACACAACCAATGTGTATTATTGTTTTGCAAGATCAGTTAGGATTTTGTTTTAGCACAACCACCCATGGAAATAGATTTCCCTCTCATTTTAATTTTCTATATTTATATATTAACTTAATTATTTAATTTGTGTCATTTAATTAGTTAAAAAAATTGAAATATGGATAAACCAACCATTGGTCAAGAGTTTTCATCACTTCGTTCTCCACTCTCTCTAGGGTCTACCCCTTACTGCCTCTTTGCCAAGTCTTTGGGGATAGTATAGTTTAGAATAATATAAATTTCTAATTTGATAAGTCTTTGAGGATTTAATGAAATCATTTGGATGCTTCACATATCAAATACCACTTCATTTAGCATTTAATCAAAAATATCAATTTCTAATTATGATCCAAAAGTAATATTTTATGCTAGAATATTTCTTCTTATGTTATTCATCAGAATTGTAAATATACTCTAATTTCATGTAATGACAAGTTATCAACCCATTTAACAAACCACATAACATGGATAAACTTAATTTAGCAAATATATATGTAGTTATGGGGTTATAGGTTATTTCACCTAAAGTTATCATCTTTGTGTCAAAGGTTGTCACAACCCTAGGGTGGCCACATATCCAGTATCAATTCCAATAAACCTGAAGGGATCTAATGTGTAGTATAAATATATGATTATCATCAAAAAAAATGAAAATACCATTATTTAGGCCTCATAAATGAATTGATGGACTCATCATAGTAAAGGATCATGCTATAAAAAATGAAATATACAAGAGGGATATTTTTAGATCACCTACCTCAAATGGTGATAAACTTGATCCAAATTGGGTCCAAAGAGATTTCTCATGATTCCCTAATATATTTTTTTTCCATAAACACCATTGTTCCTATATAATTCCAATGAAATATAATTAATTAATTATAAATTAATTTCTACTAATTAAAATATCCTAGAAACCATTCAGACAACATGGAAAGAAAATATGCAAAAATATTTAATGGGAAATAAAACATACTCTGAACATTGACCATCCATCCATGGGTGGCCTGTGACAATCTTATGACTCCAATTTGGTATAAATACCTACCTTAAAGAATCCCAATAATACCCAATTTTAATATAATTCAATAGGAAGCATTGAAAATGGAATCCAAAAGATGGAACATTAGTAGATCACACTTAAATGGAATGTATGCTTCAACACATGATATCCCCTCACTAGAATTATCCAAGATATGACCATACTCAAGGAAATATAGAAAGATCTGATGGATTCTCCATCTGATATCTCCATCATAATCATTCCAGAAAAAAATTTGATGGTGATTTTGAGGAGATTTAGAAGATTCCATGCATCAAAAAGGACATGGCTTGTCGATAGTTACCCATCATAACTCAAGACACTTCAATCAGCAGAGAAATGAGGTCATAAGGGCTCCTATAAGATAATAAATCATTTTATACTCTATTTTTGCATAAAAAATTCAAGGGGGATATATTTCAAGGGTAAAAAAATATTTTTATAACTTAAATACCCAACCTAAACTATCTAGGATGAGCTCATGATGGGAAAAATAATTTTAGGCCCGAATTTCTCATGAAAATAATTTTCTCTATTTCCTAAAATTGTTTTATCTCATGAAACTCTGTGTCAATATATAAAAATTATGTCTACTCTTCTAATATAATATTTATAATTTAGTGATAATCTGATTTCACCAAATGAAATTTATTAATATTATAAATCATATTTATGATTTTAAGGACTTACTAGAGTTGTTTTCGATAGCTTGGATCATCTATTTTACCTTTTTCATTCACATGAACCCCCAAAAGACCACTAAAACTCAAACCTTGTGCAAAAACACCATTTTGGAACTTTAAAGACCCTATAAAAACATTCAGATTCTTGGATTTCTGAACAACCCATCCATTATAGGAGAAATTCAAATTTCCCTGAGAAAATTTTAATCATAAGAACTTGGGTTTTTTAATCCCATAATTGTAGGGGTACATATTTTACAAGAATAATTCATAATTTTTTATACATGTCTCTAAAAATAATTATTCATGTTAATAAATTTATGTATGTAAATATTTCATAGTAAAATAAGAAACATTTCCACATGGAAGTATTATTTGCATCTACTGTCATCAAAGGATTCCCAAACTTGTTGTGGTATGATTGAGTTAATCATATTGGGTATAATGGAACTATTATTTTCACACACTCTATTTATATATCAGGTAACCAAAAATAAAATAAATAACATAACACATTCCTAACAATGTTAATAAAAAACATTAAATGATTGAAATCATCCTCAATATCAACCTAAAAAACAATGTTGTTACTGATAATCTGAATACATGATAATCAAATCATTATAATTATTAAAATAATAACTTACCTCTACCTACTCCTATATGTAATATTATGTTGTAATATATATATTATGTAAATTTAAAATTTTAATAGTAATATTTTCCTTTTCCACTGTATAATTTTAACTGATAAATATATTTTTATTTATCTTAATTGGTTGACCAGGGTTATTTCAAGTCCACTCATTTTTACCACTTAAACATTTTTGGTTTACAAAAACCTCCAATATTATACCTTTATTAATATATATAGTCTCCTAATCCATTATATTGAAATCTGTGATATAACCAAGATAATAATTATTATTAAGAAATATTTACTGGGGAAATAGAAAACATACATTAGGTTTTAATAATAAAAAATACTTTATAAAATGAAATTAGATGTAACATATAATAAATATAGTAAAAGAAGATTAAATATTTTATCATTTTAAAATTTATTTACAGATAATTTACAAAAGTATTAATGTCTTTGTCATTAATAATTCATAAAGAAATTTAATATGAAATAATTAATTAAATTACAGGAAATTAGATATTTGAGCCAGTGTGAAATTCCAAATGAGATTATAATTATAAAACAATTTTATAGTGTAATAAATATAATTTAATGAAAAATTATTTATAATAATGAAAATTTTGTAATAATTATATTTTAAATAAAAAATTATATTAAATAATGAGATAAATAATTATTTTACTCCTTAGTGGTGTAATAACTATTTTGTTATTTTTTTTATGTTTAATGCCTCCTATGTTCATATATGGATGTTGTAAATTGAATCATTTTCCTAATTTTCTCTTAAGATATTTTTATACTCCATGAATTACTAATTTAATTATTATTATAATTTATTAAATATAATTGACCATATTTTTTGAATTCACTTTTATATGATATATTAAAAAATTAATAATAATTTTTTTAAAAATAACATAGACCTTCACCTATTTAATTGAACAACAAAAAATTGAACAATTCAAATTAGTAGGATTAGGGGAAAAGAAAAATTATATAGATGGTGAGGCAAAAACTAATGTCTCATTTCTATAAAATTAAATCACATATTTTACATACATATTATTATATGAATTCTTATTGTTTTCAATTTATAAATCATCTATAATTAATTTATAATTAGTGTTTGATGAAAATTTATTTAAAAATGATTTCCTTTGTTAATCTAGTTTTAGACATGGTACATTTTCCTTTAATTTTAAATGTTACAACATTAAAGGATTATATAATGTTTTTGAAGATATATGTTTTTAATTGGGTGATAAAGTTACATTTTTCTTTATCTTAATTTTTTAATTCCTTAAATTTGAATTGTGAATGAATTGTCTGAAGTATTTGAAATATTATATAAATATAAATTCAAAATATATTTAATGTTTTAAAATATAAATTGATTAGTTTTCATAATGTTTTAGATATTAATCACTATTTCTAAATATTATTGGTTTGATGTTCTATCCCTTTATTCTTGTTTTGAAAATGTTTATTTTTATTGAAATTATGAATATTATTGTATATTTTTTATAGGGAAATGTTTGGATCTGATTTATTCCAAACTCAATGTGTTTAGTTTTTAGATTTTATAGTTGGGCCTTGGTTTGGGCTTGGTCAAGCAACTAATTATTAGAATATGGACCCCATGTCTGTTATTGGACTTCCAGACATGGTAAATCTATATTTGTTGGAAACAGATCATTCAAAGGTTTTTAGATCCTTTTAGGATAAAAGAATGATGTATTTTCAATTTCTATGTTATTTTTTTAGCGACTTAATAACCCAACACATTATAAAGAGGCCATTATAATGAGGTTCTATTAGGGGTGATGCCATTCATTGTTGTTCTGGTGTTTGTAATGATTCCATGTGTTTATATACCTAATTTTATGCAATTTTATAATATTTTATCAAGTGGGTTACTTGAATCTTATGAAATAATGTTTCTAATAACTGAATATTTTACCATGGTATGGATGGTCATATTTTAAAATGTGAAAATACCATATTCTCTTTTCGTGACCCCACTATCATCTTCTATTCCAACACCCAATAAAAATCCATATTCCCATGGAATTATATTAAAAACCCATATTCAAAAACCTTCAAAACCCCAATGTAGCTGGTCACTGACATTAAATATGTGGTCTTAATCCATCATGGAGAGGGTCTCTAGACTTATTCTAGAGATATTATGGTTGTAGATTAAATATATGAATGATATGGTTTGATTGTTACGTGGAAGTGGTATTTTTTTTCATCAATAAATATATGAGGTGATTTGGTTCGAGGTTTGGAGGATATTTTAGATGGTCCATAGTTTCCTATTATGGGAGATTTTGTGGATGGGCATGGAGCATTGATATGGGTGATCCTATAAGGCCTCTTGTAGGTGGGTGGGTAATTTTGTTTGAAATTTATCCCATGGATGGGTTTTTGGAAAACTATTTTTTATATGTGATATAGTATATATTAAATATTGGATTTTTGGATTCCAATATAGGATAATTTAGTCCTACCAACCATCATTTTTTCTTTTTTATATTTAAATATGCTAGAATTTTATTCCATTATATCCGAAAAGGATTAATTGTTATTAGATTTTACTAAAAATATAAGTTAGAAAACACTGATGGGAGGAAAATATAACTACTCATATTTCATTTTATGAGGATATAAATAGATAAAGGGATTGGTTGTTCAAAAATTAAAGACCTAAAAGGTATTGTTTCTAAATTGGTTTGGTGGAGTGTGTTAAAGATATAATATAGATTTTTAACCTATTTTTGTATTGTTTGATGAATGTAAGTTATTAGTGGAGTGTTGGGACTTTCGAAGCCCGAATTCCACTTTGCGGGTGCCCATAGTCTGGTGGGCCACATGGACTCCAGCAAATCTCCCAAAATGCCAGAGGCTGCAGAACAACAATGTGGGACTGGGGTGTCTCTGTGGGGAGTATATTCCCTCATTACCAAAGTACATTGGAACAGATGAGTAGAAACCGATGTAAATATCAGTAAATAGTGGAATAAATATATTTAAATAGAAGTAACAATGGAAAAATAGAGACAATAGTAACAATAACTGAAAAAACTGGAACAACATTCAACCAATGATAATATTTCTGGTCAATAGTAAAATAGAAATCCTTGATATAATGAAACACACAAAACATGTCCCACCAATGTATAAAGAAATCAAAATTCTATCTCTATAATCACAAGTTCCAACTTGGTCCTATACTATCATGATCCATAATAAACAATAAGAAATCAATTTTTTAAAGCCTTATGCTTCCATTTATCAACACTTGCAACCGTGTAATCTACACCGATAACCAAACAACACCTGGAGAGGGTGTGAGATAAATCTCAGTTGGCCACCAACCATGGTGTCTATGACATCTGTCCTATGTAATGGGAATGTATTAGTGTGCAAGAATGAAAATGTTAAGTAAATCAGTTCAATGTAACTAAATACTCAAGTACCTGCTTCATCCCTCAGCTTGCATCTGAACATGTAACCAATTCATTATTTTATTGTTACTAGTTTACAAATATGTCACAAGTTAATAAAAGTAAATGTTACATGATGTATCAAGTAAACATGTAATGATATTTAATAGTGATGTATCATGGTAATAACAAAAGTGATGTGGACCTCAAGGGTCACCAACTCAGTAATAGTTTTATCCAAGCATGGGGTAAGAGTGTAATACAAGGAGCATAGTGTCAGGCATTCCAGAATGTGGTGACTAACGAGTCCAAGGAGTTCTTACAAGGTAAAATGGGGTTATGGAAATTTATGGCCCAATGGGATTTAACAATGTATCATACTTATCAATGTTGGATTCAAGGAGTGTGTCCAAGGCATCCTGGGATACAATGAGTGTATTAAAGTCATATTGTAGTGATATTGGATGGATCCTTTGGGGTCATACTGGGAATCTAAATAATAGAAAAGGAAAGAGATCTAGGTGGTTCTAAACCTAAGGAAGGTGTATCCTTGAATCCGAATGGGGTTCCCTAGTGCTCACTGGATTCTATGATCAAAATACAAGGCATGATCGAGTCATTCAATTCCTATTGGATTATAAGTGATGTATTATTTCATTTGGTTCAAGGCTTGATTTTCATTAGTGTGAAAATTTTAAGTCGCATTCAACTGTAGGTTCAAGTCGTTCCCTTCATTAGTGTAATAAGGTCACGTATCATGAATTTTTTTAATCAAGTCATAATTAATCAATAAGTCCATTTGGTTTAAACCTTTATTTTCATTAGTGTTACAAGGAAAAGTAACATGAAAAAATTCATTTAATCCATTTATAGAATATTCCATATTGAAGGTTCATTATTCTACTTTCCATTATAGTGTTAAGAGGTTCTATGGATATCGAACCTACTATTCATTTACATTTGAGTCCAAGTCATATCCATAGTATACTTTCCATATCACATTTCAAATTTCATTTTCAAATTATATAACTTACCCTCGGTAGAATAATTGGTGAACGTACATGGTAGTTTCCATTATGCACTTCACAATATAAATCAATCCATTTAACATAGAAAAGCTTACCCTTTGAGTGGTTAACCCAAGGCACACCATAAAGGTGATTCAAATGTGTCAAAACACTCAAATGAAAATTACAGAATAACCGTTGACATGGAAAGGATGAAGTTTTGTGCAAAACCAAGAACAATTAATTACTTATATGGAATGAGAATATCTATACATTTCTAACGATTAGAAGCGTGGAATATAAATTCTATAAATGACACCCAATGAAATAAGTGGGCCCCACACATCAATTCCAAAATAAAAAATCGTGAGGGATGAGTTATAAACCACCCACCTTAAGCTGGTATGAATCTCATCCACTGGTATTAGACTTTGATTTGGTACAGATCATAGTATATCTATGAAAAAGAGAAAAAAACTCATACACCAATAACTCATTCGAGAGAAAGAGAGAAGGAGAATGGATTAAGAGGACTCAAGCACCTACCGTTTCACATCAAATGTGATTAAGAAAATATCAATCAGATATCTGGTGGAGGAGGTCTATTGATTCCTAAATTAGATCTTTTAATTGCTCCAAAATGAGATAAATTTGAGTTAATCCTACAAAAATATGGATTTGGGTGTAAGAGGGGTTCTAAATAGATCATTAAGGGAAACCAATCAAATTAACTTGAAAAATGCCATGTGTAGGAGGGTCTCTTGAATATTTTGTCTGCATGGTCATGATAAAACCATGCGAGGTGGATCTGTATGGAAAAAAACCATCTACATGGTTTGACAAACTGTGCGCCAACCTCACGACTTGGGAATTTTTCACAAAAAGACGGGTTCTGGGCTCTGAACATTCCTGAAACAACCCTAAGACCTTTATAAATCATTAAGAAATCACAATAGTTCAAAAGTAAATACTTATACTGAAATTTAAAGGATTCATACATGAGAGAAAAACCAGGATCTTACAGTATTTCCCCCTCAAAAGAACTCATCCCAAAGTTCACGTTCCAAGGATGTAGAAAAAATATCTAAGAAAAACTCTGGCCATTGGTCATGTACGTTGGACTCCCTCTCCCAAGTCTCATCCTTTATTTAGCCGTGTTTCCATAGAAACCGTACTAGAGGGAAAAACTGACCTCAGAGATCCATCATGCTCTAGTCAATAATGCATACTGGATACTCCCCAAAGGTAGCATCAACATCTTACTCTACTTACTCAGGATAAAAGTTATGATATGGATCAAAATGATATTGTTGAAGCTATGAAACATGAAATAAATCATTCATATCATTGTACCTCTAAGGTAATAGTAACTGATAGGCTACCAGGCAGATATCTTAAGAATTTTAAATGGCCCAATGTAATGAAGAGGAAACTTTCCATGATTTCATACCAATATATTCCCTATCCTTGGTGATAACCAAATAAAAACATGATCCCAAACCTCGAAATCTAGTTGTCCTCAATGAAGATCGACATAATTTTTTGTCTAGATAGATAAGTAGTTATACACTTTCTGATCAAATGAACCTGCTCTAAATTCTCCTGAACCATATGAGGACCTAGTAGGGCTACCTCACCTGCCTCTAACCATCCTAAGGTTGAATGGAATGTCCTACCATATAAGGACTCAAACAATCCATTTTAATTTTCACATAAAAACTATTATTATAGGTGATCTCGATGAGAGTGACATGCTTCTCCCATGAACCACTGAAATCAAGGACACATGATTAGATCTTATCCTCTAGAACGTTTATTGTCCATTCTAATTTCCCATCAGTCTGAGGGTGAAAAGTGTGTTTAGAAGCACCTATGTTCCCATATCTTTCTGAAATCCCTTCCAGAATAGTGATGGGAATCAAGCGTCACTATCCAAAATGATATTTTTTGGGGGGGAAACCTAGGGTTTTATGATCCCAAGGACATATAGTCTTCCAATAACATCAATTTAGAAAATATCATGAATAGGATTAAATTGGTCTAATTTAGTTTGTCAATCAGTGACTTCCCAAATAGCATCAACAACCCTCAGCGACCTTGGTATTCTGAGTACAAATTCCATAGATATGTCTTCCCATTTCCATTCCAGGACTGGAAGTGGCTATAATAGGCCTGTAGCTCCTTGGTAATCCTCCTTCACCTATTGATAGGTGGAACACCTAGTAATAAAGCCTACTATATATCATTTCATCCTAGGACACCAATATTGGTGTCACATATCTTGATACATATTCGAGATGCCTGGATGAAATTCCCACTGAGAAGCATGATATTGGTTCATCCAGACCTATCTCATATCTATAATATCCTAGATACATCTAAATAAACAGATAATGTCATCTCTATACATATATCAATCTGGAGGATGGTTATCTCTTGATGTACTCTCATAGAGAACCAAGCCTTCAGGATCTTAAAACTGTATAATATTCACCCTCTCAAGGAGGGAAGAGATAACTATTAAGTATGAGAGGTAAGAATGTTCATGAATGTCAAAAAAATATAGATACAGCTTAGAAAAGTGGGCCATTAACTTCCATTCATCACCAGCTTCCCATACGACCTGTGATTTAGTTTTCTGGTTCATTACATCTGAAACCGAATTTCCCTTCCCAGGTATAAAGGAAAGATAAAAATCAAAATATTGTATATATTCAACCCATCTTCACAGCCTGAGCTCCAAGTCATGATGTGGAAAGATACATTTTGGGTTCTTGTGGTCTGTGTACACCAAAAATCATTCACCCAATAGATAATGTCTCTAGAAACATAATTCATGGACAACTGATTGTAGTTCAAGTTCATGCATCAGGTAATTTCTCTCATGAGTCCTCATATACCAAAACTTGTATGTAAAAACCAAGTATTCCTTCATCAACATGGCTCCTAGGTCGATCCCAAATACTTCATAGAAGATTGTATAACCTATGCCATGCTCCGAAAGATTTTTAATAGGTTGAGATAAAATACCACCTTTCAGATCCATAAAGGATTTCTCAAATGATTTTTCCCATATAAACATGACACCCTTATTTATAAGGATAATAAGATTTGAAGAAAGATGTGGGAAGTTTGGTATGAAACACCTGTACTATCTAACCAGACCCAAGAATCTCTTTATATCAAACATGTTATTGGGATACTACAAGGAAAATAAAACACTAAGCTTGTATGGGTCAATAGATACTCTCAATTCTGATATTATATTACCTAATAAGTGAACTTTTTCTACTCATAAGTGGAAATTTAGATTATTGGTGTAAATATGATGCCCTATAAATGTTCTCAAAATCATCTTAAGAAGTTTGGCATGGTCACTACATGTGTGAGAGTACACCAAGATGTCATCCACAAAGGCAATGACAAAATATTCAAAATTGGGATGGGAAACCCCATTCATAAGAGTGATGAAAATTGAGGGCATTTTCATAAGACCGATTGACATAAAAATGTACTCATAGAGACCATACCTATTATGGAAAGCCGTAAAAGGTATATCAGATGGTTTGAATCATACGTGATTATAAACTGATCTAAGGTTCATCTTTGAGAAGACCTTTTTTCCCTGGTGATGGTTGAAGATATTATATATTTGAGGAAGTGGATATCAGTTCTTGACCATAATCTCATTCAACGATTTGTAATCCACACATAGATGCAAGGTTCTATCAACCTTCTTGAAAAAAATAACGGTGGATCCCCCAATGATTTACTGCGATGTATAAAGCCTTTGGAATATAAATCCTCTAACTTCTACTTGATCTCTTGAAGCTCAATTGTTTCCATACTATATGAAGTAATGTATACTGAAGATTCTCCTAGAAAATCTAGATAATAAAATCTACCTCTCTCTCAGGAGTTAAGCCATAAAAATCATCGTGAAAGACAACCATAAAACGGTTCACTATAGGAGGGTAATCAGTTTTTGTAAACCATGATCCCCCATTAAGTTATTTTTAATATGGGTGGTCACTCCACCTAGCCCATGAGGCTTAAGTATAGATCTACCAGTCTAGATATCCCACTTACCCTTATATAGATAACTACTACCCTCTAGGTATATAGAAGTTACCCTATAGTGATAGTAGGATACTAAAGAGTGATAGTGATGCAATCAATGACTCATGAGTGTGTTATCGAATCCATTTTACCTAGAATAGACAAGATCCATTAGAAAGGGTAACTGCCTAAGGGGATAATCCCTACATTGACATATAACCTCATTTTGTACACCTAACGAAGTATCTAGGGCCATTACACCAAAGTAATATTGTATCTCCATTATTATAATTTCCAGAATAGATACCAAGATAAAAGTGTTTGAAGAACCTATATCAAATAAAGTAGATACTATAGTAGAGGCTACTAAAATATTTCCCCATATCATAGATGGTCCCACAGCCTGATCCTCAGGTATCAACTATAGTCCAGTCAACTAGAATGATCCATGACCCTATGCAATGGATGGACTACCACAATCATATCTAATCTGTTGGAATTTCTGGAGATCAGGGGCCTCACTACTATGACCATGACTTCTACCTTAGTCAGACATTCCAGTTCTATTCCAACTCCCCACTTGACATGGCATAAAAGTACTTTCTCATAAAGGTGGAGCTAGTACGAATCCTTTTCCACTCGAAGCTGGTGGAAAGATCCTATAGAAACACTGATGATTCCCTTTACAGTCACAATCCTGGTACCCTAGTGGGACTATATCACACTAAGGCATAAAATTCTCCCATATTACACACTAACGATACACTTCAGAGCTATCGAAACGGGAACTCTGATTGTCACTTCTTTGATGAGAAACCTCAAGGGAACTTTTCATGGAACCTGAAGAACTACTGGCCTAACATGACCCTAATCCACTATACCCCGTACTATTACCAAAGATCTGGTTGTTCTTAGTGATAAGAGCTTGATTAACTATCTTAGAAAATGTAGGTAGGATAAATGCATTCAGCTTCTGACGAATGGAATAATGGAGTGAATTTTCCAAGCATCTAGCAAGTGAAACCTCATCACCAGATAGAAGATGTGAAAAGTTATATAACTACAAGAAATTCATTGAATATTCCATAACTGACATAAAACCCAACTCCAGATGCACGAACTCTATTTTTTTTCCAGTATAAGAGTCTCAGGAAAGAACTGATCATAAAAGGCATTTTGGAAATCAACCTATCACATGCCTTGATGACAACTGGCCTGGGTAATCACATCCCACAAACGCTTGGATGAATCCTAAAGCATGTATGTGGAAAGCTTGACCCTCCACTCTAGAGGCATATCCAGATGCTAAAATATAGTTAGGATGGATTCTAGCCAAGTCTCAATATCCTTTAGACCGCCATCCCCTGAAAAGGTAAGAGGATGCTTCTACTGGAACTCATGAGTCAGATCATCCATCATGGGGGAAAGCTATGGGGAACCATGCATAGACTGCATCATATGTAGGAACGTATCATGAACATGGGAATCAGTGCCTAGATCAGGCAGTGTAGGTGGTGCCTTGAGTAGAATTCCAAGAGGTAAGAGTGGTGGATACGGGCCCACAACATCTGGAACATAGTATTCACCACCCTCTGGGCATATGATGTGAGGATATTCTGGTAGCATTTGTCATAAAATTCCAAGCACACACCCTATAAAACATTTAAGCAGAAATATAGCATAAATATCAGAATATCAACATAAGAAAACTCACTACCCAAGTTATACTACCCAAAGTTCCCACTTTGATTACTAGGTATCAGTATGTTCTCACTATAAAAAAACAGTACATTAGAGGGGTTCTCCACAACCCCCACTAATCATTAAATTTAGAGGGGGTTATGAACCCCCTCTAAATTCTTTTCCTCTAAAAATTAGAGAGGTGTTATGTATAACCCACACTAATCATCCAATTTAAAGGAGGTTATATATGGAGCCCCTTAATTTCTTAAATTAGAGGGGGTTTTGATCCACTTCAAATTTTTTAACATTATTTTTTTAATATCTTGTTGGATTTTAGAGGGAGTTCGACCCCCCTCTAAATTCTTAAATTATAGGGGGTTAAAAACCCCCTTTAATGTATTTAAATTAGAGGGGGGGGGGGGTGAAAACCCCCCTCTAATGTTTTTAAATTAAAGGGGGTTCAAAACTACCTCTAATGTCATTATTTTAAAAGGGGTTTAAACCCCCCTCTAATGTCTTTAATTTAGAAGGGGTTCAAAAACCGAATCTAATGTCTCTAATTTAGAGGGTGTTCAAACCCCCCTCTAATTTAAGATATTAAAGGGGTTGTGAACCCACACTGTTTAAAAAAGATACTTTCATAATATATATATATATATTATATAATTGAAACGCAATATATAAAATTATTTAAATACATTATATTAACATATTATATAAATTATTTATATGACTGTATTTAATTTTATTTATATGTAGACATAAATATAATTTTATAATATTATGTAAATTAATATATATTAATTTTTATAAATTTTATTTTATATAATATTAATTATTTATAATATAAAAGCATAAACATATTATATGAATATATACATCAATATAATTTATCCAAAAAATATATCATATAAAAACCCAAGCTTGTAGTTTTTTATAAATTATATAATAATAATATAAATATATTTTTATATAATATGTTTATGCATTTATATTATATAAAATTAATATTATATGAAATAGAATTTATAAAAATAAATTTATTTTAATGTATATTAATTGGAATACTAATATATATTAATTTACATAATAATACATACATGTATTTAAAAACATTATATAAATATTTTTATAAATTTTATTTATATAATATTAATGGTATTTAATATAAAATATTATTTCATATAATATTAAGTATATTTTTCTATAAATTTTATTTCATCTAATGTTGATTATATATAATATACATATTAACTATATATAATATAAAATCTCATTTCATATAATATTGATTATATATAGGATACATATTAATTATATATAATATAATATTAATTATATATAATATAATATTTAATACATATAATATTAATATTTGTATAAATTTCATTTCATATAATAATAACAATATAATAATAATATATAATATTATACAGTTTATACAAATATATATATTTATTAATATAAATAATAATAAATATATGTATTGAAAGGAATTATATAAAAATATTTTTAAATACCTTATATAAATATATTAGGTCAATACTTATATATATATATTATTTAATTAAATAATTATATATAATATAAATATGTATTTAATTATGTAAACAATTTACATAAATATATAATGAAAATGTATTTAATATAATATATATTTGATATAATTCATAAAATAAATGTATAGTATTAAATCAACCAACATGTAATTTTTATAGATTAAAAAATCAATGTAATAAGAATAATAATAATTAATAATATTATTGTTTTCACAGACCCACATATAAGTACAATATATACATATATACTTGTTTAATATATTTAGGTGATTTATAATTATATAATATAAAATATATATAATAGAATATAGGTATAAATATAGATAATAATATATATTATTATTTAAATGTATGTAAATATATTATGGTAATAACATTTATTATAATAAATAGATAAATATATATAAATATAATAAAATGTATTTTATATTTCAAAATCTGATTCCCTTAGAGGTTGCTAGGTTGGTTTCCGCACCGGTTACTGTTGGGCGGTTCCAATTAGATTCCTGACCGGTTCTTTTTTCTGTATCCAGGGAATTACTTGGAGTTGGCGGGGGGAACATGTTGGAGGTCGGAGCCGGATGCCGGAACCAAAGGGTGATGGGAGGGAGTAGGACTAGGGAAGGGATTCAGAAACTAGAGGGGCATCGGGAGCGAGACCGGAGGGAAGGAACGTGAGAACCAGAGGGGCGCTGGGAGCGGGACTGGAGGGAGGGAACACCTGGGAGCGGGACCAGAGGTAGGGAACTCCTGGAACGGGACTGGAGGGATGGAACACTGGGGAGCGGGACTTGGGGAGGGGAGGGGGAACTAACATCACTGGGGAGGGGGAACCACTGGGGGGAACTGGGAACTGGGAGGGAGGGAGCGACCCCTAAAAAAGTTGAAAAGCATTAGGGGAGGTTTTCACAACCGCCCCTATTGTAACACCTTTATTAGATGGGATTCAAACTACCCCTAAAGCCTTTGAACTAGTGGAATTTGTGGATTTATGCTAAAAATAGAAGGGGTTTAAACCTCCTCTAATGTAACCGCCGCTAAAGTCACTAAGATTTTAGCAGCATTTTCCCAAAACCGTCTCTAAAGGAAGTAAGCGGCCACATTAGCTGCGGTTCATCATAGCTGCCACTAATATCATTAGAAGGGGTTATAACCCCTTCTAATGTGAAAAACAACCCCCTATAATGGGAAAGACTGGGAGCGGGACCGAAGGTAGGGAACTCTTGGGAGCGGGACAAGAGGGAGGGAATGCTGGGGAGTGGGACTAGGGGAGGGGAGGGGGAACTAGCATCGCTGGGGAGGGGGAACCGCTGAGGGAACTAGGAACCGGGAGGGGGTGAAGGACCCCTAAAAAAGTTGAAAAGCATTAGGGGAGGTTTTGAAAACCACCCATAATGTAACACCTTTATTATATGCGATTCAAACTGCCCCTAAAGCCTTTGAACTAGGGGAGTTTGTGGATTTATACTAACAATGGAGGGGGGTTAAACCTTCTGTAATGTAACCACTGCTAAAGTCACCATGACTTTAGCATCATTTTCCTAAAACTGCCTCTAAAGGAAGTAGGTGGCCACATTAGCAGCGGTTCATCACAGCTGCCACTAATGTCTTTAGAAGGGGTTATAACCCCTTCTAATGTGAAAAATAACCCCTATAATGTACCCATTTTTTATAGTGTCTCAAATATATGTTTCATTTCATTTTACATTTAATTACTGGTTTCACTACTTTCCATTTATTGTACATGAAAAGGCGGGATAAGAATGTGCAAACACTTCATATTAGATATCATGATTAAATATATAATGAAAATACCTTTCTAATGAATCAGTGCCGATACACTTATCACAAGAACGACACCCATTTTTTATAGCATAATGGCTCAACTAGTTAAATTAATCATCCCAAACCATGAGGTCCTATACACATCATGAATTTAGAGTTGAAATCACTCAATCACATCCAAGAGTAGTAAAATAATAAGATAATAATCATAACATCACTCCGCAATCACGGACATATCAAGAAATGAAAATTATTAAAAATGCACTTATATGGCATGGAAATGTGCATGACAGGTGAAACCTAGTTGCCTAATATGATGCATTTATCAATGCTCCTTACCCTCATATCCTTGGGCCAAGGATAAAAGAAAATAATGAATCAAAGTAATAATTAACAACTCCACACTGATGTGCATCTCCTAATGATGAAATAATATCAACTATAATTGAAAAAAGTAGAACAAAAATATTAATTTTAAGAAACTTGTTTTTTCACCGAACATGGGTCTATGACGACCAAGAATAGATTATGACCAATGCCCAAGGGTTCCTAATCTCCAATATATTTTCTCCAAATATTAAAGAAACAAGGAAAACTCCTCTAATAACACTTTGTGATGTCCCAAACCCGGATTCCAGTCAACATGTGCCTCGAGCCCAATGGGACACATGGCCTCAAGTGCATCTCCCCGAATGCCAGAGGCTAATGACTAGCACCGAGGGCCTGGGGTGTATCCATGGGGATACTATGCCCTCATTATCAAATTGTATCATAGTGGATGAATGTAATCATCATTAAATAACAGAAGAAATATATCTAAATAGAAGGCCCAACAGAAAAATATAGACAATGATAAAAATAAATGAAACAACTAGAATAACATTCAATAACAGATGATATGTCATGTCACTAGAAAATAGGAAATCTGGGAAAAAATATAGAAGATATAACTGGTTCCACCAAAGTATTAAGAAACCCGAAGGCTATCCCAAGCATCCCGAGTTCCAAATCGGCCCTCTTCTACTAAGGTTCATACTAAATAGCAAGAAATCAAGTGTCTAAAGCTGTATGCTTCCCATTGTAAACAACTACAAACATGTAATCTTACCCTGGTACCAAAGGGTTCCAATGGTGGGTGTGAGATAAATCTCAATGGGCCACCACCGTTTATGTCTATAACATCCATCCTATGTAATGGAAATGTAACTGTGTGAAGGAATTCATATATAAAGTAAAAAAGTTCAAAGTAACTAAATATCTAAGTACCTACATCAGCCCTCAGCTGGCTTCTAAACATGTAACCAAATCAGTATTTTATTGTTATAAGTTTATAAATATGTCACATGTTAATAAATGTAAAGGTTCTAAGATGTAACAAAGAAACATATAATGATATTTAATAGTGAAGTCCAAAGGTAATTACCAAGGTGACATAGACCTAAAGGGTAACCAACTCAACAGTAACTATAACATGACATGGGGAAAGTGTGTAATACAAGGAGAATAGTCTATTTAATTCTACAATGAGGCACCTATGGAGTCTAATGAGTTATTTGAAGGTACATTAGGGATAAGGAAAGACTGTCCCAGATAGGATTTAACCATGGAACCTAATTTTAAATGATGGATCCAAGGAGTGTATCCAAGGAATACTGGGAACCAAGGAGTGTATCCAAGGAATCCTGTAATTATATTTAAGGGATACTATGAAGTCATACTAGGCATCCAAATAATATAAAAGGGTCATGATCTAGGTGTGTATCAACATGAGAAATCTGTATCTGTAACAGCTCAAGATTTGTATATTTTTTTAATTTCAATGATCTCTTGTGTTTTATGATAAACCAAGATGATTTTGTGCAATATGAAACACCGGATTAGCTTACAGTTTACGTAACCCTATTCATGGCTTGGGTTACAGAAAATTTAAAGTTCTTTTGATAGAATTCATTTCATGAAAGAATAAGTCTAAGAGAGTTTTTAAAATAATACGATCACTCATGATGATTTTTATTAGTGAAATATATTTACATATATTCAATCTAATGTTTAAAAAAATCTCATTTGTTTTCTAGACATTATATAAGAATAAAATCATTTCTTCAGATAAAAGAAGTACTTTTAAAAAAATATAGTTTTCCACCATTTGATAGAACACCCACATTAAATATAGTTTTTTACATTTTTATATTCAATATTACAAAATAAAATTATTCTTTTAGTTAGTAATATTAAAATTTACTTTTTTTGAATTTTGGTATTTTTCTTATAAGTATCATTTTTTATGAATAGTGAAAATACAATTTTTTTTATTTTAAGTCATTACATAGTAAATGTAAGACCCTGAGATTTTTAAAATGAATTTAATATTTAATTCATGAAATACTAAGTCTCTACAAAACAACACATTGATATAACCTGGCCAGTAAACAGAATTTTTACACCACTGTGATTTGAATTGCAAATAGATGACATACATGTTTGCGTTCAATAAGATATTTAGAGTTTATAAGATATTGATAAATTTTTATGAAAAGTAACATACCCTTATGAATAGTAACATACCTTTATGAATATTAATATTACTCTTATGAGTAGTAATGAATCGTAAATCAGCCAAAATATTAGGAACCTCACCCATGAATGTATAAAGACAATTTAGGCATCTTATAAGAAAAAAAATGATCATAGTGTGAGTATTGGTATTTTTGTATGTCATAAATATTTTAATTAAATTTTTATGATTAATTTCAAATGTTAAAATAGAAATATATTTTAATAAAATGTAATCATAAACTATTACTTTGATGTCTTATTGTTATAAGATAATTTTTTGGGATGTTGATTAATTTCTCAACGTGTTATTAAATGAGTTATAGTTTTAAAGTTATTTTTTTGGAATAAATTATGATTTTATTTTAAAATTAAATTAAAAATATTTAGAAAATATTTTCAAAAAATGGATTTCATTTTTCAATTCCACATGTCGAAGAATGGGTGGGGTAAATTTTTGGGATTTTTTTAAAATACTGTATTTTTTTTTGAATAGTAAAAATACAGTTTTGAGTTTTCTGTATGTTTAATGAAATCATAATGCTGTAATAATTAAAATAAAATTCCAGATGACTAGTTTATATTAAAATATGATATCATGTTTTCCAATTGTCTAATACCATGGGAAGCCCATGGTTTTGAGATGTCCTTTAAAATTAATAAAAAACTACCTCTCATTTACTATAAATACCCACTCATACCTTCATTTTAATTCATTCAAAAATATTCATGTAACACCCCGAGATTTTATGATAAGTATTCTTTTTAATTTATTTGATGTCTTGTGTTGTACACTACACCAAGATTATCTGGTGTTTTACGCAACACCATCTTAGCATGCAGTATGCACAACACTATTTTTGGATCGTGTTACACAAAATTTCAAGTTCGTTTGATAGAAGTAGTTCTACGCAACATTGAGTATATATATATATATATTCAATGTATAAATTAAATATGGTTTGATTCTATTATACACAACAACAAATGAGTCTTTCCCTACACACAAACCTGACTTGTCTTGCTTTACACGCAATCACGACCTTCCAGGATAGTGCGTGTTGTACGCAATACCGAGTTTTACTAAACAATGATATGCTATTAAAATATTATATAAAATAACCGTTATGAATAGTAATACCGACTTTTGGAGATTTTATAAATTTTATCTTTAAAAATGGAATTCATTTTTGGATTCAAAATATCGAAATTGGCCTAGGGTGAATTTTTGGTATTTTTCTGAAAACATTCTATTTTTGATGAATAGTGAAAACACTAGGTTTCTATTTAAAAACCAAATTTTTATTTAAATAATTATTTATTTTATTAAAATTTATTTTAGGTAAAAATAGATACATAATACCTATATATGTTCAATGTAATCTGTTGGAGTAATTTTATAATAATTTAAGATATATAAGAATTTTATTGAACTTTTCACCGACTTTTACCCACCTCCTAGGATAATTTGAAAATTTACATAAAACGTAATTTTACCACTTCTCTGAGTTGAATTTCGAAAATCCGAGAGACACAGTTAATATCAAGGAGTAAAATGTGGTTCAATAAGTTAAAAATAATTTTTGGTGAATAGTAACTTTTTACTTTTATTTACCACAGTTAAAAGTAAATAGGGTAATTAAGGATAAAAATGATATTATTATTACCCAAACACATTTCCTAATTCTATTGGATAAATATAATTCGACCAAAAAAAACCTTATGAATAAAATATTACCCTTTAGGTCCACTTGAAATAGATTAGGACACTCATTATTATTTTATTTAAAGAAGAGTTAAAAGAGTTAAAATCAAAGTTTAATAACTGAAAGATTTTTAATATAGGGTTATAAATAAGATAAATTCAACAATAAATATTCATTATAAAGATAAAAATATTTCATAGATAATGGTATTGTATTTATAATTTTTAGACATTAAATAATATAATTTATTTATGACACAATGATAATGCAATAATTACCTTATCAATGAAATATTAACATAATTGATATTATAAATACCAAAATAAATGTAATTTTAGACTTTTTACAAATTACACTAATTTTATAGGTTAAGAAGAAGTTTTAGTACTTATTTAATTAATTTTTTTCGAACTAATCATGCAATTATGAGTTTCAAAAAAATCAATTACCAAATAGTGTCAAAATTGACAAAAAATAGTTTTTAAAACATATATTATATTATTAATTGTTTTCTATTTATAAAAATATAAGGTTCTGAAAAATGACTTAGATAAGGTTATATATATTAATAAAGAACCACATAGGGTTCGTTTGGCTTGTTATAGTATGTTTATTAACGATATAGTGTAAGAAAACAAGAAGACATGGTAAAGGTTAAATTATTTAACTTAGAGTTAAATCTAAATGATAGGGTTAAAATAGTAATCTAAACTTGTATAAAACCTTTTGGTTGAGAGTATTTTGACCCATCCCAACTTTAGCTTCGAAATAAATTAATTTGGAGCTATTATAAATCGAAAAATGACTTTATTATAAAATAATATTTTAAGTTTTTCCTAAGGTTTCCCTCTCCTCCCTTATAAAAGGGCAGCTCGTCCCTCTCCTCATCACACAATTTTGAGCCATAAAGCTCATAAAAACCAGCCCATTTCCATTATCAACTTCCCTAGAAACATAATAGTGGTCGTGGTCTTCTTCAAAGACCAATTTTAGTTCCCTATAAGGAGGTTTCAAAGAGGCGGGTTAAAGAAGAGGTAATATTCGTTACCGATTCTTTCAAATTTATTTCTTATTCAACTTCTTCTTATTTGGTTGTTTCATTATAAAGTAATAACATCAGTATAAATAATATACTCATATGTTATTATAAATATGAAACAACCTCATTTCACCTTCTATCCATCCTACGGAAAATGAAATCACCGCGCGTGCGTATGTACAGAATACCGTATCCACGCCGTGGTGTAATATTTTTTTCCACCACCACCTTACTTGGATGGGTATAATGGTGTAAAGAATAAATATATATGGTAATTATAACGTCATACTGATTCTGAGATATTACATCATACACTCCAATTCCATTCAGTAATTATGGGAATGGTATAATCGCTCATGCGTACGTACAGATTACCATCTCCACGACGTGATGAGATTCATTCTCCATGTTAACCATTCAAGAATGATTATAATGTATTTTTAATGAATAATAATGAAATATATGACATAATGAAGCTACTGGATTTATATATATATATATATATTTATGTCATCTACTTACTTCAATTCAAGTCAATAAGGAAAGGAAAATAGCATTCATGCGTATTTATGGCCTACCGTCTCCATGAACGGTGTATTTTATTTCATTCATCTATCTATTGTATATATATATACTGAATATATGTGATATATAAATCATGATTTAAATTCTGTATGTAATTAAATCATGATATAAGTTATAATAAAATCAATAACAACAAATCCACACACGTACGATAAATAAAACGATTTTACCCAAAAGGCAGCTTTAACATGGAATTTACAAAAGAACGGGTAATATAAAGTTATAAGTGAATCATATATGATATCATAACAATGAATATGATTATTTAATAAGTAAATGACATTATTTAAATCATTATACCTGAGGTTCGGATACGTACGAAACATATCAGACCTAAGGTAATGGATAATTATTCCATTCTCATTTTTATCCGAGATTGTTTATTCGTAAGTATTTAATGGGGTTTTATTTTTCATCCATGTCCTTAAAAATGTTTTTATAAAGTGTTTAATACTATTCCATGTATGTTTAAAGTCATGTTGACCCCTCTCTTAATTTTTCTTTGTGTTATGGAAGGAATCATTCTTTTGTTTACCATATGTTGTACTTTTTGACTTTTCTGTTAAAATTATGAGAAGAATGTTTTTTTTAACTTATACTGCATGAACAGATTTTTACAGTTTAAAAACTCCTTTTCATTATAAATCTTACTCTACAAGATTTCATGACTATTTTCAACAAAATCCTTTTCTTTTAAAATTTCATGTCATTTTGTGAAAAGAAAATGATTTTGAAAAAGAAAGGATATTTTCCTCAAGAATTCATTTCGAGTGTTTTATCAAAACCATTTTCCATCTAATATGACATTATTTCATATGTGTATGTTTCAAGTATAATGTCTCTATGATTTATATGGTTTAAATTTTCTTATGATGAAATGATATCCATTTGTTTTATATGGATTATGTATTGATGGGATGATGTTTATGAAACCCATTTTACTATTTGGGTGGTGATGAATGCTTTATGTTTATTTTGTGCCATAAGTAATAATGATTTCATTATGAGATGGGTGGGACCTATATCTCCCTCCAATTAATTGGGTAAAGATTTATATCTTATGAGATAGACATGGCTAGAACAGTAAGTTAATCTGTTTCAGTGATACAGGACTAGAATGAGGAGTGAACTCGATTCAGAAAAGGAGTTTGTCCAATAAGATGGTCTTGGAAACAATGACTTGGCTACTATGGAAATCATATCATGTGATTAATGGTTTGACACAATTACATGTTTTATTCCCATGATACTATGGAAATCATATCATGTTCTTAATGGCTTTCCAAAATTACATGTTTTATGTGTTTTCTCAAGATTTTGATGTTTAGAATTTATGTTCAAGTTTTTGCTTTCAAATTTTTATGGATTGTTTTATGTTCTCTATGTTTACCCTTACTGAGAATTTGAGCTCACCCAATTTATGTTTTCTTTTCCCAGGATATAAAGAAAGGTTTTAGGTAAGAAAAAACGGAAAGATCTTTATGGGAGATGTTGAAGATATTTCACCAAGATTAGAAGATTATGTTCCATGTTTCCAAAGGAACTAAACTATTATGGTCCTTCGGTGTCTGTTTTTGTTATGTATTTGGTATTCCGAAAAAGTAATGTAATGTCTATGTATATTAAGCTTTGGGTCTCTATAGTTGGTATCAGAGGAAAGGTTTAGTTAACCTTAGGAAACTAGGATGAAAAAACTTTAGTGATATCCCTAGAGATATTTCTAGGGTATGTCTAGGGATGTCCCTAAGGTTAAGTATAAGTATAGGTTATAGTACTAGAATTACGGTAACTATATTAGAGTTAAACCTAAGTTGTTAGATATTGAAGGTACTCCCCCTTGATTATGATTTCTTCCTCTCACACTATTATTTTTGGGTTTTATAAAATGGATGGAAACAAGAAGATTCACAATAATGGAGGATATGATGGACAATGGAATGATATTCTTCATGAGAAACCAAATGAAATTGGATCTGGAAGTCCACATATCATTATTATTCCTAATCATAAATCTCATAATAGAATCAATAATCTAAACTTTGGTAAGTATCCCTACTCAGCTAATAATAGAAATATGGAGTTTTATGATGATCATATAGGAAAAAAAGTTCAATTCCCCTCATGTAAAACATGTGGGAAGAGGCATGAGAGAGAATGTTTCAAAGGAACTAGAGGATGATTTAGGTGTGGAAAAGAAGGACACAAAGCCAATAATTGTAATGGAAAAGGTTCGGTTAACACCATGGAAAAGGATAGTGTTATTTCTAAGACATAAACAACGGTTAAATGTTTTAAATTTGGAATGTACGGGCATTATGAAAACTAATTCCCTAAGGGAAAATCTCATGAAGAGAATCAGCATGGTCATATGGGTAGTATTTTTTTGGATGATGATGAAGAGTGTACAAATGATATATGAGATGAAATAAATGATGAAGCTCAATCAGTGGTTTAAGAAGGTAGTGGAATGATTTAATTTTATCAAGAGTTATGTTGTATAGGTAATGGTACTATGGAATAAAGACACATCTAAGGATTGTTAAACTATTGTTTTTCCTAAGGTATTTGAATGTATATGTTGAATGGTACCGGTAACCATGAAAGGTTATTCAGATATTTTTGGAAAGTAGATGATATGCATATAATGAAGGGATAAGGAGATAATGAGATGTTTGATAGTATTAATGAGTTCATGACTGATATAAGGACAAAGTGATATCATGATTTGAGTATATAGAAATTTTGGGATTTTGGTATGTAGAAAGAGTTAAGTTTTGACAACATTCATGTTTTCATTAAGGTTCTATGGTAATTTATGTTTCAAGAGAATATATGATTAAGGTATTCAAATGTTTGGAATGTGACCAACAACAAGATATATCTTATGATATATGGGGGAAAAATGAAGGAATTCACATGCTCTGTAAAAGAAATTTCTAGTAATCAGACAAAAGTATTTTCGATAATCCTAAAGGATGGAATGGATATCATATAGTAATTCTTAAGGCTATAACTTTTTGTCTTTATTTCTGAAATGTTATGATAGTATAGTTTTATAAAAAAGAGAACTTGCAGGACGGGAGACAACCCATCACGTCGGACAAGGTTGTGAGAGTCGAACCCACAACCGAAGTGCGATAGGCCTTTATCACCTACCTCTGGCCTACATGAATTCCCTGGTTAGTATAAACAAGTTTTATTTTATTGAGTGGTATGATAGATGAATTATAAGTCCATTTTTGGAACCGTATACAATTAATCTCACCATAGATGGACTTATGTATTTAAAATTTACTAACCTTATGTTTGAGACAGATGGAATGACCTATCATTATATCACATGATCTTCTAACACTTTGTAAAAGACAAATTCAACTTCATTTCTTTAAGAGGTGAAGTTGAAATTGTTCAACGTACGAGAAACGATAATATTGTACCAAAACCAAGTAAGTATTTCTTTTAATTCAAATATTTTTCCACATTAGGGAAATGATCTTGAGAACTAAAAAACGTTGTCCCAGTACCCTAATACCTGATGAATTGGATGTTACCTTAAATCATCACAAATTTATGGCTTTTTGATTGATGTCTTTTTCATAGCAATGTTCTCTACCACTCTCAATCAGAACATGATGGTTAGATTTCTCTTCCATATCCATATTTTCACCTATGATGTCCTTTGTGTAAACCCACTGTTGAGTTACTTTGGGTGACCATTATGATTCTGTCTTCATTTTTTAAAATGAAGTTTTAGAATTCCTTTTTACGATGTTGGTTTCAATGAAAGAAACTTTCAAGTAGTAAACCATTTATATCCCCAATGAATTTCAAGGGAGAAATTAATTTTAAGGGGGTAGAATGTAACACCCTGAGATTTTATGAGAAGTATTCTTTTTAATTTATTTGATGTATTGTGTTGTATGCTACACCAATATTATCTTGTTCCATACACAACACCATATTATCTTGTAGTATACGCAACACTATTCTTGGATCGTGTTACACAAAATTTCAAGTTCGTTTGATAGAAGTTATTCTACACAACATTGAGTGTATATATATATATTCAATGTATAAATGAAATATGGTTGAATTATATTATAAAAAACAACAAATGAATCTTTCACTACACACAAACCTGACATGGCTTGTTTTACACGCAATCACGACCTTCCACAATAGCGTGTGTTGTACGCAATACCGAGTTTCACTAAACAACGATATGATATTAAAATATTATATTAACTAGCCGTTATGAATAGTAATACCCACTATTTGAAATTTTATAAATTTTATCTTTCAAAATGGACATCATTTTTGGATTTGGAATATCCAAATTATCCTAGGGTAAATTTTTGGTATTTTCCTGAAAACTTTCAATTATTGAGGAATAGTGAAAACACTGGGTTACTATTTAAAAACGGACTTTTTATTTATTTAATTATTTATTTTATTTAAATTAATTTTAGTTCAAAATAAATACATAATAACTATATAAGTCCAATGTAATCCATTGGAGTAATTTTATAATAATTTTAGATATATAAAAATTTTATTGAACTTTTCACCGTCTTTTACCCACCTCCTAGGAGAATTTGAAAATTTACATAAAACATAATTTTACCGCTTCTGTGAGTTGAATTTAAAAAATCCGAGAACAAGGGATAATATCAAGAAGTAAAATGTGGTCCAATAAGATAAAAATAATTTTTGGTGAATAGTAACTTTGTACTTTTATTTACCACGGTTAAAAGTAAATTGGGTAATTAAGTGTAAAAATGTTATTATTATTACCCTAAAACATGTCCTAATTCTATTGGATAAGTGTAATTCGACCAAAAACAACCTTAGGAATAAAATATTACCCTTTAGGTCCACTTGGATTAGATTGGGACACTTATTATTATTTTACTTAAAGAAGAGTTAAAAGAGTTAAAATCAAAGATTAATAACTAAAACATTTTTAATATAGGATTATACATAAGATAAATTTGAATATAAATATTCATTAGAAATATAAAAATAGTTCCTATATAATGGTTTTTTATTTATAATTTTTAGACATTAAATAGTTTAATTTATTTTTGACACAATGATGATGCTGTAATTACCTTATTAATGAAATATTAACGTAATTGATGTTATAAATACCAAAATAAATGTAATTTGTGCCTTTTTATGAATCCCACTAATTTTATAGGTTAATATGATATGTTATTATTTATTTAATTTATTTTTTTCGAACTAATCATACTGTTATGAGTTTCACAAAAATCAATTATCAAATAGTATTAAAATTGACATAAAATAGTTTTTAAAACATATATTATATTATTAATTGTTTTTATATTCCTAAAAATCTTAGTTTTGGCCACATGACTTAGATAAGGTTATATATATTAATAATTAACCACTTGGGGTTCTTTTGTCTTGTTATATTATGTTTATTAACCATATAGTGTAAGAAAAAAATAAGACAATGTAAAAGTTAAATTATTTAACTTAGAGTTAAATCTAAATGATAAGGTTAATATAGTAACCTAAACTTGTCTAAAACCTATTGGTTGAGAGAATTTAGACCCATACCCACTTTATCTTATAAATAAATAAATTTGGAGAAATTATGAAACCAATATTACTTTATTATAAAATAATATTTTATGTTTTTTCTAAGGTGCCCCTCTCCTCCCTTATAAAAGGGCACATCCTCCCTCTCCTCCTCACAAAATTTTGAGCCTTAATGCTCGGAAAAACCATGCCAATTTACCTTCTCAACTTCAATAGAAACATAATAGAGGTCCTGGTCTTCTTCAAAGACCATGTTTAGTTCCCTAGAAGGAGGTTTCAAAGAGGTGTGTCGAAGAAGAGGTAATATCCGTTACCGTTTCTTTCAAATTTATTTCTTATTCAACTTCTTCTTATTTGGTTGTTTCATTATAAAGTAATAACATCAGTATAAATAATATAATGATATATTATTATAAGTATTAAACAACCTCATTTCACCTTCTATCCATCCTACGGAAAACGAAATCACCGCGCGTGCGTATGTACAGAATACCGTCTCCACGCCGTGGTGTAATCTGTTTTTCCACCACCACCTTACTTGGATGGGTATAATGGTGTAAAGAATAACTATATATGGTTATCATAAAATCATACTGATTATGATATATTACATCATGCACTCCAATTCCATTCAATAATTATGGGAATGATATCATCGCTCCTGCGTAAGTACGGATTACCGTCTCCGCGATGCGATGAGATTCATTCTCCATGTTAACCATTAAAGAATGATTATATAGTATATATAATGAATAATAATGAAATATATGAAATCATTAAGCTACTGAATTTATGTATGTATATATATATATGTCATCAACTTACTTCCATTCAAGTCAATAAGGAAAAGAAAACAGCATTCATGCGTACGTACGACCTGCCGTCTCCATGAATGGTGTATTTCATTTCATTCATCTATCTATTATATATATATACTGAATATATATGATATATAAATCATGATTTACATTCTGGAAGTATTTAAATCATGATATAAGTAATAATAATATCAAGAACAACAAATCCAAACACGTACGATAAATAAAACGATTTTACCCAAAACGCAGCTTTAACATGGAATTTACAAAAGAAAGGGTAATATAAAGTTATAAGTGAATCATATATGATATCATAACAATGAATATGATTCTTTAATAAGTAAATGAAATTATTTAAATCATTATAAAGGAGGTTCGGATAGGTACGAAGCATATTATACCTAAGGTAAGGGATAATTATTCCAATCTCATTCTTATCTGAGATTGTTTATTCTTAAGTATTTATTGGGGTTTTATTTTTCATCCATGTACATAAAAATGTTTTTATAAAGTGTTTAATATTCTTCCATGTATGTTTAAAGTCATTTTTACCCCTCTTTAATTGTTAATTTGTGTTATGGAAGGAATCATTCTTTTTTTACCATATGTGGTACTTTTTGACTTTTCCGTTAAAAGTACGGGAAGAATGTTTTTTAAGTTATACGGAATGAACAGATTTTTATGGTTTCATAAAGCCTTTTAATCATAAATCTTACTCTACAAGATTTCATGATTATTTTCAACAAAGTCCTTTACTTTTAAAATTTCATGGCATTTTGTGAAAAGAAAATGATTTTGGAAAAGAAAGGATATTTTCCTCAAGAATTCATTTCAAGTGTTTTTATCAAAACCATTTTCCATCTAAGATGACATTATTTAATATGTGTATGTTTCAAGTATAATGTCTCTATGATTTATTTGGTTTCACTTTTCTTATGATGAAATGATATCCATTTGTTTTATATGGATTATGTTATGATGGGATGATGTTTATAAAACCAATTTTATTCTTTGTGTTATGATGAATGCTTTATGTTTATTTTGTGGCAAAAGTAAGAATGATTTCATTATGAGATGGGTGGGAATTATATCTTACTCTAATTCATTGGGTAAAGATTTATATCTCATGAGATAGACATGGCTGAAATGGTATGTTATTCCGGTTCAATGATACAGTACTGGAACGAGGAGTGAACTCGATTCCGAAAGGGACTTTGTCCACTAAGATGGTCTTGGAAGCAATGCCTTGGATACTATGGAAATCATATCATGTAATTAATGGGTTTCCACAATTAAATGTTTTATTACCATGATAGTTTATCACTATTTATGTTCCTTTATGATATATGCCTTATGTACTTCCAAGATTTATGTCTTTTCTCAAGATTTTGATGTTTAGATTTTATGTTCAAGTTTTTGCTTTCAAATGTTTATGGATTGTTTTATTTTATCTATGTTTACCCTTAATGAGCATTTGATCTCACCCTTTTTATGTTTTCTTTTCCCCATGATATAAAGAAATGTTTTAGGTATGAAAAAAAGGGAAGATCTTTATGGAAGATGTTTAAGATCTTTCACCAAGATTAGAAGATTATGTTCCTAGTTTCCAAAGGCACTAAACTATTACGGTCCTTTGGTGTCTGTTTTTGTTATGTATTAAGTATTCCAAAAAAGTAATGTAATGTCTATGTATGTCAAGATTTGGGACTCTACAATTAATCCTCTAATATATGGTAGTTTTACCTCCTTTGGAGTCCCCCCAAGGTGTTATTGAGCCCATAATGTCTCAAACTTCACATTTTAGGAGTTACTCTTCAAGGTAAGGGAATCTACCACCCTTCACTTTTTCAAGCACTCTTTTTAGGTTATTCTATTTTAATATTCTTTTAATTATGTTGGGATATTTCATTTCATATACCCTTTCCTATATATATTATGTAATAATGATGAGATACCCCTTTTCTCATATCAAAATATTTTATTAATTTTTAAGCAACGTCATTAGGCTGCCAGATTTTCGTAATGGATTTCTCAACTTTTATTTTATTCTGAGTTCCTTTTTTTCTTTTCTTACATCCTTTTATCCAAATGTTATGATAAATATAGTACCCTAAATGTACTATAATTTTGTTATGAAAATGTAATAATTCATCCCCATCTCTCATTTCCCCATCTTTTATACTAGAAATGAAAACAACATCCGAGAGGTGTTAAATTATCACATTTAAGGATGGCATGATTTCAATTTCTATTACTATATTCAATTCTTGTGGTTAAACCATTTTTATGGTTGAACCAGAATATTAAATATGTATTATAACTTATGTATGTTTCTGTAATATTTTTTGAAAAATGATAATATTTGATCGTTGTGATCAAGAACCGCCAATTACCCCAAACAATAGTCATATGAGTTTTAAATAATGAATCATCTTCACTCACAAAATCCAAATGAATTTTATGATCACGTAATCTTCTATTTGTCAACTAATAAAATAATTATTATATTATTTACACCCATTCAAATTCTACATCATTATCCATAAATTAATATAAGTAAACTGATCATGAAAACCAAAGAAGAAAGCACCCCAAAAAATTAAATTTAATATCTTCACTCATCAAAAGGCCATTAATAAACCAAATAAGGTCATATGAAATAATGTAAATTTTGAGGAGGTTTTTGATTTATTAATTTAATAACCTTAATTTTATTATTATGGTCATTAAAATAAAGTGAAGAACATATCCAGACTGAAGGTGAGGGTTTTCCACCAGAACCTCCATTTTCATTCAGGTTACATTTGTTATCTGCTTCCTCAATTAAATTATTATTCATTAATATTTACTCATAATAAATTCTGGGTGAATGATCAATATATGTGTACCAACCAGAATCCTTCCCACATTTATGGGGGATATTATATTTATTAAAATGATCTTTAAAACATTCTTCCCGAAATACAAGCTCGACTCAAGGGAAATTCTCAAATTCATACCTATTATCAAGGGCACTCTATAATCTATTTTATAAACCATTATCTTTCTAAATTAAAAAAAATTATTATGAAAATAATATATCCCTTCACTTCTTTAAAAAAAAATATATTTTCCAAGACAACTCTTCTTTTCAAAGTAAAAGAGTATTTATCTTATGAATTACTCGATGATTTTATAATATTATTTACATCTATTTCAAAAATATTATTTATTATTATATATTATTCAGATTAATATTTTATCATATAATCTATCATATCTAATTTAATGGGTTATGATTATTTTGACTGTTGATCTGCTATCTTAAAACCAGTCACTAATTTAATCCAAATGGTTTGGGTTATTCTTAATGTTCGGGGAAAGTTATTTACATTACATATTTTAGATTCAATATGAATGTATATGTTGTTTATATTTATCCCCATCAATATGAAGAATTAATTAGACTTAGTAAGTGTTGGGTGGGGCCTTCTATATACCCTTAGTGCATCGGTAGGTCCCACGAGACCAACTATTGTCTTGACATGAGACCTTGACAAAATGGATATGTATGGTCTTGGCATGAGGCCTTAACAGTATGGTTATGATTCCCCGCATTATGAATTTCCTCATTAAGAAAATGATGTTGTCCACATAGATGTGAATAGTGTGGAGAAACTTATAACTATATTAGGTCAGCTTACTCAGGTTATAGACAATAACCTGACCCGAATGGAGTATCCTGATCCGCAATGTGAAGTAGATATGTTAGATCGATTTCTGCAAGAACAACCTCCATCATTTAAGGTGAATAAAAAACCATTTGTAGCAGAGCGATGGATAATTTCCTTATAGAATATATTTATCGCTTTGGGAAGAAACTAAAGGGACAAGGTTGTCATGGTATTTTTTCATAAGTCGGGAGTTGATGAACAATGGTGGTTTCAAATTCCAAAAAAGAAGGAGGAAGAAATATAAAAAATGGAATGGAGAGATTTTAATGAAATATTCATAGAAAAATAATTCCCTTTTGAACAACGAGAATATAAGGAGAGGCAGTTTCCAAATTTGAGGTAAAAAGAGGATTCTAATGTTGCAAAGTATGAAGCTAATTTCATAGGGTTAGAAAGACATGACACAGACTACATATGTAATCCAAGGAGAAATATTGATTGATTCTTTGATGGTTTAAACCCTTCCACCGAAGGGATCTAGTCTCAAAAATCTTCTCATCGTATGAATATATATTCTCAAGTGATATCAATATGGAAAAGGAGTTCTCTAAGACATATGATTTTAATGGAAAGTAAGAGAATAAGAGGGTTGCTGAAAACACTAGAAAATGAAATAATGAATTGGAGAATAAGTGAAGAGTGGACCTTCTACGATGTAGTACTTGTTGGAAGAAACACCATGTCACTTTCTTAAAGGGTACATGAGTCTGTTATAAGTATGGAGAAAAAGGCCACCAATATCATTATTGCAAGGGGAAGAATGAAAAAACCAATGTTTCAGTATATATTTTTAAAGTGATGGGAAATTATGCATATTAATGTCCTAATATTTAGGGAAACTTTCCCCAAATTAGGCCAAGGGAGAAAGGCCAATCTTATGCGGTCACAACTATAGAGGGTGAAATTTCTAACAATGTGGTGGAATGTACTATAATCATTTCCTTGAACATATATAATGATTTATTTGATTATTGATTATAAAAATTCTTTCATATATTACTAGTTTTATATGAAAATTAGATATTTTCAATTTTATTTAATAAGCGGGTTGCCAGTAAAAACTTCTAAGGGATGTATCATTACAATAAAGTAGTGTTAGGCAGTTCCCATTATGGAATATTAACTTGCTTTATCTGCTGATTTTATTAAAATTACTATGATTCAATTTTATATAATCCTCGATATGGATTATATTTCCAACCACGATGTGAAAATTTAATGCAAAAAGAAGGAGGTTACTATTTTTGAGGATGATGTGGAATCTCCTATCTTTTGGGATGAAAAATAACCATCTTATTCTCATCTAGATCCAACCCCAGTAGGTCTACAGAATTCAATTATTTGGGAGGAAGGGATCAATATCTATGGGTAAGGAAATAAATATTCAAAAATAGGATGTTCTTATTTTGAAAGAATATGTTGATGTGTTTCCAAGGGATTTACTTGGACTTTCTTTAGAGTAGGAAATTGAGTTTCCCATTGATTTAATTCCTAGTTCAAGTCCTATATCAAGGAATCCTTATAGAATGGCCACTATGGAATTAATAGAACTCAAGAAAAATATAGAGTAATTTAGTGATAATGTATTTATTCTCCCTAGTCTCTCCCCATGGGGATCCCCTGTTCTTTTCATTAAGAATGAAGATGGATCTATGATGTTCTGCATTGACTATAGGGAGATCAATGCTATAAAAATAATGAAAAAGTATACCCTACCCCGCATTGAGGATTTATTTGATCAACTACATGGAGCCCAATATTTTATGAAGATTGAACATTGATGTGGATATCATCGTTTGCATTTAAGTAATGGAGACATTCCAAAGATGGTGTTTTGATCCAGGTATGGGCAATACGATTCTAAAGCAATGCCCTTTAGACAAACTGATGCACCCTATGTTTTAATGGATCTAATGAATAGAGTTTTCAAGGAATATCGTGAAGACTATATGGTGGTATTTATTAATGATATCAAGGTATAATCCAAAAGATATGAAGATCATGAAAATATCTTGTTCACTATTCCGAATACTCTAAGAAGAAATGAATTATATGGGAAGATTAGCAAGTGTGAATGTTGAGTTCAATCAGTTTACTTTATTGGAAATATTGTCTCTAAGGCGGGAATATTTTTTATTCCAAAAAGACAAAATCTCTTAAAAAGTGGAATAATCTTACAAACATAATCAAGGAACATAGTTTTAATGGGTTTTTATGTTTTTATCGGTGTTTCATTCTGAACTTTTCCCATTTAACAAACCCAATGGCCATGATTACATGTAAAGGGTTTAAGTTCATATAGACAAAATAAGCTGAGGAATGATTTGAAGAATTGAAGATGATATTAGTGAATTCTCTGATCTTAACTCTACCAAAAAGGAATGACATTTTTTTGATTTATAGTGATTCCTCAAAGAAAGGACTTAGTTGTGTCCTTCTGCAGAATGGTAGAGTTATTGAATATGCATCAAGGCAGTTAAAAATTTGTGAACAAAACTACCCTATGTATGATCTTGTGTTATCTACTACGATATTCTCTCAAAAAATATAGAGAAACTATCTATATGGTGAAATATTTGAGATATATACAGATCATAATAGTTTTAAGTATATATTCTTAAAGAAAGAACTCAACATAAGGAAAATGATATGGCTTGAACAACTCAAGGATTATGAATATTCCATATACTACCATATGGATGGAAAAAATAAGGTATCTGATGCTATGAGTAGGAAGGATCATAGAGTCCTAAAAAAATAAGTATTGAAATGGATCCTATTTTAATATATATAGTAATGATAGATATTGGAATTATCAATAAAGGTGAAACATCACTACTTTTTGATTTGGAGGCCCAACCATATCTATTGGAAAGGATTAAAACTTCTCTGTCTCATAATGAAAAACTACCAAAGAATATTAAATGTGTAAATGATGAGAAGTTGTCTGAATTCTTGTGTGAAGATGTAATTCTGAAATTTGTTAGAGGCTTTGTGTTCCAGCTATACACGAGGTGAAAAGAGATTTATTGGATGATTCCCATAACTCAAATTTTTCTTTACACCATGTTAGCAAAAAAATGTATAGATATTTGAAAGGAAATTTCTGGTGGGATATCCTAAAGTGAGAAATTGGTAATTATGTATCAAGATGTTTAGTCTATCAACATGCGAAGTCTGAAAGACAACATACTAGAGGATTCATGAAACCTCAATATATTCCTACATGAAAATGTGATGGAATAACCATGTTTTTTGTAACGAGATTACCCAAAATTCCAATAAATAATAATGAAATATGGGTAATTGTAGACCGATTTAAAAAATCTGCACATTTCTTCACTATAAGGGAGGATATGTCACTAGAATTCCAAACATGATTCTATTTTAATGAGGTTGTGAGAAATCATGGAGAACCTCTCTAAATTGCGTTTGATCATAATCCATGATTTACATTGAAATTATGGAAATGTATTCAGAAAGATTTGGATACTAAGCATCGATTGAGTACCGCTTACCTCCCACAAACTGAAGGGAAATCATAAAGGACAATCCAAACCCTAGAGGACATGTTGTGATAATGTTCACTTGACTTTCAAGGTATGTAGGATAATTACTTACATTTAGTGGAGTTTTCCAACAATTATAGTTTCCATTCAAGTATTAAAATGGAACAATATAAAGCATTGTAAGAAAAGAGATGTTATACACCAACTTGTTGAGATGATGTTTGTGAAATAAAGATAGTGGGCCCAAAAATTGTGGAGGAAACTATAGAAAAGGTAAAGGATATTCAAGGACATATCAAAGAAGATCAATGGAAACAAAAAATCCATGATAATAATAAATTGATGAATTTGGAATTTTAAGTTGGAGATCAGGTTTTCTTAAAGGTATTTCGAAGGAAGGGTGTTATAATATTTGTGAAGGGAAAATGAGCCCTAGGTATATATGCCCTTTTGAAATTATGGAGATAATTGGAGCTGTTTCATATCATTTGGATATGCCGCCTAGTCTGTCTAAAGTACATAATGTGTTCCACGTCTCATTATGGAGAATGCACAAGCCAGACCCAATGAATATCCTCACTTATGAAGGTATAGAATTAGAACCTGGCATATCTTACTACAAAGATACTTTCCGAATTCTGGACACTAAATCATAAAATCAAAGACGAAACATGGGAGCCTAAGGATCTTATGATGAAGAACAAACCAAATCTTCATGTGAGGTAATATTCTGGTAATTTCTAGGGTAGAATTTTTATAAGGAGGGGATGATGTAACACCCCAAGATTTTTCAAATAAATTTAATATTGAATTAATAAAACACTTATTCCTTAAAAAACACCACTTTGAAATAACCTAGACAGTAAACATAAATTTTCCACCTCTGTAATTTGAATTTTGAAAAAACTAAAATACAAAGTTTCGGTCAGTAAGATATTTAGTGTCGGATTACCAAAACATAATTTTTAATGAATAGTAAAATACCATTAGGAATAGTAACATAACCTTATGAATAGTAATGTAACTCTTATAAATAGTAAATCAACCATAAAAATCGAAACTTCACCCATGAATTTATAAATACAATTTAGACACCATATAAGTGAATAAATGATCATAGTGTGAGTATTGGCATTTTTGTATGTCATTAATATTTTAATAAAAAATTTCTGATAAATTTAATCATTAGAAATGGAAATATATTTTCATAAAATGTAAACATAAATTGTTATTTTATTGCCTTATGGTTCTAAGATAAATTTATGGTACCATGATTAATTTATGAAGGTGTTATAAAACAAGTTATAGTTTAAATGTTGTTTTTTTAAATTAATTATGATTTTATTTAAAATTTAAATTAAAAATATTTTGAAAAATATTTTAGAAAAATGGATTTCATTTTTGAATTCTAAATGTTGAAAAATGGTCAGGGTGAAGTTTTGGAATTTTTCGAAAATAAATGAAGTTTTCATGAATATTAAAAATACTGTTTTGAGTTTTTAGTATGTTTAAAAACATCATAATTATATAATAATTAATATAAAATGATGATCAACTTGTATACATTAAAATATTATATGAGGTGTCCCATGTTGATAATACCAAGGGAAAATACCATGGAAAAGATAATGGTTTCACAAAATCCACTAATGATGCGTCCTTTGAAATTAATAAAAAACTCCCTCTCATTTACTATAAATATCCACTCATCCCTTAATTTTCATTCATTAACAACTCATCATACTATATGGTCTCATTGTTTTACCACCCTAGGATTCCTACCAAGTTTTACTTAATCCCATAAGGTCCCAACCTTCATGTTTTAGGAGTTTCTCTACAATATAAGGGAATACACCACCCTTCTCTTTCTCATGCACTTCTTTTATGTTATTGTATTTTAATTTAAATTGAATTATTCTTGAAAATGTCCTTTAATGTCCAACTTACTATAAATATTATTTGATAATGATGATATATCCATTTTCCATCATCAAAATATTCTATAAATTTTTAAGCGATGCTACAAGGCTACCGAATTTTAGTAAGGGATTTCTCATCTTTTCTTTTATTCCAAGTTCCTTTTTTTCTTTCCTCTCCACATTTCATCCAAATTTAATGTTAACTATGGTACCTTACATGTACAAGAATGTTTTTGTGATAATGTAATAATTCATCATTGCCACTCATTTCCCCTTCTTTTATACTAGAAATGAAAACCCCATCTGAGTGGTGTTAAATTATCACATTCAAGGACGATAGGTTTTCAATTTCCATTACCATATTAAATTATGGTCATGAATCTATTTTATGGTTTAAATATAATATAATATATGTATTATAACTTATTTTAGTTTCAATTATCCTTTTTTAAACATGATACTAATTTATAAATCCAAATGAGTTCGTTGTTATCTAGAACCGCCAATTAACCCAAAAAATTGTCATTGAAGTTTTATATAATGATGCATCTTTACTCCCAATAACCAAATGAATTTTATGACCATGTAATATTATTTTTGTTCACTAATAACATACAACTTATATTCTATAAAACCATTGCAATTCTTCATGTTTTACTACACATGAATATAAGTAAACCAATCATGAAAACTAAGGAAGAAAACACTCTGGAACAATGAAAATGAATATCTTAACTCATCGAAAGGACGTTAATGAACCCAATAATGTTATATGAAATAAATTTAATATTAGGGAGGTTCTTGAATTATTAATTTATGAATCTAAATTTTATTATTCATGTCATTAAGATCAAGAGAGGAACATCTTCAGACTTAAGGTATGGGTTTTCCCCCCATACCACCAATTTCATTTGGGTTACTTTTATTATCTACATACCTAAATTAAATTATTATTAATTAATATGTACTCCTAAAAAATTATGTTTGAATGTTATATATATCTGTACAAACCAGAATCCTAACTTCATTTTTGGATAAATTCTTTCTTTTCAAGGGATCTTTCAAAAATTCTTCCCAAGATACAAGCCCGGCTCAAGGGAATTTATCAAATTCTTTTCTATTTTCAAGGGCACTATATAATCTATTTTTAGAAACCATTATCTTTCTAAACTAACACATTTTATTATTGAAATACTATCTCACTTAATATATGGGTTTTTAAAAAGACTTTTCCAAGAGAACACTTCTTTTCAAAATGAAAGAGTATTTTTCTCAAGAATTACTCACTGATTTTATAAAAGTATCTACATATGTTTCACCACTATTATTGATTATTATATATTATTTGGATTAATGTTTTATAATATCATCAACATTATTGAATTTAATGGTTTATGACTAGTTTTACTATAGACATTCAATATTAAAAACATTCAACAATTTACTCCGAATGGTTAGTGTTTGTGCTTATTGTTCGGGGAATGTTATTTACATTTCATATGTCAGTTTAAATACGAATTTTTATGTTGTTTATATTTATAACCATTCAAATTAGGAATTCATTGGACTTAGTAAGTGTTGGGTGGTGCCTGCTATAGCCCCTCAGTGCATGGGTAGGTCTCATCAGAAAAAAATGGTCTTGGCACGATGCCTTGAAGAAATGGATACTTATGGTCTTGGAAAGAGGCCTTGATAATATGGTTATGATTTCCCACATTATTCATTCAATCAGTTTGAAACTAGTAATTGAATGTTTATGTGGTTATTTGACTAGTATAATAGCCATGATTATGTTTTTTATGACGTTATTTATTCATCACTTATTTATACCATAATGTGTTCAAGTTTAATTTTAAAGGCTTCTGTTTTTAGTTATTCACCTTTCCTAATTTTTATGTTTATGATATCTTCCACTGTATTGCATACCCTTATTGATAATATGATATCACCCTTTTCTTATGTTTCTTTTTTTCAGGACAAGAAGAAGTTTATTAAAAATGATCTGCATGGATAAACATAGTGTTGGGGATATTAAAAATTAAACTTTTATGTTGAATTTCATTTAAATTTGTAATGTTGAACCTATGTATATATTTTGTTTCCACACCTACTGAAATACTCGGTCCTTTAGGATATGAATTTCTAGTAAGCATGAAAATCTAATAAAATAAGTCACTGAATGTGGGAAATTGGTGTCACGCCCTTATAGTAAAATTATGTTGTGTGTTAGTATTAACATGTAAGTAGTTCATTTTTATCCAATTATATTTTTTGAAAATGATTTTATACTAGAATTTATTAAAAAAAATACTTTCCATTTAAAAAGGGGCATTTTTTCAAAAACTAATTTTCATGAAATTTTATATGTTTTATTTTAAATTTAATTATAAAAATTCATTGTATTGAATTTTAGAAAATCGATTTAAATTTTTTATTTTGGAAGTATATATTTTGTAAGTACATTAATTTTAGTTTTGAACAATATTAATAGTAACCATGGTCAATTTTATTACCATTGTAATGAGTAAATTTGGTAAATTATGTTAAAAATAAAATTATAATGACTATAAAATGAAAAAATCCAATAAAATAATTTTATCTGATGAATATAATTTGACCATTAACACATAAGGATCTAAATTTTGATATTTGATGGACACTTGTCTAGAAAAATGACTTCAATACTATTTAAATCAAATAAAGACATAATGTGTCATTTTCTTTGTATTTAATATCTATTATGTATCCAAATATGGACAAATGGGTGGTATCAACGAATATAAATAGTAATTTTTAACGTAATAAACATATTTAATTGATATAAATTTACTTTTGATGATGTGGGGCCATTTGGGATATATTATGGAATTTAGAATATTTTATTTAATGAAAATTTAAAGATGTCACATTCATGTTTTAAATAATATATCATTTTTAAAATAAGGTTATATAGATGATAAATTCTACTTTAAATACTCATTTTAAAGCTAATAATTTTTCATTTATCATTTTAATTTATTTGAAATTTTTATTAAATAAATATTTATCTTAATGTTTTATACGTGGATGATGCAAAAATTATTTAACTAATGAAAAATCAATAAACTAATTTTTATTAAAATGATAATAATCATTAAATGGACAAAAAAACCTTACCAAATTTTATTTTTCGAGTATATATAGACCATAATCATCCAAGGGTCGATTTATTGAATATTGGGAGACATATAGAATAGATTAGGACAATTATATTATTTTATTTAAAGTAATGTTAATGTTGTGACATTCATACTTTAATAAGTATAACATTTTAAATCTATGATTTTCAAGTAGATAAATTTAACTACATATATTCATAAAAAATATAATACATGTATCTTTATATTAGTATTTTATTTGTAATTTTTATACATAAAATAAGTATATTAAATAATTTCGTAATATTGATGTAGTAATTTTTTTATTAATAGAAATATCAAATAAATGTTTTTAAAGATTTTAAAATAAATATACATTGGGATAATTAATATGCCAAATTATTTTTATAGATGACCTTGAATCCTTATTAATATGGTGAAATAATTTTTTTGAGTATAACATTTTATCTTTATATTATTAAAATCTAGGAAATTAATAGTTTTAAAATTGACACAATTGATATTTTGTTAAAATAGTATTTTGTTAAATTATTTACAAATCATAAAACATTTAAAAAATATAGGATAAATATTATAGGGGTTAAAATTTTATAAATTATTCATTGACGGTCTAATTGATGTCAAATAAGTAAATATTTCACCCTTTTAATGTTGAAATATTTGTTACCCTAGAGAAAAATTAAATTGAATAACAATTTGTTAAATTAAAAGATAAGGTTTAAATTTACGTAACAAATTTTACCAAAAATATTGGTTGATGCGATTACAACCCTATCTTTTATAGTATTCCAAATTAGGACATTTTGGTGATTTTTATAGGTTTTTGTTTTATTATAAATTAATATTTCTGAGGTTTCCAAAAGTTCCCTTTACCTCATTTATAAAAGTTCACATCCACCCTCATCTCTTAACTTAATTTTTATACTTAAATATCCTAAATAGCCTACCAAATTCAATTATAAAATTAACTAGTAAAATTTTAGAGGTTCTGATCTTATTCAAAGAACAACTCTAGTGCTCTAAGAGAGGATTTAGTGGAAGGACGTTAAAGAAGAGGTAATCTCCTCTATTGCTACTTTCAATATTTTTTCCTCTTATGATTCCACTTCTTTAGTTGATTCATTATAAAGTAATAACTCAAGTATCATTTATATACCGAGGTTTTATTATAATTATTAAACAACCCTATTCCAACTTCTATCCGTCTTACGAAAAATGGAATCACCATGTGTGCCTCCATATGGCTTACCATCTCCACATCATGGTATTCTCTGTTTTTCACTACCACCTTACTTGGATGTTTATTATGATGGAAGTAATAACTATATTTGATTTTAATAATATTGTTTTGATTCTAAAATTCTATACACCATCTACTTCAAAACCATTCAACAATTATTCGAATGATAGCGACGCTCGTGCGTACATATGAACAACTGTCTCCATAATGCGATGTGATTCATACTAAATGATCTTCATTAAAGAATGATTATATAAATGAAAAAAATAAATAAATATGGTATATATTATTTTAATATCATTTTTTATTGATATAACTATGACCTAAGACGGATAACCAGAACTTATTCAGAAAAACATGCATAAGAATATGAAGTAGTGAACATCTGAATAATGAGTAATAATGAATTGTTACTAAAAAATGCAGTATTATATGATATTAAATGATAACATAAAAATTAAAATGAACCTAGAATAAGTTAGTAACATTATTTAAATAATTATACAGGTGTTTAAGATATAAAAAATGTATATCAGACCTAAAGTAAGGGATTATATTGGCTAACTTTTATTTTTGGGGGACATATGCCTTAGACACCATGTAATAATTTTTTGTGGTGTTTAGGTTTCCCATGAATATTTTTGTTATTATTATTATGAAGGTTATGATATTTAAATATTCATATAATTTTCTTTTTTTTATGAGTCATATGATTTGACTAATTACAAATTGGTAAGAAATAATTTTGTAATCTCATTATTATCCGAGATTGTTTATTCATAAGTATTTACAGGGGTATATTTGTCATTCACATCCATGTTCTATAAAAATATATTCCAAAATATTCTTTTTTATCCCAATATAATAACTTAATATGAATTATACCCATTGGTTAATTTTTATTAAATGGTTTTATTGGAATAATTTGTCATTTTGAATACGAGATATTTTATGACTTTTCTGAAAAATTATGAGAAGAATGTTTTTTAGATTATATGGAATAAAAGTTTTATTACAAATTCATAATGACATAATTACATGAATCTAACTTTATAATATTTCATGTTTATTTTTAATTTAATTCTTTTCTTTTGAAATTTCACAGCATTTTTAGAAAATAAATTGTTTTTGAAGAAGAAATAATATTTTTGTCAAGAATTAATATCAAGTGTTTTATAAAAATTATTTTTCATCTAAGGTAACGTTATCTAAAGAGGGTTATATCTATACCCATATTATTACTATGATTTGATTTCTTTTATAGTGTTATGTCATGTATGAAATCCGTTTTTTATATTGATTATGATGGAATGATGTTTTGAGAATCCCATTTTATTCCTTGGGTTATGCTATGAAGAATGATTTAGGATTCTGTGGAACATGTAAGAATGATATAATTATGAGATGGGTGTGACTTATATATCCCTGCAATTCATTGGGTAAATATTTATGTCTCATGAGATAGACATGGATGTAATGACAGGTATATCTGGTTCAGTAATACTGGGCTGGAACAACTTGTAAATCCTGTTTAGTAATACAGGGCAGAAACGACAAGTAAATCCTATTAAATAATGGAATTTTTCCACAATGATGGTCTTGGTAATGATCAATTCATTATATTGAAATTATTTTCATTTCTTATGTGTTTTCTAAAATCCCATGAATTTTTCCAACACTATTTTATCATGGTTTATGATTCCATTATGATTTATACCTTATGAACTACCATGATTTATTTCCGGACTTAGGTTTTTGGTATATATGAAATGTTTTATGGTTATTAAAAAGTTATTTTCATGTTTTTACATTATTATGGTTATGTTTTGTCTGATATTTTCTTTTATTACCCTATCAGATCTCACCCCTTTTCATGTTTCTTTTCTCCCCTGGATTTGAATAAGGGTATTATGTAAGATGTGTCAAAAAGGTATTCTAGTTGTGATGAATAAAGAATGAGATGATTTAGATGTTTTATTAACCAGTTTTTTATGTTTTCTAGTTTTAAAATTCCATAAACTAATATTATATTTTGGCGTCTATTTGTGTCAGGTATTATGTATTCCAAATGATTAATGTAATGTCCATGTTGGTCATGCTTGGGTCTTTACAGTTGATATCAGAGTGAATTTTTAGTCAATCCTTGAAAAATTGGATGATAAAACTAATGTGATATCCCTAGATATATTTCTAAGGATATTTCTACATATTTACCTATAGATATGTCTAACTATAGGTTACATTCCTAGAATTATAGTAATTATCATGAAAAACTAGGGATTTAATCTAAGATGTTAGAGATTGAATGTTCTACCCCTTGACTATGTTGTTTTTTGAGTATGTTTATTTCCTCTCACTCTATTCTTTTTGGGTTTTAGAAAATTGTCGGAAACAAGAGGATTCATGTTAATGGAGAATATGATGAAAAATGGAATGATATTCCCCATGAGAAGCCAAATGAAATGGGAGTTGTAAGGAGAAACATCATTATTACTCTAAATCACCAAAATCATAATATGATCAAATATCTCAATATTGGGGAGTTTCTTGAACCACCTAATAAAAGAATGAAGGAGTTTCATAATTACAACTAAGGAAAAAGTTTAATTTTCCTCATGAAAATCATGTGGGAAGATGCATCAATGAGAATTTTTTGAAGGGATATGTAGATGCTTCGAATGTGGAAAATAAGGACATAAATTAAGTAATTGAAATGTAAAACGTTCATTTAAATCAATTGAAAAGGATAATTGTATTCCTATGGAATCAACCATGGTTAAATAAGATAGTGGAATTATTGCATTTTTATCAAGAATAATGTTGTATAAGTAATTTTACGGCATTTTGGAATAAAGAAACATCTATGGATTGTTACAGTATTTTTTTCCTTAAGTATTTTAAATTAAATTTTTAATGGTACCAGTAACCATGAAAAATGATTGAAATATTGTTGGAAAACACGTGATATGTTTATAGAGGTGGTATACAAAGATAATGATATGTTTGATAGTATTAATTTCCATAGTACTAATATAAGGAAAAGGTGTTATCATGTTTTGAGTATATATAATTTTTTTGGAATTTTAGAATGTGTAAATAGTTATTTTTTTATAACATGAATGTTTTCACTAAGATTATACTGTAATTCAAGTTATTACCATGTTTCAAGAGAATACATTATTATCATATTCACATGTGAAATCCTAGAAATTCCTTATAAGATATGTGAGATAAATGTTAAGATGATTTAGTTCACCTATAGATTTTTATAACTTTTAGATGGATTATAAGGTTATAAATCTATGGAAAGATTAAGTTAATATTTAGATGATGTTTTCAGAATAATGTCTTATCTCACCATCGGTGGAATTATGAATATTTTATAACTTTTTATAACCTTTTCATGATAAATATAGATAGAATAACCTATAAATATATTTATGGACCGCATGATCTACTAATGCCTTAGGAATGACAAATTCAACTAAATTTCTTTGAATAAGATATGAAGCCAAAATTATTCAAGGCACAACAAATAGTGAGATTATACTAAATTAAAGTAATTATTTCTTCTCATTTTCATAAACTATATGGAAAGGATCTTTAAAACCAGAAATTTTGTCCTAGTACCTTTTTACTCGATGAATCAAAGGTTCCCTTAAGTCATCACAGATTTGTGGCTTTGTATTGTTAAATTTTTTCCTATCTATGCTCTCTATCACTCACCATCAAAACCTAATGATTAGATTTCTCTTACATATCCATGTTATCACTTCCCACTTATGTTCTCTTATGTGGAAACATAGTGATGAGTTACCTTGGGTAACTGTTATTCTTCTAACATTCCGTTTTTAAAACGATCTTTTAGTATTCCTTTTTACAATGTGAGTTTCTAGGAAAGAAATTCTCAATTAACAATTATTTTATAACCCAAATGATTTTTCTAGGAGAAATTCATTTTAACGGAGCAGAATGTAACACCCCTTGATTTTTTTAAAATAGTTTTTTTTTAATTTGTACGGTTCCTTGGGTTGTATGCTAAACTACGAAGAGCTTGTGCAATATACGACACCAGCTTAGCTTGTAGTGTACAAAACACTATGCTTGGATTTTATTACACAAAATTTCAAGTTATTTTTATAGAATTAATTTCACAGAGGGCAATGTTTAAGAGAATTGATAAAATAATAAAATCACACTTGATGAATTTTATTAAGAAAATATATATGTAATATATTCAATCTAGTGTTTAAAATCCATCTTATAAGTTTTCTAGACATGATATAAGAACAAAATCAATTTTTTCGATAAAAGAATTACTCTTTTAAAAAATGATGTTTTTTTTATTTTGATAGACCACCCATTATGAATATTAATTTTGACACTTTTTTATATTCAATTTTACAAAATGATCTTCTTCTTTTAGTGAGGAATATAAAAATGTACTTTTGTTGAATTTTTGGTACTTTAATGATATGTATCATATTTTTTTATTAATAGTAAATTTATCTTCATATTAGTATATTATTTTTATTTTTTATAAATCAAATTAGTCTATTAAAAAATTACACAAAATTGATGTAATAATTATTTTATAAAGGGAAATATCAAATAAATATTATTAAAAATATTTAAATAAATATAATTTCTAATAATTAATTTTTTAAATGAATTTTATAGATAACCTTTAACTCTTAGGGATATGATAAAATATTTATTTCAGGATAAAATATTGTCTTGATATTTTTAAAATCCATGAAATTAATAGTTTCAAAATAGACACAATTGATATTTTATCAAAATAATGATTTATTAAATTATTTTAAAATCAAAAAACAGATAAAAAAATGTAGAATAATTATTTTATGGTTTAAAATTTAATATTTTGTTCATTTATGGTATAATTTACATCAAATAAGTCAATATTTTATCCTTTTAATATGGAAATATTTGTTACACTTGTTAAAAACTAAATAGAATAACTAAATGTTAAATTAAAATATATGGTTTAAATTATCAGAAAACTTGTCCCAAAAATTTTTGGTTGATGATATTACAACTATATATAATCTAATATTTTAAATTGGGACATTTTTAAGGTTTTTAGTAGGGTTTTATTTTATTATAATTTAATATTTTGAGGTTTCCAAAAGTACCCCTCACCTTTATTATAAAAGGGAACATCCACCCTCACTTATTCACTTAATTATCAGCCTTGATTCTCATTGAAACCCTACCAAATTCCTTTATAAACTTCCCTAGTTACAATATAAATGTTTTGGTATTCTTTAAAGACCAACTCTAGTGCTCTAAGAGATGATTTTGAGGAAGAACGTCAAAGAAGAGGTAATCTACTCTACCGATTCATTCAAACTTTTTTCTTCTTCTACTTGCACTGGATGAATTTTTTCATTATAATGTAATTAATACAGTATAATTTATATACTGAGATATTAATATAATTATTAAAAAACCATATTCCAACTTCTATCCATCTTATGAAAAAAATCACCACGCGTCCGTCCGTACGGCTTACCATCTCCACACTATGGTGTACTCTATTTTTTACCACCACCTTACTTGGATGGGTATAATTATGTAATTAATAACTAAATATGATTATTATAACATGATATTGATTCTAAAATTTTATTCACCATCAAATTCAAAACCATTCAAAAATTATTCGAATGATATCATCACTCTAGCGTACGTACGACCTACCATATCTACGATTATTCTACATGATATTTATTAAAGAATGATTATATAAATGAAGAAATTGAATAAATATGGTATAGATAATGATAATATAATTTTAAAATGATATAATTATGACCTAATATATAGAAATATAATTTATTTGACAAAACATGCATAAGAACATAAAGCAGTTAACACCTAAATAACGAGTAACAATAAAATGTTACTAACAAATATATGATAATATGATCCTATATGATATCATAAAAATTACTATGATTATATAAGAAGTATATTACATTATTTAAATGCTTACATAGGAGGTTGGTATAAATAAAAAGTATATCATACACAAGGTAAGGGATTATTTTATCTCACTTTTATTTATCTGGGACATATGTCTTATACATCATCTAATTATTTTGTTTGGTATTTTTGTTTCCTATGAATGTTATAATTATGATTATTAAGGACATTATGATATTTACATATGAATATAATTTTCTTTATTTTATGGGTAATATGATTATACTAATTATAAATTGGTAAGGGACAATTTTTCAATATTTGTTATTATTTGAGATTGTTTATTCACATATATTTATAGGGGTTTATTTATCATCCACATACATTTTTCCTAAATATGTATTCCAAAATATTCTTTTTCTCCCACTATAATTGTTTAAATTCAATTATAATCATTGTCTAATTTTTATGAAATGGTTTGTATGGAATCTTTTGTTGTTTTCGGTACGAGGTACTTTTTGACATTTCAAAAATGCTTAGGAATATTTTTTAACTTATATGGAATGAAATTATTTTTAAATTTTCATAACACCTTTCTTAAAAGAAGCTTCCTTTAAAAGTTTTCAAGTTTATTTTTAACTAAATTATTTTCTTTTAAAATTGTGCATCATTTTGAGGAAAGAAAACGTTGATGAAGAAGAAATGATATTTTCCTCTAGAATTAATCACAATTGTTTTAACAAAATTATTTTCCATCTAAGATGACATTATCTAAATAAGTTTATGTTTTTACAGCTATTATTACTATAATTTAATTGTGTTTATATTGAAATTCCATGTATGAAATCCATTTATTTTATATGGATTATGATGGAATGATGTTTATGGAACATATTTTATTACTTAGGTTATTATATGATGAATGATTTATGTTTTTATGGAAAACGTAAGAATGGGTACATTATGATAAGGGTGGGACCTATATCTCTCTTCAATTCCTTGGGTAAAGATTTATATCTCATGAGATTGGAATAACTGGAATGACAAGTAAATCTTGTTCAGTAATACAAGGTTAGAAAAAAATGTAAATCAGGTTTAATAATACATGGATGAAATAACAAGTAAATCTGCTTTAGTAAAGTACTTTTTCAGCTATGATGGTCTTGGAAATGAGCCTTGTTTAATATGGAAATAATTTTCTATTCTTTTTTGTTTTCCCTAATTTTGTGTTTTATTCCTATTATATGTTCTCTTGGTTCGTGATTCCATTATGATTTGTTCATTATGAACTACCAAGATTTATTTCATGACTCATGATTTTTGTATACGTTTAATGAGGTATGGTTTATCTAATGTTTTTTTTCATGTTTTTACATTCTTATGTTTATTTTTTGTATGATATTTTCCATGATTACCCTTACGAAGAATTTCATATCACCACTTTTCATGTTTACTTTACCCCATAATTTGATGAAGGGTATTATGTAAGATGTGTCCAAAAGTGGTTATAGTTATAAATAATAAAGAAGGAGATGATGTAGATGTTTTAAGAACCAGTTGTTTACATTTTCTAGTTTCCAAATCCACTAAACTAATATGGTCTATGGGAATCTATTTGTGTAATGAATTAATTATTCCAGAAAAGTAATGTAATTTCCATGTGCATAAAACTTGGTTATTTATAGTATCCTGGAATAAAAAAGGGTTTCCTGAGTGATAATGGATCCCCCTGACAAGAATCCAAGGTGAGCTTGGGTTAGGAAATTACTATTTGATTATAAATCATGTAATATTTCATTTTTTGAATCAGTTCCTTTCCTTAGTGTGATTAGGTCATGTAATATGAAATCGTTAGTTCAAGCATTGCCTTTTAGAGTTTGAAAATGTCAAGTAGGATGATAATGTCGCAAAATATGAGGCTAACTTTACAAGGTTAGCGAGGTATACTGTAGATTATATACTTAACCTAAGAAGTAATATTGATCATTTCTTTGATGGGTTAAAACCGTTTCTCCATCGAGCATTATTCTGACAAACCTTCTCGGTGTAAAAAGATATTGTCTCATGTGAAATCAAGACAGAAAAGGAATTCTCTAAGTCTTGTGACTTTAATGAAAATAAATAGAAGAAGAGATCTGCTGATCAATCTGGGAATGGAAATATGGGGAAGAAGGGAAATGTTGAATATCCATCCAGTAGTAAATGTGGTAAGAAACACCCCGGTACTTTCTTGAAGGGAATGGGAGTCTGTTACAAGTGTGGTGAAAAAGGCCACCATGCTCGTGATTGAAAGGGGAAGAAAGAAGATACCGATGTTCAATGATACAACTACAGGGAGATGGGACATTATGAAAATGAATTTCCTAAGCGTCAGGGAAAATTACCTCAGAAAAGGCCAAGGGATCAAGACCAAGTTTATACAATCACTACCATTGAGGTAGAATCTACGAAAGACATGGTGGCAGGTAACTTAATGGTTTCCTCAAGTTTAGAAAATGCATTATTTTATTCTAGACCATCGCATTGTTTCATATCTTCCTAGTTTTCTAAGAAAATTAGATATTTCTAATTTGATTAAACAAGGGAGTTGTCAGTCCAAACTCTTAAGGGAAGTATTATTGTAACAAAGCTTCTGAATGAGTCCTCATTAGAGCACATAAATGTTCTTTATCTGCTGATCTCATCGTCATACCCATCATTGAATTTGATATAATCCACCGTATGGATTGGATTTTGGACCATGATGCCAAGATTTATTATAAGAAGAAGGAGGATACGATTTTTGGTGATGATAATAAAGAACACCTTATCTTTAGAGCAGAATCTTCACCACATGATTATTATCTAGATCCACTCGCAGTAGCTCAACTAAATTCAATTATCATGGAGGAAGAGAATGAAATAACTATGGATGAGGAAAGGAATGTTCAAATAGAGGATGTACCTACTGTGAGAGAATATGTTGATGTGTTTCTGGAAGATTTACCTGGACATCCTCCAGAATGATAAATTGAGTTTTCCATTGATTTAATTCCTGGTTCAAGGCCTATATCAAAGACCCCTTATAGAATGTCCACTGTGGAATTATATGAACAAAAGAAACAACTAGAGTAATTGAGTAATAAGGGATTTATACACCCTAGTGTTTCTCCATGGGGATCCCCTGTCCTTTTTTTAATAAGAAATATGGATCTATGAGGTTATGTATCGACTACATGGGAATAAATGCTATAACAGTTAATAAAAAGTATCCCCTACCGCACATTTATGATTTATTTGACCAAATGCATGGACCTCAATACTTTTCAAAGATTTAACTTCGATCTGGATATCATTAGTTGTGTGTGAAGAAGGAAGACATTCCGTAGACAACATTTCGAACCAGGTATGGGCATTACGAGTTTAAAGTAATGCCTTTTGGATTGACTAATGCACCCGACATATTCATGGAACTATTGAATAGAGTTTTCAATTAATATCTCGATGAGTTTTTGGTGGTATTTATTGATCATATCTTGGTATATTACAAAAGCTACGAAGATCATGAAAATCACTTGTGAATTATATTGAAGACTTTGAGAAGACATGAACTATATAGGAAGTTTAGAAAGTGTGAATTCTAGCTTCAAGATATTTCTTTTCATGGACATATTGTCTCTAAGTATGGAATCTATGTTGATCCTTCTAAGACCAAGGAAATCCAAGAATGGCCATCCCCAACGAGTTTAACTGAGGTATGCAGTTTTATTGTCTTAGCAGGTTATTATCGGCGTTTTGTCCAGAACTTTTCCTGATTGGCTAACCCATTAACGAAGCTCACACGTAAAGGGTTTAAATTTGATTGGAAAAAAGAGTGTGAAAAATGTTTTGGAGAACTGAAGAGAAGATTAGTTATTGCTTCTATTTTGACTCTACCATCGGGGAATGATGTGCTCGTTATTTATCGTGATGCATCAATGAAAGGACTTGGTTGTGTCCTTATGAAGAATGATAGAGTTATTGCCTATGAATCACGACATCATAAAGTTCATGAGAAAAACTATCCTACTCATGATATTTAGTTATCTGGTGTGATCTTTTCTTTGAAGATATGGAGACATTATCTCTATGGTGAAAAATGTGAGATATATACCGATCACAAGATATTGAAGTATATTTTCTCACAAAAAGAACTCAACATGAGGCAAAGGATATGGCTTGAACTACTCATGGATTATGATTGCACGATACACTACCACCCGGGGAAGGAAAATAAGGTGGAAGATGCTTTGAGTAGAAAGAATCATGGAGTTTTGAACAAGATGTGAGTTGAAAAGGATCCTATATACGTGAATCTACTAAAGATGGATATGGGAATCACCATGGAAGGTGAAACATCAATACCTTTTCAAATGGTTGCCAAACCATCTTTACTAGAAAGGATAAAGAGTTCTCAGGCCGATGATGAAGAGTTTAAAAAGAAGATTAAAGCTCTGAATAATGGGATATTGAGTGACTTTCTATATGAAGATGGAATTTTGAAATTTGGGAGGAGACTTTGTGTTCCTGATATACCTGATCTAAAAATGGAATTGTTGGATGATGATCATAGTTCCAATTTCTTTATACACCATGGGAGCACCAAAATGTATAGAGATTTGAAGAAACGTTTTTGGTGGGACAACATGAAGAGGGATATTTCTGATTTTGAGTCAAAATGTATGGTTTTTCGACTAGTGAATGCTGGAAGGAAACATCTTGGAGGAGTCATGCAACCTCTTTCCATACCTGAGTGGAAATGGGTTAATATCATGATAGACTTTTTCATGGGAATACCAAATACTCCTAGAGGTAAATATGCAATATGGGTCACTGTTGATCGACTTACCAAGTCAGAACATTTTCTTGTTATAAGGTAATATTTACCACTTGAACGTCTAGGAAAGATATATATTAATGAATTTGGGAAACTTCATGGAGTACCCCTATCGATTATTTCGGATCGTGATCCTTGTTTTACTTGAAGATTATAGAAGAGTATTTAGAAGGCCTTGGATACTGAACTCTGGTTTGAGCACTGCATACCACCCTCAAACATATGGACAATCAGAACAGACTATTCAAACCTTAGAAGACATGTTGAGATCATGCTCACTTGACTTTCAGGGTTTGTGGGATCAATATTTACCTCTGGTAGAATTTTCCTTCAACAATAGCTTCCATTCTAGTATTCAGATGGCACCATATGAAGCATTATATGGAAACAGATGTCGCACACCAACCTAGTGGGATGATGTTGGCGAAAGAAAACTCGTAGGCCCAGAACTGGTGGAGGAAACGATAGAAAAGGTGAAGGTAATCCAAAACCACATCAAAGCAGGTCAAAGTAGGCAGAAAAACTATGCCGATAACTGAAGGAAGGATTTGAAATTTGAGGTAGGATATCATGTTTTCTTGAAGGTATCTCCATGGAAGGGTGTTATACGTTTCAGTAAGAATGGAAAATTGAGTCCCAGGTACATCAGACCATTTGAAATTCTAGAACGAATTGGGGCTCTAGATTACCGTTTGGCAATGCCTCCAAGTCTCTCCAAAGTTCATGATGCATTCCACGTATCACTGTTGAGAAAGTACATGCCTGACCCAACGCATGTACTCACCTATGAAGAAGTATAACTAGAACAAGATATAACTTATTGTGAAGATCCTGTCAAGATTCTTGATACAAGAGAGAAAGTGATAAGAAACCGGACATCTCGTCTGGTAAAAGTTATATGGAGGAACCAAAAGAAGGAAGAGGCAATGTGGGAACCTGAGGAACTTATGATGATGAACCACAAGAGTCTTTTCATGTGGTAGTATTCTAGAAATTTCAAGGATGAAATTATTTGAAGGAGGGGAGAATGTAACACCCCAAGCTTCAATAGTACGATTCTCTTTGAATAATACATTAGTGTGTGTTATACACAACTTCAAGATTCTAACACACCGTGACCAATCAAAGTAGCCGTTATGAATAGTAATACCCACTTTTTAAAATTTTATAAATTTTATCTCTCAAAATGGACTTCATTTTTGGATTTGGAATATCGCAATTAGCCTAGGGTGAAATTTTGGTACTTTTTGGATAACTTTTATATTTTGATGAATAATGAAAATCACAAAATTTTAATTAAAAACAAAATTTTTAATAAAAATAATTAATAGTGATTAATTTTGAATTTTAGTGGTTTTAAAGTATATTTATAATATATTTTTACCATTTAATTCAATTTTGGTCATTGGAAATAATTTCACATTTAAACTGGACATAAGCAAGTGTCAATATTTTGATAGTTATTATCTCTTAAAAACACGATTTTTGTTTTTACAAAGGGAATTAATTTAAATTAATTTCTGCCACTTCTGTGTTTTTGAATTTAGAAAAATGGATTCTATATTTAGAATCAAGAATTATAAATTTTTTAAATTGGTAACTTTTATTTTTAGACATTTTGAATAATTACTTTGGTAAATATTTTATTTACCATGGTAAAAGGGTAAATTCGGTAAATAAGAGTAAACAAATAATATTATAATAATACTAAATTACCATAAAACGTGTCCTAACCCTATTGGTTGATACATTTCCCACCATGATCATATTTTGGTCTATTTTGGGACCCCATGGAGGCACTTGTAGTTGAGAAGGACAATTTATATTAATTAAGTTAAAGTAAATACAAAAATGACATAAGCATATATCTTTTAGAAAAACAATTATTTCATAGGGTTATATATGTTATATTTTAGACTAAAAATATTAATTAGAAATCTAAAACGATTTCCTACATAATGGTATTTTATTTATATATTTTAGGCATTCAATAATTAAATTTATTTATGACACAATAATGATGCAGTATTTTCCTTATTAATGAAAGAATCAAATAATTGGTATTATATATATTAAAATAAATATAATTTGAATGTTTTCATGACATCCATGAATTTTATTGATTAGTATGACATGTTAGGATTGCTTAAATTAACAAAGCAATGTTAAAAGATCATATATGATATCATATTAATGTATATGATTCATGTATAATTTAATAACAATTATTTAACCATTATATAAGAGGTTAACCTACTCTCAACCAAGTAAAAGTACAAGGTAAGGGTTTATTTCACAATCTCTTCATTATCTGAGGTCTTTTATACGTAGTTATCTACTGGGACCTCTTTATCATCCACATCCATGTTCCTTAAAAATGTATTTCAAATCATTCTTACTATTTTATAGACTATGGGTTATAGTCATTTATACCATTTTTTACTTTTTATAATATTTTTATAAAGGAATCGTTCTGTCGTTTTCCAAACAAGGTCCTTTTTAACCTTTTCGACCAAATTAAGGTAAAAATGTCTTTTTTAACTTGTACAGCGGGTGCGACTATTTTCCGTCATTATAAAATCGTCGAAACTTACCCTACACGATTATAAGAATATTTTCAAATTAAATGTTTTATTTTATAATAATTTGACTTTTAAATTATTAAAAAAAGATATATTTCTCTCAAATAGTTTTGATTTCATCTATGTCAACATCCTTCGATGTATTTTAAGCTTATTTGAAGTTGATTTATTATGATACAAAACTTCCATATTGTATTGAAGGTTTTGTGATATGTTTGACTGTGGATGCGTTATTTTTATACCATTCAGGGTTTATGGAGAAAGTATTGACATTTTATATGCTAGTTTTAATACGAATGTTTATGTTATGTTTAAACCTATTCATATGAGGAATGCATTGGACTTAATAAGTGATGGGTGGAGCCCGCTATATCTCCTCGATGCATCTGTAGGTCTCATGAGACAAACTAGTGTGTTGGAACAAGTCCTTGACAAAATCTTATATGTATTCTTGGCACGAGGCCTTGACTATGTGGTTATGATAGTCTGGCATTATGCATTCCATCATTATGAAAGTGGTTATTGATATTACATGTGATTGTTTGATTATTAGAATATCTATGTGAATAATTAAATAGAATTATTTCATTTTATTTTTTCCATATTATTCTGAAGTTCAAGTTTAAAAGGATTTTGTTTTAGTTATACATTTCTTTAAATGTTTATGATTATTTATGAATGTTTCTGCTATACTGTTATCCTTACTGAGCATCTGAGATCACCGCTTTCTATGTTTTATTTTTCCCCGGATGTGAAAGAGTATTTTATGAATGACTTTAAGGGATAGTATGAGGGGATATGAGTGTGGTATATAGAGACAATATGTTGTTGTAGTTTTTCATTTTATGATGTAATGTAAACAGTATGAATGTATCTAGTGATTCCAAGGATACTAAACCAATCAGTCTTTTGAGACATGACCTTTTGTGATCATGACAATGTTATGTAATAATGCACCGACTCTGGTAACTGGGGTTGGGGCGTCACAAATAAAATGGGTGAAATAATGAACATGCCATGCTCGGAGTCCTAATGGGATTGTCGATTGAACATAACTGCTTTAGCCTAAGCCTAATGCATCCGAATAGGTGACCTATAAATGGTATAGGGATAAAGAATATAAACAAGGAGCACTTTTAAAATAAATCATTATATAAGACTAGTGGTGATACAAAGATACACTATACCTCATAATATCAATCTATACCACAACAATAAACCATTTATCCTATCTCTAGGGGTCTAAGTATTATATAAGGATAAACCCATTGTATTCTAATATAAAGGAGTCAAACTGAGTTCACAGAACTTGTCTATAATAAATCGTGGTCTAATCATATCTAGATCCCAAAGGAAGAAGTGAAAGAGTAGTGTTTCCAAGGAAATCCTGATAAATCCAAAGAGACAATCCAAGGAATTATTATTTCTAGATATTATAAAAGGGAATCATCAGTTATACAATGAGGAATTTATATATTGATAATAAAAAGTCAAAATTACATTATTGGTATCTCCCTTGGTAACTATTTTAATGAATCAGGGTGGTATCATTTGATTTATCAATGAATTCCCTTAGGAATCCAAGGTTAGTTAAAGTCTGAGATCTCCATTAATAGATAAAGAAGGTTCATAGTAGAAATATACGTCCTAAATTTAAAAATATTCAATTAAAATTAGAAATCCATGAGAGTGACCAATTTCCATGCCATTTAGTCCATTTCATCTCCATTTAAAAATGAACAAGGCACACATTTGATTTCAATACATTAAAAATATCACTAAAATTTAATAGTTAATTGTAAACATGCTTTCTCTATAACAATGAAAAAGTCCATCTATTAAAATTAATTAAATCAATCTATGGAATACTTTCCATACCGACTAAGGTGTGTTTTGATTAAAAATATATGAAGGGTCATACAGACATATACAAGGGAAACCAAATGGGTGATTCACATTGAAACTTATGACCTTCAACAAAAGAAGGGGGTGGGTTGGTATTTTTGGGTAATTGGGTTTCAAATTAGGAAAATAATTTAGTTTAGATTACTTTTAGAGGTGGTGGATAGGTAAATTTGGAGTGTTCCACAATGCCCAAAAATATAAATGATTAGATGTAAGGGACTCTTATATACCACCTTCCTTATGGTGGATGATGAACTATCATATCGTATTAGCTTATGATTTTGGATAGATTTGATGAAAATAAATAAATAGACAAAATCTATGAAAATTGGGACTATTATATTGTGTATATATAACCCCAAATATAGTGATATAAATAAATGAAGTAAGGTAAGAGATATATTCACTTACCATTGGTTGAACATTTTGATGAACGATGGTCCGATTAGAGTCCGATTAATGGATGAGATTCAATTCATTGGTTAGGGGCCATGGGTGGATACATCATGGAGGGAGAGGTTCTCTTATTATATTATAAAGAAAAATATAGGTGTCACTTATTAGGTTTCAGGGGAAAAAGTGTAATATTATCATTCTATAAAGTAGTTAATACTTTGGTTGCATGTCTTTGAAAACAACGCTCCTTAACTGAGAGGGATCACTTCCTAAGTATCACTAATAGTGTGGGATAATATTATGTTTTTGAAAAACCATGCACCACTCATGTGTAACATAGAAAACAAAATTGAAACAATATTCAAATCCACATGTCCTAGGGTTGATCATTGAAAAATACTAGGACACACTTCAGAGCCCGTATGGTTGTGGTGCATGGTTAGCACTCACTATGTGCTATCCATGTGCCTCAATTGTTTTTTCCCAAATTGGGGATCCTATATCTAAACAAGCCCCATAATACCCCAATACCTCCTTTAATCTTTTTGGTACTATCTTATAGATCCAACAAATGGTTTAAATCAAAATTTAATGGATTCGTAAAAGGTAAGAACATCTATGGTCTTATATTATTGATTCTAAAAACATTCACTGGAGGATTTTTGGAGAGGAAATAATTTTTTGTGAACTATAAAAACATATTCTCTATTAAAAATTTTATTTTATGATTAGAAAAATTACACTATTATTATATTCAGTCCTTAATGATGGTTTCTTATAGACATAATGTAATGAGAGTAAACTATGTTGTATTCATTCAATCACTCCAGATATATCTTTATCATTAGAAATATAGTGATAGTTTTAGTTAATGATCACTAAGAGTGTGAACTTCATCATCTGATATGTCAATATTCTCCTGATGATTATTTTAATATCAATTATTCTTGCTATTTCTTAAATTATTTCAGATAATATTGGTGTGTTTTAGTTCTATAGGTCATTTTAAAAACTCAATAATAGACGCCTAAAATTCTCAATGATAGTTTTTTTGACCATAAAAATATATTTTAATAAATAATTTAAATTTGAAATTAAAATTTGATATGATTTCCCCTATTATTTAATTCATATAATTTTACATTTTTGTTTCCTCACTTCATCATTTTGTAAAATTGCATTCAACTTTTAGTCACTTTTTACTTGTAACTCATACTTCACCATTATCAAAATTTCATTATTACATATTTTAGGTATCATTTCATGATACTACTAGTTTCTCTTATAAATTTATAAGTTTTATTGATTATATCTCCCATTTTATATAGACTAGACCTATACAATAATAGTTAGTATATATCCTCAGTTTATATTTTTCTGAAAAAAAAATCTAAATAGTGATTGATTAAAATTTGAATCTATTCATGGGGAAATAAATTGAGTATTCTATGTATTTTTTCAGTTTATTTTTGATTATAATATTAGAAAAACCTATTTATTTATTTAGTATGATAAAAATACTATAATTATTCTGATAATATTATAAGGCTTCTATTATTGTTTTTATTCTGATAATTAATTCCATTTAATATGATTCCATTCTAACTAAAAAATTATATCTATCAATGGAAATTAAAATTTTCCATTCTATAAATTCCAAAATATTGTATGGTAGAAGAAATTTTTTTAATGTTTGTTACGAAACTATCCACTTTCAAACTACTATTTAAATTGAAAATTTTAAAACTATTTTAATGGAACAAATATTGTTTTTATATAAGATCATTATTGAGCCTACAAAAAATTAAAACCGTGTTAATGAGTAGTGTATTGATTAATTTTCATATTTATTCATAATATGTTGCAATTATTAAAAAACATCATAGAATTTATTCTTTAAATAATGATTTCAACAATTTTAACATGAAGGAAATAAAAATTTTTATTTGAAAATGAATATAAATTTATATTTAAAAAATTTTAAACAATAAAATTTCTATGATTTAAAAATATTAAGGTTTCATCAAAATGTTAAAAAAATGGTTCTTTTTCCAATTTTAATGAACTTTATGAACAAGTAAAAATTGATGAAGAAGAAATATTATAATAGTAATAAGGGATTGAAAAATATGCAGTGGGGGATGTATATATAATGATTTTGAGAATAAGAATCTATATGAAAAAATCGATCCAAATTCTATTGATCAAGATCATTATGAAGAGGGTACTTACATGTATAAAAGGCATCCATATTATCAAACTATACAAGAGAAAAACCTAAAGAAGGAAGAATAATTTTATAATAGTATCTCATTTTTATGGAAATTTTATAATTTGTTTCTTTTAATATTCTTGTGGAAAAGTAATTTAAGGTTGTGGGTGAATTGGATAATAAATTTTTTTAGTAACTATCATAAAATATTTTCCAAAATTAATAAGTGATAAGAGATAATTATTTTGGGGAATCTAAGGAAGATGAACAAAATTTTTTATTTTCATTTATAAAGATAAATTAAAATATTATCTTCTTTGTTTAGATAAAAAACAAGCATTTTTAAGTTTTCTACACATTATAAGGATTAAGTTGATCGGTTTGAACCAAAATTGATATTGATATATTCATTTAACAATCTTCCAACTAAGTTTTTTTATAAAAAATTACAAGGTAAGAATATTTAAAAAATAATTTATTTAGAATTTATTTTTTATTTTTGATTTTATAGTCGTGTATTTCATTAAAATATAATTGGAATTAACATTTTCCAATAATTAAATAGAATTATCAAATGAATTTATGTAATATTTAGTGGTTAATGTGATCATGTTTTATTATAATCCAATGTATTAACATTAATTTCATTGTCTTACCACAAAAATATTCCCATTAGTAGTTTCCACAAGAAAGGAATAAAAATATATTGAATTTGAACAAAATAACATAAAATAGAACAATTTTTCTATGACCTTTTGGTAGATGAACAAAAATACTATCTTAATTAAAATAAAATGATTTTTTTGGCTAACCAATAATTTTTTTGGTAGTTTAAATGGATTTAAAGGGTTCTTTCTCAATAATTTCTAATCATTTAGATAATTAACTAGAAATAATATTTACTAAAATAAATTTTTTTCCAAAGAAAACAGAAGTATGAAAGCAAATGATAAATATAAACAGTTTAAAAATTTTCAACCTGACATGGAAAAAATATTTCTAATTATATTTTGAAAAAAAATTTCTTTTAATTGTTGTTTTTGATGATTTTGATTGAATAATAGAGTATAAGAGTTTTGAGGTTGAGTAAAACACATTTGGGGTAGCCTATTTCGAATTTTATCCTCATCAGAACACTAAATGGGTTATCTTGAACTTAAAATTAGTGGTTTTTGGATTTCTATTTATCCTTGACAATTTGTACAAACCAGGGTATTTTTTATCATAATGTAATTTGGGCTTCCTTGGTAGAATTTTATGTGATCAAAGAGAAAATTTCTTATATTGGAATAAATTATAAAACAACATGTAGTGGTTAATTTCTAGAAAACCACACCCTACTATAAATTTTGTATTTATTTTGAGTGGATTATTTTTGTATAAAAGAAAGATAGTTATTGAATGGATTCTACTAATAATTTTAATAAGTTTTTTTTGATTTTGTATTTATTTGGTTTAATTTATAATTTGTGTTGAAAAAATAAATATTCACTTTCAATTTTTCTTACGTCGTATGTGAATATAATATAACATTATTATTTTTATGTAGTTTATTTTCAAATTAGTTTAGGGTTATTTATTTTTTTTAAATTAATGTTGATATCTATGGATTATGTATATTTTATCTGTAGGAGTTAAATGGAAATAGTATTTATTTTTATACAAGTTGTGGAAAAAGATTTTCCACCATACCACCACATATTTCACTTAGGTGCCATATAATATTTTTGTAAAAAAATTATATTTAACATAAGGTTTTGGATTATAGAGATTTCTATGAATAACTATAAGATTCAATGATTATTCCTTATACTAATTCGAACATTGTTTTTAATTTTATTAATCTTAGTTATTATTTTTAATGTATTTTTTGATATTTATCTATTAAATTGGAAAAATCAATTTACTGTGATAATTTTAAATCCATGGATAATGTGGGGTGGGGGTGAATTGAACTCATTAAAATTTCAAATTTGGAAGGTATAAAAGATAAAAAACAAATAGTTTTAAAATTATTTGGATACAAATTCCAAACCCCATTTTCATAAAATCTTCAATTTTTGGGAGGTTTATACCACACTTAGTAATAAAATTTCATATGGATTCATGACCTAAGCACACCCACAATTTTATTAAAAAGGAAAAACATGTACAATAAAACATTTTTATCAGGTATCATAACAAAATATAAAAATATATATTTTCAATAGTGGTGAAATTATAAAAATGAACATTCTTTTATTGGGGGAAATCATAAACCAATTACATTGATAAAGAATAAAAATTACAAATCAATAAAAAAAACTTTTTTAAATGATAAATCCCAATAAACTTTTGTAGCATGATATGATTAAGAAAGGATAATAATGCTAAAGATAATTTTATAATGTAACAATAGTAGTTTGATCATAGAAACCATAACAGAATGGTTCTCATTAATTATATTTTTATAAACCTGATAGAAAAAATATTATTATTACTTTTATCTAAATAAATGGTTAACATGTAGTGATAAATAATTAATTAAGGAGGATCCCTCCACTCCTAGGATGGTTCAAATGAAATATAGATGGTGATTCTTGAGTGAATCCATGTCCTTATTTTTATGGTAAATTTTTTAGAAATCATAAGGATATGCATTGAGATGAATATATGGTCCAAGTTGAATCAGTACATATAGTGATGCTTAAAGTATTTCCATAATAAATTCGGTTGAAATGAAAAACCAATGAGTATGTATAAACTTTTGGCTCAAATTTGACACCAGTACTATTATTGAAACTATTAGAAATCGAATTACTCACCTTTCATAGAAGTTGGACCTGAGATGGATAAAATTCATGGAATCACTTTTGTATATGAATTTTATTATCACACATTTTTATCCTGGGGAAAAATATTAATTTAATGTGATAGAAAATAAAGGTGTTTCTACTTTGGAATTGACATTTCTGAATGACAATCCAACTGAACTATATTATTTTTAAAAAGTTACTTTTTCAAAATTCTTATTTCATATTTTTGTAAAAATTATTTTATAAAATAAAGGAGTATTGCCTGTTTGGATATGTTCTCATTCTTACTTTAAAAAAATTCATTCCACATACATATTAGAAATAAATTTTATCTTCACAGTCAATATTGAGAAATAAATTATTAAATCATTTGTTAAGTTTAGTAATCACATAATTATCTGATAATAAAATATTATATTATGACATTTTATGTGATGTAATGATATTGGGTTTGTGTTAATATTGTATACAATTTTTCATCAATTTAATTCATTAGTGTTCAAATACTAAGTAGGATGCTGAACATGAAATAATGTTTTATCAACATAAATGTCCCACATAAAAAAAATATCTATATTTTTTGAATTACACCATCTCAAAAAACACCTCATCATATCATTGGCACTATATATAGATTAATTAACTTATCTGTATAGAATCCACACAAGATATATATAATCTTTCACAAAACTCAATTTTCACATCAATCCCATTTTATCATAAACAAAAACAATAAAATACATGATGGATTGGATTATTTGTGTGAAGGGTGACACTTGATAAATCCTTCCCATTCAATATATTATCTTCACCTAATTTTTTATGAATTTTTAATGAAAATATATTTTCCTAGTCCTAAGAGAGTTTTAATAAATTTTTAACCATTAAATACACTCAAATACATAAGTAAACATGTATTTGATAGTGTTCTAATGTCCATATCAATATAAATATAAAAATTAAAAATTAAAACATGAAATACCAAAAATTTGGGATCAAAACACTGAGTACAATAATTTTGTTATTGTTTTAGTAGGAAACATATGTTTAATTTATTTTAAAATATATAAGGTTCTAATGGATAAGGTATTAAATTTTTCATTACTATAAATATAATAAATAAATATATATAATAGTTAATCAAAAACAAAAACACACTTAGTATTAAAAATTAATAAATATTATCCAATAGCCTTTACTACATCAACGATCTGAATTTCCTTAGATCTGTTTTGTTTTATTCATTTTGGATTATAATATTTTAATGAGAAACCATCCATTTTTACTGGTTTAACTTTATTCTAGGATTAATGATCATGCTTTTTATAACCCTCAACTTGTTCCCTTGAAATTTATTCAACTGTATGTAGGGGTTGAAATTTTAAAGCAATTATTTATTTATTTCTTGAAGTAGTGTCACGAGAAATTTTTTGGCCTTTAAAACTATGATAGTTAATAATAAAACCAATAAAAATTTATAATTTATTAATTCATAATATTTTTTTCGATGAACTATGTGATCAAATATACACGCCTCATATTATTATTCAATGTTGAGAGTGTCTCCCAATAATTTCTTTTATTTTTAGGGATAATAAAGTAGTGTTGTTATAGATGAAAAAATTAATTTTATATGGCTCGCAAACATTTTTTAGCTATTTTTTTCAATTATCACCACTTATAGTGAATTGTATTAATACTCTATATGATGTTTTATAATGTAGTGACCAATAAAATTATTTGTTTCATGTTCAAGCTTCACATTTTATTATAAATATGAATGAATCTCGATATAGAAATAAGATTCAATGCTTATAGATTTGATTTTCAATACATGTAATGTATTAGATAGAATCAATACTCAAAAAATAAATTCTTCTTTATGATATAATATATTAAATGTTTTTTTTTTCATATCTCTTTTTTACATACATAACATCCCATATCAGTCAGTGTATAGAATTATGACACATCTGACATTCTATATTACCACACCCATGAATAGAAAAAATATATACTATACACTAGAAGTTAAATTTTTATACTCGAATTCTCAGATACTTATATTTTTGGAAAAGGGATATATGTGAAACTTCTAACCTATTAATTAACCAAAAAATTTTGAATGTTAAAAATAAAATAATAATCTCTAGAAAGCTGTAATCATCACCATTTTAACCATTATGAAATATAACATAAATGATTATTATAGATTCAAGAAAGTGTATTACAATTTATCTTTAGGTAAAAAAACTCTACGGTGAAATCACATATTTATTCATTATCTTGAATAATGTTTTATCTCACTTATATATTATAGTCCTTGAGTGTTAAATAGTATTCATTGATAGAGAGATAATATAACAATTATGAACAAATTTTTTGAATTCAGTAATGATAAATTCCAAAATATAATTTATATTTCCTTTTCTTTTGAGTTTGAGCACAAAAACTCACAAAAATTACATAATTTACCAATTTTTATAATAATCCCATTATATAATTTCTTTTAAGATTATTAGTGGTAAGTATTTTTCCAATAATGTGACACATGTCTCTTTTAATTATTTTATCTTTCTTTCAACCACCAATATCAGAGTCAAAATATGTTTGTAAATCAAAAAATGTCTTGTTAGGGTATAATAACTCTAGTTGAAAAATTCCTTTCAAAAATTTTATAGTTATCTTAACTTGAATGACTCATGATTTTTTTGGAACTACATGAAACATTTTAAAGATGCACATATAGTACAACAAATCAGTTCTAGTTGCAGTTAGATATGGTAGACATATAATCATTACTAGAATGGTCTTACGATAAAAATATTTTATTTTTAGGTATTTAAATAATATAAATCCAGTGATAATTGATTTAATTATAATTTTTCTTGAGAATAATCATAATATTCTCAATAATGTTATTAAATATTTTCTTTTATTCAGGAATATTAAATAATCTATTTGATAGATTTAACCCCCACCCCCAAATATAAATTATCTAATAAGGCACATCAAAACACATTTATAATCATATTTGATAAATATTTATAGTGAGAGTTATTTAATAACCTAATATAATTTCATCCACATTTTTTGAACTATCAGAATAAATCTTGAGTGATTATTAATGAAAAATGTATGATCTAGATTTTGTTTGTTAAAATTATTCTATAATATAAAATGATATTCCATTTCACACCATTCCATGGGGTTTCGTTTTAGTCCACAAATGAGCTTAGTAATTTAAAAAATATGATTAGTACATTAATAATGTTCAAAATGTTGGGGCTATCCAACTTATAAATTTTTAGAAATGATTTCATTTAGAAATTTAGTCTTCAAATCCATCTTATATAACTTAAAACCATTAAAAGAAACATATTTCATAATATTCCTTATGACATCCAATTTAGATACTATAGAAAATGTATCTATATTTTTAATCCCTTCATCTTGTCTATAAAACTGATCTATAATATTTTCATTATTTCTTACAATCTATGAAGATCCATGAAACATTCTCTTGAAAATAAACTATATTCTAACGACTTACTAATCTTTTAGAGTACATAAAAGATCCTAAATATTTTTGTTCGAGAACTAGCTCAACTATACTTGAATTTACACATCCAACCTGGATCCAATAATGATTATAAAACTTCATATGTGAAAATATATGATATTAAATTATACAATTCATAATGGATTCTCACTAAATTTCTTATTTGAATCTCCAAATAAACATTTTCAATTATCATCTGTAGTGGATAATCTCTTTGAGTCCTATATGTTATATGTTTAACATATTGAAGCTCTTACCCCAATAGGTGCATCAAATCTTTAAAATTATCATTTATTAGGTCTCGATTCATATATATTGAGATATCTAAAGAATTATTTAAATTGTTTAAATATTTTATAATTTTCCAATGTCTCTTTATCATCAAATATTTCACGTACAAACTCTTCAACTTTCATGAATCAATTATTATAGAAAATATGTGATTTATTATAATTAAAATATTCCTATAGGGTATCTTTATTTGAGTTATAATTAATATTTTAAAGATTCTCCTTAATATTTAGGATTAATATATTGAAATATGTATATTAAAATATCTGACCTTAGGATTCCTTGATTTCACTTTTTCATAAAAATGGCTTCTTGATAATCAGACTAAACAGATTTGTATTGAAAAAACAATATTATTTGTTTACCGGTTCAAAACATAAGAACTTAGGTTATGTATAATCATTAAAAAATATCTTAACATTCAATGGAATTGTTGTATTTTTTATTTTTTTAATTCTATTATCCTTTATAGATGTTAGTTCAAAAAATCCACGAGAGTATCCAATAGTTTAATTAAAATTATCCAAAATGTAGTTCCCAAATTCTACTCTATCGTCACTTATATTTGGGAATATAATGAATAATTTATCATTATTTACAAGATTTAATAAGGATGATAGTATTTAGATATTATTACTCCTATATTCCAAGGAATATACCCAGGGCTATATTTTATTGCCACCCGCAAAGAAAATTATATACTTTATTCCTACAAGGCATCCAATCTATAAATGTTCTAAGAAATACAGTTATACCAAATAATGTTTTCTATTGATGTTCAATTTCATGTTCAATTTGACCAAATCCTTGTATTTATTCACTACCATGCATGTATTAAAAAACCCTTTTTAGTCCACATTAAATTTACCAAATGTAGAAATATTTTGTTCTTTGTAATCTTATATATCAATCCAAAATTATAGTTCACTATCCTTATATTCCATATGGTAAAATTATTCGGTATAAAATTTAAAATTTTATATTTTTCACTACTGTATGACCCGTGATAATTTTCTAAACACAATCCTTATGGTTAAGAGTAAACAAAAGCATATCATTTTTTGTAAAAAATGGAATTTATAATTTACTAATTTATTAGACATGAAATAATAAAAAAAATTATACACTAATAAAACAATTATCTATCCCTTAATGTTATAAAACATTCTAAATAATTATAAATTATATAATTCCAATACTACCAAAACCATATACCTTGAATGTGGAATTGTCTCTAATTGTATCAATTCCTTCTTCATATTTGTTAAGAGATTGTAAATTTATTGGCTCACAATTCATGTTCCTTGAGAAACCATTTTAAATGTACTATATTTAATTATGAAGACATAAAATAAATTAAATTGATATAATAAAACAATAGATCATGATACATAATTGGATAAGTAATTTTTCCCTTTGGTGCCTAAAACTATTATAAATTAAATAAAATTTAGAAAATCCACTTTAAATATTTTGAAATAAAATTATTGGTGTAAACCAAATACCAAGGATAATTGGGTGAGAATTCACATGTATAATATCCTCACCTCCCACAACAAGAAATTTTTATAGACGAGACACAACATTTGGTTATATTTATAATTATATTCCTATACATATTTGGAAACTAATCTTAGAAACCAATACAAGTAATTGTCTCTATGATTCATTATAATGACATAACCTGTCATAATTTTTCATCCATTAGTGAATTTGGGTAGTTACTCATTTAACCATTCAACTAATTATTTAATATTCTCATTTTCATCTTATTCATAATTTTATCTTTTAGAAGTAACCCTCCTTAACTTTTCAATGTAAAGTGTTAGATTTATATTCTCTTAAATCAATTTCATATTATTTTTATTGTGTTATATAATCCTCTAATGATCATAATAAATTGTTGATGTTTATTAAAAACGTCATTTAACTCTTTAGAACTAGGATAATAACATCTAGAATCATAATTAGAATCACTATACATGTAAGAACATTCTATGAAATATAAATTAGTATATTCATTTCTTGGTTTTGATTCATTACTGAAATATGTGTCCTTAACAAAACACCACAAGGATATTATTTTTCTTTTATCATTTCTATTAAGGTTGTTATGACTCCCTTTGGTCCTCAGTGATCCATAGTTTTAGTTAATATTCCTTTCTTTCAATATTTAAAACATATGGCATATAACAATTTAAAATTATAATTATAGTTCCCTATATATCTACTCTTCTATCACCCCTATTTTTATAACTTATTGGACTATTCTTATAACATTTCATTTTATGTGTAATTATTTTTTAAATATTTTAATTTGTTCTAACTCAACATAAATTATAAAAATTTCATAATAAGAAGGGATAGAGTGTATAATATTAATGGGTTTAAATACATGACCATTCTTTTTTGGGGTTCCCACCGCTACTAGGTTCTTTAGATTAGTTCAAATTGTAATGAAGACTGAGTCATATCACTGACTATATAGTCATTATATTTTTTTTCTCTCAATAATAAAAATCGTATTTGAATTCCATTTCATGGTTATGGAATTGGGTACCCTTTATACTATATTTTATAACATTTCTCCAAGTAAACTCATTCTATTAACAATCTTTTTAAATAAATTAAATATCATATAAAAATATTTAATACCATGAATCTTAAAAAATAGTTAGTCTTCCTAAATCATTATCAAAGTGGAAATTTATATATTTTCATTCCTTTAGTGTTCCACTTAGATCCTTTCATATATGTTCTGAGATTTCTTACAAGTAGAAACATAGCTAAATTGATTTTGACTTATATAATAATAAAGGATATTCACAATATTTTAATTTAAATAATTATTTAAATAATTATTAATAATTATAGAGTCAAGATCATTTTTTGGTAGTTTTTTAGATTTTACCTAGAAATTTAGAGATCAATGCTTAGATTATTCATGTTTACATCAATGTTATTTTTCAAATTTCATTAATCATTATAAATAATTTATAGTGTCTTCTAAAAAATACATCTATAATTTATACCATGATGAGAATGAAAAAATATATCACCTTTAGATTGTTTAATTTCATGGATATGGTTAGTAACAATAGAAATATATACAAAATATCTATCTTCCTCCAGATGAATTATTTTCCATGATATTTTTACAACCATTTTTTACGATGGAGGGTGAACTATCCTAATTAAAAATTCATAGTAGGAAATCATAAAATAAAAAAAACAAATAATTTGTATAGTGGTTTAAGTTAAAATTACTAATACTATTCATAGAAACTCTACTCAATGGATGTAGATGACCCTAAATACTATCTTTTAATGGGGATTCACAACCTAATTATACACTTCCTAATATAATATTTTCATAACCAACACTATACAACTTTTTTGATGACATATAATGGCATAATGAAATCATATAAAATTTCCCAAGATATATAAAAATTATAAATAAATTGATTTTATTTGTAAACATATTAACATATCAACATAATAAAGATAAAGAATATAAATTCAAATTCAATACAGAAATATATTAATGATGAATCTTAAAAGAAAATTATGACATGATCACCCAATAATAGATTATAGTGACAAAGGGAATATAAAAACACAATATTTTATGATTCATATTAGTAAATTTTGTGGAGTGTTTATCATTCATAAATTTTTTATATAGATAAGAAAAATAATGGTATATTTAATACAATCACCAAAAAAAGTATGTTTCTATGTAAAAATCATTGATGAAGTTCCAAATATTATAAATCAAGAATTATTTGTTAGTGTGTCAATGTTTTTATGTTCCCTTGTACATATATGATACATTTTTAAGCTTATAATTCATCCAAAAGTAATGAATTAGTTAATAATTAGGACATTTTTTTTATCGTTTTATATTATGTATTTTTTTCATGTTCATAAGGTATTTCATGAAATTTAATTAAAATTATAATTTTGAGATCTATATTAAACATGATAAAATATTCACTCAATGACATTTTCTTACATAGAATCTCTATAGAGTGTCGTGGTTGCAATGTAGTCTTGTGAAATTTTTTAACATACACTTCACATAAAATGAGATTTTTTTTTACAAAATTAACATTGTAACTGTCTATGATCTTTTATAGTACACCATTTACCATTTAATTATATCTGAGCATAGCCAAAAAATACAAAATAGTTGACACAATGGATTTCCTCTATAATATAATGAATCATCAAAAAACATTGTCCTTGAATTTGGCCTCTTTATTAAATTATTTATCTTCAGGAATTCAATTAAAATTTATGATATATCATTAGAGTATTAAAATAAATTTAAGGATTTAATACATAGAAATACATAATAAAACTTGAATGTATGAACGTGATAATGTATTTATCAATCAAAAATCACAATGTTAATTTCAAAGACTGCAATACTATAAAAAAAGGATTAAAATTCTCTATATAGTCACTAATAACACTATGTTTTTTCCAATATTGTTTCCATTACTTCAAAAATCTTATAAGGGTGAAACATATTGGGAGTTAAATGTTTCAATAAAAATATAATCTCAATAAAAAAACAAAAATACACTTAGTTTGAAATATGAATAATGATTATTGTACGTATTAAAAAAATATATTATTGCATTATAATAAAAATGCAGCTATGATGAACAAAAATAATCTAGGATGATCCATTAAAAATAAATGTCCATTATATATCGGGGAATAATTTTCTCTTATTTTTATTTTATTTATGATTCATTTATATTCTGATAATTTATTGTTCTCTTTATATGGATTTTTGTAATTTGTATTATGAAAATTTCTACATTTACAGAATTTTATTCTTACGAATTCATTTGTATATATTTTTTCTCTAGTATTGAAAATATCAACATCTGTTTTATTATTATTTATGTGTAACATATTTTTCATATTGATTTTTTAAAACTCTGAATTCTTAAAAAAAATCTATTTAAAAAAAAATTGGGTGGTTTTCAAGATGATTTCTATACATATTATAAAATAATTGTCTAATTTTATTGTTAAAATAATATCATATTTCTAATAATTATAATAAAATACCTATTTTTGATCAATTATAAATGTCATATGTGAAAAAATGATTTATTAGTGAAAATGATTTAAATGTGTTAAACGTTTTACATTAGTGAAAAATCCAAGTTAAGACACTAGAATATTCAATAGAATATTTTCGTAGTCAGAAAATGTGTTAGTGAATGATATCCAGAATTGTATATCCCCAATGAGGACAAAATAAAAATATTAAATATATTATATTGAGCATGTAAAATTTAAGTAACATCCTAGAACAGGTGGCACACACCAGTGCCCGAAAACAGTCAGTGACATGACCTAAAGTGTGCATACCCATACGTTAGAGGTTTTCGACTATAAGTGATGGTCTGTAAAGTCATTCATGGGGAGACTATACCCTCTTTTTTTATTTTTTCACAGAAATACACAATAATAAATAAATAAATAATATAGGAAACAAATAATCATAAAATATACCAATATCTCATGATAGAAAACTCATGAAGTAAAGTTTTTAAACTGAAAAATAAAAATGTCATGTTGATGTATGTGCCAAGTGTCAATATTTATCTCAAAAGTAAAGTAACAGTGGGTGGTGGCCTACTCAGTTATACTCGCACCCTATATGGGCTACCTAATTTCTAACTTAATAGGATATATTATTGTAGGATGTGTCAAGGGATAAGTCCCTGTGTTAGATGGCTGATTTTTGGTGGAGCAGGGATGAGGGAACTAGACATGGTTTGGGATCCTCTTTGGTGGTGTTCCATATATAATAAATGCGAACAATTTAAATAAATAAAAATAACTGTAAATTGGTCTGAGTTCTTAAGAAGACACCCATCACATACCACTTCCTTTAGCCTAAGCAGGATGTATAAATGAGATACCTGATAAGAAGAATATATATATATATATATATATAAAGACTAAGTAACATGAATGACTAAAGAAAATGGAATACTCCAAGCCTATTCATTGGATAGGGGATTAATCCATATGTCAACACCATTCACACTAAAGGCATGAGAGAAGCATAACAAATAATAATGAAATCTTTTCAATATCAATAAAAACATCTCATGAATTTATATTAAAATAGAAAATATCATAGGTGGAGTCCAATCCCATCCCTAAGGTATCAACATAGTACATTCATTCAATTGTTTGTAATTCCAAGTGCATGTCTGAGGTGATCCTTCTGAAAGTCCAAGTATCCCTCATGGTATGTTAACTATGAGTCTGTCCTAGGTAACACACGTAAGGGACTGAGTATCACTTGAGGCTTAGTGGAACCATTTTTCTAATTTGTATGTCCTTATTTTTTTACAAAGTGAACTACTATCACCCAATAGTGTAGTGAAAATCCTATAGAAATCCCATTACCGGAGAGCCTAAAACATCCCTTTTCAAGTGTGTTGTGCTATAAACTATTGAGTACAGAGATTCGAAATGTGGGTTCTTAATATGGGACTCATGTTATCTTCTAGGTGAAATTTCATTTAAAATAACAAGAGTGGAATATATATATATATATATATATCTATGTGTGTGTGTGTGCGTGTCAAAGTGTTCCATTCGTGACTACAGCCATCTAATTAGCCATTTAATACCACTCTTACTATTTTTCAAGTCCAATAGTCAGAAATACTAACAATAAGTCAATTTTAAACAAAACAGACATTTATAATTGAAGGCATAGGAAATGACATTTAATAATGTAAAATAATGTTAAGACTTATAGAAAGAATTATTTATAAAAAAATTATAGTAAAACCAAATTAATGGTTTATGATTCATCCAAAATAATTTATTTAATTTATAACTTGAACACAAATTATCAAACATTAACATGTAATTGATTATTTGAAGACTAAAGGGGAAATGTTTCTAATAAAATTATTCCAGTGCACCCAAAATAGTTTCCAATGTCGTGGAAAAAATATATAAAGGGGTTTACCTTAAAAAAAGTCACAAGGATCATGGAAAAGAATTTAATTAAATTGATATACATTTTTAGGGATTTTCGATAAGAACAGATGAGTGAAACAATAGTGTGGACTAAACGAAGCAACGAAATGATGATAATGAATAAATACGCCCTTGTGAGATTATATCTCACACCATGTTAGGGCTTAGTTTGGGGCCCAATAAGATTATATGTTCACAAGTATGGATACAGGGTAGATTTCCGATCTTAATGCTTGATTACTTTGATCTTTTGGATGGATCTGGGGGGGACGAGGACCAAGCCTATGCTTGAGATTCCATGTAATAGTTCTTGGTCATTCTGGCAGATTTGGTGTTAGCATGATGCATATATTTATACCTCATATCCATACACATTTATTTATTTAACATTGGAATCATAATTTGACATCAACATGGTATCTGTTATAACTATTCAGCTTCTACTATTATTATTTTTTACATTGGGTCATTTATGCGCTTAAGTTTCTATTTTATTTGTTTCTATGATTCCACTACTTGTTAAATATATTGTTCTCCACTGTGTTATACCTTATCCTATGAGGACATAGTCTCCCTAAAAACTTACCCAATGCCTTCTTTGCTAGTCGATTGCCACAGGGATTTTGGGAGATGTGCTTGAGGTCTTATGGATCACCGTGTCAGGGCCTGGTTCGGTGGCAATGAGGATTGGACACTACAATTTAATCAATTTAATATGTACCCAAAATGTGTTCTATGAGGAATGAAACATGAGGGATTGGTCAAGGTTCATGCACATAAAAAATGATTCCTCTAAGGTTCACTGATCATGCGTAAGGGAGATTAGAGGTTGACTAAACTTGATTGAATCAACCATAATGAAACACCATGTTGTTCATGTTGGAGTTGGTGGTCTAGAACCAACTAATTTGTACATTATTAATTAAATAAAAGCCTTATCGCATCTTGATTGTTCTTATGCGTGACATGTCATGTGATAATGTCCTAAGGAAAACTGTTGCATTAAAGGGTCGTAGCGGATCCCTGCTATGATGAGAACCCGGAAGTGCCATAACACTGTTCTTGAATGTATGTTCTATGGACGGATGATATTATTTGAGAGACACAAATAATACAGGTCATTAGGGGTGAGGACTCATAAAACTTTGAGACACCTTCTCATGGTGTGCGCCCTTGGTAATATCCAGGAGGATATTATGAGAATGAGACACGCCAGTCGGAAATGCACATTTCATAGTTTCATTGGATGTTCCTATCTGCGGACGTGTGTATTGTTCCTTAGACTTTAAGATTATTATTAATGGGTATTACAACTTGCGCACTTAGATGTATTGACGAAAACTGTGACGACACACTGTTCGCAGTGAGGTAGGATATGTTGGGTGCGTCACGAGTAATATCGCATTAATAGATAATGGGAGAAAGGATTTGTCCCTTCAGTTCCATAACGGAACTAGATATCTCAGGCTCTTTGATGGAATTGATACAGCCTAAATAAATCCATGTCCATGGTAAGGTATGGGCAAGTTCAATTCCGGGAAGTCAAAGAAATAATAATCAAGCACATGGGTTGATGGCACTAGCATGCAACCCGCTTGATTGGAGATATCGAGACAAAGGGATTATATTACACGGTAAGAATTCGTAGGAGGTGACACGTCATTGCGGCGTTAACTTCTTTCTCTATGGGTGCCTTGGCATGTTTCTAGACGCTATCCTTGTACTTTAGGCAGGCTCAGCCTAATGCCACTGAGGAAGAGGCCTAGAGGGTCACACACTAGGTGTGTCCATGTATCTCAGTTAAATATTAATTTATCAAGTTAAATAAATATTATTCCCGACTGTGGTTTAATAATTATTTAAGGATCTCTGATCGCATTTATTTTGACACTTGTTATTCGAGAGAATATATTGTGGATGAAATAATATATTTATTAGAGAGTAATGCAATTACATTTATTTAAGAAATAAATAGTCATTACTCAAGGTATAATAAATGTGGTGGAGAAAAATGGAAAATAAAAGTACACGCCGTGTATATTAAATATACACACCGTGTAGTTTTATGGAAAACAAGTACACACCGTGTATTAATTATTACATGCCGTGTAGTTCTTCCAGTTGAGATTTTGAGGATTTAATATTGTTTTATTAAATGATATTTATTATAATCAGTGTGGGCACATGTCAAGGAATTAATAATTTGACATGGGGGTTTTCAATAAGAGTTAATGAAATAAATAAAATGCGTAACACATTTATTTATTGTCATAACTCTTTTAACCTCAAACCAGATTATAAATATCCTCGCAACCCCAACATTTTGAGGGCCATTTTTGTGCACAACAGATTTGGAAATACTCTCAAGCCAAGAGAGAATTCCCTTTATACCAAGAACGCCCTCATGTTATGAGAGCAAGATCCTCCACCCGATGAAGGTGGTCGAAGGCAGACATCGCAAGAGAAGGTTCTTCCACACTAGCACCCGGATATCCCTTCGGCGATGTCCGGAGATACGTGACACACATGTGGATCACCGCTAGAGGAATACTATACTTGGATTCTATGACACAATGACGGTTCACTGAATCGTGACCGGACACATCAATGAAGAAAGAATTACAATGAGGTAATTATTATGAATTAATTAAATTAATTATAATCTACATATGATGATCCTCCTCAAGGGTTTCAGGACTCTTCTTTTCTTTTTTTCATCTTTCTATTCTGAATATTCGGCGTTTTATCTCATGACGGATCTTGGATTGAACGTTGTTTAACGTTAAATTAAAGTTGGGCAAACCCGTCAATGTGCTTCCGCTGCGCTCGGAACCTACAAGTGGTATCAGAGGGGGTCATATCGTTGATTACAATTATTTAGTTTTTCATTGGTAATTTACGCATTTAATAATTTAGCTATTTCAATTCAAGTTTAATCGTTCTGGAAATCTGAATATCAATATCTATTCCTCCTCCCTCGTTTCTCGTTCACCTCACAGAAATGAATTTTTCTTTTAATTTTGATTAAAATAAAATAGAGGAACTCATCTGGAGGAGCCAAACGTTTCTGGTCGTATAACACCAGAATACACAGCGTGTATTTGAAAGTACACATCGTGTAGTCTAGGTTCAATTCATTGATTGATCCGCCAAATCAGGTCATGCATTGGATTCTTTCTAAGAATTTAAGACACTGTGTGTTGACTAGAAACAGGTGTCACACGGTTTCCGAAATACACGCCGTGTGGTCCAATGAACACGGCGTGTAGTCCCTTCGGGTTAGGGTTGGGTCGTGTACTCCGTACATGGCTTTCCCGGCTGGAAACCTTGTAACGCAGAAAATACACAGTGTGTGTCCCACTGTACACGCCGTGTACTCCGAAAATTTCCAAAGTACATTAACACGCCCTTTCCTCGGGCGTGTACTTCGGATGGATAGTAAAGATAAGTACACGCCATGTAGTCGGAACTACACGCCGTGTACTCACCCAAATTACACAGATTTATTAAAATTTATTATTATATTATACATACCCTTGAGACGTGTACCATGGTGCATGCGTAAAGCTGAGGCACAACACATGATAAGTGTTCTATATATATGTGTTTAATTTAACATCTGTGTAATAAATGGGAATTCACCAGGTTGCCTCCAAGGTACATGTTACGTACAAGGATAATTTTAAATGAATTTATTTGTTTAAAATTATGATGGATGAGAATCTCAAGGAAATTCAAAAAAGGTATTTAATATAAAAGGATTGATTAATTAAAGATAATTAATTGATTCGAGCGTGATTTATCTTAAACAAGAACGATTAAAGAATTGAATGCTAGTTTTATTTATGCATAAATATCGTTGCATGTATGGATGATCATGAGCTAGACCAAGACCTTTGTATGTGAATGGTTTCTTTTAATTTATTTATTTAAATTAAATTTGTTGGCCTGCGAGCCATCTCCTCATTAATATGTAGCGCCTGTGCGCCCAAGGATTCTTTTATGTAAAAACCACCTTTACCCCTCACCTGCATGTGAGATAAATGCATAAGTAATGGATGGAGCTCCTAAGATTGTGGAGGCAGCTCAAGTTAGGAGCCAAGGTGAAACCAATCCAAGGATATACAAAGGTGGACAGGTGGAAAGCTGTAAACACGAACCCGAAAAGTTCAAGGTGTTTCTCCCCTAGGACTTGAGTTAGTTTATCAACCACTAGATAAACTAACCAATAGAAAAGATCATGATCATACCATTTATTTTATTTATGTCAGTTGCATGGTTTATTTATTTTGGGTGTGTTGTCACGATCACACAATTAATGAATTAAACGACCATGCAATATGGAACTAAAATAAAACCGTCTTATACCTAAATATTATATTAGGCATGTTTAATAACTTAAGTATATTGCACTTAATATTAACAAGCATGTAATCAAAGATAATAAAATGGCAATTTACGTATAAGGATAAATCCCTCAAAATAAATATTAAGTCAGCATAGCCTTCCATAATCATGGTTAGAATCGAACCATAGTTCAAAGTGCTTGAAAAACCCTAGTTGGGGTGCTTTCAATTATCAGGGAATTCTAATTCATGGTTTTGGGATGACTTTACTTGGTTCGAATCAAGGGTTGAATGCCACAGCAGGACTTTGTGTGGCCAAGAGGCAAAGGTTGAGGAAATCCAAAAAGGATTTCAGGATTGGGGAGTCAACTCAGTGGATCAAGGAGCTACGAGTTAATGCAGTTGGCATTTAGAATGCCTACCTAAAACCCTTCAGGTTGCTTGACGAACCCTAGTTGGGGTAATGCGAAGGGTAATATGGATCCTTGCCACTAGAATACTCACGCAACAGAATATTCTAAAGTCAACGGTGAGAGATATTGGATTTTGATAAAATAGTGGGAGAATAATACATATTAATTTATTTATTTGTCTCAATTTTTGTAATAAAGTACTACACCTTTTCTCATCTTAATTTGTAGAAATGGAAAGAAAATGACTTCAAACATATCATTGCGCACCATACTTGAAAAATAAAACCTTCTCACTGACACCAATTTCCAAGAGTGGCAGAGGCGTTTACGCGGCGTCCTTCACCACGAAAGGAAATTATATGTGCTGGAAGAGCCTATTCCAATTGCGCCTGGGAAAGAGGCTAGTGATGAGGAATTATCTCTCTACATGAAACAGATTGATGATTCCATAGATGTCCAGTGTTTCATGCTATCGGCCATGTCTAATGAGCTCTTGAAGCAACATGAAAACATGGACGCATATATCAGGATGTCTCACCTTAAAGATCTCTACCAAGAGAAGGCGAGACAGGAGAGGTATGAGATCTCCAATGCTTTGTTTACCATGAAGCATGGAGATTCTGCGCCTGTTGGGCCTCATATATTCAAGCTTATTGGCTACATTGGACGCCTGAACATCTTAGGGATTAAATTCCTGGATGAGTTGCGTACAGATCTCATCCTATCATCACTTCCCAAGACCTTCTCTAGCTTAATTTTCAACTATAACATGAGCGGAAATGAGAAGAGTCTATCGGAGCTTCTGACCTTGATTCGCCAGGTAGATAAGGACACAGGGCATGACAAACCCACGGTCCTTATGATGAAAAAGAAAAGGAAGGAAAAGGAAAAGGGGCCAAAGACTTATAAACGGTCTGAAGCCCCCGAGAACCGTCCCTCCATGAAGGGGAAGATCCATAGGCAGGGCAAGGAACGGGAGGCAGTGTGTTTTGCATGTGGAAAGTAGGGCCCCTAGAAGAGTAACTGCACCCAGAAGCGTGGGGACGCTAAAGGTGCATTTTTTATCGAGTGAAATCTTTATATTTCTACACATTGGGTATTAGATACAGCTTGTGGGGCTCACATCTGTATTCAAATGATGGAACCAAGTGGATTTAGAAATATCACCAGAGGAGAGGTGGATCTTCGAGCTGCCAATGGCGCAAGGCTGGCTGCGTTGGCTATTGGCGACTACCACCTCTCATTGCCGACTGGGATGATTTTGGTTTTACATAACTGTTATTACGTGCCTAGTGTTACCAAGAACATAATTTCTGCATCTTGTTTGGATATGGATGGATTTGTTTTAAAATTTGGAAATAAGGGTTGTATATTTTATAAGAACAATGTATGTTATCGTATGGAAAATTTAAATAATGGTTTGTATGTATTGAATTACGAAAACCAAGTGTTCGCAATCGATAATGAAACAAACTCACATGACTCATACATCACCCAGTTATGACATCACTGCCTTGGTCATGTGAACGAGAAGCATTTGACAAAGCTCTACCAAGATGGCTATTTAGACTCTATTGAGCTAAAACCACTTGATAGATGTTACGCTTGTTTACAGGAAAAAATGACCAAGCCGCCTTTTGGTGGACAAGGTGAAAGGGCCACAGAGCTTCTAGGATTGGTACACACAGATGTGTGTAGACCATTTCCAATAGAAGCTAGAGGTGGATATTCTTACTTCATTACTTTTACTGATGATTTGAGTAGATATGGATATGTCTATTTAATTAGGTATAAGTCAGAGTCCTTATAGAAATTTAAGTAATTCAATAATGAAGTAGAGAATCATCTTGGTAAGAAGATAAAGAAGCTTCGATCGGATCAAGGTGGAGAATATCTGAACCAAGAGTTCATCGATCTTCTAAGGGAGTCTGGGATTCTATCTCAGCTCACTCCTCCTTATACACCACAGTGGAATAGTGTTAGTGAAAGGAGGAACCACTCCTTGTTGGACATGGTGAGGTCGATGATGAGTCATGCGTATCTTCCATTATCCTTTTGGGGATATGCATTACAAACTGCAGCATACACATTGAATCGAGTACCAACTAAGGCAGAAAATGGAATTCCATCCGAGTTATGGAATGAAAGGAAACCCACTTTGTCACACACACGTGTATGGGGATGCGAGGCATTTGTTAAAGCCTTCTCAGGCAACAAACTAGCACCCCGGGGCACAAAGTGTATCTTTATATGATATCCCAAGGAAACGAAAGGATATTACCTATATAACCCTCAAGAAAAGAAAGTGACTGTCACCAGACAAGCCGTCCTTCTTGAGAGGGAGCAAATCCTCAAGAAGGATAGTGGGAGAAAGATTGACTTCGACGAAGTTGATGCTCATGATACACAAGAGTTGGTACAGGAACAAGTTCCACAGGTCCCCGTGGTAGAGGTTCCAGAAACACAAGTACTGCGTAGGAGCTCAAGAGAGGTAAGGGAACCAAAGAGATTTGGTTTCCTAGTCACCAGGGATGGTGAATCATTATTGTTGGACAATGATGAACCTCTATCCTACAAAAAAGCAGTAGAAAGATCAGAAGCTACAAGATGTCTAGAAGATATGAATTCTGAGATGGATTCCATGTATCAGAACCAAGTTTGGGTTCTGGTCGATGAGCCAGTTGATGTAATGCCTGTTAGATGAAAATGGGTATTCAAAAGAAAGCTGGACATGGAAGGTCAAGTTAGCACCTATATAGCAAGGCTAGTGTCTAAAGGATTCAGAAAGCGTCAAGGAATTGACTATGATGAAACCTTATCGTTGGTTGCCATGTTTAAATCCATAAGAATCATATTTTCCATAACAGCTTACCATGATTATGAGATTTGGCAGATGGATGTAAAAACAACATTCCTTAATGGGAACCTTCAGGAAGATGTCTATATGACCCAAACAGAAGGGTTTGTGACACCAGGTGAAGCCAAATGGGTTTGCAAGTTGCAGAAATCCGTTTATGGATTAAAGCAAGCATCCAGGTCCTGGAACATTCGATTGGATGAATCCATAAAGGAATTTGGTTTCATTAAGAACGAATGTGAGCCATGTGTTTATAAGCGGTTTAATGGGAATGCGGTCTTCATCATAGTGGTATATGTTGATGACATATTGCTTATTGGAAATGACGTACCAGCCTTACAGTCAGTTAAGGACTGGTTGAACAAGTGTTTCTCCATGAAGGACTTAGGAGAAGCAGCCTACATTCTAGGGATCAAGATCATTCGTGACAGATCCAAGAGGCTGCTTGGACTAAGTCAGGGTACATACATTGACCAGATACTAAAGAGATTTAGTATGGAAAAATCCAAGAGGGGATTGGTTCCAGTGTCACATGGCTTACATATTTCTAAGAAAATGTGTCCGCAGACAAAACAGGAGAAAGATAGAGTGAGCAAGATCTCATACGCTTTGTCTATAGGATCCATAATGTATGCCATGTTATGTACCAGGCTTGATGTTGCCTATGCACTGACCATGGTAGGCAGATATTAAGAAGTTCCAGGAGAACAACATTGGACTGCTGTTAAGACTATCCTTAAGTATCTGAGAAGAACTAAGGATATGCTCCTGGTGTATGGAGGAGACGAGGAGCTTGTCATCAGAGGGTATGCTGATGCTGGTTTTCAAACAGATCAAAATGATCTGAAGTCGCAATCTGGATATGTTTTCTGTCTCAATGGAGGAGCTGTGAGCTGGAAGAGTTCAAAGCAGCCAGTTGTCGCCGATTCTATAGTGGATTTCGAGTATATTGCAGCTTCTAATGCAGCCAAGGAAGCCGTATAGAATCGGAACTTTGTCTAGGATCTTGATGTGGTGTCTAGAAGTAAAGATCCCATTACATTGTATTGTGATAATACTGCAGCAGTGGCTCTTGAAAAAGAACCAAGGTCACATCAACGGGCAACGCACATACTCCAGAGGTATCACCTCTTGGGGTATTTCTATCAAAGGGGTGAAGTTGCAGTGAGCAGAGTGTCCATGGAAGGGAACGTGGCAGACCCCATGACTAAAGGCCTATCTCAGTAGAAGCATGAATATCATGTGAGAGCTAGCGGGTTAATGGTTGTTTGCAGTTGGCTCTAGTCCAAGTGGGAGTCTGTTGGAGTTAGTGGTCTAGAACCAACTAATTTGTACTTTATTCATTAAATAAAAGCCTTATCACATCTTGATTGTTCTTCTACATGACATTTCATGTGATAATGTCCTAAGTACAACTGTTTCATTAAAGGTTCGTAGCAGATCCCTGCTATGATGAGAACCCGGAAGTGCCATAACACTGTTCTTGAATGTATGTTCTATGGCCGAATGATATTATTTGAGGGACACAAATAATACAGGTCATTAGGGGTGAGGACTCATAAAACTTTGAGGCACCTTCTCATGGTGTGCGCCCGTGGTAATATCCAGGAGGATATTATGAGAACGAGACATGCCAGTAGGAAATCAACATTTCATAGTGTCCTTGGATGTTCCTATCTGCGGATGTGTGTATTGGTCCTTAGAATTTATGATTATTATTAATGGGTATTACAAGTCGCGCACTTATATGTATTGAAAAAAACTGTGACGACACACTATTCACAGCGAGGTAGGATACATTGGGTGCGTCACAAGTAATACCACATTAATAGATAATGCGAGAAAGGATTTGTCCCTTCCGTTCCATAACGGAAGTAGATATCTCAGGCCCTTTGATGGAATTGATACAGCCTAAATAAATCCATGGCCATGGTAAGGTATGGGAAAGTTCAATTTCGGGAAGTCAAAGAAAGAATAATCAAGCACATGGGTTGATGGAACTAGCATGCAACTCGCTTGATTGGAGATATCGAGACAAAGGGATTATATTACACAGTAAGCGTTCATAGGAGGTGACACATCATTGCGGCGTTAACTTATTTCTCTATGGGTGCCTTGGCGTGTTGCTAGATGCTAACCTTGGACTTTAGGCAGGCTCAGCCTAATTCCACTAAGAAAGAGGCCTAGAGGGTCACACACTATGTGTGTCCATGTATCTCAGTTAAATATTAATTTAACATGTTAAATAAATATTATTCCTGATTGTGGTTTAATAATTATTTAAGGATGTCTGATCGCATTTATTTTGACACTAGTTATTCGAGAGAATATATTTTGGACGAAATAATATATTTATTAGCGAGTAATGCACTTACATTTATTTAATAAATAAATAGTCATTACTCAAGGTCTAATAAATGTGATGGAGAAAAATGGAAAATAAAAGTACACGCCGTGTATATTAAATATACACGCCGTGTAGTTTTATGGAAAACAAGTACACACCGTGTATTAATTATTACACGCCGTGTAGTTCTTCCAGTTGGGATTTTGAGGATTTAATATTGTTTTATTAAATGATATTTATTATAATCAGCGTGGGAGCATTTCAAGGAATTAATAATTTTACATGGGGGTTTTCAATAAGAGTTAATGAAATAAATAAAACGTGTAACACGTTTATTTATTGTCATAACTCTATTAACCTCAAACCCGATTATAAATATCCTCGCAACCCCAATATTTTGAGGGCCATTGTTGTGAAAAATGGATTTGGAAATACTCTCAAGCCAAGAGAGAATTCCCTTTCCACCAAGAACGCCCTCAAGTTACGAGAGCAAGATCCTCCACCGGATCAAGGCGGTCGAAGGCAGACATCACAAGCGAAGGTTCTTCCACGCTAGCACCTGGAGATCCCTTCGGCGATGTCTGGAGATACGTGACACACGTGTGGATCACCGCTAGAGGAATCCTACACTTGGATTCTACGACACAACGACGGTTCACCGAATCGTGACCGGACACATCAACGAAGAAAGAATTCCAATGTGGTAATTCTTATATATTAATTAAATTAATTATAATCAACATATGATGATCCTACTCAAGGGTTCTGAGACTATTATTTTCTTTTCGTTCTTCATTCTATTCCGATGATTCGACGTTTTATATTGTGACAGATCTCGGATTGAACGTTGTTTAACATTAAATTAAAGTTGGGCAAACCCATCAACGCGCTTCCGCTGCACCCGGAACCTACAGTTCATCCATTTTATAACCCAAAATCGTGTACGTTCTGATCAAATTCAAAATACCCAATTAATCCACCATTTAAATATAAAAAGAATTACTACGTCATTGATTTCTCACAATTAATTCATTTCAAATTTTTTCTGTTGTCAAAATGGGTGTTAAATATAGATTTTATGATGATGGGACCATTGAAAATTGGGGTTTTTAGGCATGCGATGTGGTGGAGAAGTTTGATGAATAGTAACCACTTGTTTTAAGAAATTAATAATATTAATTATTTAATATAGGAAAATTTATAATTTAAATTAACGAGCGACCTAACCAAACACCATTTTCATATAAAAGTTATACTATTCACTGTTTAAAAGTCTCATTTTGGACCCAACATTGGTCTTAGATATATCATACAATGAATATTTTGGGAGATATTAATTATTTATTAATTAAAAATGGAATAAAATTAAATTAAATATTAAAAGGGTTATTTTGGTGAGCGAGGCAGCTAAATGTTTGACACTTACAAATGTTATACCTTTCCAAGGGTAAACACCATGTCCCATACCTATTGGTGTTCTCATATTCCCATAAGATGCACTGTTTTGGAGTTATTCAATTTTTTTGAATAAATTTTATACAATTAATATAATATAATAATAATAATAATTTTTTCTTTATTTAGACATTACAGGTCATGGAATCATGCACTAACTCAGTGTGAGTGAGGTCACCCATCCCGATTACTACTCCAGGCCAAGCATGCTTAACTTTGGAGTTCTAATCATGTAGGCTCCTGAAAAGAAAGTTGCACCAAGTTGACCTGGGTTGGAACATTTAGCCTTTTAATTCTCACTTTTCCAGGGGTGTTACATTATCCACCCCTTTAAAGCACAACACTCTCATTGTGGACCCCAATCCTCAAACCCAGGCAATGCCTAAGCACTTCCGGCTGAATATTTCCTCTGATACCAATTTTTTATGACCCGTCCTCGAGCCCATGTCGTGACTACCCCAAGCCCACCTTCCATAGGCCAGGGGCTAGTGACTAGCACCAAAGGCGTAAATCCCTAAGATGGGAAGGAATTTCTATTATAAAACTAAACACACACAATCAAAGTACACAACTGGATGTAAAACACTATGTAAAACTGTATACAAAGAGTGTGCTAAAAGTAAAGGGGACTAGAAATACAAGCCCAGCAATAAATTACAAGGAAACAGAAAAGTAAAACTAAATTAATAAAAGTAATGAAACCACTTGGTCATCCTTCGAGGCTCCTACCTGAAGGGTAGGTACAGATGGCCTCCTCAGCACTCCACGTTTTTCCTTTAGCTTCGTGTTACATCTCTCCAAGTGGTCCACCTACAAGTACCATCTAGTCCTGCTACTCTTTGCCTCAGTCAGTACTATCCGTTGTCTGCAACCAACACAACGAGGTGCGGGCATAGGATGTGTAGGGGTGAGTATAACGATGCTCAGTAGGGACCTCGAGACCCTCAGGGACTCATAAAATCCAAAAAGGATAAACCAAAAAGTATGAAATCAATAGATAACCATTACATAGGTATATACCCATACATATACCAAAGTTATCTAGTAACTCATCACTATCATGAGGAAAACTCAAAAGTCATTGACTCATCTCAAAACGAAGATTTTATTCTAGGGTGGTAACATGTGACACTCCCAGTCAAACTGTTGAAAACTCGGCTGCTGGTGTACTCCTCCACTATAGAGTACTGTGGGCCTACCGCATCACACAGAGGCACTTGCCACTATTCTGGACTGTTGTTGTACTCCTCCTGTCGAGTACCATGGGTCTACTATATCCCACAGAGGCGCTCCCCACTGTGGGTCTGCCACATCACACAGAGGCTCTCCCCCTTGTAGCATGCTGAGGTACTCCTCCTTTCGAGTACTGTGGGTCTGCCGCGTCACACAGAGGCGCTCCCCACTATGGGCCTGCAGCGTCACATAAAGGCGCTTCCCACTGGGCTAGTCAAAACACTCCGAGTCGAATGGTCATCAGTCGTCAGGTCTCAGCCAGCTTGTAGGTCTCCGTACTCTGCACCCTCATCTTTGGGAGGATCTGCTCCATGAGCTACTAGTTGATACTTCAACTTTCATAAAGTTCCATGTAGAAGTATCTCAAAGGTCCGCCTCATCATAGGGGTATCAACACAACAAACGATGCGTTAATGGGATTCCTGGTCTGTGAGTTATTAGCATTTTCTTTCCAGGGGCCTGGTTGGTTATTTTGGTTCAAGCCATCCTGTCCATATCCCTAATATGTACAAATTACAACTTGAGTATTCCAATTAAACTGTCATGATCTAAGCTCTCTGTCGGTATAGACGGTTCGTCAATCGGACACCCGTAGCCCAAGATATGGGCAAAAGGGTGTAAACTGACCATTGTGGGTCCGGGACCGGTCCGACCTAGTCAGATCGACTTGGTCTGACCCAGTCCGTGGGTCCGACCCGGTCTGAGGGAATGATCCAGCCCAATGAGGCAGCCCGACCCGGCGGCCTGGCCTGAATGGGTGGCCCGGCCTGAGGGCGGCCCAGGGGCTCGTGGGGTCTGCCTAAGCCTCGGCTAGGGGGGAAGTCGCGCACCCCCTGGCACCCGAACGGCTCTGCTGTTTGGGTGGAGCTCGAACCAGTGGCAGGTGGTACTGATCTAGCACACGAGGGACCCGACGGGTTCCCGCTCCTCCCAGATGGCCGAGCATCCTGCCACTCCGCATCACTGGCGTGGAGCGCCGGCGCCGCACCCCACCGCTGCAGTCTGCCCTAGCCGCGGTTCTGCCCCATCGTGCGGCGTGATGACACCGTGTGTATCCGTTGCGGCCCACCCTGGCTGCGACTCTCCTTCCACGCCCTCTATGTGACCTGGTGGCATAGCGCTGCCAGTTACTTCGCGGCTCGCCCTTCACCGGTCGCCATTTCTTTTTCCGCGGTCCGTTCCTCCGGTGGTAGTGTTACCCCGCTACCAACGTCAACAAATGAGAACAACAATGTGGGAGGGTTGGGCCATGTTTGTGTGATCTGAGCCCCCCTCATTATGGTGGTATCATTCGGCATTTCTCAATCCATAAATTCAACAACGTAGAATGAGTACAAAATTAACTCAAAAACCCTTACCTCAGATGATGATGATCATTGATGACGTCATGGAAAGGCGGCATCGAATAATCAATGTCAGAAAAGAAAGAAGATATTTGTCGTTGGCGGATGAGCATTCGGAGGTGACGAAGTCAAAGATAGCGTTCTTCGTGGTTGACTCCTTCTCTTTTGGCACGGTTGAAGATTGATGAAGGAGTTCATCGTTCTTCAGTGGTGAGTGGCATTCTTCGATGGAAGGATGAAGTTCTCCAATGGTTCTCCAAGTTCTCTCTCAAAGCTCCCCCAATTTAATAGATTCCAACCAAAATAAAATAATAGATTTTTCTATTATATAATTATTGGAATGAATTCAAAATAATTCAAAAGGTTCTAATTAAATAAATGGAAGAGTTCAATTAATTAATTGTGAGGGTTGGCACATTAAATTAATGTGGGATAGTGGAGAGTTTTCTCCCACATAAATGGGGGGTTAAAGGGGGGTTGAATACCATGTGGGCCCCACCAAAGATATCCTCCCAATGGAGGTTATGTATGGGTGGGCCTCACCACCATAACCTCTCATGGGAGGTAATGGTGTGGTGGCCCCCTCCTTTAACCTCCTCTTGGAGGTTTTAACCACAAAAAAAATAAGTTATCACCTTATTTTTATTTAATTTTATTAAAACCCCAAATCTAACTTCCATTCTCGTTAGAACACAACTGTGATGAAGGTCTCACTAAGAAATCAATGACTCTGCGAGTTCTACGGTGCCCTCAGATTTCAATTTTGAGCACCGGTCCAAATGATAAAAAATATCACTCGTATGTTTGCTAAACGTACCAGAAAAAAACATCAGAAATTGATTCTGGGCACACTAGGCCTCAGAATCATGTGCCGTAAATTTTAACGGACTCATAAAAATCCCATGAATTTAAGAAAAAATATTTCACATAATTTCAGGGACTTTACAGGTATTAAATTCCCTAGTAATTCCTTCTCACTTAGATCAATGATCTACACCAGACGCTCCTCATAAGATGTATCTCTATCTAGCTCAATGTCCTCAAAATCTATAACATGCACTGGATCAGGTATGTACCTCCGAATCTATGACACATGGATCATGTTGTTCATGCCTTGATAGTGAGAATGTTGGTCTAGATGATAAGACAAATTCCCTATCTTCTTGGTGATCTTAGATGTTCCAACATAATATGGTCCTAACTTTCCATTTTTCCCTAGAATTTTTTCCCTAATCGAGGTGTCACTCTCATGAAAATCTGGTTTCCCATAATGAACTCCAAAGGCCATATCCTACGATAGAAATAAAATATTTATCTCCTTCGAGTGGTGATCTAACTTTTATTAATCAGATACACTCTCTTGGATGACTTCAGAACCAAATTGGGGCCAATAACTATTGCCTCATACACCTCATTCCAACAATGTGGTGAGTGACACAGTCTCCAATAAATCGCCTCATACCGTACCACCTGAATCAAATCCTGTTAACTATTATCCTATGCAACTCAATCAAGGAAATGTGATCATCCCACACTCTTCTATAGTCTATCATATATGATCAAAGCATATCCACTTATATGTATATCATCCACTCCCCTAATTTTCAAGTAATCTTCTCATACTATCCATCAGTCTGAGGTTGGTATGTTGTGCACAATCTTAGCTAGGTCCATATGGATTTTTTTTTCATGTCTTGGAAAGATAGTGACACACAACACCTATCTATGTCTAAATAATTTCTCAATGAGACTCTATGAAGGCACACAATCTCTCAGACATAGAGTTTTTTCATCACCTCCATAGAGTGAATATCTATAATTAGTATGAATTTAGCATACTTCATTAACAGACTAAATATCACTCATACTATGTCACAACTCATCAGGTTCTGGGGTAATCTCCATAAAAATTCCATCGTGACTTCTTTCCACTTCCACATTGGAATTGGGAGTGGCTAAAATAAACGACCAGGATGCTTATGGCTGGCCTTAAATCTCTAAACCATATTGAATTTGGAGACAAAACCAATAGAGTTCTAATGGGTTATAGTGCATTAATTTTTTTGTGATCTCACACAATGTTCAACATGAGTACTTCCAATGAGGTATCATGTCCTAGTACTACTCCCACCTAAAAAATTCTTACCTACATAGTTAAAATGACATCTCTAAAATTGAATGTTCAGAGATACTCATCCCATTGTCTTTGCATTTGATTCAGGTCCCTCTGTGTGAATATATAGTGCAGACTCTTATGGACCATGTGAATAATGAATATATCACTAAAGAGATAGTGTCATAAACACTTCAGAACATGAATCACAACTTCAAGATCCAAACCTTGTGTAGGGTATTTATCCTCATGGGGTCATAGCTGATGAGACCCATACGCTACTACATACTCTCTTTGCATCAGCACCGCTCCGAGACCAATATCTGATGTATCATTGTACATTTCATAACCAGTAAAAGGATCATGGAGTGTCATTACTTGAGATATATTTAACCCTATATTCAGCTTAAGGAATGGGGTTTTACACTAGTCTGACCACTAGAACTTCACACCCTTCTTGGTCAATGATTTCATGGATGATGAAAGTTTAGATAGGTCCTAGATAATCTTCTGATAATATCCTGCCAACCCCAAAAAGCTCATAATATCAAATGTGTTTTTTGGTAAATTTATAAGACATCACTACCTGAAAATTCTCTGGGTTTACTGATATACCAGTCTCACATAGAACATGCCCTAGAAATTTTTCCTCTTTGTTCCAAGAGTTACACTTCGACAGATTGACATAAATCCGATGTGGTAGAAAGCATACTCATGACTATATCTAGGTACCTAGCATGTTGCTCTGGTTTTAGTGAGTAAACAAGGATATAATCAACAGAAACTATAAATAATGAGTCTAATTATGGATGAAATATCTCCCTCCTGAGGTCCATTAACTATTATAGTGCATTAGTCATCTAAAAAAACATCACAAAGTACTCATATAGTCCATATATTCTATAAAATTCTATCTTCATAATTTCCTCCTTCCTAACTCGCAACTATTTTTAGGACAATTAATGATCAATTATGGTGAACCATTGGGCTCTTGGTAGTCAACAGAGAATATATTTGTTCCATGAAATGGGTATTGGTTCTTCACCATCACTTGGTTTAGCTTCTGATAATCAACTTATAGACAAAGACTACCATCCTCCTTCTAGAAGAACCATAGGCGAATCCAATTGTGGATTTTCTAGCCTTATGAATTTCTTCCTATCCAAGTCCCCTATCAGAACCTTGAGATCCTTATTCTAGGATGGAACTATAAAACCTGGGGTATCATAATGGTTGCATTCCAAACATGATCTCAATATCATCTTAACTCATCAACCCTTCATAGTATCTACCAGGGTAGAGATTTCCAAAAAATATTTAAACCCATTATTCAGCATGCGAAGAGCCTTCAGTGCTCTAGAAGGATAAAGTGTGATGGAGTTGAAAATCAAGGAAAACTAGACCATTGTTATGAACTCTAATTCCAAGGAGAGAACTAAAGAAAATATTTTGATTATTGAAATCCTACTTCCTAAAGTTCTAGATCACTCTCAACTACATTCTCCTACACATCTTGTGGTAATTCAGACACATACCCCCATACAGATACATTCCATCATGCTTCTAAGGTAGTCGCATAAGACATTATAGAGGCGACATAATCTTTAATGCGAAGGAACACACTTAAAAAAAAGAAATACTGTTGTTAGGATAAATCTTAATCAGTCTATGGGATCACACATTGTTTCACCTAACCAGTCTATTGGACAAAACAATGGTTTTCATAGGAGTCTACCCCTAACTCAAGGTAAACCCTCCCCAGCACTAACCCTTATTTTCAAACCTTCACATTTGTCACAAATTGAAAAAATCAAGACATCTAATTAATGAAATACTATGAAAAACAAAAATATGTATATATATGGCATGTGAACCTACAATCCTAGTAATACTAAATGAACATACGTAAAATCTCATAAATCACATATAACATCATGTGAAACATGCAACTTCAATTAATAATAACAATAGTACATTAATTCCCCACATTATGGGAACTCGGAGGTATACTATTCAGTGTTGGCCATACACTGACATAGTTCTCCTACCCAAGTCCCAATTTCCTATCTCCTAGATAAACTATTCCAAACCAGGACAAGAGAAGATACATGTTAGCATGTCCTAACCCTATGATACATTTTTGTAACATCCTGACCCGAACCACCAGATCTGTGATGGAATTCTACATGGCCTCATTTTCACCTCCCTGTATGCAAGATGTTTCATAAAAGTAGTGAGGGTTTTATTATATCAATGGGGAGACTATACCACCAATATCTTTTCATAAGATCTATAATAAAAAATTAACAATATAATAAATAATTTGAGTAAACATGTAGAAAAGTAAATATGAAATACATGTAATACAAATAAAGGAGAACCCGTAAGTGGAAAGTATGTCCAAAGGAAATAATGAAGATAATGTAAATGAATAAACAATATATCCCACGGTGTCCATCCCAATCTATTACTAGATCCATGTTTCTCTTCTCCACTATCAACTATATAACCATTTCCCTTCACCAGATTCTTCATGCAATATATAAGTTCATCGAAATTCATGAGAAGGGTGTGATTACAAGACTTTGTAGGATACCAACAATGCATCCTTGACCTATTGAGATGAAGTATACAAGTGTATGCCATAATAATAATAAATTTATAACTATCATAGTAACAAAAAATCTAAAATCAAGTAGTCATGCATTAATCAAGCCTCCACAATCCCCCGACTATACCTACATTGGCTCCATGTCGAAAAATGTATTGTATGTTGATAAATATCAAAACCTATCCATAAGGCTATTGGTGAGTAACTCAAAATCCATAAGGCTTTGAGTGAAAACAACCTTCCTGATATCCACAAGGCATTAGGTAATACCTGGAATCCACAAGGAATCATGTATCTATCACTTACCAGGAATTAAGAAGGCATCGAGTAACACTCAGAATCCTCAAGGCATCAAGTGTTTTTCAAATCCTCATAATCTAGAAGATATCGAGAAAATCCATGTTATAAAGTTATCATATTGTTCCATCATCATTATTGAACATCATGTGCGCACCCCACAAGGATTAATCAAAGAATGACGATCACCTTAAATGTATACACATATCAATCCCCCAAAGAAAAACATGACAAGTTATAGCATGACAAAAAAACATAGAATAAATCATGAGAGAATATTACATCACCATATACATGAACATGTGAACCAAATATCATCCTGGAATCAAGAAAACAAATCAATATCTTGGAATCCAAACATAGTATACTATAGGCTACACACACACCCACATGAGATCACAAGTCAAGCCCGATATCAAGTAATTCAACACATAAATTAAATATAATAGCATGTGTAAACAAGATCCCAAAATATAAGGAAATTCTTACCTCAATAGTTGGGAAGCCTCTTTATGGGGTTGTTATCGTGAAGATGTATATGTCAAAGTGTCAACTTTTCAGCGTTTTGAAGATTGATTTATATCAATGGTTTACTAAAACAAAAAAAACTATTTTATTTCAAGAATAAAATAGTTTTGGAGATGATAAATTTCTCTTTCATGAATAAGTCTTAAATTATCATTTAAAATTTTTCATAGTCACTAATGACTTATAATTTTGATTTTATCATTTATATTCTCAATGTGATGATAATTTATCAAAATTAAAATAATCACATGTGATGATAGATTATAATTTTAACATTGTCATTTAAATTATCAATCCGATGATAATTTGTAAAATTAAAAACTTATCACATCTACTGATGAATTATAAATTTAACATTATCATTTAAATTATCCATGTGGTTGTAATTTATGAAAATTAAAAACCACCACATGAACTAATACATTATTATTTTAACTTTATCATTTAAATTATCTGTGTGATGATAATTTATAGAAATTAAAAATCATCCCATACACTAATAAATTATTATATTAACGTTTTCATGTAAATTATTTGTGAGGTCGTAATTTATGAACATTAAAATTTATCACATGCGCTGATTAATTATAATTTTAACTTTATCATTTAAATTATCTCTGTGATGATAATTTATGTAAATTAAAAATCATTAGATGGTCTGATGAATTATATATTTAAATTTATCTTTTAAATTATCCATGTGATGATAATTTATGAAAATTAAAATTTATCACATACACTGATGAATTATAATTTTTAACTTTATCATTTAAACTATCTTAGTGATGATAATTTATGAAAATTAAAAATCATCATATGTGCTGAAAAATTATAATTTTAAATTTATCATTTAAATTATCCATGTGATGATAATTTATGAAAATTAAAATTTATCACATGTAGTGATGAATAATAATGTTAACTCTATCATTTAAATTATTCGTGCAATTATTTTGGTTCTAGGAATCCCCTGATATACAATGATCATAGACGTGCTATCAAATCGATACTTTGACGTATCACTGTTGACGGTAACAAAACCACAAAGAGGTTTTCCCGACTATTGAGGTAGAAAGTTACTTATGTTTAGGGATCTCTTTTATACAGGTTCTATATTTAATTTATGGGTTGAGTTACTTTATATCTTTCTCGAATTGTGATCGTATGTGGTTGTGTGTGTAGCCCATAGTATACTATGGTTTTATTCTATGATACTGATGGGATAACTTGATTTCATGTTGTTGTTTGATTCATATGTTGATGTATATAGTGATGCTATATTTTCTACTAATGTGAGATATGGTTTTTATTGTAACAATCCGAGATTTTATGAGAATTATTCTTTTTAATTTCATTGATGTCTAGTGTTATACGCTACACCAAAATTAGCTTGTTCTATACGCAACACCATATTAGCATGCAATACACGCAACACTATTCTTGGCTCGTGTTACACACAATTTCAAGTTCGTTTTGTAGAAATTATTCTACACAACATTAAGTATATAAATTGTTTAATGTATAAATAAAATAAGTTTTTATTATGTTATACGCAACAACGAAGGGAGCTTTCACTACACATAACCTTTACTTGGCTTGCATTACACGCTATCACGACCTTCCTTAATAGCATGTGTAGTACGCAATACCGAGTTTCACTAAACATCGATATATTGTTATAATACAATTATGAACTAGACATTATGAAATTTATTAACTAACTTTTTAATGTTATAACATTATTATTCATCTTACACTTTTTCTATAACATCATGTGAGAAGAAAAAAATCGAGTAAAATAAGTATTTTTCAAAAAAATGCAGTTTTCCGGCGTTTTGATGGAGCACCCACTTTAAATCTAGTTTTGACATGTTTATAAGTTCAATTTGACAAAATAAAATTCTAATTTGGAATCATGATATAAAATTTTCTTTTGCTAAATTTTTCATATTATTCTGATAACTTTCATATTTTAATGAATAGTAAAAACACGCTATATTTTAATTAAACACAAATATTTTCATCGTAATAATTTATATGGTTAAATTATAATATTTAATGGTTTTAATGTATAAATATAATATATTTTTAACATTTAATATAATGTATGTCATTATAATTGATTTTACATTGAATTCATAGGTAAAATCATTTAAATCTTTTGCAATGTTTTAACTTTTAAAACTTGTTTTCTTAACAATGGGATTAATTTTCAATTAATTTCTGCAACTTCTATGATTTGAATTTTTAAAAATGGATTCCATATTTGGAATCCGTATGTCCCAATTATGTTAATAAGATACATTTTATTTTTAGTCATTTTGAATAGTAACTACGGTAAATTTTATTTACCATAGTTAAAGGTAAATCGAGGTAATTAAGGGTAAATATAATATTATAAAAATACCCTAACACTTTTCCTAATATAATTGGATGATTATATTTTACACTAAATAATAAATGGTTATAAATGGAATCTAATGGATCCCACTTTAATTTTATTAAGACCTTTTATTTAGTTTATTTAAAAGAAAACTGAAATGTCTCACTCAAACATTAATAATTAGATTATTTTTAATATATAGTTATATAGAATATAAATTAGATTATAAATACTAATTTGAAATATAAAATGGTTTTATTTATCATGGTAATTTATTTTCAATTTTTAATAAATATTTTATTACCTTAAAATCTTATACATTAATGATGTTGAAATTATTTATTTAGTGAAAAATCAATAATATAGTTTTTATTAAAATAATAATAACTATAAAAAGGACCAGAAACTTGACCAAACATTATTGGTCGAGTATATATATACCCTAACCATCCAAGGGTCGATATGTGGACCATTTGGAGCCTTATAAAAATGATTAGGACATTTAAATTATTTTATTTTAAATGATGTCAAAGATGTCACCTTCATAATTTAATAAGTATAACAACTAAAATGTTGTTATTTTAAGATGATAAATTCGAGTAAAAATATTATTATTAAAGGTATTATATTTATCTTAATTATAGGTTTTTATTTTTAATTTTTATTCAAATAATATGTATATTAAATGATTATAAAAAAATGATGTAGAAATTGCTTTATTAATGGAAATATCAATTAAATGGTTTTATAAATATTAAAATAAAAATTTTATGAACTAATTAATGTTCTCCACAAATTTTATATATGAATATGACTTGTTAGGAATCTATTAAACTTATTGGTTAGAATATATCCTCTGTGTGGATTTTATTTAAATTCAAATAAATGAATAGTTTCAAAATTAACAATATTGTTATTTTATAAAAATAACATATTATTAAATTGTTTAAAAATCACATAAATATATAAAAATTATAAATTGAAATTTATATGGTATAAAATGTCATTAAATAACAAATTATGGATAATTCACAACATATAAGTAATTATTTATAACAATTTAAAATTTTGAATATTATTACAAAAAATAAGATTAAATAAATTAAATAAGGAAAAATCAAATTGATAATGTTAAAAATAATTCCCAACACGTATAAATTTTATTGGATAAAGAGATTACAACCCTATATCATCTCATCTTAGTATTTAAGTCATTTTTTGAGGTTTTTATGTAGGTTTATAATTTATTATAAATTAATATTTCTTATGCTTCCAAAGGTGCCTCTCTCCTTTCTTATAAAAGGGCACCTCCTCCGTATTCTCTTCACAACACTTTGAGCCTTAAAGATCGGCCAACCCCTAAAAATTTATCTTCTCCACTTCCCTAAAAACATTCCTGAGGTTCTGTTATTCTCAAAAGTCCTACTCTATTTCCTTAATTGGAAGATTAAAAGAGGTGCGTCGAGGAAGAGGTAATCTCTTCTACCGATTCTTTCAAGTTTCATTATTTTTAAACTTCTTCTTCTTTAGTTGTTTCATTATAAAGTAATAACATCAGTATCAATAATATACTGATATGTTATTATAAATATGAAATAACCCCATTTCACCTTATATCCATCCTATAGAAAACGAAATCAATGTGCGTGTGTATGTACGGAATACCGTCTCCACGCCGTGGTGTAATCCGTTTTTCCACCACCATGTTACTTGGATGGGTATAATGGTGTAAAAAAATAACTATATATTGTTTTTATAACATCATACTAATTTTAAGATATTATATCATCCACTCCAATTCCCTTCAATAATTAGGTGAACGATATCATCGCTCGTGCGTATGTACGGATTACAGTCTCCACGACGCGATGAGATTCATTCTCCATGTTAACCCTTAAAAAATGATTATAAAGTGTATATAATTAATAATAATGGTATATATAACCTAATAATGCTATTGTATTTATGTATATATATATACATGTCATCTACTTACTTCCATTCAAGTCAATAAGGAAAGGAAAACAACGTTCATGCGTACGTACAACATACCGTCTCCATAAACGGTGTATTTCATTCCATTTATCAATATATCATATATATTTATATGCTGAATATTTATTCTATATAAATCATGTTTTACATTCTGGAATTAAGTAAATCAGGATATAAGTAAGAACAATAAGTCGAAACACGTACAATAAATGAAAATATTTTACCCAAAACGCTGCTTTAACAAGGAATTTACAAAATAACGGGTAATATAAAGTCATAAGTGAATCATATATGACATCATAACAATTAATATGATTCTGTAATAAGTAAATGACATTATTTAAATCATTATATAGGTGGTTCAGATACATACGAAGCATATCATATATAAGGTAAGGGATAATTATTCCAATCTCGTTCTTATCCGAGATTGTTTATTCGTAAGTATTTAATGGGGTTTTGTTTATCATCCATGTACATGTTTTCTAGAAAATGTGTTCACAAAAAGTTGCTATTATTCCATGTATGTTAAAAGTCATTTTTACCCTTTTTGGACATTTACCACCTGGTATGTAAGGAATCTTTCTTTTTTTTACCATACTAGGTACTTTTTGACTTTTCCAGCAAAAGTACGAGAAGAATGTTTTTTAACTTATATGGAATGAACAGATTTTTATGGTTTCATAACGCCTTATTTACAAAAATATTCCTCTACATGATTTCATGATTATTTTCAACAAAATCCTTTTCTTTTAAAAATACATGGAATTTTATGAAAGAAAATGATTTTGAAGAAGAAAAGATATTTTCCTCAATAATTCATTTCAAGTGTTTTATCAAAACCATTTTCCATCTAAGATGAAATTATTTCATATGTGTATGTTTCAAGTATAATGTCTCTATTATTTACATGGTTTCACTTTTCTTATGATGAAATGATATCCATTTGTTTTATATTGATTATGTTATGATGGGATGATGTTTGTGAAACCCATTTTATTCTTTGAGTTATGATAAATGATTTATGTTTATGTTGTGGCACAAGTAAGAATGATTTAATTATGAGATGGGTGGGACCAATATCTCCCTCCAATTCATTGGGTAAATATTTATATCACATGAGATATACATGGCTGTAATGGAAATTTAATCAGGTTCAGTGATACAGGACTGGAACGAGGAGTGAAATCGATTTAAAAATGGACTTTGTCCACTATGATTTTCTTGACAGCAATGCCTAGGATACTATGGAAATCATAACATGTGCTTAATGGTTGAAAAAATTACATGTTTTATTTCCATGATATATTATCATGATTAATGTTTCTTTATGATTTATGCCTTACATACTGCCATGTTTTATGTCATTGCTCAATATTTTGATGTTTAAACATTATGTTCTTGTTTTTTTTAAGTTCAAATGTATATGATTTGTTCTATTTCCTCCATCCTCACCCTTATAGAGCATTTGAGCTCACCGTTTATATGATTTATTTTCCCCAAGATTTAAATAAAGGTTTTAGGTAAGAAAACAAAATGGGAAGATCTTTATTGGAGATGTTGAAGATCATTCACCATGATTAGAAGATTATATTCTGAGTTTCCAAATACACTAAACTATTACAGTCCTTGTGTGTCTGTTTTTTTATGTATTAAGTATTCTAAAAAAGCAATGTAATGTCCACGTACTTATAGCTTTGGTTCTCTAGAGTTGGTATTAGAGGAAAGGTTTAGTTAACCTTTGGAAACCAGGATGCGAAAACATTAGTGAGATCCCAAGAAAATATTTCTATGGTATGTCTAGGGATGTCCCTAAGGTTACGTATAAGTATAGGTTATAATCCTATAATTATGGTAATGATAATATAATTAAACCTAAGATATTAGAGATTTAAAGTACTCCCCCTTGATAATGTTTTTTTTCTAGTACGGTTTTTTCCTCTCAGACTATTCTTTTGTGGGTTTTAAGAAATGGCAGGAAATATGAGGATTCATGTTAATGGAGAATATGACGTTCTTCATGAGAAACCAAATGAAGAGGGATTTGGATGTGAAAAAATCATTATTATTCCTAATCATAAATCTCATAATATGATCAATAATCTCAACTTTGGTAAGTTTCCTGACTCATCTAATAAGAGAAAGATGGAGTTTCATGATTATCATAGAGGAAAGAAATTTTAGTTTCCGCCATGTAAATTTGGTGGGAAGAGGCATCAGGGAGAATGTTTCAAAGGAAGTGGAAGATTCTTTGGGTGTGGAAAATATGGATACAAAGCCAATAATTGAAATGGAAAAGGTTTAGTTAACACCATGGACAAGGATAATGGTATTACTAAGACATCAACAACGGTTAAATGTTTTAAATGTGGAATGTACGGGCAATATGAAAAGCAATACCCTAAGGGAAAATCTCAGGAAGAGAATCAGCATGGTCTTATGGGTAGTATTTATATTTATGATGATGAAGAGACTAGAAATGATATGTGAGATGAAAGAATTGTTCAAGCTCAGTCAATGGTTTAAGAAGGTAGTGGAATAATTGCATGTTTATCAAGAGTAATATGGTATAAGTAATCTCATGGTACTGTGGAATAAAGAGACATCTAAGGATTGTTACACATTTGTTTTACCTAATGTTTTTGAAAGTATATGTTGAATGGTACCGGTAAACATGAAAGGTTATTCATATATTTTTGGAAAGCACCTAATATGTGCATAAAGAAGGGATAAGGAGATAATGAAATTTTTGATATTATTAATGATCTCATTATTGATAAAAAGAAAAATTGATATCATGTTTTGAGTATATAGAATTTTTGTGATTTTTCTATGTGTAAAGAGTTAGCTTTTGATAGCTTTCATTTTCTCACTATGGTTCTATGGTAATTTTTGAGAATACATGATTAAGGTTATCACATGTTTAGAATGCGATCAACAAAATATATCATACGATATATGTGGGATAAATGATTGTATTCACTTGCTTATTATGTGACCTCTCCAGTGATAGTTTTATTTATACTATGAGATTGGAAAGATGTATTTTGGATAAATATAAATATTGGAATGGATTATGTCGGACATAAGATAGTATTGTTTAAGGCTAGAACTTTTTTGTTATGTTATAATAGTTTTAGAAAAAGGACAACCCGTAGGACAGGTGACAACCTGTATCGTTGTACAAGTATGTGGGAATCGAACCCACAACCGAAGTGCGACATGCCTTTATCTCCTACCACTGGCCTAGAGGAAGTCCTTGGTTGGTAGAAACTAGTTTTATTTTATTAAGCGGTATGATATATGAAGTATAAGTCCATTTTAGGAACCATATACGACAAATCTCACCATACATTCACTTATCTATATAACTTTTGTTAACATTATGTTTGAGACAGATAGAATGACCTATCATTCTATCTCATGATTTTCAAACACATCACAGAAGAAAAATTCAACATCATTTCTTTAAGAGATGAAGTGGAAATTGTTTAAGGCACAAACAATCGCGAGATTGTACCAAAATCAAGTAAGTATTTATTCTAATTCAAAATTTTCAACTTTAGGGAAATGATATTGAAAACCAGAAATGTTGTCCTAGTGCTCTTATATCTTATGAATCTGATGGTACCTTAGATAATCACAAATTTATGGCTTTGTGATTGTTGGATTTTTCATATCCATGTTCTCTACCACTCTCCATAAGAACTTCATGGTTAGATTTCTTTTCCATATCCATATTTTCACCTATGTTCTCCTATGTGGAAACTCAGTGATGAGTTTATTTGGGTAACTGTTATGTTTCATAATTTACTTTTTAAAATTATGTTTTATTATTACTTTTTACGATTTGGGTTTCTATGAAAGAATCTTTCATGTAGTAAACCATTTATAACCCCGGTGAATTTCAAGGGCGAAATTCATTTTAAGGGGGGTAGAATGTAACAACCCAAGATTTTATGAGAATTATTCTTTTTAATTTTATTGATGTCTTGTGTTATACGCTACACCAAAATTATCTTGTTCTATACACAACACCGTATTAGCTTGGAGTATACACAACACTATTCTTGGCTCGTGTTACACACAATTTCGAGTTCGTTTTGTAGAAATTATTTTTTGCAACATTATGTATAGATTTTGTTTAATGTATAAATAAAATCAGTTTTTATTATGTTATACGCAACAACAAAGGTATCTTGCACTACAAGTATCCTTGACTTGACTTTCATTACACGCAATCACGACCTTCCTTGATAGCGTGTGTATTACGCAATACCGGGTTTCACTAAACAATGATATATTGTTATAATATTATTATGAACTAGCCATTACGAATATTATTAACTAAATTTTTAATTTTATAACATTATTATTTATCTTACACATACATTTTCTAGAACATCGTGTGAGAACAAAATAAATTTTTTGAGTAAAATAAGTATTTTTCAAAAAATGAAGTTTTGCCTCCTTTTGATGGCCCACCCACATTAAATCTAGTTTTTGACATGTTTATAAGTTAAATTTGACAAAATAAAATTTTTATTTGGAATTAGGATATAAAAATTTTATTTGGATAAAATTTTCATATTATTATGATAACTTTCATATTTTAATGAATAGTAAAAACACGCTATATTTTAATTAAAAACAACTTTTTTCATCGTAATAATTTATGTGGTTAAATTATAATATTGAATGGTTTTAATGTATAAATAGAATATATTTTTACCATTTAATATAATTTATGTCATTAGCATTGATTTTACATTGAATTCATAGGTAAAATCATTTCAATCTTTTACAATGTTTTAACTTTTAAAACTCATTTTCTTAACAATGGGTTTAATTTTAAATTAATTTCTGCAACTTCTGTGATTTGAATTTTGAAAAATGGATTCCATATTTGGAATCAGTAGTTCTAAATTATTTTAATAAGATACTTTTTATTTTTAGTCATTTTGAATAGAAACTACGGTAAATTTTATTTACCATACTTAAAGGTAAATCGAGGTAATTGAGGGTAAATATAATATTAGAAAAATACCCTAACACTTGTCCTAATATAATTGGATGATTATATTTTACCCTAAATCTTACTTGGTTCGAAATGGAATCTAATGGATCCCACTTGTATTTGATTAAGCCCTTTTATTTAGTTTATTTAAAGGAAAGTGAAATGTCTCACTCAAACTTTAATAATTAGATTATTTTTAATATATAGTTATATAGAATATAAATTATATTATAAATACTAATTTTAAAGATAAAATGTTTTTCTTTATCATGGTAATTTATTTTTAATTTTTAATAAATATTTTATTACCTTAAAATCATATACATTAATGATGTAGAAATTATTTATTTAGTGAAAAATTAATAATATAGTTTTTATTAAAATAATAATACCTATCAAAAGGACCAAAAACTTGAAAAAACATTATTGGTAGAGTATATCTATACCCTAATCATCTAAGGGTCTATATTTGGACCATTTCAAGCCTTATAAAAATGATTAGGACATTTAAATTATTTTATTTTAAATGATGTCAAAGATGTCACCTTCATAATTTAATAAGTACAACAATTTAAATGTTGTGATTTTAAGATGATAAATTTGAGTAAAAATATTATTATTAAAAGTATTATATTTGTCTTCATCATTGGATTTAATTTTAATTTTTATGCAAAAACAAGTATATCAAATGATTATACAAAAATGATGTAGTAATTTTTTTATTAATGGAAATATCAAATAAATGGTGTTATAAATATTAAAATAAAAAAAATATGAAATAATTAATGTTATACACAAATTTTATAGAAGAACATGACATGTTAGGAATATATTAAACATATTGGTTCGAATATATCCTCTGTGTCGATTTTATTTAAATTCAAATAAATGAGTAGTTTCAAAATTAACAATATTGTTATTTTATAAAAATAACATATTATTAAGTTGTTTAAAAATAACATAAATATTTAAGAATTATAAATTGAAATTTATATGGTCTTAAATGTCATAAAGTAACCAATTATGGATAATTAACAACACATAAGTAATTATTTATAACAATTTAAAATTTAGAATATTATTACCACAAATAAGATTAAATAAATTAAATAAGGATAAATCCAATTGATAAGGTTTAAAATAAATTCCCAACATGTCTAAATTTTATTGGCTGATGATATTACAACCCTATCTCTTCTCATATTCGGAATTAAGTCATTTTTGGAGGTTTTTATGTGGGGTTTGAATTTATTATAAATTAATATTTCTTTTGTTTCCAAAGGTGCCCCTCTCCTCCCTTATAAAAGGGCACCTCCTCACTATCCTCATCACAACACTTTGAGAATTAAAGCTCTGAAAAACCCTGCCCATTTATCTTCTCCACTTCCTTAGAAACATTATAGAGCTTTTGGTCTTCTCAAATGACCAACTCTAGTGCCTTAAGAGGATGCTTAAAAGAGGTGCGTCGAAGAAGAGGTAATCTCTTCTACCGATTCTTTCAAGATTCGTTCTTCTTCAACTTATTCTTCTTTAGTTGTTTCATTATAAATTAATAACACCAGTATCACTAATATACTGATATGTTATTATTAATATGAAATAACCCCATTTCACCTTCTATCCATCATACGGAAAATGAAATCACCGCTCGTGCGTATGTACAGAATTTCGTCTCCACACCGTGGTGTAATTTGTTTTTCCACCACCACCTTACTTGGATGGGTATAATGGTGTAAAAAAATAACTATATATGGTTATTATAACATCATAATGATTATAAGATATTATATCATCATGTAAAATTCCCTTCAATAATTATGGGAACGATATCATCGCTCGTGCGTACGTACGGATTACCGTCTCCATGACGCGATGAGATTCATTCTCCATGTTAACCATTAAAGAATGATAATAAAGTGTATTTAATGAATAATAATGGTACATATAACATAATAATGCTACTGTATTTATGTATATATATACATGTCATCTACTTACTTCCATTCAAGTCAATAAGGAAAGGAAAACAGCGTTAATGCGTACGTACGACCTACCGTCTCCATGAATGGTGTATTTCATTCCGTTTATCGATATATCATATATATTTATATACTGAATATATATTCTATATAAATCATTTTTTACACTCTATAATTAAGTAAATCATGATATAAGTAATAACAATAAGTCGAAACACATATGATAAATGAAATGATTTAACCCAAAACGCTGCTTTAACATGGAATTTAAAAAAGAATGGGTAATATAAAGTCATAAGTGAACCATATATGATATCATAACCATGAATATGATCTTGTAATAAGTCAATGACATTATTTAAATCATTATACAGGAGGTTTTTATACATACAAAGCATATCAGACATAAGGTAAGGGATAATTATTCCAATCTCGTTCTTATCCGAGATTGTTTATTCATTAGTATTTACTGGGGTTATGTTTATCATCTATGTCCATGTTTTCTAAAAATGTTTTCATAAATTTTTTACTATTCTTCCATATAAGTTCAAAGTCATTTTTACCCTTTTTGGACTTTTACCACATGGTATGTGAGGATTCCTTCTTTTGTTTACTATACGAGGTACTTTCTGACTTTTTCAACAAAAGTACAAGAAGAATTTTTTTTATCTTATACGACATGAATGGATTTTTATGGTTTCATAACGCCTTATTTACATAAATATTCCTCTACATGATTTCATTATTATTTTCAAAAAAATACATTTCTTTTAAAATTACATGGCATTTTGTGAAAGAAAATGATTTTGAAGGAGAAAAGATATTTTCCTCAAGAATTCATTTCAAGTGTTTTATCAAAATCATTTTCCATATAAGATGATATTATTTCATATGTGTATGTTTCATGTATAATGTCTCTATGATTTACATGGTTTCACTTTTCTTATGATGAAATGATATCCATTTGTTTTATATGGATTATGTTTTGATGGGATGATTTTTATGAAATCCATTTTATTCTTTGGGTTATGATGAATGATTAATGTTTATGTTGTGGCACAAGTAAGAATGATTTCATTATGAGATGGGTGGGACCTATATCTCCCTCCAATACATTGGGTAAATTTTTATATCTCATGAGATTTACATGGAAGGAATGAAAATTTAATCCGGTTCGGTGATACAGGACTGGAACGAGGAGTGAACTCGATTTAGAAAGGGACTTTGTCCACTAAGATGGTCTTGGCAGCAATGGCTAGGATACTATGGAAATAATAACATGTGATTAATGGTTTCCACAATTACACTTTTTATTTCCATGCTATTTTATCATGATTAATGTTTCTTTATGATCTATTCCTTACATACTTTCATGTTTTATGTCATTGCTCATGATTTTGATGTTTAAACATTATGTTCATGTTTTTTAAGTTCAAATCTATATGATTTGTTCTATTTCCTCCATGCTTACCCTTTCTGAGCATTTGAGATCACCCTTTATATGTTTTATTTTCCCCAGGATTTAAAGAAAGGGTTTAGGTAAGAAAAAAAGGGATGATCTTTATGGGAGATTTGAAGATCTTTCACCATGATTGGAATATTGTATTCTGAGTTTCCAAAGACATTAAAATATTATGGTCCTTGTGTGTCTGTTTTTATTATGTATTATGTATTCTGCAAAAGTAATTTAATGTCTATGTACATCAAGCTTTGGGTCTCTACATTTATCATGCTATAACTTATCATATTTTCTTTTGGAGTATTGGTATGTGTATACTTGATAAGTGACAATCATGGTATGATTACTCCTTGTGGGCTGCACGCATGATGTGCGACATTGACGAAGGTGAAAAATTATAACCTTTCAACATGGAATCTACATTCTGCCTTGTGGAATCCAAGTATATGACTGAAAATTGTTTCCTTATAGATTTTAAGAGTTACATGATGCCTTTTTAATTTCAGGTAGGTCATATATACTCATCAACTTGGGATTATGAGTATTATCCAATGCCTTGGGGATTTAGCATAGGTGGTTGTCACCTGATTCCTTATGGATTCGGAGTGACTCACCCCCATAGTTATGGATGGATTTGAATAATTATACACATAAAATAAATTTTCTAACATGGATCTAAAGGAGGTACAACTGGGGGGGGGGGGGGGGTTGTGGCGGATTGGTTAATTCATGACCGCTCAATTTTGGATTGTTTGTAACTATGATTGTTACAGATTTATTATTACTATGGAATATACTTGTATACTTGATCACATCGGGTTAAAGATACATTGGGGATGTCCAACTGAGTCTTGTACTTACAACCTACCTATACATTTCAATGTTCTTGAAGATTTCATGTGGAATCTAGTGAAGGGAAAGGGCTCTATGGTGAGTAGTTGAGAAAAAGAGCATGGATCGAGTATCAGATCTGGATGGAATCATGAGGATCTATTTTTTATTCATTTAAATTATCTGATTTATTTATTTTGGACATGATTTCCGCTTATAGGATCTCCTTTATTTGTGTTACATGTATTTCATCTTTACTTTTCTGCATGTTTACTATGATTATTTATTATGTTGTTCATTTTTTGTTATTGATCTAATGAAAATGTATTTAGTTGATAGTATCTTGAATGATGGACTTAGACCTTCACTACTAGTTGATAACCTCTTGTGTATGGGGAGGTGCACATGAGGTCATTTAGCATTACAACTTAGATCTAGTGGTTCAGGTTGGGATGTTACAATTATCATGTATTTATAGCATATATAGCCAATTTATGTTGGAATATGAGCAAGATTTGTTTCCTACTTTTTTCCTATTTACATAATATATATATTTAATACCCCTTTTACATGATGTTTTCTATTGAATATTTAAAATTCGATATCATTTTGGTAGTAAAATGATTTACCCACCTTAGGATTCAATCGTGAGAATAATTTTCAGTTTTAATAATAGGGATGTGAACATTAGTAGTTCATTGATTAATTTCATAGTGTTTTCATCAAACTGTAACTTTATTTTTTATCAATTATTATTTGCATCAAAATTTACCTTTCATTCTCTTTGGGCATACATTTTTTTAGAAAAAAAAGTTCATTTTCCATGTTGTCATTGTTTTTTGAACTTTTCTTTCCCTCCATGGAATTTTCCTTGTGAAATTTTGTTGTATTGATCTTATAAAAGTATTTTCTTAATAATTTATTTATATTTACATTTTTAATTGAATATGAAGTTATTAATTGGTAGTGTAATTTTAATTTTGTTTTCAGTATCCCTAAAAAATAATTTTGATCCTAGAGTTGTATTTTTAATATTTTAGTTTGATTAAAGTTGATGAAATATTATGTTTTAATTTGGAAAAGATTTTTATATCTCAGAACTAATTCACTATTTATTCTTTATTTTCTATATGTTAATTAGTTTTATAGTTTGAATTAATTATATGATAATATATTTTATGTGCGTTCAACCATGGTTAACAAGGAGAATATTAAATAAGGTTTGAAATATAAATTAATAATACTAAATTATATTCAATTATTTCATATTTGATAAATATATCAACCATGTATATAGTATATTAAAAAAACCATATTTATGGAGTCTATATAATTATGAATATTAATTTTTTTTGTAAATTACTTTTTTTTCATTCCAAAAAATTTCCTTTTTATCATAAAAAAAATTATTTATAATTATAATGCCTCTTCCTATTTTACTTAAATGGTTCCCATACTAGGATTCACATGACCTCAAAAACACCTCCCAACACAATAAATGCTTCCAACTAATTAATAGTGACAAAAATAAAAATTTGGAGACCATGCCATCTGAAATAAGGCCCTTATGGTCACACCTCAATCTTCCAAGAAAATAGAATGGACCATTTATATAATAATCATCCCAAAATCCCATAGACTTAAAACATAGATCCAATAGGTTCACAAAATTCATAATAGAGTGTAGTATACTTATAACTGTTATGTATAAACTGTAATAGATTAGGTACAATAGATAAATAAATAAAATGGGAATCATATAAATAAATAACATAATGTCAAATACCTACTGAATAAAAATTCAAATTTCATTCACTATCCCCAAGAGAACTCACAAAATCATGAGGTCATATTTTCTGCCCCTATTACATGTTTAATGAAACACATGTACATATACATGAAATACCTATGAATTTAGAGAAATCAAGAGGATTTACCTATGTACATCAACACCCATACCATGAATATGGGTAAGGGGTGAGACTAATAACCTAGAATTATTCCCCAGTGCCTCATTAAATCAATTTTATATCGTGATCAAGAGGATGTACATGAAAATAATATATACAGTGAAATCATGGTGTTGTAATACACCCACCCAAAAACATAACATGATGGTAGAATGAAAACGGAAATTTATCCATTGGGATTTAACTAAACCAACTGAAACCCCAACCACACATACATTAACCATTGCTAGGGTGTCTATGACCATGTCACACCAACGACCTAGGGTGACCAAGTCCTACGTTGGAACTAATGGATTTTAATTATAATAACTTCGACCAGTGCCTAATTTCTAGGATTTCAATTGACAACATTGGTGAAATATACCCATCCTAGGTACATAAGAAGACACTGATAAGAAGTATAATCATCCATGGAATATAATGAAATCACTCAGCACATCCTTCATAACAACATCATAATTTATGAAGGTAAAAATAATATTTCATCCTATTTAAATTTATTGTATTATCCTCGTGAGTGTTCTCTATGACCTAACGGAGGCCTAAGGAGAATCTTTGAATTCTTCTGATCCTAGTGCTCTAGAAATTGGAGAGACCGACTAATCCATAGTGTTATCACAAAGTTAGGGATAACCATGTGAATAAACCATGTCAGGAACTGGATTCATATTAGAAGGTGGCATAGTTTCGCCTAACCATGCAAGAAAACCTGCATGGCCATGAAAATATTTTCATAAAAATTATAAATCCACTTCGAGTGGGATGGGAAAGGTTAGACAAACTGCGAAACTTATCTTCTACAGGGGGGTCCTAGACAATGTCAGCCACACATTTGCTGTATGGATTGGTCATTAGTGCAGCCAAACTGTGTGACCCATTTTGTTATGGCGAATTTACCATTTTACCTAGAAATTATTTTAACCCTCAAACCTTCTTTTTCTTCTTCTCTAGTAGGTGTGTTGTTATTTCCCCCTCCCATGGAGCACTCCTAAGCCTATGTTTGGTCCATAAATAACTTCTTCAAATGACCTATGTTTTCATTGTCATTTGCTACATTAGATACACAATAGTATGATATCAAATTAAATTAAATTATATATTTTTTATCTTCCCATCTCCTACACTAATTGGGTTCGATTTCATATTCTATATTTTTAGTGCATTTTTCTATTTTCCCAATTTCATCTGTTCAAATTCAAACTAGAAGCCCATATTCGGAAAAGATTCATATGTGGGCCTAATATAGGTGGTATAATAATTCTTCCCTAAATTTTTAGTTGTTTTATATCTTTCAACATTCTTCCACATGATGAACATATCTGCATGTTTCCAAAATGTGTCGTTCATCTTTAAAATTAAATGTAGCATGTTGTGTGACACCATAAAGTCTTGATCGATTAATTAGAGGATGTATACCTCATTGATTTCCATCCCATTGGGAGTGATAAATTAAATTCCCTATTTAATGTTAATGTGTGAGTGACCAACCACCTACTAAGTGGGTTTTATTGACCTTGAATTTGAGATGCCTTTATTTAATAATTAAATTGTTCAGTTTAATTGAATAAAAGTGGATAGAAAGGCCACACCACATATATATAGTAATATAAATGAATTATATGGAGTCTGATACCCATTGTTTGACTGGGTTAAAGGATGGTCAATGAATTAGAGGTAATCCCTCATGATGATTATTATTAGACCATTGATATTGGTTCATGAAAAATGGTTAAGAGATTTTTTGTGATTTTCATTTCATGCAACCTTACACTTGGTTTCGATCATGTAATATCACACCACCTATTATTACATGAATTATATTCTTGATATTCCATGTTATTTTCACCAGGTATTGGGAATGATGAATAAACACAACTTCTCAAGTGATGAGAACGATATCTCACATTCATATGTGATTCTATTCTAGTACCCTTGTTGGATCCAATGGCTCATTATACTAGTCATGGACTATCGAGTCATAACCCAGGTCTAGGTTACACTTAATGTAGAGGTATATGCAAGTATATGTTCTTATATATAAAATATATATATGTATACATATTATAACCATATTATTAATTATATATAGTAAACAGATCACAATTAATCTTTCTTAAACCAAAGGTAGCAGACTCTGTAAGGAGGCCTTCAGGAACTTGAGATGACAGGTATTTACTTTTCATTATATATTATTAGTTGTTATAAATGAACACTATTATGATATATAGACATGATGGATTATTATATTCACTATTGGAGGTGGCCTACTAAATTTATCTCATATCCTACTCGGTCTACCCTTAGTACCCAAGATGAATTCATGAATAAAGGATTGGAAAAGGGAAAGAAACATATCATTGTTTCTTGACCTATTTTTTTTATAGCATAGATCATGGGAGAAGAGGACTCTGTGTATGCTCACGAATCTAGTAAAGCCGTCTTTTGGTATTGTTTTTAAATTTTTTTATAGCATGTTGTCTATGATTATTTCCAATTATACCCATCCCCCATTATATATAGAATAAATATGTGATATAATTTTTATATGATTAACCATTTGGATTTTTATTATTTCTATAGTTTCTTGGATGTTTACACTTCCTATATTGATTATGTAATATTTTTCAATTATGCTGTTGGTTATCACTTATGATTTTGTTGTTCATTATCTCTATTTATATCTGATATTACACTCTGATTTGAGGTTATATCCACCCCACTATACTACCTGGGTCCCTAACTACTATTAAATGGCCTATGGTATACATGGGGTTTCACATGAGGCCATGTGAACCACAAGATATAGGCACTGTTTTTGTGGATCTTAGGTCATGACATTATAAAGTGGTGTCAGTGCTTATTTCCAATTATCTTAATATTTGGGTATTAGATAGAAGAGTAGGGAAGATGAAAATTTGGTAGTCATACTATCCCTATGAGTATCATACCCATGTATTGGGGAAACTAAAATTACCATGGACAAGTTCTTTCTATTATTTTATTATGCACGTTACAATTGATTCTATTTGACCATTGGGTGACACAAATGTTTTTTTGACATTATTAATTTTTATTTCATTATTTTAGATTTACGTTTTCCATGGTAGTTTAATTAGAAGAGTTTTAATCTCATGAATCTTCTTAATCACATTAATAATTTTATTCCATGATTTTCTTATGCCATGATTTTTTTACATGTGTTTCCTACAATATATAGTTTGTGCCTAAATTATTATTTATTATATTGTGAAAAAATTTATTACATGGATAAAATAGTTCTATTAATTAATGTTCCTACATCTAATAAAATTGTTTTTTCTCTAGGTAGATTGATTACGGAACCATAATTTACCCATTTATGCTATGTTTAATCCATTAACCATTGGTTCAATGTGATGAAAAAAATTTTAGTTGGATTTCTTGAAAGACTTTTATAATTTATAAAGCATGTACCTATACAAATTGAGAATGGTAATTTATGTAATCCAACAATTTTAATATAAGCTTTTATATCTTGATACCAGATACAAAGGATAGGTCAAATTTACAATATTTTCCAATTAAATTTTACAAGAAGTCTGGACTTTATAAACTGGGAATATTGACATACCTCATACTGACAATTCTGATACATGTCACTAGTGTAGAAAACAAGGTCACAAGAAACCCTAGGGTATGAAAGATCCATATATGGGTAGATTTTGTCGTAGGATGGGCCACATTCTGTGATTCTATAGAAATTTACCACCAACGAATAACGAGTGGGGATGTACACTGACTCCATGTTATAGAGTGGGGATGACAGTATCTCACAATGTAGGTAGTTGGAATACCCCTAGACAGGCAACCCGTGTGGGTGGTCGAGGTAGAAGGAATCAACCTCCGGATTAATAGTTTTAGTAGAGCGGTCCCACTTTGTGATGTTAGGTTGAAACATTGGACCGATCTATGGGAAAATTACATGTAGTAGAACCTATGCTAGAGGATCAGAGAAATTAATCTTCTATAATTTGAGGTACAATTTTTATAGCCTATAATTTAGTGTCCTCTTTATTTGAAATTGTTACATCACACTCTTTTATATCCGTTGAAATTATGGAGGGTTTGGGAATCAATATAGACAACTTTTTTGGATTGATGAAACTCAATACCTCATTGGGTATTCGTTTAGATAGTTTTTTGGATGTTAATATTTTCCCTTGAAGATATGAGGATATTTATTCATATGGAATATACTATTTCTTAACATGTTTCATTTTTATGTAATTATTTGGATTGATTGGTAGATTTCCTATTGATCCCATAATATTTTTTAGTGCCAGAGGGAGACATTTACATCAAGATAGGGAGGTTGGCATGTTCTCAAGGGATAATGGGATGTTCATGCATCTCATGATATCCCTAAGCATCCAGGGTTGGGTAGAGTGACATCAAAGATCACTAGTATTTTCATATATGATTGTGGAATACAATATATTATTTTCTATCTTATGGTGGATAATTTAAGGGACGTCTACCCTGGAGATATTTCTAGGCTACCTATTGTATGAGAGGTAGAATTCACTATTGAACTAGTTCAAAGAGAAACACTAGTGTCTATTAATCATTATTAGATGATATCTACAGAGATGTGGGAGCACAAGAAGCAATTTTAGGAACTTGAAGCTAATGGTTTTATCTGTACTACTACCTCACCACGGGGTACACCAGTCCTTGTTCCAAGAAGGTGGATGATACCCTTAGTTTTTTATAGATTACATTCAATTGAACCAACTCTCTTCTAAGAATTTGTATCCATTTCCTCAAATTGACAACATTTTTTATCATATTCAAGGAGAGAATGTGTTTTCAATGATTTATATGAGTTTAATCTATAAATAGGTACATATAAGATCCTTCTAAATACCTTTAAAAACCATTCAACATAGTTATTTCCATTACGAGTACCTACAAATGACGGTCAATCGTATATATATGCCTTAAGTTTTCTTTCCTCAAATTAACTCACTTTTATTCAAGTATTTAGATGTATTCGTGGTAGTATTTGTGGATGACATCTTAGTTTATTATCTCTTTAGACACGACCATGATCAACATATTGATATAGTGATGAATATAATGAAAGATCACTTGATTTTTGAAATGCTCACTAAATACCATAGAATGAAAAATTCTACTTCCTGGGTCATATCATCTAAAAGACTGAAGTATATATAATCCCAAATAATGTGAGACTTATATTTTATCTAGAGAATCCTAGGAAAGTTATTTATAAACATAGTTTCCTGGGGCTATATAGGTATTACAAACACTTTATATAGTACTTTTCACACATAGAGGAATCTCTTATGATCTTGTCTAAGAAGGGAATGGAATTCAGCTGGATAGAATGTTGTGAAATATCAATTTAGTATGGGAAAGGATGGTTGACATTAGCACCGATCCTGTTTTTTATCCAAATAGAAGCTACACCATTTATTATGATGAATCAAGCATCAGGCAGAGCAAAGTTCTGATGTAGGGTGAGAGAGTTATAACATATAGATCTCATTAGTTTTGATCTCATGAGAATAATTACCCAATGGAAAATATTGACCTAGATACTTTTATTCATGAACATTGTAATTAAAAAAAATATTTTCTTGGGGAGAATTGTGTGGTATTCACAAATCAAAAATCCTGATTTATATATTTAGACATGATTTGAATATCAGATAGTTGAGATACGATGAATACCTATTGTACTTTGATTTTGAGATTGCCCATACATTTAGAAATGTAAATTTAGTTTGTGATGATTTGATCCAGAAGACTCATCCACATGCGGTTTAGGATTCCATTGGTGAGTGGAATGTTATACCCTTGTTTTAGGATATTATTTTGGAGGTTTAGGATGATAATGTTTAGGTAATCCTCAAATATTTGGAAGTTACCTCCACCATTATATAATGTGTGTATATGATAAATTTATAAGATGTTGTGGTTCTATTCCTGATGGAATGTATCTTAGCTAAGTATTCGTCACCAGGTTAAACTTTGGGTGAGGATGAGACCTTATACATACATGGGAAGCTTTGGGTTCTAGAAGGAATCCAAGAAGAGTTGATGCAGGAATATAATGCCTTAGCTAGGCTAGTACATCTCAACATCACCAAGATGTATTTAAACATACATATCAAATGTTTTTGTCTAGGAGTGATATTGGAGATGGAAGAATTTATTACTCAGTGTTCCACCTATCATTAAGTGAAGGATGGCCATAAGCAACTGGCCAAACACTTATAACCTTCATCCAATTATAAAACTCAAATGGGATGATGTCACCATGGACTTTGTGAGTGTTATACAATCATCACATCATGGAAATGATACCATTTGTCTTTTCATTGATTAGTTGATGAAGGTCAAAAATTTATTACCTATTCGAGATACCTATTCAGACGAGCTTGGGTGGATATATTCTAGGGAGATCACATGCCTTCAGGGAGCTCCACATTCCATCATATCTGATAGGGATTATCCTTTCACATCATGGTTTTAAAAGGGCTTGTAGAAGGCCTTGGGTACGTAGATTATTATAATCATGTTCAATCACCCTCAGACTAACAATCAACCAAGGTATACGATTAAGGTGTTAGAAGAAATGATATGTCCATTTGTCCTTGACTTTAGCGATTCTTATGAAAATAATATAACCCTGGTTGAGTTTTCATACAATAATATATATTTCAGGTTACCATCAAAATGTATACTTAGGAGTCCTTAAATTGAAAGCCATTCCCATCACCTCTATGCTGGTTAGAGGCATGTGAGGTACCTTTCCCAAGACCATGTTTCGTTCAGAAGATTTTAGAGAATTTTTAGGTAATCAGGAATCATATGTTGACAGAGTTATCTAGGTAATATTATTATGGAAATAGAACTCAACAACATCTAGAGTTTGATTTTAGGGATGGTTTTTTCTTTTGTGTATCACATAGGATGAGAAATCTATGGATTTAGTAATAGTTTATGATTTATCCTCCATTTTTTTGGGCCTTTGGTGGTTTTTCAGTGAACCAGACTAGTGTCTTGTCAAATATAACATTATCAAAAAAACCGGTATTTGAATGCTTCCATTCAGTTTTCTTATCTTGAGTAGGATTATTCAAGCCCATCGCATGTTTTACCACCTATTTGGGTTTGGTTAGATGTGGATCCTTCTATTGAGGAGTAACCAATATGTATTTGGGAATCAGAGTATGAAGACTCTTCGGTGTAGGTCAGTTCATCTAGTGTGAGTTTAATGGTAGTAAAACTGATTAAAAAATGAGACTAGGAGAAATAATTCAATATAAGTGCCTAGTGCTGGATCTTTTATTAGATGATTCCCAACCTAGGGTTAATTTCCATTAAAAAATGGGTGGTTGTAAAGACATGAATTTTCATGAATGTTAAAATATTTATATTTTATATTTAGAACCCCTTTAATCCAATGGACTTTTCCCTATGAACTATGGGTGTGTTAGGGAGAAATCAAGTCTTATTCAAAGACTGGAGCATTGGAAATTGGAGAGACATTTGGATCTTCATGGGTAGCACACTGTTAGCTGTAATCGTGTGCTACCCATGAAGATCATCCGGTTTGGGGAAACTCCTCACATGTTTGGGGAAATCCATTTGGTGTCCAGTGAAACATTCCATGTAGGTCATCTGGTTTGGGGAAGATGAACATTTGGTAGTACATGCCACATATAGGGGTTACACGCCATTCAGTGCCCTAAATAGTGTAACTATGGGAGATGGAATGGGTTAGCCATGTGAAAACACATGGCTATGTACTAACACATGGATTATTTTCATAAACATTGGGTCCAGTGCATAGAAATGGTAAAACTAAATTGGATGGTGGTTTTTTGTCCTAAACAAGCCATATAGTGTGGGACACGCGGCGTGTGAGGGACATGGTTGGCCGGTCTGTGTAGAAGTGGAACACAAACAACAGCTGGGTGATGATGTATAGGAATCTACCTCTTTCACACTCCATGTATTCATACATGTGTTGGTAGACCATGTATAATGGATACACATATAGGTGTTAGGGGGGGAACACACACCGTATGGTCCCCGATGCACGTCATGTACTCCTAGGAGATCCTCCTATGATATTATACCTGTAGTATCATCCTCTATGGGACTAGGATTCAGGTTTGTGTGTAGTATATTATGATCATTTTTCTATTTTTAACTAAATGGTGGCCTCTGTTATGGCCTAAGAGATATGAGGTGGTTTAAATAAAGGATGATGTTTTTGAATCTGTATTGAGATGATGTTGGAGATCAGTATAGTTTTCATAGAGAGATACTAGGACAGGTACTCCCCTGATGGATTAGCATGAAGGTTTTCCTTATCATTATTCTTAAATAGATATGGGACTCACCACATCATTGGCATGGATTTTTTACCTTTGGGTACTTTCTTTTAAGTGTGTTACTCCCATGATGGACTTGGGTGAGGGTTTCCCCATTATGTTTGTGAATATGGACAATAGTCCCATGTTGGGCCATGGTGCGGTTCCACCATACATGACATGTAGATTGAGTCGTTACTCTCCTATCGTGTTTGGGTGGGGGTCCTATATTCTATGAGTCGGTACACCCTTATCATTCTAGGTTTTGGGTCTACTATACATTTTTTCAGTAGAGTTGCTACTCCCCTACCGTGTTACAGTGTATCTCCTCACGCATGGGCTCAGTACTCCCCTATCATATCAGGTTGTTGTTCCCCCATAGTGAGCGAGGTATAAGATTCAGTACTCCACTGTTTTACCATGGTGTGGGTCAACAAGTCACTGAGCGGTACTCCCCTACTTGGTTTGGGTGCAATTCCTCCATGAATAGTACTCCCATATTGGATAAGGGGGTGGGTACTCACTTACGGAGTAGTACTACCCTGTCTCTAAGTAGCAACGAGGAGGAGGTCATGCATTAGTGTTGGTTATACCTTGGATATGGGATACAATTATTTGGATTGGTCCCATAAACATGATGTGAACATAACATAGATAGAAGCTAGTGCTCCCATGAAACACTGAGGTGTCTTCCACTCAATACAAGATGGATAGAGGATTCACAAGTTAGTTAATATGAGTACTCCCTCAACTGCCAGGAAGGGGAATGGTGTGGGTCCCTACTTTATCTCTCATTAGTGAGGATTCACATGCTACATAGTCTGCAGTAGTGCTCCCTCAACTGTGTGCAATGTCGAGGGGCATTCCACTTAATGTGGATTTCATTATCTTTCATTGGGGATATGGTAACGATGATATGAACTCTTATGTTTGACCCTAGAGGTGGACCATGTAAGATGTTTCTGATGGATCACATTATCTCAGGAGTACCATTAATAATGGTTGGGTTGTTCCCAGTGGAGTGCATTTCTTGGAAGAATTCCATCTCGGATGGCTGATCTCATGGAGTGTGTCCTCCTGATTTTATGTGTTACTTTTAGAGAATTTCATGGGAAACCTAATATTGGATATGAGGTTGGAACTTGATGAGACATTGATTATGATATGAGTGTATCTAGGTGATTTTTGGGAGTCCTTGCAGTGTTGTTACATGTCCAGATTGACACCCCTTATAGACCGAGATGAATTTCCATTTACAGTTGAGAATGGTTCGAGATGGAGTATCTCTCCTGATTGGGGTTCCTTCTAGCTTGTTCGAGCATATATTTTTCTTTTAATTTGATCCATTTTTATATTTTGGGGTTTGGGCTGCCTACAAAGTTTTATAATACGCAACCCTAAAGCAGAATTTCTAGCACATGTTTTGTGTCTCGTGTAGACCACAAGCCTTTTGACAGAGTGTATAGAGGACCTGAGGCATGTATAGATTAGTGGGCAAGACAGATCGAGGTGTTTACCTTCATCAGGCCCAGGGATCATTCTGTCAATTATAATTGATAATGAGACTCTCTTTTTGATTAGGTTGGATGCTTTCATAGTTTTCTTTGGTGTGATTTTCCCCTTATTTTTCATTCAATACTTCTTTTGTACTCTGCATTTGTAATATAGATGTATTCACACATTGGTCTATTTTGGATATTACAGTACTACATTTTGTCAGCTTGGAGATGTGTGTGTGTACATGTTCATAGGTAATGCCTACCATGTTAGTGATATTCTTACTCAATGTTAGTCTCCATCCCTTGGCCTATTTGAGGTGGGCTAGGGGAGTTGTGACTAGGGAACCATTAGGTTGGATCTTGAAAGAGTGGTATCAGAGATGGTTGGTTCCACATGACGACTATAGTGTTATGATCTCGGTTTGTGTTTCATAGAAATAGTGTTAGGATGTTTCGAGTTCTAATCCCAGACTAGTGGATATAGTGTTGGTATTAAGGTAGAAATGTCTATTTACTAGGACTCGATAACCTGCTTTTTGACTCGGAACATTAGAACACTGGTCTCTAGAATATAAATTGTACAAGCATCATATAGGGATGAGTATTGGGTATTTACTTTACTTCTTGGGTCATATCATAAGATATACTCTTTGACCATGATACGTCTTGATTATATATCAGGATACCTACTCGATGATAGACAAACAATATTCTACAACATGTTTGTGATGAAAATCTACCCATAAATGAAGATTTAGTGGATGAAAATGATTTTGAGGTGTTACCTCTAGATGGTTCACAAGTTGTGCCACCACATTTTGAGAGGTATGTTTTACCAGCAGTTCAGGGTGAGGATACATGCTGGATGAGTGCTCTACACATGTTCTAGTGGAAGCAACCTCTGATGTACCAGGGTGATCCATAACTCTAGGAAGTAGATGGTGGTCTCAAGGCAGTCACACAAGTTTCCTTCTTAGTGAGGACACATCCCGATTAGATAGTGGTCTTTGTGGTGAGCCTTTTTTGGGTTTCATCTGGGAAATGGTGGATTTTTTTGATTCAATATCAAGAAGAGTTGAAACTTACATGGGAGGAGTTCTAGAAAATATTTACGGAACAATTTTATCCATCAAAATTTAGATCAGTGTGTATCCATAAGGTTCTTCAGCTTTTGTAGGGTAGCATGATAGTGTCATACTTTTTGATGAGGTTCACAAATATTTCATAATACTCTTCAGATATGGATCATGATCCATTCATTAAAAGATGAACCTTGGAGAAGGGTTTGTGTTGGGAGATTATGGAATCTGTGATTCTACTATGTGTTACCACCTATGTCGAGTGGTGAAGAGAGCTATGGTGGTGAGTATTTTATTGAATGAGGAACAAGTGGATGTGACTCAGAGCTGTGGTCATGAGACCAAGGCGTCTTCATGAGATAGATGATGACATATTATGGGATCGAAGCATAAGAGGCATGCCCATGTCTGGACTCAGGATTGTGGTCCTGTAGCATAGTATCAATACTGAGGATTACATTCTCTGTAGGAGATGCAGTGTTATACTTTCGCTGACTAGGGGAATCTCGTTATAGATTTTATGACCCACCATGCTGTTGAGAGGGATCCGGCTTACGATCCCACTTAGAAGAGACATCACATGGAGTATGGAGTTCCAAATGGTGGCATATGAGGAGGAGGATCTGGAAGAGTGGAAGGAGGTGGTAGGAAGTTCTAGGTGTTACCACCACCACCCCTAGGTGGTCCTTGACAGGATTAGGGAGCTCGAGGATGTGGGTGAGGACAGCTGTAGTCCATTGGGACCATTGAACCAAAAGCTCCACTTATGGATAATGGTACACATTGTTTCCATTATCATTCTTATATAAGAAGTCATTTGACACTGTTTGGGGTACTCTATTATTTCCTCTTATTCTTGAGGTCTCTATAGGGGGATGCATGACATTGGAAGAACCCCGTGTTGGTAGTTACAATAGAGGGCCTGATAAGACCCAGTGTGTGTGTTTGGGTACTGATTGTCTATTTTTCGTGAGTAACCTCATGTGTTTGGTGTAATATTTGTATGGGACACACACGAGGAGGATGTGGTGCAGTTTGAAATTGTTTTGATCTGACAAGGAGGGGGGATGATTTCCCCACTGAGATGAGCCTTTATGGTGCAACCAAAAGTATACGGTCGAGACCGTTATTCCCAAAGAGTATGATATCAAGGTGTGGTGGATGAGTTCCTTGGAATTCTGTGTTTAGGGAATGGTTATACGGTGAAATGTCAAAGCATTTTTGGTCCTTTAAAGTGTAGTTTCCCTCCTCCAACCATTTGGCATGGTGGCCCTAGGAGAGGGAGATACTTTCTTATAACCATTATGTAGTTGAAGAGTTAGACCTTATGAGGTTTCAATAGTGTGGATTGGTTCCTTACCATCCAAAAATATATGGGATATCACTAGTGGGTGTGATAGTGTTTCTGGTGGGGTGATCTATGTAGCAGCTTGAGGTTTGTAGATGAAGGTATTGGTAAGACCTAGTATTTACTCCTGGGCATCCCAGTTCCATTCATAAATACCCTCACATGTTCAACATGATCCTGTAACGAAACATTATTGGAGAGGAAATGGTATAGTCTATTAAAGGGTAGATGTGAACTATGGGATTTTTTTAGTATCTACATTAGGTTAGCGAGGCGGTGTACTACTAGACACCATGACTTAAGATGAACTGTGGTGATTGGTTCTTTCCAACCTATCATAGTTGAGGAGACATGTTCTTGTTATTATACAATGTTTTCTTGGTAGAAGCTATACATAAAAGTGTGTTGGTCTTGGTGGTTCCTCTATTTGGGTGCTTGTAAGCATCACATGAACCCTTGGTGAGATCGATGGAATGGTAGTCCAGTGGGGAGATAAGTTTCTTCCCTTGTTTTTCAGATTTCACTTTTTAGGGGTGAAATTAACTATGTTGTGGAAAATTAAATTTCTTATGTTTCGACCCGCAAGACCTTGGAATATTCCAGAGAATATTTTTGGAGATGGGAGCTGAGTCGGTGCAGGAAGTCCTGGCACGAGGAGTCTCAGTACAGTGATATGAAAAATATTAAAAATATTTTTTCACCCAGTTGTAGTTTCATTTAAACATAAAGAACTCACATACAGAGTCTTGAATTTGATTTTGAAGATTGTGGTTGAGTCTGTAATGTTTTTTTTACCCTAGGTACAACCTAAGTTCATTTACGCCAAGAGTATCAGATATAAGAGTGTTTGTGGGGTGATGTACTGACACCAAATTGATGTAGAAAGGAGTATTCGATATGATTTTCTAATGTAGATCATCATCAGATCAAGGATCAATCTGATCTGAGTATCATTCATCACCCAAAGCTTCATGATTTTTAAAACGAGTTAGGTAGATGTGATTTATGGTCCTAATCCCTTTAAGTATTATGTTTTTAAGGTTCTAGATCCCAAATATTATTTCTATTGATCCCTTCAAGGTAGATATCTGAGTTTTGGGGAAGAATGGGAGGAATTTGGTGTTTTGTAGGTAATTATCGATGTGAATTACCACCTACCTGACATGTAGTTTAGTGACACATGTTGTGTAGCTCTTCCTATTTGAGTAAGATGAACAATTGGGAATAAACTCCATGTATAGGGGTTACACGCCATGTAGTGTCCTATACAGTGAGACCATGGGACCTGGAATGTTTTAGTCATGTGAAAATACATGGTTGTGTACTAACACATGACCAAAGTACATGGAAAAATGGTTCGGCATATAGATATGGGAAAACATCACGGTCATGTTACCATTTTTTCGAAATACGTTGTGTAGTATGGGATATACAACGTTTGAGGGACATGATTGGCCAGTCCATGTAGAAGAGGAACATGGCCAGGGGCTGGTTGATGAGGGGCACAACATGTACGTTCTTTACATTCCATGTACTCATACATGGGTTGGTAAAATATGTATACACTGTACATGTCTAGGTGCTCAGGTGGACTCAAAAGTCGTACCTGCCCCGGTGCACGCTGTAAACTCCTAAGAGATCCTTTTGGGATCATCCTCCTTCAATATCTTCTTCTCTAAGAATCGTATTGTGGCTTTTAAGTAGTATATTATTAGTGGTTTTCTATGTATAATGTGATGGTGGCCTCTATTATAGACTATTAGATTAGGGGTGGCATAAATTTGAGAATGAATCTTGTCATGATGTCAGAGGATAATGTTGAAAATTCTTGTAGATCATATAGGGAGACCTAGGAACTGGTACATCCAAGATGGATTAGGGTTTGAGTTTTCCTTACCTCTATAATTAGGTAGACATGGGACTCCCCAAATCATGGGAGAGGGTTTGATACATTTTGGTTGTTTTCTATGGAAGTGTTACTCCCCGGATGGATTGGCGTGTGGGTTTCCCCATGATGTTCATGAAGATGGAAAATACTTCCTTGTTGGACCATGGTGAGGGTAATCCATATATGACCTATAAATAGAGTGGGTACTCTTATACCATCTTAGGATGTAGGTCCTCTAATCTAGGAGTCGGTACTCCCCTATCTTCTAGGGAAGGGTCCTCCATACATGTTGTTCTGGTAGAGTCAGTACTCCCCAACCTTGTCAGGGAGGGGGTCCCCAATCATGGGATTAGTACTTCCCTATCATCTTATGGTTGAGGTCCCCCATGGTGAATGAGACGGCAGATTCAGTACTCCCCTTTTTTCCAGTGTGTGAGTCTTCTAGTCACTAAGCAATACTCTCCTAACCAGTTAGGGTGTGCGTCCTTCATGATTAGTACTCCCATGTTGGATTGGGTAGCGGTCGTCTCTTACGGAGTATTACTCCCCCATCATTGAGTAGAAATGGGGAGTAGGTCTTACACTGGAGTTGGATCTCCCTTGGCTATGGGATACAAATATAATGAGGGAGCTCATCCACTTTATTTGAATGATACCTAGATCTGAGTTAGTGCTCCCTCGACGAACTGAGTGATGATCCACTCTATACCAGAGTGATAAATGTTTCATGGGTTAGGCAGGAGAAGTACACAATCGATTGTGGGGAAGTGTTGAGGCCTGGTTCCCTTCTTTTTCTATCATTGGAAAGGTTTCACATGGTGCATCATCTGGAGAAGTTCTACCTTAATTGTGTGCAGTGGTGTGGGGTGGTCCTATTAACCTCGATTTCATTAGATCGCACTAGGAACAAGGTAATGACAATATGAACTCTAGTGTTGGGTGCTAGATCTGTACCTAGTGAGACGTTTCAGATTGATCAAGTTATCTTGGACATACCATTAATAATGGAAGGGTTATTCCCGGTGGAGTGCATCTCTTAGAAAGGTGCCATAATGGATGGCTAAGCTTGTGGAGTGTGTCATCATCGTTTTATGTGTTTCCTTTAGATCTTTGAGTGGAAATACTATTTCTAGTAATGAGGTTGGAAGATCCTAAGACGTGGAGTCAAAGATGATTGTATCTAGGTAAATTCTAAGAGTCCTTGCTAGGTTGTCATAGGCCGGGGTTAACACCCCTTGTTGACCAAGATGAAATTTCATGTATATTCTTGGATGGTCTAAGATGGATTTTCTCTCTCAACTGGGGTTCCCTCTGACTAGGTTGAGTATAATTTTTTCTTTTAGTTCTCCATTTTTATTTATGTTTTCTTGGGTACCTACTGAGTATTTTATACTCACCCCTCCACAAGTTTTTCCCACACATATTTTTTTCTAGTGTAAACTACATGCCTTTAGATAGATTCCATTGAGGACCCAAGGATGGAAGAGGATTTTGAGATATAAAGACATATGATTTTACCAGAGATGGGCCATGGAGCATATTTGAATTTGTAGTTTATAGAAATCCCCTCCTTCTGAGAATGTTGGAAAGTTTTATAGTTTTCATTGTTGAGAATTTTTTTCCCTTATTTCGGTTTCAATACTTCTTTTGTACCTGGGTTGTGTGATATATATGTATGCATGCATTGGTATCTTTTGGTATTTACATTTCATCATTTTGTTAGTGTGGATATGTGTGCATGTGTATGTGTGTCTAGGAACATGGGAAATTCATCATATGTTAGTGATATGTCTACTCTTCTCATGTCAAAATACCCTAGCCTATTAGTGGCGGTCTTGGGGAGTTATGTCTTAAGCACCGTCAGATCAGGTCATGATATTACAAAGAAAATTTTCATGAGCCGCACATTGTTAGAAAAACCGTATGCCAAGACCACGTGGGGGGGGGGGGGGTCTTAGATAGTTCTTGGAGAATGGTTGACTCATGGTTTTTCCAACTGTGTGTCCAAATCCTATGACCCCTTATTTGAAGTGGAAGTTTCCATTTTCACCTGAAATGTTTTTAACCCTCAAAACTAATTTTTCTTCTTCTTTAATGGATGTGCACATCTTTTCCTCTCCCATGGATATATCTTGAGCCTAGGCTTGGTTCACAAATAACCTCTTAATATGATATCCATTTTTATCACCGGTAAGTGCATTGGATATGGAATGGTATGATCTATAATCCTATTACTTCTATTATTCATTTATCTTCTGACATTCTACAATATTTTAGTGCAGTCTCATATGCCCTATTTTGTGGGAATTGGTCTGCTCATCTAATTTCTTCAGTTCTACTTCAAATATAAAGTCGATATTAGATGACTAATTGTATATGGGACCTAATTAGGAGGTTTATTAATTTTACATTAAAGGATAGTTCTTTTATATAATTCTCTATTCTTTCAGATGCTGAAAATATCATCACATTTCCATAAAATGTTTATCCTCTTTACAAATTATTTGAAGCATGTTGTGTTACACCCTCAAGACTTAATCATTTTTTATTTTATGTCTGCCTCATTGATTTCCACCTAATTGGGTGTACTAAATTAAATTTCCTATTTATTGTAAATGTGTAAATTACCAACCTCCTTTTAAGTTTTATTTTACTTGAATTTTATATTAATTACTTTAAAAATTAAATGTATTAATTTAATTGAATAAAAGTCAGACGAAAGGCCACACGACGTGTTATATTATTTTATAAATGAATTTTATTAAATATGACGCCCATAGATAGATTAAGATAAATGATGATTAATATATTATATATAATTAGAAATTATTATTATTATTAAACCATGAATATTTTCCGGTGAACACTGGATATTGTATTTGTTAACCATGGCATTTCATGTAAATTTACATTGGGTGTTGAGCATTGAATATCACAATATTTACAATTACTTGGGTGATGAGAATGATTTTTCATGTTCCTTTTAATTAGGTATTGGGATGACAAATAAAACCACCTTATCAATTGACAAGCATGGAATCTCACATTAATACTACATTCCAGGATAATGCCCATTATGGAGAAAATGGATTATTAGTCTAGTCATGGACACCTAAGTCATGCCTCAGGTCAAGCTAGTACGTAGTATCCATGAATATTCCTTTATATTTTCCTAAATATATAGTTTATATATATGTATAGATATTATTAAAATATGATTACTTATATATAGTAAACATATCATACATATTATTGATTATGAAGAACCGTGTAGAATTTTACCAGTTTCCATTAGGAACCTAAGATGAGTGGTATTTAATTTTCATCATCTTTTATTATATTCTATACATATGCACTTCTATGCTATATACACAGGCATGATTATTATAGAAACAATTGATGGTTCCATATTGACCTTATCTAACACCCTACTCAGGCCGCCATTGGTACTTGAGTAGAATTCATGACTACATGAGGTGATAAGGGAATGATATTTTTCTTGGATTGTGGATCTATTTTTCTTATAGGTTAGTGTGTGGGAGAAGTGAAATGAAAATATTCTCACAATTATAGTGGATCCATCCTTTGGTCTTTATTATTATTTTTTCATTGAATGTTGTATATGAACATTGTCTTGTTTCCCCATCTCTCCCTTTTTAATATCAACATGAAATTACATCATTTGGAATATTACATAGCATTTTTATTTTGAATATTAATATAGTTTCTTTGATTTTTATACTTGTACTATTGATTTCAGTAGTTGTTTCCATTGAGTTTGTGGTTACCTATCATAATTCCTATATTTACTATCTCTTTTTATATTTGTTTTACTACTCTGATATGAGGGTATATTTTCCCAACTATACCACCTTGGACCTTTGTTGCAATTCCTCTGTCAGTGGTGTGTGTGGAACCAAACATGATGCATTGTGAATCACTATATTAGGGTTTGTTTTTTGGTTCTGAGGTCTTGATATTATGTCCTACATCCTAAAACTATCATCTGACTCTGAGGGTGGGGGGGGGGGGGTCTACCCAAGGGTCTTAGATCAACTCTGGTTCTAGGATCCTCATTAAAAAATCACATATACATAAAAATAAAATACATATACCCAAGGGTCACATCTCAAAACTAATGTGGTGCCACATGAAATCAAGTAATCCAACCCAGAAAGAACCACCACATATATTTATACACACACAGACACTGATGAGGCTCACTCTCTTATCACAACCACATGTTGTTTAAACCTATCTATAATGAATGGAAAATCCCACACAACCACATGGGTTGGTGACCTACCCAATCCCATATCACAGATTCATAGATATCCTCCCAAGAGCATGAAAAATCCCCAAAACTGTTTCCATATCAGTTCCACAAAACGATTCTGCTTCTAAAGTGAAACATTAAAATGTCAGTTACCATACACATTGCCAAACCACTCTTGGGATAACATGTTAATCGAGTTTAAACCAATTTTCCCTTGGTGAAATCATAACACATACACTCTATATGGTTTCTTTGAACACATTTCCATCTCTCAGCCTCATCCTATAATTCTGGTCATAACATCCATCAACATTATTTTAGGTCCTTTAGACCCATGTATCCCCTCTAAGAGTCTAAGAACATCATGTTGGAACGAAGGTTGTTGTTTCCTAAAAAATGAGTTTGGTATGTGTTTGTTATCAATCTACTTTGAGTTGATCATGATTTTTGTTTGTTATTTCCGTACCTTTACTGGAAATCAAGGAGATTATATGGAATGGGGTCATACAGTTTGATCCGAAAGCAGTATTGAAGGTGGCACTGTTCTTCGGTGTTTTCCAAATTTTTTGTGCTAAAAATCAGAAAATGGTGAAACATGCTTTTCGAAAATGAAGGTATGCAAAATATTGGTTTTTGTGTGCAAGAATGAAGGTGTTTTTTGATCTTGCGCACAAGACATGTTTCGGGATCAGAACGCTGAAACATGGAAAAGTAATGGAGTGCATGGAAGATGATGTTGCACGAAAGAGTTTTCATGGCTAATGCGATGTCAAAAGGGGGTTTGTGTACTCAGTAAGAATCTTGGGTGCACCAAAAAAAATGTGTCAGGATTTTTCACACAACGTCATAAAGAACCTATAAATTTTTGGATACCCCCAAGGAGGACTTAATAATTTTCCATTGAAAATATAGTAGCTCAACTGCGTGAATGTTTTGTACGAAAAATATTTGAAGAGAGTAAATCTTGTCTGCAAGGTGTTCCTTTAGTCTAAAAGACCAAGTGAACCCTTAGGTGCGGTTGTGAGAAAGATAAGGGTTGCGCGGAAAGTAGGTGTTGCGTGAAATCCATCTTTCGTGACAATTCCCAAATCTTGCATGTGTGTTGGGGTTTTGCGTGAAAGTGTGGTGTTATGATTCAGACATGCTTCTGATTATCCGGTTCAATGGTTCAGTGCTTTCAAGGGCATAGATCAAGGAATTGGATTAATGTACTGTCTCATGTGGAATAGAGACAAAGAATCCAAAGAAAATCTTTTGAAGAGACCTTCACATTGATAAACTGAGTTTGAATTATCTCAAGGAAGTGAGCTTGGGTGAGTGGATAGAAGTGATCTAAGGGATCCATTAAGCACTCCCTAAACCTTTATAAATGTAGTGTGCCTGGCAGAGAGTGTATGTTACTGAAACTTGTAATCCATAAATTAGTGATGATCAGTGGATTTTTGTACGACTGAAACAATGTCGGGGTATGCTCCTTAGATGCAGCCCTTTGTCGTGAACCATGTAAAAGTGTTATTCCATCTCCCTAACGTCATTTGTTTTGCAGATTTAACAAGTTTTTACCAATGTGGGAACAGGATCCACAACTTTAAAAAGAAAAATTTGACACCCTGATTCACCCCTCCCATCTTAGGGTGTTCCGGGGCCTTTCACATCAACTCAACCTAACCTAGTATTTGATATCAAAATACAATAACATCGGTCAAGGTTCAGATCATATTTGAAGCAATGGTAGGGCATGAAAAACATGGATTTTTGTTGTAATTGATGGTTCATCTGAGAAACACATTATATTAGAATGTTTTGGCCAACATAACTGAATCATATATTAAGTGAATTGATAATTCTATAACCAAATGTATGATCATCACATATTGACTTATAATGGATTTAATAAATTAAAAAATTACATTATGATAAAAACATACTTCATTGATGAATTTGAAAACTTCTCTACATTTTACCATAATTATTTCATAGTAATAAATCATAAATTTCCTCCAGTGATTGTCCACTTGGGTACTATGATCCTCTAAACAATTCTATACGAATTTCTGTGTTCTTTCATGAAACATCCCAATTCTTGAACCATTCAGCAAAGATCACCAGGGGAATCAATTCAATGAAGGATGACCCTTGATCTCTACATAATCAAGAGTGGTGGATGAGGAGGATCACACTCTGTTTTTTAGAGAATTCATAGAGGGGAGATCTACATGTCTTGGGTGGAATCTCTAGAGTCATTATGTACAAGTAAAAAAATGTCTAGTTATAGAGGGTTTCAAATAATATAATTGTGTTTAAATAGTTCTCGGGTTTGAAAATTATAATTGAACATACGGCCTTATTATTTATTAAACCCCACAAATTCAAATATATATTATAGTAATAATAATATTTATTAACATGTAAAAAACTAGTGTATTATGTAAATATTTTTTTGAATATGATGTATAAAATTTATTGAAAAAATAAAATATATAATATTTATCAAAAGACCTTTGAACTTGGTCTCCCATCCCTCCATAGTTTTTAGTAATAATTTAATAATGAATAATTTTTTAATAAAAAAATACCTTAAAATTATTAACCAATAAATAAATAAATAAATATTTTATACAATAAATAGAAAAAAATTATTTATCGCATATTTTCGCATAATATATTTTTTCGAATAATCTTAGACTGAATATATGTGATAAAAAAAATATGAAATATTATCAAATCACATATTTGAATAATATATATTCAAAATTTTGACAAGAATATTATATATTTAAACAAGGTTCTAGATTAACTTAGTGTGTAACCCTATATTCCTCTCTCTTTATGGAATTATGCAAAGCCACCTAGATTCCAAGGTTAGTGGCTAGAGACATGTAAAGGAACCCATAGATAATTAAGTTGAGGTTATAATGACATAAATACTCATATTGAAACTTACAATGTAATATAATACATTTGCTAGCATATTTATATTGTAGGAGATTTCATGATGGTTTCATCAACCCTTATGTTAGAATTCTCTTTATTTTATTTTCTTAGACTATTTAATTCTCATAAAAGGTCATGAAACATCAAATTAAATAATAATTCATAATGTAAAAAACATTCTCCCATTACTCATTAATGCACTATCACTTTTGATTCACCCAATATATACCACATCACTAGGAACATTATCATCATAGTTTTAAAAAATTCATCAAATTACATTACTAATAACATACAATAAGAATAAAATTAATGTCTATAGAAAAATAACCATTTCATCTGATAGTAATATACAAAGACACATATAAATATATATTTATTATTGGTAGGACATGTTCTCATTATCTCCAACACTAGTAATTCTAAAGTCCAAACACCATGAGAATGTTCTCGAAAGTCCTATGAGTCTATCTATATTGTTTTTCTCCCATAAAATGATATCATTTGGCTATATAAAAAATATTTATGTATAATTTCCTGGATATTTTGGGTTCTCATCATAATGAGGAACTACTATGACTTTTTATGCCATAATAACTGTTATAATATTATCACACACAATGTCATATACTAGAATAATAAAGATGCGATAAATTTTATATAATTATTGAAAATAATGAATACAGGAAATCAAAAAGTACATAGGAGTTTGTTCTGGGGAACTACATCCAATAGAGTCTTAGATATACTAGAGAAAACTATCAATAAAATTCATTCTTATAGCTCTCACATAATAATCATGATTATTCAAAGATAATGATTTATTTGATGGGTCCACCATCTATTATTGAATGGAAAATATTATCATTACAATATAAATCCTATGAGAAAAATACCACAAGAGTTTATACATCTAGAGTATGCGAGTTTCTTATTGATGTGAACTTGGATTCGTTGCCAGATCCACCACTGTGGTATTATCACAATAGAATTTGATAATGTATTCACTATAAGGTAGCACATTAGGGTCATAGACAATTCTCTAAATCCAAAAAAATTATTTGGTTACATCATAAACTAGTAAATACTTGAAATCCACTGTAGAATCGACAAAAACTAGATTATTTTAACTCTTCCAACCGATATCCCCTACATTGAGACTAAATATATATCAAGAATGAAAATTTTGTTCATTAAAATCTATTTGAAATATAGAATCAATATAATTCCAAATGAATAGATCCTTATATCCTCTATAAATTGGGAACATATACTCAATTATTCTCAGATACATAAGGATATAATTAATAAAAAACTATTTATGTTTACATGGACCAAATATAAATTTTCCTATAATTCCCATTTCATAGGAAATATCAGGACTCATATATAAATGAAATACCTGATTGATCCTATAACATATTCATATGGTATCTTATTCAATCTCCCTTTCTCTTTATATTTCTAAGGAAACATTTATTTATAAGAATTTATACCATGTGACTCTATAACAAATATTCAATTGTACTATTTCATACTAAATCACTTTTGTATAAAGTCAATATATGTATCTTAAATTATTCCAAGAATCTGCTTGGATATATCACAAATGATCTAGATCCATAGAATTTAGGATATTTGACATAATTATTTTATGGAGAAGAAAATTTTAAACCAGTCTCTAACTAAATACAAGACTACTATGTCACCATACTGGTTGACTAAAAAACCACATATTTTGGGTATTATTATCTCTCTCTTACCCTTACATGATAATTATTTTCCTCGAATAACTTTATCAATAGGAATTTATAGATTATTTTCCTTTACAAAATCTTGTTTACGTGGATCATAAACTTCATTGATGCCAATATTTCACCCATTATCCTTCTTTAGTATGTACAAACTATCATTAAAGTTAGCATTTCTTGGGAAAACCAATATCTTTTCTCAGAGGTAATGTAAATAATTACCCTTGGGATCCATAGGATATCTTATAAATATACACATCATGCCCCTGGGTGATAGTTTTGTTTCAATTTTTTTTGTTAATAAATTCCTCATATCCCCAGACATGTTTATGTGAAAAAAGAGATAAATTACTCTCTATAAGTAGATGGGAATTCCATTTTTCAATTTATTCTGTACTATGTTTTATGTGTATTATGAAATTTTTAAATCATATCCCAAAAAGGATAATTTAATATCAACATGAATCATCATGTTCCTTACTTAGTTTGGAAATATATGGTTCCTCCAATGACTAACACCATTCCAATGTAGTGTATAATATGGAGTAAGTTGAGATAGAATAGAAAACTCACATTGGAAGTCAAAAAACTCATAGTCAAGATATTAAACAACCATATCAGATCTATTCTTTCTTATATTATTACAAAATTGATTATATACTTCATTCTCAAAATATTGGAATTTCATAGTGGTTTGAGACTTATTCCTCATCATTTTGACATGTCCTTATATACTAAACTCATAAATAATAGTTATGATGTGCAAATATCCATCTCCATATTCTAATTGAAATGTTTTACACACCTAAGTGTGTACAAATCCTAGAATCTCTGTTGAAATTTCACCCTACCATGGAATGATGGTTAGAGAATTTTACATGAAAACCATAATGAAATACTTTAGGTGATCTTAGGTCAAATGATGCTAAATAATCATATTGATAGATATTTCTTAGATTAATCTTATTTACCAGACCATGACTGTGTTTCCATGACTGGGTGTCATGTGAGTTTTTTAAACATTATTTATTATATATTTATATTACAAGGATTTCATAATTTAATACATAAAGACAATTATTTAGTTGTGTCATACCATAACAAATGATGTCCTTTTATAAGATCCATTCCTGGTTTCCAAATTTGAAAATAAATACAAACATGTTAAAAAAATAGAACAATATTACGTTCCTTGTAAAATTTGTTAAAACAATATATTTATTTAGATTAAATCATTCTTTTTTGGGAATAGAATGTGGTGGTATCCTATAGCCAATGTTTTGAGTCCGGATCCATTATCAGCATGATGATATGCATCTCCTCTAGAAATGTTTTGAAATCTAACTATTTAATGAATTTATATACATATTTGAGAACCTCTAGCTATATATAATCCCAAATTTGTATATATATATATAGAACTCATTCGATGTACAACACACAATTGGCTTCCCCTTACTTTTCGGTGTAGTTTTTCATTCAGTGTCCTATCTTGGAACAAGAAAAACCTACTACACCTTTTTTTTCATTGGATTTTTAAGAACCCAGTTTTTTCTATGAAAGACTTTGGAATATTCTTGATGATATTCCAGAGCAGCGCCTTCAGACGGCGTGCAATTCTGAGCCCCGGAGTTGCCAAAATTTATTTTTTCAGTTCGTTCACACAGGAAACGCCAAATAAATGAGATAACTCCTAAATGGAGTTCCGTATCAGAGATCGGAGTGTACGGATGGGTCCGGAATGGGGTGTTTACCCTAGGAACGACATAAAACCTGTCGGCGCGGGATGTTTGGACCCCTCGCCCGCTTCTGGAACGTTAAACGGATTAAATAAATAAATTAATTCGTTTAATGGAGAAACACTAGTATCTCTTAAACGGTGGCTCGGATCGGAAGACCGAGAGCACCGTTGAGTTCGGAGCATTCCGTTTACCCTAGGAGGGGTGAATGTTTTGCAGGCGCGACCCGTCTGTGAAAAATGGCCCCAGGGGCGTTTTCGTAATTTGGTGGCCTCAGGCGCTAAGTTGAGTAACTTTTGAACGGGGTCTCGGATTAAAATTCCGAGACCGCCATTGTGCTCAGGAGGTGGTGTTTACTCTAGGGGAGGCTTAACCTCGACCTAGCTGAGGGTTCGGGTTCGGCCCGACGGGCGTGTGGTTAAGCGTTTTCTACTTAAACGCTTAAGTCACCCCTCCCTCTTCTCCTTCCCCTTCCCCCTGGCAGCCCCTTTTCTCCCTATACTCCTCCAAATCCGGCGAGGTTTCTCCAGCGAGGCAGCTCCGGCAAGGCGGCGGTTCGGCGGCAAAGCTCCGGGCAACGCCCACGAGGTAGGATTTATCGTTTGCATTTTTCTTTCACAGCACCTACTTCGAGCTCAATTATGTGTATCTAAACTCTGTCGGATTATCGAGAAAATACCATGGTTACGTAGTATAGTTTTTTCCCTTTCCGACGCTTCTTTCGGAATCAAAATCCAAGCTCGGAGGAGGTCGGGGTTGATCGCCGAAGTTTGCGGGTTTTGAAGATGATCCCGGCCGGTTTGGGGTGCTCCGGCGGTCCGAGGAGCGGCGACGTAGGCGAAGGGCGGTGGCGGCCTCTCGTCCAGGAGGCTGGGCTCGTGACTCTGGCGGCTGGTGCGGCGTTTTTCGGCGGGGATAGGCGGAGCTCACCGGGGCGGAGCGCCGGGAGGTGGCGAGCGCCGGTGGGGGCGCGAGGTCCGCTCGGGCCAATCTGGTTTGGGGAACCGCGGTCTGCTAGGGTGAGCCGCGGACCACAGCGGCTCTGCCGGCTGAGCCGCGGGCCGACCGGCCAGAGCCGGTGCAGGGGGTGGGGACCGGCCGGACCGGTTCGGACCACCCCCCTCTTACGTCCGGTGACATTTAAAATGCAGCAACTTCCAAACGGCGCGTCCGTTTGATGCGTCGTGTGCGGCGGTAGAACTGTATCGATGAGGAGGACTATTTTGATATGGTTTCGGGAATTTTTAATTTCCGAAACGATAGGCCTCGGAGGCGCTACACGTCTTTAAGTGGACGAGCGTTTTTTCCGAGATCCTTGTTTTGGGCGGCGCGGACGCATCCGATGTCCGTTTTGAGCACCGTCAGTGGCGTTGCGACTCTGGCACCGAATCAGAGGTTTCCAGTGCAGTTTCAGGTGTTGAGGCCGAAGTTGAGGCGCGGGCCCCACCACCTATCTTTTGAGCTACGTGCAGCTTTTAGCGCCTTTTTCCTCGGACGTCCGTTCGGGGCGTGCGAGCAGTCGATGTTGGTTGTTTTTCCGAGGGTATCGCGTTGGTGCAGTCTGCCCGCTGTAATTCGACACGATGGTGCGGGGCCCATGAAGGCCGTTTGGGCACCGACGGTGATTTTTCATCTTTATCACCGGGTGACCATTTTGGATAAGTTAATAGTCCATCTTGTGTGCTTTTTTGATAGGATCGCAACGGTGCAATCCGTTCGTTGAGTTTCGGGACTGGGATGCGGGTCCCACGTAGCACCGCTCGTGTGTGGTGCGCCGGAATGCATCCATTTCTCTGGATATCCGTTGCACTCAAGTGAGTAGTGCTTTTGACGTGTTTTCCCGAGGGGGTCACCTTGGTGTGATGTGCCCGACTGTTCTTGGCGCTGAGGCTTGGGATCATGGGGTAACCTTCGGGCGTGAGGCGGTGTTGGTGACATTTCCGTCGGATATCCGTTGGAGGCGAGTAAGTAGTCGATCTCGCGTGTTTTCCCATGAGGATTACAATGGTGCGATCTGTTTGGTTGTGCGGAGCCTCTTGCACGATCATGTAAAATGTGGAAATGTGGAGGTGCCCCGGTGGCGGTCCTTCAACCCTGTTTGTAGCGGACCTTTGGCGAGTGATCACGTGCACTCCCGCGTGAGTGATGTAAATGCTGGAAGTGATGTGGTTGGCTGTGCCTGGGCTGTTGAGGTGGAGTTGTTACGTCACGTCTTCGCGTTGACGTTGGGTTCCGTGTGCACGATAGCCCTTGGGCTGGAGACGTGGTATACTCTGGGAGTATACGAGAGCGCTTGGAGGTACGTGTGGTTCGTACCTGAGATGTTCATGCACTTGGTTGGGGTTGAATTGGGGCCACACGTCGTGTGGGTCCCACGTGCGTGTCGTGTTCTGCTTTGCGTACTTGGACCTCTCGTGACGTATAGGGTCCCTTTGTGCTCGTTTGTTTGGCTAGTAGGGTGGAGTGTATTTCCGCTGGATTTGTGCTGTGTGTGTGTGAGTACAGGTACATAGGCAAAGGCCTCCCCGAGTTGTTGTGCCTTCAGCGCTGGTCGCCAGCCCCTGGCCTATGGAGGCGGGCTTGGGGTACTTGCGGCTCGAGCCCAGGTAGGGTCGGGTCGTGACAAAGTGGTATCAAAGGTGGTAAGTTCCTTGGGGAGTTGTGAAGACGTTCCTAAAAGAGGAATTGGTTGGGATTTAGGGCAATAGTGTTAACGTGTCTCAAGAGAAGCTCTCAGGCCAGGGAGTCCAGTGATGGTGCGGTGGCCGACGTATCCATTCACCAGGACCTTGATAACCCGCTTGTCGACTCGGCATGCTGAGACACTAGTTGTAGGGAAATTTGTTTGTGCATCACATAGGATTGAGTCTTTGACTGTCCTTCTTGAGTCATCTCCCCATCGTTGTTGCTGTTGGTATATACATATATGCTCATCTGACCGCGACACTCCATGATAATATTAAGGATGTCTCCACGAAGACAGCCAGCCAGGATACCAGTTTGGGTGCATGACGACGACCCTGTGAGCTACGAGGCCACAGTCCCAGACCCATCATGCGAGCCCCTTTTCTCCAGGTGGGCCGGTAGTATCACCCCCACCTGTTGAGAAGCTGGCAGTTTCAGCAGAGTAGGTTGAGCATGAGCGCAGGTTGAGTGCGCTCCGTGAGTTCCAGCGGCAGGGACCGCTGAGGTTCAGTGGTGATCCAGACCCTCAGGCAGCAGAGGTTTGGCTCAAGGCAGTGGTTAGTCTCTTTAGGATTGTGCAGATGCCGAAAGATCGGAGAGTGGATTTGGTAGCCACCCTTTTTCGTGGGGCAGCTTGGCGTTGGTGGATTCTGGTGACTCAGCTTCTTGACGAGTCATCTCTTTTGTGGGGAGACTTTCAGTTGTTGTTCCGTGAGGAGTTTCGCCCCTCCTGCTTGCGCTCTGTGCGGATTCAGGAGTTCCTGTAGTTTCAGCAGGGAGGGATGATGGTGGCCGAGTACGCGGCTTGTTTTTTAGACCATGCACGCTATTACCCGAACTTGGTCCATGACAACAACTTCCGAGCGTGGAAGTTTGAGTAGGGTCTCCACCGAGAGATTCATTCTGTCAGAGTACCCTTGGAAATTTCCACATATGCCGGGGTGCTAGACCAGGAACTGGTGATAGAGGGATTCCTGTCATGTTTTGCGTTTGGTAGTGGCAGTGGGCGTGATGGATCCGGGATGTCTGCCGTAGCTAGAAGACGCTGGAGGACAGGACCTTGATGCAGGTGGCCTTCCCACTGCCAGTTTCAGAGACGTGGTCGTACACCACTGTGGCGAAAAGGCGCAGGGCCTCAGCCGAGGATGCCCTTCCGGGAGTGGATCCCGGGCTGTGGTCGTACACCAAAGTGGCACCAGAGGGCACCAGGGTAGCCCAAAGAGCGCCGGTTCTATGCTTGTGATGGGCGAGGTCACTTGGCACGAGACTTCCCGACCCGAGTTGCTGAGAGCTTCGGGCAGGCAGCAGGTGCACCACCACGGCAGAGGCAGCGCTGTGATCGGAGTAGTACCCAGGGAGGTGGTGCTAGCAGAGGAGTGGGAGGAGCTGGTGGTGGGGGAAGACTTTACGAGATCTCCCCATCACCACTAGGCGGTCCACGTCAGGCTCCGGGAGCTGACGGTTGGGACCACAGACAGCCGCGAGCTTTGGATGTCTACGATCCTGCAGAGCATGGGATGGTGAGAGGTACCCTTTGCGACTCTTCTACTTCTTGCAGTAGAATTGTTAGGCTCTACATGTGAAAGGATTTTCTCCCTGCCCATTGTTTGAGGTGTTACCAGGGTGACACAGGGCGTCGGGTGTAACCCTGTGTTGGTAAGGAAAAAGGCGTGAGACATTTTCCTTTAGTCGATGGTGTTGACTGCTTCACCTTTTGAGCGTGTAAGAGAGCATCGACTGTGGAACCTTTCATGACCAGATATCCTTGGGTGTTTCACCATATGGATATTCTGAAGGAGGGTATCACCGGGCCTTGTTTCAGGTGCGGGTGGTGATTCCAGTCGCGGCATGCGACGTAGAGGTTTGACCGGGGAGGTGAGCTACCCCCGAGGGCCATCGGGCTGTTTGAGATGGTGCAAAGGGATGTCGAGGTGCCCTACAACCTTGCCCAAACCCCGAAGTCTGGAGTGGGTGCACGACATCGGCAAGGGATGACCTAGCATGAACAGATCATTCCTTTGGTCTGTGTGCGGTGACACAGAGCTGTGCGTGGGTTCTTCTGGGTCTGGGAAAGCCAGGTGTGAGCTTAGTACCCTGTGTTGTTCCCTGGTTTTTCTTTTCGAGGACAAAAAGCTTGAAAGGGGGAATGATGTAAGAACCCGGTTTTTGCAAAGAAAGGCTTTGGAATATTCTTAATGATATTCCAGAGCAGTGCCTTCAGACGGCGTGCAATTCCGAGCCCCGGAGTGGCCGGAATTTATTTTTTCAGTGTGTTCACACTAGAAACGCCAAATAAATGTTATAACTCCTAAATGGAGTTCCATATCTGAGATCCGAGTGTACGGATGGGTCCAGAGTGGGGTGTTTACACTAGTAACGACATAAAACTTGTCGGCGTGAGATGTTTAGACCCCTCGCCCGCTTCTGGAACGTTAAACAGATTAAATAAATTAATTAATTCATTTAATGGCGAAACGCTAGAATCTCTTAAGTAGTGTCTCGGATCGGAAAACTGAGAGCACCGTTGAGATCGGAGCGTTTCGTTTACCCTATGAGGGGTGTATGTTTTGCGGGCACGGCCCGTCTCTGAAAAATGGCCCTAGGGGCATTTTCGTAATTTGGCGGCCTCAGGCGCTAAGTTTAGTAACTTTTGAACGGGGTCTAGGATTAAAATTCTGAGACCTCCATTGTGCTCAGGAGGTGGTGTTTACTCTAGGGGAGGCTTAACCTCGACCCTGCTGAGGGTTCGGGTTCGGGCCGACGGGCGGGTGGTTAAGCGTTTTCTACCTAAACGCTTAACTCACCCCTCCCTCTTCTCCTTCCCCTTCCCCCTGGAAGCCCCTCCTCTCCCTCTCCTTCTCCACCTTCGGTGAGGCGGCTCCGGCAAGGTTTCCCCGGCAAGGCGGCGGTTTGGCGGCGAAGCTCCGGGCAACGCCCACGAGGTAGGATTTGTCGTTTGCATTTTTCTTTCACCGCACCTACTTCGAGCTCAATTATGTGTATCGAAACTCTGTCGAATTATTGAGAAAATCCCATGGTTGCGTAGTATAGTTTTTCCCTTTCCGATTCTTCTTTTGGAATCAAAATCCGATCTCGGAGGAGGTCGGGGTTGATCGCCGAAGTTTGTAGGTTTTGAGGATGATCCCCGCCGGTTTGGGGTGCTCCGGTGGACCGAGGCACGACGACACAGGCGAAGGGCGGCGACGGCCTCTCGTCTAGGCGGAGGGGTGCGCGACTCCGGCGGCCGGTGCGGCGTATGTCAGCGGGGATAGGCAGAGCACAGGGGAGCACTGGGAGGCGGTGAGCACCGGTGGGGGCGCGAGGTCACGGAAGACCGGGGTCGCTGACCCCGGCCGACAGACATCGGATCCGCTTTTGCGGGTCTGCGCGTGGAAGAGAGACCGGCCTTCAGGCCGGTCTGGTTTGGGGGACCGCGGTCCCCGCGGGTGAGCCACGGACTGATGCGGCTTAGCCGGCTGAGCTGCGGGCCGGCTGACCTGAGCCGGTCCAGGGGGTGGGGACCGGCCCGACCGGTCCAGACCACCCCCCTCTTACGTCCGGTGACGTTTAAAATGCAGCAACTTCCAAACGGTGCGTCTGTTTGACGCGAAGTCTACGGCAGTGGAACTGTATCAACGAGACGGTCTATTTTGAGATGGTTTGGGGAATTTTTAATTTCCAAAACTATAGGCCTCAGAGGCGTAACGCTTCATTAAGTGGACGAGCGTTTTTCCCGAGATCCTTGTTTTGGGTGGCGCAGACGCATCCGACGTCCGTTTTGAGCATCGTTAGTGTCATTGCGACCCTGGAACCGAAGCGGAGGTTTCCAGTGTGGTTTCAGGCGTTGAGTCCGAAGTTGAGGCGTGGGCCCCACGGCCCGTCTTTTGAGCTACGTCTAGCTTTTAGCACCTTTTTCATCGGACGACCGTTCGGGGCGTGCGAGTACTCGATGTTGGGTGTTTTTCCGAGGGCATCGCGTTGGTGCAGTCTGCCCGCTGTAATTCGGCACGATGATGCGGGGCCCAGGAAGGCCGTTTGGGTGTCGATGATGATTTTTCATCTTTATCACCGGGTGACCGTTTTGGACAAGTGAATAGTCCATCTTGTGTGCTTTTTCAAGAGGATTGCAACGGTGCAATCTGTTCGTTGAGTTTTGGGACAGGGATGTGAGTCCCACGTGGCACCGCTCGTGTGCGGTGCGCCGGAATGAATCTTTTTCTCCAGATATCCGTTGCACTCAAGTGAGTAGTTCTTTTGACGTGTTTTCCCGAGGGGGTCGCATTGGTGCGATGTGCTCGACTGTTCTCGGGGCCGAGGCTCAGGATCACGGGGTGCCGTTTGGGCGTGAGGCGGTGTTGGTGACTTTTCCATTAGATATTCGTTGGAGGCAAGTATGTAGTCGATCTCGCATGTTTTCCCACGAGGATTACAATGGTGCGATCCGTTTGGTTGTGCAGAGCCTCATGCACGATCTTGTTAAATGTGGAAATGTGGAGGTGCCCCGGTGGCAGTCCTTCTACCGTGTTTGTAGAAGACCTTTGGCGAGTGATCACGTGCACTCCCGTGTGAGTGATGTAAATTCTTGAATTGACGTGGTTGGCCGTCCCTGGGCCTTTGAGGTGGAGTTGTTACGTCATGCCTTCGCGTTGACGTTGGGTTCCGTGTGCACAATAGCCCTTGGACTGGAGACGTGGTATACTCTGGGAGTATACGAGAGCGCTTGGAGGTACGTGTAGTTCGTACCTGAGACGTTCGTGCGCTTGGATTGGGTTGACTTGGGGCCACTCGTCGTGTGGGCCCCACGTGCGTGCCGTGTTCTGCTTTGTGTACTTGGACCTCTCGCGGCGTAGAGGGTCCCTTTGTGCTCGTTAGTTTGGCTAGCAGGGTGGAGTGTATTTCCACTGGATTTGTGCTGCGTGTGTGTGTGTACAGATACTTAGGCAAAGGCATCCCCGAGTTGTTATGCCTTCGGCGCTGGTCGCCAGCCCCTGGCCTATGGAGGCGGGCTTGGGGTAGTTGCGGCTCGAGCCCGGGTAGGGTCGGGTTGTGACAGGATTCATGAGAATATATTCTTCTTGTAAGGATAGTGCCTGAGAGGTTTAGACATAATTTGAATCGTGTGTCCTATTTCCTTGTTCTTCATTTTCGTATTCCACAAATGGACTTCGGATTTTTCATTCCCCTTGTCCATGTTAACATGGATAATATTATTAAGACATTCCAAAAGAATCTTTTCCCTTTTTATCATTTTATAATTCAAAATGAAACCGGAGATTTATTTTGGTTATGGGGAAAGGATGGGATCTATGAATATATCATTAGGGTATTTAATTACCATGATTTATAATTGATTTATGTAGAGAATAATCTTCACTACAAGAGGTTTAGAAGGCACCAAATCTCTATGATTTAATGTGGACAATGTATTGGGGATCTCATATCTCTCTTGTCTCACCTTCTAGTGATAGAGATCACAACGGCGAGATATCATGGTATACACATTGATGCCCTAATATTCAATTAGAAAATAATTTTATATAGATTATGTAATGAAACATTGGACATCTATTGTTTCATACAACTATTTCTCATACAAAGAAAATTCATCCTCACTAGTCTCTAGGATTATCACTAAAAAAATTAGTTTTATATAAAATATCATTTCATTACATTAAATGGAATAACATGAAAACACCTTTTACATTATTTAAAAGTAGTGTAGTGATATGGTCATCCTTGTTATGTATGGATCACAATGTAATGGTGGAAGTCATGTGAATTTCCATTTATAAAATTAAAAAGTGAAAACTTTTAGTACATTATCTGATTTTTAGAATTATATATCAAATATTTTACCATTTAATCTTCTATTGTTTTATCAAAACCAAATACCACTCACCATTATTTCATGAATATCCAGTTTCTTGGAAACTTTATTGGCAAGGTCACATATTCTTCTATTCAAAATCCAAACTTCTTTTTTGATATTTATTTAAAGGGTTTAGTATGAATAAATTTTCCAACTGCATTAACTCACAGTTCCTTGATCTAGTCAGTGAAATCCACAATTAACAAATCCTAGATTAATGTTTCATCACCCCTTGCCTCTCTATTAGACCGAGTCCTACATTGGAAGTAAATCCTTGGAGTAGACAAAGTTTAGTCTATCCAAAACCAATGTTTGAATTCCCTAATAATTAAAATCACCCAGAATTTGGCCAAACAAGAACATTGAGATATGGTTTGATTTTAGATTATATAATGGAATTATATAATTAATTAATAAATATATTTTTGGATTTTTTATATTTATACATAAATTTATCTTTTCATCAATATTAAATTCTTGTTCATATAAATTTGATTTATTTATGTGATCAACAATGTTTCAGATAAATGTTACATATATTTAAATTTTTTTAATATTGAATTCTTGTTAATTCATTTATTCATGAAATTTACAAAAAACATCCATAATTAAAATAATTATGAAAATTTATTGAAATTAAATAATAATATAGATGTGATCATTAGATTTTCTAAATGGTTATTTTTCAAGTTGGTAATAGATTAATTGTTGACCTAGGGGAAAAAATATGAACCAGGACCAGGTTAATGTCGCAGCTTTCCACCTCTCTTCCCATTGAAGTCTTAATAAATATTTCACCTCATCTCAAAATAATGAATCAACTATACTCACTAGGGAGATCTATCCATTACATAATATTTTTCTTATATATAGGTGAGGGGAAGATAATTATTGGTTTCGAGGACTACACAAAAGGAATCCATGTGCCCACATTTGCTTACATAATTAGAGGAGGGGTGACATGCATGAAATAAATATAATATAATAATAAATTAAAATTAAACCAATAAAATACAAAGGGGTAGCCTACTGTCATATTAATACACATACATAGAAAAAACTAATCATTTGATAAACCAACATTAATTCTAAATCATTTTTATTTCATATAAATCACACTTTAATCAATTATCTATCATTTGAAATTAATAAATTATTTTATCAAAATTCCTTTCCAAATTTTTCTGAGATTATAATTAATTTTAATTTTAAATAAATAAAATTATTTAATTAAAATTTACTATGTAAACAACATACACAATGGAGGAAACATAGTGAGTACACATCTGAACTACCTAGAGTGTTTGAAATTCATATAATATTTACTCATGTGGAAGGTTGCACACATTTTTTATCATGTAATATCATGGAATGTACTCTCAAAAAAATTAAATAATAAATGTGTTATGTAGTTTTTATGTTACATGTTAATGCATGTAGTGTAATTTATATATTATGACTTATACAAGAAAATGAATTCATATTATTTCATATAAATGAATTAGATATTTAATACATATAAAACTATTCATGTGGAATGTATATATAAAATTAAGGACACAAAAACATATATTGATAAGTTTTAATAAGTATAATAATTTAATTTTAAATTATTTATAATTAGGTCATATAAATAGTGTGTTTAATCAATCTAAATGTTATATATAGTTGTTCACTGTTAATTCATGACACATATCTAGGGAATGGGTATCTCTCTCTATAAAAAATATAACTAGATTAGACGATGTGTACATAGTAAACACATCATGTGGTCTTTGAGTTACATGGTTACCACTCACATGAGTCTTGAAATGAATAATTGGTTCATTTGTTACTAATGTATTACTCGTCATGTAAGAAAGTTACACATTGGGTACTTTGACTTAACGTTTTCCATACTGGATAGGTTAGTACATCATGTGTATCAATTATTAACCTCATTTAATAAATTTATGATTCCCTAAATTAATTAATGAGTCATCATCATGCATTTAAAATGGGTACACAACATTTACCCATTGGATATGCATGGTGTATTATTGTGCTACACAACCAGAATCACTAGCACCTTTGAATGTGTTCTTCAAATGTTCTTCATTCATAATTAATACTTTTTTATTATATTTTTGATAAAAAAATAGGTACAAGAGGATATATTTCAATTTATATTTAAAGAATGATTAACATATAGTTGTAAAATAATGATAAATTCATGAAAAAATAAACAAATATAAAATAATTGTAAATTGTTACATGATCTCTCTAATACAACTTGAGGGTTCCAGGAACAACATAAGCACCAATATGGATTTAACAAATGATATTTTTGTCATAGCTAATTACTAATACAATATATATAGGATGATATATATTTTAACCAATGGATTTGAATTAATGATTAATTGACATGATATTTCCAAAAAAATATAGGATATTCAGGTCCTTATTTTTAATTCATTTAGGTAGTTAATTTTTTTGATGGTTTAATTATTTTTAGATGAATCTAACAATTTATCAATGTCGTATCATTGTTTTCTTACATAAATAATTCATATATTCTATATATTTGTGATTCATATGTGCACCTTGATCTTTTGAGTGACGTGATAAGAATATCAGAGTATTGGTGTGGAAGATCCTAATGCTTAAATTATTTTTCTATGATCGTTATGAGGATAACTTCAAATAAGGACTCAGTTAGATATCTTTATAATCAATATGTGTGGTGGGGGTGGGATTGACCTCCATTATTTAGAGTATTCTTATAGTGTAAATATCTAGATCTTGATGGTTTTCTCTAGATTTTTGGTGTACAAAACAATTGGCTAGTTTTTTTGGGATGGAAATAATATAATTGGTTTTCAATGGTGCTAGGGTTAGAAAATAATAATTGCACATTAACTCTTATTATTGTATTAATCCCAATGGAAATCCATGTATGAAAAAATAATAATCTTATATCCTATTATGTGAAAAAGTATAGAATTAAATAAAAATTATTTCTTTAATTAGTAGTTAAAAATGTATTCAAATAATATTAAATAAATTTATTTTTTCAATAAACATTTAAACTATGTACACTATTCCTTTAAAATATTTATTAGGCCTTTAATAATTACTATATATTTAATAAATAATTATATCCTCATTATTTTCTAATAATAAATAAATAAATATTATATTCATTAAATTTAAAATATATATATATATTAAATATTCCTCTTTGTTTGCATTTTCTAAAAAAAGGGATACTGAATATATGAAATCAATAAAATATGAATAATTATTATAAAACATATGAAAATCATATTTATTCAAATTATAAAAAAATTATATTTATTATTTAACTGAGTTTATTGATATGCTTAGTGTTTGACTCTCTATGCCTCTATTTTAGTGACATTAGGTAGGGATACTGAAAGTCCAAGATTATGAACTAGTAGCACAAAAAGTCACCCATTGAAAATTAATTTAATTTCAGAATGACATAAAACATATCATGGATACTTATTTTCTAATATATTCCCTTTATTGTTATATTTCTAATCAAGAAGGTTTCATGTCGATGTCAAAAAACTATGTGCTTGATGTCTCATTAATTGAGTTTTCATAAATTAACCTTCCCAAAACAACCATGATGATGGGTTTATTTTGGAATATCATCAGAGGGACTATGAAATCCACATTTATTAAATAATATAAAGGAAAAATCCTTTCTCTCATTATTCTTGAATGAAATATCAATATTAATTCACCTATCATATCCTACATAGTAGTGAACTTTTAACATCATGGTTTCATCAATACATCAATGTTTGAAACTAATAATATTATTTTATAAGGATCATTATAAAAATCCACTGATAGTAACATCCAATGAATCATATAAATGTGTATTTCCTACTAGAGGTAAAATTTTTCATAATCTAGTGCACTGGAAATTAAAATGTATTCACTCCATGATAATGATCTTGAATGTGATATGAGTCTCATCCGAAAATAACCTATATCACATATCTCCCATAAAATAATATCATCTGAATATAGATCTTATTTTTTAGAATAGTGTCACAAAACCATTATGTTATTATCATAATGGGGAACTCTTGTGACCTTTTTGTGAGACATTAACTCTTGGTACGTTATCACAAACCTTTTCATGAAGAAAAATTACAATGATGTTCCAAGAAGTATGTTTATATTGAAAAACGAATAAAAAAACCATAAAGTAAGTAGATTTTTGGTATAGGTAACAAAATACAATAATAACTTATCAAAAACAATCATGATCAGTCATGGAACAATATAATCCATCAAATTATCACAACATAATTCACATAAAAATAGGTATGATTTAGAAAATAAAGAATCTCCTACAGAAGTTCAAATATACCAAACAAACCAAGCCTCTTTCTTCTAGTGTTTATGTTAAAATCAAGTAAAAACACCATAAATAAATCATTTAGAATATGAATCAAATATCCCCTTTTATCATTATAGAATAGTTGAAAAAATTCATATCAAATAATTCCTTATAAAAAAACACCATGATTTGAAATTCTATTTCAAAGCCTACTTCCCAAATCACATATTTGTTTTTTGAAATTCCATTTTTGAAAATCCATTTTTGCTGATTTTTTTAAAAGGAAACATTTTTGGTTTTTTGAAACCAAATCACGAAACATATAATGTCAAAAAAAGTGGCACATGAACCCATTTTATTTAGAAAGTATCCTTGAACCATTTAGTAAGATATGCGGTTCATGTTGACTATTAGGATAACATGAGCCCATCTAAATCTATAGAGAGATAATACAAGCCATGAAATATACATGATGATATTAAAAGAAATAACACACAGATATAAAATTATAAAATATCAATGAGACTCTAGAATTACAAGGACATAAACATGAATTGGTGATCCATAATCTTTCCCATGCTAAAAATGACTTCTTCTTAGTCCATGAGCACCAATGTCATAAAAAACCATAAAATTAATAAAAATAATAGCTAGAACAAAAATAGAGAAATAGGTGTAGTAATTTAAAACTCAAGACATGACCTTACAATTCCAAACTGAAAATCAATGAGGTGTTGTCAACTCCTTAGACACATCATTACATAGTAATAAAAAATATCTAAATCAATAACCTGATTGAATGACCAATTTAAAAAAAATCACTAAAATAAACCTTATTAAAATCATGGTCCAACATACCTCATGAATAATTAAAAACTATGTATAAAATAAAACCTTCCAAAACATCATCCATAAACCTCTCTAAAAAATCCTCACATAGGTATATTATTTCATTATGGTATAGAAAAATACTCTCCCAAAATCTAGAGAGAGAAAAAAATCAAGGAGAGACAGTGGGGGGAACAATGATGAGAATAGAAACATTATTACTTTTTTGTTGTGTGATGAAACTCACTTTAATGGTATGAATTATGAGGTGACAAGGGAGGAGGAAAGATGGAGAGGGGTTTCATTATCCCCACTATTCATGTGTTTAGGAAAAGTGAATCTCCCTGAGTTTTGAAATTAGAAACCCTTTAAAGATACAACCCCTCAATTTTAGAAAACACACCTGCATATAAATCATTATGGGGACATAATGATCCTGTTATGACCAAATTTGGGTGAATTATTCTTAAATATACCTCAACAGTTTCATGGTACGACCCACTTTTTCATGGTGAAAATTCTGGATACTATAGTTTTCTAGTACTCTGGCTGCTCTGACTTGACTACTACATTTTCTAGGGAACCCGAGACACTACCCAAGCCTCAAAAGACAACCAATAACATCTTATTGAGATGTTAATACACACAAAATTCCATTATGAGCTACATTTCTAGAAAACTAACCCCTCACCAAAATAAAAAGTCAAATTTTATCCCATTTTCATAACTGATAATCTAAATGGGATTTTTTAACTTCCTCATCATAGAATTTATAATCCTAAATAATTCCCCACATTATATCAACCAGTATTTGTTACATTTCACAATCTCCAATTCAAAACTCATAGAACTCGTTCTATCTCTGATCACCGATGCTATTCCGCTACATGACTCAATCCAACCTGCTCAAATGCATTGAATTAGGTTAAAAATATAGATTCTCTCATTAGATAACCATAACCACACCCAAAACAATTCTCCAGATGGGGTTTCTACCTAACCACATTTATATTCATAGAAAAACACTACTCGATCCCTCTTCATTTGAATTATATTGAAAAATTCTAACCTCACCTAGAAACATATCATATACTGACTCAATATTGATCTATTAACTCAAGATGCATTTATTAATTTCCATAATCCCCCACTTTGTTCCAAACCAGATACTTAACAAAATATAAGGTTAGAACCTTCAGAAACCAAATTCACAACCACACTCCACCCTTGAGTACTAAGATTCCTCAGATATGGAATAATCTCAAATAAAACTACTATAGTACATAGATTGTTTCCAATATGAAATCCCTATACAATACTACAACCAATATTAAAAATCTAGTGGGTCTTCTCTCTATCATAACACTACCATTTCAACCATCCCTTTAATTGTTCTACAATACCCACTACACTTATGAAATGAGTGTTGTAAACTTCCAACTGATAATATGATCCCCAAAATGGGAGAAAAATATTCATTTTCACATTGAAAAAAACAACCAATATTTACACCCCAAATCCATTCCATTAAAGAAAACAATGACTAGACATGATCACTCTACTCATAATTTAATTTTATAAAGAAACACTATTCAGCCAACTCCATGATGGTTCTAAACCAAATACATCGTTCTTATAAAACCAAAGTGTTATAAAAAAAAGTCATCTTGAAGAGTTTCGTATCCTCACAAGAAAACTCTTCTACCAATTTTTGATTCCAACTATTTGTTCTACCGAACATAGTAATCACTTACCTAAAACATACATGACGTTATCCAAACTATGAAATCATAGAAATATGCATCAAGGGATCTAACCCTTCAACTCATGCACATTTCATTCAACAATCCTATATTCTTATATCCATCATACTCACCACTCTTGTCATAAGGAACAATTCCAAATTACAATTTGAATTTTCCCTTATGAAACAGCTACTAGGTAGCTAGTGGGAGTTAGGGCCAATCCCATGGGGAGCATGGAAAAGCAACTGGATCAGTGAATGTTGGTTAATTTTGGTCAGTTATCCAGAAAATAATAGTGAAGGGAACATTTTACTAAGTGAAACCATTTGTGAAAAAAATATGAACATAACAAACATAAGATGAATGTATCAGGGTTGTAATTCTGATTGTATTTCATTATAGTATTCATTATTTAGAATTTAGTATATAAATAAACGTTTTTTACCAAGGGGATTTAATTAAATTGGTGTTTCTAGGTATGAAAACAGACAATTATATGTTTAAAGGTTAATTCCTTGGTCTATTAATTAATTACCTATAAATGTTTAGGTTCTTTACCCTTTAGAAGGAGACAACAAGCTCATCCAATAGTCATGGATTCGCTAGTTGAAACTCCTTAATTATTCACCATTAGTGTCATTCTTTGTCCAAAAAGAAATCAACGGTAAAATATGGTTCAATTTTTATTAAAGAAAATGTAAACAAAAATCACAATAAAAAAACACTTTGTAAATGGAATTAAAGATCACTCAAAACCATTATTATAACCCCAACACAAGAAATTAAGCCACTTATGACCATGGTAATGGTGTGTTGATTGTGTTGAAACTCAAAACCTACCATGGATACAAGAGGAGACGGGTAGGGGAAGAATTACACTAATACAGAAATTAAAATAGAATAGAAAATAGTAAATGGATCCAGGAGAGGTCTGGAAGGAAGAGCAGGAACACCTCCCATGGGTATCCAAAACCAAATTAGCGAGATACCCCTTTCTACTTATAGATTTTTAAACTACACAACATGTACACAAAAATAAACACCATATACTTTTTTTATGTTCTTTGAAACATTTTTCTCTGCTAGTATGTGAGCGGCTACACATGCCCTTGAATTGACTGCATCGTTCGTCGATTGGTGGTCCTACACGACATGTACCGCCACCGCACATGGTGTGTAATGTCATCATCATACACCGAACACTTCTAGAAGGTAGTACACAACATTTATAAATAAACCACATGAAGTTTATTTTCTAGCCAACTACATGGTCATGTACTGGGTCTTACTGATCCATTTCAGAGAAATAGTACACAGCGTGTAACAAGGAAGTACATGCTATGTATATTTTAATTTTTATTACAATCTTTCTTGATTTGTGTATTTTCCTAGGAAACACATGAGAATCATCATGAACACAAAAATAAAGAATTTTATCCTTAAAACAAGAGTTATTTGGTGGAAACATGTTTTAATACTCGATAATATATATTAAAAGGTATACACAATTCGGTCACATCAAACTCCCACTGACATAGTAATTTACTTTCCTCAAGCAAAGTCTGAACATCAAATCAATAGAATCCATACTCTAAAAAGGGAAATATTTGACTATTTATAATTGTAAATACTATATCCATAACAATAGATTTTAAAAGGAGTAAAATCTTATTTCAATTTAAAAGATATTTTAATCATTCCTCATATATAATTCAATTTAAAATTTGCATCCACTTTCATCCAAATTTTTTATCAATTCATAAATAAACGTGCCACTTGATGATTTACCTCACAAAAAATTATTCTTATTAATTAGGATTTTCTAATCATATTTATGGTCAATATAAATTATATTCACTCTATCCATAGGCATGAAAGTGTTCTCATTCTTCCCTTCAGATATCAAATCACAAAAATCACTTGGGACATCAATAAGGTTAAAATTTTTCTAAGGCTAAGGGTTGGTAAGTATTAATGGAAAATAATCTCAGTGGCTTTAAATTGAGGAAAAATTGTAAAACAATATTGCATGATATTCAAAATAAATATTAACGAAAATGAACCCCAATCAAAATCTATCAAAAGGTATCATTACCATGATATTCCCTTAATAATAAGGGATCATAAAACATTATTGAATCTGGTACCTCTTTTGTAATTTTTTTAATAAGGGGATCACTAAGAAGAAAAAAATAGTGGTTTTAGAAGCCCTTCTACCCAAATAAACAACTGATAAACTCCCCCATACATAAATTCCTGGCTACTCCAAAATATTCCTTGAAATTCCAGAAATCCATCTCTAAAGCTAAATTCAATAATCTTGGAAAATTATGAAGGAATTAGGACAGGAAGGGAAAATTGTCATGTAATTTAGCTTCCTATTAAGGTGGTTCATGTTTTTTAAGGTTTTAAAAAGAATTTATTTAGGGTAGGTCTCAAGGTCAAATGGGATGAAAAATATTAAAATGTCTCAATCATTTTAATGTGATCCAAAAATCTTCATGTTTGATGAGAAAAACTAGCAAGATGTGGTAGTTATGCATATCTCAAGAATCTCTCAAGGAAAAGTGTATAATAAATAATCTATAAAAAATGATTTGAATACCTCTCATGAATAAGTAAAAATAAAAGGTTAATAAAGTCACGACATGAGTACAAATGACCAGTTCTAATAAATGTAAATGTCAATAACATTAACGCAAAAATCAAACTATATCAAAAATCAATTAAAAATACTTTGAAATTTGATATACGCATGTAACATTAAATATTACTTTTTATTTCTTTATTATTTATAATTATAATTAACCAAAAATTTCCCACAATTTAACATATGTCAAATAATAATGATTTCTTCTAAATCTGTTCAAGAAAAAGGCTAGTGTAATCAGAGACCCTCCCCCACACTTAATATAGCACATGGTCCCCATGTGCAATTCCAAGGACGAAGAGATAATGTGGGTGAACAGTGGGGTAAGAAGAGGGGAAGAAATGTAAGAAGTAAATAAAAAGTAGAAAAGAAAAAAATGAACAGTGGAAAGTACTACCCTCGTGGTGAATCAAAAAAATGGGGTATGTATTCAAAATAGAGACGTCCATGTCGATCCAGAGTACCTGTAACAGTCAAGGGACGAGAAAAATATATAGATACATACATCATCACATCCCAATCATAACAATATATATATATATATATATATATATATATAATAGAAATAAATATTCGAAAACCTATCCTTGGGTCACCTCAGAAGATGCATCATCTGCAAAAGTGGAATCTGCCAAAGGGGAAGTAGCTGCAACAAAAATCAGAGGCACTAGATCGAAAAACTGCGTGGAAGGAACACCAGGAACCACATGCTTAGCAGTGGAAGCAAGAGAAGGGGCACGAAGTAGATAGAAAAATGGAATTACTGGCAAGAGCTGTTAGTTGTGGCTCGGCGACAGAAGGATGAGAAGCGGATGGAGGTACCAGCATAGGGGATTTTGCTGGTAGTGAAAGTATATGGTAGTGAATAAGATGCACCGACATCTTCTTGAGCCACCCAGGTGTCTGCACCAGAGTATCTTCGTGGCACTCCACCTCGGCTTGGCTGAGGGAAATGGATTGATCGGATGAGCGTGCAACTTGAGGTGTGGAGGTTGAAGGAAAAGAAGAATAGGGGATGGAGAAATATGGAAGGATAGAAGAAAGTGGGTGGGGTGGTGAGGGAATATATTCTATTGGATGAGGGAGGTTGGGGTCAGCAACACCATTGGGAGTAGCTCAGTCATTTCTCACCCTTACAAGAGCAAGGTTGTTCGGAATAAGCTCGTAGTCTTCCCCCCATCTCTAGACCATCCTCATGTGAATAATAATGATAAATTCAAGACGTTGAGGAGAGAACAAAGGTTTGTGGGGGAGAGAGGGATCAAGTACTCCCAAATGGTGTTCTCGGTATGTGTCTTAGAAACTACCATTTAGGTTTCCCTGATGGCTGTGAATCATAGAATGAATGTAGGTGGTGGAAAGGTCGGGGAGGTCAGGGTAGTCAAGCCAGACAATGCAAGTACGGAGCTCCGTGTCCTAGCCAGAAATGACTCCCATATCCTCATATAGTGTAAAAATAATGGCACTAAAGCACCTATAGGGGAAACGAAGGGAAGGAGAAAAGATGAGCGTGCTATTCTACAATGTGTATCTGTACTTGTGGTCAGGTCCAGCAAGATCCCGCCTCATGGAAATGAGGTCAGAGTGGTTGAGGCTGGTAGGGGTGGAAATAGAAGGTGGGGTGGTATGATGGGGGTAAAAGCCACACCCTTGGCCAAAATCTTCTATAGTGAGGGAAAATGGGAATCCCCCAACCGAAAGCAAACTGGGAGGGTTGTATCTGTGGGTGTTTGATGGTAGGTGGGCCCATCAAACTCGAAGGTTACCATGAAATCAAAAAATAAATCATAGTAAGTAAGAGTGTTGACCTAAAATTTTTCCAGAATATAAGTATGGAAAATAATCTCCTCAAGCTCCTCCCAAATTCCCAAACGCTTGGAAATGCTGATGTTCAGGTATCATCCATTCAACTGGATAGTGCGGAGGGAGAGTCACCACAATCTATCCATCGTAGTATGACCCCCATGAAAGATCAAACATGGATGCAGCTGAGGGAAGGTAGAAACTAGTTCAGGAGGTGGTGGAACTACAGGTGTTGGATGAGAGGGTCTAGCCACTATGGTAGGAGGTGGACCAGGGGATACCAGAGGTGGATCATAGGTCTGGCCAGTAGGCGGAGGTGATGGATCGATAAGGTCCACTGCTGTCATGCATGGCATCTCTCAGGGGATAGAGCTGGAAGAGGGAGCGGTAACACTAGAGCACTCATCCACTAGAGAAGGTGCTGAAGTAGCGGGGGTAGGGAGGATTTCCAAAAAAATGATCGGACTGATAGATTCCATAGAGGGAGGCACCATCAAAAGTGTAGGCAGAGTGGCCAATGTAGGGGGCTGAAAAACCAGGAAATCATAGGCAGGGCTCTCAGAATTTCTATGATGAATCCGATGGTGATGGGCCACCCATCATTTGTATCAGAAGTGGGCCACTTCCCATATATAGTTTCATTAGTTTCCATATTTGAAAACAATGAAATGAAAACAAAAGGAAAGATGAAAAATAATAAAGAATGAAAATGTTAGAAAATAAACATTTAATTAGAAAACAGTATGAAGATCCAGGGTACACAGCGTGTAGTATGAACTGTGTAAGAGCCTGTGTACTCTGGATAGACACGCTGTAAGGTAATATGTCAGTTAAAACTAGTACACGGTGTGTAACAAAGTGTACACACCTTGCGTCACAAAATGGAGTGGTTACCATATGTGTGGATAGATAGTGCTCGATCGAGGAAAGGAATATAACCTTTTGCACAACCTATGGAAGGGGTACATGCCATGTGTATAAACATGCTGTGCAAGGCATGTATACCATCCACACAGATTCCTCCAAACGGATGTAGGATACAGTGGGTACCGAACATACACACCCTATGTGGTTACATGGTAAGAGGCCTTATCCCAGAGGACACAGTATGGTCCAGAGGGATAGAGGAATCACGATACATGAACTTTACCAGACATACACAACATGTATATTTCAAATGGAGAAATTGTGTCATGTGTGGTAGTGAATAGGATGTACACGGTGTGTGTTATTCACACACCCTGTGTACAACGTAGGAACCCAAATGGTCTCCCAATTTGAAATCACCCTATATGCCTATGGGATTGGGAAGAGGGATGAGAAGGGTGTACCTAGACCAATGAACAAAATTAAAAAAAATGTGGACAAAAAAACACATAGAATCGGCGGATTGGATTTGGGGAGGGTGGACGACGTGTAAGAGAAGCAAATAGGGAGTAGTGGGGGTCCTGTGACCCAGCCTAACCCTAGGTATGGCCCTAAAATTTATACGTGAAGGACATGATGTGTACTAAGTAGTACACAACGTGTATTTTTTTATATAACTATTCTATAGTATAATTATTATGGTAAACTATATAATGATTAGTAGTAATTACTTAATTAAATATATATATATATATATATATTATTTAATAAAAATAAATTTATACATGTAATATATTGGGGAAGTACACATTGTGTGGTCTACAATTTGAAAAATAGAACTACCACCCTTGGTCTGCTGCTTGGGGTGTGATTCGAACCGACGATTGGTCGTTCCGAACTCAAGCCATCAACCACTGGAGAAAAGGTTGTATTGCTGCCAAGTTTTAGATACTTTAAATACATAAACTAGAGGTACAGTTCTACATAGGATGAAGAAAATTCACAATGTGTGGTTTTAATTTTGAATAAAAGGGTTGAAGTAGGGATATTAGCTGAGTTCGAACTCGGGTCTTTTGAATCTTGAGCCAAGACATCGCCAATCTGCCAACTTCACCAGCATGTATTATTTTGTTTTTAAAATCATTTGAATTATTAATGAAAACATGGATCACATGACGTATATAGAAATGCATCAGTGTGGTTGTATTAATATGAAAAATGATGGAAATGATCAGGTTGATCGGATTCAAACCTGGGGATTTTGGAACCAGTTTATAATCCATTCCAGCTGGTCCATTCCCATCATGGGTTTTCTTTTATATTGAAATACATATAATTTGTTTTGAAAAATACCTCACATGTCCTTTAATTAAAGATAGGTTTAAAAAGGGATAACCTGGTGCTGAAGGTATGTATGGAGGGATTTGAACCCGTGACAACTCAAATATATTCCAGGGACCTTACCATCATCACTTTCATCATCCCTATTTATTTACTTATTTAATATGTACTTATACAAAAATTTATATTATAATATACTATAAAAGAAACGTATATGCCATGTGGAGTGAAAACAAGGAGTGTAGTGTCCTTTAGTTTTTTTAGCTATGGAAAAAAGAGATGAAGGTACACAACATATGGAATGGACATACACAACATGTGTTTATTAAAAAAATAAATAAAGAAGGAGGAAGAAGGAAATATTGGGGTTCCTTCCAAGAAGTGAATTTGTTTTAGGTATTTGTCTTGATATGAGTTAGGGTTACTTACCCATAATCTGAAGGAGGATGTGGCTTTCATAGAGTGAACCACCAAATAGTTCTGGCACCCTCATCAATGTTCTATGATTCCTCACTGTCAGGTGGTTTGGGTGGTGGCTTGTAATATCCCCGCTCTGTTGCCAGTAGTTGCTGAAGGTGGATGTTTTCTTGTTTTGATCTGGCACATCCTCCAACTCCTGAGAATCCTTTTTTCAACATTAATTATCTGAAAATAAATTCAGGGAATCTATGGAAAAGTAAAATGGTCAACTTAGGGTTTTGAAATTAATTTTTTATCAGATTCAACATAATTATTACATGATATGTCCCCATATTCAAAAGATGAGTCTTGACAATCAAATTCTTAAATTTATAAAGAATAAAATGTGGGTCCCACATCATGACATGCATCCTGAGTTGAAACCAAATGAGAACGCCCATCCACAAACTCATTCAAATGCTCCGTAAGATTGATTTTCTCTGAACATTGCTCGACCAAAATACCAAGTCACCCAAATGTCTCAGAATGGTTTGACTGGCATATGGTAAAGTATTCTATCATTGATAATAATCTTTCTGTTTTACCTGATGATGGTTTTGGGAAAGGAGGAGAAATGGGTGGGGTGAAGAACATACAAGGGTATTCCTTATATTGGTACCCATCATCCATAAATTGACAATATTCCTACGGAAAGGGGTACGATAGCACTGGATCATCTAGATAAAAATCCTCTACAGGTAAAAAATTCCACTCCCCAGTCAAATAATAATCCATGGGATGTGGGGCTAAGGGTCCTAAGAGAAGAAAGTAGAAAAAAAAGAAAAATAATTCTTGGTAAGCCGACCTTTACTCAGGCATGCACTGGTGAATTCTGTTGTGTTCCTAGAAATGGTGCCAAAATTTCTTCACCACTCATATCATAGGGAGTAGTCCCAAATTATAATTTTATCATTCCCTTCTAAACCAACTACTATGTAGTTTGTTGCAGTCAGAGTTGATCCCATGGGAAGCACGAAAAAGAAATTGGAACAGTGCGAGTTGGTGAATTTTGGTCAGTTATCCAGACAAGAGGAGTGAAGGGAACATTTTACTAAGTTAATCCATTTGAGAAAATTTAAATAAAACTAAGAGAAGTATAGAAAAAACAGAAGATGAATGTTTTGGTTTTATAATTATGATCGTATTACATTGTAGTCATCATTATTTAGTATTGAGTTTGTTAATAAAATATGTTTACTATAGGGATTCAATTAAATTAGTGTTTCATGTTCCGAAAACAAACAATTAAATATTTAAAGGTTAATTCCATGTTGTGTTAATTAATTAATTAAAAATGTTTTGGTTCATTACCCCTTTATCAAGCAGAAATGGGACCATCCATTGGTAATGAATTTTCCAGTTGCAACTCGCTCAGTATTCGTTATTAGTGTCTTTATTGGTCTAAAACAACACCAACGGTAAAATAAGGTTTAGTGTTTATTGGATAAATTGTAAAAAACAATCATCATAAAACAAGACATTGGAATTGGAATTACAATTCAATCAAAAGCATTAGTTCAACCCCAACATGAGGAATTTAGCCTCTTATGACCATGGACATTGTGTGATAATTGAGTTGAAACTAAACCCCTACCATGGATATGAGAGGAAAAGGGGAAGGGAAGAGTTAAACTACTACCAAAATGAAAACAAAATAGAAAAAAATAAATGGATCTGAGAGAGGTCTAGATAGAAGAGCGGCAGAACCTCTCATGGGTATCCAACATCAAATCAGAGGGATTGCCCTCACTATTTATAGATTTAGAAAATTCACAGTGTGTACACAAAAGTACATGTGTACATTTTTCAATGGGTTTTCCACACTTGTCTTTACTGGTAGGTGAGCATCATAACCAGCCCTTTAGTTGACTGCGTCAATGGTCGGTTGGTGGGACTACACAACAAGTACCGCCGCCTCACATGGTATGTAATGTCATCTTTAGCCACTAAACACATATATAAGGCAGGTCACGATGTGTATAAATGAACTACATAATGTGTATTCTATGGAAAACTACTTGGGTGTGTACTTGGTCCTGCTGATCTATTTCAGGCCAATAATACAGGACGCGTAACAAGGAAGTACTCACCATGTATATTTGAATTTTTATTACAATATTTTCTAATTTGTTTATTTGTCTAGGAAACAACTAAAAATCATCATGAACACCAAAATAAATCATTTTATCCATAAAACAAGATTTATTTTGTGGAGAAATTTTTTCATAATTGATAATATATTTGAAAATGTATACACAATTTGGGAACCTCAAATCCCTGAGCCTTCCACAAGTTTATTTCATGGAACATCTTTGGGATAACCACCAAATTGAAAACAAAACTCACATATCATCCTTGAACACTCATAATAAATAATGAAATCCTCCTCCACGTAGGGTCTGGTTTATTTCCATGAACTACACCCACAAATCTTAACCAATACACTAACATCATTTTACAGTTCTATGAAAACATAGGACCTTATCCAATCTTCGAATTCAAGCATCCAGGTTAGTCCCAAATTAAATACATAATCCAAGAAAAAAAGATTTCTGAAACCTGGTTTCTTATTTTAAATCGAGATCATACTATTTTACAAACATAAAAACAAACATGATTTTTAAAACACAACTTTTCATTAAATGGTTTTAACCAAGAATGAATTCCAAAAAATCTTTATCCTAACTCGACTCTTTCCCATAAAGTGATCTCATTTTCCAAATCCATTTATAAATTCAATTTCAAAAACCATTTTCATTATATTTTTTGAAAAAATAAAAAGCACAACTTATATAAAAATCTGGGACTCTATGATCCTTTTAAAGTAAATACTACTTATAAATTCATTCAATACACCCTCATTCAACCACATTATTTTTTTCCAAAATTAATTTTTCTAGTTAAAACATAATTTTCAAAAAAAATCTTTCTAGAAAACCATTTCACTATAACGAACAAAACATCACAATTAAAAATAAATAAAACTCAATAATCCATATGAATTGAATCCCACATTATAATTTAATATAGAAAAATACAAATATGATATTGATTCATTTAATTAATTTAGGATTATAATAAGAAAACATGTTATAAAACACCTCTATAAGAACATGGTTTATTCCTTATACATGACACTGTCCTAATGCAAGAATAGAAAAATGGTTCCTATAAAAGTAAAATGACTCCTATCAAGTTTAATTAATCTTGTATTGTAATTTTAGGTTTAATATATCACATCACATATCCTAGAGTTCATAGTCAAAAAACCATAAATACTTTGGAATCCTTGTTTTAAATTTATTTAATACTTGGATGGCATGCACCTGGTCTACCTATGATATAAATAAAAACTATCTTCATGCCTAACCAACACTAACCAATCTAAAAATAATCTTTGATACCACATTTTATCAATATGTAATGGACCACCAGAATGGAATTTTCATGGGGATGTAGCCTAATCTGAAGCATGTCTCCCCATAGGGAAGGGGCTACTGAGTAGTGTTGAGGAACTAAAATAGTCATATGAGAGACTATTTCTTCTAGAATAAATCCAATGAGGCAATGAATTAATCTATCAATAAAATTCCTGATTCTTATATATAATAAACATCCCAATATCATATAGATATAAAATTTGGAGAAATCTAGGACCCCAAATACATAAAAAATACTTAAACTAACTATACAATACAAAAACCATAAAAGAGTAGTAAAAGAAGGTAAAAAAATATTATAGTTATAATATAACAAAATGGATTTCTTTACATTGTATGATTAATAGTGACTAAAAATAAATACAATTTCATATAGTCTAACTCACATAATAATCTTATTAAATTTTTAGACTCCATTCCCTACTAACATAACCATGTGTATATATCTAGGAAATGCCAATGTTTTGGGAGAAAATTGGAATTTCCACCAACAAACATCAAATCCCTTAATGGGTAGAGTAGGATTCCTATGAGACAATTGGAATCCCCAATGCCTCTATTATACTGAGTTATACTGTGATCAAGTGGACATTCATGGAATGGATATAAATGTTTTATCCATGCTAATGCAATACACCTATCCCAAAACACAAACTAAATTAAAAACAAAAATAGAGGTTGGGTGTTAACTAGACCAACTTGAACCTCATCTATACATACATCAGCCAGTTTCAAAGTATATTTGATCATGTAACACTAATAACCAAGAGAGACCACATCTTTCTCAAAATATAGTATCTTATTTTCACAAATCTTTATCTAGTTATTGATATCTCTATTCAAATTCATCCACCATGGGAAATATAACAATATCTGGAACAGAATATGTCACCTGTAGAAAATATACCCATCCCTAAAACCTAATGAAACCGGTTGAGAAATCCTCTACCAAGAAGCCATTATCCTATATATGGGAACCTCTCCTTAGAAGATACAATTATGTAATAATCATGAACACATCCTAACCTATATCAATGAGAAATATCATATACCAAGGCAGTTGTGTCCCCTACCCATCATGTATCAATCCTATATTAACCACATACTATATACTAGACCCAATTCCGGAACCCTCAATAAAAAATCATATATACCTAAAAAAATTGTATACCTTAGGGAAACAACTAACCCCATAAATAGTGTTGCATGCACCAAGGTAATCCCACTAAGAAATAGTAGGTGTGCTATATTTATATATATATATATAAACATAAATGGGATCAATCTCTTCTAAAAAAGTCATAGATAATTCACTAGTGGTATTCCAACCAGTAACTCTAGACACATCCACCACATACCACATGGGTTGTCCATCCTCCTAAATCACTATAATAAAATCATTGTTTAAATCTTAATTTTATGACACATCCTCACCCATTAAATAATATCTGGATCACAAAAATGATTAATAATCTAATGTGACTCATGAAATCATCACTTATAATACCCTTCACCAACCCACATTGGGGATAAAATGATATAGGTGTACCCACTGAGGTCCACAATGTTAAATCATCTCATACATACACTACACGGATTCATCAATTTCATTTTTATCTCTCCACTGTAGCATATGATTCTTGTCATAACACCCCTCATCATCTTTTAGGGATCTTTAGATATATCACTCCCATTTAATGGGTTAATCATACCAACTCAACATGAACAATAGTTTGATTCCAAAATCCAACATCATCACACATAACATAGATCCATTTACTATCATGCAATGACAAAATCACTCATATAATCACAATAGGATCCAAGTCAAAAACCATGTTTTCAAAACGAGGTGTCACTCACACAAGGACAATTGATCTAAATATAGAAAGATAAGACTTTCAATATTTTATTTTAAAATTGGGTAGAAGTAATTATTTAAAATAATTTACTGTTGGAACCATATTCCATTTTACTCATATTTTCCCCTTAAGAAAAATTCCATTGAAAACATTACATAGAAAAAACCCCAAATCATTATTAAATAAAATTTCAATGATAGCTTCCTAAAAATATGTTTTCCATTGAAATTAAATTTTATTCAAACCCCATTTTAACTAAAATTTCTAAAAATGAAACTAATTTTATCTTTTAAAACTAACTCATGACCCCCAAGAAAATAATAGAGAGAGACACCAAAACTAGCTCAAAAAAAGAGCTAATATTAAAATGTTTAGAAAGATATGTGGTCAGAGTTGAATATTATATTTATATGATATAATTACAACACATGCTTATATTAAACAAGTTATTCTACATTCAATAAGATAATACTAGTGATGGGAAAAAATATAAAATCACTAAATAGAAAAGAGAATAAAATATTCAATGGCCCCCTAGCTAAATAATCAACACATAACCCATCCCAATATCATAAAATAATATTTGAGTCTATGATCACCAATATTTTCAATAAAAATCATAAAATTATTAAACTAAATAATGAAAACCAAAAAACTAAATTGGAATAAATAATGCCAAAATCACCAGGTTATATAATGATTCTGAACCAGGGAGAAAATGGGTACTTATAACTCTCAACATGCACATGGACCACATCCACAATAAATAACTAACTTTAAAACATGAACAAATAAAAAAATTATCCCAAAATTATAAAACCCTAATTAAATCCATGGGGAAATACACCTCATAGAGAATGAAAAATGACATCTTGAATACAATAATATGAAATATCCTTTATAAGAAACACACGGAAGGAATATGAAGAGATATTATTTAAATATGACCTAATGAAATAATATACCCAAATAAATAAATGGAAAAATAAAATTATAGGGATATAGAGGGTTAATAATGGGGTAAATGGAAATGATAATTCTTTTACTAGTGTGACTATACTCCCTCTGATGTTCAAGATAAAGGGGTCACAAGGGAAGAAGAAAGGGTGATAATGGGTTTAGTCTCCTGTCTACTCACACATATAGGGGAATAGAATATGGGGAATTTAAGAAATTTAAAACCCCAAAATAATACCACCCTAACTTTTAAAAAACCCACATATAGTTACATCACTATGCAGGGTGCAACCAACATCAAAATGAACCCAACACCAAAATAATTTTCCCCCAAAATTTCATAACACATAAAAGACATGTGGATTTACACTAAGTGTATTGAATTAATTTTACAGAAAAAAAATATATATATGTGGATAAATTTTATGTTTACTTTAATGTTATATTTCCCAAAAAAAAATTTCAAAAAATTTCTTATTAATTTCATTCTAAAAAATAGTCTATAATTTTATTATACATTATGTTTGATGTATATTAGTTGAAATATGATTTTCATTGTGAAACAAGTTTGAAACATGTATATTTTAAATTATTTTTAATGTTATAACCGTTATAGTTTTATGTATAATATTTAGAAATATAATTGTTTTCTTATATAATAAATGAACTCTTTTTATGTATTATTTTATTAATGGCCTATGATGAAATCTCTACATAGATATTTAAAATATATTAAATAATTTTAAATATATAATGACTCGTAAATTTTATTATAACAAGATGATAATTTGAAAAAAATATATGAATGATGGTTTTTTTTTGATTTTATCAATTTCTTTCTGAATATTTTATTATTTTGTTTTTAAATAAAATTATTAATTTCATTTTATTTGTTTTTACATGGGAATTGTTTGGATTGATGTATGCTAAACCTTTTATGTGTGGATACTGAAACATGGTTTTGTCCTTGGTGTCGGCCCAATATTTCCACTCATACCTCAAATCTTGACCTTGGGTCCCTAATTATAATTTAACTTAGGATTTAAGATCATGTGACACTAGGTCTCACAATGTTAATGTATCATTGCTGGACGAATGTTTGATGTTAATTCAATTTCTAACTAATGTTCCTAGCTTGTAAATCACATGACACATACTGTAAATGTAATTATATTGAGAGAATTTATATGTTGGGGTCATCAATTATTGTGATTGTTTTCATGAAAATTACATAATTTTATGTCTACCTCCTAATCCATGTATTGGGGATATCCATTAAGAGGGTTCCTTGATATAGAGTTTTAGGCCATCTCACCCAAATGGATCTGAACATATGATTCAATATGACCACATGCATGCCACACTGTAAACTAGATGTTATTTATTACAAGTTTGGGTTCATATAAATTTTTTTAGAGAGACTATTCCTTCATGTATTTATAATCATAAATCATAGAAGAAGATAAAATATAGTAATCACAATAATCGACACGCATATACAATGCATATATGGGCCAATAGTGGAAGAATAACACAATATGATATAATATTATTAAATATGATGTAAATTCATATAAACATTTATCGATAAGTGGTATTTCCCAAGAATGATAACATATATAAGATAGTAAAAAACAAAATAAATTGAAAATACTATATCTAAATAGGATTCGATTACCCTCTGAATCACATATCTATTATCCATCCACATAGATAATCAATTATTTTATGGAATGTGATATCAGTAAAAAATATTTTTTATCGATTTCATACAACCTCCTCACAAAATCAGTTAATTATGTAACACTATCATCAAAATGTTGGTGAATAAGGGTCTTCCCTGTCAAAGATGAATCATTGTTAGACAATAGGCAGGATAACTACATATCAATAGCTTAGATCCTCCAAATGGACGATACAAAACCAAATGAAAAACGTTTTTGGACCAATCACCACAAAATATAATTCTATACGGATTATATACAAATAAAAAACATATTGGGTGGATGATATACCAAGAATATAGCTTAGGGTGGGTGATATAACACCAATATAGTCATATGTGTGGACAAGGAATTAAATAAAGAATTCTAGACTACTATTTCTGATGGTCAAATAATTATAAACTGAGAATCATTTGTGAATGTGATTTCAACAACATAGTCAATATAAAATAAATACATCAACATCAATGAAATCATTTAATTGAATGAATCATCACAAGGAATCCATTTAATGTTCAATAATATTTCAGTTAGAATCACTTTAATAAAAACTATCAATATTAGTAAATTAATTTTCACAAATGGTGTTATACTCTCATGGTTAGTAACATGTTCAAGGATTTGCTTAAACAACATATCATTATAATCTGAACCTATATATAAGATCACCATTTTCAATAATCATTCTGAAACACTTCTGTAGGTTCCTAGGGCTATATCATAATCTTGGACAACCATTATTGTCTCTTGGTTACAATTACCTCTTATTTTGTACAAGTATATTGGTCATGAATGGACATTGTGATGACACAGACCACTAATATGACCTATATTAGGTTTATCTACTCACATTCATGGCATAAAATTTGATAAGAAGAAAATAAATACAATTATAGGGAATATTCACGATGTTGGTAATTCTATAATTTCACAAGACACATGCCACTCTTGTAAAAATTGACATGAAATATAATGAAAACCAACATAAATAAATTAGGGTCTTTATCATTAGATATTGTTAGAATATTCATATATAATTGTTAGAAATTAAGAAACTAAGAATAAACCATTATTTTTGGTTTTATCAGTAATGAGATGATTAAATAATTATTGAAGCATTGATAAGAAACTAAAGGGTTAGAATTAATAGTGATACTCCGCTATGATATAAGATATTCAAATTTGGATGTGAATGAGGGACCATCTCTACATTGAAGTAGGGATCATAGATAAAAGAATATAATTCATGTATTTGTATCAAAATTAGGTAGGGGTGAGGAATAATTTACACAATTTTACAAATTTGATTAATTAATTAATTTTATTTAAAAAAAGTGCTCCAGGTACCCATTGGGTACATGACTAGACTACACTGATATGAAAATACCAATCGAGCAACCATTCTAGTTGTACTAACCAACACGTGACCCTATTTGTGAATTTTTTTTCACCTAGTTCTTCACCATGTGTTTGGTATTAGATCCTTGTGTACCTGGTGTATTCATTCATTATGACAAAAATCTTGAAACTAGGTATGTTTTTCCAAAAAAAAAGACCCTCAATCCCCTACTAATAACACTAAAATTCCAGATGTAATAAAATACATGTGGTTTAGATAATCTTTGACCTAACTTGGTTCTTGAAAATATATGGGTAATTAAAACCTCTCATATATAACATAACTTATCACTATGATGTGTCATTAGGCCTTGTTGATGAAAAACTATGATCGTTGAGTGAATAAATTACACTCCCATTTACAGGTATCCTTCTAGATATTCCCATTCTATAAATATTAATATTCTATGGGAGAAACCTTTCATTAATTATATTATTACTATAAACCATGGATAAAAATAATTATTTTAGAAGAACATTAATTATATTTTTTCGAAATGTCTCTAAATTTTAGCATGTTGGAAGGATAATTTATTTCTATAAAGTTGAGTAATATGTAATACATCATGAATTGGAATGTATATTAGATGATGCACATTCAAATAAACTGTGGTCATGATCCCATTTAAAATTTCAAATTATCCCATAAAATTTGTCATTAACTTTACCATGCACAAAATAAAACTTTTCCCAACTGTGGAGACACCTATAATAATATATATCCTCGACAATAAAATCTAGATGATGGTGTCTTAAATCATAAAAAATAACTATATAATTAGAGTATTCACTGACCAATTTATAATTAGCCAAATATTATTTGATATATCCTGTAAGAGAGTAAACCATATGATATAATACATTTTGTCCTATATCTTGTAAAAAGATGATTTAAATGGATTTCAATACAAGGTCAACAATGGTGAAATCATGGAAAAATCCAAATAGTTTTTTTATTTGAAAATTATGTTAGTGAAATACGGTTCTATCTTAAAGAAAAAAATTGAATAACGAATTTTCAAATAATTTCCTGTAATTTTTGGATAACCCAATTGCACTACCCATCTATTTGAGGATGATAGAAAGTGATAAAATTCATCCACATATCAAGAACCTCCTAGAGGGATTCCTAGAAGTGAAATGTTTAATATAAATCTTTCTCATAAATAATTCTCTTAAAAATCATGTGAGAATTTATTATATCATGAATATTTTTCTTGCCCATATTTCTATTGTAATATCTATCCAATATCAGATGAAAATGAATTATATTAATTAAGCTATCTATTATAATGTATTCCACATCACTAAAACTAGAAAAAAATTAAACTCTGATCATTTATCTCACATTCACATGTTCCCCTTGCAACCTAGGAATCAAAAGAGGTAGATGGAGATCTATGTATCATTGATGATCTCTTTTCACCTGTAAATAGGTGGTTATTCACAAGACAAGACCTTATAAGACTATATTAATACTTGGACATGAATATTTCTTCTTTATGTCAAGAAATGACTTGTTAATACCATGTTGAAAAGTCTATCTTGCGGTATGTGAGTACTATATCAGATCCCTACATATTATTATAAGGCGAAAACACCAAACCAGGTATAAACATTGACCATGAAGGAAACTCCAAAAATTATTCTAACTTCAATTCATGGTAGTTAATGTTATATAATAATGAATTTTTTAAAATATTATAAAATATATAGAGATAGTGAAGGCTAAAATACCTAAATCAGCAATTTCAAGTCATATTGTTTTGAAAACATGAAGTCTTATTTTTTCACTACAATAATTAAACTAGGTTATTATTATTCATTTATAAAAAACGTTACACTTATTTGATTGATTCCAAATGTATTAATTGGTCTATTTTTAAGGGGAATTTTTCTTTTAACTATAAGCACCTTTTCTAAATTCATAATTTTCTTTCCTGGTTGTTTAATTCAGTCTCTTTTTTTAATATGAGTTTAATTAACTCTTTTTATAGAAATAGTCAACATTCTAGTAGAGGTGAACATTTATAATTTATTCCACTATAATAGATATATCTTTATTGTTTATAATATATCAATACGTTGAAATTATTATCATTTGGAGAGTGAAATTCATCAATTCATGTGAAAATATATTATATATTATTGTTTTAACAATAATTTATTTTCATTATTTTTTGATTCCATCTTTCAATAGAGGTTTTTTTAGTTTAATTGTTGGGATAAAAAATTTTATAGTGATATTTAGATGCCTCAATGATAGTTTTGGACTATAAAAATTTATTTAAAGTATGGGGGAAATTTTCAATTAATTCATGTGTCTAATTTACCCAAGTTTATTAATCCTTATAAATTATTGTTTGATTTCTCTATTTGAAATAATAGTATATTTAATTCTTTATTCACACACTATCTAAATTATGAATTATAATTCCCCATTATTGTTTATTTATATATTTTCACTGATTCTTTCATGAATATACTTATAAAATTTAATTATTAATAAAATAAATTTATTACCTTCCCCCTTCTACAAAAATTCAGTCCATTGATAATAGCTTACTTATTATAGAATATAAGTATATATTATTTTAATATATTATAATTTTTATGTATATATCATTTATCTTGATACCCTTTTTTTAATTCAATAATATGATTCCAAAATCATCATGTTAAACACCATTATTATTTATCACGCGTTTACAACTGAGAAATGGTATGAAAATATTCACATAATTGAATTCCTTCTTTTTATTTCCCCAAAGCATTCATTTTTTTGATACATGTACCCTTTACCATTAGTACTGGATATATAGGATGACTATTCCTGAAATTATTAGTCCAATAATTTTCATTTTGCGCTTTTCAACCAATATATAATTCTATAATTTTAACTTTTTAAATATATAACCCATGTAAGAAGTGTCATTCTATATTGGTCATCCAGATAACCATATAAACCATTTAAAATAAGAATTTCAATATATATTTTTCTTTTCATATATATATTTTTTTAGCTCGTCATTAAATTTTTTATTTTTTTATTTTGTTATAAATCAATCTAATGAGTTATGGTTCGTATTGTTGAGATCCATCATGTACTTATCTTTATACACTTGAACTTCTTCTAAATGAAGAAGAAGATATAAATGTGATCATTCCCATTGAATATATGATTTAATGCTAATTAACCGATTTTTCATTTACTATATTCCATTCCTATACCATGATATATATATTAAATCCACTTAGTGTTGAGTTCTATTTTTTTCAATAAGCATTATTAAAATTTGATGGATATCAGTATTAATTGAGGAGAATATTTTAGATAGAATTAATGTTTCCATTCTTGTTCTACGAAGATTGAATTGAGTTCCCTTGAATGATGAAATCATGTGATGAAAATAATGAGTTTGAAAATCTTCTTTATGATTGAATAATAAAGTACACTAAAGTTTCGATTACTACTTTAATAAAATATTTTTAATAAGATTGAAAACTAATGGGTAATTTTTATAATGATAATTTAATTAAGAAGGTTTCAAAATTGTTAAATCGTTGAAAAGGTTATTGAAAATCGATATTAGGACATTAGAAATAATATTGGTTATCCATTGATTTGGAAATGTTTGAATAAGTAATTTATATAAAGTCAATAACAATATTTCATGAATAAAAAATATTTGGAAAACAATTTGGATGCTATGCATATTTTGTATTGGAATTTAATGTGTAGAATTTGACTAAAAAGATTTAATTAAGATTAAGTGGAGTAAATTGACATGGAATATAAATATTAATAAATATTATATTAATGTGGATACATTTAAAATGGTTGATATGAAGTTAAATCCATATAATTTCCAATATCTATGTGTTATATATCATATGGGTGTATGAATAGATAATGTTTGAGGAAGAGTTAAATCTGTCTGAGGTAGTGGAAGACCAATAAAATACTCTAAAGATTATTTATGTGATTCATTACATTTATAATAATTTTTAGTGTTTATTTAAGTTTATTTGAAGGAATTCCAATGTTATATTATATGTTTTAAGATCAATGTTATATTATTATTACATTATAGAAATTATGGAAGATGAATTTTCCAGTCTAGATATTAAATATTATTAATTGTTATTTGTTAGTGAGTAGAAGAAAATGTACTTCATAATTATGGTTTTAAAGGTTTTCCTTAGTTACAATTTAATCTAGATTAAAAAAAACCTACATCCCCAAATATTGAATATTATCCATACTATATATGTATGTTTTATTATTATTAGATAGAGTGTAAATTTATACAAGACCTTGATAAATTAATGTAATCATAATTAGATGTAAATATGGATTCTAGGAAATGGAAATATGTAAAATTCAATCTACTCCTACATTCATGTAAATAAAAGGTAATCATTATGTAAGAGTAATTTAATCAATATAATAAGTCATATTTATTAAGTAATAGTAGTAATAAATTACATGATTGTCTATTAGTTAATAATATTTTGAGAGGATTAAGATTTTTTGATATTATCCTAGGGGTTTAGAAATTAAACTTTAAGAAGAATAATTTAGAATAATATTATACCTTTATAATTGTAAGATGTTCCATAAAAGTAAAAAATTACCCATGGTGATCAATAAGTTGTGATTTGAGGAGCAATTTTAGGAGAATTAAAAAACAAGATGTAGCCATGCCATGAATGAGAGAATCATGTAACAAAATTTTCATTTTCTAGGAATATTTTTAGGGAATATTGAAAATCTATGATGGTTTTATTATTTATGAGAAAATCAAATCATGATGATAATTCCACATTGTGGTATGTGATGAATATTATTTCATTAACGTTTTATATGCTATACTGACATTCCTTGTATTGTAGGTTCAATATTTAAAAGAGATATTTAATTATCCTACACTGATATAAGATATTCTATGATATTACCATGAAAATATAAAATGTTGTCATTCTATGTGATATTCCTTCAAGAAATGAAATTTTTGTGGAATGTTTTCATAAAGATGTTTAAATAAAATCGATGTTGTTATTGTGGAATATGAAATGCATAACAACATTGGATATCATGTGGTGTTTACATATCGATTTAAAAGGTTAAATAATGATTAAAATATAGATGGATTTAAATTTAAATTTGTTTTTATTTATAATATATTAAAACTACATGTTGGTGAATTTTTAAGAATTTAAACATAAAAAAGTTGATGATGTTTTAGAGAACACGAAAATTTACCGAAACAACTCTCTTGAATATACTTTATCCCAATGATAATAAAATTTCCAATACTATGAGTTATAATAGAATCCCCTTGTACATATGAAGAATGATAGGGAGAGAGACCATCCATGATTCTATTAATGTTATCATAAGTTGAAGATGAAGTGAGATTCTATCCCGTGATATTTATACATTAGATGGAATATAGCTTATGATTCCATATAAGATAAATAGTTTCTGAGACCACCTATCCATGATTTTATTATATAGTATGATGTGAATAGTATTAATGAAACCATTGGGGTTTTTGTTATTTGGGGAGGAATATTGGAATATTTATGTCAAAATAAGTCCTGTGATCTATTTCTAATTACACTTCATAATAGAGTCGGATGAAATTTTTTTTGTAATGGAAGGATTATTTCATGTGACAACTGTATATCTCTCGGTTATGAATTTCATTATAAATAGTTGATGTTGGTTTTCCTAGTAAGAGGATAAAATGTTTCCTTTTTTCATCATGAAATTAACTTGCAACCTCTATGTACCTGATATAACAATTGTAACATCCCGACTCAGAAGCCATTGAACCAGTGCTCCGAGCTGGTTCACCACAAATCCTCAAGCACACATCCCTATATTCTAGAGGCTTCCGAATATTAAAGAGGTCCTAAGTTGTGATAGTGGGGATACTATTCCCTCATACTAGAGTAAGAAAAAATATAAATAACTAATTATCATACACAGTAGAAAGTAAACAGAGTGTGGAAGAAATAAACAACTGAAATATAAGATGTTTTAATAGTAAAATGTTGTAAAAGCTCGAACATCAATGCAATACAATACAACAATGGTCACTCACTAAGATGGCCATGTTTATTTAAGTACAAAATAAACTACAAGTAAAGGTACAAGGATCTACTACTTACTTTGATCCTACCCACATACTCGATCTCGAGACACTATCGAACTATAGCAACCCTATCAGTAAAACCCCTCGAGCATCTCCTCTCAATAATGAAACACTAGGCCTCATCACAATCCACCATGAAACTCATGATCAACCTAAAAAAGAATACATAAGGTATACATGTACACTGAGGTGCACATGCAGTGGTTAGAAAGAATCTCAGTAGGCCTCCCTGACAAGATATCTATTACTGTTCTGATAAAAGTGAATGCAACAACAATGTGATCACCGTAGCTGGAACACAATAAAAATATGTAAACCAAACATGAAACCACAGTTTAACTCAATAATAATAATCCCTTTCAACTGGTAAAGTTCCACCATGTATTTCCATAACTATATATGTACACATGTATAGTATCATACCTATACATATATTCATAGATATGAATATTCATCAGTACGTGTATCAGAAAACATCAAACCACATTAGCATTTTATCCTTGGGTATTTAATCTCGATCGCATGTACATCCTATGAAAGGGAATTGAGCTAGACGTAGTGCCACTCAATCCTTGTATCATTAAATCGATCTATGGATCTATAATCCCATCAAAATGTGTCTTCTTTGGACAACACTGGAATTATGTCTCTGAGAAATCTACATCCCCACAGGGGATGCTCTTCCTACACCTGGGTTCACCCGTAGTCACCTCTAATCACTGGAAAAAAGATATTGTGTACCAACAGTAAATCCTGTAAAGAAGGACACCATATACCGACGGTCAATCCTGATGGATCCGAAAGAGCATAATCATTATGATTATAGGATGAGGATAGTATAATAATTCCCACATGTAAAGAGAGATTCCAAGAAGAATGTATGGACATCCTGTAAGTGGTTACTGAGTCAGTCTCCATACTACTCAGGACAGTGAATTCAATCCAATGACTGAGCCCTAGGTCTCAATCTGTAGGTTGTCGCAACATTTGGAACTCGGATGATCCCAAAGGGCCATGCTCCTACGAGATATGTAAATAGGGAACTCCTTGTTGAGATACCATAGTCCACCCCATAAGTCTCATAACTGGTCTGGAAGAGCTGAATCATTCCGATCATAGGTCAGGTAGATCCTAATCATCCCCATAACCCAGTATTGAGTAATCTACCATGATTCTTAGGTCTTCTTGCTCAAATAAAGGAGAGTTTAATCATCTTCATCACGTATCATTCATCCTATGAGTCCATACAAGGAATTCCTACAAAGGGAATCCAATTATCATTCAAGTAAAACTGTAAACCTCAAGTAAGGATCAATAGCCAGATTTGAAGAAGCACCTATAGTCATCCTAATAAAATATATATGAATATATATATATATATACATCCATGTTCAATAGCCAATTCCTAGGAAGTACCTATTGGTATACCATTAAATATCAAAAATAACATAGTAGAGAAGCAGAATACTAGAAAAAAACATCTGGAATCCCAACAAGAAAAATAGATCCTAGGAAGAACATCTGGGAATCCCAACAGAAAGGAAAATGCCTCATGTTAGGCTGGACAACCACCTACTAAGAAGCACCTATGGTTAATGTAACGTCCTGGTTCCGGAAGTCACCCAGAGGCACCCCGTACCCGGTTGGTCACATGGACTCAAGCACATTTCCAAAATCACAAGAGGCTTCTGACTAACAGTGATGGACTTGGGTGTGATAGTGGGGAAACTATTCTCTCATTGGAAGAGTACACATTGGAAGTAAAATAGATATACAATAGCAGAAGTAGTAATAATACCATACAGTAGTAAACAATAGAAAACTAAAAGTAAGAAAAAACTGGAGACCATATATAAAGGATGCATGTTTCATAGGTTTAGAAAAGAAACCAAACACATCACAATGCTGAAATACAGTACAAAATAAAACTGGTAAACACCTCAGCATCGCAAGCCTCATCTTAGTCCCATGATCTCCAGCTCCAAAGAAGACAATTAACATAAGTAGAAGGGCGCTTGACCTTATCTATACCTGCAGCAATATAATCTGTTTTTTCCAAAAGCATGACCAAATAAGGTGTGAGACTAAATCCCAGTAGGCAACCACTAAGAGATCTGTGCCTAACATTCAGTGAATATATGGAATGAAATAATTAAGAAAAGTAGTAAAGAAGGAAGGACTCAACATTATAAATTCTTACTGTTCAATTGCATTCAAATCCATATATCAAGTAACATCAAATCAACGTAGGTAACCCTCTTGAAGTACTCACAGTGTAACCCCTATGGTTCAACAAAAAAAGAACAAGAAACCCTCTAGGAAGTACACACTATCTAACCTCTCTTGTCCAGCTTAATCATACACTCTCTGAGGAAGAACTCACCGTCAATTCACCCTATAGTCTCATATCGGTAACTAAAAGGCGCTATGGGGAATCACTTACATCACATTCCCCCTGTGGCACACGTCGAGGAACTACAAACACTTTATGGAATCACTTACATCAATTACACCTATGTTCTCGCATCATAATAGTAAAAACAGACACTATGGAGATTCCCTTACGTCCATTATCCCTATGTTCTACTACACCCGGTTCCCATGGCCCTGTGTAGGTCAATCGTGTACAACGATACATATCAAAAAAATTAAACCTCAAGAACCACTTCGCTAAAAAGTCTACAACATAACAAAATTTCAGATAAATAATCACACCATCCTACAATACTAGGCATGTGGAAAACAAGGAATCCTAACTGGCTAAGCAAGACCAAATGGTCATAAACAAAACATGCATGGTAAAACACTTCCAAATCATAGAAATTATCCTTATTCACATTCAATTAACCTATACTCAAGTACACAATTATTTCAAGAAATTATAAGGGCTAAAACCGTACACAGGCAATACCCCATTCAAGGGTGTTGGCAAATTTTGCACATATAACTCAAAGACTATCTACGGAAAGGTACAAACAACCTACCTTGGTGTTGTAGGATCGTTATACACGAACCTCAAGAATGTATCGCCCAAGAACACTATATATCTAAAAAAACATCTAAAACGTTCAACTGAGGATAACTCTAAAGAGGTGGAATCAAGAAACAAAGCATTAGAAGAAGGTAAAGATTACATATTCAATACCAACGCAATAGATGGTGGTTGATTCACAGAATAGATTCTCGCTCAGGGGCTCAAGGAAGAGTCGTGGCTTTACAGACACTCTCCGATGAACTAGGTCCATAAAAAGGTGTTTCTGTCCATCAGACGTGACCACGATACATTTAATGAAAAAAAAGTACACAGTGCGTACTTTTGAAGTAAATAGTGTGTACCTTCCCTTACTGAGCCTCACATTAGGTGGCCTCTAGGTCACCAAACACGGATGTGTGTGTTTGTCGGAGTAGATACTCAAGAGGGGGGTGAATTGAGTTCCAATTGAAATTTATGTTAAGAATATTGTCTATTTAAAATCCCCCAATTTATAAAACATGTTAAACTGTAGTGAATTTATATAGATTATAAATTTTCACTTAGCTTCTCTAAGATTGATTAGGTCTCAGTTAATTTAACCACAATATTAAACTAACTTTTGAAACTAACCTACTGATTTACAATAAGTGTAAACACTTTCTAAATTAACTATCAAAGTAGCTTTAAAATTGTTTTGTATTTAAAAGTAATAGTAGAGGAATAAATAATATATATGTAGTATACTATAAAATTAAACTAAATATGCACAGCAGATATAACAAGAGGTTCAGTCTCAAGCCGAGACTTAGTCCTCTCAAATTTTTATAAATTTGATCCACACCCTGGATCGGGGTTAACAACAGTTTACAAAACTGTCCAGGCCACGCAGGGACCTCTACCACTATTCTTCGTGGGAAAAAAAACAAAGAACATGCCACAGAAGGACCTCTTCTACAGTTGACGTGGGTAAACAAGAGATAAGAAATTTGGAGTGAGGATTTTGATATCCTCCAGTTCAGTGCAGAAGACAGTGTGTGTATAAGAAATACATAGTACACCACACTGCTCTAAAGTTAGTAAATAAATCACTTAGAGAGAGTAGATAAGAGTTTAGAAAGGTCTAGGGATTATCAATGCAGCTCTGGACTCATTGGATTCAGCAGGAATGATTTTGAGTCTTTCTCTGGTTTTTCTGTTGAAAAATAGAGTGTCATAGTCATCTTGTCTTCTTCAGGAATGAAAATGTTCTCTTGATTCATCGTGTGTTCATCAGTGGTGTTGTATTGCATTCATGAGAGTTCTTTGAAAGTATGGAAATCTCTTTCTTTCTCAGGATTGTTCTTCTGGTAGTGCTCTTGGTGTATGTAAGTTCTTATCGTGGTATATTCACACTTGCACACTGCTTCACTACTTTCCTGTGTACTGCATCTTAATCTTTCTTATATTCTATGAGTTCTGGTAGTAGGAATGATTCCCTTTTCATAGGTACGAGATAAGATTTCCTGAAATGCCAACAACTATAATTAAATAACATTAATTTCATTAAAAACATCAAATATGACCGTTAGTATTATTTAAATAATATTGAAAAAAAGTTAAGGAACAGTGTCACAGTGATTATGTAAACGGTGTCTTCTTCACGGTATGAGCTTCACAGTATGAGCTTCACGGTATGAGCTTCACGGTATGAGCTTCATTGTATGAGATTCACGGTATGATCTTGTCACGATGTCTGGATCACAGTTTGTCCATCACGGTGTCTGGGTCACGGTTTGTCCTTCACAGTGTCTGGGTCACGGTGAGTCCTTCACGGTGTCTGGGTCACGGTGAGTCCTTCACGGTATTTGTGTCATGGTGAGTCCTTCACGGTGTCTGGGTCACGGTGAGTCCTTCACGGTGTCTGGGTCACGGTGAGTCCTTCATGGTGTCTGGGTCACGGTGGGTCCATACATAGAGAAATATCTATATTTGGACTTAGACAGAATATGCAGAATATGTATTAAGTTTAACCATTAGAGAGTAAGAGAACTTGAATAATAAACATAAAGGCTTGATAATATTTGTGATATTTGTGATCATGCATAAGACTTGTAAATAATAAAGAGAGTAATTAACATCCATAATATTTGTTATCATTAAACCATGATATGTAGTTATTATTGAGATTGAAGACCATTATCAAGATGTGTAATGAAGATTGAGATTAATTAAAAGTAAAAGTATTTGTGATTATTAAAACATGATTAACACATGAGGAGTCCAACAGAGTGCACGTCCGTTACATGGCCAACAAACGACTACATGTAGTGATAGAGTACACGGTGTGTACTCATAAATTACACGGCGTGTACATAAAAAATTTATAGAATATCCTCTTTTCCACAAAAACATGAGAAAAAGGAAAACATACAAGAAAAGAAGAACTGTGTTCTTACAGACTTACCCTTAAATAAATTCATCACCAAATTTCCCTAGTAAGGTGGCATAATAGAGGAAACCCTGAATAGCTCCTGCCACTGTGATCGTACATCAGCCTCCCTCTCTCAAGTAACGTCTTATACTCACCCGTGCTGCCATTACACTCATACTAGAGGAACATACCATCCATAGAGAACCTTCATACTTCAATCAACAATCTAGAAAACATGCTCCTTGAATGACTCATTCACCTCTAAATCAACCTCCTCGGGTTGACAAAAATGAGATGGGTCTGAGAAGTAATGTCGAAGATGGGAAATGTGGAACACGTCATGGATAGAACGATACCTCGGAGGTAACTACAACCAATAAGCAACTGGCCCAACTATCTCCAACACCTAAAACGGCCTGACGTACCTTAGAGAAAGCTTACCCTTTCTCCAAATCCTCATTTGTCCAAGCCATGGTGCGACAACCAAGAATACCTGATCTCTGAGCTCGAACTCTAGAGGTCATCTCCATCGATCTGCATAAGACTTCTGTCGAGACTGTGCAGAAGCCATCCTCTTCCGAATCAACTCTATTTTCTGTTTAGTATATTGGACAAGATGTTGTCCCAACATAGCTTCCTCTCCTGCCTCCAACAAACATAAGGGTGATCGGTTTGACCTACTGTAAAAGGCCTCATATGGTTCCATCTGAATAATTTCATGAAAACTATTGTTGTCGTTAAAATCCACAAGAGGTATGTGCTTCTCCCAAGAACCTCTAAAATCAAGGATGCATGCTCAATGTATATCCCCAAGAACCTGAATCGTATGCTCAGACTGGCCATCTTTCTGGGGGTGGTAAGTTGTACTGAAAAGTACAAGTGTGCCGAAGGCCTTCTGAAGCCCCTTCCAAACCTGAGAAGTAAAATGGGCATCCCTATATGAAATAATGGAGTGTGAAACTCCATATAGATTTATAATATCTTGGATGTACAACCTTCCCAGCTCATCAACACTGAAGGTATCCTGGATCGGCAAGAAGTGAGTATCCTTCGTGAATCTATCAATGAAAACCCAAGCATATAAACAGGTCCCGTATATCAGCACTGACAAAATTCCACTACAAACTGGGAGAACTCCAAAGGGACAAGTGAGGGTCTTCTAGGTGGAGCTCACCCACCTGGGGATTCTTCTCTTGATGTATAACCAAAGAGAAAGTCAGCCTTTTCACTGATTTAATGAGACCCTTCAAAGTATCACCATCTTTCGATTAGTTTGTCCCTATACATGCACTAACTGATCTTTGAGACAAGCATATGACTAGTGGAAGGATCAAACATGTAGCATCACCAACAACATCTGCATTGTTTGAGGTATGACTGAGCTGACCACTCAGACCCCAACACAAGCCGAAACCATCATCCCAAACATTCAATTCCGTTCGATTAGCTTGTCCTTTGTACATGCACAACCTAATCTTTGAGACAAGCAAATGACTAATGGAAGGATCAGTCAGGTAGCATCACCAACCACATCTGCAATGTTTGAGGTATGACTGAGCAGACCACTCAGACCCCAAGACAAAACCGGAAACATCTCTCTTCACAACTGGCCACAAATATTGACGGTGTAGATCACGATATATCGTGGTGACTTCAGGATGAACTTCCCAAACTGAGGACTGAAAGTCCTGCATTAGCTCCTCACGTATGTCTGCTAGCACTCATATACCCCCTGGAAACACATGATTTCATCCTTTCCTAGGGTCTATCAAGGAATAGGGACCTCTCCTGGCACGCTTTCCCATAGATCTAGGCCTTCTGAATCTGATAGCTGCCTCATTCGCACTCGATCAATAATAGTAGAGGTAACAGTTATAGAAGAAAGAAACGTCTACCCATATCTATCATGCACCTACAAATTCATCACAGAGAATAGATACACAAGCTTCCAATCACTGTTGGCCTCTGAACTGCCTGTATTTGAATCCTCCTCAATGTATCAGCCACTGCGTTACCTTCCCTAGGCATATATGCATGCTTGAAGTCAAAGGACTGAAGTTACTTAACCCACCTTTGCTATTTGAAATTCAGTTCATGCTGAGTGAATCTATACTTTAGACTTTTGTGGTTGGTGAAAACCTCAAAATGATCTCTGATAAGATAATGTCTCCAACAGTGTAAAGATAGAATGACGGTAGCCAACTAGAGATCGTGCGTTGGGTAATTCCTCTCATGTGACCTCAAATGTCAAGACTCGTACTCAATGACTCCTTATCCCTTCATAAGCACAACTTCTAGCCCAATACCTGAAGCATCATAGTAAACAATATATCTCTTTCCTGGCTCTGGCAATACTAGTATCGGTGCTGATGTCCACCTCCCTTTCAGCTCCTGAAAGGATGAATCACAAGAATATGACCATAATAACTTCACACCCTTCTTATTCAGGCCCTTTATTGGTGCTTCTATGCATGAAAAGTCTTGTATGAAATGTATGTACTATCCAGCAATCCCTAGGAAACTCCGCACCTCAAAGATGTTCTTCGGCTGCTCCCAGGAAACTACTGCTCTCACATTCTCTAGGTCTACTTATATTCTTGTCTCTTTGATAACATGACACATGAGGTGAATCTGATCCATCAAAAAGTGGTATTTTAGGAGCATTACTTATAAATAATGCTCTCTTAGTGTACTCAAAACGATCTCAAGATTGGTAGCATGGTCGTGTTGACTGTGAGAGTACACAAAAATATCATCCATGAAGACTGCCATAAAAGAATACAAGTATGGACGGAACACTTGGTTCATCAATGACATGAAGTCTTCAAGTGAGTTTTTGAGACTGAACAACATAACTACATACTCGTAGAGACCATTCCTACTCAGGAAGGCTGTAAGAGGTATATCAGACAGTCTAACGTGCAATTGATGGTAACCGGATCTCAAGTCAATCTTCGAGAACACTCAGGCTCCCCTATGTTGATCAAAGAGATAATCAATCCTTATCAAGGGGTATTGGTTCTTGACCATCAACTGGTTCATCTTCTGATAATCCACACAGAGTCTGGGGGTACTGTCTTCATTCTTCGCAAACAGGACAGGCGAACCCGAAGGAGAAGTATTGGGCCAAATAAAACCCTTTGCCTGCAACTCCTCCAGCTGTTTCTTGAGCTCCTAGAACTATAGTGTAGCCATATTATAAGGAGGAATAGACACCGGTGCAACTCCTGAAAAAATCTCAATAGAAAATTCTACCTCATGCACTAGAGGTAAACTAGAAAAGTACTCTGGAAATATATTCCTGAAAAGATCCACCAATGGAAGAAAGTTCACCTGTGAAGTCCCCTGGTCATCCAGATATAGACTAGCGATATGGGCCATAACTACTCCCAACCCAAGATGCCCGAGTCCCACTCTTCTCACCTGGACATCACATTTACCCTTATAAAGAAACTACCTTTCCTCTATTGACGTGAAAATCACCCTACAATGATATAAATCGACAAAATCCTGGAAGGGAACTAACCAGTCCATTCCTAGAATGAAATCATATACCACCATCTCTAGGATTAAGAGGTCCCATAAGAAGTGACACTCACCAAACACTAGAGGGCACTCCTTACACTGACATACACTAGTTGTTCAAGTCCCCATCGGAGTGTCAACCATCAAGATATCGACAGAAGAAAAGATATAGAGCCCAAGGATCTACACAGTGGAAATAGATATTAAGATATGGGAATCCCCTATATCGTAAAGCGAAGAAGCTAAAACAGAGGAAACTAGAATGGCACCTTGTACTGTAGAGGGTCCAGGATCCTGCTCATGCTGGGTCTGCTCCACTGCAAAAGTCAGACCTACACCGCGGCCTTGTGACCCTGCCCTACCACTCTGAGCTGATCCACCCTGTTGTCGTTGAAGGTATGGAGACTTAATACCATGGACATGACCTCCACATTATCCTGAACGGCCAAAAGAACTCTAGTTCCATGACTGAGGAGTAACTGGTAGTGCTTCTCCTAAACATGGAGTCATACAAAGAACCCCTGTCACCAGCTGCCGGTGAGAAGATCTGACCCAAGCGCTGAAGATGACCCATCTTCCCGAAAGATCAGTACTCCAATGGTTATATCAGGCAATGCGGGCTTGTATTCCTGCTCTTACTACACTAGTATCACACAACATGGCTACTAGAATATGTCCATCGCCTCCTCAAATCACTACATGGTGACACCTTGTAACACTTCCAACTGTCAGTAGGAGAGATACTAACTCCAGATTTTGAGCCACCCTGGCTCACAACTCCCGAATCACTTATATTGCGCTATTTGATTAGTGCCTGGATTACTACAGAAGTGATGGAATTCAACCTGAAGATGTTCAACTAATATTGAATGTCGTGCCTGAGACCATCCTCGAACTCCATTTCTAGGAATAAATCATCACCTCCTGGAATAGATGTGAAGTGCTAAAGCTCTGTGAAGCGAGAAGAATACTCCATAATAGAATGAGTACCCTTCTCTAGACTCATGACCTCTCGAGGTCAATTTTAACTCAAGGACTCCAGATAGAAGTAGTCGTAGAAGCCACGTAGGAACTCATCCCAAGCCATAACATTATCATGTCCCACCTCTGAGATCACATCCCCCATATCTAGGAGGAATCCTGAAGCATGTACATAGCAAGCTTGACCCTCATTTCTAGAGGCATCTCTACATGCTCGAAGATCGCCAGCTTGGATTCTATCCTTGACTCTCCAGCCTGAGGTCCTCCATCCTTTGAAAAGGTTGGAGGATGCTGCTGCTGAAAGACCCGCGTCAATTCTGTCATCGACGGGGCAGGATGGGGCAAGCCGTGAAAATTTTTCATGAACCTCATGAAGCCCTCTCAGAACTGTGCATCAGCGGTTGTGTCCAGAATGATGGCTGGTGCGAATACTAAAACTACTGGAGGATCTAATGGTAGTCCCTCATCAGCCATGTCTTGTGTCTGATCACTGCACAGAAACTGGAGGACAACCGGAGGTCATCTTGGTGGCATGAATTTTAAAGGTCAATCGCACACCTTATATCATGATTAATAGGGAATGAAACATAGAATTATAAGAAGGGAAGCAGAGAAATATAACATCCATTTTTTTCAAAACATGGATACACGGCGTTTATAATGACTACACAATGTGTTCCCTAAAGCCCTTCACATGGACGTCTACTCCTACCAAAATTGGTTGTGTAACACCACGGCGTGTTGTCCTAACACATGGTGTGTACGTGAATTCTCTTTCCCTTCCTGAGATCTTCTACACACCTACCCAAAAATGTTATCATAGAACAAGACTGTATGGTGTGTTCATGCCAGACACGACGTGTACTAAAAAATCTTCATCGACCCGTGTTGTTGGATACACGGGTGGGCACAATACTAAAACTACACGACATTTTTATGTCAGACATGGCATGTACTAGGATGATTTTTACGACCCGTGTTTCTCGTTACACGACCAGATACCTGGATTACCCTACAAGGCGAGTTCTAGACGGACACGGTGTGTATCAGAAAAGACACAATCGACCCATGTTGTTAGCGACATGGCTGGTTACACATTTATATAACACGACATGTACATTCGATACACGATGTGTATTACCAATGATTCCAAACCCCATGTCCCCACCCAGAAAGTCTAAGACATGGTTAGAGACTACACTATGTGTACATACAGTACATGACATGTACTTATGAAAAACAGTTTCTTCCAGAACCGAAGAACACATGACGTGTATTTAGTATTACACACTGTGTATTATGGGTTTTCTAGACAGTAAGCCTAAAAAACTACTCTGGATCCCAGAAAAACACTAAAATGGACATTAATGTCCCAAATTCCAATCCACAAGGACCGATACTCTCTGCGAATCAGAGTATGGCATTTTATACATGTTATATACAAGGAAAACAAGTCAACAATCAACCAAATTATGATTCATGATGGCCATAACATGTCAAGAACCAATGTTTGGCATTCATTCAAACAAATCCTTACACAAAGAAATACGGCAACTAAAAGCAGGTATTCAATCAAGGAATCTATCAGAACAACACGAATATTTAACATAATGTCTATCAAAATAACATAAAAACGCTAATTCACTGTAAATGGAATAGAAAGAATGTATGACATGTGATTTCTAGAAAGTGAATATATGATGCATGAGGTGTCATACAAACATTTCATTGGGTTGCAACAGAAATAGAACCTCAATCACATAAACGATAACAACACAAATCATGCGAATCATAGAACAGTGAAATCAAATCAACTGTAAAATTGAAAAACTAGAAAAATAGAAATAAACGAGACAGATTGGGTTTTCCCTCTACATGGGTTAGCTACTCCTTGTCACATCTTATTACCAAGTACCTATTCCATCCTATCCCTATATATAGGCTCCAAACAGTAAGTCAAGAAGAAAACAATTCCTCTGATACCACCATGTAACCTCCTAGTTCTAGAAGCCACCCAGAGGTGCCCCGTATGCGGTTCGTCACATGGCCTCATGCGCATTTCACCAAATTCCATTGGCTTCCTATTAGCAACGAGTGCCATGGGTGTGGTACTGGGGGAACTATTCCCTCATTGGAAGAGTGTATATCAGAAGTGAAACAGATATGCAATAGAGAAAGTAGTAATAATACCATACAACTGTAAACAGCAGAAAATAGAAATTAAGAAAGAACTACAGAACATATATAAATGATTCATGATACACATGTCCTGGACAACAACCAAACACGTCACAATACTGAAATACAGTAGTAAACCAAGGTACAAAAGAAAATGGTAAACTCCTCAGCATCGCAAGCCTCATCTTGGTCCCATTCTATTTATCTCCAAAGTAGTCATGTACCTGATGTAGAAGGGCACATGCCCTTATCTATACATGCATCAATATAATCTGTTTGGGCCCAAAAGCATGACCCAAATAGGGTGTGAGAATAAATCCCGGTAGGATACCACCAAAATAAATGTGCCGAACATTCAGTGAATATATGGTAGACAATAAGTAAAAAGAGTAGTAAACAAGGATGTACTCAGCTGTAAACATTCCTACAGTTCAATTGCATTCAAATCCATATATCAAGTAATATCTAATAAAAGAAGGTAACCCTTTGGGAGAACTCATAGCCTAAACCCTCTAGTTCAACCAAACATGAAAAATCAACCCTCTAGGAAGTACACCTAGTCTAACCACTCCGGTTCATCTTAATCATACACTATCTAAGGATGAACTTTCTGTCAATTCGACCTATAGTATCGTATTGACAATTAAAAGGCACTCTAGGGAAGTACTTACATCACAATCCCCCCGTGGCCTGTGTTGAGGAACTACAAATACTCTTAGGGAGAACTTACATCAATTCCCCCTATGGTCTCACATTGTAATAGTAAAAAAAGACACTCTGGAGAAGGCCTTACATCTATTCTCCCTATGTCCTACTACACAAGGTTCTCATGGCCCTGTGTAAGTCAATCAAGTACTGCGATACATATCGGACAAATTAAACCTCAAGAACCACTTGTCTAAATAGTCTACAGCATAACAACATTTCAGATAAATAATCACACCATCCTACAATACTAGTCATGGGTAAAACAAGGCAGCCTAACTGGCTAAGCAGGACCAAATGGTCATAAACAAAAAATGCTTGGGATAGACTTCCAAAGCATAAAAATTAACTCTATTCACATTCAATTAATCTCTTCTCAAGTATACAAGCATATCAAGAAATTAACAGGGCTAAAACCATAAACACGCAATACCCCGTTCACGGGTATTGGCCACTTTTTCACAAATAACTCAAATTCTATTTACGAAAATGTACAAACCACATACCTCAATGTTGTAGGATCATTATACGTGATCCTCAATCCTTGAATTGACCAAGGACACTGTAGATATAAAAAGATGTCTAAAACGTTCAAATAAGGATAATTATTTAAAGATTTTGAATCATGAAACGAATTTCTAGAAGACGGAATAGATTACTGAGGAGATCCCAATGCCATCGACGACAGTCTATTCGGAGAACGGATGCTCGATTGGGGGATCAGGGAAGAATATCGGCCGTACGAATGCTCTCAGAAGAACTAGGTTGAGAACGAGGTTTTTCAATCCTTTAGACATGACCCCAGTATGTTTAATGGAAAAAAAATAAAGTACACGATGTGTACTTTTGAAGTACACAACATGTACTTTCCCTTACCGAGCCCCACACAGTTGGACACACGAACATGCCACCACATGGTGTGTAATCAGAGTACAAAATGTGTACATAGGTAAAATTATTATTTCTCAAATATTAAGAACACATGATGCATTCCCCTAGAACACATGCTGTGTAACATGGGTTTCTCGACTAGAAAACCCTCGGATTGCCTGAAACACCTGTTTTATCCCTCGATAAAACAGGTTGAACCTCAAGAGGCCCCAAGAAATAATTATAATGATTTAAGAACAAAAAAAGAATATTTAATGGATATATATAGAGAAAAATTTAACAAGCCTACCTTTGGGTGGAGACCGCCAAATCTTTGGTTGATTTCACCATCAACAGATTACATACGGCGAATCAGTTCGTTAAGGGCTTCACAATGGTAACAAACATCCAATCATTCTCTCACTTTTTATCCAACTATCATTTTTCCAATATGACACATCCAAGGAGGATCACATAGGAGGAATGAAAAAGGATGAGGAGGAAATTAGAAGAAGGAAATGAAAAGAAGATGAGGAATGAAAAGAAAAAGGGGCCATGGATGACCCGAGTGCCCAACTAATGTTAATGCCTCACCGTTGCTAAAATCCTCATTCCAAACTCAGCCACACAGAAGGAATCTATATTTAATGCATTGTTTAAATTTAATTGCTAAAAAAACCTCCATGAATAATTTAATATTTAATTTAATAATATTAAATATTAAATATTTCCTTAAAATTCAAATAGCTTAGATTTCCACCAAACTTATGTCCTAGGGTAAATACCCTTTTTTGGACCAAATGAGTTGTCTGAAAAATTATCTGAGGTCCACCGGTAGGGGAAAATACCATTTTACCCATCATGAGGCTCCAACATCAAAAATTCAAATTTATAATGAAAATAATAACTTGGGGAAACACATGTTCTTACAAACTCCCTACCAAAAACATTATTGTCTCCTAGAAGCCCGATGAATGGACCAACCACCATGATCCCAACCTGAGCATCTGCACAACCAAGCTACCAAGACTGTCTAATGACCAACCTCAAAGAAATTTCAATTAACTTATACACAAAAAACATTTAACAATGACTGATCTAGTACTCCCTGCCAAAAGATTACCCTTATTTCCATCTTAAAAGAAAGCACTAAGCCTAAAAGCTCACAACAAACAATGAAGTTATACTGAAAATGAGGGCCACGTCCCTCAAATAGCCAATACAGTAGTCCCCACCATATGGATTACCTTACACCGCTTCAAGAGAATAACCAAAACAGGTTCCCTCATCATCAAGGAAGAACATTAAGAAATAAAAAAGGGGAAGACATAGGGTCGAAGATTGCTCATCATACTCAAGACGAATCAAGATTTCACATGATAATCTCTAAGAAGAGTGCACTAGGATTCTAAAAAAAGGAATGTACTACTACCTCAGATCCATGATCACCATCCTGTCAAAACCTGACCAGGATTAAGCCACTGGTCAACCATATTTCATTACCTGATTTATTCCACAATTTCACCTCTACCATTAAGGTACACTACACCACAACTTTTATGGTCCAAACCCACAACATGTCTTAAAACATGGTCCTCGACTCACACCCAACCACTCAACTGTTTAGATTCCAATGATACCACACAAAAATAGCATGTATCATTACCACCTGACACATACACATGACATCATTCCTACCACGAGCATCTACCCACACTCTGAATACATTAGAAATAGTGGAAACACTGGTCAACAAGTCTAGGAACCAAACAATCATGCCCAGAAAACTCAGTCCAAAAAAACACGTGGGTGACTCTATTAGTAGATTATGGAATCAAAATACCTATAACTCAAACTTGAAAACCTACCATGACTTGATCCCAAAATTAGGGTAAAACGAAGCTCCCCTATAAAAGGAATTGGAAAACATGGGCCAACCACTCTCACCCAGGTTTCCCTAGAATAGAACAAACATTGACCTACTAGGGTTCAAGTAAAAACCAAGGGTCTCTAGGTCACCCACTTAGCCCAACAAAATATGTCTCACAACTTGGTGAGAAGGTATAACCACCTAGCCCAAAACATCCAAAACCTATAAGAAGGTAAAGATCACAACAAAAAATGGGGGTCAAAGCTAAAAAACATGTCCTATGAGGGACCTAATACTCTCTGAGCATCCTCATATGGAAATTCATCTTGGAGGTCAAGACCTAATACTGAAGAGAAACTGAACTGACACTCATCAGGTATCCCTTACAGAAATAACCCAAGGAGATAAATTTCACAAGAAAATCCTTGGTATCTATCAATGTCATACTAAATGATTAGATGAGATAAACATATACCTTAGAAACAACACCCAATAAGGGATTAAACAGAAGAGAATCACGAGCCATACTGACCAACTAGGGTCACTACACCACCTATGCATGAGAACTGAGTCATCATCATCGCAATAAATTTCTCAACGTAGATCCACATAACCTTCCAACAAATTGAAAAGTGTGTATAAGGAGACCCAAGTGACTCAGTCATTAGTAAAAACACACACTAGTAGGCATATATGATGTGAATCCTACATGCTTAGTATTGTTCATGAGATTCCTCTTTCCTTTGCTGACCAAGAGTCCAAATCTATCCCTAGACCCTTACCAATGGCCAAGATCCAGATATTGATAATAAATCAAACCACCCACACAACATGTGTTATTCAAGACGAAAATCAGATACCATTGTAACATCGCAAATCAGAACAACGATCCTAAACCCTAAAAACCAAGACTTATTGCCAGAAACAGTGTTCTCAATGCAGCAGTATGATGTCCATCACTAGTTCCAACACATTACTAGTACTCATGTCTACCATATACCAAATATTAAATACAGGGAAACAGAAATCCTATGATACCACATGGTAATGTCACGACCTAGAAGCCACTAAATCAGTGCTCTGATCCGATTCACCACAAGCCCTCCAGCACACCTCCCTATATTCCAGAGGCCGCTGACTAGCAGTGAGGGCCTAGGGTGTGATAGTGGGGGGACTATGCCCTTATACAATAGTAAGAAAACATCTGAAATAACAAATTATCATACACCGTAGAAAGTAAATATAGCGCATAAGCTATAATAAAATGAAATAGAACATGTTATAATAGTAAAATTAAAAAAAGGCCAAAAAGATATGAAATACAATACAACACTAGTCACCCACTAAGACAAACATACATATACAAGTAAAAAAGACACTAACATTAAAAGTTATAGGCTCTAATACTTAATCTAGGACAACCCATGTACCTGATCTCTAGACACTGTCAAACTGTAGAAGCCCGATCAGTAGAACCACTCGAGCTGCTCCACTTGATCATGCAACAATGGGCCTCATCCCTATCCACTATGAAACTTGTTATCAACCTTAAAAGGAGACATAAGGTCTACACATACACTAATCTGCACATGAAGGGGTTAGAAATAATCTCCGTAGGCCACCCCAAAATGAAACCTATAACTGTGCTGCTAAATGTGAATGTAATAGAAATGTGCTCAACCTAGCTGGGACACAACAAAAATAAGTAAACTAAATGTGTAACCAAAGTCATAATCATGGTCCATAATCCCTATCAACTGGGAATGTTCCACCATGGATGTCCATAACTATATACATACACATTTATCATTCCACACCTATACATATATTCCTAGATATACATATTCCATGGTATGTATATCAAATAATATGAAACAATGTTAGCAGTGGATCCTTGGGTTTGTAATACTAATCTCTTGGACATCCATTTAATGGGAATTGAGATAGAAATTGTTCCACTAAATCCATGTATTATTATGTTGATCTATGGGTTCATAATCCCCTTGACATGTAACTGCTTTGGCCAACACCAAAATTATGTCTCTGAGAAAGATACGTCACCATATGGTGATGATCATCCTACACTTGGGTTCACCCACAGTCGGCTCTAATCACTGGTACAAGGCTACCATATACCAAAAGAAAATCCAGTAAAGAAGGATTTCATAAACCGACGGCCAATCCTGATTGGTCTAGAAGATAATAATCATTTCGATTATAGGATGAGGAGAGCATAATCAATCCCACCTATAAAGAGAGATTATGGGAATGATGTCTGAACATCCTATAAAAGGATACTGAGTCAGTCTCCATGCTACTCAGGCTTGTGAATCCAGTCCAATGTCTGAGCCCTAGGTTATGGTCCATTCTCAGTCGCAACATTTGGAACTCGGATGATCCCGAAGGGGAATACCCTTAGGAGATATGTAGAGAGAGAACTCATCGGTGAGACTCCCTGTTCCACTCTGCGAGTCTTGTAACTGATCTGAAAGAGAAGAATCATTTTGATCATAGGCTTAGTAGAGCATAATCATACCCACTACTCAAGAGTGTGTAATATACCACGAGTCTTGGGTTATCATTCCCCAATCTAGGAGAGAGTAATCATCCTCATCATGTATCATTCATCCAATGAGTCGATCCAAGGAATTCCAACAATGAGAATCGAAGGATCACCCAAGGAATATTGTAAACAATAATTAATGCTAAATAGCTGGATACCAGGAAGCAAATCTGGTCATACCAAAAAAAAATATATGACAATATATATATAAATCTAGGCACAATAGAAAATTCCAAGGTATTACCTCTTTGTATTACAATAAATATGAAAAATCACACAGCTTAGAAGCCGAATACCCAGAAAACATACCTGACATACCAACAAGAAAAATGGATCCCTGGAAGAACATATGGGAATCCCAATAGAAAGGGAGACAGCTTGCATCAGGCTCGAAAACCACCAACCATGAATTAGCTCAGGTGAACATCACTGCATCAGTAATAAAAAAGTGAAACAAAACAATGAGTGAGGGTGGCCTGAATGCCCAACTCAAAACTACAATCACAACCCCATAGGCTTACTAGTTTAGCACGAGTTCTAGGTGACACCCAAACACAATCTCTACCAAAACCCAATGTACAACTCAGGGTCTCTCCAACCACGTGCACCCACTGGATCCCTCAGTTCACACATTGAGGAGGCATACTACTCAGGATCCTCCAGGTAACCATGAGTGAAGGCATCCAAGACAGGATCCATAGGGAATAGTAAGGGAGGAATCCTACACAGGATCCTCAAACGAAGAAAAATAGAGGCATCCTATAACAGAGATACTCTCAATGGAAAATAGGAGAGAGATCCTACAAGGGACTCCCTCAGTCCGCACATAAGAAAATACGTCCCTTAGTTGATCCTTAGAAGCATCCAGTCTCACAACCTCATAGGATAGAAGGGAATGCCTCACAATGGAAACTTCCTCAAAATCATAGGCCATGGGAGATACCTCACAACTCATCTCAGATCAAGAGGTCTCAACTAGGTTGGTACGAACACCCAACCTATCACCCACATCAAGTCTCACTATCAGGTGAAAAATGAACACAAAAACTAGATAAAAAACCACTCCATTTATATAGACACCCCATAACACAATTTATATGACATATAAATGTTACTAGGATTATACCACTGTGATCTACATAAAAGAACACTCAGAATGGACTACCCACATGCCCAATTCTGACTTCAAGGGTACAAAATACCCCAAACTACAAACCTGGAAAAAGTACATGGCATGTAATTTAGAATACACGGAGTGTAATATTATCCATCCCCCTAGATATGTAAATATAAATGGCTAGAACAAATGGGGAATTCATGTGTAAAAATACACAGTGTTTACATCAAAGTACATGGAATGTATTATTTAAAAACTAAAAACACTTTTTGTTTCTCCCACAGTTGGACACACAGAAATGCCACCACACGGGGTGTACTCAGAGTACAGGGAGTGTACTAAGGAAAATTTCTTCTTACCCATACAAGAAGAACACATAGAGTGTTCCCTTATAACACACGCCGTGTAACCTAGGTTTCTCAATGGGAGAACCATCAGATCGCCCAAAAAACCCATTTTCACCCATGAAAAATAGATCAAGACTTAAGAGGAAAAAAGCAAGAAATATAAGGCTTTAAGAACATAAAAAAACATTTTTAAAGGGGTCATATGGTGAATACCTAAATGTGACTACCTTCGGGTGGAAACTGTCAAATCTTTGATTGATTTCACGATCTAAGGACGCCATACGGCGACTCAACGTGTCGAGGGCTTCACAACTGTACCAATATTCCCTTCCATCTATCTCTCTTTCTCCCTCTACCATTTCTACCATTTGACACAGTCAAGGAGTGGAACACAGGAGGAGTGAAAAAGGATGTTGAGGAAATAAGAAGGTGGAAAATAAAAGAAAAAAAGGGAAGAAAAGAAAAAAAGGGGCCCAACTCGGCCCTGGAACCTGACCCGGCCCCGACGCCCGACTCATGTTAATGCCTCAACAAGGATAAAATACCCATTCCGAACTCAAATGATCATATTAAACTTCAATACGTCACTCAATTTAAAATTTATCATGGAATGAACCTGACAGAGTAATTTAATATTTAATTGAATAAAAATAAATATTAAATATTATGCTAAAATTTAAATAGCTCATATTTCCACCAAACTCATGTCCAGAGGTAAAAACCCTATTCTCGGACCAATGGAGTTGTCAGAAAAATTATCTGAGGTCAATTGGTAGAGAAACATAGACCATTTTCGCCTCACGAGCATCCAACAGAAAAAATTAAAATTTCTTCTCAAAATGAATGTCTGGAAAAATATGAGTTCTTACAACAACCATCATGTAGTAGGGATGTAGTCATATATATTGGAAGAGGAATCTCATCAACAAATATTTTTGTTCCTTATTGTGTGTTAACAATTTATCATTACATGCATGTAAACCAAAAAAGATAAAATATTGAGAGATCCATTTAGTCAATTTGATTATAAGTAAAAGACGTGAAAATATTTTAATTTATTAAAAGATCATCTACCTTGACGAAACCCCCACTCTTTGTGTATCACTGATCATAATGGATGAACAATAGATAACAGACCATAGGTTCCCCTTAAAATTATATTATAAAAACATCATCATTTAATGTTTTTAGTTTCTATTCTATAATAATATTGATGTTCATACTTTGAGAAGATTCATCTATTACTGAAAATAATTTTATCTATTCTTTGAAAGTAAACAATTTAATGATGAATGGATTGAAAAGGATGAAGAATGAAGTTATAATTTTAAAATATGTAGAAGGAATCACTCTTATACAATTAGGAATAGGAATCGGTGTCTGCAAGCTCAAATCATAATATGGACCAATAAATATTGGGTGAATAAGAATTGGTAGGTTATACTACTATCAAGGATATATATATAAATTCAATATCATATGTTTCACATAATTTATGTGGTTAAATGAAAAAAATCTTTTCCATATTTTCTTCAAAAATAATGAAGTAATGGTTGGTAAGATCATATTGTTATGGAATTATATGAAAAATTATATGATGAGTTATGTTATTATATGATAAATATCCTGTATAGATTTCCAATATAGGTAGAAATTTTATTTATGAAAATTTCATAAATGCATTGGAGGAGATCTGTAGGGGAAAATATGGGATGTAGGTGGGTGAGGGTTCTAGTGTGAGAGGGTTCCAATGATGGCACCAAAGATATCTAGGTTTTTAGTAAAGGATGACCCCTCATTTCTTTAGCCATGAAATACGTTCGCGTCCATCATCATTACGGGCTTGTTCATTGATTGTCTCTGATGCTATATATAGTGAAAAAATCTCTTTCCAGATGGATCCATTCACATCTTATTAGCGAGACGTGACTAATGAATCTAACCTGGTGGTGTTGGTGGATGCGGAGGGCGGTCAATGATCTGCTGTAGGACGGGTTGTGGATTGTTCATTGGATTCTATAGTTGAATCCTAGAAGGCTCCATCTGCAACAACTGGTTACCAGAAAGATGTGAATAATCTATATCGTACTGATGTAGGGGTGTTTCAGAAAGTAACTGCAGGTCAAACCATGAAGGTCTCCAATGACGAAGCTCAAGGTCAGGGTATTACTAAAGGAAGTGAGAATCTGAACCAGGTGGGGCATGTTGCTCCTAATGAGAGGGCTTCTATGAATAGATTATTTTCTAGATTGAAATGCGTGCCTGATTATTCTATTAGATGAAAGGGGAAAATTGTGCATATCAAAGAGGTCCCTGATGCTATTTTTGAGCTGCTTAAAATGGGTGAGTTCTCGATCTTTGTTCGATTATTTCTTCATAAAGGCTCTAAAACTATAAAAATTTATTAATTGAAGAAGATAGTTTTAGGTAATTGGTGATTTTTTCCTAGGAATGTGTCTCTCTAGGATGTGGATATTTCTATAGTCTCTTCACCATAGAATAAATTAATTTTTTGGCTTGGGGATTTGGTTCCATTTCAATAAAACTGGGGATTTTTCACCTTTATGAATGGGATAAAAAATTCAATCACTTTGAGTTTGGTAAGACCAAAACAAAATTTTTGTGAGGACTGTATGGGTTGAATTGGATACTCTGGCACCCAAAAATTTGTATGATATAGCATTTTCAATTGGAATCTCTATAAAAATTAATAAGGAAATGGAACTTTCTTGATTTTTCACTAATATTGATTCATGGTTGATGTTGATTTGGGGTCAAACTTGGTTTATTATATTATGAAAGAAAGTGATGAAGAAATTATTGAGTTGAAGATCATTTATGAAAAAATGCCAAAATTTTTCAACGATTGTAACATTATAGGTCATGACTCATCTACATGTTGGAGTTCCAAAGTTTGTAGCTAATTCTATTCACATGGAAATGAGATGAGAAGTTTTCTTAAAAATAATAAAAGTTAACCTGGTTTGAAGCCTGAGGATATAAAATAACATTGTAAGGGTGATGATGGACTGGACATTGCTACTAATAATCTGAGGCAAGAAGCGCATGGAGCTATTCTTGGGGATGTTGTTAATCCTATAGTTGATATGATCTTTGCTCTATGTTTGAAAATAAATCAAAGTACTGGGATACCATATTTTCTGAAGAGGTGAATATAAAAAAGGATGGTACAAGTGTTCATGGAAAGTGAGCTGATTTGCAGCAAATCATAGTTTCTCCATCTCCTCGAATTCCAAACCATGATGAAAACTCAAGATCTGAACAAGAGACTAACGATGAAATCCAGAAAGAATTTGACACTCAAATTCATGATAGAATGGACTCTATGGATATATTAATGGGTAAGAAAATTTTAGAATCTGTCTCCCAAGTAATTTTTAAACCATTCCATGCTCCTTCAAAAACCTTTTGTGGATAATAAAGGCATTCAGTTTGTTTCCTACAAGAAGGAAAATCAAAAAACTGTGTCTACTATAGGTAAACACAATTCTTCATTTAATCATCATATTGATGATTCCTTTGATTTGAATGGTACTACTTAGGTCTCTCACGATGAGACTCTCTAGATCCTTGCCCTGACCACCGCATTAGAGGGAGTTTCTTCTCCTGGAAAAGGCAAAGATCAATAAGAGGATAGCTTTGATTCCGACAACACTGATGCTGAGACACTTTCAGAGAGGATTTAAGCTATTCCAATGGAGAGAGGAAGACCAAGACGTCTAGATTGTGGTCTTGGAAGGGCTTAATGGAATGAAATACAATAATAAGAAATAATTCTATGTTCTAGGTTGATGTAAAAGATAGGTAGATATCTTTGTGACATTTTTTTCTTTATTTCTTGAACTCTCTTATGTTTCATCCATTATCTTGATTTTTAATTTAAGAGGTGCATCCAATTTTTTTTAAAAAAATTTGGAGGATATCACCTATGTTAAATGTGATACTGAAATAAGGGTGGAATAATTAGAACAAAGGACAATGTAATTTATTATTCTTGTTTTAAATGCTAATGAAAAAAGATTATCAAATTCAATGATTACAGATTTTCATTCCAAAATTTAGAAGGATATGAAAATAAAATATGAGAAAAAGAAAAATTGAATAATGGTCTTGGAGAAGAAATCCATGAAATATAAAATACAATTACTGGAATGGATGCTCAATTGGTGATAAAAAATATGATCAAGGAGACTGATTATTCCTTAAATAGTAACAAATAAATGCATGATGATCAAGTAGATTATATGATAAGATGTTGTGAATAGTTATTGAATTTCTTTAAACATAACACGAAATCACATAATATAATGTGTCTTAAGCTTGAGTTGATAATGGTAAATCAATAAATGATGCTTTTTGAGTTTTAACAACATGATTAGAAAAGAATTGTAGCAAAAATTCTTATAAGGGTTCTTTTTCTGATAAATCGACTCTATATTATAAAATGGATTTTTTTGATCCTCAAATAATAAAACCCATGAAAGTTCAAAGAAAAAGTTACCTCATGTCCAAAAAAATATTATTTTCCCCCAATATGTTTACATATATAGTGATGTTCATAAATAAAATTATGGATAAATATGAATGTACACAATTGTTAGCAACACACCCTTACCTATATAGTGGATGTGATAATGTGTAGAAAAAGTACCCCAAAGGTAGCTCAATTGAAGAATGATATTTCATAAAAATAGAAAAAATTCCATTCTAGAAAGTTTTTAGATCAATAAATGAATGTAAGGTTTTTTGGACACTATTATTTCTATGAAAAATTTTAGAAAATAGAATTTTACAACTGGTAAAATATATCAACATACGAAACAAAATGTAAGCCTATATCAAGGGAGAGAAAGGAAGAGAGAAAGAAAAATCCTTATATTATAGAAAAGTATATGTTTATATAAAAGTTATTTGAAAGTATTAAAACATTATATAGAAGGTTAAATAATGGTGGGAATAGTTAATATATATGGTTCCTAAAATTAGACTATAATTTTTTAAGAAACAAGGGGAACAAAATATGGTAATGTTATAATCTACGTGAATATGAATATGAGTATCTAAATGATTGGAAATAAAAGACAAATGTTAAATTGGGAAAACTATGGAAGGTCAAGAAGATTGAAATAACAATGATAATAAGTTTTGTTACAAACTGATCTAACTTGGAACCCCTCTTAGCCCAATAATGAAGATGAGAGTGACCCATAAGTGATTCCTCAAATAGGATCTGTGTTGGAAACTAGCACAGAGGGAATATTTCATTAAAATGTGAGGCATTAGCCTTATGATTCTAAAAAATATAATAGGAAATAATCAATAAAAACAAAAACATAATATAAAATAAATTACACAGTGCATTGTATGTTAGAAATATAATCATATCCAAATGAATAATATAAAAACAATATCCCAAGTAGCATGTCCAAATCCAATAACATGTTCTAAGATTATACATTCCATCTCTACAAAAACCCCCCCTAGAAACCCAAAAACAGTGTATATATATTTGGGAGAGAGTAAAATGTATAGTCAATAGAATCATACACAAGACCACTTGTGAAAATTTGGAAGAATCATATAATTACTCTCTTGAATAAAAAAATAATCAACAAGAACCTATAAGATCTACTATCACCCAACTTCATTATGGAACACTCACCAAATATCACCTCCAAGATTAGAAGGTAGTATTAATGAATATAATAAAGGATCCCCATAGACACTACCCCACTAGTTTGTCTCAATAAATCCCAAACATAAGTCATTATTTTGTTTTAATCCTTTTCTTTAGCCATATCGCTTCACACTATACTGATCCCATCACATCTAATATGGGTCAGACCACAATTCTACCTATCCCAACCTCTAACATGGTCAATAAACTCGTGTTTTAATCAGAACAACCATAATATAACCATAAAAACGACCACATGGCCACATATCTACCATATATCACCACCGCGTCACATATCTATCTTAGAAGGGAATCTTGGACATGATGGATATCAACTTCATTCTGTCCTCCTACCATGGATGAACAAATTTTTTTTATCACAACTAAATCCACAAGAAATCTCCATTATTCCCAAATTAAAAGGGAGATAGGAGAAAAGGAAGTATTCAACCAACCATTCTTTAGCCAACCAATATATTAATGAAAACACTCAGAACCAAAAACATATAGCTGTTTATAAGGCTATCTGAGTTAGGTGTGTAATGAAAAGAAAACAAAAGAAATATTGTCATAAAAGATATTCATAAAAAAACCCAAAAATACAAGGTTCATACCAACAAATCCCCATCATGGCCCAAAACCCACACCACACAACCATCTCCACACCCCACAAACATTACCAATTAAATAACTAAAACCTACCCACTTATCAAAGTTAAACAACCACAAGAATCATTAAACTGTTTTCCTATTTTTCATTCCATTTTAGAATTATGTATTTACAATTTAATATCAACTTTATTTTCAAAAGTCTAATAAAAAAAATCCAATTGTTTACCCATTCGTTTCATACAATGTTTTTTTAATCACATCCATTTATTTTTGGTTTTAGGCACAAAAAATTACTAGACTTTCATTTAATATTCTCTTTCCATTGCTCTTAGGGAACTAAAAAATAAACCCCATGTTTCATAGATATCCATACCATTAGAAAAAAACATCACATGATCATAGGAATCATAATACCTGGATCACCATGCACCTGTAACTGGAAAACTATACCACAATGAAACCCATTATAAGCAATTGTATCCCAACTTCCCAATCCATTATAACAACCCAACCAATCAAAACCTCATAGAAACGAAGACCCTAATACAGGTAAAAAATACATTCTCATTGAGATATATAACATTACATAACAAAATAAACAAAATAACCAGATACACATATCCATAATAATATAGTTTTTGAAAAATATGATAAATAGTTTTTAGTATCAATCACTTCACCAGTTCGAGGAAAGTTCCCTTGTCAATTAATTTCTTGTAGAAAATTGGGTTGCTATAATATTTTAGTATTTAAACATTTATCAAATTTTATTCCAGTATAAAATTCACTACATCATCCCACAATTGTCAAAAATAAAAATGATTTTCAGTAAGTACAACAAACATGTACCAATCCCAAGATGAGTAACACAAAAACAAGTTATCACATGAAGAAACCATCCCCATTCATTTATATTATCATGGTTCTTTTTGATCGTTTTGTAATCAATAATATATACACTACAAAAAATAACCCTTTAATAATAATATCAGTTCTAGAAATGCAATGACTACCAGAGAACGATTAAAATCCCTAGGAATTTGATAGTGCTTGAAAAAAAATAAAGGGTGTGATTGACAACACTTTTAAATTTTTTAATTAAGTGTAACTTTATAAGCTCTTTCATAAGTGATGATAAAGGATGATTGGATCATTTTTTTAGTTCCATTGATAAAGGGGAATATATTAGTGTCTGCTAAAATTTACAGCACACTACAACACCAAAAATAGCACTAGAAAGCATAAAAATTACTACAAATATATAATTTAAATGAAATAAAATTTATGACACAAATAAAATAAAAAACACTATGTTATTGAAATTAAAAACATTCATTTATACCATTATATGAGTAAGTAAAAATTATCATAGATATTTAAAAACATCAATGTTCTTTTGTCTTTGGATACAGACCCTGAATAATTTTATTTCTAAACAAACCTCCCAACTCGTTAAAAATAACACACATTTTTAATAATTTTTTTACTACGATAGTAATAATATAAAGAAATTAATTAATTAGAAAGTGTTAATTTTAATCTAATATTTGAGTCCAACTAGTGAAACCATGTATCATATTGAGTTGTGGTTGATTATTGCATGTCACCATTTCTTGTTCATCTTCATGAATTATCACCGTGAAAATTAACTAAATAAGTATAAGATAAAAAGGATATGGAAATTAATTAAGTAATATCATATCAAACGATGAGAAAAAAATCTAGGATAGTTTTCTCAGTTTTCTTGATGTAATGCGTGAAGTAATCTAAAATGACACTTATATATTGAAAATACACATATCGAGTCCTACAAATCACTCCATGAATCAGATTTAGGTGTAAAATCTTCTTATATGTCCCAAATGACTTATAGTTCATTTTTATAAAGTATAAAAACATTAAAAATATGTCTTCTCAGTTCTTATTAGGTCACTTTTTTTTACTAAAATTACATTTTAAACTAGAAACACATACATTGAGACATAACAATCACATCGTATTTCAATTTGACATTAAACTTATTTTATATATAAAAAATTACTATAATCGTTTTTCAATATTATCAAGGAAAAATAACCATGTTTTCATGGGTTTTTAGTGACTGACCCTTTTTGAACTAAAATGTCAATCTTATAATGAAAATAGACACTTTGATTCATAGCAATAACATCATTTATTGAATTGAGGTAAATTAGATTCTTACACATCAGTGATGACTTATGCATTATTTTTTAATGTATAAAAACAATCTGAATGTGTTTTCTCAGTTTTGAAAATGTTAGATTCCTTTTTTATTAATTTAATGTCAATTTTAAATAAAAATACACACTTGGAGTCATATCGGTCACACTATGGATCAGATTAAGCTGTAGCTGACTTATATATGTCCCAAATGACTTGTGGATCATTTTACTCATGTATCAAAACAATTTGAATGTGTTTTCTTGGTTTTAGTATTTCACTTATGTTTTTTTACTATAATTTCAAATAAAACATTAAGTATGCAGTCAGAGTTCCACCTATAACATTTTTTTTCAATTTTACAATAGAAAGATACATACTTATTAAAAAATGAAATATAAATCATTAGCATAAAATATAAATAAAATCAATGAGTGTTGGTAAATTTTTCAATGAGTGACACTGTTTCAACTAAAATGTCAATATTAAACTGATTACAGATAGTTTGAGTCAAACCAAGATCTTTATTTTTTAGATTGAGGTGTGTATGATTACTAAATTCCAAGAAGTAATTATGTATTTTTTTATTAAAGTATAAAAATAATACGAATGTGTTTTCTATATTTTGATATGTCAGTTCTCTCTTTTACTAAAATGTATTTCAATTTTAAATTGAAATTCAAGTTCGGAGTGAAACCAATCACACCATACTTCAGGTTTAAGTGAGTATGATTCCTACATAAACCAACTGACTTATGGATCATTTTCCTAAAGTATGAAAATAATTTTACTGTTTTTTATTAGTTTTGAGTGTGTTACTTATTTTTACTTAAATGTAATTTTAATCTTTAAAGACTTGCATTGCGTTATACTGGTCACATACTGTGTTGTTTTTATGGGAGACTTATTTATACATGTCAAAAATAATATAAATATAACTTTTTAAATTATCAACATAATCCCATAATGTTTCCTAATTTTTCAGTGGGTGACATTTTTTGAACCTAAATTTTAAATTTAAAATGAAAATAGAAACATTTACTTATATTAGGAATATTGAACATTAGATTGAGGAGATGCTAATTCCTACACATGAAAAGTGGCTTATTGAAAATTTTCCTAAATTTTGAAAAAACACCACAATGTTTTTATCTATTTTTTTTATTTTAATTTTTTACAAAAATTAAATTAAATTTTAAATAAAAAGAAACAATAAGATTCATATCGGTCACACCGTGCAGTAGATTGAGGTGTGGATAATTCCAACATATCAAAAAAAAATTCTGGATTCTATTCATAAAGTATCAAAAAATCCAAATTCCTTTTCTTGTTTTTGAGTACATAACTTTTAACTTTTAGTAAATTTTCATTTTAAATAGTAGTCACATACATTGATTCATGATGAGTAAATATTGCATCATATTGAATTTAGGAAGATTCATTGATGTAAAAAATTCTTTAGGGATCATTTTATTGAAGTATATTTAAAATAAAGAAGTGTTTTCTTAGTTTTGATTATGTTAGATGTCCTTTTTACTAAAGTATGTATATTTTAATGAAAAATAAATACTTAGAGTCATACAAGTCATATCCTGCATCATATTGAGATGTAGATCATTCCAAAATGTCCTAAACGAATTATGGAATTTTTTCTTACTGTATAAAACATAGAATTAATTTTCATCTTTTTGAGTACATCACTGATATGTTTTAATAAAAATTCACTTTAAAATGAAAATATACACATTGTGTCATACCTATCACATTGTTTAATTTTTTTATAAGAGACTAATTTATACATGTCAAAAAATGACTTATGAATCATTGTAATAAATTACATATATCATTTTAGTGATTTTATTTGTTTGGAGTGAATGAATTTTTGGACTAAAATGTAAATTTCATCAGATAACAAACATTTTGAGTCATATCAATAACATAATTTTTAATTTAAGTTAAGTCCATTCCTACACATAAAAAATGAATTATGGAATAATTTTATAAATTATAAAAACAATCAAAATGTTTTTTTTCTCTTTTTTGAGTATGTGAGTTTTCTTAGATACTAAAAGTAATGAATTTTAAATAAAAGGATACCCTTGGAGTCTTGATGGTCACATAGTGAGTTGTATCTTGGTGAAAAATATTCATATAAAACCCAACTGAATTATTTATCATTTATCAAAATTATAAATGAAAAAGAAATAGTTTTATTGAATGTAACTATGTTACTCAGTTGTTTTATTAAAATATCACTTTAAACTGGAAACACGCACTTTGAGTCATAACGATCACATAGTTTTTCAATTATAGATGACAATTATTTCTAAAAGTCTAAAATGAATTATGAATTTTTGTCTTAATTATCAAAGAAATATTACTGTCTTTACATTGTTTTAAGTGAGTGACACTCTTTTAACTACAATGTCAATTTTGAACTGATTACAATCACTTTGAGTCATACCAGCAAAATCCCCTATCAGATTTAGGTGAGGATGATTTCTACACATAAAAAATACTTATGTATCATTTTAATAATGTATCAAAACAATATGAATTCATTGGTTTGGTTTTGAGTATGTCAGTTTTTGTTTTTTACTAAAATTAATGTCAATTTTGAATAAAACGACACACATTAGGTCATACCACTCACACCATGCAATAGATTGAGATTAAAATGATTCCTAAATATCTCAAATGTAATATTTTTATTTTTATTGATGTATCAAAACAATATGAATCCGTTCTATAGGTTTTGAGTATATCACTTATGTTTCTTAATATAATTTCATTTTAAACTAGAATCACACTACTTGTGACAAAATCTTTTCATCAAGTATTTGTTTGATGTGAGAATAATTCCTAGACATAAAAATGACTTATGAATCATTTTATTAAATTATCAAGATATTAAAATCATGTTTTCTTTAGTTTTTTCTGAGTTACACTTTTTGAAGTAAAATTTCAATTTTAAACTGATAATAGAAACTTTGAGTCATATTGGGAAGATCATGTATTAGTTGGAGATGAGGATGATTACTAAACTTAAAAAATATATTCTGGTATTTTTTTATAGTATCAAAATAATATGAATGATTTTGATTTGTTTGGAGTATGTAAGTTGTATTTTTTACTAAAATTAACGTCAATTTTATATAAAAAGACACACTTTCAGTCATACTGGTCACACCATGAGTCTAAATGAGGTGGGGATAATTCCAACAAATCCCAAATGACAAAATTATAATTTCAATAATTTATATAGAAAATAAGAAATTTTTTATTGGATTTGATTATGTCATATGTGTTTTTTACTGAAATGTATTTTTAAATTGAAAACATGCACTTTGTATCATACTGGTAACATAATGTTTTTATTTTATATGATACTAATTTCTATATGTCACAAATTAATTATTAATCCTAGTCTAAAATTATCAAGAAATTCTAAGAATGTTTTCATGGTATTAAATGAGTAACACGTTTTGAACTATGATATCAATTTTAAACTGAAAACAGACACATTGAGTTATAATTGGGACATAATATATTGGATTTATTTGAAAATGATTCCTAAATATTAAAAATATCTTATTGATTGTTTTCCTAAAGTATCGAAGTAATCTGAATAAATTTTATCAGTTTTGAGTTTTTTAGTATCCTTTTTTAACAAAAAATAATGTCAATCTTAAATAAAAAGACACAATTGGAGTAATACATGTCACACGGTGTGTTATATTGAGGGTTTTGTGATGTCTACACATCCAACGTGGCCTGGGGATCACTTTCCTAAAGTATCAAAATAGTAATAATGCATTCACATAGTTTTAAGTATGTCACTCTTCTTTTTTAATAATTATTTTAAACTGGAAACATGAACATTGATTTATAACGGTCACATCATGTGTTATTTTTTTATTATAAAGATTAATATACATCCTAAATTTCTTATAAATATTTTTTTAAATTATCAAAACAATATTAATGTTTTTTCATAGTTTTGAGCATTCGATGCATGTTTTGAACTAAAATATAAAATTAAAACTAAAATCATATAGTTTGAGTCACACCAAGAACACATTTTATAAGTTTGACGTGTGGATGATTGAGTATGTGATATTTTTTTTTCTTTAATATAAAAAAATTAAAAAAAGAGAGATCATGTTCCATTCTTGTGGAAGAGGAAAGCACATGCTACCTCAAACACTTCACGTTTCTAGTAGCATGGGCTTTCCTCTTCCATCAAAATGGAAAATGAACTCTCTTTTCTACATTGTGGAAGATTTTTAAAATCAATATATGACTTTCCCAAATATCAGTTAAAATATTAAATATGTTTTAGATTAAAATGATATAGAAATTAACATAAAAATAATATATAATATGATGACAACATAAATTAAATATGTAGTAGGAATTAACCTTTTCTTGATGGTTGTATACATTTTTGACTTATTTCCTCATTCTAATTATCTCAATTATAGCCTCAAAGTCCAATATCTTATGAGCATGAGTAGATTTAAACAAATAATTCCAACTCAAACAAAATAATCCACATGTAAAACAAAACAATTCATATTTTAGTAATTATAAAAAGTAATAAATTAAAAATAAATGTGAAACAATTAATTACGTCAACATAAAATTATTTTACTGTGAAAACATCATGATTGGAAATTCTATTCAAAATAAGTTGATTTTGAAATATTGTAAAAGAAACAACCAATGGAATTTTATTTTAACTCAATTAATTTCATTGATAAAATAATGATATATTTAAATATAGACCAGATCTTGGGGAATGTTTTTTTAGTTTTCATTTTGTGACATTTTATCTGAACTAAAATGTAAATTATAAAATAAAAATAGACAGTTTGATGCATATGAAGCACTCTATGTATCCGATATAGGTGCCACTAATTGTGCATGTGATGTGTGTTTTCTGTTCAACCATATACACAAAGCTAGAATATAATGAAATGCCCCATTTTTATGGAAGATGAAACCCCATAATACTATAAATTTCTCATCCAAAAGAAACATGTTCTCTAATTTATAGCTTTATGAAGATGATTGAATAAAATATGGCTTCCCAAAATATATGTGAGAAAAGAAATGAGTTTTATATAAATATGATGAAGAAAATAACTTTAAAATATTAGATAAAATTGTGACAAAATGAACTAAATGGGAAGAAGGAATTCATCTTTTCATGATGCACTATACATCCATTACAAATTTCCTTATTGATGAAGTCATTTTTCATGATCTTTGAGAACATTAAAGAATTAATTATTATATAAAAATGAGGGGAAAATTAACTAAAAAATTAGATTAAATAATGATAAAAAAAACTAAAACCAATTTTTTCTATATATATATCATAAAACTATAATATAATTATTTTTGATCACCTAAAAGTAAAATAAAAGGAATTTATATAATCTTACATGACATTAAATAAAATATTTTTTAGGCTCAATCCCAAAAACGTGATATTTATAACCACTTTACAATAACATAACACTCACTTATTACCCAAAATTCCCATAAAAGTTTTATCTTTTTGGGTTTGTGTAAATGAAATATATAAACATTTTACTTCTTATTTTATATTAAAACTATAATAAAACGTTATATAGTCTTGGATTATACTAAAATTAATGTATCCATTTATTTATTACTAGAAAAAATTACCCATTAGTGTAAATCTATTACCATTCAGTGAGTGGATTATAATAAATATTTACTTTTGAGTTATTATAGAACATAATAAAATAAATCATTCCCTTTCACTATTATAGAGTGTAAAAAGTGAATGATAAACCATTTAACTTATTTGACGTAAAAAATTTATTTTTTCATATTATGTATTTTTATAAGACAATAAACTCCATTATAAATTTTTAACACTTTTTTAGTGTTAAATATATGTATATCAGTTTATATCATCCAAATGAAACTGAAATCGAGATCTCCCAATAAGTGTTCCGGGATTGTGCTAAAGAAGAGTATATCATTTTGTATAGTCTAGGTGATGATAAAATCTAAGAAAATTTCTGTATAATTTCTTAATCAAATTAGGAAAATACATTTTTTCATTTATATCGTAATGATAATGATGATGAGTTTTTTATTAAAGAGCTTGTGAATATGGATCATTTTATATGATTAATGTGAAGATTCATATTAGTGATAAATCAATGGACACATTTTTTGATGCAGATCTAGTGAACAAGGATATATATGTAGAAAAAAGAAATGTTAAACACCTCTAATCATGTAATTATTGTAATATTATATGTGATATAATGGTGGGGAGATTTTATTACACATTATGTTCATTCAAAAGAATCATTTTTACACAATGATTTTTACTATTGTAAAATTAATGTGTTACTTTTATAAATTTCAGTAGAATTTTTTATAATGTATCAGGAACATAATTGATGATCTAATAGCACAAATAATTCCACCACCCACCAAAGTGAAACCGTTTTATTGTTCTTTTCTCTTATCATTTACCACCAACCATGATGGGACCATGGAGAGGGAATTATTCTAATTTTATTCTAAACATGATAAGAAAGTTAACCTGAAACAGTTGATAAAATATTGAAAATATAAACCTAATAAGTTGAAGAAGGTCAAATATTCAAGATTCCTATAAGTCCCCAGCCTTAAACCTTACTTAATCTTCAGTTATTACAAGATTACACATTGAGGATCTTTTCGGGTTTAGAGTTTTAGAGAATTAGATCATAAAACTTGCATTACATTCCACATGTAAACAAAGTGGTTACATAAAGATAGTATTCTTCATTCCCATCAATGGAAACACATTTAAAATAAAACATGGATTATTTCTTGACACATCCTTGACTCTATCATCTTATCATGTACCTTTCCATTGACCTGTGAAAAACATTTCAAAAACTTGGGATGAGCATAAAAACTCAGTATGGGTTATAAAAAAAACATGGAAAGGAAACATGGGTTCATACATACATAAGAGTGAAATCATACTTTACCCATAAAACATAGGCACTTTAACATACCTCATAAAATTATGAATAAATCATAGAAATCATAAGACATAAAGGTAACTTGAGGCATTCATAACATTCTTACGTAGGGAGTAACCCTCTTGGTTACGTTTGGAATACCCATCACAGTATATTCCCTAAATCTCTTTGGAGAAACCTTAATGTTTCACTCCTTCGCGTTACCCAATGCATTGAAGAGCTATAACGGGCTCACCCGCCCTTAGTTTATCACGGAACCACCCGTCTTCATAATAATGCCCAAGAACCATAACATAATCATATCACATAAAACATGCATAAAGGAAACATAAAATTTCCACATTTAAATCACGAGATATCAATACAACAAATTGATATAAAAGAATTATGAAAACCATTTTCAATACTAAAATAAAAGAAAAGTAAAACATGGTATTTATTTTTCTTTTAAAAAGAAGGTATGGCTTGTAGAGGAAGCCGAAACTCAAATAACGGTCACGACGGCGGAGAAGTCGTTGTCGCCGCATACGTAGGACAAAAACATTCCCTTTTTCCTTTTAGTAAACGCTTCGTATAAAAAAGATTCCTTTTGAATAAACGTAAAAGTCAAAGGGGTTTATACACCGTATAAAAGAAAGTTGTGTATAAAATAAAATATGCCTCAACGAAAGGAGATTGAGACGAAGTCCCATACCTCGTATCCTACTTGACCCGACCATTCTTTAATCTCCTGAATAATAAACTTGAGTTAATCTATACTTGATTATGAATATTTTTCAAGTACATTATTCCTTTTATACCATGTTATGAACATCATGTAATCAGTTAAGTTAATACTGTTCATTTTGTCGGTATTTGGTTCTTAAGTCAAAAATAGACTTCTTAAACTTACATGTTGTTAATTTGGTCAAAGGTTCATTATATCCAGAATGGTATTCATGATGTAGATATCATATATGTCATATATATCCAGTACATACATGAATTTATAATATTACATAATCATTTATAGGTAAGAAATGAAATGCACCGTTAATGGAGACGGTAAGCCGTACGTACGCATGAACGCTACTTTCATTTCTATTTCGTATTTTATAGAATGGAATCAAAATGATATAAAGGTGTATTATAATTCCAGTATAATATCATATATAATATCATAGTTCCATCCTTTATATGTCCCACATATGGTATTTAACGAATCAAATCACTTTGAGGGGGCGGTAGTCCGCACTTCCTAAAATGAAGATATCGTGTTTACCCGTAATGGAAACCATAAAGGTATGCCCAAAATGAATAAAACAGAAGCTTAAGGAAAACATAAACATATTATATATCATATATAAAAATAGTTACATCATAATGGCCACCTTTGAAGGTGTTAAATGAGTGTTGAACAATCATCGTTTCGGGAGGCAGAATTTCACCATCCATGGAAACCGTATGTTATTTAACCATTTGATGTAGTTGTGTGAGAGTGTAGCTCAAATAAATCTTATAACAACATCCTAGTATATTTAAGATACTGGTGTTGTAACAAAGGAAGTAAATAAAAAGAGTTTAGGGGGTTGGAGAAGCAAAATAAAACAAATGAACATGAGAGAATGAATTACCTTTAAAAGTGTAACTCCTTTTGATTTGAGCCTAAAGGCTTCCTTTGAAAGGATTATGCCCAAAGGTAATCCTCTAGGATGAGTAGAGGGATGTGGAGAGAGTAAATGGGCAGGGGTTGGCCGAGCCAAAGGCCCGAGAAGTGTGTGAAATGAGGTAGAGGTGGGGGCCTTTTATAAGAGGAGAGGAGGGGCACTTTTGGAAAGTAAAGAAATATTACTTTATTTGAAAATGTTTTTCGGTTTCAAAAGGTCCCACATTGATATAATTCGTGGATAATGTGATAAGGGTTCGAAATCCACTCATCCAATAAGTTTTGGACATGTGTAGTTCATAGATTTTACATTATCTTTCCATTTTATTTAAATCGTCAAATAATGATGTCATCACTGCATCATTATTATGTCATACATAATTAAATTTATTTAATGTCTAAAAATTATAAAAAAAATAATATGATATAGGAAATATTTTTATCTTTCCAATGACTATTTATAATCAAAATTTGGACATGTATAACCCCACTTAAAAATTGTTTTCGTAAAACATATTATGTTTGTGTCATTTTCACTTTAACATTAAATAAAAAGTAATTTATGTCATTTCCAAACAAAAGTGGATCCATGGGGTCCCCAAGTTGACCCATGGCATGTAATGGTCGGCCATGACACAACCAATGAGGTTGGGACATGTGTCTAGGTCATTTCATTTTATTAAAGTATTATTTATACCTTAAACTAACCTAATTACCACTAATCGTGATTAAGAACTTAATAAGTTACTATTCACCAAAAAAATTATTATAATCTCATTGAACCACATTTTACATACTAATAACAACCATGTATGTCGGATTTTCAAAATTCAATACACATTAGTGGTAAACTTTCATTTAACTGAAAAATCAGTTTGCTTGATTATCACTTAGTGGTTTCACTATTCATCAAAAATTGAAGTTTTTCAGAAAATTACCAAAAATTCACCCTAAGCTATATTTGATATTCCGAATTCAAAAATGAAGTCCATTTTACAAAATTCAAATCATATAAGTCACATTAATTAATTCAATAATTAATTCCCGCTGCCAGAGCAAATAGCGTGTTTTTACAAAACAATAAGTATCAAAAGATTGACACCAGTTTAAGTCTAATTTAAAAGTGAAATTGATTCCAATGACCACCATTGGATAAAATGGTAAAAATATATTCTAATTTCACCTAAAAACCAATCCAAAACATAATCTAGTCATATAAATAAATTAGATTAAAAAGCAGTTTTGATGTAAAATGCAGTATTTTTCACTATTCATTAAAAAAATGAACATTGTCAGAAAAATACAAAAAATTCACACAAGGTAAATTTTGATGTCCCAATCATAAAGAATATGTTTATTTTGACAAAAATAGTTTATAAAATTTTCAAAATATAGATTCAAAAATGGTTTGCCATCAAAAGGCAGTAAAACAATCTTTTAAGAATATTAGTGTATTTCATGCATAAGATTGTATTTATTTTCATTTCAAGCCTCTATAACACTATCTTAATCATTAATAGACATAGATAAAAATATCTATTATTCATTAATTACTTGGGATGTTACATCCTTCCCCCCTTTAGAAAATTGCGTCCCCGCAATTTATTTACTTATCAAATAAATGAGGGTACTTATCCCTCATTGCATTTTCAGATTCCCATGTTGCCTCTTCAATCATGTGGTTTTTCCACAAAACCTTTACCTCTAGAATCACATTATTCCGTAACACTTGCCCCCTGTGGTCAAGAATCTGGACCGGTTGTTCCTCATAAGATAGGTTCTCTCCTAGCTGAACTACCTCTAGACTCAAAACATGAGATGGATCTGGCATATACTTTCTCAACATCGAAACGTGTAAAACATTGTGTACCTGAGATAAACTCGGAGGTAAAGCCACTCGGTATGCAACTGATCCAACTCTCTCTAGAATTTCGTATGGTCCAACAAACCTTGGACTCAACTTTCCTTTCTTACCAAATCTCATCACGCTTTTCCAAGGAGAAACCTTGAGAAAAACATGATCACCAACCTCGAAAGATAGATCCTTCCTCCGGTTATCCGCATAACTCTTCCGCCTGCTCTGAGCTGTTCTCATGTGTTTCTGAATCAGTTGAACTTTTTCTGCCATCTCTTCTACCAATTCTGGTCCCATCAACTTTCTTTCACCCACTTCATCCCAGAAAGCTGGAGTTCGACACTGCTTCCCATATAATGCCTGAAATGGTGCCATCTGTATACTAGAATGGAAACTGTTATTATATGAAAATTCAACCAAAGAAAGATGTTGGTCCCAACTTCCCTGATAATCCATAGAACATGCTCGTAGCATATCCTCCAAGGTCTGAATTGTTCGTTCTGACTACCCATCTGATTGACGATGAAAAGCTGTACTAAAATTTAATTCAGTACCCAACGACTTCTGAAGGCCTTTACAAAAGTTAGAAGTAAACCTGGGATCACGATTCGATACAATGGAGAGAGGAACTCCATGTAACTTGACTATCTCTTTAAGATACAAACGGGAAAGTTGATCAAGAGAGAAAGTATCTCGTATAGCAAGGAAATGAGCAGATTTGGTCAAGTGATCAACAATAACCCAGATTGCATTATTACCTCAAGATGTCTTCGGTAATCCAACAACAAAGTCCATGGATATATTCTCCCATTTCCACTATGGCACTGGTAAAGGTTGAAGCATCCCTTTCGGTAACTGCCGCTCTACTTTAACCTGCTGACAAGTCAAACACTTCACAGTAAAATCAGCAATATCTCTTTTCATTCCATCCCACCAGTAATACTCCCGCAGATCTCTATACATCTTAGTACTGCCCGGATGAACTGAAAACGGAGAACTATGAGCTTCACATAACAACTCTCTCTTCAACTGTGAATCACAAGGCACACACAATCTCTTCCCAAATCTCAAAACACAATCATTATCAATGTTGAATTCAGGCAACTTACCTTTCTGAACCAACTCTACCCTTTTCTGCAACTCACTGTCTTGCTTCTGTGCTTGCTTGATTCTATCTGATAGAGATGATCTCACTGATACCTGAAACAAAACAGAAGGGCTTCCTGCACCAACAACTTCTATGACAAAGTTCATCAAATCCTTAACCAAAGGATCACGTTCCAAACGCAACATTGTTAATGAAGCATTACTTTTTCGACTCAAAGCATTATCCACTTTATTTTCTTTTCCCGGATGGTAATGAATTGTACAATCATAATCCTTGATTAATTCTAGCCATCTCCTTTGTCTCATGTTTAGCTATTTTTGAGTGAATATATACTTTAATCTTTTGTGATCGGTATATATCTCACACTTTACAACATACAAATGATGCCTCCAAATTTTTAAAGCAAAAACAACAGCAGCTAATTCCAAATCATGTGTTGGGTAATTTACCTCATGAGTTTTCAACTGTCGTGAAGCATAAGCAATTACCTGATCATTCTGCATTAGGATGCAACCAAGTCCTTTCAATGAAGCATCACTGTATATAACAAACTCACCATTCCTGGAAGGTAGTGCCAAAACTGGAGCATTCACCAATCTTCTTTTCGATTCCTGAAAACAATCATCACATTCTTTTGTCCAGATAAACTTAACACCCTTCCGAGTTAGCTTATTCATTGGACTAGATAACCATGAAAAATTTCTAACAAACCTTCGGTAATAGCCCGCCAAACCAAGGAAGCTACGAATCTCGGTTACATTTGTGGGTCTTGGCCATTCTTCCACAACTTTTGTTTTTTCAGGATCAACAGTTATTCTATCTTTAGAAACAATGTGACCAAGGAAAGAAATTTGTTGCAACCAAAACTCACACTTGCTGAATTTCCCATAAAGTTTCTTTTCTTTTAAGGTTTGCAAGATAACCCTTAAATTTTTTTCATGCTCCTCTTTACTTTTAGAAAACACCAAAATATCATCAATGAAAACCACCACAAACTTATCCAAGAACTCATGGAAAATTCTATTCATTAAGTCCATGAATACAGCAGGTGCATTGGTTAGCCCAAATGGCATTACTACAAATTCATAATGGCCATATCTCGTACGGAACGCGGTCTTCGGAATATCTGCCTCCTTTACCTTCAGCTGATGGTACCCAGATCTCATGTCAATCTTTGAAAAAAATTGAGCTCCCTGGAGCTGATCAAACAAATCATCGATATGAGGCAAAGGATATTTGTTCTTAACAGTGATATTATTCAAGGCTCTATAATCAATGCAAAGTCTCATAGAACCATCTTTCTTTTTAACAAATAAAACAACAGCACCCCATGGTGATGTTCTAGGTCTAATGAAACCTTTCTCTAATAAATCTTGCAATTGCTCCTTCAACTCTAAAAGTTCAATTTGTGCCATTCGATAAGGGGGTTTTGAAATTGGCTTAGCATCAGGAACTAAGTCAACAGTAAACTCAACTTCCCGATCTGGTATTATTCCAGGCAACTCATCAGGAAAAACATCAGGATACTCATTTACCACTGGCACATCATTAATCTGAACAGTTCCTTTATTTTCAACGACATGTGCAAGGTAACATTCATTTCCATCTTTTACAAGTTTCCCGGCCTCTTGATATGTTACCAATGTAAGGGTTCATTCTTGTAAACAAACTGAAAGTCTTTCTGAAAAGAAACTTCTTTAGCTCTACAGTCAATCTTAGCATGGTAAATAGAGAGCCAATCCATACCCAGGATAACATCAAAATCAACTAGAGGTAGAACAATAAGGTTTGCAAGTAGGTTCTTTCCACAGATAAGGATAGGAAGATTCTTATAAATTCTTTTTGCCTCAACACTTCCCCCAGGCGTTTTTACCAATAGTTCAGGAGTCATTTCTTGAGATGGTATTCCCATTTTACTAGAAAAGGTTTCAGAGATGAAAGAATGTGTAGACCCCGAATCAAACAACACACTGGCATAATCTGAAAAAACAAACAAAGTACCTGATACAACTTCATTTGATGGCCCGACATCTGCTGAAGTAGTTGCAAAGGATTCCACCACCCCTTTCTGCTTGTAGTCTAACTGCTTCCCATCACTCAAGCTCCTTGTCGGACACTCGTTTTCATAGTGACCCATCTCATTGCACTTATAACATTTCACTAACTGTAAATCAAATTTGTTCTTACCTTCACCTTGATCCTTTTCAGTGCAATCACGAGCCTTATGTCCCATCTTACCACATCGGTATCACTTCCCAGAATTCAGAAGACATTCCCCAGCATGCCTCTTGCCACATTTATCCCAAACTGGAAACTTAGTTCTCTTACCATCAGACTTTTTTGAAGAATTCTTACCTTTCTCCTGCCACCTCAGTCTCTTCTTCTGCTGGTTTTTATAGAACACTTGGTCATCGGCAAACTCCATTTCCACCTTCTCAGCACATCGAACAAGCTTTTCATAACTTTTAAACTCTCGAGAAGCTAATGCCCTTCGATATTTTGGCTTTAATCCTGAGTAAAAATGATTGATTTTACTATCAAGGTCCCGGATAAAATTTGGAGCATACCTTGCCAATCGAGTGAACCTTTCTTCATAGGCAGCCACTGAGTCTTCCTCTTGCCTCAATTCCAAGAATTGATTTTCCATCCTAAGTCGAACAGCCTTAGGAAAATACTTCTCAAGAAACATACCTTTGAATTCATCCCAGTCAAGAGCATCAATCTCATCAGCATCCATGATATTTTTAACCATAGGCCACCACTGATCTGCTTCACCCTCCAAATGGTAAATAGAAAGACTAACCTTTTGATTATCTGAACACCCCATGACATCAAAAATCTTCTCCAGTGCTTTAATCCACCCTTCAGCTAGCACAGGGTCAGATGATCCTCTGAATGATGGTGGATGTTGCCTCATGAAATGTTCCACCACTGACATGTTCCTCTGTGGTTGATCTGGCTGATCTCGTGCATGGATACCACCGCCATTTATCGCTTGAGTCAATTGCGCCATCACTGCAACAAACTGTTCAGTTCCAATTCCGACCTTTTTTGGATGCTGATTCAGAAGGTTATTTCCTTCTGTATGCCTTCCTAGCACTGCTTCCCTGTTTCCTCTGCGGAAAATCATTCTGAACAAACATGTCTTAGATGAAGCAACATGGTAATCTTTAAATGACATATCATTTCAAACAAATATTTTTGGATAATCATTTAACAGAATTCTAACTCCTAAAGTTATCTAAACCGACCTCTGATACCAACTATAAGGCCCCAGCATTAAACCTTACTTAATTTTGAGTTATTACAAGATTACACATTGAGGATCTTTTCGGGTTTAGAGTTTTAGAGATTTAGATCATAAAACATGCATTACATTCCACATGTAAACAAAGTGGTTACATAAAGATAGTATTCTTCATTCCCATCAATGGAAACACATTTAAAATAAAACATGGATTATTTCTTGACACATCCTTGACTCTATCATCTTATCATGTACCTTTCCCTTGACCTGTGAAAAACATTTCAAAAACTTGGGATGAGCATAAAAACTCAGTATGGGTTATAAAAAAAACATGGAAAGGAAACATGGGTACATACATACATAAGAGTGAAATCGTACTTTACCCATAAAACATAAGCACTTTAACATACCTCATAAAATCATGAATAAATCATAGAAATCATAAGACATAAAGGTAACTTGAGGCATTTATAACATTCTTACGTAGGGAGAAACCCTCTTGGTTACGTTTGGAATACCCATCACAGTATATTCCCTAAATCTCTTCGGAGAAACCTTAACGGTTCACTCCTTCGCGTTACCCAATGCATTGGAGAGCTATAACGGGCTCACCCGCCCTTAGTTTATCACGGAACCACCCGTCTTCATAATAATGCCCAAGAACCATAACATAATCATATCACATAAAACATGCATAAAGGAAACATAAAATTTCCACATTTCAATCACGAGATATCAATACAACACATTGATATAAAAGCATTATGAAAACCATTTTCAATACTAAAATAAAAGAAATGTAAAACATGGTATTTATTTTTCTTTTAAAAAGAAGGTATGGCTTGTAGAGGAAGCCGAAACTCAAATAACGGTCACGACGGCGGAGAAGTCGTTGTCGCCGCATACGTACGACAAAAACATTCCCTTTTCCCGTTTAGTAAACGCTTCGTATAAAAAAGATTCCTTTTGAATAAACGTAAAAGTCAAAGGGATTTATACACCGTATAAAAGAAAGTTGTGTATAAAATAAAATATGCCTCAACGAAAGGAGATTGAGACGAAGTCCCATACCTCGTATCCGACTTGACCCGACCGTTCTTTAATCTCCTGAATAATAAACTTGAGTTAATCTCTACTTGATTATGAATCTTTTTCAAGTTCATTATTCCTTTTATACCAAGTTATGAACATCATGTAATCAGTTAAGTTAATAATGTTCATTTTGTCGGTATTTGGTTCTTAAGTCAAAAATAGACTTCTTACACTTACATGTTGTTAATTTGGTCAAAGGTTCATTATATTCAGAATGGTATTCATGATGTATATATCATATATGTCATATATATCCAGTACATATATGCATTTATAATATTATATAATCATTTAGAGGTAAGAAATGAAATGCACCGTTCATGGAGACGGTAAGCCGTACGTACGCATGAACGCTACTTTCATTTCTATTTCGTATTTCATAGAATGGAATCATAATGATATAAAGGTATATTATAATTCCAGTATAATATCATATATAATATCATAGTTGCATCCTTTATATGTCCCACATATGGTATTTAACGAATCAAATCACTTTGAGGGGGAGGTAGTCCGCACTTCCTAAAATGATGATATCGTGTTTACCCATAATGGAAACCATAAAGGAATGCCCAAAATGAATAAAACAGAATCTTAAGGAAAACATAAACATATTATATATCATATATAAAAATAGTGACATCATAATGTCCACCTTTGAAGGTGTTAAATGAGTGTTGAACAATCATCGTTTCGGGAGGTAGAATTTCACCATCCACGGAAACCGTATGTTCTTTAACCATTTGATGTAGTTGTGTGAGAGTGTAGCTCAAATAAATCTTATAACAACATCCTAGTATATTGAAGATAATGGTGTTGTTACAGAGGAATTAAATAAAAAGTGTTTAGGGGGTTGGAGAAGCAAAATAAAACAAATGAACATGAGAGAATGAATTACCTTTAAAAGTGTAACTCCTTTTGATTTGAGCGTAAAGGCTTCCTTTGAAAGGATTCTGCCCAAAGTGAATCCTCTAGGATGAGGGGAGGGATGTGGAGAGAGTAAATGGGTAGGGGTTGGCAGAGCCAAAGGCTTGAGAAGTGTGTGAAATGAGGTAGAGGTGGGGGCCTTTTATAAGAGGAGAGGAGGGGCACTTTTGGAAAGTAAAGAAATATTACTTTATTTGAAACTGTTTTTCGGTTTAAAAAGGTCCCACATTGATATAATTAGAGGATAAGGTGATAAGGGTTCGAAATCCACTCATCCAATAAGTTTTGGACATGTGTAGTTCATAGAGTTTACATTATCTTTCCATTTTATTTAAATAGTCAAATAATGATGTCATCGCTGCATCATTATTATGTCATACATAATTAAATTTATTTAATGTCTAAAAATTATAAAAAAAATACTATGATATAGAATATCTTTTTATCTTTCCAATGACTATTTATAATAAAAATTTGGACTTGTATAACCCCACTTAAAAATTGTTTTCGTAAAACATATTATGTTTGTGTCATTTTCACTTTAACATTAAATAAAAAGTAATTTATGTCATTTCCCTACAAAAGTGGATCCATGGGGTCCCCAAGTTGACCCATGGCATTTCATGGTCGGCCATGACACAACCAATGAGGTTGGGACATGTTTCTAGGTCATTTAATTTTATTAAAGTATTATTTATACCTTAAACTACCCTAATTACCACTAATCGTGATTAAGAACTTAATAAGTTACTATTCACCAAAAAAATTATTACAATCTCATTGAACCACATTTTACATACTAATGACAACCATGTATGTCGGATTTTCAAAATTCAATACACATTAGTGGTAAACTTTCATTTAACTGAAAAATCAGTTTGCTTGATTATCACTTAGTGGTTTCACTATTCATCAAAAATTGAAGTTTTTCAGAAAATTACCAAAAATTCACCCTAATCTATATTTGATATTCCGAATTCAAAAATGAATTCCATTTTACAAAATTCAAATCATATAAGTCACATTAATTAATTCAATAATTAATTCCCGCTGCCAGAGCAAATAGCGTGTTTTTACAAAACTATAAGTATCAAAAGATTGACACCAGTTTAAGTCTAATTTCAAAGTGAAATTGATTCCAATGACCACCATTGGATAAAATGGTAAATATATATTCTAATTTCACTTAAAAACCAATTCAAAACATAATCTAATCATATAAATAAATTTGATTAAAAAGCAGTTTTGATGTAAAATGCAGTATTTTTCACTATTCATTAAAAAAATAAACATTGTCAAAAAAATACCAAAAATTCACACAAGGTAAATTTTGATGTCCCAATCATAAAGAATAAGTTTATTTTGACAAACATATTTTATAAAATTGTCAATATATAGATTCAAAAATGGTTTGCCATCAAAAGGCAGTAAAACAATCTTTTAAGAATATTAGTGTATTTCATGCATAAGTTTGTATTTATTTTCATTTCAAGCCTCTATAAAACTATCTTAATCATTAATAGACATAGATAAAAATATCTATTATTCATTACTTACTTGGGATGTTACAATTACTATATAAATTCTAACCCCTTGTTTTCTGCTTATTTTTAATCAAACTGATTTCCCCCATTTTACTTATCATTGAGAACAAAATCAAAAAAATATATATGAATTATGATAAAAAGGATTCACACCCCAAAATTTATTTCAAAGGCCATAACCCATACATGATCACAAATATATTTGGTAATTACCTATTTAGGGAATTTTTTCTTTTTATGGATTATGAAATCTCTCATATATTTCCATGCAAAATATCTACAACTTTTTTCATTATCTTACATTGAAAAATGAAGAATCACTAACCAAAATAAGTAAATTGTTTTGAAATATTTTTTTAAAGTTAAATATTTCTATATACAGTTTAATATGTTTTCTTGATTTATCCTATATTTATAGATCACATCATCATTAATTTTTTTTAAAACATATATTGAACCATATAATTCTAATTTTATCTATACATTTTTATTTTAGTGTATTTGAATTTCAAAATTAACATCATGTGTGGTATGTTTATTGGATATACATCAATTGGATCAAAAAATAAATATTTTCGGTATCCAAAAGGACTATGATCAGCATCTAGTGCTTCCTAAAAAACAAAAACAAATAAGTAATAAAAATAAAAATATATTTTAGGGGATTAGATTGTAAAGTTTTACCCCTTATAGGTATCAAAAATAGTTTTTCTTCTTCTATTTTTTAATTCATTGTATGAATCATCTTTTTTCTTCTCAATTTATGTCCTCTCCAAATAAGATTCTTATGTAGTAATGATATAGGGATTAATGAACCCAAATCTTGGATTGAAAACTATTACCTTTATATATTAGCGATATAAGCACCTATAGAAAATATTAATAGTTGTTAACATTAAGGAATAAGTTAGATCACTATTTGGACTTATGTATTATGAAAATGTACTATATATATGTATTCATAACTGAGACACTTATCCATTGAAACATTATAATATCATTTCTACTCTATATATAAAGTACTTCTATAACACAATATTAAAATATTTTATCATTATATAGAATGTTAGACATATTTTTTTCTTTAAATGTGGTCTTTTCATGATGTTTTATTGATTATAAATTTTAATTTGGAAATTTTGGGGATACGGTACTCTAATAATGTTGTTTTGATTTATCATTCGATTACCTAGATTGTATTTATCTCACCTTCTGTTTCCCCATTTCTTTATCCATTTGTAATAACATACCTCACTACAGACCTTTCTCCATCAACTATGATAAGTGTTTTATAAGAAAATTTTATTAAAGAAAAACCTCATGTATCTTTATAATATTATATTTCCATGATATAGATTCTCTAATAGTATCATTGACTATTGTATTATCCAAATTATCAAGTGGAGCCTGAAACTCAGCATTTCGATCTTGTGCTTCCCCAACACCTAATCTAATGTGATCTTTTGGGAGTTTATTATTTTTTTTTCTTTTCCCCTTGGATATTATACATCATACCCTTCATAATAAGGTGGTGTGTGGATATTGATAGAAAAAAATCACATAAAACATTACCCTACATATTTTTATTAATATAATGTTATCTAAAGTTATTTCATACATATTTATGAGAAAAAATTAATTAAAAATTTGATTACCATAGGTAAGGTATGTGGTTGTGGGTAATAATTAGCCTTTTAGTTAGCGAGGTTATTTGGTTCTTCGTGTGTGTAACATTTTTCAACAACTGGTTCACTTTGATCCTTTCTCATTTACTGGTATTTGGAACCAAACTGGACCAAAATATCTTACAAAGCATCTTTGGGTGCCTAAAATCTTCTAATCATCATATATGTATCTTCCAATGGTTTTATCTTCCCAAAATATTTTCATAGAGACGCTCTAAACCTACATCCCTATTGTGACCATATTGTTTTGGACTCTTCTATGCTACTGAATGTTGTTTTTCTTCTAGTATAATCATTTCTTAGTATTGTGTCTAAACTTCATAAAAACATAAGAAGATAAATATGTATATTTTATGCAATACAATTATAGAACATAACAAAAAACTAATTTTTCATATTTATACATGTTTCTCATACTTCTATTTTTATCAACTAGTTTATCCTCCATATTTACATGAGCGTCCTTCCATTGTACATGACGTGAGATGAAAGTGGATTGGGATTTTGAATCATCAATATACATATTAACTATATAATATATGTTATTTCATATCACATAAAACATTTTTAAATACATACCGGTTTCATCTCAAGTGAATTGTATCTTATACATGATTTTCAATAGGGGTACATTAGTTTTGATTCACGTTCATTATTTTTTATAATTTTATAATAACTAAAAAATAAAATTATTTATTTATAACAATATAAAGAATTTTTTTCGAATATATTTTTTATTTATAATTATAAATATATTACTTTATACCTATAGTAAAAATATATTTATAATTATATTTATAAATATATTTACAGTTATTTATTTATAATTATACAAATATTTATATTATTATATATATTTATATAATTATATATATATATATATAATGAATAAATATAAACATACAAAATTGTAAATATATTCTTTATTTAAATATTTATTTTCATATTTTATAATTATAAATATATATATATTGAATAAAAATATGTTTATATAATTATATATATATATATATATATAATAAGTATATATAAATATAGATATAGATATAAATATAAATATAATTAGACATATAAATATAAATAATGTAAATATATTTCTTATTCAAATAAACTTATTATAATTTTAAAATTATTTAAATATTCAAAATTATTTATATTTAATTATATAAATATAATTTTAAAAAATAATATTTATTTGTTTATAATTATAAATATATAAATTTTTAAATATAGTAAATAAACATTTATAAATATTTAAATTTATAAATTTTTTTTAAAGATATATTTGGAAAAATATTATTGAATTTGTAATCTGAAATGAATGCGTGTTAAAAATGACTGAAATTGAATAATTAAAAATGAATATTCTTTAAAAATATTGAAAAAATGTATATGTCTTATTAATTAAATAAAAATTATTAAAGAAATATGGATATAAATTTAATCGAAGATGAATATAAATTTAAAATATTAAAAAAATACTAAATAATTATATATCAAAATAATAAAAAATCATTAAATTCAAAAAAAAATCATAAAAAATAAAATACTATACAAATCAATTAATATCTACATGTAATAATATTAAAAATAAATAAAAATATTTACCAATTATAAAAAAAATATATTAAAAATATATTATTATAAAGAAATTGTTAAATGAATACTAAAATTTGAATAAATTAGATAAATACTAGTTGTATGTGCTTAAATATAGGTTTCTATTAATTACATATATATTTGTTTGTGTATTGAACATGAAAATTAATTAATTATGTATATGTATGTTAAATCAATTTAAGACACATTTGATAGATTTTAAACTAAAAAATCAAATGATATTAAAATTTTCTCAATACTTGATGCAATTAGTCAATTTTTTTAATTAATTCTAATATTTAATTAGAAAACATTCCTCACTGTATATGTGACTTTTTTAATGTAAGAATTCATATTTTGTGTTTTATAAATCATATTTCAGGAAATATTGTTTACATTCACATATATATATATTTATATTAAATGTATTAATGAATAATTAACTATAAAAACCATTTAAAATGAATAAGACATTAAAATGATTATAATTATTACATTTTATAGATTTTAAAAATTTATGTTCAGTATAAATTATTTATTAAAATTTATAATTAATATATATATATATGTATATATATATATATATATTAAACTTATTCATTTTTATTAATAATCCCCCAAGTCAATTTTTTATTATGAACCACTTTTCTGGGAAAACTGAGAAACCAGCAAGTCAATAGTACATCAAGAAAAAAATTAGAAACCAAAACTATTGATGATCAACTTGAAAATATTGGACATGAGTGCCCTAAATAATTTCCAGGACAGGTCATTTACCTTTATATCTAGCTCGCCACTCATGTTAAGTTCGAAATGAGAGGCCAACTTGTCCAAAGCATGTATGAAATCCTCCTCTATAATCTTCCCCTCATTGAAGCCTCTGGTCAAAATTAAGTATTGTTTGTCGATCCATGCGGCCTAATCCATGCTTACATCAACTTGAACTGGTCTTCCATTCATCCTTTCTGTATCCTCATTTGAGGCATGAATGATCCGAACCCCCTCCGCCATCTCTTCCTCAGAGGACATACGAAAGTCCCATGAATTTTCTGTAGCCACTTCAACTGTGAAATCATCCCCTCCTACTGCCGGAAGCTCTCCCTTCATAATCACTGAAGGGTCCAACAATCTACTCTCCTCCTTCTCATCTCTGTGTATAAGAGATTGACTAAACTCTAAAGTAGTTCACATAGGGATCTTACTAGAAATCGTGGTCCCTACAATGTTTAAGGAATAAAACCACAAAATAGCCTCTATGTCAGGGCACTTAGCCTTTTTTTCTGATATCCTTACAATAGTCTTTGGAGTGAATCAATAGTCTTTGTGTGGTATGGACGTTTCCACCCCTTGGGAGACTAAAGGAGTCTAGTTTGGAGGTTTCCTTGTTTCCTATTCCATGAATCAGATCGAACCACGACCTATTGATCATAGTCTCTACTAGTCTGAGACACCCCCTCTTGATTACTTAAGACCCCATCTTGGTCACTCGATTCCAATATTTCTGAGTGATTACTCCTGACCTCCTTAGGTTTCCATCAAGGAATAATGGTATTCCATCCTTCAAAATCCTCATTTTTATTCTCTACCTCATCCAATAGAGAGAATAGATTATGCACCTCAGTCAGCTATGTGTTCTTGTGATGATGGGGCACCTATCAACTTAGGGATACAAGATCATTCACATTAGGGACCTTAGACTCTTTTAGCACCCTAAAATCTGCCTTAGAACCATCACCTCATGGTTTTGAGGGTTTATCATTCATGTGGACACACCATCCAACCTTTAATGCCTCAACGAAAGATGAAGGAGACAGATGACCTCCATAGGTTTGAAATGCTACCCATTTACCACCACCAACACATCCTTTAGAAAAATACACCTTAACAGATCCTACCTGCAAGTCCACTTTAAGCAAAAAAACATCATGAAGCTTCCCTGCATCCTATTTCACAAATGAAGGACTACTAGATGCAACTAAAATAGGGTCTCCCACTGGAATAACCAATTGTAGATCATGCTTCATCCATCCAAACACTTCACTAACCTTCGGTTCAGGAGGTGGCACACATACGAATTTCAATAGCACTATTTCACCAAGGGAAGCACCAGAGTCTGTGATATTTTGCTGCACACCAGAGGGCCTCCCATTATTGGTGCAATGACCAAGAGTATCCCCATGACCCAACTAAAGACATACAGAGTAGTGATCAATCCTGGTTTAAGAAAACGACTTTCTTGCAATGAAACTCATCAACAACCATGATCCAATGCCACTCAACTAGTGGATTTGATACATCCACCTCAACACATATTCAGGGATTAATCAGGTGGCACCCTGATGATGTTTGGCTATCCGAACATAGATAGAGACCCACCATATTTCCCAAAATTCAAATAATCATTGGGTTTTGAAAAGGAATGTGAAGTTGAGGGAAACATACCCATTCCACTACGAGGGATGAATCTAGGTTCATATAGATATCAAACGACTAGCAGAAGAGGAAAAATTTACATCTGATGCATCTTCTAGAATCCCTATACCAAGTAAAAATTAGGTCATCTTCTAAAGTGAAGGGAATAATCAGGTGATGTTTATCATGGTGACCCACAACCACATAGGCACGAAAACTCCAATTATCAAAGAAAAATCGAGAAAAATCATCCACTGAGGGTCTTAGATGATCGAAACAAGCCACAAGTGCCAGCTTTAGGAGATTCGATGCTTTAGGGAACTGCATGGTAAAAATAGAGAGATGAGGATCCCAAAAACGCAGATTACTAACATTTGTACATTGAGAGATCTTCAGGAAATCATGTAGTTGATTAGGGTTAAAAAAAGGGGTAAAGGGTTTCTTCAGATCTGGAAGTGGCAGAGTCAATCCATTCTCCCCCTTCCAACACCAGGAAGGGGGGGGGGTCTTCATCATTCATCAGCGCCAGCTAGGGAGGTCATTATATTTGACCATTTTCAAATATTTCCACTAAAAAATGTGATAATGGGCTTATTAATAATGGTTTCATTAATAAATTGTTTAAACATTTTACAATTTATTCATTTTTAAATTTTTTTGTTTAATTATTTCAAATTATTCATTTTTAATTTTTTCAACTAATTCAATTTATTAATTTTTATATCTATATATAATATATACTATTAATTAATATTTATAATATATATATCTATGTTTATGGATTTTATTCATTTTTGTAAAATACTATTTATCTAATAAATTGTTTCATATTTTTCTTAATTTATTCATTTATAATTTTTATTTGTTTAAATATTTCATTTTATTCATTTTAAATAACTATATATTTAATATATAAATTTTATTAACATTTATAATTTATATATAAGTATATTAAATTTATTCAATTTTATCAATAACTTTTTAATTAATAAGTTTTTAATATATTTTTAATTTACTCATTTTTAATTTTTTTAATTATTTCATTTTATTATAGACCATTATGAGTGCTAAAAAAGTGATGATAAAGGATGTCCTTTATCATCAATAAATACAAAGTGCTGATAAAGTGTAGCATTTAATAGAACTACAAAAAAGCACTTATAAAGGATAACCTTTTTCAGCGCTACACAAATAGATGATATAGGGTACCATTAATCAATGTTTTTAGCATTAATGAAAACCAGACAACCTATAAGGAACAATCATCAGATGGAGGATGATCAAGGAGCTTTCACCACAACAGAAGCTAAACAGATTGAAAAAATGAGAGGGTATGACATCTGCCATCAAGAGAAGCTTGTGAATGCATGGGAAAGCCTAGATGAATAGCTATGTGAAGGTGGAGAGATGATTACACATTGAAGATACTGGGGAGAAGATGTTCCAAGTAGTTAGTCTAGTTTGTATGTAATTTCTAAAGCCTACGGGCAATGAATTCCTCTATGGTCTATGGGCCATGTAATACTTACCCCTACGGGCCTTTTAAGGGTTCCACCTCATCCCTTGAAAAGTGGATTATCAAAAATCAATAAAAAATGAAGGCCTTCAATACATTGGCAGAATTATCAAGCAATATACAAAAATCAGACATAAAATCAGAGTGTTCCCATATCCCAAACCTCAACTAACACTTCAACTATCACTACACAATAATACCTAGTATAAGGTGTGCTCCCAAATCATAAATCATGGATGGGAACCTCAGAAGTTTAGAACATGCCTATTACCATAAAAATTGTGATCTAAGGTTGCAAAGACTATCACCAAACCCCTACTATAGCTATATTTGAATGAATGACAGATAGAAAAACAAGAATAAAATAGTGATAACTCATCCCTAATTGAATAATTATCAATCTCACGAAGCTATGGATCCAATGATATTAAAAGGGGATCAAGTGTATCTAAAAATCTACTATAAAATTTATTAGTTTGAGAGAAAATAAATCGATGTGAATGAAATTGATGAAACTAGTAGATTTAAAGATGAATAGATAAAATGTGTTCATGGTTCTGGGACCATCCCAAAAACTCTAAGTCATAGTGTGGAAAGATGCCTCTACACCACAACCTTCTCAGTCAAACGTCTTTCTTGAAATTTATATTGTGAATCACCTCAAATCTTCCTCATTCATAGCTTGATCAGCTTTCTTAATCATCGATGATGGATTATGGGTTGAACTCTAACCTCATAAACTACACTATAACATTAAAATAGGTAGAACCACATAATATGTGCCTCTAGGATATGTTCCATGATAAACATGCCTCCCCCCGTTATCCAAATCCATGAAAAATTTCACCTCTTCCCTTCAATTATTCACCATGAACGTGACCCTCTATGACCTGAAGATACAAATGGTAAAGGAATCTTCCTAATAGCAATTATCCTCTTTGAATAACTTTCTCCACTACACATGATGCCATGACATGACCTAACTCCAAACACAAACACTCATTCCTACTACCAAAATATAAAAAATATGACTCCACATCAATTCCATGATATTTCAGCAACAGACATAGACCTCTACTACAACCAAATATTCATGTCATGTCCTCAATTTCCATGTTGTGACAAACTTCTACCAAATTATATTTATTTTTGATTAACACTATTCTTCCTCCAAACATCTCCCAACACCTCTGAAACCTGAATGTCATGATGAAACATGATAGGAATGTTTGAGCTATTATATGAATTAACAATTATAAAATTATCTTCCCCAAAAATCAAAACCAAATTTGATGGAAATCCAAGATTGAAATGACTATGAACACCATGAGCGATACCATTGATACAACATGATTCCATTATTAAATACCACAACACTAGGAGAAAATACTGAGAGAAAAAACCATATCAACCATATAATTTAATTCAATACAAAATAAAACATCGTGCCAATAAGAAATAAAAATGAAAAATAGATCTGGATACTAAGTGTGTAGCCCTAAATCATGTTTCCCTATACAATCCATTATTCATACAAGCCTATATAATACTTTATCCAAATGTTTATGGAACAAATAAAAAATTATTTCTCATTGATCTTTAATATCAACTAGTAGATCAATGAATTTTACGTCGTCATATGCATAAAATCACCCAAATTAGTGACTTAAGATTCATTATGAAGATAATTGAGAAGCTGTAGCACATGGAACTAATCATGATCTTGGTCATACAATGGAGGAAGTACCAACCAATACACAACCTTACCAAAATACCAAAAAAACTTGAAAGGGACGATAAAATTGGGAGATTCCTTACTCCCTAATAAAAAAATTAATCAAAATGATGAGGACAAACAATAAAAAAATACATCATCTCTAACCTTGAACTCTATAGGTATTCTCATATAATTAGTTAAATATTTATATTAGTGATACCCTAAATTCATCCACTATAAAGCAATCCAAATATTCTCTATCATACTTTGACTGACATCCAGGACTAGGAATACAAACTCCCCTACCATGGTCTAACCCAATTGATATCAATAAGGCCTCAACTAAAATTTCCCAAATTTTTAATTTCTACTGGAAGTAATAAATATAATTTTTTTATTAAACTCAACCACATGAAAGTGACTTAACCTTGATATACCAAAAAATATAAGGCATATGATCAGAAAAAACCATCCAACACATGAATGATATACTCATTTTATCTATTAATTGGATTGTTATAAATTTATACTATGATGAATCTGATAGTGAAAAGAAAAATATTGGTTTCCCTAAACACGTGAGTTGATATGATGATCACAATCTATGATAAGATTCTTCGACACCATTTAGAGACATATAATCTCAATCTCATGATTCCTCACTAAAGAATCTTGAAAAATCAAATAATTGATTACTACACAGTCGTATGACATCATTTTCTGATCCATGATCAGCCAAGTATAATATTATCCTCCTTGTGAATTCGGTAAACCTAAGAAAAAAATCCATCATTGTATCCTCACATTTTTATTTTTGAAAATTTAATGTATACTATAAACCCACTGGAACAAGATGATCCACCTTAACCTTCTAGAAGTCTAGGAACGAAGATAAAAAACCTGATACTAACCACATAATCCTATGATTAAATAACTAACCCCATAAATCTTTATAAATATTGGATATTCCAAGATGCAAAAAAATTCATGAACCATCGAACTCATTGATACACTCCTCGTGCATCACTTATAGAACTATAAACCTTAACTAAAACATCACATAATTTCAGTATTCCATTGAACATTGTTATAGAGATTCACCATAAAGTATACGGTCCCACATAACCTCAACTAGTTTGTGTCCAAAAAGATACTTCTCTATATACTACAACAAGGGGTGGGGGATACGTTTCCATCTTAAAGGAAACCTATACCACCAGCTTCTTATGCATCAAGATAAATCCTTGTATGCTCCTCTATAACTATCCAAACATCTCCATACTGCTACAAAATATATCTGAAAAAATTCATACACTCTGAGTCATGTAAAAAAATCCCCTTCCTTAGGGTGTACGATATATTTAATTCATAGTTCAATAATAAATATAATCCGTTCCAAAGTAAACAAATTTACATCCTATATATATAAGACTCGCCTAATATTCTTTTGATATTTAAATACCACAAAGAACTATCTAATGAGGTTATAGTACAAAAAATTAGGAGAAAAAAGAAACACTCAATGCTCAAGACCATGGGAGGAATAGTTATTTTCATGTTTTTATAACTACCAAGACCCATATGATAACAAAAATACCTACTACATCAAGACTCAATAAAAATCAAGATCATTAAAAAATAGAAACATTACTCCATCTTTCGGGATAAAATAGATGGTGGAAATGATCAAAATCGTCTTCAGGTTTGGAAAATCTACATTAAATTTATTAAAACAAAATAATTCAAGATCTTTGATGATCATGACTATCAATAAGGACATAAAAAATATATTTCAGACTGAACCCTATGATTATGGCATAGAGACCGTGGAAACTATTGAACTATATAGCATTCATGGGGGAAGAAGATGAGTCAACTGCCTTAAAATTTGCAGGACATACCAAAGCACCCTGTAAATACACAAATTATCTTTTTTAAGTAAACCTGAAGCATCAAAACGTTTCACAAGGATAAATTCCTACAAAGATGATGTTGTCAAAGAACATGTATAAAAACCCCAAAATATGAAACATGATTATCATCTGAACATGAGTATATGAATATGTCATTATTGAACACTACTATGAACTAATATTATAAATAAAAAAATATAAAGTTCATGATTCCCTTAGATGAAGAATTAATTACATATAATAACATAATAATGAACATGATATTCCCGTAGTGAAATTTGGAAGAATTATTCATTATATTATCATCTATCACCCTAATACATTGATATTAATCTTCATAAAGTAGTTGGATCCCATTAAATTGTCACAAATATATTCTATACTTGATATAGGGTAATGGTTCTCGAATATTAACTACTTTGGCCTCTATTAGTCTATACATAGACTGAGAGCACCATCTAACTTCTTAGAAGAAAAAAACATTGTAGCACCCCATGATGATACAATGGGTTGGTCGAAAACCCATTACATTAGATCAAAAATTTTTAATCCTAAACTGTCCTAGATCCTAAGGTTCCATATTATAAAATTCTATCAAAATCAAACAATCACCCAATTATGACTCTATCTTTATATCTATATTATGTTGAGTGAAAATGGTTATTTACTCCACAAAAAAAAATACTAAAAACCACAATGACTGTAGGGATATATAATTCCTACACCTCTACTAAATCCAAAAATATAACTAATAGATAGGATAAAAATGACATCCAAAATCTATGACATATATAATGATATTTTCCCTGAAAAACAACAAATATTGACCCTCCTCATTGAAAAAATCCAATAACTTTCCAACGAAATGAAAAACTTTGTACAAAAAATATAATAAGGAAATACTATGAATGAAAAAGCATTAGTCTATAAGATGTAGAAATAAATTACATATTGAATAATGGTACCTCATTAACATCTCAGAACACTGACACATATTGATAGGTCTGTGTATTATAAAATGAACTCTAGAGGGGGGTGTGAAATCCCCATTAAAAAATGAAATAAATATTTAATGATAAAAATGTCTAAAAAACTTATTTTTAAAATATTGAATATAATTTAAGACTCTTGAAGAATATAAATTTATTAACTAAAAATGGTAAAAAAAAATGTTGAATGTATAATGATATATGTAGATATGCTTATAAAATTGGATGATTTATAGAATGATCAATTCATAAATTAAATGATTTAGTGTTTCGATAGAATTAAAATAAATAAATTAAATGAATGAAATAGATTAATAAAATATATAAATATTATAAGGATCAAAATATGGTAAGATATATTAGTAATATGTCAATAATTTCCCCTATGTTTACAAAGTTAATAGCCTGAAAATATAATGTTTGTGTCTCTTGTCTTTAAAAATAGCCAAGATACCAAAAAATGCATTATCATTATGTTGTCTTAATAAAGTAGATTTGTAATTTAAAAAATATATTTAACTCTTATTTACATAAAAATTAAAGTGAATTATTCACTTTTAATTTTGTTATTGTTGAAATAAAACCCAAGTACCCAAATTAAAGGTTGTGGGAACTTAAAATAGAGGAAATTTTTAGAAGATTTCATTTCTAAAAGAAATCACATACTAGCACAGTATGAATACTCTAAATATTATAATAAAAAAATACTAGAGAATGGGAAATATGCTCGAGAACGAATATTTTTACAATAAGATTACTCTCTTGATAATATGTGAGAGAACTTGTGAAAAATTTTGATATCATAGCATCTTGGCATAGGGGAACATTTAAGAAGGTATATTTCAAAGGACTATAAGAGGTCTACATGTATCCTATAAAATATTTTATATCATTCATGAATTAAGAAGGGGTAAAGAAGCTAAATAAGATAAAAAATAATTCATTTTGAACAGTATTGAATGTTTACTTCGAGTTGTTATCTTGATGGCACCAAATAAAATGTGTAAAAACTGGGCCATGATAAAAGTAGCACCACCAAGCCTTAATATTATTGTCAGGTCCTGGCACACCAGGTACCACCAGTCACCCCGCAGACACATGGTCCCCTCATTGGGGCCCACCTACGTGCCCGAATGGTTCATCTGACTAATGAATGTCTCCACAGGCCAACACATGTTATTTCCAGTGTGTTCGCAAGTGTGTTCCATAGGAAAAGTGAGCACTTGTAATAAATTTTTATATCATAAGATTTTGTCATAGGGGAACGTTTAAGAATGTATGTTTCCAAGGACTCTAAGAGGTCTACTTTTATCATCTAAAATATTTTATATAATTAATGAATCAATAAGGGGTAATGATTCTATTTAAGAAAAAAATATTTCATTTTAGAAACTGTTAAATTTTTAGTCAGTGTTGTTATCTTGATTCCACCAAATACGCAGTGTAACAACTGGGCCCCACTGATTATAACACCACTGTGCCTTAACATGGACATCGAGTACTGGACCACATGGTACCACAACTTTCCCCACAGACATGTGGTCCCCTCCATGGGTCCCACCCACATGCCTGAAGGGGTCACCTAACTGATGACTGTCCTCACAGGCCAACACATGTTCTTTCCAGTGTGCTTTTTCCTCACTCACACACACCCTAGAAAATATCCCATAAGGTTACCATTCCTGATCACATGTCCAGGCCAAGCACACCTAACTATGGAGTTCTAATATGGTGGGATCTCAAAAAGGAAGGTGCACCTTGATGACAATAGTCATATCATTTAGTAATTTAATCCTTCATCATTCTGGGGTGTTACAATAACCCCCCTTTAGATTACAAAGTCCCCATCGTGGGGCCTACATCTCAACCTAGGAAGTGCACCAATCATATGGTTGTGGTTTCTTTTTGATACCAAATGTATCAACTGGGCCTTGATAATATCATATCCACCCTGACTTAACATGGTATTTAGGTACTGGCCAGCTTGGTACCACCAGTTTCGCTACAGACACTTTGTCCTCAACAAGGGGCCCACCCATGTGTCCGAACAGGTCATCTGACTAATGACTATCTGAAGATGCCAACACATGTCCTTTCTAGTCAGTTTTGTCCTCACTAACACACTATGGGAAACTTCCTAGAAGGTCACCCATCCTGATATCTACTCCAGGCCAAGCAAGCTTAATTGAGGAGTTCTAATCATTCAAGCACCTGAAAAGGAAGGGGAACCTTGTTGACATGAGTCATATCATTTAGTCATTTATCCCTTTATCATTCTATGGTGTTACACAAGGTAACTTATTTTCTTGTTGGTAATGTCACTGCTGCTACTATCGAAAAAACTAAAGAAATCATTTGATTGCTGGTGAGCTCCCACTAGATGGTCGATGAGTATTTTCTTCAAGAGGGATTAAGACCATCTACAATGGTTGGATCGTTCTCCTACGACAATAAACAATTGTACATATACAGTAAAGGGTCACTTTATCCTTTACTTTCTGTTATTTTGTAACTTTTCAACAGATATCTATTATTACTTTTTAGAGAAAAAACACCTTCATATATACCTCGATTTCTAGAATTCATTAAAAAGATCTTGTGACTTTGCTACGTGATTCCAAAAAGAATATCATGACTTATCCAAGGAAATCTTATGGTTCATTTATGATTCTAAAATGATATCATGATGTTTTTTGGTACCAATAAGTTAAATTAAAACACTATACACTTTAAATAATTTCTCATCAAGTAAATTTTATAAGGATATAATAAAAAAATATCCCCCCTATTTATTATCATAAACCCTTGAATAATATAAATAAAAAATGATTATATTGAGAAATATTTTTTAATAAAGTAAAACAGCAGAAGTCATAAAAAAAACATTTCTACACCATGATTTCATTTATTTCACCCAAATTGTTTTATGTTTAACACCTTTTGATAATATAAAATAGTAACTATATACGGAGTCTCAGTAGATATTTGTAATTTAAAACTATATACATCATTATCAATGATCTTCTAAGAGAGAAAAAGTCAGTTTGTTGAAAATTTAGAATGTTATGAATTTAGAAAGTGCGATTTTCAATAATGATCAAGATGAAATAAAAATTTTCATTTTAAATACATTTTTCAAAAGATAAATATAATTTTTTAAAATAATTTTCAAAAAGTGTATCTTCTAGTATTATTTTGGTATTGAGAAGATTAAAATCATTTTAAGTAATGTATTTATATTTATTCGAAGACAACAAACATAAATATGTAAATAAAAATGTATCTCAAAAGAAAACTCAGTCCATTATTTTGGTTAAGAATATATTGTTTTAATAAAAAATTGAAAATTTCTCAATAATATCAAAAAATATGAGAAATAAATTCTCATTAATCATGACCATATTGATAAATAGAATATAAATCCTACCAACCATTTTTAAGGAAATAACCTCTAAGTGTATCTATGATAGATCCAAATATACAATTTTTATGTAGATATTCTTGAATTAATTTGAGTAAAAAACTCAATTACGTTACTATAACTATGAAAAGTTTGAAACCATTGTTTATTTTGAGAAAATATTTTTATAAAACATTTTTTATTTGGAAAAAATATAATGAAATTGAAAAGATAAGTTGGATAACTCCCAATAATGGAATTATTAATATGTATATCTCACAAGATAATGAAACCCATATTTCCTTGAATAATTTCAAATAAATCAAGTAAAAGTGTTTTAGTGAATATTTAATGAAGTTGATGGTTGGTGAAAAGAATGTCAAGAAGGATATTACCTTTTTGAAAATGATCTAACAAAAATCTATTCTTAGATCAATGTGTTTAGTATGAGAGTATTGGATATATCTTTTAATGGTACCAGTCACACTATTATTTTCCCAAATTATAGGGAAATGATTATTTATTACCAGAAACACTAATATAATGTGTTTTATCTATATTATGAAATAATAACCACCGCTGACAACTTTGTATTCTACTGTGTATTTAGAATGGGAAATGAATTTTTGATTCATAAAACACTATGATTCAAGGGAAAATATTCTAGTCTCAAATATTAACTATTACGTTTCCTATCTATTTATAAATTTTCAAAATGAACATCAGAAAATAAAATTATGTTCAAAAGAATATTCCATAAGGAAATATAATACAATATTTTTAGTTTATTTAAAATATCAAATAATTATTTTGAGATATATTAAATGATATTAACTTGTATTTGATTGATAATGATCATGATTTCATGTAATAAACATTATTTTTTGTTATGTCACTGTATGGTCCTGTTGATATTCAATAATAATACTATTAATGTTGTTTTCATCCATTTTACCAGCTTCAAAAAATGTTTTCTTACAAGTTATAATAATGGGTATTCTAATTTACTTATAATTATCCACTCCACACGTATTTATATGTTCATTAGTTCATTTACATTGTTTTAAAAAAGTTTCATAAAAAATTTGGGAAATTTTAACACCATAAAAGAATTTTAGTTTTCTTATGAATCTCATTTCAAATGCATTATTCATTAAACTAGAAAAAATAATTGTAAATCATTTCCTTATCTCAGATAAGAATAACTATATCAATATAATTCTATATAATTAGTGAATAATTTTAATTTTTTTTTGACAAAAATGAGTTCAATAAAATTTTTCCATTTCCAAATAAATATATAAAACTAATTTAGTTAACCATTCAAACTTTGCATATTGGGGATGTTTAGACCATAAATAGTATTGGTTAAATTTAAAAAATGATTTAGAAATTTAGTATATTTAAAATGAGATGTTTACCAATAAAAATAATTTCAAAAACAAAAACATTTATAAAAAAACCATTTACCTCCATTTGAAAGTGTTTACAATTAATATGAGATGATAATTACAACAACATTGTAATGGATTCTATCAATGAAATGGTTTAAATTTTTTCACCATAATCACATCCTTGTTATTTATTATAGACCATGTAAAAATGTACCTTCTTTTTATGGATGATAATTCTTTGATCTTCAAGTTTGTTCCAAATAATTCACTTTATTTTAATAATTGGATGATTATTCGGTCAATCCATGAGAATCCAATCTTTGGTCCATTATTTTTTTTTCAACTTCTCTTGCATGGAAGTATCCTATTATCATCATTAATATAATAATTAAGGGATTAAGGTTCATGTTGGGAGAGGAAATCATAATTTTGAACATCATTTAAGATGAACCATCTAGTATGAGTTTTTGAATTTTAATTCACTAAGAACATTTTTAGGAATATGGTCTATAGATTCAACCAATTATTTGGGTAATGTAGTAAAAGGTTTTTTTGAATATCTTAAATTAAATTAGAATATTGAGGTTTATATTAGGTCAGTCTATCTTGTTCAATAACATCATTGATTTGAGGAATAGTTTTTAGAATATTCTCATCAATTTGTTAATGAGTTGACTATTCAATTTGATCAGTCCACAAATTAAAGACTTTTTAGGGATTACATGAGTTTTAGAACCCAATAAAAATACATGTTTATGATAAAAATTTCAATTATTATCCTTGGAATTATGGGTGAATCATTTATGACAAAAAACATTAAATAATCCAACCGTATGAAATATTACATTTTAACGTTCTTGTATTGTTTTTTATATGATCGGTACCATGAGAAGACATTTATGGATAGTAAAATCTTTATTGAATACTTTGGAACAAGATAATTTAGGATGGTTAAATTCAGTCAAGGGATTACTAAAAATTTATTGGAGTGTCCTATGTAATATTTGAACAAACCCATTTTTATGAGGTGTTCTATGAGTGGTGGAAGAGTGATGATGAGCTTGAGAAAAATAAATCTCATCGAAGTCATTCTTATAAAATTAAGTAACATGGTCACTTGTTATAGATATTAGTTTATATCAAATTTTCATTTTCTATTTTCCAAAAATGTTCAAGGAGAAATAGTTCTATGTATTCAGAACTAGAAAAAAAAATTATTTTCATATAAATATTTTGGTTCTTAATAAGGTTTCAGGTTTTATAAAATAATTTCTCCTTCATGTTTTTATAATTTACTATTTAGTTATGTTTGATATTTACAAGAGATCGAATGTAAAAAGTACCTATAAAATAATTAAAAATCCAATATTCATTATCTTGTACCCTTAAACACATAACATTTGGAATTTAATAATATTTCAAATATATTATATAATAGTTTTAAATGTGAGGTACGCTATATAAATTCATTCCTTTAGAATTAAAAACATCAATTTTTTTTGAGTTGATATCAAATAATTAACTAATATATATTAAACTATGCTTAAAAAAATTGCCTAATAAAGAAATTTTAATTAATATAGAGTTGGAGAAAATGGTTGTACAAATACTAGTAATTTTACCTTTTGAATAATATCCAAATGTAACATGTCCTTTATCGGAGTTTTTGAGATGGTTAAAATTAAAAAGGACCACAACAAATGTCCCTATAAAACCCACTATTAATATACCAAGTAGCATTATAGTTCTCATGTTACCATTTTCTTATAATATATTTAGAGAAAAATTCTTTTAGTGCCCATATATTGGGTGTACACAACTTAAAAATAATGTATTTGGAATACAGATTTTTTTGAACTAGTTTTTTCTATTAGAAATATAACATGAGAGATGAATTAACTTTTGTTTAACATATATATTATTTTTAAAATTTCATTCATTAACATGATTACCAAATTTCTAACAATAATTTCCAATTTTTTTGGGAAGTTCCATCTTAAAAATTAGTTTTTTTGAATTTTTTGGAAAACTAGATTGTTTTAAAAAACCAACCCCGAAATTAGATTTAACAATATTTTACAATCCTAAAATCATATTCAATTTGTTTTCCTTCTTGTAAATGTGAAAGTGTATTTTCCAGATCCTTAATTTCATATTCCAAATTATCAATATTAGTTTTTTATTTAGTCATCAAACTAAATAATATTTTTCTTATAAAATTTATCATTTTTTCAAAACAAACAATATTATAATTATTTTTAAGAAACCGAAATTTTGAATCATGTTCCAAAAAACCATTTTTACCCTGATGTGTAGCATAATTAAAATACTCAAAAACATGAGAATATGTTGAATACATTAATGAGTATAAACTAGAACATGTATAAATTATATTATTAAATACCAAGATATGTTCTATTAGGAGCATAGGTATTTAATTTCATGATTCATATGCTAAAATTGTATCATCAATATCACTCAAAGATTAATATTTTTTTTGTAATTACCAATTTTCATATTATCTTTATACATTTTGTTCGTGGAACAATCCATCTTGATATAACACATGTTATTTTATCTTAACAAAAGTAACTTTAATTTCCTAATATTCATTTTAGAAGTGACGATACTTTCTTTTATTTTTCACGTACTTGATCATCCTATAGGAAATATGATCAATATCATACTCATTTTTATATGTTTTATTATTTAGTAAATTAAAATAAATTTTGGTTTTAGTTTCCATGAAATAATTTTATTCTTTTTTTATTTTATTTTAATAGTTATCTCATTTTTGATGAGTGATCCTATTAGTTCCTCAATGACCATGTTCTTTATGTCTTTATCTTCTTGGATCACATTGAATTTTTTTTTCACAATTAATTAGTTAAAACATATGGATTTTCTTGACTAACGTTTCTGAATAAAGAGTATCACAAATATCCCTTTAACCATTAGAAATTTGAGTGGTGAAATTTAAAAAATATGATATTGAATCTCTAGGATTCATAGAAAAATATCATATAGTCTGGTATAAATATATCTAATTTAATATCATTAACTTATTTTTATTTTTTCATCAGTTACTTTCAAGAGTACATTATTTCATGCACTATTTAATGTGTTTAAATTGTATTTAATTTATTTTGTTCTAAAAAAAATTCAAGGAATTATTACTTTAAAATCTAATTATAAAAATAAAAATATTATTTGGAGTGAATTTTTATTCTTTCTTAGTAGTAGGAGTATAAACAATTATAACTATCTTCCATCTGTGATAACAAATAGAACACTCAATAGTATATATTTGAGTTTTCTAATTACCAATATTATTAGCATAATAAAGAGAAGAATAAGTGTATGGTATCCTCTAAGAAAAAAGTGAGTGTTTTAAAAATCCATTAAGAAAAAATAACATTTATTGAAAAATGAGTGAAATTTTTTAAAATAAAATTTACCTTTTAAAGAGTTTGTAAAAAATTTTATATGAATTAATAAATTTGAGACCCTCCAATACCATATGTTGTTTGGAGAATGGTAAAATTGAAATGGTGTGTGGGGGGGGGGGTTATAAATTTTCCTTTAAAAACAAAGGGAAAATTAATGAAATGAATGAATAAAAACATAATTTTAAAAGATAAATGATAATCAAAAAGATTTTAATACCCTAAATACATCAATTGATTTTTTTTTGAAATAACAATCATGTAACAATTTTTTTTATATAAGTGGAATAATTAAAGAATGATCAATTTCGAAATTAAATGTTTAAGAGTACTGAAGTATTAAGAAATATATTAATTATATGAATGACCAATATTAACAAATAAAAATTCACAAAGTAAATAAATAAAAAATATCTGGTATGTAAGTTTGATACCATCTCAATAAGAGACCCTAATTATAATACCACCATGGATTTAGGATTTAATGTGTTTCTACTTTGTCTATAATCATATCCTAAATACCAAAACTTTCTTAATTGTTTTGTGTTGTAGTAAAAAACCATAGTTATTATTGACACCTCATTTTTATTGGTGATTTCAGGAAATATGAGAGAGAAATAGTTACTTTCCATTTAATTGTTATTGAAATAAAATTCAAGCCCCTCACTTTATTGGTAACTATCATCGATAATATAATAAAGATGAAAAATATATGATTTATAGAAGGATTCACGTTTTTGCATGGTATTGATTCTCTAAAAATTAAGAAGATCTACTATGAGTTAATGAGAAAGGTGGTGTAGAGAGAATATTTTTTCAATAATGAAAAACTCTTGATATTTTGAGAGAGAAATTAGAAAAATATATAACCTGAGGGAAATACATAGATTATATCACATTGGAATTGGATAATTTTTTATAATGTATGTTCCCAAGGACATTGGGAGGTCTATTTATGGCCTCTATAAACTTCTGAACTATGTTAGGATTTTGTGGTTGAAATCAATATGAATAAGACCAAAATTAAATAATTTATTACCCCATTATATTATTTCTCCCAACTGTTGTCTCAACACCACAGGATATCCGAAAGAATCAATCATGTATCTAGTGTTATTTCTACCGCTATACAGAAATATACAGATTTAACGAATTGGATGGTGAGATCCCACCAGATGGGTTGTGATAATTTTCATCAATAGGGATTGTATCTATCTTCACTATTGAGATTATGATACTCTACTAGAATGTTGGTAATATTATACTCTAAGCAGAGGTTACTTCTATCACAACTGACTTGTCAGTGTCTATAAAACTAATATCTTGTTATTACGATTTGTTCCAAAAAAACTTTATGGGATCCCATATTTCTTACTTATCATGAAAATATATTATAATTTAAATCCATGAGTTCAATAAGAATATCCAGGCTTCTCAAAGACCATTAATAATTATAACATGATTTCATCATGATTATATCTTCAAATAACATAAATGAGATGATTAGACTATCTAAATATTTTTTGATCAATTAAACTTACGAAGGGGATGTGAAAAACAATAGTAAGAAGACACATATAAACTTCAATTGACGTAGTGAACACCATTTGAACAAAAATACTCTACAAATTGAGTCCCACAGAATGAAAAAATTAAGCGTAAAAAGAAGTGTAAGGATCCAAAATCAAAATATGCATAATACATACTGGAATAGAATCATTTAATACATCATTTTATTATCTTCATAAGAGTTGTATTTATATTACAAGATGGGGGGATCTTAGATTACCAAATAAAATGTAATTTTTTAAAAATATTTATTTATGTATTTTGGAAAATATTTTAAACTAAATAATTTATAATCATAGAATGAATGTTTTAATAAAAAAATATAAAAATTACTTAAAACATGTATAGTGTTTTTTTGAATCTTATAAAAACAGGATTAATAAAACATATAAATTGAGTAAGGAAAAAAACAATACCGAAAGGTTCAAACGTTAAACATAAGTGTTATGGATATTAATAAACATAATATTAGCTATCCATATTTTTTTTACAAACCTTAAATGTGAGTCTTCATTTATTGAGGATGCGATCGTTATTTAGATCAAATAATATTATACTTGCTTTGCCCTGGTAATGGCCGACCATATAGATTCATAACCTCATTCCTTCAATACCTCAAAATCCCCAAATCATAGTCTATAAAAAACTTATATTGCACATTAAAATCCATTAAGTAATTTAAAAAATAATCCTTAAATGAATTCCTTACGAAAATTCACAGTAAAAGATTACAATGATGTGCTTTCAATGTGACAAGATGTTACAAAAGCATCACAAAAAATCTAAATTTTCGACATTGAAAAAGTGTCAAAATCACCCTTGGCCTCAAATATTGCGTATTTTTATAAAATAATCACTAAATATCTTATTCTAAATTATCCAAAAAATGGATACAACAATATCATATGATAACAATCATCTCAATAAAGGTCCATCATAACATTATTCGATAATGTACTTGGTATCAATAATACAATTAATTAGAATTCCTTCCAGCGGAATGAACATTTTTCATTCAATGGTATTGAATTACTCATATGATATATTTTATAAATATTTTTCTACAAATAATATCTTACTCCGGTTGATAATGTTTATCTGAGAGTCTTGGTAGAACTATTTTAGTGGAGTTATTTTAATATTGACATCGTTAATTTTATAAATCGAGATCTGATGATGTTTTTGATCATCCATATGGTATATATAAATTCGATTAAGTTTATAATTTTCTATTTTAAAATATATTTACATATGATTTTGTATATTTCTATGTTTGATGACTAGTTGTTTCTTCATTCGATTAATCATTTTCCTACAAAAAATGCTTAAATACATGGGATAAATAAAAGTTGGTAATGTATAGACATTGGGAAAAGTGTATAGTGGGTTCATAAAAAATGGATAGAAAGTGTAGAAATAATTCATTTGAATCAAAAATATCCCCAATTTTTGAAAATAAAAATCAACTTTTAAAGATAATAACTATTGATTGGAAGAGGTTAAATACTTACACTTTTTGTATTATATAACCTTGTCCCTTTTCCATTTTCCTGAAAGGTTGGATCTTTTTTCAGATCATCAACTACGTTCAATGGTTCCATTTTTCATTTCTCTCCAAAATGTCAGAAATTTTGTATTTCTTTCATTTCTCCCACATTTTTATTTTTGAATGTATTTTATGGAGCTATAAATTTTCCCTGAATTATTAGAGAGAAAAATATTATGAAAAAAATTATATACCATTTTTGTAAATAAACATCCACCGAGATATATATGAAATAATTTCATCAAAAATTATGTGAGGGTTATTTATCCAAATAAATTTAGTAAAATAACCATAAAAAAATTTGAGACTGAATATCCAACCAAAATTATTCCAGTTATTACAATCTTTCAATTGTTGGGAGAAAATAAATCATTCTTTCTTTGAAAGTTTACAAATAACAACTTTTATCTTCTTGACATATTATTTATATTTCCCTAAATCAAAAATCATTTAATTTATGTATAGAGACCCTATTTTCCCTTGTAGGAATTTGTAATATTTCATGATATATTTTTATATCCAGACACAGAGAGAACATGCGATTATGAGGTCCAGTGTGCCTTAAATTAATTTTATAAAAATAATAAATTTATTTTACATAAGGTGGTGCAGTTTATTAAATGATGTGGGATATCTTTTAAAAGGTCTCCCAAATTGAAAATAATATGCCATATTTGAATCCATAACTTTATTTTTACACTAGGAACATCCTAAAGTGGGTCAGCATAGGACGTTAATATATAGAGACTATTGGAAGGTGAATTTAAAATAAATAATATTTTTTTTATTTAAATGATATAAGAAGAAATTATATTTAAATAATCCATTAATAAGGATATCTTGGAATAGATTCATAACATTGGGATCTCGTAGAGGTTCTTCTTCCACCCATTGTTGGAGAATCATATTCAGAGGACAACGACCCCATTGATCCAGTCGAGTTGAGGCATAATGAGTGCAACAACATATCTCTATCATTGAAGAGCATGTTTCCTAGTAAAAACAATTAAAATCAAAGTTTGGCCCATAATTTTCGGTTTTTATCCCATATTCTTAAACTTCTTTATGATGATTGATCTTATTCTTTTAATTTTAAGTAATTCATTCTATTTATGTGCCCATCTATATGATTTTAATTTCTCTATCCGATTTCATCTCACTCAAAATTCCCTAATAATTTTTGTTTGATAATTACTTCTAAAAAATGATTATTTAACATCTATTTATTGTGCCTTTCCCCACCCATTATTCTATTTCATCATCATGGGACCGCTTAGTGAGGATTGGTCATTTACAGAAAGGATAGAGAACGATCAGACCACTGTATTCCGAGAGGATTCACATCTGATGAATGGATTGATGAATCCAGGATGGATTCAAATGAATTATGAGATCGGGGTTATTCTAACATGGATCAAGAATATGTAGGGGTGTTATGGGTGATTATATAGTGTATAAATTCATGTGTGGTTTTAGATGATTTATGAAAGTCCAATATATAGAACCCAAGTAGATGGAAATGAAGAACGAAGGAATATTCCTTCGATTTTGAGTGGCATGGTGGTGAAATTAAAATTGGTTTTCATGGATAAATAATGAAAAGGTGTGTATCAAATTTAATTGAAAAAAACAACACGAAATTTTCTAGGATGAACACATATTGTGTAGTACACTTATAGTTGTGGTGCTAGTGTTTTGAAAAAGGGTTAGGATCACATATCACTTGACCCTAATTAGGTAGACATTCAATGGTGTGGAGAACATGGGTAGGACCCCACGTGGGGGAAATTTCATGTACCTAAGTACATGACGATAGATAAGGCACACGAACATGGATATGAGCATAGGAAGAACCTTGTGATGGAGGACACACCATGTACCAAAGTACACGAGCACATGAATGCTTACCCAGACATGACCTGGACCACCATAAATACCCTGAGTGGCTAAGGAACACAGTTTATTCCCCTTACATGCAATGTAGGGCTACATGGATAGTGATACTTTTACATTTTGGGACATGGCCAGACAATGGGGAATGAAAAAACTACGTTTGGGTCCCCTTAGACGCTGTGTAACCCTACATTTAAAGAAACTCCTACCTCTTGTATATCCATAGTTTGAACTTGGATTTTGGCTCCTGAGTATCCCATACTGAGTTTTTTCCATATAGAATGAGATGGTGGACTTCATATTACATTTTTAGATATGAGGTGATGTGTTCCAAGTGCGACTCTTCTTTAGGCGGTGCTCAACTATGACAGTTACTGAGTATGATCATTATAGTGGTACCCTAGATAGAATATGGGATGGGTTCTCTATTGATGGTGTGGTACCGCCAAATGGTGTTAGGGTATGGGAACTATATATACTAAGTTGTACCCCATAATGGTGTTAGGGTGTAGGTCCTCTATCTATGGAGTTGTACCCCTCTACAACATTATGGTGTGGGTCTTCTATCTAATGAGTGGTACCCCCAATGTAATTAGGGTGCTAGTACTCTATCTACTGAGTGATACACCCTATGGTGTTATTTTATAGGTCTTCTATCTTTTGAGTGGTATCCCTTATGATGTTAGGGTGAAAATATTATATCTACTGAGTTGTACCCCCTATTGGATCGGGTGCAGGTCCTCATTACATTGAGTGGGACCCCGTGACATATATGGTGTGGTTACAATGATTTGAGGTTGTACCTCCTTGACTAAATGGAATAATGGTAAGGTATATGCCCTCCATATGGTTACTTCTATGGACAGAAGAGCGAGATACTGAGCATTGATGATGGATCTTTGGAACTGAGGTAACTCTTTTTCATAGGATGGGTTGAGGTATAGATGTCCCCTATCTCTATAATGTGGGTTTCTTTCATTCAGAATATATATATATATATACACATATCTATATCCATTTTTTTTGGATTTTGTTGCTATATTTTTTTGACATGAGCTATTTATTCTTATCGTGTCTCTTATTACTCTCCCTACAGCTTTTGTGGTGTCATACATGATATGATTATAATAAACCTTATAAGGTATTTTCCCACATCTCTCATATATTATGAAGATAGAAGACATGTCAATAATGATTAAAAGGGTCATAGGGATACCTAGTGCATTAGACCACATATGGTTTTTAGAACTTGGAGATCTGGATTTGGGCTCTCTCATCACTTTACATTTCGAGTTTTTTTTGGTTGTAACATAAGTCAAGATTGGTGTATATTTTTCATTTTATACTTTTTATATTACATTATCGTACAATTTTACTCCATATATGATTTACATGAATGGTTTAATTTATAGGGGTTTCATTTATTGTTACTATTACTTTTCACTTCTTCATAGATATGGTTAGGTGTGTGTATAGGTACATTAGGCAAAGGGATCCCATAACAGTAATTCCTTTTTTTGTTTGTTCACATATAATAGACTAAATAAGATAGATTATGGTAGTTTTGGATCTATTCCCATTGGTTCGGGTCATGAGAGATTAGTATCTGTGCAGTTCATTTAATTAAATGGTAATCATATTTTTTACTATATGAGGATTTTTTTTTCAAATTTAGAGAAATAATGTCATAGTGTTTCTTGATCATCTTTCATGCTAGGGAACCCAATGTTTGTGTAATAGCTAACATATCCTTTCACTAGGACTCTGACTACCTGCATGTTGACTCTAAATACCAAGATATTGGTTTCAGATATTAATGGTACATGAACCATATATGATTGTTATTTTGAATATCCTACTAGATTCATCTCCCCCCAGATATATATATATATATATATATATGCTAAAATGAAGATGATACGTCTTGATTAAATTTTTAGGATGCCGCTGTGAACAAAGCCTTCCAGGTTAATGATTATGGGTCACAATGATGATTCAATGAGTAATGAGACCTCAATTTTGGGGTCATCCCATGAGATCCTTCCTCTTGGTGTATATGTAAAATCACCCCCAAATGTTTAGAAGTAGATCATACTAGAATAGAAGGATGAGGATGCACACATGGGTAGAGCACACTGGGACATACAGTACCAAAGGCCACTGGGGTTCTATAGTGAGCTAGATCCCTAGGCATTAAAAGATTATCTAGGGTCATTGATCCTTTTTTAAGATTATCTAGAAACAGACTAATCATGTGGGTTTTATAGAATAGAACCTCTTCCATGGAGTATCTGGGCACTGGTGAAGTCCAGTTACATAGAATCATGATTTGTCAACACTCTCAAGAATTGAATTATTGTAGTTATTCCATGAAGATTTCTTCCAATCATCCTTGTGTTCAATATGGATTATAGATATTTTGGATATGTAGTAGGGAGAGATGAGGATGGTTGAGTATTCAATGAGGATCAAAGGCCTTATGCGATACACCATCATAATTATTTGAGATGGATACTTCTAGGGATAGAATTTTGATAAGGGTCTCTATAGATATATTCATGCGAGTGTAGTAACATTGTGCATTCCCACCTATACCATGGTGTTGGAGTGGGTGATAGTGACAAATATTTTTTATTAGAGGAATTCTAGGAAGTTCGAGTTGGTTGTGTGTGTTATATGGATGGTAATTATGAAGCAGCTAACATGCATCTGTTGGATGGATCTAGGCACATGAGACCTCCCCACGATCAGACTCAGACACATGGTCATGTGACACATGGACTGTGTAGGGGAGCAGGGAATCTCAAAGAGGGTCTGTTCTATGTATATGATAGGATAGAGAACATGATGCATGATTTCCTATCAAGATGTTCTAAGGAGAATAAGAAGACAGTTGATGGACCTACACATCAAATACAACCCCAAGATGGATATCTGAGGTGAAGGAATTGTGGATCTAAGGGAGGTGGAGCTGGTAGAGGAGATTATGGGGCTCGAGGAGGAGAAGTTAGGGGTGGTTGCAGAAACTATGAAATGCTCCAACCACTACCACTAGGCAATGCACGTCATGATTAGAGAGCTGGTGGTCTGGGCCATAGATAACTACATGCTATGGATATGTATGACCCCACAACACACAATATGATTAGTGTAATGGTATGTATTTATTCTACTATTTCATTAGTATTTTTTAGGTTCATGTAAGATTAATTCATTAACCTCTTTACCCTTGATGTTAGATTTGGAGCTCCAGGTTAATGATTTGTCTCAACAGTTTTGTCTTTACGTTCCCATGGGGAATAATTATTCTATATCTTTTATCCATTAGTAGTGAAACCTATCCATTAGTGGAGAGAGGTTATATTGGGAACTTTGGGTTATCATGATGATTCATTTTGGCATCATCTTAGAAATGGCTTGGTTATCCATGGTCCGAGAATAGATCAGCATTCACCAAAGAATTGTTAGATGTATTTGCACCAATGAGATGAGATTTTAATTTACAAGTGAGGGAGATATCTTGGAAAGATGAATGAGTTTTTAGAGAAAGAATATGAAGCTTATCACCCATTAGTTGGTGAGTGTATCCATTGGTTTATTTGGATCTTTATGCATCTCTATCCATTTGGTCATATAGTATTTGACCGATATATTCCCTGAGGGAATTTTGAGACTATTTATGAGGAGATAGATGTATTCTGACATCAAAAGGAACCCTAGAACCGCCTTGATATCTTATAAGGAAAATAAAAAGGACTATATCATGTTTTGAGAGATACATTTGGAGTTAGAGGACCTTCGATATAAGGGTTTAATCAGACCTAATATATCCACCTAGGAATCACCAGGGTTGTTTAGGAAAAAAATTGGATGATATATTATGGAACTATGTATATTATCATCATTGACACTATTACATGATAATGAACTAGTAACCCTTTATGAGGACTGAATACCTCACATATTTGATGCGCGGTGTGAGTTGGTTATCGAATATTAATCTCAAGTCCTGCTCTGAAATGTTGAGAGTTAGTGAGGATGATATTTTGATACTGTAATTATAATGTCACTACTTACACAATGACTTCCAAGTGATTCCATCCAGTGTGAAAAAATAACCTACCATGTTTATAGATTTGATGAGTCAGACTTTCCATATTTACTTTTACTGGTGTTTTTTGCCTTCATCAATGACATACTCATATTATTTATGTTAGAGGAGGATAATTCAAACCTCTTTAGGATGGTCCTAGATTTTATTGAAGAACCCCTGCAAAATAGAATCATCTTACAGTTCCAGTTATGGAATCTAGTGGTCCATTTTCAAGGGCATGTAATTTTTGATAATGGTTTGTGTTGGAACCTGCAAATATTGATGTATTGATTACTTGGGAACCACCTTAGAGCATGAAATAGGTGCAGTTTTTTCATGGATAAGAAAGATACTATAGGAGGATAGTGGTATAATCCTCTATTATTGATGTCCCTTGAATTCCATGATACTAAAACAGAATCCATTTACCCAGACTGAGTAGTTTTAGAGATCCTTTGATGTGTTGACGCAGAAGCGGAAAATTTACCCTATTTTTAGAATACTTGAGGAGGGCCAAAAATATGTTGTTTATTGATATTCCTCAGGTCCTGGGATATTTTTTTATGTTGAGTCGGGTAATTATCACATTTGGGTTGAGGCAGTTGATACCCTATATGAAGAACTACAGGACTCGTGAACTAGAATTGATAGTGGAAGTTTTTTTTCTAAGGATGTAGACGAACTATCTTATGTGAGAGTACTTTTTTTATTAACTAAACCATTAGAGTCTCAGTATTGTATTCACATAGATAGAATTGAACCTGAGATAGTGGAACTGGTTGCTTTTTTCTAAAAGATTGTTACTTTGTAAGTTTCCATACTCCTAAGATGGTAAACATGGTTGAAGATTCCCTTAGTAGGAGGTCCTAGGATCGTTCAGTACATGAGGCATCTAAGCAGTTGGGTTCCTAATAGTTGAACATAATTGAGGGGTATGGTGACAATATTATTCAGTTGATAGTGTTTAATCCCCCTCTACTTCATCATGTGAGAGATTTTTAGTACAGATACATTGACTGTGAGGCCTTACATGACCAGATATCCTCAGGAGATACACTAGATGGATTTTACGAATAGGGAATCACCTCAACCTTTTCCAAGGATGGACACTGATCCCAATAATGAGGAGAAAGGATGTGGAAATAGAGTTCAAAACTTCACCTTTGTGTTTAAATAATGGTGTGGGAATGTTTTATGAAGGCCTTTAGTGGAACTTTTGGTGGGATGGAATTAAACTGGGCATGGTTAAGTTGGTCTCTAGCTGGCCCGACTGTCCGTGGGTGAAGGATCCGCACCCGGTCATGTTAGGTTTCAGGGAGACCCTTGAGACCCTAGTATGGAAATGGTAAAACATATACCTAGAAATCATGTTAGGGATTATACAAATATGAAGAGGCCATGATTCCACCTATGTGATAGTTGATCGACTTACAGAGATATCACACTTTCTTACTATCATATAAATGAATTTAGAGTAGAGTTTAGGATGGTTGTTTGTATGGGATATTATTCGTATTCATGGGTTACCAACAAGTATTGTGTGTAGTCATGATGTTCGGTTCAATTCATGGTTATAGAGAGACCTTTAGTATGCATTCAGAATGCATATTGGAAAGAGTAAATCCTTTCTCCCCTAAACAGATGGGCAGACCTTAAACACATTCTTTGTGCTAGAAGAAAATATTATGCCTTTCATGTTAGACCTTGGTTATAGTTGGGAGGATCAGATAACATTTTTATAGTTTTCATACAATAATATCTTCCACTTAACTATCAACATGAAACCTTTTGAGGCCTTGTATGGGAGAACCTACATGGAACCATTACCTTGAACGATGATCGAAGAGTATTATCTTATTAGGCCATAGATAGTGTAGGAGACAATGGATAAGGTCCATGTAATCCATAATTAGTTGAGGAAAGCCTAAATAAAGTATAAAATTTATGTATATTTATATCATAAGCCCTTAAAGTTCGAGCCTGAGACAACCTTTTCTTAAGAGTCTCCTCGTAAAGTGGATTTTGGAGATTTTGATATAGCGACCATTGTCGGGTCCATTTAAATATAAATATTTAATTAATTTAATTATATAATATGATGGAATAAAAATAAATTCTCTTTAAATGCACCATTATGAAGGATCCCTTGGGATGGTCACATAACCTTGGAATAATTGAGAGGATATTCTTCCACCCTCCATTGGTGAATGAAATTTACATGACAACATACCATTGAATCTAGGCGAATCAATGTGCAATGAGTCTAATGACTTATTTCATCCAATGCAGTGCAAATTCTTTATTAAAAAAAGTTCCAAATCGATGTTGGAATTTTTATTTGTTTTTTTAATTCAGAACATACATGTACCCACACATTAGATTTTAAATTTTCAATTCGATTGTTTCTCAACCAATCCTCTCCAAATGTATTCATCATAAAAATAAATATTTTCCAAATAATTTTGAAAAAAAAATTTATTGTTACTTTACCCCACCCATTATTTGAGTTCCTCATCGTTGTACCACATGTTCATGATTCAAAATTTCATGGTGGGATCAATAATGATCATGCCCCAGGATTCTTGGATGATTCATGTGTGATGAATATGTTTATGAATCTAGGATGCATTGAGTTGGATTGCGGGATATGTGGGATTCCACACTGAATCAGAAATTTTGTGAGGCTCTAAATGTGATCAAAATGAATACGAAACTATTATAGTTTCTGGAAGATTGATGAATGTTTATTTTTTCCCACCAGATGAATGAAAATAATGAAAAGAGACCCATTCCTACAAATTCAGGAATCCTGGAGGTGAGATTATAAGAATCATTAATGAATATGGAATGAAAAATCACAGATCTATAATTATGGGAAAAAATACGATGAAAAAGAAATTAATATGAAGAAAAAATGCCATGTATTACCCCTATGGATGAAAAAATTATGTTTTGGAAAAAGTTAATGATCCCATTCCCTCTGACAGGGTTACATTCTATGGGACCGACCCCAGGTAGACAGGTCGTATGGTAGAGCAAACATGCAAGACCACATGTAGAAGGACACAAAGCGTAGAGCATTCCATAGACATAGATAAGGCACATAGACATAAACAAGAGCATAGAAATGACCCTGCGTGGGATGAAATAACATGTATCAGAGTACACAAGAATGCGAATGTTTACACAAACATGGTTAGAGGCACCAATAGAACACTGGGTGGCTAAGGAACATTGTGTATTCCCATTAAACACCATTTAAGGATACATGAGAGGTGATACATGTACTATAAGAGACACAACCCAATAGTATTGTGGGTCCCCTTACACGTCATGTTCCCCTCCTTTTGGGGAAACTTTTACCTCTTGTATATCATTCATTTGAACTAAGATTTTGGAATGTAAGTTGTCTATGATAAGTGTTTTTTTTCATTTTGAACATGATGGTGGAAATCTTATTTGATTTTGAGATATGGTGCGAGGTGTACCAAGAGTTATTATTCTTTAGGTGGTTCTCAATAATGACAGTGATCATGAAGGATCATTTGAGTGGTACCCCTTGAAGGACTATGGCGTGGATCCTCTATCCACTGAGTGGTACACCCCTATGAAATTAGTGTGCAGATACTCTATCTACTAATTGGTAACCCCTATTTTTTATGTTTAAGGTCCTCTATATATTATCATGGACCTCCACTATGCTGTTAGGGTGTGTTTCCTCAATATACTAGGTGATACACCCCTATGGAATTTGGGTGTGTGTCCAATATCTATCGAGTGTTACCCAATATGGTGTTAGTGTGTGGTCAATATATCTAATGAGTGGTATCCAAAATGGTGTTAGGTTGAAGGTCCAATATCAACTGAGTGGAACCCCTATAGGATAGGGTGCATGTCCCCTTTACATAGATTGAAACCCCCTAATTCTCTAGGGAATGAGTCAACTAGATAAATATTGTGCTCCCTCGATTATGAATCACTATGGAGTGTTGTGGGAAATTAAAAATGTTACTTATATGGAAAGACATGTGGGATTCTGGGAATCAATAATGGGACTTTGGAATTTATGGAACTATTTCACAGGCTGGGCTATGAGATGTATATCCTCTTATGATCTCATTTGTGTTTGTTTAGTTGAGAATATATATATATACATGTATTTGGATTTTGTTACTCTCTTGCTTTTGGTTGGGTCATCTATCTCTAGTGTGTCTCTTAATTCACCCCCTTTGGCACTCTTGGTTTCCTAATACATATGTATATACTCGACACTGCTTGGGGTTTTCCCAAACTTTTCATGTCTTTTGCAGACAATGTCAGGTCTGTAGAAACTATAGGGGAACATAGGGATACATGGTGCCTTAGATGACGTGTGGTGGTCAGGGCTTGGAGATCTCAATCTGAGATCTCTTAGCTATTTACATTACTAGTTTGTAGGCTCTGAAATCTTTCTAGTTTTACATTTATTTTTAAATTTTAAGTTTTATGATTAAATTTTCATTCACATGTACACCCTAGAGGTTTTACATGCATGGTTTTTTCTCTAGAGGTTTCATCATTTATTATTTTTCCTCTTCCCTATTGCAAGGATATGGACAGGTGTGTGTTTGTATAAGTAAATTATGGAAAGTCATCAAATATTAGTTATTTATTTTAAGGATTTACTTCATACCCGACCATATACAGGTAGGCTTGGGGTAGTTGTGTTTCAACCCCCGCTGGGTCAGGTCATGACATGAGCTTCCCTACATCCTCTTCATGAAAATATATCATGATTTTCTAATTCATTAGAATACATAATTATTCTTATAAGTATTTTGTTATATTATCTTGATCTCAGATCTCAACACATTTCTTTATATCTTGATTCATTAGATGATTGACTACTCTTGATTTTTCACATGTTTTTTAATAGATTATTCTAGAGAACATTGAAATTGATTTTTATGATTTTCTTATCCAATCAATTTGATCATAATATATATATATATATATATATATCAATGTGTTTAATGTAATTAATAAAACTCTTTATATTTTTTGAGTTAATTTTTTTACTTTATGTTGATACAATTGAACTCATATTTATTCTAAGTTACAATTTTATCAAGTTCTTTCAATGAATTTGTGTTTTTAAAAACATCTATAGTTTTTCGGATATATTTTCAAATATAAAGAATATCATGAATTATTTTTATAATTCCATAGTGAAATTTTGTTAATTCATTTCTATTATTAATTCTTATATATACTGATGGAATTATTTTACTTTGAGGTTCATTGGTTAAATCAGACCAATCATCTGGAAAAGGTAGAGAAACTAGTCTAGATTGTTTGGTATCATATCTATTTTCATGATAGTGATTATAAAAAATTTATATTACATAAATATCAATGTTATATTTAAATTTCTCCAATTCTTCTTCTTAAAAAAATTCTTTTTATGAAACATCGTTGTTCAATTCATTGTTTTGGGAATGTTGTTCTTTTTCTTCTGAAGATTTTTCATTGGATGGTTTACTAAGATAAACATACTTATCAGATTTGTTTTTTAATGAATTATAAGACTCAGAATATATTTAATCAATGTATAATGAATTTTTTATTTCATTAGCACAAAAATATTATTTTATTATTCTCAATTTTCATTATTTTTATGAACATTTTCAAATTCAAATTCTAGATTTACCGACAGCCTTTTCCCTACAACAACTTATTTTTTATTTATCATCATATAATGAATATGTTTCATAAAAACAAGGTTTTTTTATCCTTCATTTCAAAAAAAATTTAAAGGGGAATGATAAAATAAACTAATTGAGTTGAAAAAAATAAGAATTTTTTTTACATCCACACCCCTTAAGAAATCAAGAACAATCTAATATTTAATTTCCTTTATATATTTCTTATTATTATATTATTATTAATGATGATTTTATATGTATCATAATTGAGTTATAATACCTCATAAATATCTAGTATAAAGGAAAAACTATCATATGTTTTATCCACTTTCATTTTGAAAAAATACAGGAATGCTTCCTAAGACAGAATCTTTTCCTTCCTCTTACTCATAATAGAATCTTTTATCCGACATTAATTTTTTGAAAATTTTTTTTAATTCACCTTTTCAATTCCAATAATGGATGTATAATTTTATAAATTAATAATTAGATTCATCAAATACCAAACATAAACTAACTCTTGTTTATTTATGGTCTCCTCCCCAAAAAAAGATGTTTTCTCCCTTTATAGAGTCGCTTCATTCTCTATTTTATGAACCTATATGATATTTATTAAAACTTTATTTATAAAAATACAATAAATTAAAACATTAAACATTAGAGTACCAAATTTTATATCATAAATTAAAGGGAAATATAAGTTTAACTAATTGAATATTCTAATTTTGAAAAGGATGATTAAGATAATAATTTCATATCATATAAAGTTAACTCTTTCTTTTTTTCCAAGAATAATGATATTTAATACCAATAGGGTCAAATTACTCTTATATGAAGATATATATGAGACTTTTTTACTTTTTCATTAGTTTCAATATGTTTCATGTTAAGACATTAAAAACTCACTTTCACATTTATAACTTTTTTAGTAACTATGTATTCCTCTCTTTACTAAGGTATTTCCACTATATATACCACTTTTATGATATTAAACTTATATAAAATTCCAAAAAAGTAAATGATAAAACACTTAAACCATTTTTATTACTCAACATGGGAGAATTATTGAATTCTATTACTATCTCATGGAAATTAAATCATAATATGGAGTTGTGGAGAGAGAAAAACCAAAGAGAAAATTGATGGGGTGAATAGAGAAGCAAGAGTTATCTATAGGTTTCAGTCAATGTTAAAGAATATGGTGACACAAATATCCTTTATGTAGAGTTGTGGAGAGAGAAAATAAGGCTTTTGAAGATCCAAAATCTTATATTTGAATCCAATTATAGATCAATGGTTGAAATCATTTTTGGAAATATGTTAAAAAATTAACTGTTTAATTTTTATAAAGTATTAGTATATCATTTATCATATAAAGATTTGTTTTGAGAAAACAAAAATGTTTATTAAAGAATATTTTATAAAGTTTTTAAAAGAATTCATTAAATAAATATTTTGAATAAAGGAAATTATAAAATTGGGTTTGAAATGGTATAAGGTTTAGAATTTACATTTCAATAAACAATTTCCATAAACATTATTTAAAAATATTTTTTAATTGATAGGAGCTTTTTGGTTTAGAAAAAATGTAAAATTTTTTTCAAAATATTTTAAGAAATTTTTTTAAAAAAAATTAAAGAAAAAATTATCTGATGTTTTTATGTATTTTTTTTGAAATATATAGAAACATTATATATTTTGTTTGGTAAAAAATTATAAGAAAATTTATAGTGATATTTTTTGTAGAGAAAAATATTGTTTGTAAATTTTATTAATTGTTTTTTTAAATGAATAGTTTAAAAATTATGTTCCAATTTTCATGAGTTTTTACATAATAAATATAGATTAAATATGATGTTAATAAAATGCTATTTTATATTTAACATTCAATGATTTAATTTAATATATTAAAATCCATTACAATTTTGTGGTTTTGAAAATATATAAGCATGTTGTTCGTGATTTATGTTGTATTTTAAAATGATATACTCTTTTTTAGCGTGATACCATAGGTAGTGATGTCTAATTTCTATTTTCATAGATTTTGTGTGATGTGATGTGTTTTTTTCATAAAAATATGGCATTTTTTAATAAAATATTATTGGTGTTTCCGAGAAACTCATTCCAGATTCTGTGTGTGCTTGGTGCATCCACAATGCATGAGAGCAAGATCATATAGCTACTACATATTCATTTTTAATAGCGGAAAGTGTTGTTGAGTGTTGTTATATAAATGAACAAGATAATTAAGCCATTAATAAGTAATGAATATTTCTATATATACTTTTCATATCCATTTAAATTCCACCAAAAAAAGTATCTGAATTTGTTTTAATTCAAAATCATTTCTAGTTGAATTAAATAGTCCAATATCCATAGATCCCTTATGGAAATGAAAAAAAAATTTCAATCTTTTAAATGGGGAACATTTAAATTTTCCTTGATTCTCACTCATTGGTATAAAAAATAAATTAAAGTCAGGGGACTAGCTATGAGGTATAATAAACTACCAATGATTAATATAAATATTTTTGGATCAAATGGTTTTATAGAATCATCAATATCAATATTTCATGAAGTTATTATAGGAGTAATAAAAATTTAATTATTTTCATAAAATAAATTGTTAGTTAAATATTTTATATTATTTTGTTGAGATATAAATTCCCCTTTTGGTTTTTGAGAAATCTAAAAAGAAGGGAAAAATTATGTTTAACCATCATGATATTTTATAACAAATATTTTATAACATCCTAATATGAATATAAAATTAATTTTTTATTTGATACAAACATGAAGTCATCGGAATAATTTAAAAAAACTATTGTATATATAAAAACTCTTTTAATTTTTATTGGATCACTATATCCCTTAAGCAAAACTTTTAATATGAAAAATAGAAAAATTCTGTCATACCTTTCTCTTAGTGATTTCTTATTTCCAGAGAGGTCCATAATAATTTTTTTTTTTGTTTTTTGTGTTTTCAAAAAATATTTTTTTCTACATAAGTATCGTCATGAGAATATCTTTAAAAAAAATAAAATATCACATCCCTTTTTTGGAGATTAAATTATTGAAATACTACATAGGATAAAAGTATATTAATAGATTCAAGTATAGAGACATGAGTAAATGGTTATTTATAACTAATTAATTTTTAGTTATTATATCAATTTATAACATGTATTTATTTATTTCTATAAATTACTATGTTTTCATAACATTTTTTCGGAAAACCAAATTTTGAGCTATAATAAAAAAATCATTTGGATGCTCAAGTAAAGACAAAAAAAGATTCCTCTTAAACACATTATGTTCATCCTATATTGATTTTATCCAATATTCATATACTAAAAAAATTTATACACTTTGGTTCAAATTATGAGCAAAATTCACAATGTTATCATTCATTTCTAATGGAACATGTTTTTTTATTAGTTGATTTATATAACCAATGATAATATCTGTGGGATGATTCATAAGAATAGTTTTAATTCTTGTGTTTTTAAAACACTATCCATCTAGAATATTTTTAGTGTTATTTATAGGTAAGATGTAGAAAATATTTTCTTTAGTTGTTCTATTATAATTTGAATTTTATAACATGGGTTACAAATAAAATTTAGTAAAAACATTAAAAGAGGTGTGTTTAGATTATTGAAAAAACTATTAGTTTCATAAAATTAAAAATTCATTTTTTTAATATTACAAGTATTTTATTATAAAAACACAATAATCCTTAATATATGTGGAATAAATAAAAATAGAATCATTATTTTCATTTAGATACAACTTATAAAACTTATTTTTAGTATCTAGTATGAATTACTTACATTAAAAAACTTTTAAATATTAATTTTTTGGCTTTCTTCCCATCCAAAACATATAATAACTTTTTTAAAATAAAATTTTTATGAAAACATTATTTATAGTATAATAATTAATAATAAAAACATCATCGAAATTTATTTTGGAAAATAATAATTCAATAATCATGGTTCTAGTAATTTAATAAAGAAATATATTTCCTTTTTCAACTAGTCAATTAATCTATGGTGATCTAGGAACAAAGAATCAATGTATAATACCTTTTTTACTAAAAAAATTTTCGAAACAAGAAGTTAAAAAATATTCACCATGATAATTATGAACAGATAAAAAATGATTAATTTTCTCATTTTTAACATTGACTACAAAAAATTTAAATAGAAAGTGGATTCCAACTTTTTTTTTCTCAAAACCATTCTTAGGAATGACTACTATAGTCCCAACTAATACATATACATAGTATTTTCCACTAATAATTCCATATACTATAACTATAAAGAATCAGGATTTAAAACATAACAAACATATTTATTAATTTGAATACGTACTGTTCTAAATTAAAATGAATCATGACCTTTATAAGTGTTAAAACATAGCTCCATCAAATCTCAAACGAGTACGTTCCTAGAACATTTTGATACAGTTATAACATTAAAGTGTCTTAAACTTATAATCCATTACCAATAATTATATTCCTCTACACTAACGCATGGTAGAAATTATATTCTAATGTGTAATATATTTAGTATGTATAAATTCTCATGCCTATAGAAAAAAAGATTAATTTTAACATTGGAACATTTAACTGCACATTTATCATTATTGATATTCACATGACAATATTCATCATAAAATTTACATATGTTAAATATTTTCTTTTAATTTCCAAGAAAAAATAAATAAATTTAGAGGTTTACCATGAAGAATAGTATCACCTATACAGTATAGTTCTCCATGAGCGTTTTTACCAGAAGTAACTTTTCCACCTTTTTTCTTGATAATATTTTGAATTAATTTTTTTTAGTGGACATATGATGAGAAAACCCACTATTCATACACCAAATATTATTTTTATTTGATTTCTTTGTGTCCCCAAAAATTGAAATTATTGTATTATGGATCCAAGAATTTATTTGGGCCAGAAATTTGAGAAAAGCACACTTTTTGAATCCACATATTTCCAAATGTTTCATGATATACATTTACTAATTATTTAAAAATTAATTCTTTATGAAAATCCAAATAATTCACTTCATTATGATATAATTTTTCATTCCAATTAATTCTTCTCTAAAATTTTATATAGAAGGAAAACAATGAGAATAAAAATATTAATTTTGAAAAGGTTTTATTGATGTTGTGAAAACCATTCCCATTTTAATTTTATGTGATCTTATATCTCTGTATATCTTATCATTTTGTTCTATAAGTATATATTGACTGTAATGTTTGCAAACATAAAATTTCAATGTTTGGTTTAAAAACTAAATATTTATTTCCAATACATGATGTAGAGATACATTTGTTATATAATACATTAGTTAAATTTTAAATCTCTAGGGGTATATTGTGAAATTATATAATTTTCTTTGGAATGATCTCCCATTAAAATTTATAATTTTTGAAAACATGTTTTTTAAGTAATGTTTCATATATAAAAACATACACATAAATTTGAAAATTATAATCTTCATTGGATTAAGTATCACTTTCTTCTTCAAGAGACATAGAATTATATTAATTATCAAAATCAAGATAATTAAGATTTCAATTATCATTAGGTATGAATTAACGTGATAAATTATCATCAATAGATGATTATTCAATGGAATGTACACATATAATCCCATGATATTCTGTCACTCAAAGGTATCATAACAATAACTTCTAAATATGTATCTCCAAAACTATCACTCCATGTGTATGTATCTTTTTGAATTTTATTTCCTCTATAGTAGTATAATTTCTTATAATTATTATTTATCATACCCATCTTTTTCAGTATAAGAAAATACGGTTTTATGTGACCATTATTCATGCATTCATAACATATCATCTAAGATGAAACATTATTATAAATTATTTCATTATAATATTTCTTAAATGTTATTTCAAAAATTTTCATTTCAATAAATATGTTAATCCTTTTTTCAGTTAGGCTATTTTATTCTCACATTGCGCAGAATAGATGATTTCTTGTCTCAAATTTTATATTATAATTTTTATAATATTTATAAAATTTCTTAGATAATATTAATTTTTAGGTGATTTACATGTAGAGGAAAAATCTACATCATAATTATTATAATCTTTTGTAGATCCATTTTCTAGATATTCTTATCCTACATGTGGTTTCAGATCTTGTCATAAAAAATAGTCTTATTCAGTTTATTAGTTTAATCAATATTTTTTATTTTCCATTCCCATTCAATTGAAATTATAATAATAACTTTTTCAAACAAATATTCAAAAATAATATCCTTATCTCCCATTTATTTTAAAATATTCATAATTTTCATTAATCTCTAACAAGTCTTAGTAGCCGATTCTCCTAGAAGAAAATCAAAAACACTAAAATTTAAGAAATATATTACTCTTCATTTTTAAGTACGTTGGTAGTACCAAAATGACTAACCTAAATATTCTTCTAGATACTATTATCTTCTTATCAAGATGAAATTTGGATATAAATATTTCTAGTAATTGTCCTAAAAGTGTATTTTTGACACTAAAAATGATTTTAAATTTAGAATTTTCTTCCCTGGAAGATGTTATAACTTCGTTTTTCAAGAATAAAACTGTTCCTTGGTAACATAATGAAATTTTAAACTTGAATGTTGATAAAAAAAGTCTTTATTCTTCCTCTGCAACATTATTAATTAGATCCATAAAAAATGTCCTTTATTCTTCTATTTATATTTTCTAAATTCTCAATAGATAAACCAACCATATTTTATAAAAATGTAAATTTTTCTACAAACAAATTTAGTGTAATAGTTTATAATAATTAGAAATATATTTTTATATTTAATTTATCAATTTATAATGAATTTAAACTGCAAAATATAGTAGTATAACCACCATTAATGATAGATTTAGAATCATAGAGTACTAGTATTATTATAAGAGGTGGTGGGGGTTTAATTATAGTGTATAGAATTAAAAATTGACTTTTCAATAATATATTTATGTTGGTATTTTAGAAAATCATATTTTATAACACTTCAGAGTCCTAGAAAGAATGTGTTTATAATAAATAATATAAGACTTTACTTAAACTAGAAAAATTGAATTACACAATTGTCAATAACAATTATAAAAAAACATATAATGTTTGTAATAAAAACCTAAAAAACAATTATAAAAAAGATCAACACGATAACATTAATTTTTAAGGAAGTTAATAAAACTAAATTTACGTATCCATGGGTTTAACCTTATGAAAATGATCTTTCTTCCTTTACTAAGGAATCCCTGCATACTAGGATCATACAATATTTTATTTTCCTAGGATTGAGAACCCTCTATCAACAAGATTGGTAACCCTTATCTTCCTAGACCTCATAATCCCTCAATGAAATTAGATAAAAAATAGTAATTATAAAATAAGTAATCTTTATGTAATTTATAATATAATAATTACATATATTCATTATAAAAAATGTAGTCTAAAAGTATTAAATTAATTGAACTCAAAGTAACAAGATGTTAAAAATTATTTAAATCAACATTGGATTATAATTGATGAAATTTTTATAAATTTTTAGTTGTAAAAGTACCCACCTCATGGAATTATAATTATTTTTATTAGAAAATCACTAATGGTCATATTCTATATTCTTCGGAGACAATTTTAGTAATTTCAAAAAAAATCATTATTCAATGGAATTGTTCAAAAAATACTTTCAATGGTTTTCCAAGTAGAATCATTAAAATTATTTAAAAACATGGGATGTAGAAAACTTATTTAATTATAAACATTAAAATATGTGTGATTTTTTCTGAATCAATTATAGAAATTTGAAGAAGAATTATTTAGACTCAACTAGAATATGTTTGGTCTATATGGTGATGAAACATCCATTAAATGAGGCTAGCCAAATATGGATCTTATCCCTTACCACTGATGACTTATTCCACTCTATCCCTCATCCCTCTATACATGAGGATGGGAGATATTATTGGGATGTCCACTATGAACTCAATTTCCACTCATGGGAATAAAATCCCACTCCAATTCTTCTTCAATGGATTCTAACCCAACTACATCAACTGGGATTGATAAAAATATGTCCTCCCATTTAGGATGATCCCAAGTAAGGGTTTAACACTTATAATTATGTGGATTCTACCTCCAATGGAAAAAAATTCTGGCATGAATATCCTAAAATTCCCATGAAAAATTATTTCCCTTGAGGAATGAGAGTTGTAACACTACTGAGGATTACTCCCCATTGGCCAAAACCATGATAATATAGATTCATGGGATCTCATAATAATAGATCTAATTCTTAGGGAACTATTATAAATTCTATTTTAAGATTTTCCTGGACGAGTATGCATCTTCTCAGTGACCTTTTCTATCTATTTCTTGCTAAATTATGTAGGAAATATAAATATAATGATTGTATAAGGAATTTAATGATTAAATGACACATCAACATGATACTCCATAAGATAATTATCCTGAAAAAAATTAAGATAAAAGTTTTGAATATCACTAAATATGCTACTGTTCTCCCTTACACATAGGATCCCCATTTTAAGGGAGATAAAACCCTAGCTATCCAGCCCCGCATCCTCAATGATAGGAAGATAGCTTGGAAATACTATAGTAGATAATCTAATATATCATATTCTTATTTCCACTCCCTGAGATTCAAGATCCCCAAATTCCATAATGGACAAAATATCTGAATAATAGACAATATAACTGGATAACCCACTATAACATAGATCGAGATAAATGAAATACCAAGAACCTAATATGAGTTATCTATCTTCAGTCAGAGATTCCCCTTCTCATAACTCACCATTTACTGATACATTAACTCCAAAAATGATTTATTCCAAAGGGAACCCTCTTTATTCTATTAAACCATTTTAACGTTAATAAAATCTACATAATAAGACCCACCAAAAAATCATGTGCAGATAACGAACTACTGACATTTCTAAAAATTGGAAAGTAAACACTTATGAAATGTGGAATGAAAATTATGAAATCAAATTCATTTTAATAGATTATTTTAATTTTCTCAAAATTAGCTAATTGGAAACTCATGATACATCAATCCCAATTCATATACATCACTGATGTCTCTGTCCCTAATGAATAATAATTTCACATACCACATTTAATGAGCTTAATAACATAACATTGGGTAACTTTGGCCATAAAATCCTATGTCCTACTTGGTCTACCATTCTTATATCATAGAATAATTTAATATGATATTTTTTCCCTAAAAAAATAAGAATTATCTATAGTTATTAACTCCAAACTCTATCCCAACTCTATACCAAAGATTTTATAAATCATAATTATTACCCACCACTACTAGGAACCATTTTTGGGAGTACAATAATGATGAGAGTGACCCTTGAGGCTCACCTATATTAGAAATTGTGTTGGATATTAGAAATCCGGGTATAAGACCTATAAATAAGAGGAATTAGCCACATATATTTTAGGAATAAATTATGTAATACCCTAATAATTACCACAATGTAAAAATGATCAAAAATCCATAATGAAAGATACCTTAGTAAAAATAAAATCTCCAAAAGAAAAATACTAAAATAATATCCTAGGAAGATAATTAATATCCAATCCAAAACACTATGTTTCTAATATCCTAAACTATCAAGAAAATCTCATGAGATACATGAAAAATAATTTAAATATATAGGGTATAGTGTAGAAAGAATACATAGTTGGATTAGACTCAAGATTATTCCTTAAATAGTGAAAGATGAATATTAATTCTCATGTAAATAGATAAAAAATTAATAAGAAACTATGTTGTAAAATATCACCAAATCTCACCAATGGACAAAAAAATAACATCCATGATAATAAATTAGTAATAAACAATAAATCAATGTTATTTACTTCCTCTTACCCACAATTTTTTCACTATTATTCCACAAAGTCAAATTTAACAAGTATATGATCACTTTTGGAACCATTCTCTAACACACTATAAAAATCCCACCACATTTGATACGGGTCTGACCATTTCCCTTCCTATTCCAACATCTTGAAGTGTTTAACAAATTTTATTGGAATTAATCCAACCATATGATAATCACAATCGGAAATGTATATCCACTTTTGCAACCCAAATAGAATCCTCATCACATATCCCTCACATTAGAGTATGGAGAACTTAATGTATATCAAGATCTTCCCCATTCCTACCACGTGTGACCCCCAACAAGTGTCACCACCAAATATACATAGAAAATTCTTTATACAAAACCTATAAGGGAGATTTGGAGGAAAGAGTAGCTGTATAAGGCCTGAGCCTTAAACATTACATACTCTTGAGTTAAGTCAAGAATTCACATTGAAGATATTTTTATGTTTAGAGTTTTAGAGTCTTATTCCATAACTATTACATTACATCTCAAATATTACAATATACACACCCGTATTTACCTACATCGCGTTACCTAGTGCATTTGAGAGCTATCTGGGGCTCACCCTCCCTAGGTTTATCATAGAACCACCCGTATTTGGTTTACCATGTATCCACCTATCAAATATTGAAGTACCATTACATAATCATAACACATAAAATATTGACATATCAACATTTCAGTCATCAATTAGAAGAAATAAATTCAATATATTTAAATATACAATCCCTTTCCAAAACGTATTTAAAACATTTAATAAAGAGATTTTTAAATAAATTTGTCCCATACCAATTTGAAATTTTAAAAGGAAATAAGATTTTAATACATTAATTTCCATATAAATAAATCCAAAAAACAATTTTTAAAACATGGAAATTAATGAGAAATATTTAGATGATTCAATATTCAAAACATTTTCAATAATGAAATAGTTAAAGATTCTATGACCGCTTGAGAAAATACTTGAATAATAATAAATAAAGAATAACATTAAACAAAAACTATAATATCATGGGAATAAAGAGTTTCATGATATAATATTTCAAAGGGGAGTATATATACCTCATAGGATAATAATGGTGCACAATATCAAGGTATGCCTCAATGAAAGGAGATTGAGACATAGTCCCTTACAAAGATCCTATAAAGGATGTAAGAATTTATTAATGTGGTGAATATGTGTATAAATGGTATATCCAGAAAATGGGAAGTGGAAATTATATAATTAATAAATAAAAAATTATTTCACACATAATCATGTAATAATATAATCAATTAAGTATACGTAAAACCCAATGAGAGGAAATTGATTTTAGAAATTCCCTTATTAAAATTTGACAACTTAACAACATCACTTAAAAATTAATAAAATTAGTTGATGAGAGAAAAAAGGTTCTTTAATCAATTGGAGATAAAATAGACAGAAATGAGTACATATAAGAACATATCCCATCGTAAGAAAATTTAAATTAAAATACATAACATAAAATATGTCTTTGACTAAAAGAAGAGGGTGAATGGTTTCTTTACCTTGAGCCCAAATTTTAATGTACGTTCCTTGTTCTTCCAGAATAATGAACCTAAGTAAATTTATAAATGATTCATCACCTTTTTCGAGTTTATTACTCCTTTTATATCACTTATTACCATGTTATAAACATTATATAATTATTTTGGTTAACATCGTTCATTTTGTCGATATTTGGTTCTTGAGTTAAAAATGAACATGTTATAATTACAAATTGTCTATGAGGTCAAAGGTACATTATATCTATAATTATATTCATTATTTAGATATCATATATATTATTTCTATCCTATATATATATGTATTTATAATTTTCCATAACATTCGGAGATAAGTAATGAAATGCACCATTCATGGAGACGGTAAGCCATACGTACGCATAAACAATACTTTCATTTTTTTAATGGAATGGAAAATAAATTAAACATAGGTATATTATAATTCCAGTATAATATCATATTTTATAAACGTTAAACATGATCATTAATGTCATCCTCTATACATTTCGTGTAAGGAATGAATGAGTCATATCACTTTGATGGGGAAGTAGTCTGTACTTCCTCAAAAGAAATTATCATATTTACACATTATGGAAAGTATAAAGGAATGATTTAAATTAAAAAAGAATAGATAAAATATAATTATAATATATATCATATATAAATATAGTTCCACCATAATGGCCCCTATGATAGGTGGTAGGGGAAAATTAAACAAACATCATTTCGTGAGGCAGTAGTTCGATGTATAGGGAAATAGTATGTTCATATCCATTGGATGGAGGGTTTTGTAAGTATAGTTAGAATAATTACCACTAAAAAAAATCCTATTATATTAAATATACTGATTTTTTATAAAAAATGGAGTAATATGAGTATAGGGTTTTGGATAAGGAAAATAAATGGAAGAAGTTTGAGAGAAGACATTACCTCAAATCAGGTAACTCCAATTTATTTAAGCTAAATGGACTTATTGAATTTAATTATACAAAAGATAAGGCTTATAGGAGGAATAGAGTGATATTTTGAGATTATTTTTTAAGAGGTTGTATGACCCAAGGGGGATTGAGAGGTGTGAAAAAGGGTTAGAGGTGGTGGCCTTTTATAAGGGGGAGGAGGGGTACTTTATGAATGTTTGAAATAATATTTTTTATTATAAACTGAATTTCGATTTTAAAAAGGTCAAAAAATCATTTAATTAGATTATTAGATGATTATTGTTCTAAATAATCTCAAAAAATTGTTTTTTGACATGTTTTGGTTTCAAATTTAACCTTATCATTTAGCTTTAACCCTTAGTAAACTTATTTGACTATTAGCATGTCTTATTGTATATTTATACAATATGGTTAATATAGTTACTATAAAATCCCAATAGAACCTCAAATGGTTCGTTAATAACATGTTAAACCATATAAAATCATTTTACCAAATATTAGTTTATTGTTTAATTATATAATTTAAAAAAAAATTATTTTTTTTAAAAAATAATTTATGTCAATTTATATACTATTCAAATAATGACTATAAAAAAATCAATAACAATATGATTATTTTGAAGAACCTTTATTAATTAAAATATAAACATCCATAATTATCCCTTAAATTCTTGGATGGCATAAAAAGGTTCAAAATAGAATTATTTTAATTTTTATAACCACATTTATTTAAAACATTCATCAATAAGATAATCATTACTTCATCATTGTGTCATAAATAAAATTAATTTATTTGATGTCTAAAACTTATAAATAAAATACCATGATGTAGGAAATATTTTTAGATTTATAATTACCATTGAAAGTTGAATATATCACTAATATTACCACATATGAAAATTGTTTTAGCAAAAGATATATGTTTATGTTATATTTTCTTTAACTTTAAATTAAAAGTAATTAAATATCATTTTCATGCCCAAGTGGCTCCATGAGGTCCCAAAATAGACACAAGGATTCCAATGGTTGGGAATATCCCATAAAATTGGGCTAGGACACGTTTATGTGTAGGTTAATATTATTATAATATTATTTTTACCCATATTTACATGATTTACCCTTTAACCATAGTAAATAAAATAATTACTAAAGTTAATATTCATAATGTCCAAAAATAAAAGGAACCTATTTAAACAATTTGGACCTCCAAATTCAAAATATGGAATCCATTTTTAAAAATTCAAAACACAGAAGTTACAGATACTAATTTAAAACAAATTCTCATTGTCAAAACCACAAAGCGTGTTTTTTATAAGTAAAAACTACAAAATGATTGACATGTATTTATTTACAATATCAATGTGAAATTACTTCTAATGAAAAAAATTATATTAAATGGTAAAAATATAATCCAATTAAACATTAAAATAATTTTAAATTATTATATAACTATATATATATATATATTATATTAAAAGTCAGTTTTGAATTAAAATTCAGTATTTTTCAAAAAATTTTAAAAAATGAACTTTATCAGAAAAATACCTAAATTTCATCCAAAGTAAACTTTGATTTTCCTGTTATAAAGAATTTTTTTTGTAAAATAAATCATATATAGGTGTAAAAACTAGATTTAAAAATGGTTCACCATCAAAAGGCGGCAAAACTGCATTTTTAGAAAAATACTCCTTTTATCTGAAAAAATGAATTTGTTCTTATATTATATCTAGAAAAAATATAGAATGAATTTAAAACGTTACAGTGAATATATATCATATATTTTAATTAAATAAAAAATCTATAAATAGTGATTTTAAAACACAATTATTCTCTTTTAAATAGGTTTTCATAAAAAACATCTATTATATTCAATTGGTTATTATTTCCATTTCTATTAAGATTGGAAAGCAATGAATCATTATTTAAATATATGTAAACTATATTTCAAAATTATATTGATAATATTTATTCATAACATTACAGTGGCTAGGTGCTATCTACAATTTGAAATAATAATAATATTATTGTTTTAATTTTCTGTATAACTCAATGTTGTGTGCAATGTATGATTTTGGAGAAGCCCATTATTGCTTGTCGATTATGCTATAAGAAAAAGCGCCCCCTTTAACTTATAATTAATATCATATTCATAAGTATTAATATAAATCCAAAATAATTATTCTATAAATACCTATTTCGTTACATCCTTCTCCACTTTTAGAAATTTCATCCTCGCATTTTTAAAATTGGTCTTGGAAAATTCATTGAAAGTCCCACATCAGAAAAATAGTCCATAAAACTATAACATTAAATGAAATAAATATAATAATACAAGTCAGTCTAGAAAACACATACTATAATTCTAGGAAAACATGGATATGTAATAGTAAACTAACATTTATGTTCTGATGGAGGGTGATAGAAAACACGATCAGGAGAAATCTAACCTCCAGAAAGCCACAAACTTGTGACGGGTTATGTGGTATTTGATTTCACAGTAGGAAAAGTATACAAACAATGGGTTTTTTATTTTATGTTCCATTTTATAAAGCTTCAGAATTTATTTATGATGTTGAAAAAGTACATAAGTTAATATAATTACTTTTTAAGTAGAATTTCACCCTTTAATAAATTCCTATCAAAAATCATATTTTGTCCAAACGATGAGTATTCAAGATGATGTGGTCACACCTGAAGTACTAGAATAATCTTCTAGAGAATAACATGATCCACAAAAGATAAACCATATATTTCCCGTATCTTTAGACATTGACCAAAGAAAAATTGTTAGTACATGATTAGATAATCCCCAAAATGGATAATCCTTTATAAAAAGAAATACTAATCAAAATCTCCAAAATTGACAAAACAATAAACAAAGCTCAATAATGACCATTCAATTCACAATTGTCCATAAAATTATTCATAATAATCTAAACTATATTTGGAAGCCAAAATGAAGAAGGATTTTATCACATAGTCTTCCACAAAAATCTGATAATTTATCTCCCAATAACTACATCTAATCTAAAATTCTCACACTGAAATTTAATTACCCTAATCACATATTATGTATGATAGGTTAATCATTTCCATAAATAACTCAAATCTCTATATGTCCAAAAAATAAAAGATAATTCCTTCTTAAATAACATTTTCACATGTCAATATTCAGGGTTACACATACAAAAAAATGTCATCCAAAGTAATCCCATCATCAAAAGAGCCTTAATAATTTTAAGCATTTCATCATCCTAAAATCTATAATAATCCTTGAATCCATTATATTTAGACTTCTTACTCAATAAAATTTCTTCATGATCCATTAACTATTCATTTCAAACATATTCTATAATAATTCGTTCCTACAAACAAAATCATGAATCATATCCTAAGATTAAATAATTTCAAAACATCAGCTACGAAATAATCCATACCTTTATCTATCCATTGTCAGTTTGCTCGTCCTCAATTGGAATGGAAGTAGGTATTGGTAAACATATATTTGAATGATCATGATGATCCCATTCTTGAAACTTCTTTCTAGGAAATATATTTTTGTAATGAATAGGCACCCCTCATAATAAAATGTAAATTAAAATACATAACATAAAAGAAGTATTTGAATAAAAGAGGAGGGTGAACGGTTCCCTTACCTTGCGTCTAACTTGTCATGTATGTTCCTTGTCATTCCGGTATAATAAAATTATGCTAATTTATATTTTCTTCAGATCCATTATAAATTTTAATTATCCTTTTATATCCTTTATTACTATGTTATAAACATTACATAATTATTTAAGTTAATATCTATCATTTTTTCGATATATGGTACTTGAGTCATTAATGAACTAGTTATAATTACAAATAGTCTTTGTGGTAAAAACTACATTATCTTAAGAACGATAATAATTATTAAGATATCATATATATCAAATATATATAGTATATATGTATTTATAATATAACTTAACATTTGGATATAAGAAATTAAATGCACCGTTCATGGAGATGATAAGCCGTACGTATGCATGAACACTAATTTCATTTCTTTTTCATATTTAAAGGAATAAAAAGTAAATTATACATAGGTATATTATAATTATAGTGTAATATAATATTTTATATACATTACATAAGTTCCTTAATGCCTTCCTTTATATGTTCTAGGTATGGCATGAACGAGTGGTATCACATTAAGGGGGCGGTAGTCCACACTTACTCAAATGAAATTATCGTATTTACACATTATATAAATTATAAAGATATGATTTAAATAAAATATAAAATAATAGATACAATATAAACATAACATATATCGTATATAAATATAGTTTTGTCCTAATGGTTACCATGAGAGGTGGTATGGTAAAATCGAACAATCATTGTTTCGTGAGGAAAAAGATCACCGTACACAGAAACAATATGTTCATATCTATTAGATGGATGTGTGTGTAAGTGTAGTTTGAGTAATTATAATAAAAATATCATAGTATATTAAACACACTAGTTTTTTTATAAAATAATTGAGATAAGATATTTTTTTTGGTTGGGGAAGGAAAAGAAATGAAAGAAGCATTAGAGAAGACATTACCTAAAATTGGGTAACTACTTAAATTTTAAGCTAAAAGGCCTGATTTTATTTACTTCTAACAAAGTAAAGGATTATAAGAGAAATATAGGGATTTTTGGAGCTTATTTTGTATGATTTTGGATGAACCAAGGGGCGTGATATGTATGAGTAGGGGTTAAAGGTGGTGGCCTTTTATAAGTGAGAGGATGGGTTCTTTAGGAATATTTGAAAGATTATTTTATTATAAACTTATTTTTGATTTTCCAAAGGTCCAAAAATAATTTAATTTTACTATAAGATGATTATTTTTCTAAATACTCTCAACCAATAGTTTTTGGACAATTTTTGGTTTCAAATTTAACCTTATCATTTAGCTTTAACACTTTGATACAATATTTTACTCTAACCATGTCTTCTTGTATATTCATACTATATAGTTAATAAAGTTACAATAAAATTATTATATAACCTAAAGTGTTACATTAATGAAAAATTAATTATCATTTACGTAATTTTCCAAAATCATATATTTCTAGGACTAATTTATCATTTAATAAAATAGTATTTGGTTTAAGAACTCATATAAGTCAATTTATATACTGTTCATATCACGACTATTAAAAAAATCCATAAAAACTTGATTCCTTCATAGAAAGTTCCTTAATTCAAATATAATAATTCATAAATATACCTAAAATTCGTGGATGGAATAAAAAGATCAAAAAAAATTATTTTAATTTTTATAATATCATTTAATTATAAACATTCATTAATAAGGTAATCACTACATTATCATTGTGTCATAAATAAATAAATTTATTGGGTGTCTAAAAATTATAAATACAATACCATGATGTAGAAAATCTTTTTATCATTCTAATTACTATTTATAGTCGAAGATATCACTTATATAACCCAATGTAAAAATTGTTTTAGTAAAAGATATATGTGTATGTTATATTTTTCTTTAACATTAAATTAAAAGTAATTTAATGTCATTTTCACTGACAAGTGGCTCCATGGGGTCCCAAAATCGAGCCAAGAATACCCATAGTCTGAAATATCTCATCAAATATTAATAAAAAACCTATTAGGGTAGTTTAATATTATTATAATATTATTTTTTACTCTTATTTACCAAATTTACCCTTTAACAATGATAAATTAAATAATTACTGAAGTCATTATTCATAATGTATAAAAATAAAAGTTACCAATATACATAATTTTGACCTCATAATTCCAAATATGGAATCTGTTTTTCCAAATTCAAAACACAGAAGTTGTATTAATTAATATAAAATTAATTCATATTTTCCAAAACCAAAAACATATTTTTAAGAAGTAAAAACTACCAAAAGATTGACACGCATTTATGTCCAATTTCAAATGGAAATTACTTTCAATGACCAAAATTGGATTAATTTATTAAAATATAATTCAAACACACTTTAAAACCAATTAAAAGTTCAATATAACAATATAAATAAATTATACCAAAAGACATTTTTGAATTAAAATGCAGTATTTTTTACTATTTATTAAAAAATTATCTTTTGTAGAAAAATACCAAAATTTCATCCCAAATAAATTTTAATGTTTCACATAAAAAGAAGAATTTTATTTTTTCTAATAATACATATATTGGTGTCAAAAAATATATTTAAAAAGGGTTCACCGTCAATAGGCTGTAAAACTGCATTTTAAAAAAAATACATCATTTATCTGAAAAAATTATTTTTCCTTATATCAAATATAGAAAAAATTTAAAATGAATTTAAAAAATTACATTTAATATTTATCATATACATTTAATTAAATAAAAATCCACAAAGAGTGATATGGAAACACAATTTTTCCCTTTAAAATAGGTTTTCATACAAACACATCCATTATATTCAATTGGTTTTTATTTCCATTTCTAATAAATTTGGTAACCAATGAATCATTATTTAAATATATGTAAACTGTATTTCAAAATTCTATTGATACTATTCATTCCGATTATTCCACCTTCTAGGAATTAACTACCATTTAAAATAATAATAATATTATTTTATTATTCTTCAGTATAACCCAATGGTGTTTGCAATACAAGATATCAGAAAAGCCCATTGTTGTGAGTTGTGTATGCCATCAGAAAAAGAATCCCCTTTAACATAAAAATAATATCTTATTCATACGTATTAATATAAATCAAAATGTATTATTCTATAAATACCTGGGTCATTACAAGTTGACCAACCATTCCCCTTTCAATATGGATGGTAGGATGACATGAAGAACACACAACATTTAGGAATCATTAAGTATATCATAATTGGGGGTGAATAAGATGAAATTTCAAAAAATATAATTGTATTAGACAACAACAAACAAGATCATCATAAAAATATGACACCAACACCATATATTCATAACTCAAACCCATCTCCACATAACCATCAACAAATACTGCCACTATTTCTAAATATATTACCACAAACCAAACCTTGCTGACATGTTAAAGATCTATTTAAATAATTCCAAATATCTAATTCATTAATAATAGTTCTATTTAATTCACACATAATTATTAATATTCCATTAAAATTTATTTTCCATTACTAAAAAAACATTGAAATCATACCCATATATCATCGATATCAATATAATCATTTCATAAATATTACATGCCCAAAGACACCACAATCACTGGATGTCCATCTACCAAGAACAAAAAAATCATCCCACGCTAAAAAATAATGACCACACTTCCCATCAATTACCATTACCAATAACTAATACATTCCCATAAATTATGAAATCATTACCACATAATATATCCAAAATAATAAAAAAATTTAAAATAAAATTATTTTCAACAACACACATTAATATTTTTTTAATACTAAAAACCTCTCCAAATAAATTCATGTGCCCATGTAATTTGATTCTTTCACACAAATGTTTGATAACTATTTGTAATTATATATATTTTTATACAAATGTAATATAATATTCATGAAATATAATCAGTAAAAAATTCTCCCAAATATAAAATATTTTGATAAATTATTGAAAAAAAGTTTCAATAACATGAGATATAGAGTATAAATAGGTAAAGACATGAAAAAAACACCTCCTCACAATTATTATGATTTTGGTAAATTATATTCATAATTAAATCATTAATATATACCAAATTAAAGAAAATAATTTCTAATTACACAATTAATATATAAAAGAAATGAGTTATTGAATTGTCTACATTAACCAATGATTTGGTGAATACTGTACGTGAACAACATGGAGAATAGATGATCTCAATGACCAAGTGAAATAAAGAAAACTCATAACCCAAGAAATTGTTAATACCCATAAAAATAAAAATACCAGATCATAAAAAATAACCAAACCACTAGAACCACACTCTTAAAATGAAGAATATAGAGGTAAATAAGACGAAAATATAGAGAAGTATCTTTGGATGGAAGAATAGTCAGTCTTAAAAATTATGATCAAAATCTTCCTATGAGATGGAATGAGTCTCCTAAAAAAGCTATATGTCACTTAATGTTTTAGAGAAAATTATGGGATCCAAAAAAAATGGAGGGAACTAATATATTTTTTCCTTCCTCAAAAAGTACATTTCCATGGTGAGACAAGACATCACAACACCCCAAATGTCATAAAAACTCAATTTCAGGACATTAAAATATACCAACACTCAATCAAAATTTTATTTAAACCACACCCTTAAAATCTAAAATGTAAATCACCTTAAAATATCTCATATTTATCAAGATTATTTTTATAAATCTTAAACTACTGAGGTTTGGTCACACCATGACATGAAACCCCTTGTTGTAACACTACTCTAGGAAACACCACCGAATCATAGAATATAAGCTACATTACATGGTGAACATTATCACACAAGAAAGATAATGGAAAAAATCAACTACTTCCCATACATATTGTGTCATAAACTCAACCCTTCATGCCAAAACAATAAAAATGGAAATGAAAACGTCAGAGTCATTACTCTCTTTGAAAACAACACACTTTTAACTATATCCCATAACCATCACTGGTTATGTTGGAAAATGTATCATATCAACGACTCATCCGATATACATTTTCATTTTATAAATAGAAATTCACTTCTACTATATCAAACCATTCACATCATGAATTGGATGGCTGCACCATGACCTCCCTCTCCAAATAGAAAATCCTTTTCTGATAATCAAAATTATTACTCAAAACTCATGCCAACACATCTAATATGTGAACCCAAAAAACTATAAATCCTTGAATGGGAAATAAATAATAATTTGAGTATTTTTTGGATGAAAATTACTTAAAATGTAATTTTTAAATAATAAATATGTGATGGTATTTATAGAAAAAATATAGATTGAAATGAAAAATTAGTTAAATGATAGAATAGAAAAACTGATATGTATAAAGGAACATAAGACCACGATTTAGAACTTGGATTTAATAATTCTTTTTCTAAAATGTATAAACAATTTCTTCTTGAGAAACTATTTGGAATTCACAAGTATGATGAAAATATTTCAATGAAATATTAAATGTTAATTCCTACTCAAGACGATATGTTAATGAATATAAAGTATGAACCATGAGATACACATCTCTCAATGTATAATGAGAAAAAACATATTCAAAATAGGAAACATAATATATAATTAGAAATGAAATCTTGATGTGTTCTCTCAGAAATGGATCTATAAGTAAAAGAGTATATTGGTTAATTAGAAATTATCAATATTGTTTCTCTAATAAAATAGAAATCCATATCCACATTATTCTCACAAATATTGTGTTTGTTCTTTATATATATGTAATTGTTGTCAATGAATGATTAAATGGGGTAACTAAGTGCAAGGATGTTAGTTTTATAATGTTGAACATCTAGGATGACACCATCTTGGAGTGGTTTCAATATTTATTATTTTGATACAAATTTATTGAAGAGAACATGTTCTGTGAGTAACACTAGAGTTTATACATCGATGGGGTAAGGTTTTAGAAGATTCAAAAATCAATTTATCCTTGAAAATTTTCACTTTAATTAATTTTATTGTAATATATTATTTAATATTTAAATTTTTTATTTTTTGAACCTTATTTTTTGAAAAATCAATTCATTATTTAAATGGGTTATGTTTAGTGGACCAATGACCAAAAATGAAAAAATAAATTGTCCACCTATGTAGTTTAAGGTGATTTTTTTACTTATATTTATATATACCTTAATATGTTTGAAATAATCCAGGTTTAAAATTTTGAGAATATGTGAAAAAATTGAATCATATTTAAAATATATATGATCATCCCCTAAGAAATGGATTTTGAATTAGTAATATATTCATCTCATATTGTGGACATCTTTTCAGTCTAGATTAATCACACATGTTTTATACCCCAATAATGACTCGCATAGATAGAGTATAATAATTCATTGTAAATTTTTTCAAATAAATTGAATCCGTCATCTATAAAAAGTATATTTTACATATTTTAAATAAGGCCGTGATTGAAGAAAATTATATTTACAAATTTATATGTCTTTTAAATGTCTATATTAAAAATAAATAAAAATAAAAATATTTTTTTAAAATAAATTTACAATATTTTTTATTTTTTTAATAAGAATCAAATGAATTTTCTGGACTTATGTATTTTGAGGAGAAAAAATAGATGGAGATTTATGTTTCAAAGCCTATTACTGAGAATATGGAATGGATTTCCAATGTATGATGTTATCATATCATGAGTTGGATGATTTTTTTATCATCATTAAGCCTAAAGATAATTTTTTTATAAGCGTATTTTGTAATAATTATGATAATAAAGGATTTTGATTTAGAGGGAATATTGATGTGAGAAGTTTACAATAATCTTCGTACTAATATGGTTTTATATTTTATGATTATTGGAAATGATTATTAATGTACAATATTCTAAAATTGAAAATACTGTTATAGTTCCATTCATAAGAGGAATGCTGAAGATGAGTTTAAGTACACTATAATAATAATATTTAATAAATAGTAAACATTTATAAATGTTATCATCATGTTGGACTTATTATTTCATTGAAGTTCATTATTACAATTGGTTTGTGAAAATTAGAATAATTTTTAATGGATATTAGTTCTATGGTGTGATATGATTTCAATATATTATATCGCTATTATTATCACTACAAGAAATTAGATCTTTCCCAATGCTTCTATACCAACGGTTTGAAAAAACCGTTGGTATAGGTCCCCTTTCCCAACGGTTTGGCCAAACCGTTGGGAAAGGCCCCCCAAATTGGCCACTTATCCCAACGGTTTGGCCAAACCGTTGGGAAAGGCCCCCCAAATATACCACTTTTCCCAACGGTTTGGCCAAACCATTGGGATAGGTCCCTAAATATGCCACTTTTCCCAATGGTTTGGCCAAACCATTGGGAAAGGTAGACCTATCCCAACGGTTTGGCCAAACCATTGGGAAAAGTGGCCCAAAAATTCAACATCCTCCACAAGATGAAAATCACAACCAAATACCTATACCAATGGTTGTTAAAACCATTGGTATAGGTCTATACCAACGGTTTTAACAACCGTTGGTATAGGTACTTTCATTTTTTTATCAGAACATCGTACCAAAAACATTATATAAATCAAAATTTAAAATATTTATGAGAATATATATATATATTTATGTAATTATGATAAGAAAAGTCATGTTAGGTTAGTGGTTGAGTCGTTCAATGATAAACAAGGGGTCCTGTGATCAAATCCTAGAGGATGTTTTAATTTTGGAATTTATATACCAACGGTTTCATTACCGTTGGTATAGATTTCATATTACCTATACCAATGGTTTCCAAAACTATTGGTATAGGTCTATACCAACGGATTTTGGAAAACCGTTGGTATAGACCTATCCCAACGACTTACTTGGCTACGGTTCTCCAAACCGTTGGTATAGGCTATACCAACGGTTTGGAGGCCTATACCAACGGTTCCAAACCGTTGGTAAAGGTTAGTTTTCCAGTAGTGTATGATTTTAATGCTTTTTAGAAGTTCTATACATGTATTTTAAAATCATTGAGATTATTATATCATACGGTAATATATATGGAATATTTTTTTGGAGTAGTGACAACTAATTAATATAGTGGAATATTAAATACTCTAAGGAATATTTAAATGATACATTAGTATTAGAAATATTTCTATTATTGATTGATGTTTATTTAGAGTTTTTCTAAATTTATTTAATGTGCCAAAATGATCCCAAGGACTTTTGATAAGTTTTTGAAATTATGGAAGATGAATTGGTGAGTCTTGAAGTATGTTATTTGGAATCTGTTACTCTGGTAGTTAATAAAATAATAGGAAATACGAAAATTTGGATGTTTTGGTTTTAGTATGTTTGAATTTGATAATTATTTTGAAAATATTTTCATGTTCACAAATGAATTAAAGTAAACATACAGTATACATGAGGTCTTCTTGAGTAGGCTAAGAATAAATTCATCCAGAACCTTAATAAATGAATTTAATAATGAAAGTATATAATAATATATTTTTGAAAACTGAAATACATTAAATTGAATATAAGGATTTGCAAAAGTAAATTGGAGTTAGTTATTTTATAAGTGTAATGCTACTAAATACATAAAATTGGTTTATAGAAAGTTATAATCATATGATTATCAAAGGGGGCCTATGAGTAAAAAGAATTTTTTAAAGATGCATATTTTTAGAAGCATACATAGAGGTCTGGATATTAATCATTCAGATGTATAATTCTGAAGAGTAATTTTATCAATTCATAACTCTTTCTTTTATATTACGCATATCATAGAGTGATTCTTAAGAAATTATTCAATTGATTACTTGTGGAGAATATATAAATAATTCAAAATAACACAATAAATTAAATAACCATGTATTGAATCTATTTTTTTTACTATAACACAATCCAGTAATATTCAGAATTTTTATATGAAATCAAACTATGACATAATTTTTAATGTTGTGAATCTCTCTAAATAATATTAACACATCAAACATGTTGTTTTAAGATACAGTCATGTTTCTATGATAAGTCTGTGAAATTGTGCAATATGAAGAGTACTACATGGGAGACCTATATTTACAGATGATATCCTTCATAATATTGTATCATTTCAAAAATTAGATAATAAACTGGGTCAAACCGTTATTGGATTTGAAAAAATTCCACAAAAATATAAATAGTGTTTTCAATGTGAGATATTCTATTACATTGCGATTTTTCTGCTGCACATTTTCTCATAAATTTTGAAATTAAAATTTTATAACTTTTTTGTAATGATAAAGCTACCAAAATATTGGATATCATATGGACGTTAAGGATCAGTTTAAAAGGATAAATGATGAATGAAATATTAAGGAAATTTTAAATTTTTTAAATTAGGTAATTCATAATTAATTTATAAAAAAATAGATCTAGAAGAATAACCCAGTATATAATAATATATGAAGGATAGTGAGTTTTGTTTATCAAAAGAAAGAACTAACATTGCTATCTGGAATATTATTTTTTCCAAAGACTTGATGTTTTCCAAAGCTGTGAGTTATTTTATTATCTGTGTATCTAGAAAAATATAGAGAGAGAGAGAGACCAACCATTTTTTTTGTTGGTAATCCTATATGATAAAGAAGAAGAGGAATTATGGATTGTAAAATCACTATATCATAAGGACTTAATCTTTAAATTCCATAAATCATGTGGAACTTTTGATCACCGAACAACGATAGTCTAATACCATTTGGATTGAAGAGTTTCATGTAATGAATTGAGAATTTTGTAGGATTAGTAATTTTATTTGAATATTTGACCAAAGATAATTCAATAAATACATTCCAAATCAGACATTATGAAGAATAATGGTGAATGTTATATTTTTAAATGAATTTTATATTTGTACTAGAAGATAATATCTATAGGTTTCTACTTGAATTGTACCTTGTTGGTTCCAGGAGAAAAATACCAAGGGCATACCATTTCATTGTATTTATATTGATTAAAATAATTGACATTTATATTCTAGAAATAATAACAACAATTCACATGGAATGTAGTTGCCTGCAATGGATGTGAAATTAATCATGAAATCTTAGTTCACAAAATTGTCTATTTTTATCATTATATGAATGTATACATAATGGTATAAATGTGTGAGAGATCCATTTGCTAAAGAGGATATGTGGTAAGAGAGGGGAGAAAATTTTATTTTATTAAATGATCAACAAAATTAATGCATACCCTATATGTTATTTTCACTAATCATAGTGTGAAAATGTTAAACTTTTTGTGATATAATATAAAATTAAACCACTTTTCACTTATTTAGTAATAAATGATACAGACCACGTGATGAATTTATTTTTTGTACACCACTTGAATATTTTCATTTATCGAATAACTGGATACATCTATCTTAAATAAACTAGTTTACACATTTTCTATTCTAGACATAATATTATTTGTCATTTAGCTTTTAAGGCTAATAAATTCATTTAACCAATCACCTTACTTAAATAATTCATATGGAAATAACATAATCATATAATTTTTCATCACTCCCTATCTTGTAAAATAAAAAATATAGCTACTGGAATAATATTTTCCATCAATATATAAGGATCATGATATTCAAAACTATTTAACATAATGTTTCTCAATGAAGTAGGATTCCAAATATTTTAAAAGTACTCCACATGAATATTAACTAAAATAAGAAATTTTAAAGATTTCCTATATGATTCCATATAACATAAAAGATGTTGGAAAAATATATACCAAATATTTTTTAAATATTTCATTTTTTATCTTATTCATAAAGAAATCAAGCATATCCTTAGTTGTCCAATAATTTTATCACATACATTATTTTTGATATGATATTTTAGATTAAATAGAATTATTTTACAAATAAATCATCTCAAGGTTATTATAAAATTATTTATCAAATTAAATATTAACACAATATTTCATTTAAAGTAGTTTACAATTTTATTTCTATATACATGGAAATTTTTTCCATCCAAATTTTATCTTAATGTAGATAAATAAGTAGTAAGATGAAACCATTTTTAATTTCACTATTATCCAAGGAATAAAATGTAAATAGAGTCAATATGATTAGGTCTCATGGGATTGATATCTAGGTGATTTTTTATCTTTGGAATTCAAATTAAGAGTATATGCTTCAGGACATACTTTAGAGGTTTTAGAGGATGTTCTAGTGGTGTTAAGATAGTATAACATTTATTTTTTTATTTATTGGGTATTTTATAGTGGTCATAACAATAAGAAATCATAACCCCTATGGTAATTTACCAAACATCCATTGGAATGGGATATTATACAAAACTTCTTAGCCAACTAATTTATTCCTAATATAGGACCATCAAAATTGTTGTGGTCTCACTTGGATTTTAGTAATGGTAAATTAAATACTAGTGGAACCACCAAACTATAATTTTAAGTGTTGTAATAAAGGAAAATTTTGAGGGAGTTTAATAACACTCCAATGTTACTTCTAAATTATATGGGATTAAAAAAAATGGTATTAACTCAACATTACTATAATCCCTAATTATTCATTGATAATATATGTTTTTTTCTTAAGATATGGTACATCAATTTTATTAGTTTCTTACTCTATTGACTTCTGCGCTTTCCCCTTTCATTCCCAATATTTTTTGCAGGGGTAAACTAGAAATGTTTAAGTAATTTTTCTGTATCATTGTGAAATCAGACCCCAATAATGAGATATTGTCATTTTGTGTCTAGTGGAAGGTCAAATATGAGGAACACATATCGTTTCCAATCACTTAGGTAAAGGTTTATTTCCACATAAATGTTTCTTGGAATCCCATCAAACTTAAACTAAAAAAATTATTATTTTGATTACGATTTTGGATTATTTATTTATGCAAAGTTAAAGAGCATTAATTGGGTTTTAATCATGATTTTCAATGAGTTTTTTGATAGTTGATGTTATTTGGTGAGTTTTGATGGATTATTCCTATTATAATTTATTATTTCTTATTTTATAAACATATACATAAGTTAAATGGATGATGCATTCTTGGATTAGATAGAATGAATGTGAGTAGTTGGTTTTAATATTATGAATCTGAGGATGGTGGTATCTAAATTAAAATAACTTTTATTATATATGTTTCATGAATATTATGGAATATATGTAAGGGGATTCTGGTTTGGGAGACCAGAATGAGAATAATGAGATTATAAGATAATGCAACATACTATCTATTTAAACTATGGATTAGAAAAAGTGTTCTTTGTGGGATTAATTAATTTTTCTCCATATATTGATCACGACACTCTATAAACCATTAACATTTTGGTGATATTGGAACCATACCATTATTTGTATGGGAGAAAATTCTTGAAGTTTTAATGGTGGTTCATGAGGGATAAGTGGTTTTGTTTTGATTTTTTGGTCGACATGAAAGTTGAATTTATTTTATATTTTAAATTTAGGTTGTGTGGGTATAATATATATTTATACTATTTTATAAAAAATAATAAGATTTAACTTCGATGGGACCTATAAGTTATCCATGTTTTGGACTGTAGGATTCCCTATGAGTTCTAACATGATCATGATAGAAACACCACTTAATGTGTTTCCTTATAATAATTCCTAATGAATGGTTGGATAGAGGGATTAGTAGGTTGAAGAGATCATAATGATATGTAAAGGCATGATACTCTCATGTGTGGGTATAATGAACATGGATATTTTTAAGTTAATTTAGAATTGTTTTGTGATTAAATTTTAGAACATTAATTGTATAAATAAATATTTTTTAAAAACATTTGAGATTTATTTATTTAGTGGTTATTTTTTTGATTAAAAGGTTTATATTTGGTGTTTTAATGTAGTAAAATTGATGAAAATGTTATATGAGGTTAGAGATAAGTATGGGAGTGAAAAAAAGTTTGTTGTAGAGCTTAATTCGAACTAGTTAATTAGTGATGTGGTGTTAAGAACACAATGGGTTTAATTTGAAATGAATAACCCACTACTTTAATAAAAAGGTAACTAGATATTGATTCAGGATACCTAGTCGAATCTTGGTGAATGGTTTTCTCCCATTTAAATCCAATATTTCATCAACATGTCAATTTAAAACAAGGACTATTTTTGCATTTTCATAAATTTCAATTTTTACCAATTTAGGATCTTTACATATAGACCATAAAAATATAAGGGTTGATATCCACTCTCTCCACTATAGAGACCCAAACATTGAAGCATGGTGTTGGTGTCTATTACTATTACATTAGAAAGAATACATGTTATTAAATCATGAAGGACCGATTAGTTTAGTAGTCTTGGTAAACTAGATACATACATGATTCTTGTATTAAAAATGAATGCACTAATTACAACATATTTTTATTTCTTTTAAGTATAACATTTTCCAACTTATCATATAATTATATATTTTTCCTAAAACACTTCTTTTATTCCTAGGGAATAAAACTGAATAAGGTGAGCTCAAATTTTTTACAAGGGTAAAGAAAAAAAACAATAATAAATCAATGAGAATAATTAATATGAAGAGGTAATAACTAAAAGAACATGACATATAATCAAAAAAATGGGAAGTAAGTGAGTATAACATATAAAAACGTAATAAATAGAAACAAATTCCATTCAAATAACTAAAAACACCTGCCTTTTAATCAATGAACTAACAATGAAATGCATCCATAGATAATGTCAAATAAAAAAACCTCTTGGAAATTAAAAAATAATAATGTATGAAAAAATTGTTATTTATATAATACCATGATTCTAATGAACATTATACATTTAATGTTAAGAGCTTATAGAATAAGATTTAGTATACTACTTTTATGACCTTTCACAAGACAATTTAAATCTATATGTAGAAACATGCCTCTTCAACTTCGAAATGAACTTTAGGGGTTTGTGGAAAACTAATTTCTTTTAATGAGGTTACCTGTTTGTCGAGGGCCATAATTTAAAAGATCCCCAACCATATATTTCATCCCCAAATCAGTCATCATATACTGAATAATCAATATAATTCAAAAGTAATGTGAATTTTCTAGTATCACAGTTGAGTAAATGATATATATTTAACAATATTTTCCTAGAAAATCAAATAAAATTCCAAGTAAACACAGTATCTATAATATGTTAAATGATTTAGGAAATGAACATATATATGATATTGGATATTGATAAATTTGGTAAATTCAATGTTCAATGATCATAATAAAGTCATTATTTCTTGGGTATTAACAAATAAATAAAGGTAGTTAATTTCAATACAATCCTTTTAGAAATCATATATAAACTATACAAAGGAAAAATTAGGATGATGTCAATAAAAAATATTCCAATTGGATTATAAAAAATGGTTGTTTTCATTTATCATTAGGAATACTATAAAATATATTTTAAAAAAATTCTTAATGAATGTTTTTTTATTTTGAAATATATTTTTTAAATCATTTTAAATGAAAATGTATGTGAAAATTATTTTCATAAAAAATAAGCCTTTTAAAAATTTAAAGGGATTTTTGATGAAATTATGGGGTGTAAATCCATATATTCCATAGAAATTAAAAATTACATTCTTTTTTCATGAAAAAATCATTAAAAAATGATTTATCAACAAAGATACATGACTATTAAATTGAAATAAATATTAAAATTTGAAAATGTGTAAATATCTTTAAAAAAATTTTGAAAATGAAAACAACATTATTGAATTATTATTAATAAAATATGGTTTTTAGAAAAAATAAGTTGTCTGACTATAGTGAAAAATGATGTGTGTGTTTTTAAAAAACATTTTTCGAAACATTTTGTGTACCAAAGGGTGGGAAAATGGTACAATTAATTGGAAAAGGTATTGAATAACAATAGGATAAAAATAACTAATTGGTTTGTTGAAAAATGTTCATATAAATTCCATTAGTATAATTTAAAGAATATGAAATCTCCAATTGAATGAGATTGTGAAATAAACCCATAAAATGGTCATAATGTTGAAGTGAAAATTCATCAATGAATTTATTATGCATATAAAATGTAAATTAAAATAAAATAAGTCGAAAAAATGAAATATATAGTAAAATTCATGATAAAAAAAATCATATCATTTTAACAATAATGAGGAATTAATATTCCCCAATGAAAGGGAATTGACTCTTGAAATTTTTCAAACACTTGGATAACTTTAATTGTGAATCCCCATAAATTAATACTATACATATCATGAATAATGATTGATTAATTATATAAAATTTGAAAGTGATTTATGTACACCATATATAAGAAATAAGTTGCCCAATAATAAATTTTGCGTTAAAGAATGGAAATTGAAAATAAGTCTTGTACTACTTGGTAACTTTTGAATTGTAATCCACATAAAAAAAATAATTTCAAATAAAATACAAAATTATATGAAGATAAATTTTTTACTGACATAAAATTCAACATTGGTTGAATATACACCACAAAAAATAATCAAGTGGTGAGAATAGTGTATGCCTCATGGAACGAAATGTGAGATAAGAATCCCATTCCATGCATTTTGTTTCAGGTCACCATCCATTATTATATAATATAGTGGTTTTATGAATTTTAATAACTTATTAAAAATCAATAATCATATTTTTTGTAACACCCCAGGTAAATAAAGAATATGAAATTTTTATATTTATCCCTATTTGTGGGTAAAATTTTAATATTAATTTAAAGGGAACGCTATGCTCGATGACTTACCCAACACGCAACAACGAGTTCCTTTGAAATCTTACATTGCACTCTAATAATAAAATAATTTTATTTTAAATGGTAGTTAACACCTAGCCGTTGTAATGATGGGAATGAACAGAACTAACTACAAAATGATTATATATGTTTGTCAAATATTTTTACTTTTTACAATAAATGTTAGACGATTAAAAATGCGAATGAATCCAATTTTAAGCGTAAACATTCTAATATTCTTTAAAAGGATGATTAACCGCCTTTTGATGGAGAACCTCTTTTAAATCCAATTTTTGACAATTTTATGTGTTATATTTGACAAAATAAAATTCTTCTTTAGAATCGGGACATCAAAATTTACTTTGTGTATATTTTTGGTATTTTTCTGATAAAGTTCATTTTTTATGAATAGTGAAAAATGTTGTATTTTAATTCAAAACCCATTTTTAATATAATTTATTTATATGATTATATTATCTTTTTAATTGGTTTTAATGTGAAATTAGAATATATTTTTACCATTTAATCCAATAGTGGCCATTGGAATTAATTTCACTTTGAAATTGGACTTAAACTAGTTTCAATCTTGTAATAGATACTGTTTCATAAAAACACGCTATTTCTTTTGACAGTGGGAATTGATTATTAAATTAATTAATGAAACTAATATGTTTTTAATTATGTAAAATGTATATCATTTTTTAATTCGGAATATCAAATATATCATAGGGTGAAATTTTTGTAATTTTTTGAAAAACTGCAATTTTTGATGAATTGTGAAACCACTAAGTGGTAGTTAAAGAAACCGATTTTTTGTTTAAATGAAACATTACCACTTCTGTGTTTTGAATTTCAAAAAACCAACATACATGGTTTTCATTAATATGTAAAATGTGGTTCAATGGGATTAAAATAATTTTTTGGTGAATAGTAACTTTTATGTTTTTAATCGCGATTAGAGGTTATTAGTGTAATTTAAGGTAAAAATTATGTTTTAATAATATGAAATGACATAGACACATGTCCTAACCTCATTGGATGTGTCATGTACGACCAAGACAATCCATGGGTCAACTTGGGGACCCCATGGAGCCACTTTGGTAGGAAAATGTAATTAATAACTTTTTATTTAAAGTTAAAATAAAAATGTCACAAACATGAGTTGTTTTACTAAAAGAATTTTTAAATGGGGTTATAAAAGAAATATTTTTGACTATAAATATTCATTAGAAAGCTTAAAATATTTACTACATCAGGATATTTTTATATAATTTTTAGACATTAGATAAATTAAATTATTTATGACACCATGATGATGCAACAATTACCTCATTATTTAACGATTTAAATAAAATGAAAAGATAATATAAAATCTAATCCCAAAACTTGTCAAAAAACCAATTGGATGGGTGTATTTAGAAAACTTATCATCTTATCCTTGAAATATATCCTTTTGGGACCTTTAAAATCCGAGAAGCATTTTATAATAAAGTAATATTTTATAACATTCAAAGAGTGCCCCTCCTCTCCTCTTATAAAAGGCCCCCACCTCTACCACCTTACACACACCTCTCAAGCCGTTGGATCTGCCAAAACATGCCCATTTCATCTCTCCACATCCCTATCTTCATCATTTTAGCCTCAACTTTGGGCAGAATCCTTTTCAAGGAAGCCTTTGAGCTCAAATCAAAAAGAGTTACCCGATTTAAAGGTAATGTCTTCCCTTGTGTTCTTCTGTTTTATTTTACTTCTCCAACCCCATAAACTCTTTTTATTTATTTATTTTGTAACAACACCAGTATCTTTAATATACTAGTATTTGTTTATGAGTAGGATTATAGCTACACTAACACACACCTCCGTCCAATGGTTAAAGAACATACTGTTTCTGTGGATGGCGAATTACTGCCTCACGAAAAGATAATTGTTCTATCTTCTCATACAACCTCTCATGGTGGCCATTATGATGGAACTAAATTTATTTATGATATATATTATATTTATTTACTATCTATTCTTCTGCATTTTATATTTAATACAAACCTTTATGCTTTTAATGTTGTGAAAATGCGATAATTTCATTTGAGGAAGTGTGGACTACCACCCCCTCAAGTGATGTGACTCGTTCATGCAATACATGGAATGTATAAAGAATGAAATTGATGAAATTATGTGATCTATATAACATATGTATTATACTGGAATTATAATATATATATATATATATATATCTCATCTTGTTTAATTCCATTAATGTGCCAAAGGAATGAAAGTAGCGTTCATGCGTACGCACGGCTTACCGTCTCCATGAACGATACATTTCATTTCTTATCTCAAAATGTTATGTAATATTATAAGTAAATATATATAATGGATATATATGTCATATATTACATCTAAATGATGGATATCATTCTGGAATTATAATATATATATGTCTCATTTAGTTTCAATTCCATTAATATGACAAAAAAATGAAAGTAGCGTTCATGCGTACGTACGGCCTACCATCTCCATGAATGGTGCATTTCATTTTTATTATATCCAAATGTTATTTAATAGTCTAAAGTGAATATATACTGGATATATATTATATTTAAATCATTAATACTATTATGGAGATTATGTACTTATAACTACATGGAAATGTTTTTCCCAACATGTTCAATTTTCACTCAGGTACCGAACATCAACAAAAACATTTGATATGAACTCACATTATTAACCAATTATTATAACACTATAATATGTGATATGAAATGAATAATAATATTTAAATGTGGTCCTTATGAATTTATAAATTGAACAATGTTTATTATTCAGGAAAATAAAGAAACGAACAAGGCAAGTCAGACTTGAGGTAAGGGATCCTACCTCCCTCTTTCTTTATAAGTACACTCTTTAATGCCATTACTTTTAAGCTCATATTTCATATGATTGGGATGTTTTTAATATTACTATTACTTTAATTTTTATGTTCATATGGTGAGAGACCCTATTTTCTCTCATCAATCCATTTTGGATGTTTTGAGTTGCACCGTTAGGCTGTCGAATTTTCGTAAGGGATCCTACCTCTCTCTTTCTTTTTAAGCAATCTCTCTTATGTAATTTAATTTAAGATCATATTTCTTATGTTTGGGGAAGTTCCTTTATATTCATCTTACTGTAATTTTTATGTTCATATAATGAGAGACCCTATTTGATCTCATCAAACCATTTTTGGAAGTTTTAAGTGGCGCCGTTTGGCAGCCGAGTTTTCTTAAGTGATTTTTCATCTCACTTTTATTTCCGTGAAATTTATGCTACGTTTTCCACCATTTCCTTTGAGTGGTGTATGTACTGAACATTATTCTACTCTTTTTGTAAAATAATTTTGTTTATTGGTATTTACATCTTCATTGTATGACCCTTCTTCCATGGGGTGTACGTTTCGAAAGATACCCAAGTCGGTAAGGGAACCTTTCACCCTCCTCTTTCAAAAAGACTTCTTTTGTTAGGTCTTATAATTCACATAAAATTATGTTGGGATATGTTTTTATATATCCTTATTGACTTAAATTTTATGTCCAAGTGATGATATACCATTTTTATCTATCATCAACTAATTTTCTGAATTTTAAAGTGACGCTGTTAGGCTGTCGAATTTTTACAATGGAACATCTTAACCCAATTTCGATTGCTTTGGGTTCAACCTGTAATTATTGAACATGTCATCCTATGATTATGTGTGAATGAACTCTTATTTTTTTCACTTAATATCCACTTATATTTGGTGTATTTATATTTCTCACATATAATTATGTGATAGATTTATCCTTAATTTAAGAATGCCATCTTTATAATGGATTTCATCTCAATTTACATTTCCATTGAGTCTTCATTGTTGTTATGCACCAATTCACTCTGATATGGTTTATATACTGTCCTTTGACATATTATATCACGAATCCCTTTATTCTCATGATATTATAAAGTTCTGATTAAATGTTATTCCGCAATTATTTGTATTCAAGAGTCTCTCATTTTTTTTAAAACTCTTTAACAAAAATATCACTTTAAATGTTTTAAAGATTTATTATTCTAAATATTTATCTTTAATGTCCATGTTTTCAAAATGGTTTTCAGTATTTATTTATATGGACATTAAAGTTTTAAAATTATAATTCCATTAAAAGCTTCAAAGTGGTATGGGACACTTTGATTCAAAAATCTCTTTTAAATGGTTTTTGAAAATGGATTGATTAATTCAATATCTTGGAATTACTTATTGTGATTCAAAATGAAATTTTGTTATTGAAATGTTTATATTATCAATATTTTATGTTTAATGATGGTACTTGGACAATTTACGGGTGGTTACGTGATAAACCATATGACGGGTGGTGCCGTGAATACCAGGACGAGTGGTTACGTTATAACCCCCAATGCATTGGGTATGGAAGTCAGCCGTATGGCTATTCCATTAAGTATGTATGGATGTCGACCATATGGTTATTCCATTTAAGTATTTTTATGTTCCAAGTTACCTTTATATGTTATGTGTTCTTTATATGGGGTTTTTATGGTAATATTTTGGTTACAAAAGGGGTATGTAATGATCTTTTATTCAGTGAATAGTTTTTTTACAACTTCATAAAGGTGAAAAGTATTACTCTGATAATGTATTCTTGGTTTACTTATTGTTTTGAAAAACTAACAGTTTTCCTTCTTAGTGTATCCTTTATCGATATTTTTATGCTCATCCGATGTTTTTGAAATGTTTTCCACATGACTTAAAGATGAATAGAGTCAAGGATGGGATGAATGAAAGACATGATATCTAAAACATGGAACTAGACATGTTTCTTTTTAAGAGTGTTTCTTATTTTATGGAAACTTAGTAGAAGTGTCTACTATGTAATCTTTTGAGATGTAATAGTTATGACCTAATTCTCTAAAACTCTAAACCTAAAAGATCCTCAATGTGAATTATCCATTTAATTCATGATTAAGTAATGTTTAAGGTCGGGGCCTTATAGTTGGTATTAGAGATTGGTTTAGATAACATTAGAGGTTAGGGTATTCTTTAAGCATAAGTGACATTACCATACTGGCTAGGCTTTCAGAAAGAGTCATAGTATTTAGATAAAGTGAATGAGTAAGTATATCTTAGTGTTTATCTTCCTCATTAGTACATGATTATTTTGTTGATATATTCACACTGACATTTTTGGTTTTAGTAAATTGATGGATCTAGGAGGCACCAAAGAGACAATGGGTTTGAAGGAAACTATGGCGGTTCTCTGATTAAGAGACTGGATGAAGTGGGGGATTCAATGAGAAATCTTGTGATTATTCTAAACCAACTATCAAGAGTCATGATCAATAACTTGAACCTTGGTGAGTTCTCTAATGCATCATGTACGAGAGAACCAACTCGACATGGAAGTTCAGGTAAAAATTATAAAGGTAACCATTAGGGTTTATATGATCCTTACTTTTGAGGTAATTATTGGTTACTATATGTTATGATGGAATATGAACGACTTGAGATAAACTTGAGGTTAAATTATGTTATGGTTATTTTCTAATATTTTATCGCTTTGTGGGGAATGTTATAAGAATTATGTAGTTTTGGAAAAAGGACAACATGTAGACCATGTGACAACCTGTCGTGTATAACGAAGCTATGAGAATCGAACCCACGACCAAAGTACAACTGGTATTTATTTCCTACCACTGGACTACGTGAAGTCCCTAGTTAGTATGACTTATTATTTTTAGTTAGATGATTTTATGAATTAAGAGTAAGTTGATTTTGGGTTATCTATGGAAATTATTAACCTATCATGGAGGATATGTGATTAGGTTAATTACTTTTCAATATGAGACTTTAAGAGCAACTGATGTTATTTGGAGATAAGTGTTTATTTGTACCTTGGAAGACTATGTGATTAAATCCTTCAAATATTTGGGTTTCAATATTAGTTTGGTTTACTTTGAAGAATTTTATGGACAAATTGTTTATCGAATGGTCTTCGTTGAACTTTGGGTTTTGTTGGAAAAAATTTGGAGATTAAGAATATATTTTTTTTATAAAGGGTTATCCTTTTCTGGATTATCTGATATTGTTCTAACAATTTTGGTTTTGGTAAGGGTCTAAAGACATGGGAAATATATAGTTCTCTTTTTTGGATTAGGTGGTTCTCTATAAGTTGATTATAGCTCACTTAATGTAAACAAGTCTTCCTAAATACTCATCATTTGGGGAAAGCATGAGTTTGTGTAAGAAATATAGTAAAAGTTGAAAGTCAACGTGACAAGTAAGTATGTTTCCTTAAGATCAAAAATAAATTCCTCAATGAAAAGTAACTTAAAAACAAAAATGTTTTCTATTATCATTTCCTACTGGGGAATTGAATACCGTTTAACCCACCACAGGTTTGTGATTTTCTTGTGATTAACTTTCTCCTAAACATGTTTTCTAACACTCTCCCTAAGAACATGACCCTTTGCTTTTTCTTCCATATCCATGTTTTTCTACCTGGAATCCTAGTATGTGTTAACTCGGGTGACCTCTGTACTTCTCTTTGTTTCTTTTAAAGTGATTGTTTACCGACTCTTGTTCCGATGTGGGACTTTCAATGATGCTTCTGAGCCCAATTTTAAAATTGCAAGGACGCAATTCCCAAAAGGGGGGAAGGATGTAACATCCCAGGTAAATAAAGAATATGAAATTTTTATATTTGTCCCTATTTGTGAGTAAAATTTTAATATTAATTTAAAGGGAACTCTATGCTCGATGGGTTACCCAATACGCAACAACGAGGTCCTTTGAAATCTTACGTTGCACTCTAATAATAAAATAATTTTATTTTAAATGGTAGTTAACACCCACCCATTGTAATGACGGGAATGAATAGAACTAACTACAAAATAATTATATATTTTTGTCAAATACTTTTACTTTTTACAATAAATGTTAGAGGATTAAAAATGCGAATGAATCCAATTTTAAGCGTAAACATTCTAATATTCTTTAAAAGGTCGATTAACCGCCTTTTGATGGATAACCTCTTTTAAATCCACTTTTTGACAATTTTATGTGTTATATTTGACAAAATAAAATTCTTCTTTAGAATCAGGACATCAAAATTTACTTTGTGTGATTTTTTGGTATTTTTCCGATAAAGTTCATTTTTAATGAATAGTGAAAAATGTTGTTTTTTAATTCAAAACCTTTTGTTAATATAATTTATTTATATGATTAGATTATCTTTTGAATTGGATTTAAAGTAAAATTAGAATATATTTTTACCATTTAATCCAATAGTGGTCATTGGAATTAATTTCACTTTGAAATTGGACTTAGACTAGTGTCAATCTTTTCATAGATATTGTTTCTTAAAAACGCGATATTTGTTTTGACAGCGAGAATTGATTATTGAATTCATTAATGAAACTTATATGTTTTGAATTTTTTAAAATGGACATAATTTTTGAATTCAGAATATCAAATATATCTTAGGGTGAATATTTGGTAATTTTCTGAAAAACTTCAGTTTTTGATGAATAGTGAAACCACTAAGTGTAGTTAAAGAAACTGATTTTTCGTTTAAATGAAACTTTACCACTTCTGTGTTTTGAATTTAAAAATTATGATATACATGGTTGTAATTATGATGTAAAATGTGGTTCAATGGGATTAAAATAATTTTTTGGTGAATAGTAACTTTTAAGTTTTTAATCGCAATTAGAGGTAATTAGTGTAATGTAAGGTAAAAATAATGTTTTAATAATATGAAATGACCTAGAAACATTTCCTACCCTCATTGGATGTGTCATGGCCGACCAATAAAATTCATGGGTTAACTTGGGGACCCCATGGAGCCACTTTGGTATGAAAATGACATTAACAACTTTTTTTTTAAAGTTAAAATAAAAATGTCACAAACATGAGTTGTTTTACTAAAACAATTTTTAAATGAGGTTATACAAGTCATATTTTTGACTATAAATATTCATTATAAAGATAAAAGGATTTAATACATAAAGATAGTTTTTTAATATTTTTTAGAAATTAGATAAATTAAATTATATATGATACCATGATGATACAACAATTACCTCATTATTTAACGATTTAAATAAAATGAAAAGATAATGTAACATCTAAGACCTAAAATTGTCACAAGACTATTGTATTGGTTGATTTAGAAGAATTATCACCTTATCCTTGAAATATATCCTTTTGGGACCTTAAAAATCCGAAAATCATTTTATAATAAAGTAATATTTTATAACATTCCAAGAGTGCCCCTCCTCACCTCTTATAAAAGCCCCCACCTCTACCACCTTACACACACCTCTCAAGCCTTTCGCTCAGCCAAAACCTGCCCATTTAGTCTATCCACATACCTCTATTCATAATTTAAGCCTCACCTTTGGGAATAATCCTTTCCAAGGATGCCTTTGAGCTCAAATCAAAAAGAGTTACCCGATTTAAAGGTAATGACTTCCCTTGTGTTATTTTGTTTTATTTTTCTTCTCCAACCCCATATAATCTTTTTATTTATTTATTTTGTAACAAAAAAAGAATCTTAAATATACTATGATGTTGTTATGAGGAGGATTCGAGCTACACTAACACACACCTCTGTCTAATGGTTAAAGAACATACTCTTTCCGTGGATGGCGAATTACTGCCTCACGAAACTATAATTGTTCTATCTTCTCATAACACCTCTCATGGTGGCCATTATGATGGCACTATATTTATTTATGATATATATTATATTTATTTCCTATCTATGTTTATGTATTTTATATTTAACACATACCTTTATGATTTTCATGTTGTGCAAATGCGATAATTTCATTTGAGGAAGTGTGGACTACCGCCCCCTCAAGTGATGTGACTCGTTCATGCAATACATGGAATGTATAAAGAATGAAATTTATGAAATTATGTGATCTATATAACATATGTATTATAATTTAATAATAATATAAATATATATCTCATCTTGCTTAATTCCATTAATGTGCCAATGAAATGAAAGTAGCGTTCATTCGTACGCCTAGCTTACCGTCTCCATTAACAGTACATTTCATTTCTTATCTCCAAATGTTATGTACTATTATAAGTACATATATATAATGGATATATATGTCATATATTACATCTAAATTATGGATATAATTCTTGAACTATAATATATATATCTCTCATTTAGTATTAATTCCATTAATATGACAAAAAAAAAATCAAAGTAGCGTTCATGCGTAGGTACGGCCTACCGTCTCTATGAATGGTGCATTTCATTTTTATTATCTCCAAATGTTATGTAATAGTATAAAATGAATATATACAGGATATATATGTTATTTAAATCATTAATACTATTATGGAGATGATGTACTTATAACTACATGGAAAATTCTTTCCCAACAAGTTCAATTTTTACTCATGTACCGAACATCGACAAAAACATTTGATATGAACTCACATTATTAACCAATTATTATAACACTATAATATGTGATATGAAATGAATAATAATATTTAAATTATTTACTTAAGTAATTATAAATTGACCAATGTTTATTATTCAGGAAAATAAAGAAACAAACAAGGTAAGTCAGACTTGAGGTAAGGGATCCTACCTCTCTCTTTATTTTTAAGTACACTCTTTTATGTCATTCCTTTTAAGTTCATATTTCTTATGATTGGGATGTTATTTTATATAACTATTACTGTAATTTTTATTTTCATATTATGAGAGACCCTATTTTCTCTCATCAATCCATTATGGAAGTTTTGAGTGGCACCGTTAGGCTGCCAAATTTTCGTACGGGATCCTACCTCTCTCATTCTTTTTATGCACTCCCTTTTATGTCATTTCCATTAAGCTCATATTTCTTATTATTGGGTATGTTATTTTATATTAATATTACTGTAATTGTTATGTTCATATGATTAGAGACCTTATTTTATCTCATCAAACCGTTTTTGGAAGTTTTAAGTGGCGCCGTTAGGCTGCCGAGTTTTCTTAAGGGATTTTTAATCTCACTTTTATTCCCATGACATTTATGCTACGTTTACCACCATTTCCTTTGAGTTGTGTATGTACTGCCCATTATTCTAGTCTTTGTGTAATATAATTTCGTTTATGTATTTTTACATCTTCATTGTATGACCTTTATTCCATGGGGTGTATGTTTCGAAAGTTACCCATGTCGGTAAGGGAACCTTTCACCCTCCTCTTTCTAAAAGACTTCTTTTGTTATGTCTTTTAATTCACATACTATTATGTTGGGATATGTTATTATATATCCTTATTGATGTAAATTTTATGTCCAAGTGATGAGATACCATTTTTATCTCTCATCAACTCATTTTCTGAATTTTAAAATGACGCCGTTAGGCTGTCGAATTTTTACAAGGGAACGTCTTAACCCAATTTTGATTTCTTTGGGTTCAACTTGTAATTCTTGAAAATGTCATCCTATTAATATGCGTGAATGACCTCTGATTGTTTCAAACTTAATATCCACTTATATTGGGTGCATTTATATTTCTCACATATAATTATGTGATAGATTTATCCTTAATTTTAGGATACCATCTTTATAATGGATTTCATCTCAATTTACATTTCCATTGAGTATTCATTGTTGTTATGCACCAATTCACTATGATATGGAGAATATACTATCCTTTGACATGTTATATCATGAATACCTTTATTCACATGATATTATAATGTTCTGATTAAATGTTATTCCACAATTATTTGTATTCAAGAGTCTCTCATTTTGTTAAAACTCTTTAACAAAAATATCGCTTTAAATGTTTTAAAGATGAATTATTCTAAATATTTATCTTTAATGTCGATGTTTTCAAAATGGTTTTCAGTATTTATTTATATTGACATTAATGTTTTAAAATTATAATTCCATTAAAATCTTCAAAGTGGTATGGGACACTTTGATTGAAAAATCTCTTTGAAATGCTTTTTGAAAATGGATTGATTAATTCAATATCTTAGAATTACTTATTGTGATTGAAAATGAAATGTTGTTATTGAAATGTTTTTATTTTAAATATTTTATGTGTAATGATTTTACTTGGACATTTTACGGGTTGTTACGTGATAAACCATATGACGGGTTGTGTCGGGAATACCAGGATGGGTGGTTACGTTATAACCTCCAATGCATTGGGTATGGAAGTTGGCCGTATGGCTATTCCATTAAGTATGAGTGGAAGTCGACTGTATGGTTATTCCATTTAAGTATGTTTATATCCCAATTTACCTTTATATGTTATGTGTTCTTTACATGGGTTTTTATGGTAATCTTTTGGTTACAAAAGGGGTAAGTATTGATCTTTTATTCAGTGAAGAGTTTTTTAACTGCTTCATAAAGGTGAAAAGTATTACTTTGATAAATTATTCTTGGTTTACTTATTGTTTTGAAAAACTAGCAGTTTCCCTTCTTAGTGTATCCTTTAGTGAGCTTTTTATGCTTATCCCATGTTTTTGAAATGATTTCAATAGGACTTAAAGATGAATAGGGTCAAGGATGGGATCAAGGAAAGACATGATATCTAAAACATGGAACTAGAGATGTTTCTTTTTAAGAGTTTTTTTTATTTTATGGAAACTTAGTAGAAGTGTCTACCATGTCATCTTTTGAGATGTAATAGTTATGACCTAATTCTCTAAAACTATAAACCTGAAAATATCCTCTATGTTAATTATCCATTTAATTGATGATTAAGTAATGTTTAAGGTCGGGGCCTTATATTTTTTATGTCATATATTAACTTCTTATAAAATATTATTACTCGTTTGGTAAGAATCATTCAATGTTTTCACTATTTCAGGTGTTAATTGCCTTGTTTGTCAGGAATGTCTGGACATGTTATTTATCTTTATATTAAATAAATAATTATTTAATAATTTATATAATGGAAAAACTTATTTAAATATAATATATGTCATGTATACATGTAATTTTAATAATTCATAATATTTGGAGATGAGGAATAAATTGCATTGTTTTGGAGATTGTAGGTCACACGTAAACAAGAGCGTTTCTCCCATTTCGTTGTCATATATAAAATAATAAATAATAAATATTTTATTTTTAAATTATAATTATAGGATCATATTTATTTCTTATAATTAGAAATGGTTTATTATGATTGTATTTTATACATTTCATGTATAACCTCATTGGATCACATCGCTTTGAGGAGGCGATAGTCCACACTTTAACAAACAATGTTATAATATTCCCACAAAATAGAATGAATTAATTTACGTGTATGTAAAAATTATAGATGCCTAAATAAAACATAAAAATTATAAAAAACTTATAAAAATATTGTTTCTATCATAGTTCCTTTGCATGATATTCGGTAATGGAAAAAATGAACATCATCATTTAATGAGGTGGTAGTTTGTCGTACATGAAAAATAAGTCTGTTACCAGTTTTATGGATGTGTTGGTAGGTATAGTTTAATAAAATATCATAAAAACATCTCAATATATTTAAGATACTGATTTAAATATATTATAGTGATATAAAAATTATTTAATAGGTGGATAAGTAAAAGAAACAAAAGAAATGGTTGAAGAATGTTTTCAATTATTTGTGTAACTCCTTTGAGATTATAATAAAATACTTCCTTAGATTTATATATTTCCAAATGAAGTCTTTTAGAATGAGGATAGGCAATTTGGGGGATTAATTTTGAATGGTTTTGATAATCCAAGGGGCATGAGAGGTGCATATAAGTGGGAGGGGTGAGTGCCTTTTTAAAGTGGATGAGGAGTAACATTATTTTAATATTTTGAAAAGGGAATCTCACCGATAATATTCCCATGTAATTTGGCCCCAATAATTCTCCCAATTCAATAAAATAGATTATACAGTCTAAATATGAACATCTGATGGCTAATCGACTATTTTCTTCTTAAATTTGGGAAATAAGATAAAGGATTACTCCATTGTTATCATATTTTTTATATTAATTGATGTAATTAATGTTATCACTTTTAGTAATATTATTAGTAAAAAAATAAGTGGAAATTATTATAAATTAAAAATTATTTTCCATCCAAATAATGAATCCATTTTTTCGATTTTATATAATAGAAGTGCGAGAAATTAATTTAAAATAAATCTACATACGGGGAGACAAAGCATGTTATAAAAGTAAATGTTAAAACGTTTGATTTGTTATTATATCCAATTTGAATGGGAAATTGATTAAAATGGCCAAATTTTATTAATTTATGTTAAATTTATATAACTAATCTTTAAATCGAATAAAAAATAAAATTTAACCATATAAATTCATTATATGAAAAATAAGATTAGAATTAAAATAAAGTTTTTCCTCTATTTATCAAATAATTAAACGAGAATGAAAAATACAAAAAATTCACTAACCCAAAATTTTATGTTCTTATATAAAAAATTTGGTTTATTGGGATATAAATTTCTATAAATTTTCCTAAAATTTTATTTTAAATAGGTTCTCCATTCAAATAACTTAAAACATTAAAAAAATACATTTTAAGAGTAAAACTAGATTTTTTCTTATTTTATTATTTTTAAAACCTACTGGATGAATATAAAAAATATTTTATGGAATATAATATATATATACCTTGAATTAATATCTTTCACTAATAGTAATTAATTTTATTTATTAGGATAATACAACTTTATAAGAAGAAAAACATTTCCTTTATATTCAATTGGTTCTTTTGTTCTTTTCTAATAAATTGATTACCAATGAGTTCTTTTATATTTGTGTAATGTGAATATTTTCATAAGTTATCTAATAATATTAATAAACACTATTATAATATATATTTTATATTTTATTATATTAAATAATAATATTTTAATAGAATATTGTTCTTTGGAAAATGAAGATCTTGTGTGTAATGCAATATAACAATGATACTTGTTGTTGCATGAGATGAAATATAACCTAGTATTACATGAATTTAAAGATATATAATATATTTATTTAAAATAGTAAATATAGTATAATTTCTCAGGATATTATGTCCCTTTTTGTGCTTGGTGTTTCACATCATACGTGATATCAAAGATAATGTTCTTACTTTACAATTTATGGGTGTTATATTCTCCCCACTATATATAAATTATTTACATGAAATTTAAACTTGATCATGGTAATTTATTTTTTGATATTTCATATTTATAAATCATCCATTGCGTGAAGTTTTCATAACACTTCCTCTAGAAAATAGAGAATGGTAAGTACAAAGGTCACATGGACTAACATATAACTTGGACTCTATGTATGATAAAATTAGTGTAAAGTTGAGATACATATATTGAAAAAATGTTTAAATATTTTTAAGGATTGATTTTGGTCTTAAATAAAAAATTATAGAATGATAAATTGTTAGTTGAGGGCCTCAAATCCAAAAATTAGTGATGATTTTTAAAACCATCTTTTTAAAAAATTATGTATTAGTAAACCATTTTTATAGTCCATTCCAAAATTTTAAGTAATTATTTTACTTTCTATGAATGTAAGAAAATATAATTTCTTGATATGTTTCAATTTACCATGATCAATTCAAGCTTTGTTATGGTTTTATAAAATTCTCACTCATCCCTTACTCCATGAAATGGATATCCTAGAAGGAACCCATTTTTTGATGCAATAAAATTTTCTTTTAGGTTATTATAATAACCATATAATAATTCATTATATTTGTATCTGGCTAGTTTCAAAAACAAATATTATTAATAAATTAATCTCTAAACCTAAAAAGTGATGACATTGGTTCGTCATCAATTTTTTTTAAAATGGTCAAAAAAATTTATTGATAAAAAAATAGGTCACACAAGTCTAAAGTAAGGTCTTTTGCTAACATTCTGAGCTTAAAAAGGGAATAATTTAGAAAGGAGATCATCCATCCAATGTAAGGCATGAGTAACTGCATGATTGGAAAGCCCATCAGCGATCCTGTTGGCTTCGCGGAAGGTGTGAGTGGAGATGAAGTTAAGCCCAATAAGAGAATTCAAACAGTCCATCCAGCATGTAGTGAGAGTCCAACCGAGGTGGATGGTACGATTCCAAATGGCCAGAATGATTTAAGTGGAGTCTCTCTCTATCCAAATATTGTTCTAGCTGTGTAATCTGGAAAAGGTGATGGCATGTATGATTCCCATCATCTCAGCTTCCAAAGAGGAAGAGGAACCACAAGATCCATAAAAGCATCCAAGAATATGGTCTAGGTGATTTCTCAAGATGGCACCACAACTCGCTGGTCTCGGGTTTCCTTTGGAGGCTCCATCCACATTGATTTTAATGCATCCCGAAGGGGGAGGGAGCCAAAACACTTAAAGAGTAGAGTGAGGTCGTGGGTAGATCCCCTCCACGCCAACATGTCTGAGAATCCCAAAGTCACAGACCGAATTGTTGCAGTGAGCTTTTTGGATAGAAGCCACATCGCGAATGGCCTTGAGGATTCTCATTTTTCCTGCATTAATTTTAAAATAATTATTGCGGAAAATTATTTCATTTCTACCATACTAGATAATATGAAGAAGTTCCATGATAGCTATAACCAAAAGGTTTTTGATTTTCTCTGAAGTAGACAACTCCAAGAAACTCTGAATCTGCATGTTGATGGTATCAAAAAGCATGAATTTTCACTAAAAAGGTCAAGAATATATTGCTAGAGAGTGGCTACTGTGTCAAAGGTGAGAAAAATATGATTAATATCCTCTCTATGTTTGTTTCACATACGACATTGATAAAAAAGATTAATCTCGAATGTTTGTAAGCAATTATATATGGGGTTTCTTTGATGGGAAATCCACCAGACTAATGTAAATCATAATGGTTTTATCCAGGCTTTAGTGAATTTATCTATCCGGGGGTGATTATTGTCAACATTGTTGAAAAAGTACTTATAATAGCCTTTGGAGATAAGAATCCCATTGTGCATAGGTTCTCAAATAAGTAAATCATTAGTATTAGAGATATGATAATTATCGATAATTGAGTAATATTATTAGGGAGATCATGGTTATGCAAATGGATGATCAAGTCAATTTAAACCTGAAGGAAGGAAGGGGATTGGTTTTTATCAATCAAGGAGATTAGGGGAACTCTAGTCCAGTTATCAAACCAAAATTTTATGTTTGAATCCTTAGTGGATATCTATCTAGAATTAGACATAATAGAAATGAAAGTACATTTGATGGAGGAACAAATACAGTACTTAAGGGGGTGAGGACGAATATTTCTAAGCTTGTCAAGGAATCGAGCCTTGGGAAAATTCATGGAGGAGGATGTATTGTGAATAATGTTCCAAGTAAGTCTATATTGAAGATCCTCATTTAACTTAGAGAGATTTTTTGGTTCCAATCCCCCCTTTATTAACAAGGACATCATGTAGGTCAATGGTGGGAACAAATATTTATCATCCTTTAGTCATTGGTTTAACCCCAACCACATTCTCAGATTTTATGGGTGGTCACCCAATTTTTTGCCCTTTTTCAAAAAACATATTAATATAATCTCCAAAATATGATTGACATATTTTAAATTTAATCATTAAATAAAACATTTCTAACAATTTCAAAACAACCTATTTTTTTCAAAGAATAATAATCATATTTTACTATTACCAATGACTATATTAATCCTAATTTTATCAATACCTTTAAACATTTTTCTCTAAAATTTAAGGGTGTTATTACTTAAATATATTTTCCAATAAAAAGAATACTATTTTAATGAGTTTTTTTTCATAAATTTATTCCCAAATATAATTTTTCTTGGAAAGAACCCATTACACAGAACAAAAAAATATATTCTTGAGACTTAGAAACTATGATAAACAATAATATTATAATACTATAAGGGCCTCCATAAATCTTCTATTAAATAACACATATGTGAATATGTTCTAATCCTCAAAGAATATCTTAGGGTTAGGTTCTCTAATCTATGTTTTCTGAAATATAGTTCCGATGTTTCTAACAAACTTCCATTGTTACTAACTATCGTTACCTCAACCCCATAACCTATAGTTGGTTTATAATACCATTAAATTGTATTTATTACAAGATATAATATCAAGAAAGAATAAAGTGTTTAGAATTCTTGGTAAACCAGTTACATAAATGAGTATTTTATTACAAATTAATACAGTAATTGGAACCTAAAATTTTCCTTCTAAGTATAAATTTAATCCCATTTAGCATATGCTTGAATATATTTCATAGACTACTTCATGGATTCATTGGGAAAGAAAAAAAATAAGGGAAATATCAAATGATTATTAATAGAAAATTACAAAAACTAAATTATTTATCAATGAGCATAATCAATATGGAAAGGTAATAACTAAACACACATCCATATATTCAATAAACTAATAACTAAGTACATAAAAAATATGGAATGGTAATTAAAGGAAACACATTCATTTCAAATAACTTGATAGTGCATAATATACATGGAGAGAAAAATAATTAAAGGAAATTCCATTTAAATATTAAACAAAGAATGAAATATTTCCTTAGATAATGTCAAATCCAAAATCACATGTATCTTAATAAATAAATACTGAACGAATTAAATTCAAAATTATTTTAAAACATGTTTACTAGGAGCATGGCATATTTAGGGCCAAGACCATTCATAATATGATTTAGGATTCTGTTGTAAAGTACTTTCACAAGAAAATTGAAATCTATGTGTAGAAACCAATCTATTTTTCTTAGAAACTAACTCAATGGGGGTTTTACCAACTAATTTCATCTCATTAGACAGATGATGAATCAATGGGATTAATTTTAATGGTACCTAACATGTATCCTTCATGGTCAAATCATTCCTCATATTTTGAATAATCGATTTAATTCCAAAACAATGTTCATTAATAAATACCCATATTGAGTAAGGGATACAAATTTAGGAATATTTACACAATAAATAAAATAACATTTAATGTAAACACCATATGTAAATAATTTTATATGGTTTTAGAAATTAACATATTCATGATTAATGATATACATATTCAGGGGATATTATATGTTCAATAACAAAAGGAAATTTAATATTTCATGGGGACTAACAAAGAAATAAATTTAGTGAATTTCAATACTACTCTTGGAAAAATCATATATAAAACATCGAGAGGAAGAATAAGGTTGTTATCAATAAAAAATTTCCCAAGTGGAGTAAAAATAAAGGTTTTTATTAGATGATGAATAAAAGTAACATAAAACATATTTTAAAAACATTCATGATGACATTATCCATCTTATTTGGAAAAAAATTATGAAAATCCATTTCGTATAAAATTTTGTAAAAAAAACATTTTCCTTAAAAAAATCTTTTAAACTTCAATGGAATAATTTATGAAATAAAGGTGGGTTAACATATACATTCTATTTAAGGAAAATATATTCCTTTATCACGATAATTTTTTTTATAAAAATTCGTTTTTTGGAAAGATACACAAAGATTATTTTGTTTAAATTAATAAAAAAGGGGTAATTTTCATAAATAATTAAACAAAAATGAATTTTTTAATAAAATATTTTTTTAGATGGAAACCATTTCTATGAATAAAGAGATAAGTGATGTCAGGATTTCTTAAAATAATTTTCTAAAACATTTTGAATTTTAAAGAGTGGAAATATTGTACTGTTACTTTAAAATGGTCACGAATTACCATTGTATAGGAAAATTAAATGGTTTATTTAAAAATGGTAATATAAATTCCACTAATGTAATTTCAAGAATAATAAATCATGATTAGAATATGATTTTAGAAAACCATTAAAATTGTCATAATGTTTAAGTGAGAATTAATCAATGAAATTTCTATTTGTATCAATTGTAAATCCATATAAACTAAGTTCAAATACATGAATATATATTTAAAGTCACTATAAATATAATCATATAGTATTAATGGCAACGAGGAAGTAATATATCCAAATGAAAAGGAATTGAGTTATGAAATTTTACATCCACTTGGGTAACATTATGTGTAAATAAACATAGATTAAATAATCAAAATTGAAACTAGAAATATCATTAAGAATGAATGAATCATGATGTTACATGTCAAAGTGGTATTATATACAACATATATAATAAATTAGGTGCATATTAATAAATTATGCCTCAAATAATGGAAATTGTGATGAAGTCCCTTACTACTTGGTAACATGTGAATTATAATCCCCAGGAAAGATATAATTTAGAAGGAGAATATAAAAAACAAGAAGGTAAATTTATACATTATATAAAATTAAATAGGTTCAATATATACACAATAAAAAATATTTAGTTTTTGAAAATGGTGTATGCCTCACAAAATGAAAAGGGAGACAAGAATCCCTTACCTTGCATTTCATTTCTAGTGAAATTCCTTTATCCTCATGTATAATGGTTTAAAGAATTTTAATAAATTATACCATGAATATAATAATATTTATAATATCATATATATTTAATTATTACAATAAATTATTAAAAATTTGTTAATAATACTTCATTTTTTCACTCGTACTAGTGTTAATTGCCTTTTTGTCAGGTATGATTTAACTTGTTTTTTTGTTATTATTTCAATGAAAATTATTTCACCATATCCTTAATTCAAAATATGATATAAATATCATATATATCCATTATACATGTATTTATAATAATCCGTAATATTTTGAGAGAAGAAATGAAATGTACCGTTCATATAGAGACTTGGTGGTACATATACATGAACATTACTCACATTTTTTTTCAAATTTAAATGAATGAAAATTAATATATATATATATATTTAAATTATGATAATTTTTTCAAATATTTAACATATTATTATTAAAAAAATACTTTTTTACATTCTATGTATAGCGTTAATGAATCACATCGGTTTGAGGAGGTGGTTGTCCACAGTTCCACAAACTATGTTATCATATTTCTAAAAAATTGAATTAATTAAGGTATGTTTTATATAAAAATTATAAAAATATTATGAAAGAATAAAAATCACATATATAATTTAATAATAGTGTGTTCTTTACAATTTACAACGATGAGAGGCTATAAAAGAAAAATGAATATCATAATTTGTTAGGCGGAAGTTTGTCAAACACGAATGGAAACATCATTAACCAATTGATGGGAGTGTGTGTAGGTGTATATAGAACCCTTATAATATAAAAAAACAATTATATTTAATATAAATTTGTAATTATATAATCATGATAAAAAAGTAAATTAATCTATGGAGAAGTAAATGAAACTAAATTAATCATTGAATAATGCAACCCCTAATTTGAGTAGATCTATTAGGTTTATACCAAAATTCTTCCATGTTTTTCTTTATGACGAAGTATAATATTATTATATGAGGGTAGGGATGTTGGGAGATTATTTTTTCAGGGATTTTATTGTTAAACAGGCTTGAGAGGTTTGAATATGTGGTAGGGGTGAGTGCCTTTTTATACTGGAGGTGGAGTGGCATTCTTAAAATATTTTGAAAAGGGAATTCCTATCAAGATTTCCTCATGAAACATGGCCCCAATAATGTTCCCAATTAGATAATAGGGAGTATAGTGTCTAAATATAAACATACAATGCAATTTGGAAAAGTTTATAGGATATTGTGGGCCTTAAGTTTATGATTTAGTCCCTTATTAAGCAAATGTTTCTCTTAATTGATGCAATTAATTTTAATAACTTTCCTTAATCTTTTTGTAGAAAACCAAATTGATTTTATTTAAAATTATAAAATTTTTTATTAAAAATATTTAATATATTTTTACAATTTCTAGTCATATAATTTCATGAGAATAATTTATCATTAACCCTACAGACGAGAAGACAAAGTCAGGTTTTAAATGTAAAAATGTTTAAAAGATTGAAATGTTTTTGTATACAATTTGAATTTTAAAATATTTGAAATGGATTAAATTGAATTAATTTATATATAATTAATATATATAAACTATAAAACCAATAAAAATATAATTGATCCTAATAAATTAGAAGAAAAAGTAGTTTTTAATTAAAATTCAATGTTGTTCACTATTCATTAAAAAATGAAGCCTCCCTGACAAATACCAGAATTAACCATAAGTTAATTTATAAAATTTTATTTAAAAATTAATGTTTAGTTTTATATTAAAAATTTAACAAATTTCAAAAAAATGGATTTAAAATAGGTTCTTCATTAAAAGTTTATCAAATTTCCTTTTTCAAAAAATACAACATTTAAGAATAAAACTAGATTTATTCATATCTTATTATTTGAAAACCAATTTTATGAAGATAAGAAATATTTATTTAATATATAATAAAAATATTTAATTAATATCGTTAAGAAATATTAATTAATTTAATTTATTAATACAAAAAACCTTCATAAGAATAAAAAAATTTTCTTTATATTGAATTGGTTATTATATTCATTTCAAAAAAATTGATTTCCAAATAATTCATTTTATATTTGTGTAAAACCAAAATTTTAATATGATAGAACCATTAATTTAATGTTTTATATATATTTAATTACATTAAATAATATTTTTTTATAATATATTTTTTTGGTAAAACTCGGTCTTACGTGTTATGTAACGTATCGTGGAAACTTATTGTTGAGTTCGATGAAAGCTAACTCAGTATTTCATGTATATCAAACTATATCATAGATTTATCAAAAATAGTATATCAATTTTAATGTTTTGGGATATTACATTCCATTAGGTGTTGGTTGTTCCTTTTCATACACATTATCAAATATAATGTTCTTATAATAGAATTTCGTGTCTTTATATCCACCATCCTCTTACCTTATTGCTCTATTAATCCTAGGTATTAATTTTTATTTGGAATCATTTGTTGAGGTAACACGCATAATTTATTCCTAATTTCCCTGTATCATTACACATATCTAATATCCATTAGTCGGGTTCGGTATTCATAATCTATATTTGACCAACGCAAGTTGAAATCACTCTAATGTATAAGGACTTCATGAATCTGTATTTATGGAGAATTATCAAGGTTGATTTTTTTAATAACTATTTTAATCTAAACTAACTATATTGTTTATTTTTAATTTTTTATTTTGGTCATGTTTGATAATTGATCTAGTTAGATAACTTATCAATTTTGTGGTTGGTTGTCTCATGAGCCCAAGTTGAGTTTTTTTGAGTGATTTGATTTATTATTCTAGTTATTCATTTATTTTTATTTATAATATTTGTTTAATTAGTTTTAGTTTTTTTATGTTCATATAATATCTTTTTTATTATAAAATTATGAGAAGCTTGGTTATGGGAAATAAATGTATTTAATCTTAAACCCTCACATGTATAATTGGATATAACCTTACCTACATGTTAGACCACAAATTAAAAAAATTAATAAAATGAAGGTGTGACATTTGGAATTTTAAATATGAGTATTTTGAAAGGGAAGTGTAAAAGTAAATTGAATTTTAATTTTCCAAATGCTACTAGAGTACTGTAGCACGGACTGTAGCAGGCACTGTTTGACAGTGTAGCAGCCGAGAATATTTCCTTGATTGGGCCTTTGAGCCACTGATTTATTCCTCAAGTACTTTAAGGCCTTTGGGCCACCCAGGACTTCGGGCCACCTCAAGTCCTTTGGGCCACCTTATGTGAAGATTAAAACCAGACAACCTACTAAGAACAAGCTTCAGAAGGATGATGAATAAAGAGCTTTCACCACAAAAAAAGCTGAACAGATTGCAAAAATGAGAGTGTACAGAACCTGCAATCGGGACAAGATTTTTCATGCACATGAAAGCCTAGCTAAAAAACCATGTGATGGTGGAGAGATGACTTCATGATGAAAATACTACATAGGAGTAGTGCCAAGTAGTTAGTCTGGGTTGTTTCAATTGTTTGAAGCCTATGGGAAATGAATTCCTCTAAGGCCTATAGGCCTTTTAATACTTATTCCTACGGGCCATGTAAGGGTTCCACCTCACCCCTTGAAAGGTGGATTATCAAAAATCAATAAAAATTGAAGGCCTTTGTGTCATTGGTTGGATGGATCTTAATCATGTTTTTTGGAAATTATATGTATTTGTGATTACAGTTGATTTTTTAATTTATTTGTTATTATTTTAGGAGAAAATAACTTAAATATATATATAATTTGAATTATTTATAAGAAAATCATCAAAAACTGTTCTTTGGATTTGTTGTTGAATGTTTGGAAATGTAGTATCAATATTGTTAGATGAGAGAGGAATTTTGGATGATTTAAAAATAAAATTGTTTTATCTAATAAATATTTGTTCAATCATTTATTTTAAAGGGAATTGGAATATTTTTCTTTAGTCATGTGTAATTGTGGATGAGTGGTCTAAAATGTCATCCTTTTGGATGACTTAAAGTGAAACTTTTTAGATTTTTCTTAATATAGAATGGTTTTTATTTGATTTTCATTTATTTTACATTGTTACTTCATAAATTAATTGGTATTTATTCCATTAATCATTGGAACTACATTATTATTATTCCTAGTTATCCATAAATGGAGTTATCTATCACTTGGGATAGTTTTTTATTTCCTTTACATTGCTTTTTTACATAGTATAATCTATTTCTAGATAAATTCATTCATGGTATTTGGTTTTGAGTTTTTTTAATGAGAGTTTTATTAAAAATGGGTGATTTTATATGTAACTATTTATTTTTTTGAAGTGACTGATTATTTAGTTATAGTTAGTTCAAGGACACTCTGATGTTATTAAAAAAGGATTAGAGAATGCAAGGTGGTATTTATTTTGTGGGGTATCATTTAAGATTTAATTTTATAACATGGATAATATATCATGTATCATATCTTTATTAATTGTGATGTTGAGTGAATTATAGTATAATTCATTACAGTTATTGTAATTATCATAAAAATTTAAATTATGTAATATTTCGCCAACCAACACATTTATTGTAAGTTGTGATAAATTTCCTTGATCATAATGAGGTATAACTAAACATGGTGGTTGCCTGAATTATTTATATAATGAATTTTGGATAATTCACTTTGTCTATTCATGTTATATTGTGTGTTATAATTATATTAGCCAATGTATGGAGTTATAACCTTTCTTGACACTAACATATTTATGTTGTTTTTGTAATGGATTTTTTAGGGTCTATTATTCATAGGGATGATTTAAAATATGTATTTATATATATTTATAAAATTTGATTATATTCCTTCCAAATTAAGAGGGCTCCTATGTGGATTTATATATGTATTCATATGATTATTATTTTTCATGTGAAGAAGGGCCTTCTAAATGGGAAACAATTTATTTATTTTTGTTTATATACATGATTTAATTATTTAATAATAGAAGAGGGGCCTTCTAATAGAGGATGTATATTGACCAGTACATGTAGTTATTTAACTTATTTATTGGTTATCATAATGATTTCATGTTAGATATTGGTATCTGTTTCGATGTAGGCATGGATCCTCCAAGTGGTGGGAAGGTTATTAATTGTTACTTGATGTTTATACACAAGGTGATATCTGACATAAGTTTTATTTATTTTTAACCATTAATTTTTTGTTATTTTAAATTATTTGTAAACATAAATTTTTAGTAACATTATGATTCCCATATGGGTTTTGAGATCTCTTGGTATTGTGTGGCTAGTTTCCTTACTCACACCCATGCATGTTCACCTCACTATGGAATTTTCTTAATATATGAAATTGTAGGTATGATAAGATATTAGTAGGTAACGTTTTATATGATATGTGAACTAATTTATGGATAGAATAGTTGCATAGCTCTCCACATTGATTTAGAATATTGGTGGTTAGTTTTCAGAAGGAATATTTGGAATAATTCGATATTTGTGTGTTTATAGAATTTTGAGTCCATTTGCATATTCTATTTTATATAATCAAATTATGGAGGTGTATTTTTAGTAAACATATAAATTGTAATTTTATATTTTTTACAGTTATAGATAGTATCCATTAGTTTATAAGTATTAATTTATTTTAGAATGTATTATTATCTATGGGACATAATGTATTTTTATTTGAACACTATATAGACCAATGTTGACTTGAAAAGTAGTTACTGAATAAATATATGATTTTCATGAAACCTAATTAATTGTATCCAACCATTTTAGATCATGAAACTCACAAAGGGATTGAGGAATTTTGATTCGTGTTGATGGAGGATCTGGGTTGGGTCATTTTGATGCTAATCACTGTGGTTTTTGAGTTATTAGGGATTTTATATGAGAGTGATATGATGATTTATAAACATTTTTATTTACCCAATAATAGGATTTTTCAACATATTTATGGAGTAATCTCACATTTTGGAGTGTTTTGTGTTTAATCTAACAAATTTAGGAATAAATTCATTCTGTGTGATTAAATTAATAAATGGATTGAAATCAATTAGTAAATAGATGTTTATATATTTTTAATGTGATTACAAGATAATATTAAGTTAGTTTGGATTGTTATAATTTATCATTTGTTTTCAAAGGGATTTTATTTTATTATTGAAATTTTATTACCAAAACTTTCCATGATTTTCAACAACATTGATTACATGTTGATGACCTGATTAAGTTTACTTAGCTGATTCCATTAGATGAATGTTATACATGTAAGGGTATCAGTCTGAGTATTGTGATTAATGATTGTTCTATTATTCTTATTAGTTTCATCAAACATATTTTTTATGAATAAAGTTTGATATTATTTGATATTATTAAAGTTCCTAACATCATGAGTTCTATAGGATATCATAATTACAAGTTATTAATAAAGGGGGAGGACAATGTTCATGTGTAAAAAATTCATTTTGTGAATAATTATGGAGTTTATTAACTATAAAGATGAACGATGTTTACATGACATTTTTTAACGTTAAAAGCTATAGTTTTGCATGACTCATATGTCATCATTATAAAGATGAAAATTTCTATGTTTGAAGGATATGGTGTTTTAATATAGAGGTGATATGGAATGTAATCTATCCCTCATTCATGAATATTGATGATTATTTGAAGGTTTTAAAAGAACAAAGGTATGTTACTTGTTATTTCATTAGATGCAGTTCATTGGATGATATATTACATTATCATCAGTTTAGTTCCATTTGGTAAACTATTTGAATTATTGAATTATTTTTAGTAATGTATGATGGATATCAGATGTAAATGATTGAAGATGTGATATGTATTAATTATAGGATTATTGGATGGAAGAATATAAGTCTGTAGTCTAATGTTCTTGGTTAAATTCATAAGAATGGTGTTTCTATATTATGTTAATCAACCATAAGTGGGTATGGTATGTCAATGATTGAATACTAATGATGAAATTTATTAGATAGTTGAAGTTTCTAGTGAATTAATTTTGATATATCCATATGATTTTTTTAAATAACACTTCATAGAGTTTTATAAGTTAGAATCGATGCTATTATGTTTTAAAAAATAGAAGAGTGGTATAAATTTTAACAATTAAAATCACTTTATGAATCTTTTGTAATGGTATTAAATGTAAAGATTCTATGATGATCATTTAATGTTAAAAATATAATGGAGGAATGATCCATGATTTTCAAGGATTTTTGATGAATTTTGTCAAAGTACTATAAAACTAGTTCTTAAGGGACGCTCCTATATTTATGGAGGAAAAAAATCAATGTCTTTAGATTCAGAGAAAGAAAAGAAAAACTTTTTAGTGAGAATATTTAAAATAATTTCATGTGTTTACCTAAATATTTGGCAGTTCTATGCCTAAATAAATGGTTTTTGAGAACTGTTGTGAGTCAGAGAATTTGTGAAAGTGAGGGTAATTTCTTAAAATATAAAAATATAATCTGAAAATCATTGATAAGTGGAATAAATTTATAAAATATAAGATGTATTCATTCAATAAATTTGTATATGAAGGGACTTTTTTGAACAAATAAAAATAATATATTGAAGAAGACATAATTATACATTTACTAGAAGAAGATTCCAATCAAGAATTATTAGATTGAACATATACTATGGTGATTAGTTGAACTTGATGTAAGAGGAGGTATCATTATTTATAAGGAACCAGAAAAAGATTACCAAATAGACAACCATATAGAGAATACCAGAAGAAGAAGAGATCAGAGGGATGTTTTCATAAAAAAATTCAAGGGGTTTTTTACTTCTTACTACTATGAAAGAATGTGAAGAGGAAGTATAATTTCTTATATGAATGGAAAGTACGAATAGATCTCATTAAACATTTTTGAAACATATTGTATTATATTATTTATGGTTCTTATAGTTGATATGATAACACTGTTACATAATTGATCTATTTTAGGAGAACATGAACTATCTATTGATCATAGTGACTTATGACTATAAGGATATTCCCTACATTCTATAACCACCTAAAAGAATGATTTATAGTTTTTTTCTGGACATTAATTATTTATAAACCAATCCACTGACTATCTAAAATGAAAAATTATTGAAACATGTGAACAACTTTGTTCATGTTGTTGTGGTTTCTTCCTTGTTCTTATAATATTCATATCTCTCTAATCAATGGTGAATGTTTCTTATTTTGTATGAAAATATAAAAAGATAACATCTTTGATTCACTCTATTTCCCTCTCAGTGATAACGTAAGTCCAAATTGGAACCTCAATATGTTATAATAATAAAAGACCCATTAATTAAATATTTATTAGAGTTGTATGAAAAGGAAGACTGTCGTTGTTATTTAGAAATTAGCTAACATTATAGTGATTATAGTTTTTATGATAAGAAAAATCATAACAAGAATGATACAGTGTTATCTTATCATATTTCCATTGGATATAATATTATTGAGGATTTTATAAAATATTTCCATCCCCGTATTTGGATATTCCAATAACTCCTACTAATAAGTAGAAATTTGTAATGATTAGAGATTTAGAAATACTATAAATTGATCACCACATGAAAGTGAGTTTCTTAGAGGTAATGGAAATTGAATGTCTAAAGTTATCTATGCTAAACTGAAGAACATATATAAGTAAAATATAAATTTGAAGAAAATTACGTCACTAATATGAATATTTATGTATGGATAAATTAATATTGGTGAAAGTGAATCATTTTGAGAATTATTTACAATGCTGAATGATATTTCAAGAACCATAATATTCCGTTGTGGAAATATTTAAGGATTAATTTTTTTTGAAAATATATTAAAATTCTTCATAATAAACATAAAACTAGGTTTCATCCTCACTTGATAGAGACCCTATAACACTTTATCATGATGATCTAAATACCACTATCATGACTTATGAAATGAAATGAGAAAATGGATTAGTAAATTAGGATATATATAATTAAGAAATATCTTTCAAGGCCACCAAGATAATAAAATATAATAATGTTTCTATTTTTGAATAATCTAGTGACTCTAAAATTGAAAATTAATTTTGTAAATATTTTATGAATTTATATCATTTTTTCGAAAGAAAAATGTAAAGTGGCACATAAAAGAATAAAGGAATTTTACCAATAAAGCAGTTTGGATCTAAAGATAATAATTTTTTCTATAAATTTTACTAGTCATAAGGAATATGGGGATAATTATAAAGGGAATAGAAGGATGAGATGATATTTGAAAAAGTTGGCAGAAAAATCCATGTCCTACACAAAGGAAACATAAAATGAGTTCTCTAAATAAAAGAAGAAAATGTTTTTTTCTATGTTTGTGGAATATAATTCATGTTAATAAGAAGATGAAAACTCCTATGATAAAGCTTCTTAAAAATTAATTATTATTAATGAAAATGATGAAAATTTTACCTATATTGAGAGAAGTATCTCTGGTGAAGAAGAAGAGGATACTTTTTTTGACTTTATGCCACTATTATAAAATATACCTTTAAAAAAAATTTCAATTATTAGTGGTATATAAAGTGGAGATAAAGCAGTAATTTTATCGTTGCTAAAAAATTACTCATAAAAGGTACCCTTCATCGGTGTTTTGCTTAGCGATGATAAAGGGTATCCTTTATCTGCGCTTTCTTGAAGAACTGATAAAAGGCACCCTTATTCAGTGCTTTATTTTTTTAGCACTGATAAAGTCTATCATTTACCAATACTATATTTTTAATACTGATAAAGGGTGTAGTTTATCAAAAAAATATACCCTTGATAAATATCCCAAAAAAATAAAATGATGAAAAAAATAAAAATTAAATAATGTGTAAATCTAAAAATATATTAACAATTTTATTAATGAAATAAGTTTTTGATAAAAATGAATAAATTTAATATATATATATATAAACTATAACTATTAATAATATTATATATTAAATGAAAATACTTATAAAATAAATATAATTAAATAATTAAATAAAAAAATTAAAAATGTGTATAATAAGAAAAATATGTAGCATTTTATTAATTAAATTGTAATCAATAAAAATGAATAAATTTAATATATCAATATTTAGGTTCTAAATTTTAATAAATAGTATACATTAAATATAGATATATAAAATGGATAAATTGTAATAATTAAGAAAAAAATAGAAAAATAAAAGATTTTGATTTAAAAAAATAAAAAACACTATTAAATAAAAATTATTAAAACATTTATTAGTTAAAAATTTATTAATAAATATTAATAAGTGAATTACACACACACACAGATATATATATATATATATATATTAATAATTATAAATTATAATAAATAATATAAATTAAATATAAATTTTGAAAATGAATAAAATGTAATAATTAATGATATAATAATGAAATATTTATTTTAATGGGATTTATTAAAATTTATTTCTTAATAAATTAAATATATCAATATATTCATATATTTATATCAATGTAAATAATATTTCCTAAAATATGATTCATATAATACAAGATATTTTTTCTTATATTAAAAAAAGTCTTTTATTTAGTTTAAAAATGGTTTATAATTAACATTTAATATTAATTAAAAATACATTCTAATTGCATCTTGTTATGGATACAAATGATTTTATTTGACTTTATAATTAATCATATATCATATGTGTGTCACATTTATTTCACATGCATATATGTAATTACTGCATTTTTTTAAACAACACGCACACACAAATATTTAGGAAATTAATAATATATTATATAAAAACACATAATGTTTACAAATTTTAATTTTAATTTTATAATTTAAATATATAGTGAAACATTTAATATATTATGTTTCTATTGTTAAATTTTATTTATTTATTTTTAATATTATTGCAGTTAAGTATTGTTTATTTAATTTAAATATTTTTTTATTTTTTATTTCCATTTTGATTTTAATAAATGTATATTAAATATATATAATGTGATTTATTATTTTCTATATGTATTCATATTTTATTCTATAAATGTACCTATTTTTTAATTATTTTATATAATTAATAAAATCCATCCAATTTTTCAATATCTTTAATGTGCACTCATTTTTAATCATTTAATTTCACTCATTTTTATGATTCATGAATTTAATATTATATATTCATTAATAATGTTAAAAATATATTTGTAAATATATATGTAAGAACAAAATAATTATCTTTTTCCAACATTGGTATATATGCTGGTAAAATGTTTTACCAACAAAAAATGTCTAGTCACTAAACTGTCGGTAAGAGCTTTGTATCTAAATGTTATTGTGAGAGATAAAATAGTTCTGCTACAACTATAACAATACTTGTAGAATATATATATGTTTGTCAATGTTTTTACTAGTATATTCATATGAAATATATATATTTTGGTAATAATATTACCAAAATATAACATCTATTTATAAATTACATTTACATAAAAATTTTAAATTTTTATTTCTAGGAATATTTCATATTATATTTATTAATTTATCATAATTTATAAACCAATTTTGATTATCAAACTGAAAACAATTTTCACAAATGTTGATAATTAGGAAAAGCTTAATTATATTAATTATGTCATTTAACACAGAATGATTCAATACATAGTTTATGTTGACTGATACATAAAAAGATCATAAAAATAAAAACAACATAGGATCCATCTATACAATACTAATCATCCCAATGACCACCCCCCAAATGAAAAAGGACATTGCGTCTCCTAGTTTCAATCCTTCAATGCCCACCATGGTAGAAGAATAGTTCTTGCAATGATCTGTCATTACCAACCAAGTATCCCATTAGAAAAAACTATCCCAATCAACTCTAGTACCATTGAAAAAGCTCAAGTTTATATTATGTCACAACATTCAACTCTAAGATCTGCACCACTGAAAACCAAAAAACATACCCAAACAGTAGTGAAAAATATCATTATGAATTTAAAGAAAAATAAAATGAATATGTAAAAATATGATTTATAATTTTTGATTCATCACTATAAATCCTTATTGATAACTAAAAAATCAAGTCAACTTTAATACCATTGAGGAAATTGATGTCGCTGCAATGTGGCACCCTTATGCTCCATGACCTGCAATACACAAAACCAAATATCATACCCACAAATTAGTGAAAAATATTGACATCAATTGAAACCAACTTATAAATAAATAAAAATATAAAAAAAATTATCTACATAGAATGGAATTTTCTCATTCATCTCTCTTGAAATCTCCCCAAAGAAGATCATATATGTTCAATGTGGGTTCAATATATTCAGTGCATCAGCTTCTTTCTAATATTCAAAAGGGGTTGTAACCATAAATCCATTCAATTCCATAAAAATACATTTACTATTTTTAAAGATCACCAATAATAAAACCACATCAGACTATCATAGATAAAAAGAAACATTTTTCAAATAAAATTAATCTATTTTCATTAAAAACATAAATACTGTGCATTTTCATTGTGAGATTCTGCTAGATTGTCAAAAATAGTTTCATTAAATTATGAAATAAAATATTCTGCATGTTCCTTGGTGAACATAAATAGAAACATGATTTCAATTTGCAATAGTATATAACAAAATTCAACAGAAGATAACTCAATTAATAATCTAAATCTCCAATAAAAATAATTAATAACTAGGATTAAAAATATTATCCTAATATTATTTTTGTATGTAATTATATAGAACTAAAATGCATTGATCCAAATAAAAAAATAATTATCAAAATGAGAGGAATCCATCTTGATCTACCTATATTTGATAACATCATAAAAAACTGTTTGTGTATTTTTTGGGAACTCTTCAAACCATAGGTCTATACGTTAGTAGGAATTTTAAAAAGACAAAAAAAAACTAAAACAAAAATTGTGTTGGTTTTATTTATCATAAAACAATGGTTATTAAAATGTAGATTAAAACTTCCATTAGTGGAAGAAAACCAATACACGAGTAAGTGGTTATGAAATTAAAGGTAGAGAAACAGTTGTGTCATCATAAAATATAAATGTATAACATGACTTAACCAAATCTTCTTCTAGCAGTTACCCATTATAATAAATTTTTTTGAAGTTATTATAGAAAAGTGATATCATTATGAACTAGAAAGAGAAATAATTACAGGTTGGTAATTTTCAGTAAAAATATAAAAATTAATGATGATAGTAGATACCTCAAAACATTAAATGATATCAAATATGATTTTTTGTAGAGTTGAATATGAAGTCAGAAATGATGTTGATGTCTGACAAATAAGTTAGTAATATGACTATAGTGTTTACCTGAAATGGAAAACCATGAATAAGGAAATATATTATATATTACTAAAAATATTTTATATAATATTTCACATAGTATACCTGGATCTAAGGAACATAAATATCCAATTATATGAGAATTGGATACACATAATGTATGCTAGATGTTTTCATAGAATAGATCACCAATATTTGAATGTTTCCATAAATGGAATGGTGTGATTGAACATAGAATAAATATTCCATAAGAATTAATTGAAGTTCGTACTATATTATGTTTTGATATCCATAATATATTAAATTTTTTTAACAGATTTATAGTTTCATCAAAATTTATTACAACATAGTTCGTTACAACATTAAATTCACTAAAAGGTTTCATAAACGTGATGTTCATTCCCACAACATGCATTATATTCCAAAAATTAATCATACCAAAATTTACACTATGAATTTTTATAAATTGAAAATTGATTTCATGGTTCCTTGTTTGTATTTAATATCCCAATGATTCATGTTCATCTTTAATAACACCAAATTCATATCATAATGGGCTGAATCTATTGACATCAAGGAGTTCATCAATACATTTTCTCTTGTTTATTAAATACCACATAATAAATTAACATGGGATCCCTCACACCATACTCCCATACAATATTACCATCATCTTAGTCTAATACGATCCATTGAATCACTAAGTTATGCACATGGTCCAACTATAAATTTTTCTAATAATACCCAAGTGAATAGAAAAATAATGAAATTTAACAAAGTAATCATTGTTGTTAAATAGAATATAGTGGATTAGATGACGAAGAGATGGAATTGAAATATATCTAAATCCATGTTGGCATGTCATATGAAAACTTAGACATCCATCCAAGTGACTCATTTTTGATAAGATTTCAACTGCCATCTTTGACGATAGCTATCTATAATACGTTATTTCTAGATAGAAGTTCTCAGGAATATCTAGTCAAGTTGGATTCCCAAAGTGAAAATAAGATAAACTTGTCTCACAATCACTAAGTCAATTTTAATTGATTGTCTAGAACAATTAACAAGAGACATCACCTTCACTCATTATTCCAAGGTGATTTATTGCTGGAAGTGAGTGCAGAAAAGATACTTGGATGAAAAATGTAGATGTTAGAAACTAATTGGGAAGCCCATTCACCATTAAATTTTTCTACTCAATGGTGAAGAAACAATGATCATCAATGATAGGGATTTATTCACACCTACCACCATTGTGAGGTTCTTAAATATATATTTCATATATATCTATCTTGGCTTTAAAGTCCCAATCATATAAATTCACACTATTGACCACTTTTCCTAGATATATGTCCTTACATAGAAGTACCCAACAACACAATTTCAAGATGTGTGTCCTTAAATAGAAGATACCTATAGTCCAATATGTATGAACATATATTCCAAAACCCAATTCTCCAAACCCCATGATGTCAGACTATGTAATGATTTTCAAAGGTAGTGTACACTAGAAATGAGATTTCTATTTAGGTCAGCTTTACAATTACCTAAATGAAAAGGACATGTCACAAAATAGTAAAAACTATATGACATTAAAACTCCCACACTTACTTTGGTCTAAGAACCATGAATTGAAACTATGTGGACCTTTCATTTGTAATTCTAAACTAGAATTGGGATTTCCATTCAAATTGGATTCTACCACAAGCTGGATAGACTATATCACCCCATTTGGCCAAATCAATATAACCATTGTCTTATACCAGTATTGGTTAAATATTCATGAGATTAAACATCAATTAACCCTTGGTAATTTATGTAAAACTATAAACATTATAACAAAAAATTCTATATTGGATGAATGTAATGAACTAAATTAGGTTGAACCAACGAATTACACAACCTGGTCTGTCACTAGTCCTGATGGGAATTCATGATACCCATGGATTGACAAATGGTTCTTGTAAATCCTGGATTCATAATGAGAATGGATTATCACTAAAATTTTAGTTAAAATTACAATAAGATCTGAATGTTTAGTAAGCACCCTCCATGTATAAGACGTCTATGAGACATTAATAATCATATTAAAAAAATCACCAAACCAAAGAATTCATAATCTGTAATGTAATGAATCTTTCTATTTTTTAATATATGAATGCATCAACCATAAAAGAATGTTGAGATATAAAAAATAGAACTATATAAAGATAATTAAATTCCAATTTTACTAATACATTTATATCTAAAATAAAATATAAACTCAAACTGAACCATTCACATGACTCCTTCTTGGAATATATAGTTTCAATACACTCTACTCAACAATATTAACCCAAGATAATGGTAAAAAATAGGAATAGAAATTTTACCCTATATAGATCATAAGATCTACTAACACACACAGGCACTATACTATGAATAAAGGGTGTTAGAGAACATACTAGGGAGGATCTCTGCATACTGTTTATAAAAATCCATTAAATAGAAAATTCTTACATACATGATAAATATTGTATAAAAAACAATGTTTTCTTATTTGAAATAAACTAGTGTTATAATACTTGAAATTCAATCTATGGCCATGGTTCTATATCCAGGGTTAAAACAACTATAGGCTTAGGGCATAATATTTCCAAAAGTTGTGTTAAAAATGTCCATTGGGATTAATTTGACATCCTATTGGAATAGTCTATGTGGGGAGTGGACATAGGATAACCTACATCCATGATCAATTAAAAACAAGGAGGAAGATGGATGTTATAAACTCTAATCATTCATGTGAATTAGTAGGAAGAGAATGAGAAAGTTATTAAGACCATAACTCTATTTGAAATTGATTATAAATTTTTATATTGTAAAATCCATGGTAGACATTGGTAGTAGACATGGTATATGGACATGATTTACATGAATCATGACTATATGTGTTTATAAAATTACTAAGTCTGTGTTTTCATTAGACCGTGTCTATAGGTGTGACCAGTGTACGTTGCCCACTTTGATCATAGTCATTTATCCCATCAATGTGGTTTTTGATAATTTAATTTATCATAATAAATATATATATCTATGTGTGTTTTTGTGTGTTTGTATTAATACATGCGTTGAGTAAAAGATTAGTTTTAAAGCATTATATGGAATACAAAAGAGGTTTCGAGATCAAATCATAGTGCCTTTATTTAATTTTCTGAAAGGATAGGGCCACAGTCACTGCCTATAGGAAAAGATGCCCATGAATAACGTCCAGTAAACCATGGAAAGAATTGTCATTTGAAAGTAAAGGGTATACTATAGCCATGTACCACATGGTCTATGGTGGCTAATGGATTAAAATAATTTTTTAGGACCATGGCCACAACATAAACCCTATTGAAATGAAAATATGTTCCACAATCTATATAAACCATGGGATTACACTACAACCATGGTTTTTGGGAAATATCAATGGTAAAAACCCTTGGAAATAGTCTGATTAGAGTTATGAATATATAATTCCATAAATATTATAGTCCTTCATTTTAAATAATTTATAAATGTAACAACTTTGAACAATTAAAATGGTAACCATTTCCATTAAGGAAGACTCAAAGAATCCCATTTTAATCCATTTACATATATTTCCTAACATCCCACCATAACAAGGGAATTCAAATTTTAATTAAATTATCCATTAAAAAACAACCTTAAATGAAGTTTTTAAAACTAAAATATTAATAAATAAGTGAAACAAAATCCAAATGGTAATATAATTTCAATATTCAATAAGACAATAAAATATTTCAAATCATCCTACTAACCTTACAAGAATAAGGGGATATGATAAATAAAGGAATTAAAATGTCTATAAAAAAACACTAATCATGAAAATGTCTGGGGATAAACTCTAGATACTATTTTATACCTACCCTAATGATAATATAAAAACATTGATCAAAACCCGATATACATTAAACCATAATAACACACACCTCCAAATTAATCTACCACAGCCTCATCAGAATGACACCTCCCCATTGGACGTTGAAGAATTAATATCTAAGTACACCCTAGCACTATATCTATCAATTTAGTTATCAGGAAGTACAACCTCCAAAAATGAAAACATGGTTTCCATGACCAACAAACTATGGAGGTGAGAATTAAATCTATATAGTTACCAATATAAAACATAGGTAATGTCTCACACATCATTTCCAACAACATTTCATAGAATTACTCCTTCACTCATAATCATTCACATAATTATAAAATAACCAAAAAATCTTAAACTGACATACCTGGAATCAAATAGGGTTTAATGAGAAATTAAACCATTTAAAAAATAATGTTCTGAAGGGGAAGTCACATGAAAAAAATATCTGGATTACAAGACCCCTTTTTCTGATTTGTTAATATGTCAATTTTTTTATAAAATTATAATGTAGTATAACACTACAAGAATTTGAATCTAAAGGATTTACTTAAAATATAGGAAACGTCTTTGAAAATTCCAAACATAACCGAAGGCTGAAAATTTCCATCTAACCATTTGAATGACCTCCTTTGGAACAATAACATGAAATCTCATTTAATCTAAATTTTACTGAAACACTAACTTAAATTAAATTAAATTCAAGAAATATATACCCTTGATTTTAGGAGATGAAAACATAAAAAGAGAATTACATACATGATAATAGTGACAAACATGGATGGATTGAATGATAAATCTATTTATCCCCATGAAACTCCCTACACAACATATTTATAGTTGAAGGAGGAGGAAAAAAATAAAACATTAGTTAATAGGGGTGTGAGAAGTTGTTGATAATTTATTGTGTGGGTGTGGAGTGTGATGCACCAGGGGTATGAGTACAGGAGATAATTGTTTTTACATGGGTGGCAAGAAATGATGATTGAGAGTCCATCACCTCAGGCGTGGAGTGACTACGGGCATAGGTGAGATAATATGTTTAATAAACTATTACTAACAAGAAAAATTATTTCAAATGAATAGTTTTTAATAAAATAAATACTAGTAACATAATTATATGTTTAAAATAAACTATTGGAAATAATAATTAATAATAATGGATCCATTTATTGGATAACAAAATTTCATTACTAATATTGTAATGCAACAAATTAAATTATTTTTAATGTATATGTTGGTATTAAACAATTAATAACAACAATTATATTTTTTCTTAAAATAAATGTCGGTACTATAATTTTATACCAATAAAACATAATAACTATTGGAATTACTCATTTATTACAACATATATATTATTTGTCACTAAATTTATGTTGGTAAAATTCAATTTCATTGTAGTGTATATAAATTAATATATTTATATATGTATATTTAATCTATTTATAAATTTAAATATTTATAATTATATATAAATAAATATTATTATTTTTAAGTGGTATTTATATAATTTAAAATAAATAATTATATGTATTTATATAATTACAAAATTATAATTAATTTATTTAAATTATGAATATATTTACTATATTTATGTATTTGATTATATTAATATTTTTTTATTATATATATATATAATTATATAAATTTATATAATTATATTAACATATAATTTTTTTGTGAAATTATTTATATATTTATAACTAAATAATTATATATTAAAATAATTATAAATTTATTAAAAAGATGAGATTGGACTGATTCTAGAGATTCTCGCTCTATGATTCCTCAGTGATTAAGGGTTTTCAGAAATGTAAAAAACAATTTAATTACCAAATTTTTGTTGGTTTCTTCACAAAAGGTCACATTTATTCATATAGGTATGTGGTTAATATTTTTGTGAGTCAGAATGAGAATATTTCAGGGGATAGTTAATGACTATAAAAGTGAATAATGAAACTGAATGCCAACATTTTCTTTGGTCAAAATGATCTTAAAATTTATATAAGAATAATAATGATGTTATAAGCACAACATATACCAATCAAAGTAATAAAAACAGTGTATTGTCATTTATGAATATAAATACCATAAAAATATATTTAAAAATATTATTGAGGGATATATCATTTTTATTTTGAAAATCAATTTTCAAAATTATATGTTCAAAAATATTGAAAACAATTTAAATTGGAAATTTTCATTGAAACATATAAAGGAAGATTTAAAACAATTTATTGCTCATGATGGCTAAAAATTATGTTAATGTTGTGCATGTTAAAATAATGATTCTTTTCCATTTTTTAATAATTTAGAAAAGTGAATTGTATATAAAAGACATAATAGATTTTTTAAATTTATTAAAATGTGATATTGAAAAAATATTATTTAAATTCCACATTGGGAAATTGCTAAAATAATTTTTAGAAATTTGTTTGAAAATATTGCTTTGGTAGGAGACTGATTTCTAATAGAAGAGAGAACTGATTTGGATTTTATTAGAAATATATTGTAAATTATTTTAAGTACCAAAGAGTGTAAAAATTTTAGTACTAATTGTGAATATCAAGAATAACTAGAGGAAAATAAAACATAATGGATTTATTAGTAAATGATAAAATAATTTTATTTCTTTGATATTCAAGAATAAACGATGACAATGAGACGTGTATTTTGAAATAAACACTTACAACAAGCATAACATTTATGTTGTAATTAGTTAATGAATTAACTATTTTTATCAGCAGTAAATCGAAAAAATGGAAGTAAATACAAACATAATTACATGTCATTACACACATAATATTATAATATCTATGATTGTGAATAAGTAATACCATGACTATAAAATAAAATGAGTTATTGAATTCTTTAAAACTTATTACCTTTTAAATAAAATTACCTAGGATGAAATAGTTCGAATTGAAACATTAAATAAAATTAATTATTATGTAATCATGATATTAAGTTTTAAAGGGTTAGTGTACACAATATATAGAAGAAATTGGTGTATAACAAAAAAATGTGCCTCAATTAAAGGATATTGATATAGAATCCCTAACCTCACTAATCTTTTTGTTTGAATGTGCTTAATAAAATTATCTAATTATTTTAAACATGATATTAATTTACTAAATAAAAATATTGATATTTTTAATATCATATACGATCATTTTATTTTCTCTTATCACCCACTCTTTAATAACGATTCATTATTCCCATTGTTTCGGTTATTAATTGTATTGTTTTCTCATTCGTTATTTGTCATGAATGTTATGTTTTTTGTGTAAATTGTATAGTTAAATAATATATACAATAGTAATCATGACATAATTATCATATTTATGTGTCAATTATTATTTAAATACAAATCATGGAAGATAATTTTGAGAAATTAATTACATTACAGTCAAGAATACTTTAGGTCATATGTACGCATGAGTAACATTTCCAATTTTCAATGAACATTATAGAAAGGAAGTAATATTTTTATATAAATAATTATAATAATTTAATAAATTACATATTATTTATTTTTATACACTAATAAATATAATCCATGTGTTGTGGTTATGAAAAGAGAGTCATGTTGCTTTGTAAAAGCGGCTGTTTACACATACGTGAATGATGTTATCATTTTTCAGTGTATGAAATAAAATGATATATAATCTCTTTAGAGTGATTAAGATTTTATTAGTATAATAATTATTTAATTTATATCACATTAGTTCATTAATTTTTTTATTATCACCATATATGTAATGTGTTAGTGAAAAACGAATCAAATGGCTTTACGAGGTGGTAGTCTTCCATATGCATGAGTAACATTATCGTATCCCTTACAAAATAGAATGTAAAATGTTTAAACAATATAATTAATAAATAGGTAAATCTATGTTAGAAATATTATATATATATATATGTATAATTTTTATACATCATCATACCAAACTGCAGGAGGTGTTATCTTAATAACAAATGATATCTATTTGGAAGGAGGTAGTCCATGAAACAGATGAATGATTATTTCATAGTCCATTTGATGTAAGTGGGCGTCGTTTTAGTTAATTCAAAAAATATAAAAACATAAAATTATATATAATATAATAAGGTTATTATATCAGTTTGTTTTAATAATAATTGAATGGGTTGGAGGATGAAATAAAATAAAAATTCTCATTTAAGATACATACCTATTTTACATGTATCATCCTTGATTTTTCACTAACGATATCATAGGTTTTATTTGTATGAAAAAATTATTATAGGATTATAGGATGTATGTTCTAATGTAATTTGTATTTCTATTGGCTGATCAAAAATTGTATGATGGTGTAAATAAGGGAGGATAGTGGTTGGTATTCTATAAATGATACGAGTGGTACACTTTTATTTTTTGGAAATAAAACTATGTACCCACATTTTTCAAATTCAGAAATGGTCCAAGATTTACTATTATAGAGACATAGATGTTATAGGGACATAATATAGGTATAAAATATATTTTATGCAAGTTTTTATGTCATTTTAACCCTTATATATTCATTTTATCACCAGGAAAATCCATTTTTCCATAACCATAATAATTAAGTTTGGCTATTTTCACTATTAAATTTGGTTAAAAATGAATTTAAATATATTAAAAAATATTAATTATGATCATTCCTCATAGTTAATAAATTTTTCCAAATTATATTTTCATAATTGGAAAATATTAATTCTAAAATTAATGTAATAGACCTGACAGGAAGATGCTTTTAAATGATAATATGTTTTATAACATTATAATGTTTTAATATCAAAAATCGATATAAAAATGATTATAAATAACTAAATTATATTTAATTATATTTAAATTAACTAATTTTAATTTAACATAAATTCAAAATATAATATTAATTTATAAATATATTAAATGAAATGGATGTTTTAAATTAAAACTTAGTATTTTTCAATATTCATCGTGAAATTAAAAATACCAAAAATTCAAAAAATTTCCCCTAATTTAATTTTTATATGATTATTTAAAAAATTATTTTTATTTTCCATATAAATTTTTTAATGTTGTTAAAAATATAATTTTAAATTATGTGAGAAAAGAGTGACTATACTATGTTTCAGTTAAATACAGTTGTTCGGAAAAAATTTCCTTTTCGTTTAAATAATACGAATTTTATTAGTACTATATAGATAAACCTAATTTTAATAAAATGTTTAACACTATTCATACATTCCAATTTAATGACTAGTTTATAATTCTATATTATTTTATGGTTCTGTACGACTTGGGGTTGCATGTTCCTCATGATATCAAAGAGATTAAACTTATAAAAAAATATTTTGTTGATTTTTTAAGCCCAGTTTTCATGTAAAATATGATATCAAGGAAAACGATATTATTTTATATGTTTAGGGTGTTACATTCTCGACTCATTAAATATATTTCAGCCTCACAATTTAAACATAATTTCAGTTATGAATGGGTATACCTTTAGAAATACCACTATTGAGAAACTATCATTGGGAAATGTATAATACAAAATGATCTAAATAAGTGAAAAATGGATGTACGATGTTAATATATATAAAAAATAACTAGGATTTAATATAGGATAAAATTGTTGTATAGTGAATATTTGTACATTTGAGAAAATCATAAATAATTACAAAGAGTGATCGAGGTCAATGATCAGAGGAAATTGAATGATCAATGGAACGTTAAGAGCCTCAAAACCATAAATCTTCATTGATTTCAAAGACCATATAATTCATTATATACGAATTTAATAGGTACTTTTTTTATTTCATTATACTATTTTTAATTTTAATAAAAAAATTACTGTATAATAATTTAATGAAATACACTTGTTATGGTTCTATTTTATAATAACATTTTCATCCTTTAGATGTGCGTAGATGAATTTAAAATTCCTCGATTACTCTAATAAATAGATAACTTGAAATTATTTTTTTATTCATAAATCTCAAAATTTAATTTTAGAGGATCATAATATACACAAAACAGATACACATCTTTACATCCACCCATAAATAATTTCCAAAAACCAATATGGTTATCAAAAGTAATCCAATATTGTAAATTAATCATTTAACCTCAAAAATAACAACAGTAGATAATAATTAATAATTATCTTTCAAATATTTAAAATAAAAAAACAATAATATATTAACCATGATATTTCTTAAGCTGTGTTGGGAGATAAAACCTTATCATCCTTTTTTCATAGATTCAAGCCCTAAGGCCTTTCTAGATGCTACTATTTTTCACCAAACATGTGGGGTTTCCTTATTATGATTTACATTAATTTAATTCATAGCATGTTCTGAAAAAATATGACGGATATTGTTAAAATAAAAATAATTATAAAATAAATTTTTAAAATTGGATTCAATACACAATTTTTAAAAAGTGTATTAATATTATATAATTATTATTAAAATGTCATAAATGATAATATTAACCCTAAAGGTTATCAATACGTTTTAATTGTTTCCTATACAATGTAAATCCATTATTTCATTAAAAAATCCTCCAAAATATATTCTTTTCATAAATTTGTCTCAAAATATCATAAATATTGGCAGACTAGCATCACAAAAAACTAAAAAAGGTGTGTTTAAGACTTTTTACTTTTGATCAACATTATAATAGTAAATTAATGATTTCATCAACAACTCTTATGTCAATGAAGAACCATATTCCTAAAAAATTAACACAATAATTATAATTTTTTGGATTTTTATCACCAAAATACAATTGGTAAAAAAATACTTTTGTTGTTTAACTAATTTACAACTTTGAAAAAATAAATAATATATTTTTTATCCACATAGGTCCTTCCTTGGTCTAGGTTTTATTTTTTCTAAGAGGAATTAACTCAAGTAATTCCTAGCATCCTGACATTTAACACGCAAAAATATAATTGGATAATTTTGATGAGATTTGTTTCCTTCCATCACACACAACAATTTTCCCTGGAATTGTTTTTCTTTATTTGCTTATTTTCCACACATAAATCATTTTCTTATCCCCATTATATATTTTCCTTGGTTTCTACACCCAAATTTCTTACATGATGGAAATTGAGACTTCTATACTCCATTGTATCCAACATTTGAGGTCTTAGTAGACTATATATTTCTCTTATTTGGTGCATTTGGATGTTGGATAGGGTATATTGAATTAATCATAGTTACAGAAATCTTATTTAGAATTCTCATAATGTCTTTCACACTATTAATCATCCCATTTGGTCTGTAATAGTCACCATGTTTTCCTTAATATTCAGTGTTAACATGATTTATTCCAGTTTTTTCTATTAACTAAAAATAGAAAGCGTTGTCTGAAAAATAATAATAATAGTGTGAAATCCATAGATTCATGTATATGATGTTTAAATCATGAAATATTTTTTTATCTATGATACCTATGGTTTAACCTGGGTTATTCATTTTCATAATATATTCAAATCCATAAAACGTTTCAGTAAACAATATGTGAATTATCTTAAGTATATCTATTGGGTGTTTCAAACTAGCGGCATATTAAGGCGTGTTTCATTCACTACGTGATGCTCGGTTCATGTCCAATGCACCATTATTAGTGTTATTACCCCTCGGTAAATTTCTTCTAGAACCAAGTCCACATGTAGTATCCAAAAAGGGATGCATCTCATGAAAAATAGATAGAATATATACATCACTAAAACATTAGGATGTTTTATAAACAAGTTCTCAATTTCTATAATAAGTTTATTATACCTAATGTATTTTTTTCTTACTGTAGTTTCCATGGTTTCTACTAAAACATCCACTAATACCAAATGTTGTGGACAAAAACCCATTTTCCAAGATCTCATTTCTTATTTATAAAAATGGTATACTATACAAGGAATCAATTCGATAAATAATGACTAGTTTATTAGTCTTGGTAAATTGGATACATACAAGATATTTATAATACTTATTAATGTCAAATTAATACATTATTTATTCTGAAGAATAATATGGAATGGTAAATAACTGAAAAAAATCTATTTAATTACTTAATTGATAATGATATTCATCCAAAGACAATATCATTGTGAAAATTTCATGCATAATAATCGATATGGAAAGTTAAATAACAAAAATGACATTCCATTTAATCAATTACAAATCTATCAAAGTAGATAAGTAATAATCAATATGGGATGGTAAATAACAAAATATACATTCCATATAATTAATAAACGAGGATGAAATGCATCAAGAGATAATACCACTGAAAAATATCATGAATAAAAATAAAAAAAAAATCTAAAAGAAGGAAATAACTGATTTTTAGAGATCATGTCCCAGATATGTGACTCATATATCGTCAATATATATCCACATGATAGTTTTAAACTATGTGGTACCAACCTAGTGTGTTTTCTTAATGGATTTAATTTTAGTTGGTTAATTTTAATCAGGATACTACTAATGCATTGAGGGGAAATCTATAATCGAGTCCCACCCACGTATTCGTGTATAAAAAATTACATTTTTATTGAATAATTGATTTAATTTAGGAACATTATTCCTTATCGTTAAATATCTATATTGATTAAGCAAATTGAGTTGATCAATATTTCCATAGATAAAAAAACATTCTATATTTAACACGTCATTATGAATTGATATACTCTTTAAAAAAGATACATATTTATTTTAAATAATATGGATATTTTAGGGAAATTATTTCTCCAATCATCCTAGGAATGTGAATATTTAAAGGGAATGTTAACAAATATAATAATGAATTTATAATGTGAATGTCAACACAATCCCTAGTAAAAATCACTGTAATCCATCCATAGTAAGAATAAATATGATATCAAAAAAAATATATAGAAATTAGAGTATGAATATAGGGTTATTTTTTATGAATAGAAATACCATAAAAATATCATTAAAACATTCTTGATGAAAATATACTTTTATTTTGGATAAAAAATATTTTAAACTAAAATTTCACAAAACATTTTTTATATAATTTTCTTTGAAAATATTCTTTGAAACATATGATGGATAAAAATAAAAATTTTACTTGTTAGGATATTAGGAAATTCCATTCATATAGTACACATTAAAATAATTATTCCTTTAACTTCTTGTGTTAAAATACAAATTGGAATTTTATTCAAAATGGAATGAAGATTAATTTTGAATTTTTTGAATGTAAAAATGTGTAAAATATTCATTAAAAAATAATTTCAAAATGTCTCTAAACATTTTTTATTTTATTTTTTAAATATGGATTACGAAAGAAAAAAAATTTCCTATCATAGAGAGAAATGAAGTCATATTTTTTTTTAAAAAAACTATAATTTATTTGTTGTACCAAATACTGTAAAATCGTTATATTAATGATAATATAATAAATAACCACTAGGGGGTGAAATTGATATGGGTTTATCAGAAAATTATCAAATCGTTTACTTCAAACAAAATTTAAAATAAACAATCTTGATGAGAATGTGATTATGAAATAAACCCTCACAATTAACATAATGTTGAGGTGAGAATTATTAAATGATTCAATTATTTTTCTCAGATATAAATCCAAGTAAAATGTTTAAATATAACATGATATAATTAATCTTCTTTTCCACTTGGTAAATTTTCATTCAAATCCAGAGGTTTGATATAATTCAAATTAGAAAATAAATTTTAATGAATGATAATGGAATCATGAAATTACCTTTAAATGGGTATTTATATAAACCATATAAATGGAATTGGTGCATAACATACAAACATGCCTCAATAAAAGGAAATTGAGGCAGAATACCTTACCCCAAACATCTATTTTCTTGAACGTGTGTTAAACTCATTTATAGTGACTTTAATCATAAAACTATCGTACTAAAGTACAATATTGATATAAATAATGTCATACATGATCACTTTGTGTCATCTTATCACCCTATAGTTAATAATCATTCGTTGTTCCTGTTGTTTGAACTATTAATTAGATTTCCCTCTCGTTTGTTCTTTTTCCAGGAAGTTATGGTTCAAAGGAAATTTTTATAGTTCCATAATTGAAAAATTGTTATAATAAAATAATTTTCATATTTTTGATTCAATTATAATTTTAAATCCATTAATGAAATATGGTTTTAAGAAATGATTTATGTTATGATCATATTGACGTTAGGTTGTACATATTCCTGAGTAGTGTTTCTATTTTTCAATGATTATAATAGAAACTTGGTAAGTTATATATTTTATTTATAGAATTTTATTTAAAACAAACTTCTTCTTTAATATAAACTTAAACATTATTTATTACATAAAATTGTAGCTAAGATAAATTTGAGGATCGAGAGGTCTAGTGTATTGGGAAATTAGGAACATAACATAATAACTTTAAACATAAAATACAACCTCTTTATAGAAAAAATCCTTTTCATGGCCAATACATTCCATCGTACTTAGCATTTCATGGGATAAACTTAGGATATTCATAAGAAAAGGGTGAGATATAAAGCCCAGTAGGAGAGTAAACACATAATTACTTAAGGAATACAATACATGTTCGGCAATAGGTATATCAATAGAGCATAAAATAAACATGAACATAAAGGCATGATATACATGATTATCATAACATGGAAATGTGGCGACAACACTTAGCATTGTATTGGCATGATCCATGTCTCATTGAACACAGAGAATTATTGGACCCTCATTTAACTTGAATTAGTATGAATAAACCCTTATAGAACATGACATATCATAATATTAATCTTTACTCAATGCATTGGAGCGCTATCAGGGCACACCCTTCTTAAACATTCCATTTTATGTATAAGTGTGCCATAAGATTATACCACATGGATTCATTAAACTTAATAGATTATTCCATGAAAAAGGAATAGGGAATTCACACATTAAACTCTCCCATAAATAGTTAAATGTTCATAAAGGTGAATACCCTTGATAGAAAAATGGGCATTGTATTCACCACATAGTGATTTTGGATTAGAAAATTGCGGTGCAATTTCGGTAGAAAAACGACGTGACACATGACTCCATAAAAATCATTGATGAGAGAGAAAGAGGTGTATCATCAAATTTACATTAAATGGACAGTAAGGGGGTCATATAGATACATTTTACAACATATGTAATGGAATTCAGATTCTTAATACAAAATAATTTATTGAATGAAAATGAGGAGAGAGAAATTCCTTATGAAATTTTGGTATGGTAACAGATGTACATGGAAGGAATTAATGAGAGAGAAAGGGGTCTCCCATCATTCAAAAATAAGTATGGAAGTATGGGTGAGATTAAAAATCATACCATAACATTTATAATTGATAATAATTGGACATAAAAAAATTAAAAGACTTGGATAAAATGAAAAATGAAGAAATCCCTTATTTGGAAGTATGATCCCAAAGTCTTGGGAGAGGATTGAGAGAGACTTATTTGGAGCATGGGGTGCCTTTTGAGGATTCTAGAGAGAGGAGGTAAGAGGTTGGACTAACTCCAATGGATTTGAGTGAAGAGGAAGCGGGATATTGGGTTGTTTTATATAGGAAAGGATAGGGAATTTTTTATTAATTAGATTTGGGACACCACACATTAAATTAATCAAAACCACAATCCAACCCATGGTTCTTTCCCCTAGGGTTTTCCCATGGATTTTTCCAAATGGGAGTGAAAAAAACTATTTTATAATTCCAATGGTCTAACTTCTTAAATTAATAGTGTTTCTTATGGGGAGGTGAGTTACACTCTCAAGGAAATCAATTTAAAAAGCTAAAATGTTTTATAAGTCATGGATGGTCCACTAAATCTTTTTAAAAAAAATCAACCAATCCTAAAATCATATTATTTTAATTTAATAATATATATTGGCTGAAATTAATGTTTGTAGTATTTTATTTCATCATAATTTAGTCATTATGATGTCTTAAAACACATTATATATTTAAACAATATTTAATTTTTACCCAAAAATTCTACTGTCTTAGAAAATAATGAAAAATTCACTATTGATTAATTTTGAAATTCATATTTAAAAAATAATATTAATTTTATCTAAATAATTATATAAATATTTGAATTTTTTATTTTAATATAAAAACTGACTTTTACTGAAAATTCATGGTTTTGATAAAAATATCTTTCAAACCTTAATAAAAATCACAATTGTATTCATAAAAATTATAAGATAATTAATATTTATTGAAAATTAATTTTATAATAATACTTTATAAAAATATTATTTAATTCAAAAATCCATTTATTCATCAAAATGGATTTTGTAATTGAATATTTACTAAATATACTATTTTTGCATTAAAAACTATTTACAAAGTAACTATAATAAAATGAATGTATATTATTTATACAAAATGATGAACATAATCATAGTTCTAGGGTCTTTATACATAACCCTATATAACACCTACATTACACTATAGGGTAAGGTGTGCGATGATGATAGACTCTTGGGGTGGCTCGGATAACATCGCTGGGGTGGTAATCTTTATCAACATCCACTTCTCCCATATATGGTTCCATTCAAGCTTAACGTGTTAATTCTCAGCATGGGCTTGGTCAAGAGAAAAGCCCAGTGAAACCACCTCCATTCTAAGCTCCAACAAATGCACCTCATATGGATCAATTATATTAGATGAGGCCATCACTTCCATTGTCTGAGTAAATTGGATTTGTTAAGGCCCTATATTAATACTAATAATGTGATCATTGTTTAAAGTCTATATTATAAATGGTCACAATTATTAATGGTATTTTAAAATCCTAAAACATAAGACCATGGAAGTTCATATGTTATATAACCATTTTACACAATAAGACATTTAATTAGATCAAGATAAATTTTCATTGATAAAAGTTTGGGTCGTTAAAATCTTCTTCCCCCTTAAGAAACTTCGCCCTCCGAATTTCTTTTTCCCACAAAAAAAAAATACATGAGTAACTCTTCTTCATCACAAGCTATGATTCAAACCTTCCTCCTACAAAATTTTAGTTTCTCCACAACACTTTCATGAGGGTTCATGTCTTATTTCATAGTCATTTTTCCCTATGATATCAGATCTTCCCCGGTTTCTCTTCATAGGAGAGGTCATTATCCAACAGTACCACCTATGGATTGAGTACATGTGATGGGTCAGGTATGTACTTCCTAAAGGGTGATACATGGAATAAATAATGTACTTTAGATTGGTTTGGTGGGAGTTATAGTCGATAGGCCACTACTCCAATGCAATCATGGATCCAAAAAAATAAATTGTACCTTGGACTAAGCATTCCCTTCTTACCAAATCTCCAAACTCTCTTCCATGGTGATATGCAGAGGAATACCATGTCTCTGACATCGAACTCTGGGCCTTGTCAGTGATTAACAGAATAGATCTTTTTTCCTCTTTGAGCAGCATTAATGTGTTTTTGTATGGTCTTAACCTTCTCCACTATTTCTTCGACCATTTCTAGACCTAGGTGTTTTCTCTCACCAACTCCATCCCAACATGTGGGTGTTCTTCAAGTCTTCCCATATAGTTCTTCACAAGGATCCATTTGGATTCCTGAGTGGAAACTATTTTTATAAGGGAACACCACCATAGGAATATATTTATCCCATTCACCAATGATGTCCATTGAGCACACTCGCAACATGTCCTCAATTGTTTGGTGACAAAGTATATTGTGATGTTCTCCCATTTCAATGCTGGTGTGGGTAATGGTTGCATCATCCCCTTAGACATTTGCATCTCAACCTTCACTTGCGGATGTACTAGGCACTTTTATATATACTGAACGATCTCATTCTTCATGATATACAACCATTAATTCTCTCAAAAATCTCCATACATCATTGTGTTTCCTAGGGGAATGAATAAATTAGAACAATGTGAAGCATCAACAAGATCCTTTTTCCGATCCGGACATGATGGAACACATAGTCATTTCCCAAGTCTCACAATTCCTTCTTCATTAACATTGAACTCTGAGGATTTCCCTCTTCCTATAGTTTACACGTTATTCTAAATTCCCACATCATCCTTTTGATAATCCATTAACCTTTCAAAAATAGACGGTTGATAAATCATTTGTGAAAGGATTGTTGATGTTCCATTCTTTATGATTCCCATGTCCATATTCATCAAATATAAGAAGATTGGATCCTTCTAAATTCTCACCAATGATAGAATTTCTGGATCCTTTCTACATAGAACAAATGCCTCCTTGTTCGCCTTCCCAGGGTGGTAATGGATTGAGCAGTAATAGTCTTTGATCATCTCTAAACATCTACATTGGTGCATATTCAACTCTTTCTGTGTGAATATATACTTGAGGCTTTTGTGATATATATATATATTTCACACTTCTCCCAAAAGAGGTAATTGGCCAAATTTTTAAAGCAAATATCTCTGCATCCAACTTTATATCATGTGTTGGATAATTTTTCTCATGAACTTCCAATTACATTGAAGCATAGGTAATGACTTTTTCATTTTTCATCAACACACATCCCATTCCCTTCTTCGAAGCATCACTGAATACCACAAAATTTACCCACTTTTGGGTAGTGTGAGCACAAGTATAGTGATAAACCTCATTTTCAACTCCTTGAATCTCTCTTCGCATTCAACACTCTAGGAATACATGACTCCCTTCCTATTTACTTGGTGAGAGGGTTAGAAAATTGTGAGAAATTTTTGAAAAATCCACGATAATATCTAGCTAACCCTAGGAATCTAAGGATATCTGTTATGAATGTTGGACTCGTCCATCTCTCAATTGCAGCTGTCATGGAGGGATCCACAGATATCCCATTTCTTGTGACAATATGACTCAATAATGATACCTCGTTCAACTATAACTCACAATTTATTTTATTTTCAAAGAGATTTTCATTTCACAATGTCTCTAGTATAGTTCTTAGATTCTCCTCATGCTCCTCCTCGGTTTCAGAGTATATTAGAATATCATCTATAAATACTACCAAAAATTTGTCGAGGTAATCTCTAAAAAATATATTCATCAAGTCCATAGAGATTTATGGAGAATTAGTGAGTTTGAAAGGCATTAATATGAATTCATATTTCCTGTATCTTGTATGAAAAGTTAAATTCGGGATATCTTCTTTATTCACACTAACTTGATAATATCCCTACTGCAGATCCACCTTGGAGAAGTATTGTTCTCCTTATAAGTAATCGAACAAGTAATAAATTCGGGGTAGAGGATACTTTTTCTTTAACATGATTTTATTGAGCTCACGATAATCAATGCAATGGAGCATTGACTCATCCATCCTCTTGATGAAAATGACTGGTGCAACCCATGGTTAAGAACATAGACATATAAAACCAAGATCCAAATTATCCTGTAGTTATTTCATCAGCTCCTCATGCTCCAAAACATCCATTAAATACAAATTCTTGAATATTGGTAAATCCCCTGGTTTAAGATCAATTTAAAATTCATCATCTCTTCAGGGAGTTAAACTAACCGGTTCCTCAAGAAACAATTCAGTGAATTCCCTCCCAGTAGGCATGTCTTCAAGGACATTTTATTACTTAAACTCAATCTTCTGAGCCAGATATGCGTGCTCATAGGGAAGTAATATTCACACATGAGATTATTGTGCTAAAGAAGACTCATCTTTCTCCTTGCACATGTATATAATCAGGGGTCAATTATCCATATAGATAGTGATTTCCTTATCACAAAAATTTATGCTGGGCCTATATAAGGAAAGCCAATCCATTATAATAATTGTATCAAATACCATGAGAGGGAGTATGAAGAGGTTCTCAAATAAGATCAATCCAAAAATTATGACAAGGGAGGAGTTATATTTATTAGATTCAATGATTTCCCAATTTTCCGTACTCACCAACATCTTTAATTACATGATTTTGGTGGTGTTGGGGTTGTTTTACTAAACGTCCTGGATACTAAAAAAATGTGTAGAACCAGAATCAAAACGTACATTTTATATTATTGAATGAATAACCAGTTCAACTATCACCACATCGTTTTCAGGGTTCACTTCAGTGGTAGTGATGGAAAAAGGTCTCCCTTTCTACCTTGGAGGTTGATGGTTTCCTATGAAAACAATTGGATTGGGGAACTGATTTCTAAGGAGCCATGATTTTTTTCAGTTGAATAAATGGACAACGTGTTGAGGTTCTAATGGAGTATTCCTATCCTATGTTGTTGTCATAGGTTTTTCATGACAGTAGTTAATATCTAGGTGCCCTTCTCTTCCTCACCTAAAGAATTTCCTCATCCCCTTCAGATAATTTCTGGGGTGCTTTTCTCCACAACTTGGACAAGGCGGTGGGGGATTTTCTTATCACTATTGGATTTAACCATCAGACCACTAGAATTGAAGTCCACCATACAATTCCTATCCCCATGATACCCATAGGATTTTCTGATCCTCATTTTGACTTTAAGGGCACATCAGACAATTTCCTCATAGCTATCAAAGTCTTGGATCTCTAGGTCTTTACGTTGGCTAGATTTTATCCCACCAAAGAAGTGATCAACCTTTCATTCGGGGGTAATGACAAAGCCAAAGGAATATCCTAAAAGCGTTATGAATTTTTCCTCATACGCTCCGAAATATTGATTGTCTTTTTTCTGGAAGGCAAGGAACTCCCTTTCCATCTTAAGTTGGAGGGTGTGTAAACAATATTTATCGAAAAACGTTTTTCCAGAAATCCTTCCATTCCAATGACTCAATAGCTTCCTCAGCCTTCATATATTTTATCAATGCCCACCATTGATCATATTCACCCAACAACTGATAAGAATCTAGAATAATCATATTTTGTTAAGAACATAGAAGGATGCAAGAAGATCTTTTCAATAGAGTTGATCCATTGTTCAGAGATTGATGGATCAGATTATCCATTAAAAGTCAGGGGCCTTTGCCTCATGAAGCTCTTGATTTTGACTTATACATTATTATGGAGGGGGGTTGAATGTACCTCTTGACCCATGTTTCTGTTCATATCTTGACATAACTGAGAGATTATCAGGACAAAGTTGGAGATTCACGCTCACATCGGATTGGACATATCATTAGAAAAATCATTACATTGATTTTCACATTGGTTGTTAGCCTAAGTCCTCATATTACCGGCCATTGGCTGGAATAAAAGGAAATTTAGGGTTAACACAAAAATTTTAATTGAAAAAAAATTGATGACTTATAAAATACTTTCTCCCTTAACCTATGAATCTATGGGCTTCAATCTATGTTATCCATTATCTAAATTGTGACATATATTCTTATGAGAATTTGTTTAATACCCTTACTAATGGTTCATACTATGCATGTGAATTTACCAAATCATATCCCTTAGGAGTGTCGTAACCAAGAGTGCAACAAGGCCTATTGTTGTGTACCAAGACACCCTGGGTCAGGCTTGAAACTCCTTGTTAGAGTTATCACTCTTAGGTACATCTCTCCCAGATCCCCCACTACTTTCTCATATCTAGACATGGATGTATATTCTACATAAACCACATAAGTAATAGTCACCAACATTTAGGGATGATTTTATTATACTTAGCCTTATCCCATAGGATTTCACTAGGATTTTCTAATTCTAATCCCAAAGATAACTAAATATATCACATGATACCAACTATAACAACCTTACTATTTATTACACAGTTAAACATTATTTATTACATAAAAATTCACTTAATACAACTCTGAGGATCAAGAGGTATCATGTCATGGGAAATTATGAACATTACATTCAACTTATAACATAAAACACGACATCTTAATTGAAATATTTCTTTACATGACCACTACATCCCTTCGTACATAGCATTGCGTGGGATAAACTGAGGACAAGAATAAGAAAAGGGTGAGATATAAAGACTAGAAAGGGAGTAAACAAGGAATAAAATGAATAATACAATAAATTTTAGGAAATAGTCATATCAATGGATATTAGAAGAAACATGAACATAAAGGTATGATATAGCTTGACTCTTATGACATTGAAATGTGGCGACAATGCTTAACATGGTATTAGCGTGAGCCTAGGTTCATTAAAAATAAATCATGACTGAACCCTAATTCCACATGAATTATCATGAGTGGATCCTAATTTCACATAACGTATCAAGATACAAATCATTACCCAATGTATTAGAGCACTATCAGAGCTCACCCTTCTTTATCGTTTCATTTCATGCATAAGTGTGGCACAAGATCAAACCACATGGATTCATTAAATGTTGCATTTTATTCCATGATAAAGGAATGTGTAATTCATACATGAAACTATTCCATAAAGAAATTGATTTTCATAAATGTGAATACCATTGTTAGAGAAATGGGCGTGGTATTCACTAGAAAGTGATTCTGTCTAAGAAAATTGTAGTGCAATTTTGGCAGCATAACAATGTGACACAAGACTTCATAAAAACGGTTGATTAGAGAGAAAGTGTTTATCATAATATGTACATGAAATTTACATTAAGGGGAGTCATATAGATACATTTAACAACATAATTAATTGAATTTAGATTCATAATACAAAATAATATCTTGAATTTAAATGAGGATAGATAAATTCCTTATGAAATTTCGGTATGGTAACATGTGTACATGGAAGGCATTAATGAGAGATAAAGGGGTATTCCATCATTAAAACCAAAGGAGGTAAGTATGGGGTTGGTGAGAATTCATACCCTAACATTTATAATTGAAAATTAAATGACATAACAATTTTAAAAAAACATATATAAAATGAGAAAGGAAAGAATCCCCTAATTTGAAATGTGATCCCAAAGGCTTGGGAGAGGCTTGAGAGAGACCTCTTGGGAGTTTGGGTCACCTTGGTAGGATTCTAGGGATATGATGGCAGAGGTTTGATGAACTAAAAATGATTTTAGTGAAGATAAAGTGTGATCTTGGTTGGGTTTATATAGGAAATGAGAGGGAATTATTTATTATTTAGGTTTGGCACACTGCACATTAAACTAATCCAAACCAAAAACCAATCCTTGGTTTTTCCCCATCGTGTTTTCCAAAGGGGAGTGGAAATTTTTTTTTGATAAGTAAAATGGCTGAAATTCTAAAAATAATAGGGTTTCTTTTGTGGTGGTGAGTCACACTCTCAAAGAAATGAATTTTAAAAGCTAAAATGTTTTATAAATCTTGGATGGTACACTAAAGCTTTTTAAAATAAATAAAACTATCCTAAAATCACATTATTTTAATTGTAAAATATATATTGGCTAAACATAGCGTTTATAGTATTTTATTACATCACTATTGGGTCATTACGATGTCATAAAACATATTATATATTTTAACGGTATTTAATTTTTACCAAAAAATGTGACTTTCTCAGAAAATTATGAAAAATTCCCCATTATATAATTTCAACATTCTGATTCCAAAAATAATATTCAATTTAACTAAATAATTTTCTATATATTTGAATTTTTACTTTTAATATACAAACCTACAATTATCGAATATTCATGGGTTTTGAAAAAAAATCCTTTCAAATCTTAATAAAAATTAGCATTGTATTCATAAATATTACACATTTTTTTATATTTTATAATCATTTATTTGTAACAATATTTTATCCACATATTATTTAATCCAAAAATCCATTAATTCATCAAAATAGATTTATTAATTGAATATGATCCAAAAATACTACTTGTGCATTAAAAACTATTTACAAAGTAACTACAATAAAATCAATTTATATTGTTTATAAAAAATAATGTACATAATCATAGTTCTAGGGTATTATTACAAAACCCCATATAACACCCACATAATACTGAAGGTTAAGGTGTGTGATGGTGACAAACTCTTGTCTTGGCTCAGATAACATTGCACGTGTGGAAATCTCTATCAACTTTCACATCTCCCTTAGGGAGTTCTCTTCAAGATTCATGTGTTGAAACTCGGCCTAGGATTGGTCAAGAGAGAATCTTAGTGACACCCCCTCCATTCTGAGCTTTGAAAAATGGGCCTCGTATGGAATAATTCTACTAGATGAGGTCATCACTTCCTTTGTCTGAGTAAATTGGATTTTTTAAAGCCATATCACTATAAAAATATGGCCTTTATCAGTGTTAGAAAAGAGAATTAACAGCGTTAAAAGAAGCAATGTTAATTGAGGAGAAGATAAAGTGGGTCCCTTTTATCAGTGCTCAGAAAAGTGCTGATAAAGGCCCCTTTTATCAGTACATTAAAAAAATTCCCTGTTAAAAGGGGCCTCTATCAGCACTAAAAAAGTGGTGATAAAAAGGTCTTTTATCAGTGCTTTTTTTAAGCATTCTTGAAAGACACCTTTTAACTGCGCTTTTTTTAAGAACTGATAAAAGTGAAAAATAATTAAAAAAATGTTAAAAAGAAAATATAATGTGGGGGGATCTTTTAACAGTTCCTGACCCCCCTATCAGCATTAGGCGGACCCCCCCGCCCCACTCTCCTACACGCTACCCTAGCTCACGCATCCCCCACATGCCCATGCACCCCTCATTGCTTCCACCCGAACTCGAACCCGAGACCTCCCCCCTCGCGTGCCTGCACCTTTACCACCAAGCTATTTAGTTTTTTCTCTATTTAATGATATATCTACTTATTAATACATAAATATTATTATATTTATTTGTATATTAATACATATTCATATTAATATTAATATATTTAGTTATATTAATTCATATATTAGTAAATTTATTTATTTATTTTTATATTAATATATATTTATATTTATTTACATTTATATAGTTATATTTATTCATATATTAATATAGATTGATATTAATATAAATATATTTAGTTATATTAATATATTTATATTTATTCATATATTAATATATATATATATATATATTCGTATATTAATATTTATTTTTATTTTTTTTACATATATATATTTATATTAATTTAAATATTAATATAGATTTATATTATGTGAATATATTTAGTTATATTAATACAAATATATTTACTCATATATTAATATATATATATATATATTTATTCAAATATTAATATTTATTAATATATATATATATATTTATTCGTATATTAATATTGATTCATATTAATATAAATATATTAGTTATATTAATACGTATTCATTTATTCATATATTTTTATGTATATCTTTTTTCATATATTAATATATATTTATATATATTTATATATATATTTTTCGTTATAATTTTTTATCTGTATATTTATTTATATATTAATATATATTTTTTAATATTAGTTATAAAAAAATTATAAAATATTTATTTTATGTGTGTTTGAAAATAAATATATAACTAAATACATACACATATACAACAGACACCCACACACAGACACACACACACACACACACAGAAATATATATACACACGAATAAATACATATATGTGTGTATTAGAAAAGCCATATAATGTCAAAATGACCATAACATCTAATCTAGAAGTCCATATCAAATCCACAACCAGTCAAATCAAAAAAAAATGAAACAAAATTCAATAAGATATGTGGTATAGGCCTAGAGGACATCCAGATCAGATGTTATACTTGTTTGATTGTTACGAAATTGGGGTATCCTGACTAAAAACTCAGTTTTGGAAGACTTCATGGAATTTTTGGGCTCGAATAATGTTAAAGAAGATTCCCTTCAATTACTATCACGTAGAGCTCGTCTCAATCTTTGATTTGATATGCTGTTGAGATCAAACATACACCCAAATCAAAAGTTATGGTTGTTTTAATTTTGAGTAACATTTTCAACTTATTTTAGCCTTTTATTATTATTTTTTATTTTTTGTCTCTTCAAATAGTTATTAAATGATTATTAATTAATGTTAATTAAAAAATTATTAATTAATAATTTTTTTAAAAATATTTTAAATCCATTTTTATTAAATTTATTATATATTAAATGTAATTGTCTATTTATAATTGTCCAAAACCTATTTATAAAATATATATTAAATTTATATCAATACAAATATACTTATATTTCGATATACTAATTTTCAGAAAATAATTTTTTTGAAATATAAACATTATTAGTGTTAGGAAAAAATGCAGATAAAGTAACCCCTTTATCAGTGCTACTAAAAAAAGCACAGATAAAGGGGTCCCCTTTAAGAGCGTTAAAAAAGCGATGATTATGGCCCCCCTTTATCAGCACTTATTTAGTGGTAATAAATTGTGGCACTGTGAAAACCCAATTTTGTGGTTGTTTATATTTATACTAATCATGTGATCACTGTTTAACGTCTATATTAGAAACTATGACAGTTCTTAATGGTATTTTAAAATCCAAAAAACATAAAACCGAGGAAGTGCATATGTTATATAACTATTTTACATAATAAGACATTTAATTAGATCAAGATGAATTTTCATTGAAAAAAGTTTGGGTCGTTATAATATTACTATCATTAATACCACATTATTAATTTATATATACTTATATATATCATTGTTGTGGTGTGGTGATGAAAAGAGAGCCGCATCACTGTAAGAGGGAGGCAATGCACACATACACGAAAGACTTTATCATTTTTCAATGTAATAAAGAAAATGTTAAATTATAATTTAATAAGGATAATAAGGCCTTTAATATCATAAATATTTCTTATTCATGACATTTATTTATTATTAATCTCTATATTACCTTTCATGTAACGTGTTCTTGAAAAATGTATCACATAGCTTTCGGAGGCAGTAGTTCGTCGTAGACACAATCAATGTTTTTGTATCCATTATAAAAAGAAAATAAAAAATTTATATATATGATATAATTAATATATAGGAATAATCATATAATATATATCATATATATATATATATATTGGATATATAATCATAATAAACCCTGAGAAGTGGTAATAGAAAAATGAATGAAATCCGTTCGCGAGACAGTAGTCCGCCAAACACAAGAATCATGTTTTTCTAACACATTTGATGGATGTGGGGGTATATTTATATCATTACCATAAAATATAAACATATTAGTATAAATAAAATATTTAATATATTATATTATCACAATATAAAAATAACTTATGGGGGTAGAGTATGAGATAAAATAAAAATGCTCGTTGAAAAATGGTACCTCTTAATCAGGTAATCCATATAGGTTTGTGCTAAAGCCTACATTGGATGAAAATACTTCAAAAATAAATATTTTATCATGATATTAGGAGAATTATTAATGTTATGTAGTTTATAAACTAAAATTATGTAAAGGTGTGAATAGGAGAAGAGAGGGGTGGTCTTTTAAAAGTTAGGTGGGGGCACACCTATAAATTTTGGAATGAAAAATGTGTACCCATTTTTTCACAATTCAATAGGGTAAAAAACGTAGTATTAAAGATCCTAAGACATGATAAGATAAAAATAATGAAACAAAATTTTAACCCTTATATTTTTAGTGTAACCTATAGTTTATCCATTTTTACCTTAACCACAACAACAAATTATTACTAATTTTACTATTCATTTTTTGTAAAAAATTATTATGAACTTATTATAATATAAAATTTATTCTTATTTAAAATATAGAATCCAATTTTCCAAATTCGCTTCACATAGGAGGAAAATTTTACTTTAAAAAGTACTCTCGAATATGTGATGAGAAAGAGGGTATTTAAAGAGAACATGTTCAAAATTTTACCAAGTGTTTATGTAAATATTCATTATGATTGAAATTATTTATGAAAATTATCATAGAAAATATATATTATTTATATTGTTGGTATAAATATAGGATATTCCAATTTAATTAAAAATAATGGGATTTTTTCAAGATGAATAAGATTAATTTAAATATATCTTTAAAAACATTTATGGGGAAGATATCATTTTAATTTAAAAACCCACCTTATAAAACTAAAATTTCCAAAAATAATGAAAATAATTTTCTTTGAAAATATAATTTTTATAATTTTAAATAAATAATTAAATAATTTTAGTTGGCATGATTCCTGAAATTACATTAATTCCATACATATTAAAACAAATATTCCTTTCACTTTTTATCATAAAATACTGGCATGAATGTTTTTAAAACAACAAGAAAAATATATTTTAAAATTTTATAAAAATAAATTATTTTAAATATTTCTTAAATAAATAATTTTTTGAGGTTAAAATCTATTTTGATAATTTTTTTGAAAACATTGTTTTGGAAGAAAATAGATTTCTCCTCAAAGATATAAATGAAGTAAGATTTTATTTAAAATATTTTATAAATAATTTTATGTTATAAATAGTGGAAAATTTAAAATAACTTGAATATATCATAAATTACTAGAGGATTATAAATATACTTTGTTTTATTTGACAATTATTTTGTAATATCTACAAATTGAACTCATGATTAAATAATCTTGATGAGAATGAGATTGTGAAATAACCACTCAAATTGATCATAACATTTAAGTGACAATTAATTTATGAATAAATTAGGCTTATCAACTATAAATCCATATAAAAAAATTGGAAATACGAAATGAGATAACAAAATTTCATTATACACATTATCATAGAATATCAAGGATGACGAAGAAGTAGTATAACCCATTGAAATGAAATTGAATTTTGAAATTCTATATCACTTCATTAATTTTTAGTGAAATTCACTTTTATGAAATTGTTAAGATTAAAAATAAAAATAACATGAATTTTTAGGTATTCATGATATTAAATGTGAAATTTTAATTGCATACACCATACTAAATAAATTATGGCATCATATACAAATTTTCCTCAATGAATAGAAATTGAGAAATAATCAGTTACATCATGCTTTTTTTTGGTTGAATGTTCTTTAACATAAATAATAGTGGTTAAATTTTTTTATTAACTTATTAATGAACCATATTAATATTTATAATATGTTATATGATCCTTTTATAACATCAAATCACCCTTTAATTAATAATATTTAATTACTTTCATCTTTATGATTTTAATTATGTTTTTTCTAATTTGTTTATTGTTATGAATGTTCATGTTCATGTGTATATTATATAGTACCATCATAAAAATAATAATATTCATGAAATAATTATCATATTTATACATTAATAATACATTTTAAACCAATCAGTAATAGTGGTTATGAAAAATGAAGTATGGTATGATGATGGAGACGGTAGGCCATACCTACGCATGAATAACATTTCCTATTTTAGACTATCATTATAGAATGGTTTTAGGTAATTTTTATCCATAAGAAATCATTTTAATAACATAATTACCATATTATATATTTATATATATATATATAAATATCATCAGTGTGGTTATGTGATTAAAATAGAGTCAAATCATTTCGTGTGGGTGATAGTTCACACATATACTAACAATGTTATCATCCTTAACTGAGTGTAAAGGTATAACATAAAATGATTTATTATACTTTCATAATGATAAATATTTCATTAATATCAGAATTATTTCATATTTATTACATATGTTTTTCAAAATTATACATATTACATTAAATGCAAAGCATTAGTAAAAAACGAATCAGATCACTTCATGAGGCAAATGTCTTTCATACACGTGAGCAACTATAATGTATCCTATAGCTAATGGAAAATAAAAATTATATATCATATAATTAAGTTAGAGTTATAATAATTTTATTAATATCATATATAAAATTTATATATATATTATAGCATCTAACTGTGATAGGTTGTAATGGAAAAATAAATAACATTAGTTCGAGAGGTAGTATTCCACAATACACATGAATGATGATTTCAAATCACATTTTATGGAATTGGGGCTGGTTTTAGGTCATTAAATTAACCCCAAATATTTATTCCTATTAAATATTCTAATTTTATTATATGTTATTAGTTTAATAATAAATTACTGAGGTGGATGAATAAATAAAATAAAATACTTCTTGAAGAACATTACCTCTTCTTCGAGTATCCTCTTCAGTTGTCCACCAAAATCCATACTATGATGTATTTATTTAAAAAGGCTTATATTATGAGGTTTCCAAAATTATAAAGTGATTTAGGGAGGTATTTTTTGAAATAATAGGGTTTTATGGTGTGACGTAATGTGGATAGCAGTGGCGTTTTATAATTGAGGTGAGTGGCTTACTTGTTATTTTTGAAAATCAAAAGGCTTAACTACATTTTTCACATACCAAAAGGGTATTAAATTTATTTTTATCAATAAATAGTCATGATAAGGTTTAAATTTTTCAAAAAATATATTTTAAGAAATTTTTGTTTATTTTCACACATTAGATTTTTTATTTTAACCATTGGTAAATAAATATTTATCTTAATGATAGTAAATATTTTTTAATGTTTTCATTGTTCACGTTCTTTTAAAAATTTAGTTGATATTATTAAATATTATAAATTATAGTTATTCCAAATGTTAAAACCATTTATAAAAATTAAATTCATTGAATTGGGAAAACTAATTTAAAAATTATTCTCGTAGATGTGATGAGATAGAGATTTATCAGAGTGAAACTGTTCAAAAGTTGACAAAGATTTTATATGAAAATTCATCATGGAAAAGTATAAAATTACCCATATTGAATTAGTATATATTTAATTGAAGTATTTTTACATTAAAATCAATTATAAATATATTTTATAGATACAAATAATTCTAAAAATCATATTTTTTAATTACAGTTCAATATTTTTCACTATTCATTTAAAAATAAATCAGTTTTGAAAAAAAAATCTCCCTAAGATAAGTTTGAAATGATGATATAAAATATTAATTTTATTTTATCAAATAAGTTTTATATAATTAGTAAAAATAAAACTTAAATTATTTTACAAAGAAAGACTAAACGATATTGTAGAAAACAATAGTTTTCTAGAAAACATTTCATTTTTATTTGAATTATTCTTATTTTATTGGTAATCAGTAGACAACAATAATTTTAATAATTTAGATCATTATATTTAGACATTAAAATTTAATGAAAAGATTATAATGGTATAATATTTTATGGTTTACTTCGACTAGGGGTTTCTTGTTCCAAAATCTATCAAAGATATTTAATTTTATGAAATATATTTTGTTTGTTGTTTAAGACGAGTGTTGTGTGTCGCGTATTATATTTAATACATTGTTGTTACTTTATAATTTTTCGGTGGTATAAATAAAGTAAAGAAAAAATATTATAAACTCATTCAATAAAAACATATCAATGTTGAGTGGGGAATGAAAATGTTCTAAAACACAATTACATAAGTAGGAGAATATTCTGGGTAGAAAAATGATCATAAGGATGTGAAAAATAATACTCAATTTTTAATAATAATTGTGCAGATTATTAGAGGAAAATATAGTTTTTAAGAACATATATCTATCCAAAACAATAAGAGTTAAAAACACATGATGATTTTAATGTTTCAATGTAGATGCTAAATGATATTACAACTAGGGATTCTATTGAGGTTGAGAATAAGTATAAGCTAATGATGAAAATTTAAGTTAGAAACCAAAACAGTATTTCAGAAAAAAGTGTGAAAGTGGATGTAAATTAGTGTTATGAAAATAAGTTTTACAACTCCAAACATTATGAATGTTACCAAGGTAAATACGATTTATATTATTATTATAGTTATTACAGAGGCTTTGAGAATATAGAGGAAATCTATTAGCTGATACACAAAAAATAATTAATGTAGGATAAACTATAGGAAACAATTTAGGGTAAGTCAACCCACTCAAAGAATCAAATATGAGAATGTTAGTTTGAAGATTTAAAATATATTACAACCATGGGAAACTATTCATTATAGATTTGATCAACCATGAATATTTACAAATGGATATATTACTATGATATTAAATAATAACCATTATATAAAAAATATCAAAATTCATATGAGGAAGTTGAAATGGACCAGAGAAATCCTTTGTTATTTAAACTACTATCAAATATACAAAAGGGAAACAAAAATTGGATATTAGTTAGAGGTAGATTTTTATACATGATTAATGATTTAATGTTCTGGAATAATGAGAAATATTTAAAATTAGGGGAAATGAATTTTTTGAAATGATGAATCCCTTAAAAATGAAAGGCATTGGATCTACTATGGATGGGGAAGAAAAGTTAAACTATAAACAATGTTTTTTTTGATGGGATAAAACACAATTTTTTTATTGTTTCAAGACATTGTGATGAAGTTAACAATGTTTTTAGTAGATATTCTTTCTTTAGAAAAACATTAGGATTCCAAAGCTCTTAAAAGATGAAAACGAACCAAGAGAAACAAATTTCAAGACGGTGAGGTGAAGATCTCATGCTATATGAGTATGATGGAATAAAATTTATTATAGAATAAATTTAAAGGGTTTAAAATTTATTTAAATATGAGAAATTAAATAATTATATAATTAATTCACGATAGTCTATAAATGAAAAGAAGAAGATATTGGTGTGTTTATACATGTGAGAAATGAAATATTACAAACTTAGTATATAGGAGAGTTGAGATAAGTGAAACTCATAAATTTGACATGTAACCTTATAAAATTTATTAGCTCATGTTAGAGAAATAAAAAATAGAAAAAATTTAATTTTTTCTTATATTGATGGATTTAATCATAATAAATGATTTTTTGGAAACAAAAATAATATGATATTAAATGGTTGATGAATTTTAAGATAAGTGTTCAAAACTAGTAAGTATATGTTATGAAGAAGATTATTTTATAATGGGGGAGGATATACAAATGAATGTATAATGATTATCTTTAAAATATTTGAATCATCATGAATATACTGCACCATTCAAAATAAGTAAAAATAGTTCTTCTAAATCAATATGTCGATGTTTGGTTGATGTGGAATAAACAAATTTTATCAATCATGATATTTCTTGATACTTTTATATATATGATATAAGTGTTTTAGTTAATATTTGGAATCAATTTCTATATAAACCAAATTGTAACATGGCTCCTTAAATTAGGTTTTATAATGAAACACTAAAATTGAAATACATAGGGATATTTATAAGTGACTATGTTATCATGGTCAAAGGTGATTATTTTTAATTTGATCAGAGATGTATTGATGGAATATTTAAAGGAAAGCCTTATATTGCTAAAGGATAAATATAATATAAAAAATAAAAATTATGTATTTTTTAATCTATTGATGTGAATGTTCTTTATCATTCGAATAAGAAATATTGACAGTTTATTTAAGATATTAGAGGAATTGATTAATAATTGGTATTAGATGAAAAATGTGGAAGTTTTATTACTTATTGTAATAATATTAATGTTTGTAGAGATAAGGATTCTAACAAAATTATCGCATGTGATGAGGAAAAATTATGTTCATATAATCATACACTAAGGAATAATGTGGAATTCTAAAACATTAGTTGACTTAATAAACAATAGGTTCAAACTAAGAGAATTCTATGGTTAGTATCGCATACTTCTTTATTTTAAAAGGTTGTGATAAAATATTTTGATGAAGTTGTGGTGCATCAAGAGTGGGTAGATACCATGAATGAAGAGTTTGATCAGATGTAAAATAGTGATATGTGGGAAATTTAAATCAATCCATACAATAATAATTTTATTTTTATAAATTTGATGTTCCAAATAAATTTTAAAAAGTTGAAGTGTTATGAAATAAAGAATCATTTTTTGTAAAGGTTACTCAATAATTTAAGGCATTGATTTTTTGAGAACTTTTATATAGTATAATGAAATAAACTATCATATTATTTCTAATTACCACTTTAAAAAAGATATATAATATTTTTGAGAAGTATGAAGTTTATTTTTCATGATAGATATTTCGACGAAAATGTTTATATTGAAAAAATGTGTATTTTTTCTTATTAAAGAAGTAATTTATTTATTTCATTTAAAAGAAGATTTTTATGGGTTGAAATCAAGGTTGAGATATTGGTATCCCAAATTGGATTCAATATTAAGGAAGTTGAACTTGAAAAATAGAAGAGTTTATAATATTATATATATTTATATATACAAGAAAATTAATTGGCTTGAATTGTTGGGATTATTTATATTGATGAAATTAATTTCATAGGGAATGATGGAAAAATGTATGATATATTTTCAAATGATATGAATATGTTTCTTAGATTTCCATTCTAGGGGAAATGAAATAATTTATCGGCATATATATCACTCATTAGAATTTATAAATTTTTTTATCATAGGAGAATAATGTGAAGGGATATTTAAAGAAGTTTGGTAATTAAATAACAAATCATTTTCCCATCATATTTTAGTTTAAATAGAGTCTTAATAATGATGGTAAGTTAATGAGGTTTATCATAATGATTTTGATAAGTTGATTAGATTATTTTCTTTATCAAATGACATTAACACTAGAAATTTTTTATATGGTTACATTGTGTAATAGTTTCAAAGTACCCAAAAAACAAAAAATATGGAATGAAAAATAATTATCTGATATATTGAAGGAATATCAGATTTTGGGATTAAAAATATGACAGAACAAGAAATTTTGATCTATTTGGTAACATTCATAGTTATTGGGATGAATGTGTCAATGAAAGAAAATTAATATTTGTTGGGGTATTCTTCTTGGGTGAAAAAAGAGTTATATAAAATATTAAGAAACAAATTATAGTTACTATCAGAAGATCAAAAGATGTGTATGTGTATTCAACTCAAGTTGCAAAATATCTTATGTGGATGAATGTATAGTTGGACGTTTTTTTAGTTTTTGTGATGTTTCACCTTCTCTTAGGTTCTCATAGACAATGTGATATAAATATTACTAGGAATCCAATGAAGTAGCATTGATATAAGAAAAGTGATATCAAATATCAAATTATAAAGATATTTTGAAAAAAAACTATAGAGGGAGTATTTTCCTATAACGGAGAATGTTTAGGATATTTTTAATAGGATTTTACGGATGGAAAAATTTTATAAGACATGATTCTATTTGGGTTTACAACTACACCAAATTAAAGGTTAATCTATGTGATAACAATCACAACAATTATCCTATTTTTGGAAAAAAAAAATTAAGGGGGAGAAAATTTGTAACTTAAATCTATCCATTTGTATGTGCATAATTTTTCATATAGATGAGCATATATATAGGTTCACATTTTTTAAAAGGGTAATGGTATTATTTTCACATGTGTGAACTATTTTAATTTTTTTTGAAGTGGTTTCTAGAAAATTTGTTCTTGTCAGATGGAAATTTATTTTGTAATTACTTTTCATAGTGAAATGAAAATATTGAGACGTTTCTAACAAAATTTTCTTATAAGGTGAAAAATATTTCTTATGATTCTATTTATAGACAAATTAATACTATTATTTAATGATTCTTTTTTCTTATATAGAGTTTTCCCAAGTAGTAGTATAATTTATGGATATTCAATCCATTACATGAGTTTCAATGTTTTAGAGAGTTATGTTACATGGTTGAAAACCAAATCCAAAGGAGGTTATTATTCATAACATGATTTTTTTGATATTTTGAGGTGATTATAGGATAAGATAATGTTAATTAGTGTATTTATTAATGAATAAGGTTTTCTCAAAACTGTTTTATTTTTTCCCCAAAAAAAAACACCTTACATTGTCTACCATTTCAGTAATGGTTATCAAACAGAGATGATCATCATGAGTTTTTCAGAACATGTACAATAGTCTAATGTTTCTATTTTGAGGTGTTCATACTGAGTTTTTTTGTAGAATTATTATATTAACATGATTAAATATTTGATTATATAGATTTTTTATGGATAAATATAATTATTATATACTATTCATAAATTAACTAACATCATGAGTAGTGAAATATCCAATTATTATATATTATGTAAGAATTGGTAGAATAATGTTCATGTATACAAAAATCATGATATGAATAACTATGGATATCACCAGACTATGAATCTATACAATGCTTTATGAATTTATATTTTTGGTCAAATAGATGCTCTATAGGTACCAAATCTCAATTTCATATAGTTTAATGGTTCCATGTTTGAATGTTATGAAGTTTTGATGTAGTGGTCATATGAAGTATTGTAGGTGAATAATTTAAATATCCTTCTTGATCGTAGGAATGATATTTAATATTAAGGGGAAACCATCAAGAATGTATTTGGATGAAGACCATCAAATAATATCTCACATTATTAATGAATAGATCCATCATATGAACAATTTTAATTGTTTAAAGTTTTTTACTAATATATATCGGATATCATATAATTAAATAGAATACTCCTTGTAATCTAATATATTTCTTTGGTTTATGTAATCTAATGAATGTTTCTATATGAGGTTTATCATTATGAATTTTCATGAGAAGGGAACAGTGAATGATTTATAAAGAAACTTATCAGATGGTGGATGATTCTAGTGGATATTTTTTGAGATATTTTTATTAATTTATGTATGAATTGATGATGATTTTTTATCATTTATATGTTATGTTATAAAATTTTACCACATAGAAGTGTGGTCTAATGTTTTACAAGCTCAAAAGACATTACAATTTGGTTTAATGTTATTAAATGTAATGATTTTATGATAATAGTTTAATATTCCAAATATCACAAATGTTTATTAAATGATTCTTAGGGAGTTATAAATTTTTTTGATGATTCAAATTGGTTCCATGTCTAAATTTAATCTATTATATTCAATGATTAATGAATACGGTCAAATTTAGGATGTTTTTGAGTGGGACACTAAAATATTTTGAGTGGTATTGATGAAATTATGTTCGTTCATTTCCGTGAAAATAAATATTTTAGATTAATTTTTAATGGGGACTATGTATAATGGTGAATTAGTAAATATTTCAAAGTTATTCAATTTGATGTATAATTAAAAATTCAATCAGAAAAATAATAAAATGAAGCATAAGTTTAATGAAAACCAAATTAAGTCTTCCCGTCATCTTTTATTAGAATAAGCTATGAAAAAGGTATCTATTGAAGTGGTTAAAGTAGAAATGGTCAGATTGATTTTCGGCATAGTTTTCTGTTTGGTAGTATCAGAAATAAAATATACTGAGGATATTAACCATGTAAAAAATAAGAAGTGTTATCAATTGTGATAAGGAAGTGGAGAGAGTTTAAGGGAGTGATGACCAGAAAACCTAAATGAGATGAACATGTTATCAGATAAATTTTTTAAATAGAATTCCAAGGAGATGTTCTTCTCAATAATTTGAAATAATGTAAAGGGTAAAAATAAAAACATAAAGTAAGTGTAAGTACGATAGAATATACAGTATCACAGAGACAATATAATATATCCTATTTGAGAAGGTTCTTCCAGTTTTTATTAAAAAAATCCACATCATTTATCTATGTGAGGATGACATCAACAGTTTATTCAATATAATGGTTTGATAGTTAAAGGATATTTCCTACTTATTTTCGCCACCCAAAAAAATTATATATAGTGGTTTATGCTGTCTAGGATTATTTTCAAACCATTACTTGGTTTAGTTGCAATTATTTAGTAGTGAAACATATAAACACCATTGTTCTCATTGTTGTGATCCTACTATTTTAATTAGTGGAGTCATATCTCTCTAACTGGATGTTTTGGGGATTTATTATGTAGTAGAAAACAAAAATCGAAGATCAATATTTCACTAATCTCCCTGCCAGTGATCACATAGATCAAGATTAATCCCATCTTGTTGTTAGAGATTGAATGTTCCCTTTATTGACCATGTTTTCATTTCCTAACATAAGAATGATTTCATGGAATTTCAGAACTATACTATCTATAAGTGAACTACTTTTTTGATGGAAAGAACAGTAATATATAGAAATATAAAATGTAACCTTTTATTTTTCCCATTGTTTATGAAGTTCTTTAGACACAACCTTACCCACCAGGGTGTGATATTTGACCACCACAAGCATGCTTTCAAATAGGATAATGGATGGTGACCATCGTGGAGTAGGAAATTCACAAAAATGGGAGGCTTTATCCTAATGTAGATATAAAGTTACACTAACCTCTCCCACACCCACAAAATAAATAAATATAAAAAAATGAAAACAATGAATGCCCACATCTCTAATCCCATAATTAGAGTATGGTAGTATGGTTTTAAAAAAGAAAATGGTGTAGGAGGAAAGACTAGCCCAAAACTGTTAAACCGTACATCCTTCACCAAGGGAGAGAACTATGATAAATTATTGGAACCTGAAAAATATAGTTGTCTATCAAGATCAAGATAATCTCCACTAACTCAATATCCTCCTTAGAAAACATAAAATCTTCCATCATCTTCATAAGATATGACATGTGTGGCTAGAGCCCATTCATGAGGGATTAAAACAATACCTCGTAGAACATCGAAAACAATAAACATGAAGCATAAAGAAATGTCATTTCATATTAGTATTAAATTACTGATAATAAATAAGAGGATAAACTAGATACACTCAAGAAGGACACCTCTCTACAAGTCGGTCATAACCATCTACCATCCATATAATTAAACGCGAAGAAACACTCATTCTAGGAGAATCCCATCCATGAGATATTTCATCACCCTAGACACTCATAATAGATTTCTAGTTGATTGGGCCCCGCCAAAGAAATATCACTAGTCTCAGAAGAACCTGATACATTGATAAGGGGTTGTGAACAGTACTACTGGGGGATACCATGATCGCAATCTGGATCAACCCACTACATTGGTGATTGTATGACATCAATATTGTAAACCTTACTGATACGTGATACTAGTTGGAGTATCAATTCCATAATCAAGGAGGTCATTTTGATTCCGAAAATCCCAAGCATGCTTATAAATATGATAGAGGATCACACTATAGTGCCCCAAAGAGACAACATAAAATATTTATGAAAATAATCCTCTATAAGGGATTAGAATCCTACGATATGGAAATAATACCGCATTGTAACCTCCGGGAAATGGACTAAGGGAACACAAAAAAACCATAAATTGCCTAAAATAACCAAAATTAAGGGATACAAAAAACCTCCAAGGGGGTTAAATGATATGTAATGGGTGTACCTAGGATGTTCAGCAATCCCTAGGTCTACTCGTGTGATAATGCCTCACACAATATGTAAACCTCAATATAAATGGAATATATGTGATCACACAGGTTGTGTAGAGGCTCCCAGTACACTATACATCCTGGCTATGCATTTGTATATCTATTTAGGTTTGTGTATCTCTACCCATTCCCATGTCCATGTATAAGTCGTGTATATGTACATGGAGTGTCTATGCTCATGTGCTCTTGGTCGTGTCGATGTACACTCTATGGTACAAGAAAAGCCTTTATGGAAGGGTCACATGGAACGTGACCTTGTCACAGAGTTTGGGATATTTATCTCATAGTGGAAACCCAAGCACCATAGATAGGGGGTCCCACAAATTTTTTAATCCACAAACACACAGATTGTATCACAGGGTTTTACAGAGCCATCAGGATCTCTTCAATGTCCACTTGCACATCATCAGAGCCACCAGTATTACTGGAATTTGAATATATGTTGTTATCTAAGACTATAGTCATTGATGATCATAATTTAGAGCATTAAATATTATTGTCAAATGTCTGCTCACACTATTTTTAGATTCACTATTGAATGGGGGATAAATGGGTAGCACATATCCATTATGATCTAGCACTAATCAACATCTACCCTCATCGTTACATGATCATCTAATCAATCATGAACCATAGCCATGTTATAGATCCATTTCACCAAGGATAGGTCATGGAATGATATAATGCAATGTATTCTTCTAACCACATGCTAAGGACATTTCCTGTAGTGAACATGCACAAACCTGAGGGAAAGAAATCCATAAATTGTCAATTATGAGTAGTGAACCTCGAAATTTATTATTTAATCCTAGATCCATTGTTATAGATATACACAATCGAAGCTGAGTAAAACACATGAAAAAAAAATAATTCCATCAATTAAATAAACTGTACATGTATGAGTCATATTTTATGGAATTGATATGAGTTTGATGGGGATAAAATAATGGGGTAAATATTTACAAATAAAACTTACTACCTAATGTCTAGATTGATCATTGGGAAAATATGGTTCTATATTTCTATTTTTTATATGATCAACAAAATCTATTGTTGTAATGATCCGTGATCTGGTCTCGATCAATCGTCGTTCAAGAGGATCACTCTACAATGTTCTCTCAACATCTCTAGGGTATACCGGCCAAGACTGAGACATTTATATAACCTCTTACTTATCTAAAACGTCATTATTTTTATTAAATGAAATAAATTTAAAAAATTGATTAATTTATACTATTAATTCTTCACCCATGATGAGTTTTTCACATACAATCTGCACTGACAACGGAATTGTTATTCTAGAAGTAAAACCTCTGTACTGAACATAATGGTTCCCTTAGATTTCTTATCTAGGATATAATATGGGAATTATTAAACCTTCTTAGGAAAACCACATACACACATTATTTATTATATTTTAAATAATTATTCCTAGGACATCATTCCTTTGAATTACAAGCCTGGTATAAAATATTTCCCATAAAATATCCATAAAAACACATGAAGAATACAAGTCAATACATCTTGAACACATTAAAAATGGTGTACCTCTTCGTTCTGAGTATTTTCTCTAAACAATTACTAAAATTAATAATTTTGAAAATGATGGTTGAATCATATTATTCCATATAATCCAGACTATATGAAAGTTTGTTTCGTCGATAAAAAGGAATTGTAATATATAAAGTCATCTAGAATAAATTTAATATCATCTATGAAGGAAGAAAAAATGTATATAAATTAGTGTGGCAAAATTTTATTATTTTAGTACTAAGATTTAAAAAATGGATGAAAATGAATCTATTGGGGACTTGTTTACAAGGGTGAATGATATTTTAAGATGCATAAGTTATGTTGGGGAGAATTGATAAGATTAAAACATCATTGAAAATATATTAAAATTTCATCTAGATAAATTTGATTCCAAATTTTCATACATAGTAGATGCATATCCTGAATTTCATTATCTCGGTGGTTGAAATAACACTGTCAAAAATTATGGAATGATAATTTAGAAGACTATTGTAAATAATAATCAATATGATGAAGAAATATCCTCTAAGGACCCCAGGAAAATAAAATATAATTTTTTTAGTTTTGGTTGAATTTAGTGACTCTCGAATCATAAATAATGTTCATAACAAATTTGATAAATTTAGGAATATGTTTTCTAGAATGGTAAATATAAGAAGAAAGTATACTATAAATTTACCTATGAAGATCTTTGGATAGAGATATATAGTATATTATTCATCAAATGTTCCAAAAAATAAGAAATATTAAGATTGTCATTTTGTTGATAGATGGATGATAATGTCTGTAAAAAATAGGAAGATAAACCCTAGACATAGAAAAATAAAAAGGATATTTTTTTAAAATATTAAAATTTAATATCTTGTTATAATAATGAGGAAGATGATGATAGTGAAGAAGAATATTAAAACTAAAGTTATGATCCTATTAAGGAAATTTATAATCAATAAATGGATTGATGAAAAAATCACGAGTGAGAAAAAATTAGCTTTGATATATATGAAAGAGAGACACCGTTTGAGTTTATTGTAGAGGTGTAGTTGAAATATTGAACTATAAATATTATTGTAGTTGATAAATTGAAAAATAATTAAATAATTAAAATATTATATATTATAATCAAGAATATTTTTTTAATAAAAATATTTTTTCTCTAAATATATTGGGGATTTAAATAATTTCATTGATTAAAATAATATATTAAATATCAATCTTGTAGAAATTTTAATGGTAAAAGAGAATTATTTTGATATTGTTCAACAAAAACATGTGAAATATTGTTATGGAATTAAAATTTTCTAAAAATATTTTATAGAAGATGGTGAATCTTTTTCCATTTTTAAAACATATAAGGATGAATTTTTTTTCCTAAAATGTTTGAAAGAAAGTTGAATTTGTTCATATGAATGAATTAATAAAAAGACTATGTTTGTAGATATAATATGTGATGTTGTGAAGACTGATATTTCCAAGGTTTCAATGTTTTAACAAAAATATTATACTTCATGAGATTCTATGGAGGCTGATAAAAAAACTAATTTAATGAAGAGTACATCAAGAGGTAACCAAAAATTTGGAGCATAAAAATGTTTCAAAGTGGAAGGTAAGAAATTTGATGAAAATTTGTTTGGATACTTTAGATAGAATGTAAAATATAGTGGGAAATATGCTTCCAATATTCACTTCTTATATTTTGTAGGATTAGGTATGTTGCAAAATATTTGTTTGTTTAATCATAAACACTACCACGAATCTATGAGGATTGAGAGGAAAACTTTTGGAGGTGTGGTCCAATTGAAAGAACAAATCCTGTGAATGTCATTTTGAAAATTGAAAATAGATTCCAACACATGGAAACACTCTTTGAAATATTTCATCTTCCTAAGAATATTGAAAAATTATTTCTTATCAAAGTACTAGTATAATAATGTTTCTACAAAAAATATCTAAAACCATAGAAGAAGAAGGAAAATGAAAAGGGAAAATACCATGTTATCATAACATCCCTCACATCTAGAAATGGGGAATGGCCATAGATATTGGATATTTGGAGTTCTTCAAACATGAATATATATTTAATGTTAGTATAGAATGTCAAAAATTACATGGAATGAATAATGGATTTTGGAAGTTGTGAGTTCCTCGTTGGATCTATTATCATTAGGGTCGAAAATTTAAAATATAAAAGAGTGTTGTTTATTAAAGGAACAAATCTGAATATGTTGAGTGCATCAAAATATTGTGATGAAGGTAGAAAAATTTTTTTAGAAGAACTATTTTCACTGTTAAATGACATGAAGTTGAAAATTTTATTAAAAGATGGAATGAAACCAATGGAAACTTGCCTCATGATACTGATACATGTAATAGACACTATATAACCATAATGGATGAAAATAAGACATGGAATAAAATGATATTTAATATGTGTAGGGGGAAGATTATAATGCTAAAAAATAAGGAAATTATGTCTAATAATTCTAACATGATAAGAAGAACAAATTGGTACTCTTCCATATGCTATAACTAGAAGATTAAAAAATCAACACATAAGAAAGTTGAGATATGTTCAACACTTCTACTATAGATTACAAAAAATGAAAATTGTTGGGCCATGATATATAAATAAAAAAGAAAATATATCTACCTTATTTATCTAATTAACAACTTTTCATTATTACAAGTGTTATGTTTTTCATACATAAATTATAGTCTCTCAAAATTAATAATTGTATTAGAAAAAGTGGATGAAATGAAGGTGGATATTCAAAAAAAAAAGATTCATACAAACAATGGTGGAAAGTTTTTAAATTATATGTTTATATATTATCATTAAATACATGAAATTTTTCATTAATTAAGTGTATTATACAAACAACAAGAGAATAATGTTTAAGAAAGAGGAAATAGAAGTTTGGTTTGGATTGTAACACCCCAAAATTTGAAGCTATTTTTAATTATTAATAAATTTAATTTCACGGTTATCTTGTGGTTCACACAACCCCAATATTTTAAAACAAAACTATGTTTGACAGTGCATATACCACAAACTCTAATGTTAAACGAAACCCAAAATATTATTATTTAAATATTACTATTATGACCTAGACATTAAATTGGAGTGTATGAACGGTATTAAACAAATTATGATATATATATATATAACGGTCAAAATCAAGGACATTCATTGACTAATTCTTATGAAATAATAACTCTATTTTTAATGTTAATTTCTGCTTCAGAAATACATTTCCTTCAAAAATAATTCTTATTTTTTGTGATAAAAAATTAAAATTATTTTTTTGAACTTATATATAGATATATATTATTTTTTAAAAAATATTATTTTTTAAATCATATAAAAGAAATTATCTTAGAGAAAAGTTTTTATATTTATCAGAAAAGTTTTATTTTTCAGCGAATAGTTAAAATATCGATTTGTATTGAGAACATAATTTTTTTACAATAATTTTAAAAGTTCCATTTTAATTGTATAAATTTGAATAGAAAATTTAGATCTATTATAATATTAATAATAAAATTAGGTTCAGTAAAATTATTTAATGGATGAATTTTTTATAATAACATTTTTTACTAAAGAAGCATTTTTTCTGGAAGAACTACTTTTCCTTGATTTTATTATATTAATATGAATTTAAATTTGTCCACTCATTAAAATTATATTAATTACCATATATTATATATTTTTATTCATGAGTTCAACATTTATTAAATAGTTAATTTTTATGATTATACATTAGGGACAGTAATGTTAGAAATTTTTGTTACCACTATAACGGGAAAACCAGGTAATTAAAGTTACCAATAAGATGATAAGAACTAAAAAATAAACCTAACACTTGAATTAATCTTATATTTTTAGTTAATTTCATCCATAATCATCGATTATTCATTTATATGACCATTGTTTCTTTTTGGATGAGATTTTATAATTTTAATATTTTATGTAATGAAAATTAAAAAATGTTGCATCATTTTTTTAATTATATTAATATTTTCAATGTTGGTGTAACTTGAGGTTTGGTTCAGTTATAAGTAACATATTTGAATAAAAATTATTTATCCTCATCTGGTTAATTAGTTTTTAATTTTTTGTGAAGAAGTAATTTCTCGAAATTCTTACCCAATGGTGATACAATTATTATTTAATTAATGGACAAACAAAATAACGGACATTAGAATCAGTAAAAGTTTCATAATTTGGAAGAATTAATGTGATCGATGAATTTTATAGAATATAATTACATATTATATATTTTTATTCATTTTATTAAAATTTATTTATTTTATTTACATTATTCATGTAAAAATAAATGAATTGTTCTAAAATTCACATTATTGATACGTAAAGAAAATAATATTTTATTATGTGAAATAAAATTAATTAAAAAATTATATTTATAAATATGAATAATATATTGTTAACTAAGTATAAATTGTCCCATTTATGGGTCATTTTGAAATTTAATATAAAATTATTGACCATTTGATGGAAATATATTTTCATACTGTGGTAATTCACAAAAGGGTTAAAAGGGGTTAAAACTAAATGATCATGGTGAAAACATATCCATAAAATTTCCAACTATTATGCTATGATATTATTTAGACATGTAATAAAATTATATTAGAATAATCTCAATTTTGGTTATTTTTTATATAAGAATTAATTTAAATTAAGTTAATATTTTATGATATTTCAAATGTTCCCGTCACATCAATTATAAAAGGGTACATCATCCCTTACTTATGTAAATAACTCTGAGAATAATTGAATGGCCAATTATGGACCATTAATCTTTTAAATACCCATATCCATGTTCTTGATGTTCCAAGAATACCAAAATTATAAACCCTTTGTCCACAAAGAAGAGATATAATGGGAGGCCACTGATGAAAAGGTAATCATCCTTACTGAATCTTTCAAGTTTATTTATTCTTATACATTGTCTTATTATATTTTCCATACAAAAATAATAACTACAAAATAAAAACTCACTAATATGTTATTATGATTATATTTAATACGTATTCCATCACTTTTCACCCCACAAATAGGTAAAACATCCTTTGTGCATTTGTACGGATTACCGTGTCCACAAAGTTGTGTTATTAATTTTTATCCCTAGTTTAGATGGATGATTAATAATATGGAAATAATGTGTATATAAAAAATTTATGAAATAAATATGATTCCTGAAATATAAATTATTATTCATCATTCATTCTTTCCATTCATTGATAAGTGGAAACAGACTTCATGTGAACGTATGACATATCATCTTCATAAATGGTGTAATTAAATTTTCTATATCTATTTTTATAAATGAATATAAATAAACATATATTCAATATATATAATATTTATTACTTGAGTAATATCCTAGAGATCATGGAACCATAATAAAATTATATGGATCTGAACTGCTGAATCAAAAAATACATGAAATATGATGCAGTCGTCACCCAGAACAATGACTTAATATGAAATTATTACGAAATGTGTGACAAATGGTTATAAGAAAATTCTAAACGTTATTTTATAAAAATGAGTATGGTACTGATATATATTTATAATAACTCTATATTAATAGGAGTTTCAAACACATGTGAAATAAAGTCAGATATTTGGTATGTTTTTAATTCATAACCTCGTCATTATTCAACATTTTTTATATTTTGTTGGGGGAATATTTTCTTTCATATATAATTTTTGATAAAAATATTATGTATAATGGTTTTACTATTCTATTTTATTTTATTAAAATCAATGTTAACCTTGTTTTACCTTTTTATAGATTGGTTTTAATGTAGTTTTCTTATCATTTTCCAAATGAAGTACTTTTTGACAATGAATGAAAGTGTAAAATGAATGTTTTTTAATTTATTATGCATGAGCATATTTGAAAACCATCATGTTGCCTGAATTTTTTAAGGATTATATTACAAGTTAAATGGATATTTTGAAACAACACAATTTCTTTATTATGTGAACAATTTTTAGATATAAATAATTGAATTGTCAAAGTGAAAATTTTATTTTCCACAAGAATTTTTTAAATGATCTCCTAATTGAAATTCTATATATTAACATAAAACCCTTATTAATCCTTAGGGAATATTTTGTAACAATAAAATAATTATTATTTATTAATATGGTTTATGATCATTTTGACAAGGAATATACTATTTAGATACCATTCGACATATTAGTCTGGGTATTTTATGATTATGGTTTTTGATTGAGGATATTTTTGACATTTAATAGGATAATATCAGTATGAATGTTTATGTTAGTTATGTTTCACACCTATCATATACAAAATTTATTTTTCGTTGTGAGTGATGGGGGGACACTATATCCTCTCAATGCATTGGTATATTGTTAATGATAATCTGACTTTGGTTTTGGCTGAGGCCTATCCCATTTATATTGATGTCATGAAAAAATGACATGATGATATTTTCATATTTCCTATTTTAGGCCTCAACTGATTTTTTCAGATGTAAAAAATTATTAATTCCATCATTATGAAAATAATTATTGTTCCCTATGTGAACATTTAATTGTTTATGATACCCATGGATACATTTATAGATTAAAATATTTTTTATATGGAATTATTTAATAATAATCTGTTAATTCCATATTATGCATTCCTTATTTATCTTCCACTTTATGAATATCCTTATTGTGCATCTGATCTCACCGTTTTATTATTTTTTTCTTTTCCAAGGATATAGGATTTGTTTTATGATTGATATACCGAGATATGATATAGTGGAAAATGGTGTTATTAATGAAAATACTAGGTTATTTTTTAAATTTAAAAATGTAATGTAAAAAATTCAATTATTTGTCTAGTTCAACACGTCTACAAAAAATATTTAGTACATTAGGATAAAATTTCTTTTATCTAGTTTCCATTTAAGAAAGTGATAACCCATTCTGTCCTACAGGAGTTTGGGTCTTTACATATGTCATCCAAGAATGTTTTTTAAAAAACAATGTTGAATAAGAATTATGAAAACATTGATTTGGTAAATTAAACCATATAATGGAATTTGAGAATATTTTCAAAGATAAAAAGTTCTACATTTTTATATTAGCTATATATATATATATTATGATATGTGTTTAACTAGTTTCAAAATTATTCTTTATGATTCATAATGTAATCTACTGTATTAAATTGTTTTGAAATGGTGCCCAGTGAAATAAATGGAATCCATATAAATGAACATAATCCATGTAGGGAATTCCCACTAGAGGTAAAAAATGAAGTTGGAAAATGATCTGAAGTTGGGGCTGTCCAAACAATAACTATATTTGTACAACTGAATCAGGTTATGAGTAATAAACAACCTCATATAGAGTAGACCGCTAATATGAAATGAGGTGTAACAATGTTAATTATACCACTTCATTCAACAATAATAACCATCATTAATTGGAATGACAAACCTATTGGTAGATGTGTTGAGTAAGAGGTGTTAATTCTTAATTTTTCATTCCTTTAGTTTTGGAAACCACAAACATGTTATTAAATATATGTGCACTAAATTTTAATTTACCAAGTGTTTTTTAGGTCTTCTAAAAAATATTACATTCCACCATTTTAAGAAATATTTATATTTTATTAAAAGTAAAAGTCTATATTACTCAATCTAATCCATTGGACTGAAGGTGTGTCTGATCCAATAGACTAAAATTGTTCATAGTAGTAGTTAATCTTCTCTCTTTTCAACCTAAGTAAAAAAAGTAATGACCATCAGACTGACCATGGTATTAATACAACAACAAAAAACTCATCCCATTAAATTATATTTATATTCTACAAGGAATTCCTTTAGAATGAAAATGTTTTATAATCAGAGTATATAAGAATTCATTATATCATAATAAATACATTTATAATTATAATTGTTATTAAAAAATGGAATCAAACATTTAGTTATGCTAAAACATTATGAGATTACAAAGAGATAACTGTTTGATGCTCTTGAAAGTAACATGGGAACAATAAAATTAGAGCTTTTCCAATAAACTAGTGGTCATTGGTAGAGTTTGGAGCTAATTTTTTTTGAAACTCAGGTGTTATGAAGTTTCATCTACATGAAAATATCATTCTTAGTAATTGTAAAACATTATAGAGTTGTCATTATAATGAATCCTTTTCTGAGTTGTGTACATAATAAAATTTTAATTTTTTTATTTAGTGTATAATCATTGTAATGATCATCGGATTCTAGGGCTTAGAAGATGGTGGATCTGATCAATCAAATGAAGGGTTTATGGGGATATGAGGATAGACATCAATCTTATTATCGTGGTATTATAAAGATATGAAGAAAGATATTATTTTTTGTCTTTTATCAACGGATTTCCTTGTTTAGAATGAAAAACATTACAATTATTATAAAAATTTAGATACCTTCAGTCAAGGTAATTTTCCTCTTTTACTCTTACAGTTAAAAAAGTGTATGATTTTAGTATAGCTTCTATGTCATTATTAATTTTAATAGTTATTTATTTTTATTTTTTCAAGTATTTTATGTTGTGGATATAATTAAAATATATCCTTCATAATTATCTCTATATACTATTTGTTTTATTAGTGTAATTTTTTATGATAAAAAATACTTTGATATAATAAGATCAACTATGATATCTATTCTTTTAGTCTAAGAATCAGATGATCTATGAGTCGGATAATATAACTCTATTAGGATTTTCGATTTTATTTTTTTAGTAATTTTAAAATAAAAATCACCCCTCTTTTATGTATATCTATATAAGATACTCTAATTATCCAATAATGGGAATCAAATATGGTCTCTAATGATTTTATATTTGTTTTGGTTTTTTACTTTCTTTATATACTACAAATTATTTATGTTTTTACATAAAAATTATGTTTATAAAATATTTATTCACTAGTGTGGTTTTTAGACGAATTTTACTATAGTTTTAATATGGTAGGTATGACCATTTTATATCATTTTAATCTAAATCCTAGTTGACCATCTATAGTTGATGGTAATGACTATTAATATTGGAGAGATAGAATGAAAAAAATTTAGAGAAACCCTTGAGTTGATAGTTTATTAATTCTTACTAGAAAAGAAAATATTAATGATAATGATGTTACTACTTTTAAAAATGATTAGAATTTATAAAATTAGTTAAAATATAGAGTAAAAAATACTTTGATTTTTCCTATAATGAAAAATATCCATTGTCTAATATCATATTCTATAGTTTTTAATATAATTTGGAGTATATTTAATGTAACACATTTTGGTACAATCCATGTTACAGAAACAAGATGGTATATGCTTAGAGATTATTACAAAGACTTTTATTTTTCATAGGGTGACTTTGTTTCCAAGATTCCCTAATGGTTTATTACTATCATAAATAGTTTAAAATATCTTTTAAAGAAAGGTATTAAGGATTAAATGTTGTTAAAAAAATTGTAGAAATAATACCCAATGTGTGGGGATCTAAAGAACTACAATGGATGCTAAAATAAATAATACTAATATTAATTTATATTATCTGATTGGAGACATCATGAAATATAAAGGATACATAATAAGTGATTTTGAAAAATAAAAAAATAAAAATGGTGGATGTTTATTTTCTACAAAATATACCTTAACTTCTAAAGATAAATCCATAGAGAGATTAGTGAAATTAGAAGAAAAAAAAGAATGTTGTTTTAGAATATGATTCATGTTAATAAACACCATCATAAAATGTGCTGGAAAATATTGGAAGAAGGATGAACAATATTTTTTCAAAGATATACATTCAATACAAATAGAAAAATGGTCAAAATGATAGTGGTGAAAAGAATAATTCTGACGTCACTTGTTATGAATGTATGAAATAAGGACATTTTCGACATAATTTTCAAATGATGAAAAGGAAATATATGAAAGGATGGAATTCAAATAGAAATTAAATGAAATATTATATGTCTAATGGAATGATGTTTTGGAAATTTTCTAAATCATGGAATACCAGTGAGATATATTATTCTAATGAAATTCAGATTATTAATGTTCCATAAAAAAAGAACAATAGACATTTTGAAAAAGTACCAATGTTATATCAATTTATAATATATAACGTACAAATTTATTATATCTTACTAACATACCTTTAAATACAAACTATCATGAAAGGAAAAATTATTAATCTTTTATTGAATAATCTTCGTTATATAGTTAGGATGATACTTTACCCAGTTATAAATATGTTTCAAGGTTTTCAAAAATATTATATAATTAAAATCCTAATATTTGAAAAAAAATCTAATGCCAAATAAATAATTTCTAAGGTATATTCAATAATAAGACATTGAAATAAAATAAATATCTTATCATTCAATAGATCTAGATAAAAATAATTTTAAAAATAATTCTATTTCTATAGTCTTTGAAATTTGTTTTCTAATAAAACACATTCAAAAACTAATATTGATAATCATCTTTACAAAAATATTACCAATTATTATAGAAACATAGTTTTAAAACTATTTTAGTAACAGTTAATTTGTTCTTAAAAGTGATACTTTTTTCATAATGTGATAAAGTAATGGTCATTGGAATATAATTTTTTCTTTCAATAGTGTAAAATCATTATTATTTTAGAAGGATTATTTTTGAAAATAAATATGGTTACCAAAAATATTATTTTCTGAAAATACTAGAACCATTTAGGGTTGGGTTTTCAAAAAAATAATATTTTTTATTTTCATGAAAATATATAAAGTACCAAATAGAAAAGTATTTGGTACATGAATAATGGTTGATCCAAGAACATGGATATAAATAAATATTTATTGAAGAATACAATGAATATTTAGGATTTAAAATTAACATTGAAATATGATGTTGAAGGAGATTTTATCTGTACAGGTAAAATTATACTTCTTATAAAATATCATATTTAAAATGATTTTTTTATTGAAGTAAATAAGAACAACCATTTTTTCACATTAAAATTAGGCCATGAAGGTTAACTTATGACCCTTAGATATGATAGATTTACATTACAGAGATCTAATGATTAATTTATTTTTCTTAGCAATCGACATGAAAATTTTTATACAATAAACATAAAAGACGTTAGGATAGAATAATTAGATTACCTCAGTGTAGTAGAAGATAAATATTGGTTATGGAATAGAATTTTAGGACACTACAACCAGGAAACACTTTCTAATTTTACTAAGAGGGGATTTATTAAGGATATACCATAACATAGGTTTGATAATTCAAAAGTATATGACCCTTGTCAATATGGAAAACAAGAAAAGTAATGTTTTAAATATATTAATGTGAAATAATTTTTTGATTCATTATAGTTAGTTCATATAGGCTTATTTGGCCCAACAAAAACGAGATGTATTGCTGGAAAATACTATATATATGTATTAGTTGATGATTACACTAGATAAACATGTATCTATTTTCTAAAAACCAAATTCGAATCCTTTTTTATTTGAAAAACTTTTTAGCATATGTTAAAAATGATAAAAACCTATCCTTGATAACAATTCATTGTGATCATTGTATAGAATTTCAAAATTATGATTTTGAAACTTTTTTTTTGGTAAAAAATTGTATGGAACATAACATTTCTAACCTAAAAAATTCCTAAAAATGGTCTAAATCATAAAAGAAATAACATTATTCTGGAGATTACTAAAACCATGTTGGTTTATTGTTAAATTGACAAAAAAAATTTGGGATCATGTTTTTAATACAATGTGTTATAATATAAATCATGTTTTCATTATACCTTTTTTTAATAAGACCTCTTATGAGTTCTTGACAAGATGCAAACCAGTAGATTATTACTTGAATTTATTTGGTTTCAATTTATTTATTCAAAATAATAAAGATAACATACGTAAGATTTTATCCAAATATGATGAATGAATATTTTTATGTCACTCCACTACTTTTATGTTTTATGGGGTTTAAAAAATAATAACTATTGATGTTATCATATGTGTTATTTTAAATAAATTCAATCCCTTTGTTTTAAAAAAACCTTAACCTATACCATTCGATTTAATTCCTAAAATAATTTTTTAATCTTTTTGAGAATGTTATTATCATAAGTAAATAACACAAGAATAATTTTTTAAGCCATTCCTTTGGAATATTTAGATAATATTTTTGAATTAAAAACTTTTGAAAACCCAAAAGGTTAGTGGGTTTTTAGGAATCTTCTTAGTGATATCATCATTGGTAATATAGATAAGACTATTAGAAATATAAGTTCCATATGAAATTAAATTGATAATAGATCTTTCATATCCTAATTATAAAATTATAATCTTGATGAGGCTTTAGGTGATGATGATTTCATAATGGAAATGCAAGATTAAATAGATGAGTTTAAAAGGAACTGGGTATGGACTTTTGTTGAGGGACCTAAAAAACATCTATAATTAGATAAAAATTGGATTTTTGGAATAAATTTGATAAAAATGGCATAGTAAATAAGAATAAATCTATACTATTTTATAATTCTTATAAATAAGAGGTAACACATTATGAATAATATTATTCTCCGATTGAAACACTTGATTCTAATAGAATAATTCTATAATTTGCAAAATTAATTAATTTCGTAATATTTCAAATGTAGGTGAAGATATTTTTTATAATGGAAATGTTAAAAATGATGTTTATGTAGAACAAACCATATTTTTTAAAATAAGAAAAATACAAAATGTGTTTATAAACATACCAAATAAATATATATACATAAACATGCCCCTATATCATGGTATGATAGGTTTTTTGATTTTTTTTAAATAATGTTTTTTTAAAGGAGATGTGTGTCCAACTATTTTTAGTAAAGAAGTATATAAAAAAATTATAATTTTACAAATTGATGTTAATGAAATTTAATTTTATTCAATGAAAAATATTTAACATATTCCTTTGCAGATATTACAAGGTTTGTGTTTGAAATCAGTATGATGGGTGAGTTGTCATATTTTTTTGGTTTTCAAATATCACAAAAATAATAAGGTACTTTTTAATCTAAAAATAGTAACATAAAATTTTTATTTTATAAATTTGTGTATGAAAAAAATAAAATTATAAGTTCCACCATTAGTACCTTCAGTACATTAGATCTCGACTAATATAGGAACCTAATGGATACAAATATGTTAAATGTTATGATTCAAAGCTTACATTACTTTAGAAATTGTTATATACATTTAATGTTTGATAAATGGTTATGTGTAAGAAATCAAGACACTCAAAAATTATATCATTTTAAAGAATAAAATTGAATTTTTCTTTATCTTACAGACACTATGGGTTTATGAAAATTATATTCATCATGAAATGTTTTTAAACTAAAATGTATTTATGAATTTTAATTTTGTTGATGTAGAATGGATTGAAAAAAGTACATCTGGAACCTTTCATTTGTCAGGACATTCTTTAGTTTATTTCTCATTTTAGAAACTATTGTCAATAGAACTTTCCACTATTGAAGTTGAATATGTGGTGACCATGATCTATTGTTCCCTTTTTTTCTATTTGCAAAAAACACACGCAAAGTATGGATTTAGTTTATTTAAATATCTCATAATTTTTAACCACACAAGTTCCATTTCTTTAAATAAAAACAAAAAACATCACTCACGTGCTAGACAATTAGATACAAGGCACCACTTCCATCGAGATCATACACGAAGAGGAAATATAAGTTTATAATTCATTGGAAGACAAGAACTACTTGCTGATATATTTACTAAAACCCATAGTTTGGATAGATTTGAATAGATTAAACAAAATCTAGGAATTATCATTGTTAAAAAATCACTCATAACTAATTCTATTTTACCCATATCATTATATTTATATGCTCATTTTCAAGGTGGGTGGTATATAATTTTTTTTTTATAATTTTTTTTCAATTTTTTTATCATAATTCGTTTTATTGAATCAATATTTTATATAATTTTAGATTACGATTTATAAATATTTCTTTCCAAAATAATAAATTGTTAGAAAATTTCCTAGCTCAAAATTGTTTACTAACATTTCTGGATTATTATGTTTTTTCATAATCAATATTTCATAATAACACTATCATTATCAAATTTTCAAAAAGAAAACTAATTTAATCAGTTTTTAAAAATAATTATATTTTATATTTTTTTATTTTAAAACTATCATAATCAATTTATGGAAAAAAAATACAAATAATAATAGGTTATTTATATCGATGAATCTTTTTTTAATCTGAATGATATTATTATTTTAATTGTATTCACTAATTCATTACTTTAGATTCAAATTGATTGTGATTACTTAATATATTTTTTTCAAAATAATAAAATATTTTCTAATGTGTATTATTTTAACTTAGATAAAGTGTTTTATAACATTTAGCGTTTAGATAAACATTTTGTACTTTCTTTGATTAAATTTATTTTTTCAGATCAATCAGTATTAGATCTCATCCATTGAATATACATTTGAATATGAAACAAAGTTTTCTAATTCCTATTTAAATGGATTTTTCTATATGTCCCACATTGGTTTTCATGGTTATTGTTCCCGATCTCTTTCACCTTTAAAATTCATAATTCTTATGTTTATTTATTTTTTGTTATCTTCATCTCAGTTCTCATGAACATGGAAACAAAATTAGAGTACAAGAATTTTTATCTTTTCATAGAAAAATTTATTTGAATATATTGGGTTTCTATGTTTTATTTAATATCAAAAGTATTATTTCAATAAAATGACCAAAAAGTGTTTTTATTGAGAAAATATACAATGATTTTGATCATTATTATCCTAATATGGTTATATAATTTTATGTATCTATTCAGTTTGACAAAGAATAATGAAAGGATAGAGTTTCATCTATATGTTTTATTGGAGATATAATACCTCATTCTGCAAAGTATTAGATCTTTTTGGTGTTCCTTATAATGGTTAACCTTACTTACCTACACAAAAGTAACCAAAATAACATGTCACTTTGGTGAAATATATGGATGACACTTCTCTGTTTTCATACTTTGAGAAGGTAAGGAAAATTTCACATATGATACTTGAAAATAGAGTAATTTCTATATGGATGCAAAGTTATCTAAATATAATGAAGGGTGGAAGAGATACATTAAAATATCCTAATGACTTTGTTTTAGAAAACCTAGATAATATGAAAAAATATACCTTGTGATGATTATTTTACTAAAAATATAGAATATAAACAGGGATTCCATAAAATTATTGATTATTTTTTTCCATCCTTCATTTGTATTTGTTTCAGGAAATGTATAAAATTTTTAATGTTAATAATAAGTCATACCTAGTCATTGAAAATAATTCTTTCATTGTGGATGACACAAATTTAGGAATGAAATTAGTTTATGATTCAAATTCAAAACATTTAGTTAAAAATGCTGATGGAGATGCCTCAGATAAAAAATTTGAAAGGATGTTGAGGATGTCAAGAAAAGAGAAATTATGAATCATCCCCTCCATGAAAAAAAGAGTGAAATTTTATTTTATAAGGAAGATTTAAATATGTTAATGTTACAGAAGTTATAAAAGAAACCAGTGGATTTGATGTATGATCTTGATTCTGATGAGGCAATGACTGAAAATAGAAATAAAATAATATTTAAAATAATCTGTGAAAATAACAAAGAAACATAAAAGACTTTTAGAAGGAATAACTTGGGAATATTGTTTGAAAAATGTAGAAAGTGATTCTAATAATCCTTTTATACAACTTTCTCATACTAATATGGTTAATCAGGAAGCTAGAATTGTTTTCGATGTAAAATTAGAAGTTTCTTTAGTATTCCATTCTTTTTTTGATAAGGGAAATGAAAAAATACTTGTTAAATAATAGTTACCTTCCTTACCTGAGAAATAGTCATTATCTAAATTGGTTTGACTGAGTGCACTAATAATAGAAAAAAATTTAAATTAAGATCATAATAAATAATTTTACAAATAAGTCAAATATTAAGATTAAGATTATATTGAATAAGAATTATAATAAAAAGGTTAATAAGTATATGAAGTTTAAAAAAAGAGGAAAATTTTCATAATGAAATGACTCAAACTGATGAAGATTCTAAGGATAATAAATCATTAGAATATTCATCATCTTTAATATATTTTCCCTCAACATCAAGTAAGGTTGGAAACCTAGATTGTTCTCGAAATAAAAAATATTTAACAAAAAAATATAGGAGTAATCCTAGAAGGGAAAAGAATCAGATGACCAATTAAATACCCAATTTCATGATAAGGAGGAATCAGATAAGGATCATGAAATTACGAATGTTATAGAGGTAAAAAAATTTCCAGAGAAATTTTTATAAAAAAATTCAGAAATAAATTCAAATAAATTTATAAATAAAGGAAAAGAAATTTATTTTTTAACCAGTTGACCATAACCTCACCAGATTGAACCTAATCAATAAGAAAGAGAATTTTTTTTTCTAAAGATGGTTTTGATTATATTTTTCTTACCTTGAAGAGTTTTAGAGAAAACAAATCCTAATATACCAAACATGGATTCATGATTTATGTTTATCCAGAATTTTTTGAATGAGAAATAGGAATCACTAAATGTTATGACTGAATTTTTCACTAGGATTGAAGAATATTTGATTTTTTTTTCAAGAATGATTCAAGACAAAAATTATTCACACAATCAGATTGTGAACTGTTCAAACCAAGTGGATTCTTATTCTAATAGACATGATAACCATTTGTTTTAATTAATGCATATTTTTTTTAAATAGAATATTACTTTAAAAATATTTCAATATATGTATACAATAGAGTTATGACCATTAATGAATTTATAGATACAATTGATTATCAGACAACAAATGTAAAAGTAATGGAATAAAAATTTATCAATAATGATCTGGAGATTAACCATCTCAGATCATGTGAAGCAAAAATTTTCATTATGAAATAAGAGAATAAAATTTGTTATTAAGAGATTTAAAGCTCGATAAATGAAGTCTAGAAGTGGTCAATTATTGAAGAAATGATCGAGAATATTCGTAAAGATCAACCTGAGATCAAAAAGATAAAGTCATTCATTAAGAACCTCATACAGAAGAATTAATATTTTGAATTGAATTATTTATGTATATTTTTTAAAATATTTGAATGGTTTTTTATTAGAAAATACTATAAAGCCAAAACTTTTTTTCATTATTGTTTTTCAATTATAGTTGGATATATATTATTTTATTTTATTCATAGATAAATAAGTAGTATGTTAGAATTTTTTTGTATGTTATTTCTCAATAATCATTTATTTAAATTATATATACTTTCCTATTATTTTTGAAAATAACAACGGTGGATAATTTTTCATAAAGGGTGCGATGTTTTATTTAAAGGAAAGATACAATCCTTTGGGTGGGCTTTTTTCCTATGTGGGATATTTTATAATAAATTTGAATATATTCAGAAGGTGTTATAAACCCATGGTTAGTTATAAGAAATATATATCATCAAATTTAATTTAATAATAATTTGATGTATGTTTTTTAGGTAATTATTTTTTATTTATGTGTGTTGATTCAAATGTTTCTCTTATAAACTCTTTCATAATTTTGATTTGGAAGTAATATAAATCCTATTTCATTATTATCTTAGTTTCTCAAAATATTTCATACCGTTTTTATAATAGAACCCAATATTTTCATGTTACTTATAAATGGATTCAAAATTATAAGAAAATATACCTTTTAATCATTCTTATCTTAATGAGAATGGATTTTATATATTTATTGTATTGAGAGTAGACACGATAATAATCATTCTCATCTTCACCATACACAGCTTTATCATATTGTATATAAGATATCGTGTTATGTATTTTCTTCAAAAAAATTATCATTCTATTTGATAAAGGTTTAAATTTAAATCATACTCATATTTGATTTAATTATCTTAACAACCTTATAATATCTAGAAAATTATATCTCTAATAGAAGAATTATGATTTACATAGAAAATGTTTTATATCAAATTGACATTGGATGTTCTATTATAATATGATGCTTGAAGTTCCCGGTGTCCATGTCATCATGAAAAAATTAGAGATAATATGTCCATTGGAGGATCAAGATGACCGTTTGAGTGGTGCCCATTAATACCTGTCCATTTGAAGAGTTTGATGCGAAGTTATGATCATTTTCATTTGAAAAAAATTCAGTGTATGAGAGATCTAAAGCTTATAATTATTTTTTTTACTTGTTCCTTGTACTTCTAATCTTTTCGAGTTCATATTTTCATTGGGCATCCAATTTTGAATATGATTGAGGGATCATGGGGATGGCGAGATAGAAAAGACAATCATCATATTATGGGATCATGGTGATGGTGATTTATTCTAGGTGATTATATTATAGAGGGATTCCAAGGATATAGAGATAGAGAAGATGATCATCGTATTGAGGGATCATGGGTATTGCAAGATAGAGAATGTAATCATCATATAGAGGGCTTAAGGGGACAATGATACATACTGATCATAATATTGAGGGATTTCCCTGGAAAGAAAAAGACATAATTTCCTACAAGAATAAAACTATGAACCTTTATCCTAGGTGATTGGACACCCTACTCCTTGGGTTAAAAAAACTTCATTTCTTCATATTAATTTTTTTATTAAATGTCTTTTATTTCAACTGTAATTGTAATATATTGCGAATCCTTTGATATTTTCCTTTTTATTTGTGTATTATTTATCATAGTAGCTTTAAGTAAGATACAAATTTTCTACAATATATTACATTTTGACTATGTTATTATTTTTATTATGATTTAATATACAATACGATAGAATCTTTTCTTTTTTAAATTATATGATATATCATTACCATTGAGATTATGATTCATTGTGAAATAATGAAAATGGATACTATCTAAATATGTTACCACACCTTACAGAATACGATTCACTATAATGTTTAGATCATTATGAACTATGTAATACAAATTGAGGTATACTTGAATACAATACATTGATGATCATAACTGAGCGTTGTCGTAACCCCTCCCTCCAAAGATACCCCTGCTGGGTTGGCATTGAGGAAATAGAGATAATGACCCCCGATTATTTCCTCCTATAGGCCTGAGGTTGGTGACTACCACTATGGATTTACTAGTCACATAATATGTAAGGAATTACCATTTTTTGGTAAATTAGATCAGGAGATATAATAGATCATCCACAAAACAACTCCAAGTCATTTAAAAACAAATGAAAAAAACCATCTTATATGCATGAAAAAAATAAAACTAGTATTTGATAAGTAAAACTCTAATGTAAAGTACCCAACAGGAAGATAATGTAGCAACTCAAAAAAATCCCAAAGCTCGAGATGGTAATTTGTAGCACAATCCACGTAATCCTCTTATAAACCTGAAATAAGTTTTATATACATAGGGTGGGAATATAGGTTTACACAGTAGGAAAACAAATATATCTCATGCACAAGTGAGGTAAACATACTAATGCCCCCATGAAAAAAAATAACAGAACCAAACAAAATTTAATAGGAATTCCAACCACCCCAACCTCACTAAGGTATGCTCACCAAATAAATCGTGTTAATTAATGTAATATAATACACATCGATGATGGGTTCCCCACACCAAGTCAGATTGATTATCCTCTCTTGCGCAATATAAAAATTTCTTACACTCCAACATCTTCCAAAATTACCACATCATAACTTTACACCGCACACCTGGGTATCAAAAACCACATCCCATCCCTCCCATAGATACTTTGGTCTCACAAAACACACCACATCCTACCCGCACACACCTGGGCCTTCGAAACCACATCACATTCCATCCATAGACACCTAGGCCAAAAACCACCCCACATCCCTCCCAAATACACCTAGGACTCAAAAACCATATCTTATCTTAGAGACACCTGGGAAAGAACAACACATCTCATCCTGAACACACCTTAGAAAGCCAAACACATTTCATCCTGAAAAGACTTCAGAAAACAAAACCAACTCTCACCCACATGGGCCATGCATACCACAACTTACCTGAAGAATTTGTGGATATCATTTCCTGGAAGAGGGGGCTAGGAAGAGGAGGTGGCCATCCATCCATCCACCCATAGGTATGTTTGGGAAAGAACTCTCCCTCATGATGATGGGGGTGTTCCACACGTTCTTCTCAACTAGGGTGTGGTGCATATAGATATTAAATGGGAAATAATAGTATACATATATATTTATGATTCCAAACGCTCAATCCCTAACTATGGGTTCTCAAAAAATAACCATATCACTAGAATTACAACATTGATCCCACCTCAAAATTCCCAACACCACACATAATGCCACACCCTACCTTCGATTTCTAACCAAATTAATTAACCATTACCACTATTTATTAAAAAATAATTTATTCATTCCATTAACCAAACCAAACCAATCCTGTTCCATACTTTATTAAAAAATTATTTATTTACTTATTGCGCTAACATCTATCCAACAACAAAGAAAAACACAAAATAAGTAACACATCAACACATCCCCGCAAAACCCAATCGTAGCAACCCTATACAAAACTTCTCATCCATTTAACAATAAATCACTTTGTTAACCAAATATTACATTACATGTTTAGATTAATGTTTTTATACATGTTCATCCATTTTACCGCCCAAACCAACCCACAAAACACACCCAGGTATCATAGGTATACCACAACACAAAATAAAGGATATCCACACTTCACAATACAACAACTTTACATTCCATATGTCTCACACACAAAACTAAAAATATCCCACCAAATACATCATATCCATTTCACATTCCATCCATCATGTGCACACAACCATATTTATCCCACACAACACATCACCCTACATACCTATGCATAACACAATTTCAAATTTATCAAGGCATCCATTATTTAGTTTCACTTGTTAATTCATGGGATATCACAGAAACTAGGTAATTGTGGGGAATCCATATATTATTGAAGTGTATGTGGTTTAATAATTTCCATATTCATGTTTTAAATATTAATAAACCAACCTGAAACTTTTTTAGTGTGCAACCATGGACCAAAAACCTTCATGATTTTCCTCGGGCAGTTTATCACATACAATTCAAAACATCACCATAACATCAACGCCATAAAAACATAATAATCTGGTCCCTATACATATTTTAAATCATTTAACCAGTTCATATTTTTTTATTTTTGTGGAGAAACTATAATCCGTAGTTAAACAAAAGTAGATCCCTACCACATGATGGAAAAACAAGTAGAAACTAAGAAAAACCTTCCCTCTAAGATGTGTCAAAATTCTCCGTGTGGAAATAGATTGCACAATGGTCCTCTGATTTCCTATCATGTGTGATCTAAATCCACCCATGTATATAGATACACCAACACACTGATCAACAACCAAATGAGAACTCATTAAAAGCAACGAAGATTCACCTCCATTGCATTAGAAGAAGAGTAAGAGAAAAAGAGAGAAAACCTAAGAGTAGTTGTTGAAACTGAGGAAGAACGTAACTTGGATTGATGATGAATCACTATATATTAAGGATGGAATCTCATTGAATGATTATAGTCCAAGGAATTTCCACATCACCAAGGAAGGTATTTTCGGGTCGCCTAGGATTTGAGAGACTACTGCAGCCATAGAGTTTTTGAAAACATGAGATGCGAAAATGTGTTAAAGCATTGCTGAATTGCGGGATTATATGACATGGAATCCAATTTCACATAATGTAATACCTCAAGGTCAGTTTCTATCAAAAAACCCACCTGCTTTTGAATTTTTTTTCAGACCTTGAAGCTTTTCACGTAGTGAACCTCTATGTGCAAGTTGTGAAACCAATATTGACGCCATGAAATCTACTTACACAATGTGTATTCCTGATAGTATCTTTTCTGCACCACTATCTCCTAAAAATACTCCAAGAACGTCCCCCAAACATCACTAAAACACAAAACTTGAAATTTAATGGACCATGGGGAACACAAATAGTTACATCAGATACATCTCAAATGAATCTCTCCCTCGAGAATCCAAAACCAGGCCAAGAAGAAACTGGGGTCCAAACAACCACCCCATGAGTTACATCTCAAGGATATTGATGTGCATGAAATACCACTAATAAAAAAACACATTAACATTCAATGACAATGTAACACCTGAGAATATTATAAGAAATATTTTGTTCTTATTTTATATAAATCATCAAAAAAATCTTTCACTACACACAACACTAGCCTGGCTTGCTTTACATTCAATCGCGACATTCCTTGATAGCTTGTATCGTACGCAATACCGAGTTTCACTAAACAACGATATGCTATTAAAATATTATTATAACTAGCCATTATGAATAGTAATAACCACTTTTTGAATTTTTGTAAATTTTATTTTTCAAAATGGACTTCGTTTTTGGATTCGGAGTATCGAAATTAGCCTAGGGTGAAATTTTGGTATTTTTCTGGAAACTTTCAATTTTTGATGAATAGTGAAAACACTGGGTTACTATTTAAAAACCGACTTTTTATATAAATAATTATTTATTTTATTTAAATTTATTTTAGGTAAAAATTGATACATAATACCTATATAATTTCAATGTAATTAATTGGAGTAATTTTATAATAATTTTAGATATATAAAACTTTTATTGAACTTTTCACCGTCTTTTATCCACCACCTAGGAGAATTTTCAAATTTACATAAAACAAAATTTTACCGCTTCTGTGAGTAGAATTTTAAAAATCCAAGAGACATGGTTGATGTTAATAAGTAAAATATGGTTCAATGAGATGAAAATAATTTTTGGTGAATAGTAACTTTTTACTTTTATTTACCACGGTTAAAAGTAAATAGGGTAATTAAGGGTAAAATGATATTATTATTACCCTAAAACATGTCCTAATTCTATTTTATAAGTGTAATTAGACCAAAAACCACCTTAGGAATAAAATATGACCATTTAGGACCACTTGGATTAGATTAGGACATTTATTATTAATTTATTTAAAAAAGGGTTAAAATAGTTAAAATCAAAGTTTAATAAGTAAAGAATTTTTAATACAGGGATATACATAAGATAAATTAGACTATAAATATTCATTAGAAAGATAAAATGATTTCCTACATAATGGTATTTTATTTGAAATTTTTAGACATTAAATAATTTAATTTATTTATGACACAAAGATGATGCAGTAATTATCTTATTAATGAAATATTGACATAATTGATGTTATAAATACCCAAATAAATGTAATTTGAGACTTTTTATGAATTACAATAATTTTTTAGGTTAATATGACATGTTAGTATTTATTTAATTAACGTTTCTCGAACTAATCATTCTGTTATGATATTCACAAAAATCAATTACTAAATAGTGTCAAAATTGACACAAAATAGTTTTTAAAACAAATATTATATTATTAAATGTTATTTTTTTCCTAAAAATCTATGGTTTGGAAAAATTACTTATATAAGGTTATATATATTAATAATAAACAACTTTTGGTTCGTTTGGTTTGTTATAGTAAGTTTATTAACCTTATAGTGTAAGAACACAAAAAGACACGGTAAAAGTAAAATTATCTAACTTAAAGTTAAATCTAAATGATAAGGTTAAAATATTAAACTAAACATGTCCAAATTCTTTTGGGTGATAGGATTTCTACCCATCCCCACCTTAGCTTCTAAATAAATCAATTTAGAGCTATTTACAACCGAATATGGCTTTATAATAAAATAATATTTTTAGTTTTCTAAAGGATCCCCTCTCCTACCTTATAAAAGGGCACCTCCTCCCTCTCTTACTCACACCACTTTGAGCCTTCAAGCACGGAAAAACCCTTCCAATTTCTACTCTACACTTCCCTATAAACATCCTAGAGGTCCTGGTTTTCTTCAAAGACCAATTTTAGTGCCCTAAAACGAGGTCTCAAAGAAGCGCTTCAAAGAAGAGGTAATGTTCGTTACTGATTCTGTCAACTTTATTTCTTCTTCCACTTCTTCTTATTTAGTTGTTTCGTTATGAATTAATAACAACAGTATCACTCATATACTGATATGTTATTATAAGTATTAAACAACCATATTTCACCATCTATCCATCCTACGGAAAACGAAATCACCATGCGTGCTTACGTATGGAATACCATCTCCACGCCGTGGTGTAATATATTTTCCACCACCACCTTACTTGGATGGGTATAATGGTGTAAATAACCAATATATATTATTATTTTAAAGTGATATTGATTCTAAAATAGTATACATACACTCCAATAAAATTCCACGATCATGGGAACGATATCATCGCTCGTGCGTACGTACGGAATACCGTCTCCATGATGTGATGCCACTCGTTCTACATGATTTTCATTGCATAATGATTACATAAATGAATTGAGTGAATAAATATAATATATATTACACTAATACCATTCTGGAAATGAGTTATCTATAACCTAAAAAGTAGAATAAGAATTTATTCGACAAAACACGCATAAGAACAAAAAGTAATAAACACCTGAAAAACAAGTAACAATGAAATATTACTAATAATAAGCTAAGAATATGACAATATATGATATCATAACAATGAGTTTGATTCTGGAATAAGTCAATGACATTATTTAAATCATTATACAGGAGTTTTGGACACTTACGAAGCAAATTGGACCTAAGGTAAGGGAAATATCACAATCTCATTTTTATCCGAGATTGTTTATACTTTGGAATTTACTCAGGTGTATTTTATCACCCACATCCTTGTTTCCTCAATATGTATTATTATTTACATCCACCTAAAATTGTTTAAATCCAATTTTACCCTTTGGTGAGTTTTTAGTAAAAGATATGAATGGAATATTTTGTCGTTTTTCGTACAACGTACTTTTTGACTTTTCTGACAAAAATACGTGAAGAATGTTTTTTAACTTATATGGGATGAATGGATTTTTAAAACATTATTTCCAAGAAGCTTCCTTTACATGTTTTCATGTTTTTTTTTAATCATCTTTTTTTAGTTAAGAATTTTATGACATGTTAAGAAAGGAAAAATGTTTTTGAAGTAGAAAGGATATTTTCCTCAAGAATGGAGTTCAAGTGTTTTATCAAAATTATTTTCCATCCAAGATAATAAAGGCTTCTGTTTCTATCCCTATTATTACATTGATTTGATTATGTTGTGATGGAATTATTTTTATTAATTCCTTTATCTTATATGAATTTTTTTATGATGTCTCGATGTTTAAGATTCCCATTTTTATTTCATGGGTTATGCTATGATGAATGGTTTATGATTTTGTGGCACACATAAGAATGGTATCATTATGAGATAGGTGGGACCTATATCTCCCTCCAATGCATTGGGTAAAGATTTTAAATCTCATCAGATAGACATGGATGGAACGGTAGGTTATACCGGTTCACTGAAACAGAACTGAAACGAGGAATGAACTTAGTTCAGAAATGGACTTTGTCCACTAAGATAGTCTTGGAAATGAGTCTTGACTAATGAGAAATGATTCTATATGATTATGTGTGTATGCCACAAAGCATCATGTTTTAAGTTATGATTATTGTGATTACATTTCACTTCCATGATTTATCCCATGTTATGAAATTATGGTCTCTTTTTCAGGGTAATATATACAAAATGTTATGTTCTTATGAATATGATGTTATTGATATTTCTTTTGTTTACCCTTACTGAGCATTTGAGCTCACACTTTTGTATGTTTTCTTTCCCCAATTCAGGAAGAAGGTTGTTAATTAAGATATGACAAAATGGACTATAGATATGATGAAATAAAGGGGAGACAATGTAGACACTTTTTGAACCAGTTGTTTTTGTTTCCCAGTTTCTAAAGACACTATACCTATACGGTCCTTTCATGGTTTTGTTACATGTTGTAATAAGTGTACTTCAATTTTGAAGTACTAACAATGTATGTAAATTATGGGTCATTATAGTTGGTATTAGAGGAGTGGTATAGTAAACCTTTGGAAACTAGGATGTGAAAGCCTTAGTAAGAATCCTAAGGATAAGTCTAAGCATATAACAAAATCTTAGTGTTTTAGAAATGGCCATGAATAACCAATGATAAGACCTTATGTGTGAAATTTTATTCTTGATTATGTGGTTTTCCTATTCTAATTACTGTTTCTCACACTATTCTTCTTGGTTTTATTCAATGGATGGAACCCGAAGGAACCGTGTTAATGCGGAATGCGATGGCCAATGCGATGATTGTCCCCCTGAGAAAACAAATGTTATGGGAGCTGGAAGAAAAAATCTTATAGCCATGCTCACACAACTTTCTCAAGCTATGAATCATGCAGGAATTCAAAACGATCAAAGGAAGGAGCATCATTCTGTTGAATCCTTCATGAGGCAGCGTCCACCTTCATCCAACGGGTCTACTGATCCATTAGTTTCTGAACAATGGATTAGTACTAATGAAAAGATATTTTCAGTTCATCAATGTTCTAAACATGACAAAGTCATCTTTACAGTGTATCGTTTGGAAGGAGATGCTGATCAATGGTGGAATCTTACTATGAATATGAGGCAAAGGGATGAAATTGATACCATGGAATGGGATGAGTTCAAGAACTTATTTTTCAGTAAGTACTTCCCTCGTATTCTCCAAACAAAGATGGAGAAAGAGTTTCTTGAACTGAAGCAAACGGATGATGAATCGGTTGGCACCTATGAGGCAAATTTTAGAAGACTTGCAAGGTATGCTTCTGGTATTATTATCCAACCTGAGAGTAAGATCGATCAATTCTTTAGTGGCTTAAAAACAAGTCTTCGAAGGGTTTTATCCATAAGAGACTTCAATAGCTACAAGGAAATCATTCGATGTTCTCTCAAAGTTGAGATGGAGATTGGAGTAACCCATCAGTCATATGGGTTTGATAAGAAGAGGAAAATGGAGTTCAAAGGAAAATATAAAGAGCACACTGAAAAGAAGATGAGCTTTCCCTTATGCTCAAAGTGTGGAAAGAAACACGGAGGGAGTTTTCTTAAAGGGACAAGTAAATGTATCAAATGTGGAAAGAAAGGTCATCGTGCATTTGAATGCCGCAATTATGGGAAGAAGATGTCTAATGATGAAAACAATGGAAGGGATACATAGAATGAACCTACTACACTTCAATGTTTCAAGTGCAAGGAGATGGGGCATTATGTCAATCAATGCCCAAATCCAAGGTTTGATGATGATGGTCGACATCAAAAAACTCTTAAGGCCAAAGGCAAAGGAAAGTCACATGCAATTTCTATCAGCGATGTGGAGTATGAGAACGAAGTTGTGAAAGGTACACTTACCATCCACTCTAAAGTAGAAAATGTTTTATTTGATTCTGTATCCACCCACTCTTTTATTTCTGAAGCATTTTCTAAGGGTATCACCATATTACCTCAACAATTAGATGTTCAGTTAGTTGTGACAACCCCTAATGGCACAATAGTCACATCAAAAGTTTATATTTCTTCTCCGATTAAAGTTTGTGGGAATGTGCTTCCTACAAATCTTCTGATCCTTCCTATAGTGGAATTTGATGTGATTCTTGGCATGGATTGGCTTTCTTTATATGGAGCTCATATCAATTTCCAAAGATTGGAAGTCACATTTCATATTCAAGATCAATCTATGATCGTCTATCTATGCAAGGATGAACATAACCTTCCAGTGGAAATTTCTTCCATCTTATGTGTCTTGATTTCACTAAATGAAGGATATTTATCTCAAATGGTTGGTGATAAACTCAAGATTAAGAATATGGCCATTGTACGGGAGTTTGGTGATGTCTTTCTGGAGGAATTACCAGGTCTTCCACCAAATCGTGAAGTTGAGTTTTCAATAGAACTCGTACAAGGTGCTTTACCTATTTCAAAGAAACCTTATAGAATGGCCCCAATTGAGTTGCAGGAATTGAAGAAGAAACTCCAAGAGAATCTTGATAAGGGGTTCATATGCCCTAGTGCGTCACCTTGGGGAGCACCTGTTCTGTTTGTTAAGAAGAAAGACGGATCAATGAGACTCTGCATTGATTTTCGAGAACATAACAAGATCACTATCAAGAACAAATATCCTCTCCCGTGCATTGATGACTTATTTGAACAACTACGTGGAGATCAGTACTTTTCTAAGATTGATCTTCGTTCAGGGTATCATCAATTAAGGGTCAAAAGGGAGGATATACCAAAGATGGCTTTCTGTACAATGTATGGACACTATGAATTTATAGTGATCCCATTTTATCTTACTAATTCCCCTGTTATCTTCATGGATATGATGAACAGAGTCTTTAAAGACTATATTGATCAGTTTGTGGTAGTCTTTATAGTTGATTTTCTTGTTTATTCAAAGAGCAAGGAAGAACATGAAGATCACTTGAGAATTATATTGAATACCCTGAGAAAGGATAAGCTTTATGCAAAATTTACCAAGTGTGAATTTTGGCTTCAAAAAGTTTCATTTTTGGGTCACATAATCTCAATAGAGGGGATATCTATGGATCCAGCAAAAACAGAGGTTATCGCAAGATGGTCGAGACCAACAACAGTAACTGAGATCTGATGTTTACTTGGTTTGACTGGATATTACTGACGTTTTGTGAATGATTTTTCACGATTATCTAATCCACTCACTCGGTTGACTCGAAAAGGAGTTAAGTTTGTGGATGGAGGAATCTGAAGGGAATTTCAAGGAGTTGAAAAGAAGGTTATCCAGTGCACCTGTACTAACAATTCCATATAGTGGAGAAAGGTTTGTGATCTACAATGATGCATTCAAGAAGGGATTGGGATGTGTTCTTATGAAAAATGATATGGTGATAGCTTATGCCTCACGACAATTGAAAATACATGAGAAAAATTACCCAACTCATGATTTGGAGTTAGCTTCGGTAATATTTTCATTAATGATTTGGAGGAATTATCTTTATGGAGAATGGTGTGATAGTTATACTGATCATAAAAGTTTAAAGTATATTTTCACACAAAAGGAGCTGAATATGCGCCAAAGAAGATGGTTGGAGCTGATTACGGATTACGACTGCTCAATTCATTACCACCGTGGGAAAGCAAACAAGGTGGTAGATGCATTAAGTCAACAAGACCATGCCAGTTTATCCATGATGTGGATCACAAAAGATCCAATATTTATGGATTTACAATGGATAGATCTTGGAATTATAATGAAAGGGGAAAATCGTATCTTTCTCAAATGAATGTTCAATCATCTATGCATGTGAAGATTAAAGAGGCATAGAAAGAATATGTAGAGTTACAAAAGAAGGTGAGAAATGTTCCTGAATTCAACCTTGATTGTGATGGGATAATAAAGTTCAGGAATCGGGTTTGTGTTCCTCCCATCTCAGAATTAACGAAGGAGCTGCTGGATGAGGCTCATAGTTCTTCATTCTCTATTCATCTTGGAAGCACGAAGATGTATAGGGACCTGAAAGAGTACTTCTGGTGGGATGGCATGAAAAGAGATGTTGCTAAATATGTATCTCGATGCGTGGTGTGTCAGAAAGTTAAAGCTGAGAGATTGATGTCTAAGGGGATGTTACAAACATTACCCATACCCGAATGGAAATGGGAAAACATCACTATGGACTTTTTCACAGGACTTCCTAAAACATACAAAGGCAATAATGCTATCTGGGTCATAGTTGATCATCTTACAAAGTCTGCACACTTCATTGCTATTAGAGAGGATTTCTCTCTGGATCAGCTTGCCTGGATATAGTTAAAGGAAGTTGTAAGATTGCATGGAGTACCACTTTCTATTATATCTGATCGGGATCCGAGGTTTATCTCAAAGTTCTGGCGAAGTCTTCAGCATACTCTAGATACAGAGTTTAGTTTCAGCACTGCTTATCATCCTCAGACAGACGGTCAGTCTGAGAGGAAAATTCAAACCCTAAAAGATATTTTGAGAGCTTGCTCTATGGATTTCAAAGGTGGTTGGGATCAACACCTACTTTTGGTGGAATTTTCTTATAATAATAGCTTTCACTCCAGTATTCAGATGGCTCCTTATGAAGCTCTCTATGGAAAGAAATGCAGGACTCCAACTTGCAAGGATGAAGTTGGGGAAAGAAAGCTATTAGGACCTAATCTTGTTGATGATATGGAAGAAAAGGTCAGTTCTATTCAACAACACATAAGAGCAGCTTAGAGTCGACAAAAAAGTTATGCCGACAACCAAAGAAACGACTTAGAGTTTGAAGTGGGTGATAAAGTGTTCTTACGAATATCTCCTTGGAAGAGAGTAATGAGATTTGGAAAGAAGGGAAAGCCGAGCCCTAGGTATATCGGTCCTTTCGAAATACTGGATCGTGTTGGGAAGGTAGCTTACCAATTGGCACTTCCACCGAATATCTCTAAAGTTCACGATGTGTTCCATGTATCTCTCGTGAGAAAGTACATACCTAATCCATCACATGTACTCAGCTCAGAAGTTGTACCGCTGGAACAAAATCTTTCTTATGAAGAACAACCGATAGAGATTCTCGATAGTAGTGAAAAAATCCTACGGAACAAGACTACTCTCTTGGTGAAAGTTTTATGGAGTAACCACCAATTAGAAGAAGCTACATGGGAGCTTGAGGATATGATGAGGGAGAGGTATCCTCATTTGTTTGTTACAAGTGAATAATTTTGAGGGTGAAATTCAATTTAAGGGGGGTAGAATGTAACACCCGAGACTTTTATAAGAAATATTTTGTTTTCATTTTATATAAATCATCAAAGGAATCTTTCACTACACACAACACTAGCTTGTCTTACTTTACACGTAATCACTACCTTCCTTGATAGCCTGCATCGTGTGCAATACCGAGTTTCACTAAACAACGATATGCTATTAAAATATTATTAAAACTACCCATTATTAATATTAATAACAAATTTTTGAAATTTTGTAAATTTTATTTTTCAAAATGAACTTCATTTTTGGATTCATAATATCGAAATTATCCTAGGGTGAAATTTTGGTATTTTTCTGGAAACATTCAATTTTTGATGAATAGTGAAAACACTGGGTTACTATTTAAAAACCGACTTTTTGTTTAAATAATTATTTATTTTATTTAAATTTATTTTATGTAAAAATTGATACTTAATACCTATATAAGTTCAATTTAATTCATTGTACTAATTTTTTAATAATTTTAGATATATAAAAATGTTATTGAACTTTTCACTGTCTTTTACCCACCACCTAGTAGAATTTGCAAATTTACATAAAATTTAATTTTACCGCTTCTGTGAGAGGAATTTCAAAAATATGAGAGACACGGTTGATTTCAGTAAGTAAAATGTGGTTCAATGAGATGAAAATAATTTTTGGTGAATAGTAACTTTTTAATTTTATTTACCACGGTTAAAAGTAAATAGGGTAATTAAGGGTAAAAATGATATTATTATTACCCTAACACATGTCCTAATTCAATTGGATAAGTGTAATTCGACCAAAAAACTCCTTATGAATAAAATATTACCATTTAGGCCCACTTGGATTAGATTAGGGAATTTATTATTAACTTATTTAAAGAAGGGTTAAAATAGTTAAAATCAAAGTTTAATAAGTAAATAATTTTTAATATAGGGTTATAAATAATATAAATTAGACTATAAATACTCATTAGAAAGCTAAAAGGATTTCCTAAATAATGTTATTTTATTTGTAATTTTTAGACATTAAATAATTTAATTTATTTATGACACAAAGATGAGGCACTAATTATCTTATTAATGAAATATTGACATAATTGATGTTATAAATACCCAAATAAATGTAATTTGAGACTTTTTATGAATTACACTAATTTTATAGTTTAATATGACATGTTATTATTGATTTAATTAACTTTTTTCTAACTAATAATTCCGTTATGATTTTCACAAAAATCAATTACTAAATAGTTTCAAAATTGACATAAAATAGTTTTTAAAACAAATATTATATTATTAATTGTTATTTTTTTCCTAAAAATCTAATTCTCGGCCAAATGACTTATATAAGCTTATATATATTAATAATAAACAACATGGGGTTCTTTTGGCTTGTTATCGTATGTTTATTAACCTTATAGTGTAAGATCACAAAAAGTCACGGTAAAAGTAAAATTATCTAACTTAAAGTTAAATCTAAATGATATGGTTAAAATAGTAAACTAAACTTGTCCAAATTCTATTGGGTGAGATACTTTCGACCTATCCGCACCTTAGCTTCGAAATAAATCAATTTTGATCTATTTAAAACTGAATATGGCTTTATAATAAATTAATATTTTTAGTTTTTCCAAAGGAGCTCCTCTCATCCCTTATAAAAGGGCACCTCCTCCCTCTATTCCTCACACCACTTTGAGGCGTCAAGATCGTCCAGCCCCTGCCAATTTCTCCGCTCCACTTCCCTAGAAACATTATAGAGGTTCTGGCCTTCTTCAATGACCAATTTTAGTGCCCTAAAAGGAGGTCTCAAAGAAGCGCATCAAAGAAGAGGTAATGTCCGTTACCGATTATTTCAACTTTATTTCTTCTTCCACTTCTTCTTATTTAGTTGTTTAATTATGAATTAATAAAATCAGTATCACTAGTATACTGATATGTTATTATAAGTATGAAAAAACCCTATCTCACCATCTATCCATCCTACGGAAAACGAAATCACCGCGCGTGCATACGTACGGAATACTGTCTCCACGCCGTGGTGTAATCTATTTTCCACCACCACCTTAATTGGATAGGTATAATGGTGTAAAGAATGAATATATATGATTATTGTAAAGAGATATTGATTCTGAAATAGTACACATACACTCCAATACAATTCCACGATCATGGAAACAATATCATTTCTCGTGCGTACGTACGAAATACCGTCTCCACGATGTGATGCGACTCGTTCTACATGATTTTCATTGCATAATGATTACATAAATGAATTTAGTGAATACATATGATATATATTACACTAATAACATTCTGTAAATGAGTTATATATAACCTAAAAATAAGAATAAGAATTTATTCGACAAAACACACATAATAACAAAAAGTAATAAACACCCAAATAACAAGTAGAAATGAAATATTACTAATAATAAGCTAATAATATTACCATATATGATATCATAAAAATGAGTATGATTATTTAATAAGTCAATTACATTATTTAAATAATTATACAGGAGGTTCGGACACTTACGAAGCAAATCGGACCTAAGGGTAGGGAAATATCACAATCTCATTTTTATCCGAGATTGTTTATACTTTGGAATTTATGGGGGTGTATTTTATCATCCACATCCATGTTTCCTCAATATGTAATATTATTTTCATCCACCTACAATTGTTTAAATACAATTTTACCCTTCAGTGATTTTTTAGTAAAAGATATGAAAGGAATCTTTTATCGTTTTTCATACGAGGTACTTTTTGACTTTTCCGACAAAAGTACGAGAAGAATGTTTTTTTAACTTATATGGAATGAATGGATTTTTAAAACATTATTTACAAGAAGCTTACTTTAGAAGTTTTTAAGTTTATTTTTAATCAACTTCTTTTAGTTTATAATTGTATGACATGTTAAGAAAATAAAAGTGTTTTTGACATAGAAAGGATATTTTCCTCAAGAATGGAGTTCAAGTGTTTTATCAAAATTATTTTCCATATAAGATAATAAAGGGTCCTATTTCTATCCCTATTATTGCATTGATTTGATTATGTTGTGATGGAATTATTTTTATGAATTCCTTTATCTTATATGAATTGTTTTATGATGTCATATTGTTTAAGATTTCCATTTTTATTTCATGGTTTACGCTATGATGTATGGTTTATGATTTTGTGGCACACATAAGAATGGTATCATTATGAGATGGGTGGGACCTATATCTCCCTCAAATGCATTGGGTAAATATTTTATATCTCATGAGATAGACATGGCTGGAATGGAATGTTAAACCGGTTCAGTGAAACAGGACTAAAATGAGGAATGAACTCGGTTCAGAAATGGACTTTGTCCACTAAGATAGTCTTGGCAACGAGTCTTGACTAATAAGAAATGATTCTCTATGATTATGTGTGTATGCCACAAATCTTCATGTTTTACATTATGATTATTGTGATTAAATTTTACTACCATGATTTATCCCATGTTATGAAATTATGATCTCTTTTGCAGGGTAAGATTTCCAAAATGTTATGTTCTTATGAATATGATGTGATTGATATTTCATTTGTTTACCCTTACTGAGCATTTGAGCTCACCCTTTTGTATGTTTTCTTTCCCCAGGTCAGGAAGAAGGTTATTAAGTAAGATATGCCAAAAGGGACTATAGATATAATGAAATAATTGGGAGACAGTGTAGACGCTTTATGAACTAGTTGTTTATGTTTCCTAGTTTCTAAAGACATTATACCTATATTGTCCTTTCATGGTTTTGTTATATGTTGTTATAAGTGTACTTTAATTTTGAAGTACTAACAATGTATGTAAAGTATGGGTCGTTATAGACAAACCACCATGTGTTGTTAGAAAACTAGAGTGGAAATCCACGCATCCAAGAAAACCTTCTCTGATATCAGTAACCATATCTTATCACCTTAACGAAAACAACTACAAAACACACAACCCAAGAAAGAAACCTCACTTTTTGAACAACCAAATATGGGAATTATGTCTTATACGTCAAGATACTGTCAAATATGGGTTACAATGACTCGCTCTCATGGGTTTAATTACATATTAATTAATGTTTCTTGATTAAGAGTTTGGTTCTCCCCTTTCCATAGTCTAGGAATATATCACCCAATGCACCACACATAACACTACCCTGGGAAAAGAGCTCATCTCATATAAAATAAGTTCCAAAAAATACATCCTAAAAAATAGTACAAGGAAAAATCCAAAACTACTACAGTTATTGGCAACAAATTCTCATCTGTCACTTCCACGTACGCTCCTCTTGACCCCCAAAACTACATCCACAAGCCACATTAATCCAAGAAAATCCTGGGTGTACTGCTCTTGGTGAGCTATGAAACTCATGAAGGACCCCATCATGCAGTTCTACAAAAAAACCTTTCTATGGAATAAGAACTGGTTCCAACCATCCTTTGACCATCCATCCAGAGAATCACCATGGCCCACATGATCACAAAAAACAATCATCCACTAAGTCTCCCCAAGGAGACTCCACCACCTAATGCATCATAGAGTACTACAATATAATCTAAAAATGACTCTACCACCTTATACTCTTGTATCTATGTGCAAGGATTCCAACTCATCCATCCCTTCCAAGAATGAGCAGACTCCCAAACAATATCCTTTTATGACTTCATTCTCAAGGAATATACCATGAAACTTCCATTTCATGAGGTTTAGAAGATCTGGAAATCATTTTCCTAAAGAAATTCCATTCAGATTCACTGCCAAAAGTTCAGATCTCTCAGGTAAAAGATACACCTCAATGTCTTGTGATCTGTAAAGACGTCAAGGCACTCCCCACTGTGGTAATTCCACAATAATAGCAGGAGAAACCCAACAGCTTCCAGCTCAAGATTGTAGGTGGAAAATTTACTTTTGTGGGGAATTAAATTCCTAGACCCATTAGATATTACAACCTATTGATATATCAAAAAACATCACAATCCTATATGGTAAGCATAAAAATCCTCAAACATCACCCCTTCAACTAAAAAATTTAGCAGTAGAGATCTAACCTAATTCCCCTTCAGATCACTAGACACTTTCTGAAAGTGAAAACTCCACACAAAATATTGGTCCTCCCTAGTCCCATATTTCAATAGAGATGTAAATCGAGATTAATTGGGCACAAAAATTTGATACTAGCCTGTGAGACCAAGAAAACTGGGAAATATCACCACATTCTATTTTTCTTCCCAATAAACCACTTCTTCAACCTTCAACAGGTCCACTACGACACCCTATTATTACACCCCATGCATGAGGAAACACACCTATCATCTTTAGAACTCACACTTGGATAACATTCCATAGAAGTTATGACATATATGAACTTGCAAGAATGTCTTGATATTCTTAGCATGCTCCTCCGCTAACTTCATGTATATCAACATTTCAATGATGAACATGATGATGAACTGGTCTAGAAACTCACAATAAATGGAGTTCATAAGCCCCATGAACCTGGCAGGTGTGTCTGTAACACTGAACAAAATTACTAAAAACTCAATTTTCATCTACCAGCAGTTAAAATTAGTCTTCAGGATATTTTCCTCCTTCAGAATCAACTGGTGATATCCATACCATATAATGATATTATAAAATGAACATTCCCATCTCAATTGGTTGAAAATATCGTATATCCAAAAAAGATGTTAATAGTTCTTGACCATCACCTGATTCAACCTCCGATAGTCTATGTACAACCTCGAAGCATGATGCCCCTCTTTTTCGAACAACTCTAAAGCAACCAAATCAGACATAACAGTATGTATAGTTCCCTTATTCATCAGATCATCTATATAAATCCCCAACCACCACAACATATATGATTTAATTCAATATAGAGGCATCAAAATCAGAGAATCCTCATGTTGTAAGTATATCTCATCGTCAATATCACTTTGAGGGCGTAGCATCACATCCTCATGCAGTAAAATGAATTGGAACTCTGAAGAGAATATTGTAACTTATACCATTTTCAGCATCCTCCGATTATACTAACATCTTAGCTGTCAAAGAGAGAAGGGGATCCACACATTTAGTACCCACCTGATAACCCCACTCAGCAATGAAAACCACACATTGACCTTCAATATCAGAGAACAAAAATATTCTCTGGAAGTAGTTGATAATCAAATACAGATAATACGACCAGTCAATGCCGAGAATGACATCATATTGTTGCATCTGTATAACGAAGAGATCCCCATTGGACAAATTGTGCCCCATCAACTGTCTACACCCTCTAAACACATCAAATAAGTTATCTTGGCCTCTTAATAGCATACTACACATGAGGGGAACATGATTCCTCTTTACGTCTAGGTCTAGAGCATGGGATAGTGTGTGGGAAACATAGGAGTATTATTCTCTTGAATCAAATAAGAATCAAAAAGGATACTAAACAAACTAATTATACCACTGATGATCTCATGTCCTAATCGAAACACTACTTCTACAACATGAAACTGGCAATGCAAAGATCATCACCCTCTGTTAATGAATGTCTCTACAACCACACCTAGGTCAAGGTCCATAAGTGACATCATGATGTTAGACCCTACCAGATGTGTGTCCCCTCAGTGGATAATGATCTAGCTATCCCTACGATAGATAAGGCATAGCTAACAACTGCTACTGAGGATGGAAATAAACCTATCCACCTCTACCATACTGAGTTCAAATATCCACTGGTCACTAATTTTAATGATGACCATGAACCCCACAAAAGAAATACTTCCGTCCCAAGTTCATAGTAAATGAATTAGGACCAGAAGGTCGAAAGGAAACTAATGATGTGAACTCCATGTTATTCAAGACCTCAAATGGCCAGGAACCTGAGACCTTCCATTGGAAACCCTACCTCTCAAATAACCCTATTGGATCCCCTCTTATGGTATACATCCTCGTGAGTGAATCCTATAGATCACCTCCTCCTTTTTATGGACCGCCGGATACATTGTAAATGTTATGGGAGTACCATCATATTGGTTCAATGGATGGAGTGCTTCCTCAAGATGTCTGGCATGAGAATCCTCATCTAGAAAGAGATATGGGAAATTGGATATTATTAAACTTGATCCCCAGATCTTTTACTGATATACTCCCCTACTAAAGGTATATTCACCCCTACCTCTTATCAGCCTTCATGGTTGATGATAGTAATTCCACATAGAACTCCTTCTCAAAGTGACCATATGAAATACCTTATTCCAACCACTCTCCAAGATAAAGCATCCACCACTACTGTGAATCTCCTCTCATCGGACTCACTTCCAAAGGATCCCAGTACTTCTTTGAGGACCAGATCTAACTAATGGTGGTCTCAAGATCCTTAATCCATCTCTATGTCTTCATGTTAGAGACACTGCCCTTGTACTTTCTCAATGCCTATCTCTGGAAAGCATGAAACATCCTATGCCACTGTTCATCATCCTAAACATGATCAACCCTCTACTGATTACTAGGATTAGCCTTCAATACCTCTACTTCTTGATGCACACATGGATGAAGTCCTAAATCAATAGCTGAAAATCCAAATAAATATTTCTTAATACCAAGTAGAGTGAAATTTAATATTAATATTAACTTGTTTAATTCATTTATTTCATATTTACCCACTTTAACATTCCAAAGGAGTCCGAATTCAAATAAAAAAACAATTCATTACGATCCATGTAACTTTCTTATGGTATCTACACTGAAAACAATGTACCCTCACTTGGTCATTATGTAGGCTTAGAGTCCTTACATCGAATCCTGGGGAGGCCTAAAGTCCAATATCCTAACCAGTCTCCCCTAGCCTATGCCATGGACAATGATCATCTAACATAGTTTCAATACCAACCCATGAAATCTTCACTATTTCCCACTTCAAACTCCATCCTATATCTCAACAATCATCTCTGATACCGGTCATTCATGACCCTCCCACCAATGACAACCTTCATGGGATGGCAGTGAAGAAAGGGAGATAATGACTCCCAAGTTTCGCCTCTAGTACACCCATAGTTGGAGGCTAGAACCAAGGGTATATATGTCACACAATATGGAATGAATTATATTTTTTTGAAATAAAATCGGTAGATATGATGGACAATCCAGAAATGAAACACATGATGTATATAAAATAACTAAAAAAATAATACCACTTGCATAATTAAAATAGAACTAGTACAAGTTCAATAAAAAACCAAAGTAATTTACCCAAAAGAATGATAAAACACTCCATATTCAGGCATAAAATATACCACCTCACATCATGATCACATCCACACTGTGCAACACTTCTCATCCATTCCACAATCAATCAATTTCTCAACCTGAGATTCAATTACATGATGCATCATCTAAACATTTATCCATGTCACCACCCAAACTAACCCACAACACAGACCCATGATTGACAAACAACCACAACACAAACCAGAGTGTGTTCATATATCAGAACACATCCATTTCACATTCCACCTACACTGCAAAAAAAAACCACAACTATTCCACACAACACGTCATAGCCACCTCACATTCCATCTATTGATCCCACCCAACCTTAGATATCCCACATAACCAATCTCCACACATACCTAAGCATAACACAATTCTGGATTTAAAAAGGCATCACTTATTTTGTTTCACTTGTTATTTCAGGGGTCATCACAAAAACTAGGTAATCCTAGGGAATTCTTTTCTTATCCAATTGTACATGGTTTAAAAATTTCTATATACAAGCGTTCGATATGAATAAAAAAACCTAAAAATTGTTTAGTTCACAACCAAGAACCTCCAAGAGTCGTAATTTTTAGTAGGGGCATTTATACTATAAAGTTAAAAACATCACAACAACATCATGGCTATAAGAAAATGTGAATCAGGTCCCTCTACCCCCATTCAATTCATATATATAGTTCTTATCATTGATTAGTGTGTAGAAACTAAGATCCATAGGAAGAAAAAGTAGATCCCTCCCACATGATTCAAAAATAAGGGGAAATGGAGAAAAAACCTATGTCAAAGTGGTTTCAATTTTATTCTCATGGAAGGTCCTCTGATTTCCACTACTGTGTGGCCTATATCAACCCAAGGATGTTGTGGCACCACCATAATAATCCAAGACCTAAGGATAACTCATTTGAAGCAATGAATAATGTTCAACATCATAGGGAAAGAAAGATAAGGAGTAAAATAGAGTCCCACCAAATAGAAATCATTGAAATGGAGGAAGAACACACCTCAGATAAACAAAAGATAGCCACATATAGAATATAGTAGCTCAATGATCTATTATCATCGAAGGGATTTCCAAAACGCTGTGGAATAGACTACCGTGTTTCCTATGAAGAGTGAGACTATTACAACCATATGGTTTTTTAAAACCTGATCTATTAGAATGTTATAAAACATCATATCATCAGGGGATTACCCGATGTGTAATTCACTTTCATGTCGAGTAATACCTTGGGGTCAGTTTCATCCAAAAAACACATCAACATTCGATTTATTTTTATTTTTCGTTCTCTCAATCAATTCCCATAGTGAAATAACATGGACATGAAATGAAATTGATATTCACACTATGAAATATACTTACACGGTGTGTATTACCAACAACAGCTTTGCTACACCTCTAACATGTAGTAAAACACCCGAAACCTCCCTCGAACAACTCCGACACCCAAAACTGAAAAAGTAATGAACCGGGGAGAACTAAAACCATTACAAGAACCATGTCTGATTTCTATTTAAATATTCGAGTGGGTTTTTGAGTAAAAATAATATAACCTTGTTAAAAAAAGTCCTATTTAAGAGTAAAAACAAAATATTTTAAACTTTCAATTCACCCCCTCTTATATTTAACCATCTTCATATACATTGTGATCCAAGAAAGTATTGTGTATAATGATTTCAAAAAATTGGGAGATTGTTTTGTTAGAGGTTCTTCTTCTTACCTTTATATTACATTATTTTTTGAAATCACAAAACCCTTCATTAAAATATGTTTACTAACTATTCATGTCACTAGGTTTTTAGTATATTTTTTTTCAAAAACATTACTTTCTACCATCAGACTAAAGGAGTGTCTGATCTATCATAAGGACCATTGTTTAGAATAGTAGTTAAACATATAACTTGTATAGATGACCGAAAAGTAATGACCATCAGAGTGACCATGGTACTGATTCATCAAGATGACCCTCATTTAGTTGAATCAGAATATAATCAATATTTAATTCCATGATAAGGACTAATGATTATAATTATATTATAGTAAAATAGTTTCTACCATAAACTAGAAGAAATTTCCTCTATCCCAATGGATATATTATCATGGTCTACATAAACCACAGTTATTTATTTTCATCAAAAGATTGTACTAATGGTTTTAAAAAACTCTTTGTATATCTTGATATATACCAGCAATTTTTTAAAAACCAAGGGTATATCCCTTTAGATAGGGAGGCTCACCTGAGATAATTTTTTCATCTTCCTCATTTGAACCCTATTCCTTCCCATACATCCCAACATTGACCTACCCTCAAGTTAATTTTTCCTCATCCCCCTTCTCATGGGAATTTGGCATCCCCCTCCCCTCCCCAGATGATTTGACCCCACCTACCTTCATCAAGAGAATTTGGAAATCCCCCACAGTGATATTGAATCCATTAGAATGTTTTATTCTTTTATTTGATGAAATTTACTGGTTGAAATATTCGAGAGGTAATATTTCCTTTCCTCTCCATATTTCGTTTATTGTCTTCCTCCATTTTACAGGGTGTCAATCAATTTTATAAATCTTCTTTGATTTGACCTATGTCTTTGTAATTATTTTTGAAATGTAAAAATTAATTTGTTCATGTTATATTTTATTAATATTATTTAAATGTTTTATATTATAAAGGAATTATTTTTTATTTTAGTTTATGTATTTTGTGGGGAGAAAGTTTAAAAAAGGTTTATTTGACCATTCCATAAAATTTTTCCACAAGTGGGGATTAGGTTAATGTTTCTAAGCCTATATGAGAACCTATTTTACGTCTCATGTCATTAGTCACCACACTCATTTATTACATTCAAGACCATTCTACATTTTGAATGTTTCTAATAATTGATATTTTTTAATCTAAGAGATAAAATGGGGCTCATATATTGAAGCTTACTATATTGAATTTACATAAATTAATATCTAGTTATCTACCTTTGTTCCAATCCATATATGTTATATGATTTTTTTTCAACAAAAAAACCCATAAATAAATTTAACTAATAAATTATTTAAATAAAATAACATTTTTTATTAATTAGAGTAATTAATTTATTATTATAACATATTATATTGTGAGTTCATTAATAATCGGTTTCAATATTGAAATATATTTTCCCCATAGTTTTATATTGTAACATTTTATTGAGTATAAGTAAAGACATTTTATATAGAAGTGACTCAAGAATAAGAACATGTGGATAGATTTTAATGAAATGAATATTATTGGTAAAACATAGAAATAATGATCATTGATTTTAAAGGTTTGTTACTCTAAATGACATGGCATGGGGCTCTATAAGGTGAGTCTAGAGGATGATACCACTAAAAATTTGACTTGACTTCTTGGTGGCATGCCAGAGACACACACCTCAACTTCCTTTCCTCGAGGCACTGATGGACCATGTTCTGTAAGGTATGGCACATATTAATCTTCCTTGTTTTTATGATGCATTATCAGGAGATAGTGACAAATCGAATGATGGGACGACCTCTATAAATAGTGTCATGTTGATTACACCATTCTATTTTGACAACCCAAATAATGTTAGAGATCCATTTCCATGGGTTCATGTATTTTAATTTTTTTTTGAGGGAGAATCATTGGATAAAAAGTTTGAGTCTTCTAATTATCCTTTTTAATCATTAGTAAAAGTATATAAACATTTTCTATAACTTTGAAAATTTTAATATACAATTACTAATTTCTAGTTCAATAATTATTTATATCATTGACCTCAAATAATTAAAATTAGTCATAGAAATTTAGTGTTTTGGGAAAATTATTTTGATATAGATTGGGACTTTACCTCTATTTTTGGAACATAATTTTTTTAAAAGAATATATTTAGTTTATTTATTGAAAATGAGATGTTATAAATCCTTTATTTAAGTTTATGAATAATCTTCGATGATGTTTGGTAATAAAATATGTCAGAATTTTTTATTTATAAACATATTTATATTAATACGAATTTTGAGTAATCATGATTTATATGGGTTTTTATGTTGTTAATTTTATTTCATATAATTAATTTTTTTTTCATATATATATTTCGAAATATAATTTCACATATTATACCTAATGGTAGTGCAAAAAGATTTTGGATGAATCATAAATGGAATCAATTTTGAAAACCTTTATACACAATTTTTGTGTATATAGACTTGGCCTCATTTATTGAATGTAATGAATAACATATTTCTTGAGATAAGGGGTATTCGAATTATATTATGTGATTGGATGAGAAAATATATGGGATGTTCATAATTATCACATTGATATAGGTATATGATGTTTTTTCGGTTCTACTTAAGATTTCTTATGATTTTAGTTTTCTATCCTCTTGATCTTTAAATACCCTTTTTCTATATTATGGATGTTTTATAAGATAGTCAGATGTATTTAAAATATAGTTATTATGTTTATATTTTATTTCTTTATGATTTAAAATACTTTTAATATGTCACTATGTTATTATTATATATTTGAATGTTATTTATTTCAAAAAACATTATTTCATATATTTTAATTAATAATATATAAAGGCTTCATCCAAGGTTCCCTGATATAAATTTTTTAGTTTTATTTTTATTCAAGTGAAACCATTTCCATTGTGTATGTTGATATCCTTGGAACTTTTAGCTATCCTGAGTTGATAAAGAATCAAATTTAACCATTACGGTTGACCAAATCGAGTATAGAGATTGATAGATAGGTACATTTAATTAAAACAAAAGTGAGTACAAGAGAAAAATATGGATTTTTGTGTCATATTTATTCAATTTAGTCTCAATGATAGTGAGTTTGAAAATTTAAGGGACACCAACCTTGGATCATTATTTCTTGTTTTCTCATAAGGCATACAATATTTATATTATTCTTTTTTTCTACCCATTATTATGAATTGATGGATTTCCTATTACAATTGGTTCAAATGAATTTCTTAATAAGGAATTACATATTTTATTAGAACAAAAACCTTTTACCCTATAACATAATGGATACAAGATGGACGTATCATACAGATCCGATTTCATCCTTATTTCAAAAGAATGTTTATTTTTTTAGATTTTGAATTTTACAATGCTTCAGAAGGAGGTCTTATTTAGTTTACATGGTATAATTTTGAAGGAAGGACATGTTCATGCAGTGAAGAAGATTTATATCATATATTGAGAGATATATTTTAAATAAACTATATTGTTTGGTATTAATATGAAGAGAAGGGACAATCTTCTACAATTCATGAATGAAAAGTAATAAGTGGTGCGGATTACATGATATTTAATCGGTTCTCATTTGTGAAACATCACTAGATAGATATTATTACTATGAAATAAGTAAATTACGTCAATATACATGAGAAAATATGGAATAATATGTACTTAAGAGAGTGAAAATTGTAATGGATGATGCCAGAAATCCGGTATATCAGGAATGTACTAAAATTACCAGGTAATAATTTTTTATACTATTATATCTTGTAAAACCCATCTATATAATTTATAATAACACTATTGATTATATTATTACCATTTATAAAATATTTATTGATGATGGTTAATATATTCCCTCAAATCATTATATGGAATGGATGTTAATTATGTAGCTAATATTTTATACTAATAAATTTCATACTTTTCCAAAAGATAGTATATTATTTTGGGTGTAAAATATGACCCTAATTACATTAAATAATGTGTCACATATTTATGGAAGGTAAATGAAGATGAATAACAATCTCATATTCCACAAAATGTCATGTGGCACTTTCCATTGATTCCCAAGCAACGAAATCTATTATTATCTGATGAAATATCATTCATAATGTGATGCAAAGATTCTGAGACAATTAAAGATAATAATGAGTGGGTTAATCCATTATATGGATTAGAATGGTTGGAATTTTGTACATAACATCATGATTTTGTTGCTGAGGTGTTTAATGTCATGCGGGTTGTATCCTGTGATGTTTTTAATCATCCTGGGTAGACTTTTACTGCTCAAAACATTTGTCCATTCATTATTCAAGTTCATAATCTTCCAACATGGATGTGTAATAAAAATAATTTCACATTCTATAGTATACTTATATTTTTAACTTTTTATTTGGACAATGAGATAGATATCTTCTTAGAACCTTTAATAATAGAGTCTAAAAACATTAGGATATGGGTGTATAGACATTCAATTATTCTTAAAAAATATATTTCAGATGTGTTCCACCATTCTATGGACAATAAAATATCTCCCTAATTATGTAATGATTACATATTATACCACATAGGGAAAACAATCGTTCCCTAATTTTATGAGTAATACATAATCAAGAAGGTCTAAATATCTTCATAGTTTCAGTTTCATAAGGAATCGATGATTCTTTCCAATGGAACATCAATACAGGAAGAATTTCCTGAAGTTTGATAATACTATTAACACTGAACAACCATTTAACATATGTCTAAAATTAATATTTTAATGTATTTAACGATTTTAGTTTTTAATTTGGGAAAGGTCAGAAGAAGTATAAAAAGTAGGTGAATTTTGACACTGAAGGCACATAAAATTGGTAAAAGTGAAGTATCATTATTGAGTTCCTATATTGGTCTACCAAATTTTTATTTCATTTATTATATGTAATGAACATTGAGAAATATATATGTGACTTTTTTCATTCAATTATTCTAAATTTTATTAGAAGACAAAATTTGACTTCTAATCTCATTAGGACTTCATGGATTGGGGTATTCGAATAGAAATGCTTCTAGTGTGCATCAATGAATCCAAATGGAATATTCCTTATGCTTATTATGCGATGAAACCATTAGAGAAAAATCAATTTCTGGAATTATTGGAGAATATAAGGGTTCTAAATGGATGTTACAGGAATATATCTAAATGATTCAATATAAGGGATTTGAAACTCAAAACCCTGAACACCCATGATTATCACATCCTTATTCATGTATTGATTCCAATAGAAATTTGATATATTATATCTAATAATGTATGGGTGGCTGTGATTCTCTTATACCATTTTTAGGGAGCTTTCGGCTAAAAAGTTTTTTAATTCATTCTTGATAAAAATGAATCTAGAGGCACCATTAATTTTGTGTGACAAAGAAAATCTTTTTCGTCCATCATTTTTCACCATTATGATATATCTTTCAGTTCATCTTCCATTCCAAAACAATCCTTTGGGGACCCATTGTTCATTGGTTTAAGTAACCTACTAAAAGAAATATGTGTACAATGAAATCATTTGTCTGAAAAAATAATTACCCGGAAGGATCAATTGTGAGAGGTAATATCGATCAAGAATATACGTAATTATATTCAATGTATTTTTATTATGTCATCATAGTACATTACTGGATAATGAAAAATGTAGATGATTAATTTGGGTAAATTGATCCTATATTTCCATCTCTTCTATAAATATGATGAATTCCAAGGTCAAATACATTGGCGATATTGAGCGTTGAAGAGCCGAATATGTCACAACCCAATGTCTTGTTTAACTACAGTTTTTTCTATTGATATATCAGGTAAATAATTTGGATATTTATATATTATCTCAGAAAATTTTATTTAACACAAACCATTTTCTTTAATTATCATTTTATGTAAGTAAAATAAACAAATTTTAAGTAGAGTCTATTGATATTTTCCTTTGAGAAGAAGAGTGGTTTTGCGTAGCCAAGAGTTTCTTGAATGGTTGAAATTGAAGTTATGACCATTATTTTAATTCACATAAAATATAAATATGTAAAATTTTTTATTATTCATATATATTATAGTTGTTGCGTTTACCTATTGACTCTGTTTCTCATGGATTAAGATATTGGATTTTGGACCTAATTTTTTGGTTCATGAATAAAAATTCTTAATAATTAGTGGGTATAAATTTGTTACAAATGATATAATGGTGAAAATGATAACTCAAGATGATGGTTTTATATTAACTGCCACAATGGACTATTATGACAGTGCATCAGATAGTCAGCCCTTATATGAAGATGTGTATTATTATGGATTGTATGAGAAAATGTTGTTATTGGATTTCTAATATAAAGTATGAATCTCTATGATGAAATATAAGTGTTTTGAATCAATTAATTTACATGTTATATTTTTGATTATTTTAGATTTAGAGTTATTAACATGAGTCTATTCCTAGCTATGGATGAACCATAATGTTTGGAATCAATGTGAAAACTATTGTTTTAAATGACAAATCATCTGAGAGATAATTATACTATCATTAATGAAGTAATCCCAAGACATATTTGTCATGATATTGAGGATTAAATTGACACCATTGATTCCACAGTAAGTGTGTACCAAAATATTTAATTTTATAACTCAAATTGTCCTATTGTGAGAGTTTACATTGATCCTGATGTGGTGGTGAGTAATATATAGAAGAAACCACATATGTTTGTTGTTCATTCACATTACCTTGAAATGAATTTTTATGTTTGTATAAATAAAATTACATTAATTTAGTTTCAATTTAGAATGATATGTATGATTCGTAATTTTTTTGAATGGTTATAATTAATTTGATCTATTTCAATTCAAAAAATTGGGTATAAAATTGTTTTTTAAAAATTGTATAACATAGTTTTAAATTATTGTCACTAAAAAATTTTATAACAATTTTATGAATTAATTTACTTCTGAGTGGTAATAATTATTTCTAAAATATATTTAAAATATTTTTACATTTCCTCATTATGAATATTATGAATGAATCTCAAAGAGAGTTACTATTTTCTATTGATAAACAGATGTGGGAACATAGGTTGGATCCTCTACAACACTAATTGAGTATAAAACTTTTTATATTTTTTATATGAAATACATATAATTTCAATTTCATAGTATTTATCAATTTTTTTTTATGGATATTCATTATGAGTTGATTTTACTCCTCCCCATATTATAATAATGGGTCTGAGCAGGGATATTCCTAGACCTAGACGGAGCACTTGTCTTACACATTCCCACCCTGAACCACCAGTGGAAACCCCCTTAACCACACCATTAAATTCTCTTCTTCTTCCTCCAAGGGTGTTCCCAGGAATTCCTCCATCATCATATCATTTATCTTCTCCATCCCATACCGTGTCTACACCACATACATGGATGTTTCAACCCATTCCTCCATCATCATCTCATTTAGCCTATTATTCCTATACCATGTCTACATCACCTATATGAATGTTCCTAACCATTCCTCCATCACCATATCATTTAGCATCTTCTTCCAATACCATTTCTACACCACCTGAAGGGATAGTTCCACCTTTACCATATCCATATCCATTGATGTGTCCCCAACCCAACTACATATATTTTATCATGCTCGCGTCGCATACATTGTTTTCCATCTGTCAATGATATGATGATTTTATTCCTTCATGTCCCACTCAAGTGCGTGATGATCACCTAAAAATGCATTGTAATTGGAAAATCCTTCATAGGATAATGATCCAGGACATCCAATTGATCTATTAGATCCTATTGAATATCTTGCATTAGTTTTTTTAATTATTACTATGTCAAATTATAGCACTTCATTATTCCCATTTTGTATCAAGAAATGTATATTATTTTTTGTCCTCCCTGTTATCTCAAATTGTGGTATCTTTTACTAGGATACATGGGTACACCTATATGTAGGAAGCATAGATTCACAAAACCCATATAATGATGGATTAAGATGATAAAAATCACATGATAGTTAAGAATTATTGAAAATGTTGATGTTTCATGGCCACTTTATCCAGGTACCATTATATCATTCGGGTGGAACCAGTATCATCGATGAATCTTGATAAAAACATCAAGGAGAAACCATGATGAAAATATGTTTACGAAAATTTTAAAAATTAATATCTATATTATTTATATATACATATTTATTAAAAAATTAATTACAGAGTTGGTTTAACATTCCCAACAGTTATGGTTATATGGTTTCAATGTTGATGGATCTTTTAAGGGGTATGGAAATAATACAGCTATAGTTATATATTTTTTGTATTAGGATAATTGTTTTTATTTAGAGGGTCTACCCATATTCCCCAATGGTCCAAAATAAAATATCGAAAAATGATCTCATATTTCAAGACTAATATGTTTATGCTATTAGAGATATTTAATAATTTTGATATAGAATTTAATTACCATTAATTTAATTGAATATTTATTTTTATTAATCATAATGAAAAAATGAAAAAAGATTCAATGATGTATCTACACACATTGGGGAACACTACAATTCCCGAGCATGAGAAGTGCAAGGTACATTAATATGAATTGAAAAAATATATCCATTTTTATTATTACATAGTTAGATATGTATTTTTCCATGTCTTATTTTTATTCCTAATTATTTTTTGATATATTTAACATCCTAATTAGGTCATATTATGCTATTAAAAATTAGGATATACCATAAAAATGTTAATTTTAAATAGGATACAATGTATCTTTGTGTCGAGAACTGAATAACAAGATAATTTTATTTAAACAAGATGTGTTTTAATATTTTAACATGTATCAATCCCCTTGTAAATGTGATATTGTTTTCATATCTTAGATGACTTTGGGGAAACCATATTTGTTCTATTAAAAATTTACACATTAATCACTTCATCCTTTCTTAACATCGTTGGTTTCTATATTCATATTCAACTCTATGAATTACATATTTTCATCAATATTAAATATGTTATTTTTGATAATTACATGAAATTATGAACAAATTGTATGTATTATATTTTCATTTATTCTTATTCAAATCATTGTAGTTTCTATCCCACGAACCTTTCATGCCACATGTGATATTGAAATCATGTTGATTATTTTTCTACTGTGTTAATATTCATTTTAAATGAATGTTGGGGGTGTTCACTTGGATTTTTATTTAAATTTTCACCCCTGAATAAGACATGATATATTATTGAAT